>OX578134.1:107632687-109087687 GCA_951213105.1 Amaurobius ferox
GCAATCCCCCTTGACCTTACTGCAACCGTGTTAACACAGTAATGAGGGCGCAGCACATGCAATTTTCGTCCGACCACTTTCGGCAACAAATTGGATTTGTAAACATTTATTTTCATCAGACAATCAAATTGTAGAAAAATTGGTTAAATTTTAGAAAATTTGTGGTTTAACATAATGTAAAGGGATGACGTAGAACGTGCAAATTTTATCCTATCACATCCAGGAACGAATTCGACCTGCAGAACAATAATTTACATAATATGTTCAAAAATAAAAAAAAAATCTGCTAAGTTTTAGAGGAAGTGTTGTAGAACAAAAGCTGTAGACAGATAGGTAGACCGGACAACTCCACCTAAACTTCAGTCTAATACGTTTATTAACTTTGGTGTCTTGATGTGTACACATCGAAAAAGGTGGCTGGTAAGAACATTGGATAGAAGCTAGATCCTCCTAGATATTTGGAACTTTTGGGTCTTTTACATAATGCATTTTGATGATCGATTATATAAAGTAATATTTATGCTATTCTTTCTTGCTACAAACCCTTTTTCTTTTCCAAGTCTAATCGTTTCTCACACGGATAAAAAATATTCGCACTTTTATTATTCGCTAGAGATTTGGCATGAACAAAGCCAAATGGCTTCCACTGACATTAAATTTTGGCGCGAATGAACAAGGAAGTGGATCGGAGCCAGATTCGGTTCTTTCAGGAGAAATCTAGATCAAAAGCCGCAAATGTCGGAAGGAACTGCAATCTGGGAGCATGCAATGAGAGAGACAACGTATTTGCAGTACATAATTCTGGAATATTTTCATTTTGGAAAATGAATAATTGGAAATAAAACTATGTGTATCTTTCGTTTCATTCAAATCCAATTTCTCCTTTATGGACATGTCGTTATATTCTGTGTTTTCAGTATCACTGTAAAGCATTTTGCAACCTTTGCTCATTTTTTTCAGCTATTTTGTTGATAATTTCGGTAAACTGATAAAAAAAAGCCACAATTACAGGCGTTCATGAAAATTTCAGATTAATTTCTTATTCAGCTAGTTATCGTCTACCGAAGCGTTATTTCTGCATATATATATATATTATATATGCATACACACACACACACACATATATATATATACGTGTATGCATATATACATATATGCATATATACATATATACATACATATATATATATATATATATATATATATATATATATATATATATATACGTGTATGCATATATACATATATGCATATATACATATATATATATATACATATATATATTATCACAAAACTATCAGGAATCTTACTCCCCATTAGGGCAGCTGGTTCCCCTGAAACTTTCAGAAAGATGCTTGCAAATGTTTTACAGTGTAGTTTCTGTAAAGGGAAAGAAAGCATTTAAATTTATTGCGGTAAATTTGGATTTTCAGAAAATGCATTTTGATAAATTACCTCTCTGAATTAAATTTTTAATATTCAAAATAACTAAATTGTGAGCCTTTAAATGACTTTTCCATTCATTCAAATAGTTCAGTTTTTCCCAATTATTATCAGAATACAAAACTGATGAATGATTCCTTTTTTTTTTTTCGATTTCGTACCAGGTGATACTTTAAAAATTATTTCGTAAAAATTATTTATTAATTTTTTTACAAGTTGGTAACAGCTTAATGACGCCGCGGAATTGGATGAATTCGTCTTATCTCTGTTATAAACTATTTTGCTGTCATGTATCTCCATATTGCAGTTCAAATTATCAAGTTCCCACATGAGCAGGCAATAATCCAGAACACCTTTATAGGTGGAGGGGAGGTCTATCACAAGTGTTATAAAGGCACAACTTTCAAATTTGTTATTAGTTTGCTGTTTCTTTTCTGATGAAGAAAAGGTAGCGTAAAGTTACTTATTAATTAATTAATAATAATTAGTTAGTATTATTTAACACAATTCACCAGTTAGTGCAGAACTAGTGGTAGAACTATTGTTAGAATACTAGTGTTAGAACTTGTTATCGGTATTAATAAAATGCAATTAACTATATAATTTACATTTTTCAAAGGTTGAACTAGTTTGGTAAGGGCGATCGCTTCACCGTGGGGTATAGGACTGGTAAAATGAAAAGTGAAAAAAAATTGGAGATGATGTTTCTGGAAAGCATTCAAGATAGGGCTCATGTTCCTTGAAGTAATTGGTGTAAGCTGGTACTTTGAAGTAAGCTGGTGTTATTTGAAGTAATGTTCCTTGAATAAATATTGTCCCTTGATGAAATAATATTCCTTGAATAAAGCTGATATCCCCTGAATGAATGTAGGGTAACGCTGATGGAAGAATGAATCTAAGTTACAGTTTCTTTTACGAATTTAATATATTGTTGATGGTCTCTAAAAGTAAAAAGTTGCAAATCTCTTCTCAAGGGTTATGCCTGCTTTATGGCACTTCTAATTTAGAAATTAATGTTGGATTCTTAAGGTGATTTAAAAGGTAATGAAATCTAATGGTTTTCAGCATGTAAGAAAAATTTAGCGAATTTCTTAGAAATTCCGACACGAAATGCACAATCTTTTACAGTAATGATATATATGCTTTTCATATAAACCTTCCTATTTCTTCTTGTGTTGCAATTTAAATACTATTATTTTGCCTTTTCGCTTATCGAATAAATTTTTTAAATTGAATAAAAATAAAAATAAGTCTAATCTAACATAAAATCACACTATAATACACTTAATGTACTTGTCTAACATGTAAGTGAAAATTTCACATGACTGAGTGAACAGTGAATTTAAAGAAAAACACGATTTCTTTCTTGTCTGACATCTAATTTTTCAATGATGCAAATATTTATTTTTAAATTATATATTACCTTTTGAGACTGATGAAACACATTCAAACCTTTATTATTCTTTGCATAGATCCAGATGATAAAAGCCAGGTGGCATCGGGTGGCTCAAAGTTACAGCTGAAGTGAAATGCGATGAAGGAAGTAGACCAGAGGAACCAGCACTCCATGCTTCCAATAGAAAATTGAAAGAACAAAAGCCGCAAACGTCAAAATGAGATACAATCATGGAGAGTGTATTCAGGAATAAGATGAGTTTGTATGATGCAATTTCGAAATTTTTAGGGAAGTGAAAAATGGAAATAAAAATATTTTGTGCTTTCCGTTCTCCATTTCTGTTTTGCGAAATGACGGCTGTCTTTATTTATTGCGGTGTTATTTTTTGGTAGCGAAAACAATTGGAAGAACATTTTAGATGATTTAACACTGCACTGTTAATCTTTTTGTTGATGTATTAAGAGATTGACAATTTGGAAGATGTCTGATACGCCACGGTAATTTAAAACATAAAACATATTTTGATATTGAATGTGCAGGGAAAAATATTATTTTGAATAGTAAGAACCTATATTAATAACACAAATTTCCCTGTTTCATATAAATTGAATCATGTAATTAATATTACTATTTCGATTTGAAGTAGCGAAATTCTGAATAATGGAGGCTGACATGTAATATTTTTAATTAACGTACAGGAGATGTTTCCGATCGCAGAATTGTGGCACTTTTGACATATGGGAAGCGAATTTATTTAGAAATTTATAATTTATATCAACTTATTTAGATATTTAATATCTACTTTGACATTAATCACGTATGATATTCACCAGGGAACTTAATCCCTGTTGAATTAAAACAGGAATTGATCTCCGTTTATTTTCCCTTCTCAATGAATGCGTTGTTTGTCGCCTTTTTCTTAGACATTTCCTCATAGCATTGTAAACTCCAAAATCCCTAAATAGTCCTTGATTACAAATTTTCCTTTTATTAATTCAAAATGTTTAATTACTTAATAAATAAAATGATAACAATTGAAATATAATTGTAATAGAATAATACTTATATCGGAAATAGTATGAAATTTATATCAGAATATATTTGAACTCACACTCATTGTTTTAAAAATATTTCACCGAATTCTACGGCTAATTTCGACAAATATTTTGCTTAGTTGTCATTTTATGATAGAGAAAATTTAACCCTATAAAGAACATTGTTATCGCAACCAAGAATAATATCCTGGATCTTCGAACTGGCTAGCCAACGCTCTACCGTTCAGCTACTGGGACGAAATTGCAAGCTTCTAATGTCAAAGTGGACTCTTCATTCCCCACTCTGTAATGTCAAATTAGAGTGCAACTGACAATATGACTGACCACCTGATGCCATTTTTACCGCAGGTTAGCCTTCTGATGATTTTTAACTCAGGTTATCCGTTTTAGACCCCAGGTTAGCTTCCTGCGTGGTCAATGTCCTTTCGATTTGAATCGGCGCTCAATTTCCCAGAATTCACTGAATCCATGCTAGTCATACTAGGGTCACTTTCAGACTTCTGACATCTTTGCACTAACCTACAGGGTTGATTTGTTCGGACGCCATTGCAAAGAATCTTGCTGCCCCAACCAGAAATCGAACCCTCAATCTTCGAACTGGACAGCCGACGCTTTGCCGTTGAGTTACTGGGACGAAATTGCAATCTCTTATTTTCGAGACTCTGCAATCTCCGTTACAAAAAGCACACCTTTGTCACAAGCCGTTATTACAGGCCAATGGCCCTTCCGTGCTGAAAACACCGGTTCTCGTTAGATCACCGAAGTCAAGCAGCATCGGGCGCGGTTAGTACTTGGGTGGGTGACCACCTGGGAACACCGCGTGCTGTTGGCCTTTTTCGGGCTCGGTAGCCCGGTAGTTTACGCGCTAGATTTCCATGCTGCCACAAATGCCGCCGTGTTCATGCGGAGTACGATCACGTTAAACATGTGGGTCCTTAAGTCCTTCCGAGAGTTTGGTGGTAGGAGAAGGAGGGTACGGTCCCTGTGGATGCCTCCCCCACTGGGTTCCGGCCTAAATTGGGTGGCACTTCCCGGCCGTCCAAACGGTTATCTTTCACCTTTCTGGTAGGTCGGACGGTCTGGGTCTCAGCAACAACAACAAGCCGTTATTACGTTACCTTACACCTTTCTGATAGGTCGGACGGTCTGGGTCTCAACAACAAGCCGTAATTACAAAGTAATTTCTCAGACTACGCAATTTTCTGAAACTTAATTAAGTTCAGCATTCATTTCAAATGCTTTTAGAGTAAGTCCAAGGAAAACATTTTCATTAATTTCATTGTAACACTTTCCATTCCTAATATGTTAATTCTTTGGATCCACTATTCTTGCTAAATCTGTTTATCGCATTCCATTTTCCATCACTGGCTCGTTCAAATACATAAACTGTCCATCTAAAATCTGTTTATCGCTTAAAATTATTCTCATGACAGCTTTTGAGCTATGAACTTTCATGTTCAAAAGCTGAGATAATAATAATTTGTTTAGACTGTCACAAAAACGGTCTGAGAAAATTATCGTCGCTATTTTAGAAATTCTTATTAATCAAGTTTCAAATCATCCAAAACGCTTTGCTTTTTCCAAAACCCATACTCTGAATTAGCAGTCAGAACCATAAAACTCTCTTTGCTACTGTTTGTATCCATTGGCGGAGCATGGTTAGGTTATGCCCCTCCCTCCAGCTCTGTTTAAAACATCGCGCCTCTTTCCCTTTCTCTTTGTTCTTCACCTTCATTCTATCATACTATTTCATTATCAAGAAGCTTCCACTTTTTTAATGTAGATTGTCGTATTGTTTATTTTATACGTAAATATTATTTTAATATGAAATGTTAAGTATGTAACTAATATTTTCATGTCAAATGAGTTTTTGCGATATCCTCATAGGGAGCCATTTCTGATCTGAGTTTTATTTATCCATATGTCCATAATAACGTATCATTATGCATAATCAACGTTTAATCCATTTCAAGCATATTTAATCCATCTCTATGTAACCAGAACAGTGATAAGGGTAATATAACACCGCCCGTCCTGTATTGTCTTCCTTCCTCATGTCTTCCATTATCTTTATCAGGATAACAAAGCGGAAGCCAAACGGCAGGATAGTATCTTGATAGAGATATTCTATATTCTACATTATCAATGAATCTGATTTATTTTAAGAACATTTTAAGAACCAGCAGAGAAAAAAACAGAAGTGGAAATCTTTAGCGATTCTCCTAATCTCCTCCGGAATTTAGCTTTGAATTGATATCAGTTATCCATCATCTAAGCTTTATCTATCTATAGCAGATTCTGAGAATCCAGCTCCACAAATCAGGTTAAAAATGCTTAAATCTGTTAAGCCGTTTTTGAGTCACAGATGTTCATGATAGACAGAGAGAGAAATAGATTCATTAACTCACATTTAATGAAGTAAAAGAGAAAACCTAATCAAATATTTCTAGGATTCAGCCAAATTGCCTGAATAGAATATTTTAAAATAGATCACATAGTTTATAGTTTAAAAGATATTTTGCTTTGAAGCCTCTTGGGGTCCATTTCGTCCACAGAAGAACTGCTCAGACGAAGATACGCGGTTATCTTCTAGTTGATACATCAGTTCTTTAAAATGGTACCCAAAAACTTAAACTATCCAGAATTTAAATTAAGTATCTCAAACTGCTATAAAAATAACTGTAAAATAATAACTGTTTTTCTATTTATTTTATCAGAAAACACTGAAATTCTTAGTCGTATTCACCGAGAAAGTGTTTAGAGTCATTCTGCCGTGTTTATCTACTGTGCTTTTTGCCTTATTTTTAATTCTTTCGCTTTCCGCTTGGTGATAGTTCTTGGGTCACATGATGCAACTATTTATTGAAAGGAGATTTAATTCTTTTGCTGGGGTTTTTCTCTGTCTTTTTATTCTGAACAAGAAGGCTCTAAACTGATTGAGCATTAGTAATTTAGGATTGCACGCCCATTGTAGATAATTCAGGGAATTTATGAAAAAGTTTTTATATGGTGCCAACTGGTGTGTCAATTTATCTTTTACGGAACTATTAAGCATTTTAATTCTCTTTAGTATACATATTTTGTGCAGTCATACGAATTTTTGTAAAACCGAAAAATATATCACGAAAAATGGGATATTGAAATCCTTAGTAAACCCCTACTTCCTCTAAAATTCGATGCTGAATTCATATCAGCCATACATAAGCTCTATTTGTAAAATATCCTAAGAAATAGACGTTTCAATGAAAATGTTTTGAACCGGAAGTGAAAAAAACCAGAAGTGGAAAATTTTAATGAACCTCTAACCTACTTCGTAATGTTATGCTGAATTTATATCAGTCATTATCTAAGTTCTAACTATAATCAATTTGGAGAAATAAATATTTGCAGAACATTTTAAGAACCAGCAGAGAAAAAAACAGAAGTGGAAATCTTTAGCGATTCTCCCAATCTCCTCCGGAAGTTAGCTTTGAATTGATATCAGTTATCCATCATCTAAGCTCTATCTATCTATAGCAGATTCTGAGAAATAGATGTTTCGAGTAAAATTTTTGAACCGGAGGTGAAAATTCCTGGTGAACCGTCTAATCCTTCTGGAATTTGATGTTGAATACAAATTGGCCTCTATCTGATCTCCATCTGTAGCAGATGCCGAGAATTAGATGCAGTAAGGATATTTTTTCCCAAAAGATGATAGTATGGAAAAACTTTTGCCCCCAATAATCAATAAATCGGGCTAGCGCTTGTTATTATGGGAAACCTGAGTAAAACATTATGTTTTAGTTATATGATGTGTTTATATTAAAATTTTTGCATTGCAGCCAACATTGCAGGCAAGTTGCAGTGAATCACTGACGCCTCAAAATTACAGACTATCGATTTTTTTCAAACAGCTTTCAATTTATCTCGGCGATTTTTAATTCACGAGAGTTAAGATACTATCCTGTATAAAAGCAACAGAGAAATGGAGGTCATAGAGATATAAAGTTTCACAAATCACTCTGAAATCTGGATGAGGATTTATGGAATACTTCAACTACACAAAGGGAATTGAATTGAAAAAATTTAAATTGAGCTTCTGAGCTAGTATTCCTAAAGGCCAATTGTTAAAACATTCACTCAGGTGCAGATTTACAGATTATTATGCTCAAGGCTTGGTGGTCATATGGTTACCCCTTCGACGATCACATTACCGCTTCGACGATCACCATGACAGTATATATGGCCATACATAAGCATTATCAACAAATTATTTATTTATTTGATGACTCTAAAATGTTGATGCCCAGGCACCAGGCACCATAAGCTCGTGTATAAATTCGGCCTACGACTGGTCAGGCGTTCATCCAATTCCCCGTTGGAAAATGGATTGTTTGAAAGTGCCTTTTCAAATTTTCCCTTTGATATATTAACCTTAATTTTTCCATGCTACAAATTATTTTTTATTCACATTTTATGCATATATTCGTTTTTTAGACTGATGAAACACATTCACACTATTTGATAGAAATCAGGCATGAAATAAGCCAGATGGCATCCAGTGAAATGAAATTTTGGTGAGAAATGCGTGAGAGACGGGAATCAGAGCCCAGACTCAGTGCTTCCAAAAGAGAAATTGACGTACAAAAGCAGCAGACATCAAAATGAGATACAATCAGAAAGAGTGTATTTGGAGATAGGATGTGTTTGTAGCATATGAAACCGGATTTTTTCCCCATTTAGGGAAATGAAAAATGGAAACAGTGAAATATGTGATTTTTGTTGCTTTATTCTGGTTTAACTCTTTCTTTATGGACCGAATACTGTATTTGCTATTTCGTTTTTCCTTTGTAAAGCAGAAATATTTTAAAGCACAAGGGAGATTAAATGTTGAGGAAATGCTTGTGTTAAGTTTTTGTTGATGTATTACAGTTTGAATATGTATAAGCAAAGCAACAAGGTGGCTTTGTTTCAAAATACTATATTACGATGTTGACTGCAAAATTGTAATATATTGGGAAACAATATAAAAATTAATATAAGTTGCAAATGTATTTTTTGCGCAATGAAAATTTGACCCAATTAAGTTACTTATGCAAATATATCCTTTTATAACTGAAAACAGAGCGAACAGAGTACTTAATAAATTTCTAGCAGTTACTGTTATTCTTAACTATTAACTAAATAAGAAGCTTATGCACAAATAAAGTATTTTATTTGTGCTTAAATACGTTGCTCAAGCATTCTTTATCCTTTATATCAAGTGTTTCTACTTATTGATATTAACTAGATATTTTAGGAAATGCAGATTTTTTTCTCATTAAAAACAGTAAATATTTGATTTGAGAAGAAAATGGCCATTTATATGACGTTATAGAGAGATTAATTTACAGGACTTAAAATAACTGCTGTAGCGTATTAGTTTTAATCTAATCTGTAAAAAATAATCGACCGGGAATAGGGATCGAACACGGCATATCGGATTTTGCCCAAGCGTGCAACTAATTATACCACTCCATACTTGTTAGAAAATTCCATTCTCTGCCTTCAAAATGAAAGTTCGGTGTCAGACCGTCTTTTATCCTCAAACACATCGTATTTTGATTCGAACATCAATTGAAAAGCATTAGATATAATTAGAGCTGAAATAACGATCGGCTGAAATAACCGGAGATCGAACCCTGGTGTTGATTATAGCGCCATAATCAACTCCAGGGTTCGATCTCCGGTTCTGACGATCGAACCCTGGAGTTGTCGTCGGACACAACCTGGAGGGAACCGAAGACAACCGGAAGGGAACCGGACAACCTGCTTCTCTCCAGGTTGTCCGGTTCCCTCATACTTATAACATTCCATCAATTTAAGGAATTCTTTTGATTTAATTTACATTCTGTGTTCTACTTTGAGGAAGGTTTCAAAAGAACTGTAAATAAAATGATCAATGCAGCAAATGTGAACGTAAAACAAGAAATATAGAATGAATCTTTATAGGGCGGCAAATAGTGTTGTTGTTGAGACCCAGACCGTCCGACCTAATAGAAAGGTGTAAGGTAACTGTTTGGACGGCCGGGAAGTGCCACCCGATTTAGACCGGAACCCAGGGGAGGGGAGGCATCTACAGGGACCGTATCCTCCTTCCCCTACCACCAACCTCTCGGAGGGATTTACGGACCCACATGTTTAACGTGATTGTACTCCGCATGAACACGGCGGCAGTTGTGGCAGCATGCAAATTCAGCGCGCAAACCACCGGGCTATCGCGCCCGAAATGTGCCAACAGCAAGCGGTGTTCCCAGGTGGTCACCCACCCAAGTACTAACCGTGCCCGATGCTGCTTGACTTACCGAGAACCGGTGTTTTCAGCACGGTACGGCCGTTGGCTCTGCGGCAAATAGTGTGTACGTACACTTCAATTTTGGCGAAGCAATTAAACATTTTTATTCCGTTTTACAAACTTATTTCGTATAGTCATTTGAATTTTCGGAAAACCAGGAATGGCATCTCCAGAACTAGAAGTGCAAATCCTTAGTGGACCCTTTCGCGCTATGGAATTCGATGCTGACTTCATATCATTTATCATATTAGTTCTATCTTTAGCCAATCCTGAGGAATAGATGTTTCAAGGAAATGTTCTGAGCCAGAAGGGAAGAAACAGGATGTGTAAATTCTTAGTGAACCTCTTAACCCGTTTAAAATGTGATATTAAATCTCTATTGGTCATCATCTAAGCTACATTTATTGCCGCTCTTCTGAATTAAATTTTGCAAGGAAAGTGAAATTTTTTTTAATCGTAAGTGACATCTGAAGAATCAGAAGTGGAAATTCGTAGTGAACCCTCTGAAATATGATGTTAAATTCATAGCAGTTATAATCTGAGCCCTATATTTAGTCAATCTTGAGAAATAACTATTTCATTAAATTTTTTTGAACTGGAAGTAAAAATGATCCTGTAGTGAAAAATCTTTTTTGTTGTTGTTGTTGTTGTTACTCATCTTAACTGGTCTAGCCAATAGGCTAGATCAGGTCCATGAGACCAAAAATAATCAAAAAGTCAAAGACAAGGCGGGGACTCAGTGTCAAATCCTCCTTGACAAGCCCCAGGCAGGACAAAAGATGATCAGGATTGGAATGATTGATGTTATAATTCCTACAAATGGGGAAGATCTTATTGCCCTGATCAAATTTAAGGCATTTCAAGTGACCACTTAAGAGTCTGGTCAAAGCAGTCTGTTGACGCGATTGCCGCAAAAGCAACATTTCTACCCGGCCGCTTGCCATAATACCAGTCATGTGCTGGAGAAGAATGCCAAGAAGTGGCGGTTGTAGATTTTACTCTTGAGCAGATCTCCAAAAAAGTCAAGATGTTAGAGGTCAAATTCACTGAAGTTCCCTCCTTAGCCGGGGTATCAGCCATCTCATTGCAGCTAAGTCCAATATGCGATGGGATCCACTACAAATGAAAATTATGGCTGATACCCTGCAAAAATTTTTGTAAATAACACTACCCCCTCCAGAATCTGATGATTAATTATTATCAATTACCATCTAAGCTACTGATTCGTCCTCATCTAATCTCTCTCTAGAGCAGAACTTGAGAAATGGAGGTTACAAAACAATTTTGTCAGTAAAAACTTTTGCGAATTTTTTGCCACCAATAACAATATATGGTCTTTAAGCCTTAAACTTAATTTTATGAAAATATTTATTTTCCTAAAATATTCAAAGTTAATTTATTTTATCTATTGAAGGGTTCTTCAAAGTTTGAATCAATATCGAATATTCCTTTTCTTTGTTCAGAGTGGCACAAGCCCAAAATAATGCGAATAGACTAGCTGACTGACACGAACAGAAGAACATTGCTAATTCATATCTTGTACAAGACAGGATGTATTCTTGTAATAAAAATTACTTCTGCAGGGACAAAATGTACTATACAAAGTAGTGAATAAAGGATGGAACTCTAATTTATTATGAAGACACGTGATAGAACATCGGTTTCCTAAATATTTTTCTTCTGACAACATTCGGTGCACTCTCAAAAATTACAATTTTCGGCAATCGTCTGAGTATGTATGACAAACTGTCTTGATATTACTGTCAGAAGCGAATCTGGAAGACATCCAAAATCGAAGCCTTCTATGTATTGGCGGCGAGACTTAAACTCAATTAGATTAAAGCTATAATACCACAAAAGTATCCACTGTTTCGAAATATAACAAGACTGGGATTTAATGTCATGTAAAATTGCTAAAATAGTTGTGCACCTGATACGTCGTAGTTTGATAATGAAGAAGTAAAAAAAAAAAAAAAAAATTCCAATACATGTAAATATCATGTTTTCTGCAAATATATCATGTACTAGAAAATTTATTTGGCGTTGCTTGGGATAAAAGTAAGGAATTCATATTTTTTCGTAGTTATAATAATTTAAATACAGGTACGTTATAGATATGCTATGATTTATACAGATATGCTATATAAGATTACTGAATATATATATATATATATATTATTTCATAAATATAGTATCTTACTAAAAATATGAAGGATACTTTGCAAATATGAATATGTAAAGAAATTAAAGATATTAAGTAAAAAGAATGACAATGCAAAATACATTTAATTTTTTGCGCAAATGCAGCTTATAAATAAAATGATTTCAATAATAATAATAGTTTGAAAGTCCAATGAAAGAAAAGTGAGAAGCTGCAACTCGAAAACCTAACTTTCTAAAAACCCACAAAATAAAAGTATAAAACAGCAAATTTTCAATCAAATGGAAAAAAATTCAAATTACGAGTAATCAAGTTAAAGAAAATCAATAAATTTCAATCGTATAGAGACGATAATAGAAAAACATAAAAAATCAAGCACTATTGCTATACACGTGAACAAGGGCTAGGCCTTAAAAAACGGAATTGTTCGCTTCTTCAAAACACTTCTTCGAGTCCAAGTATTTTGCGAAGCAAACACAAAATATGTATGTTTATGAAGAAATAGATAGATTATATCTATAAACTATTTCTACTTGGACAACATACATAAAGAAGGAAAAATAAAAGAAACATGAATACCTGGAAACAACACTGCATATGCCCGAACCAGTTGAACCCTGAATAAAGAAACCAGTGTGACCATTCGCAAAGGAAAAAGAAATGACCTACTGTTGCTATTCGTAAGAACTGAAAAACAGCAATGCGAAAAGATAAGAAAAAGTAATAATATACAAAAAGAGCTACGAAAAAGTGGGGCTAATAATAGAAAGGCTTATGTTTAAGTGGATGTAAAAATAAAAGTATTAATACAAGAGAAAGGTGATGTCTGACTAATATAAGGTACTATGAATAGAATTCATGAAAATCCATCCAGCAAATCTAAACTTTTTAACTACACCATTTACTAAGTAAGAGGGATGTTTATATAAATTGCTAGTAATTTTGAGATTATTTATATGCATAGCATGAAATTTTTTATCAGATAATCTATAAATTCTAAAAAGCTGATTAAGTATAATATTTCTAAACAATTGAATCGAGTTGCAGGAATTAAATGGTACGATTTTATTAATGTTAAATTTAAAAAAGTCTTTTATCATATAAATTAGTAACAATTCTATTAGAAGGATCAATAAAAATATTTAAATCCAAAAAATTAATATTATTACTAATAGTAGCTTCATCAGGAATTAATTCCAAATTGTTTGGATAGAAATCTATATCTATGAGATAATTTTCAGTATATACTAAGCAAATCAGAACATCAACATATCTGTAAAATGTATAATCTATTGAGGTAAAAGAGTTTTCATAATGCTAAAGGTATAAATTAGCTAACATACTGCTACAGCAGTTACCGTGTGGAACTCCTGAGACTTGTAAGTATAATTTATTTCCTTGAACAATATAATTTTTGAAAATAACAAAGTGAAGAAGTTTAGGAAAATTTGCAAAATTTGTTTGAGTTGATAGATTAGTAATATCAGCATTATATAGATCTAAAATTACATCACATAGATCAGAGATCTTAATATTATTAAAAAGATCTTAAATCAAAAGTTTGAAATCCTATTATTTTTCTAAGAGATGATAATTTATTCTTTAATTCTTTACTATTATTTAGAATAAGGTAATTATTACTAGATTGTCGTAAACTATCATTTATTAGATTTAAAGAATTTAGTAGTAATTTACTCACAGTAGTAGAGTAAGTATTATGACCATTAGTTACAGTTCCAAATTTAATAGGATTTTTATGAAATTATATATATATATATATATATATATATATATAAGTTGAAAGATTTTAATCGAAAACTATGCATAAACTACTGTATGTACAAAAAAACCCATATTTAGCATATCTGTTACAAATAAGTAACTATAGACCATGACTAAGGATAAAAATAGAAGGTAACATATCATTATAATGGAAAGGGGAATGAGAAGAATATTAGGATGCAAAAATCACAATAAAATACATATAAATATAAATAAAAAAATGAAAAATAAAACACTGCAAAATGAGAAAAGGCAATAATAATTAGCTCAAGATAAAAGATTAAGACATTGAGAACAATCAATTGAAACTACGCAATAAATGGCGGTTAGTTCGAAATTGCATTCTCATTAGGACAGCCGTACGATTCGAATTAAAACCGATAGAATAGCCAGTTTTTGACAATGGCGATAGTATTTAACTATAGACACCATTGGAACTGTTTACTGGCTAGTGGAAGGAAAAAGAATAAACCAATTGAATTATAAAACATAAAAATAAAAAAACCCTCCTCGAACAGAAATATTAACTCACAGGCACTGCTACCACGTGTAGGTTGAACATGCGACTGAGTATTTCACCTCACTTCGTCAATGCGAGTGGGCACCGGAATGATTACATTTGAACGAAACATAATTTGTATAGAGACTTTCAAAAATAGTAATCAGTATATGACTCAGGACAAGTGGAAATTAGTCTTTCGAAAATAGTAAACAGCATTAGACTCAGGCCAAGTGGTAAGTTAGGTGATAAGAATGGGTGAAATTCACAAAAATGAGTTATCCAATCAAAGATAAATAATGCATGTTTAAAATTATTACGTGGTATATTTGAAATTAATAATAATATTATTTACAAATACTTTCGGATATTGGTAATTTTGACAAATGCGTTTAAGATTATTGATGTGTAGAAAGTGAAACTGAGGATCAGAAAGTCGATGTATTCGAAATATCTGGTTTAAAATGATCTTTCTAAACATTTGAATAGAATTACAAGATTGATATGACAGCAGCTTTATGATAGTGAAGTTGTAAGAATCTTTTTTACCATATAGATTGGTGATTATATGATTATTGAGGGTATCTAAATTTAGGTCTAAAAAATTTACAGTTTGACTAACGCTAGGCTCATTAGAAATTAATTCTAGGTTAGATGAGTAAAAATCGATATTAAGTGGATAGGAATTATTAATGATTATACAAATTAAGTCAACATATCTATATATAATATATGAATTAGAGTTAAAATGACATTCATAATAAGAAACATATAAGTTAGCGAGAATACTACTACTACAGCCACCTTGTGGTACACCAGATGTTTGTAAATAAATGTTATCACCTTGGATAATATAATTGTTGTATAACACAAAGTGCAAGAACATAGGAATGTTTTTGACATTAAATGCAACATTATTGGAAGATAGATAGTCTTGATAAAGAGAGATAATAACTTTATATAAATCTTTAATGACAATATTATTAAATAGGTCTTTAAAATCAAAGGTATGGAAACCAAGAATTCGTGGAAGCTTGCTAAGGTGATTAACTAAATCAAAACTATTGTTCAAAATGAAATAGCCTGAATTCCTAAATTTAAGAGATTCATTAATTCGATTTAAACAGTTAAGCAAGTACTTATTAGCTGTAGTGGTAAAGGTATTATGTCCACAAGTGACCGTTCTAAAAGTGAGAGTTGATTTGTGGAATTTAGGAACCAAAGTAACATAACGAAATTTATAAAACTTACAATTTATATTTAATTGTGCATATAATTTTAGCATTTTAGTTTTGATTTCGATAGACTGATTATTAATGGGTTTAAAAATTTGATTATTTTTTAAGTAATTCTGTAATAGAGAAACATATATACATATATATACATATATATATACATATAACATATATATATATATATATATATACATATATATATACATATATATACATATATATATACATATATATACATATACATACACACACCATATATATATATATATATATATATATAATCAGTACCAGAGAATTCCATAGGTAATTTATCTGCCAAATTTTATGAAATTCTTATAACTAGGTTTTCCGCTAGAGTGGATGCATATCTTATTTGCAAGTCGTTTCGCAAATATGAAGCAGGTTTTTCTTCTCCGAAATGTACCAAAATTTAATCTGCATCAGGAAAACCACAAGTGACTTATTTACCAAATTTTGTGAAAGTTAGTTAATTAGTTTTTGAACTGGAGTTGATACATACATTGCACAGACGAACACAAACACACACACACACACACACACACAGACGTTGCGCCAAATGTAGCTTCTTTGGATTCTAAAGTTGCTTGAAACGTGTAACTCCGTCGAAAACTGGAGTTGCGATTTTCGAGATGATTCCAGTACTTTCCCTATACATCACCGTGCATTGTAAAAATGTTATATTACTATGAAGTTGAATGTACACTTCTATTACATAAAATATTAGAACTAGGTGGAATGCTTTGTATTTTTTAATTAAAAGAAAATAATTTGAAATATTAAACCACAGAATTTAACAACTTTTCTTCTAAATAATATCCAAGTTAAAAATAATTAAGTTGGCTACAGTAATGTGATATACATAACTGCTTAAGACTTTTAGTCAAACTATGAGTCACAGTTCTTATTATTACAGAATCGCCCACGCACTTTGACATGCCACTTCAGAGTTGACAAATGGTATTTCTTGACAGGCGATGCTTCCTTTGCATGAGGTACTCCTGAAAGCTTTCTATTGAAGAGTGTGCATTCGAAGAAAGTATTTTTATTGCCACTATTTTTGCAGTACGTGGTATTGACATGCTCTCTATATCTCTGAAAATATGTAAAATCTAAATATAGGATGTACATAAAAGAATATCTGGGTTTTAAAGCTGTTTAATATCTTTTAACTTTGAATTGCAATAATGAATTACAAATAAAATGAAAGAGTAACACCTGCAGTTTTTCCCTACAACTGTTCAATGTGAGCTCCTTTAGTAACGTGGTACATATCCAACCGATGGGTGAATTCTTCCCAAACTTTAATCAGCATGTATTACCGTTATCAGGTGGGAAGACTGGGAAAAATTGGGGCATGCGCAGTACAACTAAAACTGCCGTCCTGCTAAAACTGTCGTCTCTGACCTTTGATTCTGACCTTGAACCAATACTGTACGCATCATATAAGAGACACTATAGCAAATTAAAACCCTGATATTCTTTTATGTACACCCTATATATATGTGGGCGCGGTAGCCCAGGGTTTAGCGCGCTGGAAATGCACTCGGTAGGCCCGGGTTCGATTCCTGCCATTGCCAAAACTGCCGCCGTGTTCACTCGGAGTACGATCACGTTAAACATGTGGGTCCGTAAGTCCTTCCGTGAGGTTGGTGGTAGGAGAAGGAGTTTACGGTCCCTGTGGATGCCTCCCCCACTGGGACCTTCCGGTCTAAATAAGGTGTCACTTCCCGGCCGTCCAAACAGTTACCTTACACCTTTCTGGTAGATCGGACGGTCTGAGTCTCAACAACAACAACCCTATATATATGTTTAATCTATGTATATAATAGAATATGTAAAACTATACTGTTCAATTAGATGGAAATTTGAGATGTAGTACACAAATGAAACGTTTTAATAAACGCCTTTATAAAACGCTATGAGAAAAATTTAATGTAGACAGCATATGACATTCTCTACATAACGCAATGGTTTCAATACTTTTACAGCAAACTAATGATTGCACACGACATGTGGCACAATGTTTTTAATGTTGAATCGTACTTTATAATTTGGCAATTTTCTGGATGACAATGTATAAAACTATATCCAAGTACCAAATTCATTTGTATTTAACGCAAATTAACAATTAGAAATATTGCATTTATCCGATAAGTAACATTGTCCATGTATTAAACGATTTCAATCGTTAGAAAATATTGAATTCTTATTCATTTTAGTATCATTTTCGTTAATTAAGAATTATTTTTGCGAGTTTGGTGCTATTTTCAAAAAGTCGTCAGGCTGAGAACATTTCTTCAAATTTATCGCCAAGGACAACCTATTTAAAACGCTTGCGACATAAATTTATGTAACTTCTTCGATAAATTTACCTGAAAGCGTCTTATCTCGAGAACGGTTTATGCATTCATTCTAAAATTAGGACCATTCGTTTTCTAATGAAAAATTGCGTAAGAAATTATTATTTATTTAACATTATTAAAAGTCCTGATTTTTTTATGATTTTTTCAAAAATTCATTTGAAAATTTGGGGCAGCAGCTTCCATCCAAACTTCCTATCGAGTATAAAATCAATAGGGTTCCTGTATTCCCTGATTGTAATATATGTATATATGCACGAAACTTTTTCAAATTTCTTCATTCGTTCGTGAGATATCTCTTTCTCTCTCTCTCATACACACACACATACACACACACTAATATATATACATACACAATAATATACATACATACACAATAATATACATACATACACACTAACATACATGCTGGATTTCAGAAATGCTTTAAACGTGCTCTTCCATCAAAACTCGAAATGTTCGATCCCGTCACTATACTTTTCTATACAATGCATATAGGGAAAGTAAAAAAATGTTTAAAAAAGCACATATTTGAGATGTTGTGCAATACAAGGTATGTGGAATTTTGAAATTAACCTGTCATTAAGATTAATTGAAGTTTGATACAAAGATGCATTATTCGAAACTAGCATCGGGGTAAACAGCTGTCCAAATTATCAAGAATCAAGAAACAGACTTGAAATGTTTCACAAGAAAAAATAACCACTGAAACTCTAGTGCTAAACCCATACAGGTTATTGAATTAAGAATAAACGGATTTATAAAAGAAAAAAATGTTAACTTCTCCATATAACGCCAAAAAATTTTACATGGACCCCCCCCCCCCCTGAAAAATATTATTCTCTGGGAGTTGTGGTATCTCTGTCTGGCAAGGACTAGAAGCTTAAGCTTCATAGAAAGTCTTTCACTACACCTAAAAAGGTCCAAAGTACAACAAGATCCGTTATAACGAGCGCTTCAAGGCCCAATAATTTATTTGTTAACTCCAGATACTCAGTAAATATGATTGGTTTAGTAAAACTATTAGTAATTTGAGGCGTAGTCAGTAAGAGTATAGCCGGGAGATTCTAGGATCATATCTCACAGAGGGCTTTAAAAGTAATGTGCAACAATACAATGAACACCAATTTCTATATGTGCTAACCCACAAACAATCAAGTTTCCCATTGGCATACTTCCCAAGAGGATTTTTCTGTTCAGACTAACTGTTATCCAATCTTTTAAAAGGTATATTTCTTTTCTTATGAACATAGTTTCCATTTCTTTCAACCAAGATTATTCACAGGAACTCCACACAATACCTTTGTTTACGACTATGCTGCCACGATAGTCGAAAATTGAACATTTATCTGTTTTCAGAGTTGCGGGTGGAAGCCATTTCTCTGGGATGTAAAAATACCCCCACCCCAGTCAATACTCTCCTTTTCACTTCAACATTCATTTATGAACGAAGTCAAAATCTTTTCTCTTGATTTGTTTCTTAGCATCTTTTTTGATATTTTATGCTCCCATGCTCGCTGAGTCGGGAGAACTATAAATTTTTTCTAGCTAAAAGCAAGCAAATCAGGTGTAAATTACCATTGCACCAATTAAAAGTTAATATTTCCGTTAAATCTGAAATGTAGATAAATGCAAGCTCGTTGATTGCGGGTTCTATTGCAGTTGGAGATATGATTTTCTAATTCTATTTAGTTCGATTTGCTTGAGCACATATGTAGCCTTAAATAGAAACATATAGCCTTTGGACAGGGACGTAGTCAGGAGAAAGGGTGGGGGTGGGGTGTAACTCGAGAGACTAAGGTCCTTCTGAAATTAAGAAAAATTATAAAATGCATATGGTATAATAAGTTATAAATACTCAGGAATATGTCTTTAAGGTAACTCTGCCCTCCTGCTTTAAAGCCTTGAAATGGCAGCTGCCAACAAATTTTGAAAGATGAGCCCAACCCCTCACTCTAAAGAAAATTCTGGCTACGGGTTTGCTTTGAACCGATTTTAAAACCAAGCAGGAAACTCTTTTTAATCAATATTAGAATTACATTTTTGCAGCGTTTTCAACAGGTAATCTCTGGAGAAAATTAATTCCGCCGGAAGGGACGAGTTAGATTTCTCGCTTCTTACGGAACTATGACAGAGCAAGTTTTAAGACGGTAGAAGAGTTCCAAGTTTTATGTTTCTGCAAAAGGTTGATAGGGGGTGAGTGATTTGTGATTTATAACATGTAAATTCAGCTACTTTCGGGATTCATTTATTGTTCCTGCTATTTGTGATTAATTATACTCTTGGCTGTAACTTCAAATTAAGTCTATGACTAATATCATTAATTGAGAATTGTACTTAAGCAATGAACAGGTATAATAACATTAATCACTGCCTGTTATTATACTTCGCTTACATGATCAATTCGAACAACTGAGTAGCTTCAGAAAATCCACAAATAGTCAAACAAGTCTGGGTAAAGTAAAACAAGATAAATGTAGTATATTTTCGAAAATTGTTATTTGAAACTGAAACACTGAATAAAATGATTATTGTAAAACTAAAAATCTTTAATTTTTAGTTTCAATTTTAATATGATGAATGATTGTTTGAATATCAGGCAGTATTTTGAAAAATACTCATACTTCAGCGAACAGTTTTGGATCTTGCAATGTGTCATATGGATTATTCAAAGTATCGTATGGTGTATTTGAAGGATACACGGTCAAGTTCAAATTTCCGGATTGCTAACTCTTTATTAAAGGCACCATTAAGTGTAAACAGGAATGATATACAGCTAATAGATCTCTTGCTATCTTGCAAGGTCACAAAACATCTGTCAAGTACAATAAACAGCAAAAATGTTCAAATCATTTACAAAACAAAAGATTGTAATATCCAGATACTAATGTATTTACAATTCACTTTTACTCAAATAACTCCAATAACTTTAAACTGAACAATGATCCGCGCATATATCTTTCGTGGAAAGTTCTGAAAAAAAAAACACGTAACTCAAGAAGTTCTTAACTAATGTACAAAATTCAAGAAATTTCTAGATCTCGCCAAAAGTCGTCCAGTTAGCGATATTTCGCCCAAATGTTTCACTGTCACCGAATTTGTCGCCAAAATCTAGTGACCCAGATCTTCAAATAATAACAATGCTAATATATCATGAAAATATTTTACGCATTTACGATATTTTGCGCAGATATTTTCATATTGTACGAATCAGATGAGGGACATTTCATTCTTTCTGATACAGATTACGAAACTCATATAATATATGGAATATAAATCTATAAGATGTGTGAAATGTGAGATAAAATGTATGGAATGTATGATAGAGTATATGGAATATGAGATAAAATGTATGAAATGCGGGATAGAATGCATGGAATATGAGGTAGAATATATGGAGAGTGAGATAGAATATATGGAATATGAAATTGAATGCATAGCATACAAGACAGAATGCCTGAAATGAGAGATACAATGTATAAAATATCAATGTACAGCTTTACTATTTATTGTCGCAGCCTAGGCAGAAATTGATGTCACTCCTTATACCATAAACTTTAGATGGTTAGACGGGTATGAAGAATTATGGCTCCTTCACAGGAACGATAGTGATATTTATCACGACAAACTTTATTTAGTGCATAGGTCCATACTATTGCGGTTCTGATCAAGGAACGCCATTGATTTCTAACTAGGTGGCGTCATGTGAAGGGAGAACACGATTCAAAACATATTTTACATGTCATTAAAGTTGAACTCAAAACTAATTTTTTAAATCTATTTTTTAGTGTATAATACATATTAAGGTGCAACGTTTAAAATCATAACAAAGAATTGTTCAGATGCATATTGCTAGTTACCCATTGCTATCATAACTAAGACTTACTTGTTGCCATAAGTTCAGTTGCTCGTTGTTAGTGTCACACAGTTTTTGGATGACGACGGAAAATACGTATAGTGGAATCACGGTGCCAAGCACCAAAATATCACGGGGGAAAATGGGGCGCCTGTACCAAACATGTTATATGTAGTACGAAATTAAGATATTTGAAGTTTGTAATTAGTAAGAAGCAAATATGCTAATGCCGTGATATTCTTTGGCACAACCCAGGTTCTATTTCGAAGTTCTCCCGTCCAGGAATAAATTCCTGGATAACCTGCAGTGCATTAAATACAAAGCTGCAATAAACCCTTACCTTGTAAGGCGTCATCTCCTGAAAACACAGATGCACAATTTCAAGAGACGAAGATGTTAAATAACCACACAGGTTTAAAGATAAATCACTTTCTTTATTCAATATTGTAATTAAGAAGAGCAGAAGTTGAAATTATAACTGAATCATTATCAGGAAGCACAACGCTAAGTAACTGTGACAGTGACACTGGACTCAGGAACCCTATTAATATATTTGCTGCCACGGAAATAATTCAATGATGATAATATGATCAACGATATAAATAAAGTGGCACAGCAACATTTAAGTATATAATAAACAACATGATATAATATTTTAAGGTATGGTCTCAAAGCAACAGGAGAAAACTCGCACTCAGAGATAGGCAAATTAGAATTGATAATTAAACAAGTTGATATAATTTTAGAAACGGAAGTCAGAGTTTACGTAATTTAAGAGAAAATTCTTTATATTTATGCTTCCGTAAGACAGGCGTAGATGCAGAGGGCAGTCAAACCGTACCTCCCCAGTCGGAGTTGCAGAAGGTTCGGAATCGGACATCTGCCTCATATCGCAGGGAATTTGGCTTCATAGTTGCATTCCGTACCATTCCAACATCTCGACCCGGCACATAGGCCTCGGACCCCATCGTACCTTCCTCGTCGCAGCTATCTCAGCTAGACGTCGGGCTCTCCATCGATGCTCTTCGGCGATGTAGGCGTCTTCGGCTTTCCTTCCCATGCCCACAAGAGGCCAGAAGTCGACTTGGGGCCGACTCCCGCACTCCGTGGTGGGCAGCATTGAAAAATGGTCTGAGAGCGTCGACAACTACACAGGAAGAAAAGCCACGAATATTCTTTGCAACAGTTTTTATGTAACTAGGCGGATTCATGCCCCAGAATCATTCGGACCTGACAGAAGACTTATTTACATCCTTTGACCAATCAAAAACTTCACAGACATACCCTCTCCAGACCAGAGCGGGGTCCCGAAAAAGAAATATGCTGATACATCAGACCCTCGCCACAAGGTCTCATCAAATTCATCCAGAAGTTTCTCTCCAAAATCTATTGTGCAGAAAGGTGCATGACTAACATTACCAGGCCGCAAGCAAAGCCAGACATCCGCTTTGCCCGGGAATAAAGACCTTGACTTTAACGGTTAAATAATAACGAAACTTCTCTCTGAATGCGGTTTTCACAGATTAATAAAATAGCTAAAAACTTTCCTTTCAGTGTAGAATATTTTGTATAATACATATTTAATAGACAAGAGGGATAATTAAAACAGGGTTTTAAATGATGTAAAAATATAGAATCTTGATAATTAATATATAATTTGCGATTTTTACAAGGGTTTGGCGAGATTATGAAATCTCGTCACAACATTAGCGAGATGAACAAGTCTTCGATTATCCTCTTGATAGTAATAGAGTTTTATATATGATTTTGATGTGAATAACGTCTAAGGGTTTCTGTGTGCGGAAATTGAAGCGTTACGAAAAATGTAAACACTTATATCTTCGAACCTAATAAATAAAAATAAAAATATTTTTTTCTTATTTTGTCGAGAACATAGTCAATATTATGAATATATAAAAGTAATTTTAATATTTAAAAATATTTTACGAAAAAGACTTTTAAAATATCAGTCTGAGCGAGTGTTGTTTTCAGTTTTCGCAGTTTCACTCGAAACATCATCCAAACTGTAAAAAATAACTAAACAGCAAACAAAAAAAAAATATGCATTAAGAAATTAATTTCTAAATCTATATTTATTTAAAAAAAAACTTTTATTGCTTTTGAGTAATCGTCTTATCAAGTTGAAGAAGATTCCAAGTTTGTACTGCTTATATCTCAAAAATTAAAAGCATTATCTATGAACAATATACAGGAATTTGTAGCTCTTTCTCAGTTTTCTAAGTATAGTGGTAATAATTTCAATATTTTAGTATTTTAACCTGGGTTTTCCAATGAGTGGGAAAGCTGTAACACTTAAAATATCACGATTGTTGCAGCTCAATCTGTGTTTATTTAGTTCTTGGGGAAATATTAGTGAATACGCACAATAGATTTATTTTTTGTTTAGAAAATTAGGAGGTTCAATGAACTTAGGGATTCTATAGATATTAATGATTGGTGAGGTAAAATATACGTATTCAAATACGTATTTGTGTGACATCAGGAACGTTTATAGATTAGCTTGAAAGCACAATATCGTTAGATATATTGTATAAGTGTAATTTATAAACCGAAAAGCAAGGTAGTAAAATAATTTGATACTTTAACATGAAGTCTATGGTTGAAAGTATCCAGATGAAATCAGGAAGAAAACTAAAAGTGTTAGGTAGCAATAAACAGTTAGCCAGTAATTTGTAGCACTTTGAAAACCTATATACGAAATAAATGAGTTTGTTGAATTCGAATAAATTTATTGAATTTTACTGAAATTATGTTTTATAAAATATTATTCACAAAAAACTAGTTTGGATTTTTTGGAGTAGAGCCACCTCTGATTTTCTGTTTTCCCTTCTTCATTTTTAACTTGTAGTTTGTTTCAATATTTTCAACTCAATACACCTTAAATATGTCACGTTTATTTCAACAATGTTTCACGACGTAACTGAAATATTCTTAAAATATATAAAAACATAACTCTCGTTTTCGAAGTTTTTGCATTGTTGTCATCATTAATCTTAATGGAATCCTTTGTATTAACAATTTATTTCCCTCACATATTTTTGCAAAATAAATTGCTCCCAAGAGAAATTTCTATAAGAAACCAGCGATATACGAACAATAAACAAACCTTTCAAAATATTTCAAAGAAAGCAGGCTAGAGGGATTGTCATTTTTGAAAGAATGTTTGCCTATGGTTTACAATAAAAAACACTCATAGAAACTATAATAGCTTCATATTTTTCTTCGTCACCATCATTAACTCCAAAGCCGCTTAAAAATAACTAAACAGAAATTCAGCCTGAAAGTTGGGAAAGAAGAAAGAAATGCTTTCAGCATATATTTCCAACGGGAATTACGAAAGAGAAATGCTTGCAGAAAAATGAGCGTTGACAGAGCTAAAACAGCTATTAACTCATTCAAGACCCCAGTTGTATATGCAAATATTTATCACGCAGAGCGTTGTAAAACTTTTTAAAGTTGGATTTTGAAGGAAATTCAACAATCGAAAATATCAAGTTACATTTTACTGCACATGGTACTTCAAATGTCATTAGAATATAAACCGTTTTAGTGTGGAAACATTTTATCATATTTTATAGGAGTTTCCTTGAGATATTATATATTGCATATGAACGTAGAAAATAATTAATTTTCATTTTAAGCGCTCTATGTAGTGTCGCAAGAAATAATCTCTGTGATTTTGTTTAAATGCATAATTTATTTGTTCATTATTGCTCATTTTTTAATCAAATTATTATATATTTTAACAATTAATCATATATTTTAACAATTAATTATTTTCATTTATTATCAGTGTATTCAAACAAAAAATCCCTTGATCCCCTTCAGAAGCCTTCCAGAAGCCTTCCAGAAGCCCCTCGGTGAAACTGAATATTTACATTCTCCTCAGGGACGGTGAAACAGGTTTATTCGAAAAGTATTTTTCCTTATCCCTTGCATAAGGTGTTATTTACCTATTGAAGAAAATCCTATTTTGACTTTTTTAATATGAACTAGGAGTAATATGAGTTAAAAATAAAAGCAATTTTATTTTTGGAGTTTTCTCAAAATTGCACTCAGCAGATTCGTTCTTTTGAAATTAAGCTTCAATTTATTTTTTGAAATTTCTGTTTAAAGCTAAATTATTGATATGATGGTAATTTGTTCGTATCTGTGCAATAATTATTTAATGGTTTTTCTCTTTCAAGGCCCTCCAGAAGCCCCCGGTGACCTGGATGGCTGAATATTTGCATACTTGTATCATTTACAAGACAGAATCTAACGAAGTCACATTTTCAATTTCCCCCATGTGGGGGTGGAGAAAACAGTGTTTATTCGAAAAGTCTTTCCAGACTCTAAAAACACCGATGGTTGCTTAGAAAGCAAAATCTTTGCAGACTTACAATATGTCCGGGAGTTGGGAAAAATAGAAGGGTTATGAAAAATCGTTATACACCCTTCAGAAGTCCCCTCGGAACGGTTAATTTTTGCATACTTATGGTATCGACACGGAACAGAACCTAACGGAGCCAGCTTTTAAATTTCCCCCCGGGAGCGGAGAAAAATGACTAAATCAAAAAATCTTTCTAGACTCTTTAAAAGCTCCTCTGATTACTTGAAGGTTGAATCTTTTCACACTTATAGTATAAACCATGGGCTAGAACTTAAAGAGGTCGGATTTTCGATTCTTCCGAGGGGCGGACAAAATAGAAGATTTGGGGAGAATCTTTTCAAACCCTTCCAATCTTTTCACATCCCCTCGAGACCTAGAAGGATTAATCAATGCATACTTCAAAGTCGTATTTTCAATTCCTCCGGGGTGTAGAAGACCCAGACCGTCCGACTCGTCCAGGGGACTAAGAGCAGCTATTTGGACGGCCGTAATTCCTCCCGCAATTCCTCCGGGGTGAAATTTTTTTTTTTGGGGGGGGGATCCTAAATTCTTTCCAAATCTTGCATATGTCACCCTGTGATCTAGAAGGCTGAAATTTTGCACATTTACAGTATCGACCATCAGACAGAAGCTAACCGAGCATAATATTTGAACAGGATAATCATTTTCGACACCAAACGCCATGCAGTGTGAAACAAAATAAAACTTATTATGACAATAAAGCTGCAGCTTAATTTTTTCAAAAGTGTTAGTTTCCTCTGTTTTTGACAGATTTAAACACTAGTCTCGAAAATAATAATGCATTTTACGACGGCGGCAAAAGTTGTTTAATCTGAGTATTTTGAGTTTTAACATCATGTGCAGGGCTGCGAATTTAAATACCCAATATCTTAAATAAAATGACCTATAAAACGTGAAGCATTTTCATTATGTTACTTCAAATTTTGTATATTCATTTGGTGTTTCATTCCTGTCTTTTTTGAAACTCAATAAAAATACTTTGGTCATTGATTTTGTAAATAAACATTTGATATTGAGAAAAAAAATTAAGTTGCATGGGGAAAAATCAATGCAATTATAAAGAGCAAAAACACCATCGAATGACCTTAAATGATGTCCCTAAAATACCCTAATTTTTATTGAAAGTTCCAAAATATCGCGTTACATACTGAAAAGCAATAAAAACTTTATAGAGTAACAAGTAAAGCTATTATTATGCACTGACAGGAAAAACTGATTTTAATAACCATTGAAATCAGTGAGTTTTGCATGAAAGACAGTTATCTCACGTAAAAAACTTTTTCATGATAAAAATCTCCCCGTCCCTGCCATATATACATAGAAACATCCCTGCCATACACACATAGAAAAACCTCTTTAAAAAATAATGATGAAATTTCGGAATAGTTTTAGACAAATTACTGTAGGATCAAAGCTGACTTTCAGGTCTAGGATACCAGTTGAAGGATCTTAACTCTGAAGATTCAAACACAATATTTGCTTTTAAAAGTGTTTTCTTGCAATGGTTTTTGACATTTTCTTTTTCAATTCGTAAACATTCATTAGATTTTTCACACTTTTTATTTCAATAAAAGAATTTTTTTGTGAATGTTAAGAATTACATAGGAGCAGGAGCATACAAATAATCGTTGATTTTCACACACATACACACATAGAAAATATCCTTAAAAATATATCAGATAACAGCCTTTTTATATATATCTTAATAGGAGAATGCCTTTAAACAGAGCTTTTTTACGTATGTGGATTAAATATTTCTTCAATATAAATCAGATAAAATTATTCAAAGACGTATATAGTGAGATAGAGCTACATTAGAAACACTTTCTTTAACTTCTTTTACGTAAAAAATATTAAATTGAAATGAAACGATTTGATATGATAAAAAATACAATGTGAATTAAATTGGCACTCGCAAGGCCGCATAAAATAACAAAGGGAGGATAGAAGAAAGAGAAGTAAAGAGACGAAGAGAGGCAAGGAAGAGAAGAGAGGAAGAGAAGAGAGGAAGAGAAGTGAGGAAGAGAGGAGAGGAAGAGAAGAGAGGAAGAGAAGAGAGGAAGAGAAGTGTGGAAGAGAAGAGAAGAAGAGATGAGAGAAAGAGAAGAGAGAAGAGATGAGTGAAGAGAAGAGAGAAGAGAAGAGCGAGAGTGTAAGAGAAGGGTGAGAGTGTAAGAGAAGAACGAGAGTGTAAGAGAAGAGAGAGTGTAAGAGAAGAAAGATAGTGGAAGAAAAGAGAGATAGTGGAAGAGAAGAGACATAGTGGAAAAGAAGAGAGAGAGTGAAAGAGAATAGAGAGAGAGTGGAAGAAAAGAGAGAGAGTGAAAGAGAATAGAGAGAGCGGAAGAGAAGGGAGAGAGTGGAAGAGAAGAGAGATAGAGAGTGGAAGAGAAGAGAGATAGCGTTGACGAAGGGAGAAAGAGGAAGAGAAGTAGGATTGAGATTTCAAAGAGCGAGTTAGAGATATGGGAGATAAGACAGCAGGGAGATAAGAAGAGCTCAAGATATGATACAGAAGACAGACAAGAGATATATCAGATAAGAAAGAGAGGGAGAGAAGTGATAAAAGAGAGAATATAGAAGAGAAAATATAGCTAATAAGAGACAGAAGACAGACGAGAAGAGAGAGTGGGAGAGAGAGAGAGAGAGAGAGAGAGGAGATACAAGTGAATAAAGAGCAGTCGCGGGATTCCGGTTATCGACCGCTAAATTTTACTATGTATTTACAGCCAGTAAAAATCTCATTTCGATTATAAAACTTTCAGTCATCCGTCAAAGCAATAAAAATCAGACTTTCAACTCGAATATCCAACAAAATCCTAAGACAACAAAATAACTCCCATTCTCGTCAGGTCTTTTCAGCATTCTCAATGAGAGGCAAGCTGCCAAAAAGTATAAATGGCTGTGCTGACACGTCTTTTAACGCCTATCAACGTGTGCTTCTCGGGCGTGGTGGGCATTGCAGTGTAATGGTCATCTTCCGTGACCACGGATCTGCTGAAACGTCACACGTGATTCTCTGGCCTTAGTATCGAAATAATCGTATAGGCGAAAGGTTATAGATGAATATTGAATATTTGGAAGAAACATATGCTTTTTATATCGCACATTTTTACTTTTCATACAACTCATCGTATAATGTATATTGTAAGTATTAGAATGAGGAAAATGATTGTTAGAACGAAGAGTTTTCGATGGTTTTACACGTTTTGGGAACCTTAAAATACAAACCAAAGATTTTCATTGAGCTTTCTGTCTGAATTTTAATAAATTTGGCAGTCAAGTCAGTGATGGGTTTCCCTGGTACTGATTATATTTATGATTCGAAAAAAGTTGAACAGGCATCTTTTGCGATATAGAAAAACCGATATCAAAGAATATGTGGGTATTAAATAAATGCTTAGTTTATACGTACTCTTTGATAAAAAAACGAATACAGTCACTCTCATTGTGCTGTATTGAACCATTCTTAATATATTTCTGATTTATTAATTTAATTCAAGATTACATCTAGCAGTAATGACTAATGACATTTGATTCAGAATGCATAGGTTAGTTACAGGAAAAACAAGAAAGATCAATCATGCATAAGCATTGATTATGAAACACTTTCCAACTGAAATGTAATTTCATTTAAAAATTTCTAAAATGTGATTCATTCAGTGGTAATATCTTTTACATTATCACAGTACTACAGTAATTTATTATACTTAAATATTTAAAACTGTATCGAAATATAAATCATCTGATTCTTTATGCAAAATCAATGAATATTTCATTCATATAACTTGTATTCCAGACTCCAGAGCTAAATAATTTTGTGTGAAAAAAATACAGCAATTCTTATGTAATTCATCTTACAATCGCTTGAGATATTTGCATTCTGCATATGTTAAAATTAGGCTTCCTTGAAGAAATAATAAAAGTTTAGGGATCATTTAAAATCACAACTATTGTAATTGCATAGGCACGGAATTTAGATACACAGATAATACACTGATAATATATATGTGTATGTGTATGTACTCAAAGTATTGGATTCGTGCCGAAGATCGGAACTCGAATTTTCAAAGGATCTACACGTTTTGGGACTTCTAGAACACGAAAAAACTACTTTTAGGAAGACGTCTGTGTGTGTAGGGGTGTATCTGTGTATGTTTCTGTGTGTCTGTGTGGATATTACATCCACTCTAATTGAAAAACTAATGGACCGAATTTCATACAATTTGGTAGGTATGTTTTTTGTGGGAAATCCTGATGTTCATTAGATTATAGTACGATTCGTAATAAAAGAATCTGCCTTCTTTGCGAAATGGCCGCAGAAATTGCCTTTTTGCTCTAGCTAAAAACTAATGAACCAAATTTAACAAAATTTGGTGTATAATATTTCAATAACCGACAAGTGATTTATATACCAAATTTAACAAAATTTTGTATATAAGTCATTTGTAGGTTATTCTAGTACGATTCGGGAAAAAGGAATGGGCTATTTTTGCGAAATGGCCAGCAAAAATCGTTATATATAAAAATAAAAGACTACGTGTGCTCAATTATATCAATTAAATTCCTATTTTATATGTGATTTTTGACAACAAAAATAATAAGACTAACCCCATTACTCTAGGACTAGCCGTTCTTGAGATATTCTAGTTTTTTCGCGTTTTCGCTACGCCACCTTTGACAATAAGTCCAGCTATCAAATGAGAACCAAATTTAAGTTTAACGTGTAAATTCAATGTCATTTAAAATACTTATGTAGTGCAGATAAACTCAAATTATCATTGAATAAATAAAGAGAACGAATATGAGTCTGCAGAGAAAGACATGTGCTGTCCACATCAGAATTTTTAACAATATTACAACAATGATTTATAGAAGTGAACGGGGATTATTTTCAGGCCATTTCGAAAAAATGTATGGTCTATATTTAAAGATCCATCAAATTTTTGTCGAATAAAATGTTCAACAAATTTAAGCTGTGTACCAAATTTTAACTCTCTAGGACGTAGGGAAGTGCATTTAAAATGCCATCAAATAAATTTATCATGAAGAGTTATATAAAATTTAAAAAAAAAGAAAAATTGTTATCTACCAAATTTACTTTAAAATATGAAGCCACTCCCATATGCAAAGTGTTTAAACAAATGGAGAGATATTTATTATATAATATCTCTTTCTTTTCTTTCTGGAAGATCTCCCAAAGTCAGAATTTAATTGAATTTGTTTTTTTCCCTATATTAAAATTTTTTTTAATTAAAAAACTACTTAACATATTTTACTGAATTTTTTTTCATATATTCTATGGGATAATGTGAATATTTCCTAAAAATTTCGAAGCAATTCGTGAATTTTAAATTTACTTAAAAAATGTTTGAAAAATTAGGTCCCATAGGGTTCAATGTATTTCATTTTTTCAACCCGGGTTCAATAAAAAACTAATTGGGTGATATTATTTATTTATATTCCCATAGGTCCTACAGACCGACTGAACAACATACTAAAATTTCATTTTGATAAACTCATTTTTACGGCAGTTATCGTGCTAACGGACAGACAGACAGACAGACAGACAGACAGACAGACAGACAGACAGACAGGCAGACAGACAGAATGAACAAAGTCATAAACACTTTTCAACTTTGTTGTAAAGTGTTAAAAATTGATTTTAGCATGCCTAAGTGGCATAAACGCTGTAATTACGTAAATGTTAATTTTTAAACACTTCATTGCCTCAGTTTTTGCACCCGGAAATTACTGAGTTGTTACGGCGTATCCGCTGAAATTGGACATATTCACCCAGGTTACAAGAATAAGTTCGAATTTTTGGATAAATAACGCTTTACTTAGAGCAGAACTAAACGTAAATAGAAACAAGATACAACTAATAGTTCGTTAGCTATCAAGTAAAGTCACTAAATAACTCTTAGGTACAATAAAACAGCCTAAGTGATAAACTAATTCACAAAAGATCCAATCACTCCGCGCCAGTCCAAACTGTTACCTTACACCTTTCTGGTAGGTCGGACGGTCTGGGTCTCAACAACAACAACAAAAGATCCAATCATATTCTCAAAACACTGACGTGTTCACAATTCGCTTTTAATGGATTCACTCCAATTCATACTAATTGACAACTGAAGACCAGCTCATATATCTTCTGGTAAGATTTCGAAAAATCTACGTAATTTGATAAATTCTTGACCAAACTACAAAATTCGAGTAGTTTCCAAAACTTCCTTAAAAGCCGCCAAGTTGGCAATATTTCGCCAATATCAACCGACCTTCTTTAATTAATAACAAATGGTTACCTGTAAAACCGTCACTACAGCAGGAATAGGATATATGCCGTGAAAACCATTCAAGGTATTCGCAACAGTATAATTTTATACACGTAAGAGAAAGCAAGGCATAACAGGTTACAATTTATTTTTGTCAGTTTTGAGAAGATGCAATGATAAGTCAAACCATTAGATATACATTAAATTATTCATCGTTTTGTCATGAAAAGTAGAGAGAGGGTTTATAGACACTGAAAATAGCAAAATATGCAGGCACTAAAAAAAAGCCAAACAAGCACATAAAAAGGCATGAAAAAAAAAAGGTTAAAAGAAAACAACGAAAGCTTAAAATTGATAATGTAAAATCTGTCGCTTGCAGAATCCACTTCGAAGATAAAAGCTTGCAATTTTGTCCCAGTAGCTCAAGGATAGGATGCCAGCTGGTCAGTCGTGAGATCCAGGGTTCGATTCCCGGTTGGGAAAGCAAGGCTCTTTACAATGGCGCCGGAATAAATCAACCCTGCAGGTTAGTGCAAAGATGTCGGAGGTCTGAAAGTGAGCTTAGTACGACTAGTACGGATTCAGTGGACTCTAGAATATTGAACGCCGATTTTTATTCCAGAGGATAAAGACCAAGCAGGATACTAATCTGGGTAAAAATAGTAGTATCAGTAGGCTAACCTTAGTTAAAAACAGCAGGAGGTGGTCAGTTGGATTGTCAGTTGCCCGCCAATCTGACAATAGAGGGTTGAGAATGCAGAGTTCACTTCAACGATAAGAGCTTGCAATTTCGTCCCAATAGCTCAATGGTAGAGCGTCGGCTGGCCAGTTCGGAGATCCAGGGTTCGATTCTCGGTTGGGGCAACAAGGCTCTTTATACGCTTACTAAGTAATGGGAGTTCTCACAAAGTGGTTTTACTTATTTATTACAACATTGCGCAGATTTTCATGAGTTACGTGGGAAAACACATGTAAACACTCCGGTAAGCTTTAACTACTATTTCATTTACTGCGGAACTGTCTCTGGAATATTTATATTGAATTTCATTCGACTGGCGCATCACAAGAGAAAGAATATGATGTGAGCAGCACATGACTATCCCTACGGATTCAAATTAATTTTCACTTTATTTCTTAATCATCTCATTAAATTCAGGTTAACTGAACAGAATAACAAGAATAATTATTTGAAATCATACTTAATTTGCAATGTTAATTCAAGTATCATTTTCATTTGATAATTTGATAACTGGACATATTTTCAAAGGCGGCGTAGTAAAAATGCGAAAAGCTTAAATATCTCGAGAACAATTAGTCCTACAGTAATAGGATTGATCTAATTCTTTTCCTCGTAAAAATTACGTACTAAAGAAGTAATTCATTGATACCTTGAGCATACGTAGTCTTTTATTTTAGATTTTGGGGACTTTTCGGACCATTTTGCAAAAAAAAATGCAAGTTTTGTTTTTCGGATTGGTACTAAAATCTAATTAACACCCGAAGAACGTACAATTGACTTATATACCAAATTGTATGAAATTTGGTCAATTAGTTTTTGAGTTACAGTGGTTACATATAATTTTTGTGTGCCATTTCAAAAAAATAGGCTGTTATTTTTTATTCCGAATCATACCAAAATCTAATCAGAACCAGGGTCAAACACAAGTGACTTAGCTACCAAATTTTATGAAATTTGGTCCATTAGTTTTTGCGTTAGAGTGGATACATACATTGCACAGACAGACACACACACAGAGACACACAGACGTACACACAGGGACATAGACACACATACAGACGTCACGTTAAAATTAGTTTTTTCGTGTTCTAGAGGTCCCAAAACGCGTAGATCCGTCGAAAACTCCAGTTGCGATTTTCGACATGATTTAAATACTTTCCCTATACATTACCATGTATTGCAGGGAAAGTAAATTAGATCCAATTGCCCATTCTGATGCATAATTAAGTCCATACAGACTTCCCTTACTTCACTTTTTGTCGATGCGTCTCCGAAATTACGACTTCACAACGTGGGCAGAAGCACTCTTTATGGTTATGGTGAAATCCGCCTCAATTTGAATATTTCTCAAATCCAAGTATTAATTTATAGTGTTGATGTTATGTTCTTTGGATGGCATTTGTCATCGCAACCATCGAGCAGTCAGCGAGTCCTGTTCTTCTTGCAGATACCCTCAATTTTTTTTCTATTTTACTTAATATTTTGTAAATCAGAATAGGTATTACGAAACAATCCTGAATGGGTATTGCATAATGCTGAGTAGATGTTCAAGAATGATAAAAAGAGAGCTTTAATTAGATACCAATCACAAATTTTGTAAGCATGAATTAGCTGGGAATAACGTATTCTATGTGTGGCGTAAATAAATTTATAATTGATTTATAATTGAATATGTGGTGATAAATTATGTTTCAATTGCTCCTTAAAAAGAAAGCTACGTTGTGAATAACCCACCATATTTCTTCCAGTGTGAGTACTACTTACTGTTACTGTAAAGAAAATTCACATAACCAATAAAGAGTCTTTAGTGAAACCTAAATTAATTTTATTTTTAATTATTTGCTGATTTATCTTATTGTTACAAAATCAAGCTCGTTTGTAATTACAATAATAATCTTTATTATTTTAAAACAATGTGTGTGTGTGTGTGTGAGAGAGAGAGAGAGAGAGAGCGAGAGAGAGAGAGAGAGAGAGAGCGAGAGCGAGAGAGATAGCGAGAGAGAGAGCGAGAGAGATAGCGAAAGAGAGAGCGAGAGAGAGAGCGAGAGAGAGAGAGATAGCGAGAGATAGCGAGAGAAAGCGAGAGAGAGCGAGAGCGAGAGAGAGCGAGAGAGAGAGCGAAAGAGATAGCAAGAGAGATAGCGAGAGAAAGCGAGAGCGAGAGAGAGCGAAAGAGAACGAGAGAGAGTGAGAGAGAGAGCGAGGGCGAGAGAGAGACTTGATATCAGTAGGCCAAAATCAATAATTAAAACTCTCGTCATATTAACATATAGAAATTAGCACATACCTTCGTACTCAATGGAACCTTGTCGGCACATCTAAGTAGTTGTACAGATATGGCGTTGACAACTGCCGGGACAGCCGTTAGATTTCCATTTTTAAGCTCTTATCTTGAGAGATTTTACTATATCTGTTTGGTCTCCGGTTTTAAGTAACTGCACAGCTCGGAGGTTTTTACTCTTCTCCTTATCTGAAATATTTGTTTAACTGCCGTGCCATACAATTTCTTCTCTTATTTTAGTTGGGAAAACATTTCTGAACTCGAATTTGGAGAGAAATGCCTTCCTTCAAGTTCCCCGAATCCGATTGCTACTGCAAGCCCCCTCATCAGTGCATGTGGTTTACAGATCAGTCCTGATTTGATGCAAAATTGCCACCCTTCTGCTGACGTTGCCATGCCGTCTGGTCTATTCTTTAATACGTGCTCGTACTGTCATCTTACTTGTTCAAATGTATGGTCGCCTTTTGGTCATATACTACGTGTATCAGTTGCAATGTCATGGCGTCACCTTTTAGATACGTATACACGATTTTCGTCAATATCCGTTCTCCATGACGATAAACAAAATATCTTGATGTGAATAATATACCCATGAATTCATTTCAGAATACTCCAAAACAGAGAAAAATATAGAAATATATACTTTTTTTTTTAATGAGAAACACGTTTATAAAAGCAATTACCATTACGTGGCGTGTTATTAAGTACTGTGCTTTCATTAATTATGACTCAAAATTCCCTCAAATAAGTCATACAGATTGTAAATTATTTTTTCTGTAATTTTGTGCATCAAACGTGCATAAAAATTAGCAAGTTCTACGTATATTCATTCACTGTTCTTATTTCTTGTCATTGAAATTTCCTTCGAATAGTATTCCCTATATGCACCCTATTTCGGTATCAGTAATAAATGACTCTCTTTTGAAATCATTAAGTGCATTGAGAAAAATACAATGCATGGTAAAATTTTCAAGGAATATTAAATCTGTGAATTCATAATATGAAAGGAAGAGATATAAAAATGTGGGATTAGAAGCAGCTGGAGGGAATACGTTAACAATGAAGATAGTTTGGGGATACATACAGACAGAAGCCAAATTTAATCATTAGTAAATATTGAATTTTCATCTGTTTTGGGTTCATTTTCATTATTTAAGCGTCATATTTCATTAGAATTATTTCGCCGATCCGGTGATCGAGCGGTCAGGGCATGCATTTCAATCTGATCGTTGTATTGCCGGGTTGCGGGTTCGAATCCCGCCAGCAAGCATGGATATTGTCATGTCGAGGCCAAGTCAGACTTCCGCCCTTCGGCGAGCCTCTATAAAAGAAGCTGCAATTCTTCTCCCCTTCGTCATGGGACACCCTGGGGGATCTTGTGGAAGTGGTGTGTAGGCGCCCCTTCACCACGGGGGTATTAGTAACGAACGAACGAGAATTATATCGCGTCCACACAACTGACCTTGTGCACCAAGTGACTTGCCTTTCTGCTGCACATAATCAGTTTCATATATTGTTTATTTGATTTATTTGATCTCAACATTGTTATAAAATTTTAAATGTTTCAAATTCTAATTGATCACAATTTAAAACGATAATTAATTAAATATTTCTTCTATTTATTTACTCATTTTAAATTATTTTACCCTACTGAATTATATTTTGCAATTATTTCAGCCTCAAGAAGATTATTTTAGACTCAGCACCTTTGGTTGCTGAAAGAAGATTTATTTTATATCCCATAGATGAGAAAAACTTTTTCACCAACTACTCAGCACATTTTAGGTAACTGAACTTGATTTTCAGTATCTGTAGATCATTACACATTTTTAACACTTTACAACAAAGTTGAAAAGTGTTTATGACTTTGTTCATTCTATCTGTCTGTCTGTCTGTCTGTCCGTTAGCACGATAACTGCCGTAAAAATGACTTAATCAAAATGAAATTTTAGTATGTTGTTCAGACGGTCTGCAGGACCTATGGGAATATAAATGAATAATATCACCCAATTAGTTTTGGATTGAACCCGGGTTGAAAAAATGAAATACATTGAGCCCTATGAGACCTAATTTTTCAAACATTTTTTAAGTGGATTTAAAATTCACAAATTGCTTCGAAAATTTTAGGTAATATTCAAATTGTTCCATAAAATATATAAAAATAAAATTCAGCGAAATATATTCAGTAGTTTTTTAAATAAAAATTAAAATAATAATTACACCTCTTATATGAAACGATCACGTGACCATGATATGAAAAGATCACATGACCCACTTCAAAATGATATATGGCATCCATCTTGTTTCAAAATCGTGATTTTTTAAGTTCTTTTTAATTCATATTGAGTGTTGTATCCGACCTAAAACTACTTTATTTTTGCTTAAATTCTGTGCATCTACATACTGAAACAACGCAAATACAATATATTTGAGTTTCAATGATTATCCAAATTTGATTATTTCTACAACGAAGCCTATTTTTCACTTATGTAAAATGTAAACAGCAAAATATGTAGAATGAGTTGTATTAGAATTGCTGTATTTCTTTAACTCAAAATAATTTAGCCCATGGAGTCTGCATGGCAGATATTAATGAAATATTAATTGATTTTATAAAGAGAAGCACGATTTTTTTGGATGAAGTTTTATGCATAGAGTTTAATTACTTGTAGCTCCATGGTCTTAATTTTTAAATAAAATAAATTATTATAGTATTGCGATGAATAAAATTAATGGGAGAAAGTTATGAATGAAATGCTGTTTTTATAAAGAGATCCAGGCGTGTTATTTTTTCTATGTCGTCATTTGAATTAATTTCAGTTGTTTTCGATGAAGTTTTCAAATATAATAAATTATCGTAGTATTACGATAGTTTTAAAAATATTACCGTGGAATGTATCGCATTTCAGAGATATTTAAACCAGACAATTTATATTTCAATGCCGTCATTTGAATGAAGTTCATTTTTTTCAATGAAGTTTAAGTTTTCAAATATAATAAATTAGTGTAGTATTGTGATAAGTTTTAAAATATTACCGAGGAATGAATTGCATTTTAGACTTTTTTAAATAAAATTGCATTGAAGTTGGAAAGTGTTTCATAATCAATGCTTTAAGCATGACTGATCTTTCTTGTTATTCATGTTTTTAACATTGTATTTATTTATTCAATGCCTTGACATTTTGCAACATGTATAACTGACTAATTGTTCTATTCTCCTGCATACACATTTATATTCATTTGAAACACTTAGGTACCTCATAATCACATATCTACAATCACAATATACTACATATCTACAATCACACAATATACTACATATCTACAATTTTCAAACCTATACAAATATTTTTTAAAAACGTTTATTTATGGATTTAAAAAACGTTATGTATGGTCCAAAAAAGTATCGTTTACTTCATTTTTATTTTGCTCTATTTGAGTCTGATTATCATTATAATAATAACCCGTTTTCATATTTCATCAAGTAATTTGTTAATAATATAATTTTGATTATTATCTAATCCATGGTGGTAATATAGTTCCTTGAGTTTCGCATTCCCTTTAAAATTTTCACTATTAGACTCTTATTTTCATTTTCCTCATAATTTCTCCTTTCGCTTGCTACAAACAATTTATTCGAGTGGACTTGAGTTATCTTAGCGTCCATATCATATTTATTTCTAATTATTCTAATTATTACATTATATTTAAGATACACAAGATAGATATGAGTGACCATACAACTCGAAATGGTCCCTCATATCTCTCTTGTAGGAAATGAGGTTATACATTTTTTTTCGGCATACCGTATCTGTAATCTGAACTATTTTAGTTATTCCTCTGAAATTTTGAATCAAGTAAATTTTTGTATTTTTATGACACATAATCTTAACCTTCTATTGATTACTTAGTACCATACTTATTTTAATTTATTATAGTTCGAATTTCCCCATTTGGAAGGATAGATCTAGATAAGGATAGATCTTTTCCTATTTTTCACAGTAACTAGTAACACTTCCTGATTTTTCTGGAAATGCAGCGATGGAGTAAATTTCTCGACGGAAGGCTTTATTGGTTACAGAATGATATTGGGCGAGAGTGTTTTGAGTTCTTTCATCCTTTTCCTTGCCGCATAATTTTTATTACTCACTTCGATCAAACTATGGGATTTATTTTTTATGTTTTTATTTTCAACTATGTGGCCATAGTTATTGGGAAAATCATCGTTATCATAGTTGCGCTTAATTGTTTATAAAGATTTATTTATATTTAAAACAGCAATATTAATGTATTAATTCATCATATTTCGTAACTTCTTTGTTAACTATTTGTTTCGTAACTATTGTTCGTATTGTTTCGTAACTATTTGATTGTATATCATTATTACACAATTTATTTCAGTCTGAGCCGTAGATTTATTTTTAAGTATCTTAACATTTATTTTTAATTAAAGATCAAAAACTTCTTTTAATTGTAGTTGCTGTATCAGCTCTGCATAAAAGTGGGCTAATAAGAACATTTTATTCTCTGTCAAATAACCATCAGGCATTTGACAGAGAAGGTATTTGACAGAGAGGTTACCAACGGTATTTGACAGAGAATAAAATGTTCTTAAAAAACATTTTATTCTCTGTCAAATACCTGTTGGTAACTTCTCTGTCAAATACCTTCTCTGTCAAATACCTGTTGGTTGTTTGACAGAGAAAAAAATGTTCTTATTAGCCCACTTTTCTAGAATGGCGTGTCTCACCCGGCCAGATTCAATAAATTAATATATAAACTGATTTATGTGATGCAAATGCAGTGGTGAGATACATAATTAGAGAAAAACCGATCAAAAATAAGCAATAGGTCTGTGAAATAAATAAGAACAAACACTAAACGAATTACTAGGTTAAGAACTCAATATCTAAGAGGAACGAAGATAAACAAAGCTGGCACAAGATCTTATCGACTCTGTGGAAATTGCCCAGAGGCTGAACTTACACCAGAACACATTTTTTCATGCCCAACCATTTTGGCGGTCATGCAGAACTTGGATGAATTCCCACGGAAAAAACTTGACTCTGACAAGATCCTCGATATAGCTAAATCAGTACTCTAAATTGTTAATTTAATTGTCCAATTTAAATTGAAGGTACTCGTTCATTCACCAAACTATTTTGACATTTTTCCAGATTTAATTTTACAGTACCTGCGAAACTTTATGTCTGTGTAAATTGTCTATGTTTGCCTGTGTATGTGTATATGTCTTGTTATTTCCGTGCTTTCCCTGGCCGTCTGTTATAACTGCTGTACATCCTTCGGATGAGCTGAACGACCTAGGCAATAAATAAAATAAAATAAAATAAATAAAGATGATTTATTGAAAGAAAATGGTCTAAAACGAATGCTGAATATACAGGTATACGGGTTTTTTTTGCAATTTACATTGCCCACTTATCTCCAACAGGTACAGAATTAAAGCGCGTTTCAATCTTTTTGGGACACCCTGTATATATATATATATATATATATATATAATATAAAATCTGAAAAATTGCTACAATTTTTGTTGAATTGATTAAAAAGCTAAAAGCAAAAAATAATTTATAATACAACTTGTAAAGCGCTATACTGCAATTTTACATGTGTATACCTATATAAATTCCCAAAAAGGACAAGTAACAATGTACTCGTAAGTTTCCAGAAGAGTGACAAGAGTAACGGCCGGCGGGAGTTGCGACCCCCAACACTCCGGTTAAAGCTTTTTTCCGCCATGGCAAACGCTCCCGGTAGCCGATACTCCCTACCCTATCTACTTCATGACTCTTATAAAACCGTAAATATTACATACAAACATATACACTTTCAATATTATGTAACTCTTAAGTTTACTACTCATTTAGCGTAGAGTAGTAAACTTAAGATTTACATAATATTAAAAGTGTATATGTTTGTATGTAATATTTACGGTTTTATAACAGTCATGAAGTAGATAGGGTAGGGAGTATCGGCTACCGGGAGCGTTTGCCACGGCGGAAAAAAGCTTTAACCGGAGTGTTGGGGGTCGCAACTCCCCCCGGCCGTTACTCTTGTCACTCTTCTGGAAACTTACCAGTACATTGTTACTTGTCCTTTTTGGGAATTTATATATATATATATATATATATATATATATATATATATATAATATGAAAACACCGTGAAATACAACATCACAAAATCATCTGAAATCACACTTAAAAGGCGCAAAGCTGCACTAAAAAGAGGATTAAAATATTTTCAAAAAGAAAAGAGGTATGGATGGAAACAATATACCAAAAGATGGCCGGGGGGAGTTGTGACCCCCTCACCCCGGTTAAGCATGCTTTGCGTCGCGACAACACTCCCGGAGAGCCGGTATATTGCAAAAAAGAATACGAATGTATCAAATTGTAAGATGTAAATAGACAACATACACAAACAAATATAAGATATAATTGTCGAGATCCAGCCCTATCGAAATTCATCAACAGTAAATGTTTGAAATATATTTAAAAAGTGTTTGAATAAAGTTTGAAACATGTTCACAAGTATAAATTATCAAAATAACTTAGCTTCTACTTAAAGAAGACTTTAAATATTGACACTTAATAGAACAATAATAACAAAGTCTATTTCTAAAACCATATACCTGAATGACAATCAATAGCATATTACATGCAGATGTACATCCAATATTGTTTCATACAAGACGATGCAAATCTTCCATAACGTATTATACAATAGACCCTATTCAAGAGGTCCCGTATCAGTTATCACACGCTTTACCTGTGACAATCCAGTATGTATATTGCCATCAGTTTTATTTAAATATAAACGGTAACTATCGGTTACAGTTATTTTATAAAATTTGTAGATAATGTCACTTAAAAAATACTTGGAAAAACCCTGTGAGATGGTGTTTTGTAGGAAACGATAATCGCATAAATATCGATCTTCCATTTTACTGTTTATTCTTTGACTACGTATTAATTGTCCCAGTATAATATTTCTAAAGACATTTTTGTGCATACATGAGTTCCAGTTTATGATATAATTGATTTTGAAGTGGAAGTCGTTGCGTTTATCGTACAAACAGAAACCAGTAGAACCACCTGGTTGCTTGTATATCGTTATATCCAGAAAATTTAGACTTTTGTTGACATTATATGGAGTTTCAGTAAGTTTTAAATATTGTGGATAGAAAGTAAAATCCATCTGATATGCTTCACATGGATACGCTACCAAAATGTCATCAACGTAGCGAATGAACAGAATTTCGTTTAATATATGTGTTCCATCTTCATATTTATTCAGATATATATCAGCAAGTATTGATGAACAACCACCCCCCATGGGTATACCATGTAATTGTTTAAAATAAGATGTGCCATCAAACAGTACAGTTTCGAATAAAACCATTTCCAACAATGTTTTAAATTTACATTTGTCAATAATCGACTGCAGATTGCATTTTTCGTATATCTCCATGACAATAACGTATAAGTCCTTGATGTTTATATTTGAAAACAAATCATTAAAATCGAAACTTTTAAAATACAAATTTTCATTAATTACATTTATTTTTTTAATAGCTTCTATACTATTACTAATAAAATATGCACCTTTATTTTTAATCTTAATCATTACTATTTTTAAAATAGATAAGAGTTTTTTGTTAGCTGTTGTCAAATATGATTGAAAACCATTTGTAATGGGACGAAATTTAACAGGATCTTTATGAAGTTTAGGTATTAAAGTAATATACGGAAAACGGATTTGCCCCATCCTGTATCCTAATTTAATGTATTTCGATTTAATGCGATTCTCAATTTCTGACTTAAATTGCTGTAAAGGTAGGTATACGCATGGATCGTGATAACTTTTGTATAATAACTGTTTATAAAGTAAAACACAAGTAAATGCATAATTTGTCGTTACCTTGTCGACGTAAGTTATTACAAATTTTTTGTGTAAAGATGACAATGCATCTTTGCTATATCTATGTATTATAGTAGGGGTTACAGCATTATGATATTTTGACTTAAATGCCTTCCGAATAGCACAACTCCATTCTTCGAAGGTTTCAATAGGGATACTGTATTTCACTGCCATTTTATAAACAAATGCATTGATATTAGTTTCAAAAGATTTGTCTATCGATCGATAGTCATGCATTCTGTATTTAGTACCTAGTTCAAATATAGGTTTAAGTATTGATCCGGACAGTATTTCCAAGTCTCCAGTGATTACGTGACCAAATTTTTCGTTTACATATGGTGTATACCGCTGACAATCACATGCAATATCATTATCTTTAATACCTCTGCATACAGTATTATAATTAAAAAGGCTTCTACATAGAGGTTTAGCATATTTATATGCAATTTTTATGTTAATATTGACTGGTAATTTAAATTGATTTTTACTTAAAATATTTGAAAAATTTACATTATCGAATTTTTATTTTTGTATGTAATTATTAGATATTCTTAATTTACTTTAATAGTTTTATTATCTTGTAAAGAAATATTTAATCTTTTGGCACGTAATTTTATAAGATCAATAAAAATAGCTGGAAGTGGTGAATCATTCACGAAACGATGTTTAAAATCAACTTCTGAACAGTATTTCCACAGATCCACAAGATAACGTTTTCTAATACCATAAGTGAAGTTTTTAATCCATGAATGTGGAACATCGTTCATTTCTGCAATATTTTTTACAAAAGACACGAGCTCAGTAATAGAATCATTAAGTTTCAGCTTTACCTTTCTTCCAGCCCTTTTATGACGTCTAGAAATACCATTTCTCACTGTATTGTCATAATTCTCTATTACAACTGAAGAAACAGGATTTTGTATATATTCAAAGTTGTATTTCACGTTATATAACATAGAATTTAATCCATATGGTTAAATAGTATTATGTTTTTGTATATAATAATTTTCCCACCAAAGGCGATCTTTCAAGTCTATTACTATATCCATAATAGCGACCTGCATGGCTTCAACACCATGTACGCCAAAATGCCTTATTTCAATTGATGACTCATTGGCAGGATTTTTTTGAAATTTATAAATTTGACTGTATATATATAAATATATATATATATATATATATATATATATATATATATATATATATATATATATATATATATATATATATATATATATATATATATATATATATATATATATATCTTGCTAAGAATTGTTTTAGCATTACATAGAATTTTATGTGAAAAAACCATTCGTAAATTCTGTCCTTTATTATTTCTTGTCATTGACATTCCATTAGAATAGAATTCCTTAGGTACTTACTATTCAATATATTTCGATATCAGTAATAAATTATCATCTTTTGAAATCATCAAAAGCATTGAGAAAAACACAATGCATGGTAAAATTTTCTAGGATTATTTTTAAAATCAGTGAATGCAGAATATGAATAGAAGAGGTTTAAAAACGCGGGATTAGAAGCAGCTGTAGGGAATGCAGCGACAATGAAGAAGATACTTTTCTGATGCATTTACAAAGATGAAAAAAATTATTTTATAATAATTTATTTTTTAATTCTTGACTAACTCTAAAACACTTCATTAAAGTTCTCAATATATATATATATATATATATATATATATATATATATATATATATATATATATATATACAGGGTTTTCTTAAACTCTTTTGACAAAATAAGAGGGGTGATAGTACCAATCAAGAAGAACAATATTTACTATGGAATCTAGGGTCGCATTCCACTCCGAGTGTCGGAAAAGAGTAACTTCGAAACACGTCCAAAAAGCACAAGTCGTCACTTCGGACGACATATCTGTCTTTCCTGAGAAGTATCACATCGCCAGAACATCCCGTCAAGCATGTATTGCATGCAAATTTCCAGTGACAAGAAGTATCAGCCGCAATTGCAGCTGATTGGCTAATTGGACATAGTGGATCTGTGACTCGGTATCCACGCTCACCGGACCTACCTCAACCCACTGGACTTCTTCTGGGAGAACATAAAGTCATTGGTGTACGAGACGTCCGTAGAAAATCTCCTTGCGAGAATCGTTATTGCAGCGGACAGGATAAACACGACACCAGCTGTCTTCGAGAGGGTGCTCCAGTCATTCATTCGCCGGGGTAAATTGTGCAACAGCACTTTGAACATCTACTTTGAGTCTTTCTTTGGTGTAAATAAATGGGATTGTGCAACTTATGATTACGTTAATTCTCCTTATTTTCATTTTTGAAAGTTCAACTTCATATATATATATATACACGTCCAGTCCAGCGCACCGAAAGGGTATAAACTAATACACGGGAAAACCAAACAAAAATAATACACAAAAACAAACATAGACAATAAACATAGACATAAAAAGAAAAATATACATACATAGAAAGTATATGAAAAAAAGTTCGATTTTTGTAAAACAAAAATAAAACATTAAAGTAAAAAAAATAAGAATAATGGAACAACGATGCAAATGTAAAGAAGTAGCAATAGAAAACACGAAATAAAAAAAATTTAAAAATAAAAGGCTTAAAACAAGAAAAATGACAATGGAATAGGTTAATAAAAGAAAAACATTATGGAAAAATTAAAAAAATTAAAAATATGAAGAAACATTTGAAAACCCCCCCTTAAAAACGAAAAGTGGCAATGAAACAGGATTATACAAGAAGCAGGGATGAAACAAAAATTTAGAAACGGAAAGCTCAAACGAAGAAAGAAAAAAGGTAAAAAACACACTTAAGAAAACCCATTTTAATAAAAATAATATACAGGCAGAATGAAACAGCGTGGATAATGAAACAGTTATTCATTGATCGGAACAACAGTGAAAGTTTAAGATACTTATAAAGAAATCGATAAATACTATCTGAGATACTTCTTGCAATAAGAATGCAGTTCTTTCTATCAATATAATCCTAATTTTTACAGATGTTAGAAAACCATAGTGGTTGATTTGCAGTAGTAGACTTGTTGACTAAGGACAAGAAAAAAATATAATGATCAACAGCTCTATAGTGGTTGCAAATACAATTAGAAGTACATTTGCTTTTAAAATAGTGTAGATAATCAAGAGCTGGGCCGTGACCAGTAAGAAAATAGATTATATAATTATTAAAATTTTGAACTTGGGGGATCTACGTTTGGTAAAAATGATTTAATTCTTAAGGGATCATACATGCGAGGAGAAGTATAGTCATTTAAAATGTTTGCTAGAGATCAATTAAGGAATTTTTATAGAATTTCGATATATAAAAATAAGGAATTTTTATATTAACACCAGTAGGAGCAGCAACGTTGACATAGTGATTTGCAGTTTTATTGCAAATTAACCAACATAAGATTTGACTCAGGATAAATTAATGTAATTCAGAAATTAAGGCTTTATCTTTAAGAATTTTGATATAATTAGATTTATTAGAAATGGAATTTAAAGGGGAAATTGAAAAAAGACTGTCTGTATAAATATTCACATGTAAATTTTTTAAGAAGTCCATTCAGCTGCAAGCCCTTAGTTCAGATTGAAAACTATATTCCTTGCATCCATTTTATAACAGAATACCTCTCTCAATAAATCATGTTTAAAAATGCAAATAGCGAAATCAACATTCTCATCAATGTTTGAAACATCTGCATAAATTTCATGATCGGAATAAATTCTGTCATCACAATTTGGAAGAGAAACAATGATGGTAGAATATCAGAAATAGGACTTTGATGGTAGAATATCAGAAATAGGACAATGATTGTAGAAATCAGATCAGAAATAGGACTACTGAAATCAAATTCAGAAATGGAAGGGAAATTCGAACTGTACAAGATAAAGATTCTTTGTTTCCGAAATGTTTATATTTTGTGCAGAATATTTATGCCAAGGTAAATAGGGGGAATACCTAAAATAGAAAAGAGTGAGATATTTGAAGAGATCAAATGTCTCCCTTGACATATGGGGTTCATTAATTTTGCTGCAGGTTTTTACAGTTACAGCTGATTAAAAATTTCCGATACATGTCTGGTGCGAATCCACAACATGGGAAGGGTTCTTCAATTCTTCTAACAATAGATACCCAGAAAACTCAATTCGGACCAATCAATTCAGAGTATTCAATTCGGACCAATCAATTTAGAGTACTCAATTCAGACCAATCAATTCAGAGTACTCAATTCGGACAATCAGAGTACTGAATTCTGATTAATCAATTCAAAGTACTCAATTCTGACCTGCCTACACTGTAAATACAGGCAACTGAAATTCAATATTTGATGTAAATTGAAATGTCATTTCAAACTTGAATTTTACGTGAAATATATTTATCATATGTACTTGCGTGAATGACAAAGGATTATACGAGACGAGTTGACAAAAAAAAAAACGTTTTACACGCGGAATTTCACTCAAATTCAGACACTAAAATTTCGTAAATAATTCAATGGCTATGAACCACTGACATTAATCAAAATGGCTGTTTAAGGCGTACTCGAGATCAAATGTGTATCAGGTAATATGCACTTTAATAATTTAGCTAGCACTTTAATAATCTAAGCTCTCCTTTATAAATTTGGAATTCTGTGAAAGGTGTAATTTTAAAATTCAGAATTTTGTGAAAATACTATTTTTTTTTATAAATGAAATTTTGTAAAGGATTGAAAAACAAACGTCGATTTATTTTAGCAGATCATTGTTTCTAACAAAACTTTATATATACATATAGTTTTCAGCTGTAAGAGCTATAATGCGGTTAATGAAAAATTGAGAGAGTACCTTTTGTTATTTGTTTGTTGTATTTGTAAATAATTTTGTAATAAAAGTATATGATGAATTGGCATTTCTTTTTGCCTTCTGATCTTATTTTCTGTGAATCGGTATAATTGAATTAATTAAAGAAATATTATACAATACTTGAGTTTGCTAAAATATATAATTAAATTTCATTGTCTGACCTTTCTAAAATATGTATGTTTCTTGCCAATTGAGGAGCTTTTCAGCTTTATATTCAGAAATCAATTTAAATTTAATTTCTCTTTAAAGAATCTCCTTATTTTATTTATTTGCTTACATATGTATACAGTAAATAACTAGCTCATAATGTAAAATCCAGTGCAAATAAAGTGTAGTAAGATGATGTATGGTTCAGAAAGGATAGAAAATTAAGCACTTCTGAAACATGTTTACTTACTACACTTTATTTACACTTCCGGCCACACACTTAGCTACAGTAAACCTTCGGGTCTGTCGTGCGGTCTGGGTTTTCAACTTTATTTACACTTATGCAACGATCTAGTTATTTATTGTAAGCACAATCACGCTTTGTTTGAGTTGCATTGTTCCTCTTATTGTCTGGAGAAGGCGAGAAGCATTGCTAGGAATGAGGAGGAGGATGAGAACGTTGACCGACGACTGCAATATTGGGGGACCCATATATTCTGGAGTTCTCGTAGATTTTCTAATGAAAACAAATAGTTTTTACATGTGTATTTTAACAAAAAAGAAATACAGCTGGATCAAAATTTCGGAGAATTGGTGTTGCATTTACAATAATTTAATGGTGTAATACAAAAATATATGGCAAATGCAAGTTTTATTCATACTTGAAAGCGGTAGTAAATTAGGTTACTTTTGAATGTTTAATCACAGATTATTGTAAAATAAATATTTCAATATTCAAAAGAAAAAATTTAGTTTAGTTATGTAATTAGAAATATTTTAAATCCCGAAAGATATATAAAATTCAGTGCCGGGCGTAGACAGGGGTGGGGTCATAAACACCATTCTCTCCCGCGCTGGTGAAAAATTTGCAATAATTCAAGAAAGGGAAGAGACTTTCATAGTTTACTTCTTTCATAGTTCATGGTAAAATGAAATTCAGCACTTGACCATTCTCCTTCTCGAATTCCTGTTACGCCTATAAGTTTTCCGATTTGAATCTGTCTTTTTAATACATAGTTCAAAAAATATATTAAAAATATGGATATCCATACATGTAATTGCTTAACATGTTTTTGTTTTTCCAGATCCTTCAGAAACCCCCTGGTGATCTAGAAGGCTGAATCTCTGCAATATTGCAGTATTGACAACGGTACAGAACCCAACGGACGTACCTCCGGAGTTGTGAAAAATGGAGGAAGGAGATTAAAGTACATTCTAGATTTTTCAGAAGCTTCTCCTTTGACCTGGAAGCTTGAATATTAACAAACTTATAGTATCGACTACATTACAGAGCTTAACAAACTTAAAATCCTTTGATACACCCTAAATAAGCTCAGCTAAGAATAAGAAGGAACTGTTCGTTCAGCAAACAAACTGTTCGCTCTTAGTGGTTGTTAAGGACACATACTTTTCTACCTGTGCTTTTGGCCTGAAGAAGGCTCATAACACTTTCAAAGCAATTGTCGTTCAATTCCTCCCACACACATGCCGACTCCCTGTATTCCATCCTTCTAAGTCTGAGTTGACTCGATGTCGTGTATTGTAGAATAAATTTGCAATAAAATAGGAGGATGACATAAAATGTTCTAATAATTTCCGAAAAAGAATACGAATGTTTAGATTCCCGAAAGATTAATAAAGAAGATAAAATGGATGAATGCAAGAATATTGTTTTTTGCCGCTTTCGGCGATAAGTGTACCTAAACAGGTGCATTCCACTACGGTAAGGCATGCTACTGCTCCCGTCTGTAATTGGTCAGGTCACAGGTATGGCACGTATCTCAGGTATGATACGTATATACTATTTATTGAAATTTTCAAGATGAAATTTGTTAGCATTTCTGCATAGCATATGCAACATTCAACATTTAAAGGTAAGAAACATTTAAAATGAGTGAAGCTCATCTGAAATACAATTTGTAATATTTATCTGTTCGTTAAATTTTTATTTAAACGTGCTTTGTATTTATGGCACAAAATAGAATTTACTTTATTTGCCTACTTCCAATTATAAAATTTTAATTATTATTGCGTAAAATAAAAGCATAGTTTTGTCAAGAAAAATTGTATCAAGTAAATTGTATAAGACATTTTATAATTAAGAAAAGCGAATTATTTTAAAGTACAATTCAATACTCAAACTATTGTGTTGTGTTGTACATCTTTGTTTCACTATGAAAGAAGTAAAGTAATTGCATTATTTAAGGAAAGTCATGTGCTGCTCATCAGACTTTTTATATTGGAAAGATTCTAAAATACTTTAAATGTCACGTTAAGGAAATTGCTGAAAAGATGCATGCCATAATACGGAACAAAAACAGAAATTTTAATGATCAACATATAAAGTAATTAAGAAGTGTAAGCTGATCGATAAAATATAAATGTACTACATTATTTAGCGGAAAATTTTAACCATTTCAACTAAATTGAAATATACGCAAAGAAGGCAATATACAATACGTAGATGGCAAATACAAATTCCAAAAACAATATATCATACGGATAATTTATTTATACGCTAAATACATACTATATCCACACAATATCCAAAAAATCTGTGGAGCTTATTCATCTGACTTGAAGAGCAAAATCTGTTTTGTGCAACGACTACAAATCGCATTATTTCTAATAAACTAAATATTCATATTCAAATAAAAAAAATGTATTTCTAATGAATTGAACGTATTCTAAAATTTCATAAGTCTGAAATTTGAATGTTACAACATGTCACAATGTCAACAAACGTTAAACAAATTCAAACGAAAATTAGATCTAAAGATATTAATACGTAAAAAATCCGTTCCACTCATTAATTTACTTTTGTATGTGAATTTGTATGTGAATAATTTTATTTTTATAATGAGCCTTATTGAACTGTTCATAGGGGCACCATATTTGAAATCTCATTCTTTTTAAAAACGAAATATTTATCGTTTAATCGGTCAATCGAATCATATCAGTGTGTGCCACCCCAAAAATTCCAAATATGGCAACATAGTAATATTTTTCTTCTTTTTTATCATACGATCTATAATGTTACCAACATTTACGTTTCTAAATCACTAGCATGAGTTTTTACCAAACAATCCATAATTCTAATGTTTTGGAGTAAATATTCCTACCTCTTCAAATGTAAATTTTGAATAATTTGTTGTTCTTTCTACTGTATCTTAGCGAAATTCTTACCAGTGCACCATATTTCTTTCTCATATAAACGAAGGCATTTTTCGTTTTTTCGGTAAATAGAAAATTTTAGTGAGCGGCAACTCTAAAGAAGCAAATATTGGAAAACTGACATGGCTCATCTCCTTAACAAACGTGTTCCAAATTTACAAATTTATTTTATAAAAAGAATGCGTTTTCCTTCAATTGATATTTCGAACATTTGGTGAAGAGCAACCGTCCTCAAATAAGCATTTTTATAAAAAATTAATACTTTCCAGTTTCCACGGAACGGGTCATTCATTAATTGATTGTCCCATGCACCAAATTCCAGGTCTCTATCTCAGTTAGAAAGGCTTTTCTTATATATTCAGAAAATCGAACATTTTTGTGGGCGACACTCATAAAGTAATAAATATTAGAAAACTGAAATTGGTCATCTTCTTCCTGTTGAATGTTTAACTTTGCATCAAATTTCCTATCTCTCTCATCAGATAATTTGGTTTCCATTCAGTGGACATTTCGAACGTTTTGGTGTTGAGTTCCCGTTTAGACGAACATCTTCAAAAACAGTGATTCCTTCCACGGGTTTTTATCAAACGTTTGACTCATGCACCAAATTTCAAGTCTCTATCTCACTTGAAAGAAGGATTCCTTTATGCGGTAAATCGAACATTTCGTTTTAGTGTGTGGCATCGATAAATGTAGAAAATATTGGAAAACTAAAATTTTACATTTTTTTCCTTTCAAATGAACTGCCCTTGCACCAAATTCAAAGTTTATATCATCACCATGTATGTTTTTTCTTATTATTTCGCTTTTCGAACATTTTGGGGTACAGCACCCCTCTTAATGAATATTTTTGAAAAATTCGATTTTTCGTGGGAGTTTAATTAAACGATTAACCCATGTACCAAATTATAAGACTATCTTTTCGGCAAGTGCTTAGATAACAGAGATTAGTGCGTAAATAACAGAGGGACTGACAGATATCATTTTTTATTTTTGAATAACCAACGATCTACAGAAAAAGCGTTTCCATTAGACACCACCACTTTTTATAAAACTGCAAATTGCCTGTATATATATATATATATATAATATAACTAAAAGAGTTAAAATTGAACTTAAAAAGATATTGTATATTACCTAAAACAAATTAAAAGATGCTTAATGAAGACTACATCAATAATTTAATAGAAGACAAGACAGTAAAATATAATTTAGTTTAAGCAATGAAATTGTAAAATCATCAGGAGGTGTAAACAAACCAATCACCTCCTAAAAATAGTTTTTTTCATTAAATAACATTGTTACATTGAACAAAAAGGTTATTTCAATCACAAGAAACTAGGAGAAAATAACCAAGAATAATAATGATAAAGTAAGAGACTTTTTAAAAATGGAAAAATAATTCTTTCAATATAATGCCTTCAATACTCTTTACTGTTGCCATACATAAAGTTAAAAGTCAGTGTTGACAAACATAAGGAATAAAATATAAATCCAGTATTTCCACACAAGAAAATATAAATATAATTGCCAATCAAAAGTAAAAGTGGAAAAAACAAAAGATATACAACACTTGACATACAACAATTGACTATTAGATAGATATAGATATTTAATTTTAGTTAAACTCTTTTAGTTAAATTATCAATTTCATCTTATTTATATGCTGCATTTAGCCCATTAAGAAGATGCAATTTTAATATACAGCTATATTACTTGAAGTATACAGCTACTATATTACTAGTATTATTAATCTAATGTGTAATACTTGCTTAGTATTTAACATTTAAATTGGTTTCGCTCTTTGAATATATATATATACACCAGCTACTTTAAATCTGGTTAAAGTAAAAATTTTGCTTTAGCGACTGACAAAAGTACATCCATAAGAAAAGGGATATCAATCACAATTCATTCACATTACATTTCTCTTGCTGAACGAAAGAAAGCAAAATCGGAGAATTACGAAAATATATGTAAAAATACACAATAAAAAGAATATTTTTAAAAATATTAATTTGATTTAAATAAGATATGTCATCAATATATAAATACAGATACACATTGTTTCAATTGATCTAACAGAATATTTTTATTTTAAGGTTTTGATTATCGTTACCATTAATATATGCCTTTGTTTGCCTTCAAATCTAAAAAAATTCCACCAAAATACTCGTCTAAAGAAATGAACGAAGTACCATAAATAATAAATAGCCACTAACATTTCGTAAGGTAGACGAAAAAAGTATTAAGATTGTTTTAAAAGTAATTGGTGCCATAGTTCAGTCTCTGAGCCATTCATAACGAAGATCGATATTTCTTCCAGTCGGAGTTATTAACTCCGACGATACTCAGAAGTAGCGAGGCCAGGAATGGAAGTCTTTCGGTATGTCATGCAAATATAATTTGCTCCAAGCTTTTCCTGAGAGAGTTGGAAATAGAAAAATGTGCAGAAAAATTAATTTTGATATACGGGCTATCGTAGATTTATATAATTTATTGAAAAATTAATATTTACTAACTAATAATTTATTGAAGTTGGAAACTGGTCCATTTAACAGATTAATTGCATGTTTTATGCTTATTTATGTTAAACCATTTTAATATTATTTATCATTGATGGTGAATGCAAGCTTCTAGTTTCCTGAATAAAATGAACTAGTTGGAGAACTCGTCGAGTTCAGTTTGTAGTATAATAATATTTACACGATAAAACCGGGATCAAACTTGGGTGGGATTTTGCCAAATTTTTAATATTATTATACAGATACTATGTTCTGAAACGAATTTTTAATTTAGCAAGAATTTTTAATGCAAATAGACGGATAGCCTCACCTTAAATATTCCACAAATATACTTTACTTTACATATATTTATGCTTGAGTCAAAAGATTGCCATCTTGTCTTACTCTAGAGCTGCATTTCAATCAATTCGCTCAAGAAATGACCCGTCTTGAATGACATGAAGGTGGGTGGCTTCAGAAGAGCCCAGCAGATCGACCAGAGGTCTATTGTACTACATGACCCGTCTTACTTTTGAAACGAATTTTTAATATAGCAAGAATTTTTAATGCAAATAGATGGATAGCTTCACCTTAAATATTCTACAAATAGACTTTACTTTAGATATCTTTACGCTTGAGTCAAAAGATTGCTATCTTGTCTTACTCTAAAGCTGCTTTTCAATCAATTTGTTTAACTCATGACTCATCTTACTCTTGAAACGAATTTTTAATTTATCAAGAATTTTTAATGCAAACAGATGGATAACCTCACCTTAAATATTCCACAAATAGACTTTACTTTAAATATCTTTACGCTTGAATCAAAAGATTGCCATCTTGTCTTTTTCTAGATCTGCATTTCAATCAATTCGTTTAACCCATGACCCGTCTTCCAAGGATATGCTGGAATGTTAAACTTCCATCCAAAAATTAGAATTGAAAGAAAAAACAGTTGTACTCCAATGGATCCAAGGGCATTGTAGGATTTAGAGAAATGAGCAGACTGGCGAATTGGAGAATAAAGGTGATGTGATTTTATAAATTGTAAATGACAAAGTCTCACTTCCTACAGTAAAATACCTTATAAAAAGAACTGTTTTCACGAAACATAAAAAGAATTGAAGATTTGCGAAGTATCTAAAGATTGGAAGACATCAAAGGACAAAACTGCGCCTGCCCTCGTCATGAGGTCTTATCGATCGCGGATGCGATCTTCCGTCTTTTTACTGACATGACTATTTTGTAGAGGACATTTTAATCTAAGTAATATTTGCCATATATTTGTGACCACATACACATATGTACACACAAACATAATCTCAACAACGGATTGTAATTCAGGGATATTTGAAACGTGAAATTCCGTCGAAAACTCTATATTAAATTTACTGCCCTTATACATTATACTATGTATGTATGGATAAAAACGTCCGCTTGCTAAAACGAGATTAAAAAAATAATAATAAACGCGTTTTTTCAAATTTTAAAAGATGAAATTGTTTTTCTAAAATTAAGTTATCTTCCAAATTGTGAGCAGGTATAGGAATTTTTGACTTTCTTGCACTGAAGAAGAAATCTGTCACCGGTTTTTGAAATGATCGTTCTACAACTCATTTGCACAGTATTTAAGTAGTGTTTTACTTCATTATAACCTTTTATTGGAATTGATCTTGTATTTGTTTGTCAGTCTGATTCAAATCTTTGAGGCATCAACTAATCAGATTTTATTCCTTACGGTAACATGAAATTTCGTATGTATTTGTCATTTGTCGTACATTTTAATTCTTTTGATTTTGAACCTTATTTGAGTCCTTCTTAAAATTGTACTTGTTTTTTGAGAATAATTGGAAAATCGGAGTAGAAAGAAAGTCAAAATTTAGTGCGCCAATGTCTTTTACTATATATGCTAACTCTGGCTTTTGAATCTTATCAGGCTATCCAGTCTTGAGCCCACCATTGAAGTGTACTCGTTTTTAGGGATTAAGCTAAGAACGGGAACAGATAGGAATTCCAAATTTAGCATGTTGTTGTCTTCTGGAGTATACTTTAAACGTTTGGATTTTGAACCTCATCGGGTTAGCTCATCCTGGGCCTGCCATAGGAATGTACTCGGTTTTGGGAATAACTCGAAAACTAGAGCGGCTAAAAAGTGCAAATTTAGTATGCCTTTTTCTTTTGTTGGGCTAACTCGTCTTGGGCCCACGATATTAATGTACCAAGTTTTTGGGGATAACTTAAGAACCTAAGCAGCTGGAAAGTTCAAAATTTGGTATGTAGTTGTTTTTCAAAGTCATATGCGTTTTATTAAATACATTTTTTAAACAAGTAATACAGCGGGTTACTTTAAAAATTTATGTTTTTTAGTTTTACTTGTAAACTATAAAAATGTTCTGTAATGATTGATCAATATACGTTAACGTAGGCCACTTCATATAACAATTTAAAATTGATTTTATTTAAATTAAATAAGCTAATAACGGGATTAAGCTAAGAACGGGAACAGATAGGAATTCCAAATTTAGCATGTTGTTGTCTTCTGGAGTATACTTTAAACGTTTGGATTTTGAACCTCATCGGGTTAGCTCATCCTGGGCCTGCCATAGGAATGTACTCGGTTTTGGGAATAACTCGAAAACTAGAGCGGCTAAAAAGTGCAAATTTAGTATGCCTTTTTCTTTTGTTGGGCTAACTCGTCTTGGGCCCACGATATTAATGTACCAAGTTTTTGGGGATAACTTAAGAACCTAAGCAGCTGGAAAGTTCAAAATTTGGTATGTAGTTGTTTTTCAAAGTCATATGCGTTTTATTAAATACATTTTTTAAACAAGTAATACAGCGGGTTACTTTAAAAATTTATGTTTTTTAGTTTTACTTGTAAACTATAAAAATGTTCTGTAATGATTGATCAATATACGTTAACGTAGGCCACTTCATATAACAATTTAAAATTGATTTTATTTAAATTAAATTCAAGTGATGAAAAGGTGTACTTTAAAAGACTATGCTTTAACTTTCTCTTGTAAAGCATAAAAATGTTCTTTAATGAATGATTAATGTACATTAACGTAGTTCACTTCACATAACAATTTAAAGTTGATTTTCTTTTCTCATAACCTTATTGTCTTCAATACATTAGACTTTGGGGAATTGAAAACAAAGAAGCACGTGAATTAACATGTGAGCAGGTCATCACCAATCACGTAAAAATACCATTAAGTGTATGACGCCCATACCACGCCCTAAATAAGTGTTTATGAATAGTAAAAGACGTTGAAATATTGGCAGATTTTTAGCAAATAAAACACATTTACATGCTAATAATAATATATTTCTGTAAGTTAATTGAAATTGAATTTATTGAAAGTTAATTGCTCGCTGATAGTTGGACATTTTAATGTGATAAAGTTTAACAAAACTCTCGAAAATATTTTAGAGATGATCACACAAATTATCTAAACGCAAAAATAATGAATTTTCACAATAAATGATAGAATCCAAAGCAAGGAGATGCCCTCTTTATCAGTCTGAGTGATATGTTCATGTTTAAGTTTCGATTTTAATAGCTGTTATCACTCATTAGAGAATTTTCTCTTTGAGTATTCCAGCTCTGTTCGAATATTCTGTTTGACTGTCACGTCGCAGTTGCATTTTAGCATTTTCTAAAAGCACACGGTTCTTGACCTGAGGAAGAGGGTTCATAAAGTCACCGAAACAATTGCAATCACATAATTTTTTTTATGACTGCTTTCTTCAAGAAAGTATTAGAAGTTGTCGTTACATATAGTAACATCATGAAATTGATTAAAAGTATGAAAGGCAAAAAAGCTTTCGTAGTTGGTATAAATATAACATAATAGCCACCACAGCAGAGGGAGTGAAATTTCTGTCATAGAATAATGCTTACTCCACACAAGGCGAAAGGCGTTGCCAATCTAAAAAAATATAATTAAGCGAAAAAAAAAAACCCAAACAAACAAGTAAGTATGAAACATATCATATTTGGAGCGTTTGCTTATGGCAGTGGATTTCAACATTTTTGTAGTCAACGGCTCCCTCAACTAACTATATTCGTTAAGCAACTCCCTCTTGACTACAGTGATCATCGCAGATCTATCGGTATTTGAAGACATTCAGATAACTAATATTTTTTGGAGCGAAAAGTAGTAATTACTTCCATCGATGGCGTACCTGGCTATCATTCAAGACGCACCAGACTATCAATCAAGGCTCACCTGACTATAATCCAAGGTGCACCTAACTATCAATCAAGCCGCACCTGACTATCAATCAAGGCGACCTGACTATCAATCAAGGCGACCTGACTATCAATCAAGGCGACCTGACTATCAATCAAGGCGACCTGACTATCAATCAAGGCGCACCTGACTATCAATCAAGGCGACCTGACTATCAATCAAGGCGACCTGACTATCAATCAAGGCGACCTGACTATCAATCAAGGCGACCTGACTATCAATCAAGGCGACCTGACTATCAATCAAGGCGCACCTGACTATCAATCAAGGCGACCTGACTATCAATCAAGGCGACCTGACTATCAATCAAGGCGACCTGACTATCATTCAAGGCGCCGAGGCACACCGGTTGAAAACCACTAGGGAAACAAACCACTGCTACAAGAAATATGATAGTGTGTATAATTTTCAAAAATATAAATGTAAAATTTATAAAAATATGATGATGAAAAAGGAAGTCTACTAGCAGGAGAAAAATATCGAAATTACAACATGAAAGTCGTCTGTGAGTCAATATGGCAGCAAATCTGCTTCCATATACAGCGTTATACAGATCAGAAAACAGGAGAAACGTATTTATGCATAAACAAAATAATAACGTAGTATACAGCTATTTCGAGGATACGCCGGATCTCCTTCGTCAATACAAGAGGACCAACAAACTCTATCTAAAAGTCAAAAAGACGAAGTGGGCGCAAATAGGAAAAATTGAGGGATTTATATACCTATGACCTGGATTAACAGCTATCTAAGAAAGCCAAGCAGAACGAAGATCAGTCCAGCTAATCTGAAAACAAGAAGTAGCATGGAAGAGTTTAACTTGTGCCAGAATACAGTGAGATCTCGACAAGACAAGTTAAGTTCGAACAATAATAAATGAGATCCAACAAGACAAAGCTAAGAAATAAAACAAAAAAGTGGATTTTTTTTATTCTTTCTTCTTTTTTTACAGGACTCTCTGCCAGATCGTGAACAAAAAATGCAGTACTGGACCAGTCAGTAACTACAAGAAGTCATAATTATAGATCTACGTGTATTTTTGTATAATCCTTGCTGAAGAAAACACAAAACGGTGGTCAAAATGAATAGCAATCTTTAGCAATTGAAGATTTATTATATTCCTGTTTTTTGACACAGTTCTTTAATACGAAATTTTAAAACACACTTAGTTTGACCAATACAAGGAAGACCAAACTGACAAAAAATATTGTAAATGCTCCAAATATTAAAAATTCCTACAGAATATTTAAGATTTGACAATCTGAGTTTATTACAACGTTTGGACGCAATATTGAATTTAAATTAAGGATTTTAGCAATCTGCTGACTGATTTTTGGAAAAGATGGTAAAATGATAGTGTTCTTGAAATCCTTCTCATAAGAAAGATTTAGAAAAATTCTGAATAGTACGATCAACAATGTTGGCAGAGAAACCACACGATCCACAACAACAGCTTTTAAATAAGTTATTTCAGAATTGAGCAAATCCATATAGTAGAACAAACGTAAAGCATGATGGACAAATGTATTGAAAGCAGCAATTTTCTTTCCAGGCGGAGGGCTGGAATTTTTATGTAGAGGTATCAAAAGCATAGATACTTGTCAAACTATATGTGAGATATACAGCAAGAAATCAGTAAAAATACCGCATGATTAATTAACAACGGTATCTAACATTTGAGAGCACGATGACGTTACTAATTAGGATGCCGTTACTAATTATTATTTCTAGCGAAGATTTTATTTTATTATATACAACCTGATTGATTTAATTTATATATGAGGTGGCAAGAGAATTATTACAATTTATTTTTCTTCTGTTTTCGACTCTTGTAGGAAAAGCCTGGAGCGAATTTTATTTACATGACACACCAGAAGACTTAACTTTGAGGTTTCGTTACTTCTGAATTTCATTAGAGTAATTGTCTACGATTCCTAAAAAAATCATTGATTTTCGTTATGGATCGTTCAGATCAAGCATTATGGCACCAACTATTTTTAAACTAAACATATTGCTTTTTCACTTATCTTTCGAAATGCTTGCGGTTATTTATTATTCACTCTATTTCATTATTTTTTAAGGGGTTTATTCGGGGCACTTTATTTCGATGTGCGGATAATTACAGCGTATACAAATTGACGACAATAGAATATACAACTCTGGAATAAATTATTTCTACTTGTTACGTAAATAAAAACCACATTCATTATATTTATAATGTAAAATGATGTGAAAACTGATTGCTCAATAGATATGATTAGTTTTCATTATTTCTATATTTAAAAATAAAAATAAAATGAGGATCTTTCTATGGTGTGATTGGCCGTAGAAATATTCTGATAATACTTTGTTAACCAAATACAACTTGTTGTTACTTTCAATTAATTACATCTTATTTGATAATTGGAAAGACTTCCGTAACTAGTGTAATAACCATTGCGTGCCCAAGTTCTAGTCATTTCAATCAGAGTGAATTTCGTTATTTCAAAACATCTCCATCTGATATTGGTGGGAAATAAGTGATACAAATAGTTTTGAAGTGTTTTTTTTTCTCTTCTTTTTTTTCGTGTGTGTGTGTCGAAGACCCAGGTCACCCGAATCACCCTAGGGTAAGAGCAACAGGATGAGTGGCCGGGAGTGTGTGTGTGTAGTTGCTTCCATCGTAGCCATTACTGGTTGGTAATCACCATATTATAGACATTGTATTTTGTCACAATAGCAAAAGTTCACTCTAAAGTTGCCGGACACATATCATGACTCGCGTTGATGAGGGAACTCTAGTCACAGAAAATAATCTTCTGTAAACTGCAGTCGTATGAATCATTATTAATCCTGGCCGTTTCTCTGGTTCAAATCTGTCATGATGTGCTGTGCTCCTCTCAGTGCTTTGATCAAAAAAAATCCCTACTCCTGTTTCCCCTTACGCATATTCTGATCAGTATGTCTCGTATTACGTGTGCAATGATTTGCACATATTTTATTACTCAGAATGCACCTTTGTGTCGCATTGATGGGCTTGTCAATTTTCCTAGAATTTTAAAAGTCCCTAAAATTGTTTTACATAAAAGTATTAACAATTGGAGAGTTATCGAAATACTGGCTAATACATTCGTTGTCTAGTATTTTGACAATGTTGTCTTTTTCGATCATCTATATAAGCTTGTTCGCTTTATCTACATTTCTGCATATATAAAACTCTTAATTATTACATGTCATCACAATAACGGAGTCCTTTTACAGCTCCCAATTACATTTGTGGGGCAGTAAATGGGCGTATATAATAAGGAGCAGTGCTGCACTGAGAAATTTCGGTTCCTTATATTCAGTAAATGGGACAGCCACTACCTCTTGTGATACAGGTTATTGACCTGTCTTCATAAACTATTTATGCGGCCAGGGCTCCCAAGCCTCTTGCACCCGTATGCAATGCATCTTATTGCTCTTCTGTCAGCGGTCCAGATAGGCAGTCCCTCATTATAAGACAATTTAACCCCAAATCCTGGATTCATTGTGCTATCAATTTTTTGATACTGTGTTTCCGTTTGATGATTATTTTATTCGGATAATGAGCAGAAAATTTAGATGGTTTTCGAAAGCTTGCATTGAAAACAATAATCATTAAAATAACAATTTTGAAATTGTTTGTCTCATTTCTACGTCATTGATCTGTATCACGAAGAAGCCCCTTATAGTTAAGATCCTTTGGAGTTCTCTGGAAAGCTATGGCGATCATACTGGGAATGATAGTCTTCAGTTCACCTAAAAATATAGCTAAGTCGAAACAGAGAATATAAATTTAACAGCTGGATTACGTTCAATTATGCAGTCACCTACATCACTCCAACCATATAAGGAATTACGCCGAATTTCCTTACAATCTATTTTTTAAACTTAAACTATTTTCAATACTTTCGTTTCACATTTTTATACAAAGAAAAGCTGTTAATGATGATAGAATTATATAAAAAGAATTTGATGTGGTTAGCACATGACTTTCCCTGCAGGCTTATTTATACCACGTTCACTTTATTTTAATTAAATTAAATTCACTTTTAATTCAATTTTCGTTCTCATTTGGCAACTGGACTTATTTTCAAAAGTGGAGTAGAGAAAATAAGGAACAACTAAAATATCTCGAGAACGGATAATCCTAGTGTAATGGGATTGGTCTTATTCTTTTCTTCGTTAAAAATTACGCATTAAACATGCATTTAATGGACAAATTTGAGCATACGTAGTTTTTTACTTTAGATTTTTGCGATTTTTGCTGGCCATTTTGCAAAACAAAAAAAAGGCAGGTTACTTATTTTCGATATTATCAAAATCTAATCAGCGCCAGGGTGACCTACAAGTGACTTATCTACCGAATTTTGTGAAACTCGGTCCATTAGTTTTCCAGCTAAAGTGGATACAAGCTTTTGCTGGCCATTTCGCAATAAAAAGACGGGTTCTTTTATCCCGAATCGCACCCAAAAGAAATTAGCACTAGACTGGCCCACAAGTGGCTTACCAAATTTTATGAAATTCGGTCCATTAGTTTCTTAGTTAGAGTGGATACAAAATCTGCACAGACAGACAGACACACGCACAGACGTCATGCTAAAAATTGTGCTTTCGTATTCTAGAGGTCTCGAAACGTGTAGATCTGTCGAAAACTCGAGTTGCGATTTTCGGCATGATTACAATACTTTCCCTATACCATATATTGCAGGGAACCATATATTGCATTGTTTCCTTACCATATATTGCAGGGAAAGTAAAAATCTGATGTGGACAGCACATGACTTTCCCTGCAGACTGAAATTCATATTTTCTTTGTTTCTTTAACAATTCATTAGATTGAATTTATTTGAAACAGATAACACTAAATTTGCATTTTTAATTCAATTTTTATTTTTATTTGGTAATTGGAGATTTTTCCGAAATTGGTGAAACAAAAATGCAAGAAATCTCAAATATCTTAAGAACGGTTAGTCCTAAAGTATAATGGAGTATGTTATATTATTTTCCTCTTCACAAAAATTGCGTATAAAACAAGAATTTAATTGATACATTTGAGCATACACTACTTAGTTTTTTTTTTTAGATTTTTGCGATTTTTGCGAACCATTTCGTAAAAAAAAGTCAGGTTGTACTTTTCCGAATCGTACCAAAATCTAATCAGCACCAAAGTATCCCACAAGTAACTTATCTACCAAATTTTGTGAAATTTGGTCAATTAGTATTTTAGCTAGAATGGATACATGCAATTCTTGCGGACCATTTCGTAAAAAAAGGCTGGTTCTTCTATTCCGAATCGTACCAAATTCTAATCAGCACCAGAGTATCCAACAAGTAATTTATCTAAAAAATTTTGTGAAATTTGGTGAATTAGTATTTTAGCTAGAGCGGATAAATGAAATTTTTATGGGCCATTTCGCAAAAAAAGGCGGGTTCTGTTTTTACGAATCGTACCAAAAACTAATCAGCATCAGGGTCACACCCAAGTGACTTACATACCAAATTTTATGAAATTCGGTCCATTAGTTTTTGAGTTAGAGTGGATACATACATTGCACAGACAGACGGACACACAGACACACACACACAGACGTCACGCTAAAAATAAATTTTTCGTATTCTAGAGGTCTCGAAACGTGTAGATCCGTCGAAAAGTCGAGTTGCGATTTTCGGCATGATTACAATACTTTCCCTATACATTGCCATGTATTGCAGGGAAAGTAAAAATCTGATGTGGGCAGCACATGACTTTCCCTGCAGACTTATATTCAAGTTCTTTTTATTTTAATTAAATTTAATTCACTTTTAATTCAATTTTCCTTCTCATTTGATAACTGGACTTATTTTCAAAGGTAGCGTAGAGAAAATACGAAAAAACTAAAATATCTCGAAAATAGTCCTAGTGCAATGGGGTTGATCTTATTTTTTTCCTCGTTAAAAATTACGTATTAAACTGGCATTTAATGGATACATTTGAGCATTCATAGTTTTTTATTTTAGATTTTTGCGATTTCTGCGGGCCATTTTGAAAAAAAAAAGGCAGGTTATTTTTTTCCGAATCGTACCAAAATCTAATCAGCACCAGGATAACTTACAAGTGACTAATCTACCTAATTTTGTGAAATTCGGTCAATTAGTTTTTCAGATAGAGTAGATACAAGCTTTTGCGGGTTATTTCGTAAAGGAAGGCGGGTTCTGTTATCCCGAATCGTACCCAAAACTAATCAGCACCAGATTCTCCCACAAATGACTTACCTTCCAAATTTTATGAAATTCGGTTCATTAGTTTTTCATTTAGAGTGGATACAAAATCTGCACAGAGAGACAGACAGACACACACACAGACGTCACGCTAAAAATGGTTTTTTCGTATTCTAGATGTCTCGAAACGTGTAGATCCGTCGAAAACTCGAGTTGCGATTTTTGACATGATTCCAATACTTTCCCTATACATTACCATGTATTGCAGGGAAAGTAAAAATAGCTCCTCATTCCTGTTTTGCAATTCCCGTCGCTAGAACTGTGTCTTTCTGCATCTGCATGAAATGCATATTTACTGACTTTTGTTACTTATGAATATTTTCTGAGTTAATGTCTGAGAGAGGGGGAAAAATATTGATCTGTGTAATATATGATTCTCGGAATGAACTAAAGTACCAATTACTTTTTAAAACGATTCTAATCGTGTTTTCACAAAATCTTTAAAAATTGTTCTTTCTTTTTGTCGGAGATATTTATTATTCACAGTATTCAGTTGGTTGGTTGGTTGGTTGATTATGGTTTAATGGCACAAGATCCAAAGAGGATATGCTGCGCCAGACATATGGTACCAAGATACATAAATTACTATGGGTTAAAACATGTGTATAATTTAAAAAAGTGATAATGTGTGAAAAAACCATGACTATGGAACATGTACAACAATGAAAACGAGATGAAAAATGACTAAAAGGTTATAAAAAGTGAAGTTAAAAATGATGGAAAAAACCAATGTCTAGTAGGAATGGGAAAAGCTCCAAATGAGGATTTTCTCCAATCAATTCTGCCAAGTGTAATGTATAAGTCTTGAAATGCTTAAAACGGAAATGTTTATATTTCGAACACTCAATTAAAATATGTTTGATACTTGCTGACGTTTGACAACTATTACAAAAGGGTTCAATTTCTCCTAAAAGTAAGTGTCTGTGGGTAAAACGAGTATGACCAATGCGCAAACGAGTTAATATAACATCAAGTTTCCTACACTGAAAACTAGTCCACTTCTGTATTAAAGGCTTTATCTCATACAATTTATTTTGAGTTTGCTGATTCCATGAGTGTTGCCATTTATCATATAATATTTTACTAATAATTTTCTTAATATCTGTCAAAGGAATGGGATGATTCATAATACGATTAGCTGTTTTTGCAGCAGTATCAGCCAATTCATTTCCCTTTATACCAACATGTCCCGGAACCCAACAAAATTGGATATGGTGTCCTCGTGCCTTCAGACGATGCACAAGTTGGAGGATATCTGAGGCAATGGGATGAAGCATGGCCATTCTGGATGAAAGTAATTGCAAAGAACTTAACGAATCTGTATATATGATGTATTTTTTTACCCTTTGATGGGTTATGAAAATTAATGACTGGTGAATTGCTGTGATTTCTGCAGTAAAAATGGAGCATGAGGTATGAAGTTTAAAAGACTTAACTACATCATTACATACGTAAGCAAATCCGACATGTACTGCTGTTTTGGAGCCATCTGTAAAAATTGGAGTGAACTCCTTAAATAAATCACTATGTTCTGCAAAAAGTTGAACATAAATTGAATCAGGTGTAGTACTCTTTAAAAAATTATCAAAAGGATTAAGAAAAATGAAATTTGGGACTTGCCATGGAGGTATTTCACACGTCTTTCTCTTTCTAACATTGAGATTTTCTAGTGGAGTTGATGATACACTATTGCGCATTCGCATGCCAAAGGCAGGAATACAGGAGGGTCGGGCTGAATACAGCCGATCGTATTGCACATCCAGGATGATCCGTTGCAAAGGATGGTAGTTCATCGACATGACTCTAAAGTGATAATTCAGTGAGAGCTGTTCTCGCCTGAGTTCGAGTGATGTCTCATTACAGTCAACGTATATGCTTTGAATAGGAGAAGTTTTGAAGGCACCAGAACAAATACGAAGAGCATTATTATGAATTGGATCGAGCTTCTTAAGCACAGATGCTCGTGCTGATCCATACACAGAACATCCATAGTCAAGCTTTGACCGAATCACAGCTCTATAGATTCGAAGCATGGAAATCCGATCTGCACCCCATTTTGTATTTGAAAGAACTTTTAAGATATTTAGAGCTTTCTCACATTTCGTTCGCAGTCTTTGGATGTGGGGCAAGAAAGTGAGTTTCTTATCAAACCAGATTCCGAGAAATTTGACTTCGTCTGCTACTTTGATCTTAACGTCTCCCATAAAGATTTCTGGGGGTAAGTGAATACCACGTTTTCTTGTGAAGTGAACACAACATGTCTTTTGAGTAGAAAAACTGAATCCATTCAAGTTTGCCCATCGCAAGATACAATTAACAGCAGCTTGACATTGTCGCTCTACTGAACGCATATCATGTGCCTGATAGGAAACTTGCAGATCATCAACATACATGGTTTTATGAACTGACAATGTTAATTGGTTTAAAATACTGTTGACTTTAATATTAAAAAGTGTCACACTCAGTACACTTCCTTGTGGCACTCCTTCTTCTTGTACATATGTGTGAGAGAGAACTGAGCCAATGCGAACTTGGAATGTCCTAAAATCTAAAAAGTTTTGAATAAAAATGGGAAGATTACCCTTTAAATTAAAATCAAAGAGGTCCTTAATAATACCATAGCGCCATGTTCGATCATAGGCTTTGTCTATATCAAAAAATATGGAAACTAAATGGTTTCGCCTAAGAAAGGCAGTCCTAATTTGTGATTCTAAGGAAATTAGATTGTCGGTGGTAGATCTACCTTGTCGAAAGCCACTTTGATGTGGCGATAATTTTTTATTGTCTTCTAAAAAATATACAAGCCTAGCGTTAACCATTTTTTCAAGCAGTTTACATACACAGCTTGTAAGTGCTATAGGTCGATAACTTAAAGGACTTAGTGGGTCCTTACCTGGTTTCATGATGGGAATGGTGATGGCTCTTTGCCATGATTTAGGAAATTTATGTTCGAACCAGATTCTGTTGAACAGCTGCACACAGTATTCAGTAAATTTCTTACTTTTGAGCAATTTATTTGGAATATGAAATAAAGAAAAAAACCTGAAGTGGGCGGCACATGACTTTCCTTATATAATGCAATAGATTTAGTCCTTTTACGGTCAAATAATAATATATAAGATCCACGATACTGTGTTTCTAACGTTGAAGTGTACATTTGGCGATTTTACGGATGACAACATGTAAAACTATTTCAAAACCCAATTAACTTATTTATATTTCACGTAACTCTAAATAAACAATTATCAGTATTGATAGCATCCTCAATAAGCGACATAGTTTATATATTAAAATAATTTAATAAGTAATCCATCAATTAGGCGTCATTTTCATTAATTTAGCGTCGTTTTTGCAATTTTGACGATATTTTAGACAATCTGGAGTGAAATATCGCCAAAATGGCCATACGTCACTAGATTATTCGCCACGAACGCCAAATGCATCAGCAAGTGTTACATACGTATAAACGGAGAGAAAAGCATTTCTTATATACTAGAAGGTATGCCAGTTATATGATGGAAATCAGAATTTTCAAAATATTACTTATCATTGGACGTCATTTTCATAAATTTGGCGACATTTTTGTCAATTTGACAACATTTAAAATAGTCACCAAGTTCACGAAATCCGGCTGAGTTTCTAGAAAAGCATTACGGACGATGAAATGGGTTATTCTTATTGTCTACTCTTATGTTCTTTCCAAGATATTGAGCTCAATAAGTCGTCATTTCATTGATTTAGCGTCGGTTTCATCAATTTGGCGAATTTTTATCAATTGGGTGATGTTTTCGTCAATTTGGCAACATTTAAAAAGTCATCAACTTGGAGATATTCCGACAAATTCGTCACCAAAATTTTGCCAAACGTTACGGACTGAAAAATAGGTTATTCTTATAGTAGATATTTATATCCTTTCCAAGAGATTGAATTTTCATCAATTAGTCGTAGTTTTCATTGATTTATCGTAATTTTTATCAATTTGGTGACATTTTTGTTTATTTGATAATATTTGAAAAAGTCGCCAAGTTGGCGACATTTTGACAAATTCGTCTTCAAAATCTCGCCATACGTTATAGACGGAGAAATAAGTTACTTTTATTGCAGATAAATGGCTATTGGCGTTCAAATACAAAAATATTACCCAAAGTATCTTTTCTTATGAATGGAAAGAGCCAGATCCACTAGAATGATGTCACCAAATTTATCGCATAATATTACATATGAAAATGAACATATTTCACAATAGTTAATATTTTTTTTATTTTATGTGATTTTTTGATACATTTATTTGAAAAATGTGCAATATCTCGAGGTTCATGCTAATGTTAAGTTTATGTCAATCGTTTTCTATGGAAATATTACATAAAAATGACTATTTGCGTAACTTTATTAAAGGTTTTGATTTTTTGATGATTTTTTCAAAATTTTACTGGAAAATTGAGGAAGTTCTGAACATTCGATTGCGTTAAAAAAAAATTTGATGTGGGCAGCACATGACTTTCTTTATATAATGCAATGAATTTACTTCTTTAACGGTGGAAGAGTGAAAAAAAATATCCACGGCACGGGGTTTGTAACGTTAAATTGTACATTTGGATCTGGTAAATTGTACATCCAGATGGCAACATCTAAAACTATTTCGTTCCCAATTAACTTATATTCTAAACAACTTTAAATTACCAATTATCAATACGATTTCCTCCTTAATAAGCAATATAATCCATACATTTAAATATTTTAATAATAAATTCATCAATTAGGTGACATTTTCATTAACTTGGCGTCATTTTTGCAATTTTGATGATATTTTCGTCAATGTGAGCCAAATATCGCCAAGTGGGCGATATTTAGAAGAGCTATTCTTATATAATATGAAATATGACTATCATAAGACGGAATTGTTGCAATATATTGCATCCTATTTGGTGTCATTTTTATCAATTAGCGACATTTTTATCAATTTGATAACATTTCTATCAATTTGGCAATAGTTTCGTCAATTTGGTAACATTAAAAATTTCGCCAAGTTGGGGATATGCTGATAAAATTCGTCGCCAAAATTTTGCCTAGCGTTACAGACTGGGTCTTATGGTAGTCTTGCATTATTTTTTTCAAGTATTATTCTTGTATTATTCTTTCCAAGATAATGGATTTTCATCATTTAGTCTTCAGTTAATTGATTTAGCGTCATTTTTATCAATTTGGTGCCATTTTTTATCAATTTGGCAATATTTTTATATCAGCAAGTATTATTTAGGGAGAAATAGATTAGTCTTATGGTAAATAAACGACTAATGGCGTCAAATTACCAAGCCATTACCCAAAGCGTCTTCTGTCGTGAATGGAATGAGCTAGATCTAAGAGGAATGATGATAATAAATTTATCGCATAATATTACATATGAAAAGTGAACAGATTTCACCATAGTTAATATATATATTTTTAATTTTATTTGGTTTTTTGATAAATTTATTTGAAAAATGTACAATATCTCGAGAATACTACCATTCTAAAGTTTATGTCAATCGTTTTCTAAGGAAAAATTACATAAGAAATTATTATTTACGTAACTTTATTGAATGTTTTAATTTTTTGATGAATTTTTTTATAATTTCATTTCAAACTTTAGGAGGGTTCTGAACGAACATTCGATTGCGTGTGAAAACAATAAGCTTCCAGTATTCCCAGATTGTGATTTATGATTTTTGTGATGTCTCTGTGTGTGTGTGTGTGTTTGTACGTTTGTGTGCGTGTGTGAAAATATGTGCGTGTGCGTGTGCATGTAGGAAAGTACGTGTGTGTATGTGTGAAAGTATGTGTGTGTGTGTGTGTGGAATCAATCTAATGAAAAATTACAGAAGAAATTATTATTTTCGTAACTTTATTGAATGTTTTAATTTTTTGATGAATTTTTTTATAATTTCATTTCAAAATTCAGGAGGGTTCTGAACGAACATTCGATTGCCTGTGAAAATAATAAGCTTCCATTATTCACAGATTGTGATCTATGATTTTTGTGATGTCTGTGTGTGTGTGTGTGAAAAAATATATATATGTATGTGTGTGTGAGTCTGTGGAGACGATATCCACGAACGAATGGAGCGATTTGAATGAAATTTGGTACAAAAATCATAATCCGTGAATACTGGAAGCCTGTTGTTTTTAAACACAATAGAATGTTTAGAACCCCCCCCCCCCCTAAATTTTTGAGTGAAATTTTGAAAAAATCTTCAAAAAATCAAAACCATTAATAAAGTTAAGCAAATAAATATTTCGCACGTAATTTTTCCTTAGAAAACGATTGACATAAACTTTAGAACGCTAACATAAACCGTTCTCGAGATATTGCACATTTTTCAAAAAAATTATCACAACATATAAAATAAAAGGAAAATATTACCTATTGTGAAATATGTTCATTTTTAACACTTTACAACAAAGTTGAAAAGTGTTTATAACTTTGTTCATTCTGTCTGTCTGTATATCCGTTAGCACGATAACTGCCGTAAAAATGACTTAATTAAAATTAAATTTTGGTATGTTGTTCAGACGGTCTGTGGGACCTATGGGAATATAAATGAATAATATCACCCAATTAGTTTTGGATTGAACCCAGGTTGAAAAAATGAAATACATTGAACCTTATGGGACCTAATTTTTCAAACATTTTTCAAGCGGATTTAATATTCACAAACTGCTTCGAAAATTTTAAGAAATATTCAAATTATCCCATAAAATATATAAAAAAAATTTCAGCTAAATATATTCAGTAGTTTTTTTAAATAAAAATTAAAATAATAATTACAACTCTTATATGAAGCGATAACGTGACTATTATATGGAGAGATCACGCGACCCACTTCAAAAGAAAATATGACATCCATCTTGTGTCAAAATCGTGATTTTTAAAGTTTTGTTTAATTCATATTTAGTGTTGTATCCGTCCTAAAACCACTTTATTTTTGCTTAAATTCTGTGCATCTACGTACTGAAACAACGCATTTATAATATATTTGAGTTTAAATGATCATCCAAATTTGATTATTTCTACAACGAAACCTATTTTTCACTGATGCAAAATGTAAATAGCAAAATATGTAGAATGAGTTGTACAAGAATTGCTGCATTTCTTTAACGCAAAATTATTTAACTCATGAAGTCTGCATAGTTGACACGAATGAAATATTAATTGATTTTACAGAGAAGGACGATTTTTTCGATGAAGTTTTAAGCATAGAGTTTTATTATTTGTATCTCCATGGTCTTAAGTTTTTAAATAAAATAAATTGTTATAGCATCGTGATGAATGAAATGAATGGGAAAATGTTATGAATGAAATACTGCTTTTATGCTGTTGAGAGCCAGACGTATTATATTTCGATGCCGTCATTTGAATGAATTTCAGTTGTTTTCGATTAAGTTTTCAAATATAATAAATTATTGTAGTATTATGATATTTTTTTTTTAAAAACATTACCGAGGAATGTATCGCATTTTAGAGATGTTTCAACCAGGCAATTTACATTTCAATGGCGTCATTTGAATGAAGGTCATTTTTTTCGATGAAGTTTTAAGTTTTCAAATATAGTAAATTAATGTAGTATGGTGATAATTTTTAAAATATTAACGTGAAATGTATCACATTTTAGAGATCTTTAAATGAAATTGCATTGAAGTTGGAAAGTGTTTCATAATCAATGCATTATGCATGATTGATCTTTCTTGTTCATAAGTAATATGCAATAAATTGGGTGACATCACTCCCGTGGATCTAGCTAGTCTCATTCATGTGAAAAGATACTTTAGGTAATAATTTTGTATTTGGACGCCAATAGTCATTTATCTGCTACAAGAATAACTTATTTTTCCGTCCATAAAGCTTGGCGAGATTTTGGCGGAATGTCGCCAATTTGGCGACTTTTTAAATATTGATAAATTAACGAAAATATCACCAAATTGATAACAAGAAAGATCAATCATGCTTAAAGCATTGATTATGAAACACTTTCCAACTTCAATGCAATTTTATTTAAACAAGTCTAAAATGCAATACATTCCTCGGTAATATTTTGAAACTTATCACAATACTGCATTAATTTATTATATTTGGAAACTTAAACCTTAACCAAAAAAAATGAACTTCATTCAAATGACGGCTTTGAAATATAAATTGCCTGGTCTAAACATCTCTAAAATGTTATACATTCCTCGGTAATAGTTTTAGAAATATCATAATACTACTATAATTTATTATATTTGAAAACTTCATCGAAAACAACTGAAATTAATTCAAATGACGTCATAGAAAAAATAACACGCCTGGATCTCTCTATAAAAACAGGATTTCATTCATAACTTTCTCCCATTCATTTCATTCATCACAATACTATAATAATTTATTTTATTTAAACATTTTGTTTAAGACCATGGAGCTACAAAAAATTAAATTCTATGCTTGGAACTTCATCGAAAAAAATCGTCCTTCTCTTTACGAAATCAATTAATATTTCATTCATATCAGCCATGCAGACTCCATGGACTAAATTATTTTGTGTTAAAAAAATACAGGAATTCTAATACAACTCATTCTATATATTTTGCTGTTTACATTTTATATAGGTGAAAAATAGGCTTAGTTGTAGAAATAATCAAATTTAGATGAGCATTTAAACTCAAATATTTTGTCATTGCGTTGTTTCAGTATGTAGATGCACAGAATTTAAGCAAAAATAAAGTAGTTTTAGGACGGATACAACACTCAATATGAATTAAAAAGAACTTTAAAAAATCACGATTTTGAAACATGATGGATGCCATATATCATTTTGAAGGGGTCATGTGATCGTTTCATATCATGGTCACGTGATCGTTTCATATAAGAAGTGTAATTATTATTTTAATTTTTATTTAAAAAACTACTGAATATATTTCGCTGAATTTTTTTTTGTATATTTTATGGAACAATTTGACTATCACCTAAAATTTTCGAAGCAATTTGTGAATTTTAAATCCGCATAAAAATGTTTGAAAAATTAGGTCCCATAGGGCTCAATGTATTTCATTTTTTCGACCCGGGTTCACTCCAAAACTAATTGGGTAATATTATTCATTTATATTCCCGTAGGTTCTACAGACCGTCTGAACAACATACTAAAATTTCATTTTGATTAAGTGATTTTTACGGCAGTTATCGTGCTAACGGACAGACAGACAGACAGACAGACAGAATGAATAAACAAAGTCATAAACACTTTTCAACTTTGTTGTAAAGTGTTAAAAGTGACGCTAATTTAATGAAAATGACGACGAAATGATGAAAGTTCAATATCTTGGAAAGAACATAAGCGTAGACTATAAGAATAACACATTTCTTCAGAAACACTATAAATGATTTTTGTTCTGATTGCTTTCAGAGCCAATCTGTAAAACAAGAAAGATCAATCATGCATAAGCATTGATTATGAAAAACTTTCCAACTGAAATGTAATTTCATTTAAAAATTTCTAAAATGTGATTCATTCAGTGGAAATATCTTTTACATTATCACAGTACTACAGTAATTTATTATACTTAAATATTTAAAACTGTATCGAAATATAAATCATCTGATTCTTTATGCAAAATCAATGAATATTTCATTCATATAACTTGTATTCCAGACTCCAGAGCTAAATAATTTTGTGTGAAAAAAATTCAGCAATTCTTATGTAATTCATCTTACAATCGCTTGAGATATTTGCATTCTGCATATGTTAAAATTAGGCTTCCTTGAAGAAATAATAAAAGTTTAGGGATCATTTAAAATCACAACTATTGTAATTGCATAGGCACGGAATTTAGATACACAGATAATACACAGATAATATATATGTGTATGTGTATGTACTCAAAGTATTGGAATCGTGCCGAAGATCGGAACTCGAATTTTCAAAGGATCTACACGTTTTGGGACTTCTAGAACACGAAAAAACTACTTTTAGGAAGACGTCTGTGTGTGTAAGGGTGTATCTGTGTATGTTTCTGTGTGTCTGTGTGGATATTACATCCACTCTAATTGAAAAACTAATGGACCGAATTTCATACAATTTGGTAGGTATGTTTTTTGTGGGAAATCCTGATGTTCATTAGATTATAGTACGATTCGTAATAAAAGAATCTGCCTTCTTTGCGAAATGGCCGCAGAAATTGCCTTTATCCACTCTAGCTAAAAACTAATGAACCAAATTCAACAAAATTTGGAGTATAATATTTCAATAACCTACAAGTGATTTATATACCAAATTTAACAAAATTTTGTATATAAATCATTTGTAGGTTATTCTACTACGATTCGGGAAAATGGAACGGGCTATTTTTGCGAAATGGCCAGCAAAAATCGTTATATAAAAATAAAAGACTACGTGTGCTCAATTATATCAATTAAATTCCTATTTTATATGTGATTTTTGACAACAAAAAGAATAAGACTAACCCCATTACTCTAGGACTAGCCGTTCTTGAGATATTCCAGTTTTTTCGCGTTTTCGCTACGCCACCTTTGACAATAAGTCCAGCTATCAAATGAGAACCAAATTTAAGTTTAACGTGTAAATTCGATGTCATTTAAAATACTTATGTTGTGCAGATAAACTCAAATTATCATTGAATAAATAAAGAGAACGAATATGAGTCTGCAGGGAAAGACACGTGCTGTCCACATCAGAATTTTTAACAATATTACACCAATGATTTATAGAAGTGAACGGAGATTATTTTCAGGCCATTTCGAAAAAAATGTATGATCTATATTTAAAGATCCATCAAATTTTTGTCGAATAAAATGTTCAACAAATTTAAGCTGTGTGCCAAATTTTAACTCTCTAGGACGTAGGAAAGTGCATTTAAAATGCCATCAATTAAATTTATCATGAAGAGTTATATAAAATTTAAAAAAAATGAAAAATTGTTATCTACCAAATTTATTTTAAAATATGAAGCCACTCCCATATGCAAAACGTTTAAACAAATGGAGACATATTTATTATATAATATCTCTTTCTTTTCTTTCTGGAAGATATCCCAAAGTCAGAATTTAATTGAATTTGTTTTTTTCCCTATATTAAATAATTTTTTTAATTAAAAAACTACTTAACATATTTTACTGAATTTTTTTTTATATATTCTATGAGATAATGTGAATATTTCCTAAAAATTTCGAAGCAATTCGTGAATTTTAAATTTACTTAAAAAATGTTTGAAAAATTTGGTCCCATAGGGTTCAATGTATTTCATTTTTTCAACCCGGGTTCAATAAAAAACTAATTGGGTGATATTATTTATTTATATTCCCATAGGTTCTACAGACCGTCTGAACAACATACTAAAATTTCATTTTGATAAACTCATTTTTACGGCAGTTATCGTGCTAACGGACAGACAGACAGACAGACAGACAGACAGACAGACAGACAGACAGACAGACAGACAGAATGAACAAAGTCATAAACACTTTTCAACTTTGTTGTAAAGTGTTAATAAAAATATTGTTAGATAACAATACATGAAATTTGAATAAGATATCAGTCGGTTTACACGATAATAATCTTCCTTTCATTTTCCTTATATGCATAGTACAATGTATAAGGAAAGTATCGACAATTTGAATTAGAGTTTTCAGCGGAAGAACACGTTTCAAGCATCCCTGATTACGAATCAAACATTTTTGAGGTGATATCTGTGCGTGTGTGTGTGTGTAAGTGAGTTTGTGGAGACGATATCTCACGAACAAATGGAGGAATTCGAATGAAATTTGGTACAGAAATTACAATCCGTGAATTAAGAAAGCCTAATGTAATCGATGTAACACATAATGTAACACAATCGAATGTTCAGAACCCCCTACATTTTCGAGGGAAATTTTGAAAAAATCATCAAAAAATCTAAACCTTTAATAAAGTTACACGAAGTGTCATGTAATTTTTCATTAGAAAACGATTGATATAAACATTGGAACTCTAGACCCGTTCTCGAGATATTGCACATTTTTAAAATACATTTATCAAAAAATCTAAAAAAAAATATTAACTATTTTGAAATATGTTCACTTTTCATATACAATATCATGCGATAAATTTGGTGACATCATTGTCGTGGATCTAGCTCTTTCCTTTCATGAGGAAAGATACTTTGGGCAATACTTTTGTATTTGGACGCCAATAGTCATTTATCTGCTATAAGAATAACTTATTTGAATTAATATTTAATAATTAAAAAAATCAGCTTTAAAACCATCATATGAATGTCAGTCATTTTTATACAAATATGTATGTCGGTACGGTTGTACTTTACCACCAACTTACAAGTCTGGCATTCTAATTATATACTTATGAGAATGTATTTTTAACTTCTTTAAGGTTCTACCATCAGTGATCACATTGTTACTTACAATTGTACTAAAAGATATTAAAATAAGAATTATTTTTACGAAATGACGAAGGTTTAAAGTTTGTTGGCTCTTAGACTCTAACGTACTTAAAACTCTAGGTTTTCTCCTGTTAAAATATTTCTTGGTTCGACTTTGTGCTTCCTAGCAGAAAACAAACATTCCCGATGTGATAAAAGAATAATTTTCACAGTGCAGATCCCAAGAATAAGCCAGAAAGTGAATGGGAATAAATTAGAAAATAAATTCATCGTCTGTATATAAATCCCCAAAATATTTTCATTGTAGATGCATTCCCTACAGCTGCTTCTAATCACATCTTTCAGACCTTTCCCTTTCAAATTCTCCTTTCACAGATTCTTGAAATTTTCCTTGAAAAATTTACCATGCATTGTATTTTTCTCAATTCACTTAATGATTTCCAAAGAGTGTCATTTATTACTGATATCGAAATAGAATGAATAATACCTTTGGAATGCTATTCAAAGGGAATGCCCATGACAACAAGAAATAAGATTAGTGAATAATTGCGGAATTTACCAACGGTTTCTTCACATTAATAGCTCTGAACTACAGGAAAAAAAATCTTAATGCGTAATTCTGTTGTGGACAAAATATGTGCAATAATTAATGAATTAAAGAAAGCACAAAGCTTTTGATGGTACAGCATACCGTTAAACTTACTTTAGGCCTGTTCTGTATAAAAAATGTCTATTTTTTATGATATTTTCTCTTCTTTGTTTGCTTTGAAGAATTCGGAAAAATTCAGAAGTTCAAAAGTAATTATTTTCGTCAGGAAATCATGCAGATGGGTATTGATTAAAATACTGTTTAAAGCTTAGTAAGTTGGTAGAGAAATACTTAAAATGTTTTAAAACTGATTCCAGAAATTTACGCTTTTGCTAATTAACGGCTTCCTTTCTTCTGAAATGTTGATTGCATTTCCTGCGAAGTAACTTATGCACATTCTTTGAATATTAGCAGTAAATATGTCAAGAAGTTGAAATGCTTAAATGTCAAATGCTAATTATAACGTATTTAATGAATTATACGATTATCTATTACGTTTATCACAGTTTAATTACGTTTTAAGCAAGTTTATTGCCTCATAGCTATATTTTCTTTTAAAGTCGTTTTATATGCTTATTTAATTGAATATCAGTCATCTGTAATTTGTCTTGCTGATCTATCTTAAAATCGATACTGTAGTTTGATTTTGAAACTAAGTTTTATTAACTATTATAAAATTTAGCCGCCTTTGCTTGGGATTTATATGTAACCTCTGATAGACACTACACCGGAACTCCCAGCGATTTCCTGAAAATCAAATAACGTTTGAACAATACGCTCGCTTGTAACAAAAATAAAATAAAAAACATTTGTGGTGGTGCACACATGACTACGGGGCGTAGCTCATTTTAAATCATGGACAACAACGGGTACATTTTCTATACTTCTATATTCTCATTAGAAAGTATATATTTTACAAATACTCTTAACTCGTTTTAATAAATACGGTCACCCATTTTGATTCCAGATTTTACTAAGATATGAAAAGTGCTGCAGTTTGAGAGCGGTAAGTATTTGGGTTGTAACACATGTCTCCTCTCTCCGCTCATGCGGAGTACGATCACGTGAAACATGTGGGTTCGTAAGTCCTTCCGAGAGGTTGGTGGTAGGGGAAGGAGGGTACGGTCCTTGTGGATGCCTCCCCCACTGTGTTCCGGTCTAAATTGGGTGTCACTTCCTGGCCGTCCAAACGGTTACCTTACACCTTTCTGGTAGGTCGGACGGTCTGGGTATCAACATCAACAACATGTCTCCTCTCTCCTTTCTGTACGATGACTGTTTATTTTTACTGTTAATTTTTACTTTCTTTATATACAGAAGGTATAAGGAAAGTATTGTGATGGGGTCGAAAATTCGAATTCAAGTTTTCGAAGGGAGGGCACGTTTCAAGCATCCTTGATCACGAAGCAAACATTTTGAAGGTGATGTCTGTGTGTGTGTGTGTGAAACGTTGTGTGTGTGTGTGTGTGTGTCAGTGAGCCTGTGGAGACGATATCTCACGAACGAATGGAGCGATTCGAATGAAATTTGGTACAAAAATCACAATCGGTGAATACTGGAAGTCTATTGTTTTTGAACGTAATCGAATGCTCAGAACTCCTCTAAATTTTCGAGTGAAATTTTGAAAAAATCATCAAAAAATCAAAACCGTTAATAAAGTTACGCAAATAGATATTTCGTATGTAATTTTTCCTTAGAAAACAATTGACATAAACTTTAAAACGCTAGCATGAACCGTTCTCGAGATATTGTACATTTTTCAAATAAATTTATCAAAAAATCCTATAATTTAGAAATAAAATATTTCTTATTGTGAAACATGTTCGCTTTTCATATGTAACATCATGCGATAAATTTGGTGACATCATTCTTGTGGATCTAGCTCATTCCATTCATGAGAAAAGATACTTTGAGTAATATTTTTGTATTTGAACACCAATAGCCCTTTATCTGCTATAAGGATAACTTATTTCTCCGTTCATAACTTTGGTGAGATTTTGGCGACGAATTTGACGGAATGTCGCCAACTTGGCGACTTTTTGAAATGTTGCCACATTAACGAAAATCTCGCCGTCTGGATAAAAATGACGATAAATCTATGAAAATGACGACTAATTGTCGAAAATTTAGTATCTTGGAAAGAATAGAAGCATCTACTATAAGAAAAACCCATTTTTTTTACTTTAAACGTAGTAAATTCATTGCATTATATAAGGAAAGTCATGCGTTGCCCACATCAGATTTTTATATTTTAAATGCTAGCATAAAAAGAATATTCGAAGCGTTGATTTTTAAATTCCATATTTTAATTTTTTTATCTTAAAGCTCATGTTATTGATTTTTAAAGTCCACTCCGAAGTAATGCCATGTTTTCAAATACTGACACATTCCGGAGGTTGAAGCATTCAAGCTGGATACTCCTCATAAAGTGATATCGACAAGAAACGCAGGAACGATTTTTTAAAATCATGAAGATTGTGATTCACTTTTCCTATATTTGAATTTTTAATGCTACATTGTAGTTTTACGTTTAGAGATATGTGCATATAAATGGCGACATCAGCATGGTGCTAAAGATGATGGCTCGTAAATGGCAACTTTTTCGAATTAAAATAACTTTAATACTAATTCGAAATTGTAAGAAATCTCGCCGAGGCATATCGTCTTGAATCCTGAAGTACCTGTGTACCAAATTTCGTATTTTTCTATGGTTTATATTTTTCGCTACAAACAGCACGGATGAATAGACGGCACCTTTTTTTGTTATAAACGAAAAGACACATAAATATTTGAAAATAGATATTTCGAAGTATTCTTTTACAGCAGTTTGGGTAAAGTTTTTGCAATCCTTTGATGTTTGTCGATTGTTTAATTCCTTCAAAATTCATCGTTCGATTTATCGTAGATGACGATCTATGCAGTTGAATAGTGTATAACTAAAGACTTGTCGAAATAAATAATTTTTTGGATTTTTACTTTAAAATACAATATTTATGTATATGTGCAACGTTTTCTCTAAAACTAGGTGCGATGAATGCATCTAGCGCTTTTTTTCCTTAGATACCATTATTTATGTTTTATGCATTATGTATATAAGTGAAGTAAAAATGAGTGTGCATGTAGTTTTAGTTAATTATTACTTTCCTTATATACATAATGTATAAGGAAAGTATTGTGACGGGGTCGAAAATTCGAATTCGAGTTTTCGACGGGAGAGCACGTTTCAAGCATCCTTGATCCCGAATCAAACATTTTTGAGGTGATGTCTGTGTGTGTGTGTGTGTGTGTGTGTGTGTGTGTATGTGTGTGTGTATGTGTGTATGTGTGTGAAAGTATGTGTGTGTGTCAGTGAGTCTGTGGAGACGATAACTGACGAACGAATGGAGCGATTTGAATGAAATTTGGTACAACAATCACAATCCGTAAATACTGGAAGCCTATTGTTTTTAAACGCAAATGAATGTTCAGAACCCCCCTAAATTTCGAGTGAAATTTTGAAAAAATCGTCAAAAAATCAAATCCTTTAATATAGTAGCGCAAGCAGGCATTTCTTATGTAATTATTCCTTAGAAAAAGATTGACATAAACTTTAGAACGCTAGCATGAACCGTTTTCGAGATATTGCACATTTTTCAAATAAATTTATCAAAAAATCCCATAAATAAAAAAAAATATATTAACTGTTAAGAAACATGTTCACTTTTCATATGTAATATCATGCGATAAATTTGGTGACATCATTTTCGTGAATCTAGCTCATGTCATTCATGAGAAAAGATACTTTGAGTAGTACTTTTGTATTTGAACGCCAATAGTCATTTTTCTGCTATAAGAATTATTTCTCCTTCCATAACGCTTAGCGAGATTTTGGCTACGAATTTGGTGGAATGTCGCCAACTTGACGACTTTTTGAAATTGTTGCCAAATTAACGAAAATCTCGCCAAATAGTTAAAAATGACGCTAAGTCAATGAAAATGAAGACTAATTAACGAAAATTCAATATCTTGAAAAGAATATAAGTATCTATTATAAGAATAAGCTATTTTTTGCTGTAAAAGTAGTAAATTCATTGCATTATATAAGGAAAGTCATGTGCTGCCCACATCAGATTTTTTTGAAGAAATAATTATGTGGAGCAAAGTGATGTCCATTCTTCATTCCTAACGAAGCGAAATGAACGTTTACCTGAATTTTATGCTTCCCCTTTACTCGAAAACTACAATAAGATAAAAATTTACATAGCACATATATGCAAAATTGCACACATGTACAGAATCACAATTTCAATAATTAAAAGGAACTATAATGGGCCTATTTTGTAACCGCGCATGCACATCATGCTTCGTACAAATAACAAATAAACAACAACTTTTTAACAGTTATTCAAAGCGTGTGCCTTTACACGCGTTGCAATTTAAACTTGCTTCTATATATTAAATACGTACTTTGATTTCATTGTTTTCCAGTATTCTAATTTGTTTAATTTAATATCCACATTCTAAAAACTATGCTGTTTTGTATTAGGATTCTCAAATATTGAAATTAATTTTACTATACTTCTAAATTCATAATTATTTGTTAAACTCAATATTAATTTCAAACCTTTCACAATTCGCATACTTCATATGAGCAAATCCATTCAAAATCCGACATTTTTCTGGTTTTTAGTCTTTGAAAATATGAGCCGGAATATCATCGTAAATGTATTATCTACAGCTGTCGCTAATCTCATATTGTCGGACATTTCCTTTTCATATTTTCTATTTAAAACAAGACTTTTCTCCTGCAAAATTTATCATGGATTGTGTTATTCTTATGTGTTAATGATTGTGTTAATGATTTCCAAAAAGGGACAATTTATCACCAACTAAAAATAAAGCGAGTAATATGCAAAGAGTGATGGTACTCATACAAAATAACAATGGCAAGAAAGCAGATTACTAAATAAGGGCAGAATGTATCATTACAAATCTATTCTCATTAAGTGCTCTCTAAAATGCAGTAAATGTATTAAACTGCGCCATATTTTACAGAATTACTTCTGTGAAAATTATTAATACAAGTCTAACTCTCTTATAATGGAAAACGGTGATTGGTTAACTTTATGTAAATAATGTAGAATGCCTTAATTTATGTGACAATTTTCCTTTCAGACAACTTCTCCAATTTCTTCTAAAGTATTGTTATGAACTTGTAAAATGCCCTCCTCACTGGAGCCTCTTTTGAAGACCAGACGAAGAAAACATTCTTACAAGCAATTTTTCCTATGACATGAATCTAGGGTTGCCAGATGCTGAAGTTAAGAAAAGGGTTGCTATATTTGGCAATCCTCTTCCGAAATCCATGCATTTTGCTGGGCATTCGCTTTTAAGTAGAAAATAACATATCAAGTATCTAATTTTGTTACACTTTTCTACGTGATTATGTTTTAATGAGGGCGTTCGAATTTCTATAAAAAATGTTCTAAACTTTGAAGGTCATTCTTTTGTCCGTTCAGACCGGAAATTAATAGACTTTTAACGTGTACCGATTCATATATGCATTCCAAATTACGTTAGATTTTATCAATGCTTCCGATAGATATCGAGGTCACAGACAGATAGCCACATAAACATATTGATAAAATGTTTGATTCATATTCAGTGTTGCTTAAAACTTGTAGATCCATCAAAATAATTGAATCGGATTTTTGATCTGATTACAATATCTCACTTTAATGTAATGTATGGTGAGAAAAGTATTAGTGCTTATTATTTCATTACGGATGTTTGTTGTCATCAAGATATATGAGAAAAAGATACATTAGTGTTGTCCAAGATGAAGTTTAACGGGTATAAGTGCACTTATTTGGTTAAAAATTATATTTCAAATATTCTATACTTCCTACAAGCTTGTTTCATTTCAGTGGCTGATTGCTTTTCCATTAAAGAACTTTCAAAATTACATATATTTGAAAAGTGGTTCTTTTATGGATTTAAAATACTTAACAAATATATACTTATAATTACGGTACCTTTGAAACAGTTTCCTATTTTCAGTGCGTTAATGCACTTGTCAATTATACTTAACAATTTGCTAACTTTATGTTCTTCTGCGAGGATTTATTTGTATTGGGTAAATCGTAAAATGTATCAATCTTCAAAAGTTTGTTTCAAAAGTGGGTTTTAATATTTTTTTTTCTGTATTTTCAATATTGCAATCTTTGTTAACTTATTTTTAAATTTGCTTTAATTAATTTTTTTTCAAATTATTTTAATTAAATTTTTGGATAAAGTCAGGTGGAGTAATCTTAAAGACAGGTCAATTCAGTCACAAAACTAGTGTTTTTCGTTTTCAAATGGAAATAAACTGGAGTGTGGCGCAACTCGACCTTCTCATACCAGAATCCATTCGTTAGTAGTTGGTTTTTATTTTTTGCATGTTTTGCGAGGAAAAAATTTGAAAACTCTGTATCACTGGGCCAAAAGATAGCAATTATAGTATGTTTTCCTTCATTTTAAAGAGCTTGAACAAAATTTTCGAATGATACCAAGTTTGGCAATGTACCTCGGGAAATAACTTGCTCCCCGAGGGGTATAAATACGTGACGAACTTAAAAATTGTATCGCGGCTATTTTTAACTACATTGATTGAAACTGTTAAGTTTCGTGATTACTGACCTTTAAATAACACCTTTTCTGCATAAATATTGTCGTGAAAACAATTGTTGTTGAATGGTCACGCGTACCCAAATGTGGTACAAGATTTATTTTATTTTATTTTCTCATATAAACTTTCTTCGTGAGTATAGTTATAATTGAGTACACTGCGATGCATTCCGAGAATAACCCTCTAAATTTGTTTTAACAGTGAGAGTCCGCTTACTTAATCTGAAAAGTAAGGAATTGGTCATTGACTACAATATTTAGTTTTTAAATTTTAGTATTTATTTAGGTAGCATTCCAAGATTATAACATAACATTTACAAATAATCATCTTCACCATGGCACTACAGGCCTTGTAGGGCCTTGACCTCCATTAAAATTTTTGACCATTCCTTTCTATTGGCCGCATTCTTCTTATAATTGCTAATACCAAGCAATTTCAAATCTTCCTCTACCTTCTCCTTCTATCTGACCCTAGGTCTTCCTCGGGATCTTGACCCACCTGGGTTTCCCTCCAAACACCTTCTAGTAACTCTCTTCTCCTCCATACTTATCATATGTCCGAGCTATTGAATTCTTTTTTTCTTATAGTTGCAACAATATCTATCTCTCTACATTTCTCATAAACCACCGCTTTATTTGTTCTACTCCTCCAATGTCCATCTTTGCATATTGCTCCGATAATTCTCCGCAGAATTTATCTTTCCCATATTCCCAAAAGATCGGTATCTCTTTTAATTAAAATCCAAGTCTCCGATCCGTATAGAACAATTGGTCTTATTATCACTTTATAGATGAGTATTTTGAGTTTAATATTTACATAGCTTGACCTCAATAGTTTCTGTAAGGCAAAATAACATCTGTTTCCAGCAGAAATTCTTGCTCTAATTTCTAGTTTAATCTCATTATTATCAGTAACAAGTGAACACAATAATTTAAATTCCTTAACTCTTTCACAGTTTATTTCTTCACAGTCAAAAAGTTTAATACCTTGAAATCTTTCACTATTTTTAATATTTACCATATACTTAGTTTTTCAGTCAATTACACTCAATCCAACTTCCTCGAAAACAAAAGCAGATTAGAACAACGCTTACAGGCATTCCTTGTGGCCCTACTATCTGATTGCCCTTGGTTTGTATGCTGGCTTACGGCAGATTATGATTGGATTTCCCTTATTAGACGTAGATTTTTTGGACCAGACCCAGAAGTGTGGGTAATGCGCATGTAGAAAATGAATTTCTTCAACTTATTGATATCATGGAACATTTGAGAATTTATGGTTGTAAACGTCGTTCAAGTGTAATTCCAAACCTGATGCCCATTAGTCTGAATCCTTTATTCAACTTATTTCACACCATGGCGTATTACGTTAAACATAATTGTCAGATAAAAAAATCTGATGTAGGCAACACATGACTTTCCTTATATAATGTAATGAATTTACTACTTTTACAGTGAAAAAAATAGGTTTTTCTTATAGTAGATACTTAATTCTTTCCAAGATATTGAATTTTCGACAATTAGTCGTCATTTTCATTGATTTTGCATCATTTTCATCCATTTGGCGAGTTTTTCGTTAATTTGGCAACATTTAAAAAAGTCGCCACGTTGGCGACATTCGACCAAATTCGTCGCCAAAAATCTCTCCAAGCGTCATGGACGAAGAAATAAGTTATTCTTACAGCAGATAAATGACTATTGGCGATCAAATACAAAACTATTACTCAAAGTATCTTTTTTCATGAATGGAACAAGCTAGATCCACGAGAATGATGTCACCCAATTTATCGCATGGTATTACATATGAAAAGTGAACATGTTTCTCAATAGGAAATATTTTTTTTTATGTTATATGATTTTTTGATAATTTTTTTCAAAAATGTACAATATCTCGAGAACGGTTCATGTTAACGTTCTAAAATTTATTTCAATCGTTTTCTAATGAAAAATTACATAAGAAATGTCTATTTACGTAACTTTATTAGTGGTTTTGAATTTTTGACGATTTTTTCAAAATTTCACTCGAAAATTTAGGGGGGGTTCTGAATATTCGATCGATTGCGTACAAAAACAATAGGCTTCCAGTGTTTACGGATTGTAACCTTTGTACCAAATTTCGTTCGAATCGGTCTATTTGTTCGTCAGTTATCGTTTGCACTGACTCACTGACACACACACACACACACATACACACACAGACATACATCACTTCAAAAATGTTTGATTCGTGATCAGGGATGCTTGAAACGTGCTCTCCCGTCGAAAACTCGAATTCCAATTTTCGACCCCGTCACAATACTTTCCTTATACATTATTGTATATGAGGAAAATAAAAATGCATTCGTAGACCAGTGTTACATGCCATCAGCTAAATTTTAGTTATTTAAGTAATCGATTAAATTTGTAATCAAAGATATTTAATCACGATTAATTTAAGCCATTGATCATATTTGCATGCATCAGTAACTAACAGGTTAATTATTCTTATTAACCTGATATTTACTCATTTTAAAATACAATCACATTAAACAAAAACTAATCACAGTAAATTAAATGATATCAATGATGCGTTTCACACCATAAACTAAATTTTAGTTGTCTAAGTAATCGATTAAATTTGTAATCAAATATATGTAATCGCGATTAATTTAAGCTATTGATCATATTTGTCATGCATCAATGACTAACAGGTTAGTTATCCTTATTAACCTGATATTTAATTATTTTAAAATTTAATCGCATTGAACAAAACCTAATCACGGTAAATTTTAAATAAATTGATGTCCTCTCCGTAGAAGTCTTAGAAGAAATCTTAGATCTCTTAGTAGAAATCTTAGTGAACCCCTTACGCTCTTTGGAATTTGATGCTAAATTCATATCTGTCATCATCTATGTTCGATCTACAGGTAATCCAGAAAAATATAGGCTTCAAAGATTCTTTTTACTGAAAATAGAGAGGGAATCGGAAGTGAAAACCATTAGCGAACCTCGTCTAGAATGTAATGCTGAATCCATACCTATTATTATCTAAACTCCATCTAAAGTCCCATGCTGCCATATTAAACAAATAAAAAATTTCGAATAAATTTCGAAGCTTTCGCTCGAATTTCAAATTCTATCCAGTTCTAGATTTTTCGTTCATAAAGCCGGATATAAAGTTTTGTGCGATAACTTCCTTGCACGCAAGAAATCGATCACAGACAGACGGGCATTACTCTAAAAATAGTTAAAACGTGGGCAGTAAGACCTAAGACACTTATTAGGATCAACATTTCGAAATCGAAAATTTTCGTGCAAACAACACTTTCTCTTTACTATATTGTATATTCAAGAGAAAGTAAAAAAATATACACAAAATGGTTATTTGTTTAAACATTACTGGCTCATTTATTGTCTATGATTTATAAAACGTTTGAGTATTTGGAAATATTCAGAATCTTCTGTCACGGTTAAAATAAAAATAAGTTTCAATACTCACATATTGTTACAATTGTGCACAATTTTGTCAGAACATCTCGATTTGTTGTAAGATATCATGCTACTGACTCATAACTTCTTCTAACACTACTTATTATACTTTATGCAATATTTCTTTTAACTTTCCCTACGTAGTAGTATGCTTTATAAGTAAAAAACAAAACAAAAACAATTGACCGATGTACAAGGATGTTTAAATCCATTATTTTATGGATGCCTGAATCTATGGAAGGATCGTTTTTGTTTTTACTCCGTCGCGTACATTTCCCTCATACCGCTATGCATTGTCCAGAAAGTAAAAAGAAAGATCAATAATGCATAAAGCAGTGATTATGAAACACTTTCCAACTGAAATGCAGTTTTATTTAAACATCTCTAAAATGCGACACGTTCAGCGGTGATATTTTTAAAATTATCACAATACTACAATAATTTATTATATTTGAAAACTTTATCAAAACAAGTGAACTTTATTCAAACAACGTCATCGAAATATAAATCGCCTGGCTCTCTATATAAAAGCTGTGAATATTTCACTCATAAACTTTTTTCCATTCCTTTCGTTCAGCAGCGATATTTTTAAAATTATCACAATACTACAATAATTTATTTTACTTAGAAATGTAAAACCATAGAGGTAAAATTACTTTGTAAATCAATGCTTTAAACTTCATCAAAAATGCAATAATATGGAATCGTCTGCTTCTCTATGTGAAAGCAATGAATGTTTCATTCATATCAGCTATATTGCAGATTCCAGAGCTAAATAATTTTGTGTTAAAGAAATTTTGCAATTCTTATACAACTCATCTTACAGCTTGATGTGTTTACATTCTCCATACGTGAAAGTTATGTTTCTTTGTAGAAATGATCAAAGTTTGATAAGTAAGTAGTGTTAGAGGAAGAAGTTATGAGTCAGTAGCATGATATCTTACAACAAATCGAGATGTTCTAACAAAATTTTGCACAATTGTAACAATATGTGAGTAATGAAACTTATTTTTATTTTAACCGTGACAGAAGATTCTGAATATTTCATTTAAACTCCAAAATATTGCAATTGCGTTGTCGCAGTATATACATGAACAGAAAAAAAAATAAAGCAGTTTTAGGACGGATACAACACTAAAAATAAAGTAAAAATAATTTTAAAAATCACAATTTTGACACGAGATGTATGCCAGGGCGCAGTAGCCCTGTGGTTAGTGAGCGGGAATCACACTCGGTAGGCCCGGGTTCGATACCTGCCACTGCCAAAACTGCCGCCGTGTTCACGCGGAGTACGATCACGTTAAACATGTGGGTCCGTAAGTCCTTCCGAGAGGTTGGTAGTAGGGGAAGGAGGGTACGGTCCATGTGGATGCCTCCCCCCACTGGGTTCCGGTCTAAATTGGGTGGCACTTCCTGGCCGTCCAAACAGTTACCTTACACCTTTCTGGTAGATCGAACGGTCTGGGTCTCAACAAAAACAAGATGGATGCCATATTTTATTTTGAGGTTGGTCACTTGATCTTTTCATATATTATGGGTGCAATTATTATTTTAATTTTTATTTAAAAAACTACCAGATATATTTTGCTGAATTTTTTTTTATATTTCTTATGGAATAATTTAAATATTTCCTAAAATTTTCGAAGCAATTTGTGAATTTTAAATTCGCTTTAATAATGTTTGAAGAATTAGGTCCCAAAGGGTTCAATATATTTCATTTTTCCAACCCGGGTCCAATCCAAAACTAATTGGGTGATATTATTCATTTGCATTCCCAAATATTTCACAGATCGTTTCAACAACATATTAAAATTTCATTTTGATAAGCCATTTTTACGGCAGTTATCGTGCTAACGGACAGACAGGCAGAGTAAAACAAGTCATAAACACTTTTCAACTATGTTGTAAAATATTAACAAGAAAGATCAATCATGCTTAAAGCATTGAATATGAAACACTTTCCAACTTCAATGCAATTTTATTTTAAAAAGTCGAAAATGCAATACATTCCTCGGTAATATTTTAAAACTTATCACAATACTACATTAATTTATTATATTTGAAAACTTAAACCTTCATTGAAAAAAATGAACTTCATTCAAATGACGGCATTGAAATATAAATTGCCTGGCTTAAATACCTTTAAAATTCGATACATTCCACAGGAATATTTTTAAAACTATCATAATACTACGATAATTTATTATATTTGAAAACTTCATCGAAAACAACTGAAATTTATTCAAATGACGTCATAGAAAAAATAACACGCCTGGATCTCTCTATAAAAAGAGAATTTCATTCATAACTTTCTCCCATTCATTCCATTTATCACAATACTATAATAATTTATTTTATTTAAAAATTAAGACCATGGAGCTACAAGTAATTAAACTCTATGCTTTAAACTTCATCGAAAAAAATCGTCTTTCTCTTTATAAAATTAATTAATATTTCATTCATATCAGCCATGCAGACTCCATGGACTGAATTATTTTGTGTTAAAGAAATACAGTAATTCTAATACAACTCATTCTACATATTTTGTTGTTTACATTTTACATAAGTGAAAAATAGGCTTCGTTGTAGAAATAATCAAATTTGGATAATCATTTAAACTCAAATATATTGTATTTGCATTGTTTCAGTATGTAGATGCACAGAATTTAAGCAAAAATAAAGTAGTTTTAGGACGGATACAACACTCAATATGAATTAAAAAGAACTTAAAAAATCACGATTTTGAAACAAGATGGATGCCATATATCATTTTGAAGTGGGTTATGTGATCGTTTTATATCATGGTCACGTGATCGTTTCATGTAAGAGGTGTAATTATTATTTTAATTTTTATTTAAAAAACTACTGAATATATTTCGCTGAATTTTTTTTTATATATATTTTATGAAACAATTTGAATATTACCTAAAATTTTCGAAGTAATTTGTGAATTTTAAATCCGCTTAAAAAATGTTTGAAAAATTAGGTCCCATAGGGCTCAATGTATTTCCTTTTTTCAACCCGGGTTTAATCCAAAACTAATTGGGTGATATTATTCATTTATATTCCCATAGGTCCTACAGACTCTCTGAACAACATACTAAAATTTCATTTTGATTAAGTCATTTTACGGCAGTTATCGTGCTAACGGACAGACAGACAGACAGACAGACAGACAGACGGAATGAACAAAGTCATAAACACTTTTCAACTTTGTTGTAAAATGTTAAAAATAAATATAATTAATGCACGAGGGTTTTCAGTCCCTGAGTTCCTGATTGGAATCTACGAAAGTTATATGCCATGTTTATTATATAATATATGTTTATAAAGTTATCTTTTTATTTAAATGTTTACGTAAGGCACCCATTAATAAATGTTTATGTAATTGATCCCATATGGACTATAACGTCGCAACTTTTATGTCATAAAATCTTCTTCGGACATTTATGAAACAGAAAAGACATGTTATGCAACATCAAAATCAATATACAGCGTTCCTCGGAAAGCCGTTAGACACCCCAAATAACTTTGTAAAGAAAGTTCCTTGAGTGTACATGTCAGGTCTATCCATAGTAATGTAACCATGACCGATCGAATAAAAGGTATTGCAGAGCCCCCTAGCGGATAATTTGAAAAATTAGTATAATGTATGTAATACAATATTTGTATTACATATTCCAAACCAGTCACAAATGCCAAGAAAAATAATGAGCTATCTAAATGCAGCAGAGGGAACTAATTGCAACACAATCATACATAAACAGTGGTCATCCCCTTCTGCATCGACGACAAATGGTAGCAGTGGTAGGAAACCAATGGGGGAAAGAAAAAAGCGCCCCAAAGTTTTGTTCCAGAAAGTTCAGAAGACTTCAATTTTGCAGCTCTTGGTTTTGTGCAAAAATACATCTAGTGTGAGCTCTAAAATGAAAGCGTGGTGCAGATATGTGATGTACAGACGTGTCGCACGACATAGTGACTTTACGAATAAGTGTTGAATGCAAAAGAGAAGAGGTAATTAAGTTTCACTTGTCACTAATTAGCACGGAAGGCACACTTTTAACGATTAATCTAATAATGAACAATCAGTTCATACGAGTCTCTATTATAATAACAAGTTCTTATATTTTGAACAAAAAGAATTATTTTGAGTGTCGATAGTTTAAAAGAAACTGTTTAAAAATATATGTCAATTATATTATGTACATAAATATGTATTAATGAAATATTGTCAGTGTTATATATCTTATAATAATAGATTTATGAGCAGTATTATTAATCAAGATCTAAAGTGGATATCTATAACTTAAAATATTAAATAAAATTGGCCAATTTAGTTAAGTGTATTTAGTTATATTTTGTGTGTTAGTCTCTCCGGCTTGAGAACCAGGAGTTTACATGCTCCACCCTTAGTGAAGGCATCATAGGTAAGTCCTAGTGTAGTAATTTTAATAAGGACAATTTTACCTTATTAGAATGTACTCGGCAACAAAGCGAGATAAACGTAAAGCCACTTACACATTGGTGCAGCATTATCTAATTGGTAGGAATCGACAACTGAAACGCACAAAATGCGTGCTTGGAAGATATTAAATATTCGTCATACTCTATTATCTGTTAGATTCTGTAACACTGCAACACGTTTTAAAGTACGCGATATTATATTTCTTCATATTCAAATGTGGATTGTCGATGACGAAGGTCACACTTTGAATAGATTCTACACTCGATTCCTTTTAAGTGCTATTATTGTGTTATGCTTGTAAGTGTTATTAATTGTATTAGGTTTCCGTCGGATTATCTAGGACCCGGGGTTTCCCAGGTCCTAGATAAGTGTCCGCTACTTAAATAATACATATACAGATAACACCAGACTCAATTTTTAAATAGTCTGTTTTGAACTAAAATCATTCTGGGGATACAAATAAAATCTCCAAATCTGCCGCGGTCTATGATGACACATCAGGACGCACGCAACCGTTATGTGCATGCGCGAATGAACAGCATGATTCCTCCTTCTGTAGGTCGAAAAACTTCAATCTGGAAAGGATCCGTACGGAAGAAAATGCGATCGCTTAAAAAATTACAAAAATTAAAATTACTTATGAAATGGAAAATAATGTTAGGATTCTAAGAAGATGAACTTTGAGCCAAATTATAGAATTGTGCTAATCTTAGTTTTTCGATTGCGACGATATATATATATATATATATATGTCGCTGAGATATATATTAGATAACGTAAAAAATACAAATTTCGATGTATTTTTAAAAATGTAAATAAATATGAAGAAATTGCCCTTCGTTTTTGGCTCAAGCATGTTGGAGAGAACGTTGTGTAATATTTTCGATGGTGTCAGAATAGAAACGCTGTAGTAATATTTTCGGTCGCTAAAAACCGATTAGTGTGAAAATGCCAAAACATAAAATCATTAAAAAACAAATTCGAAAAGAAAAATAATAATACCGTGATGCATTTTACTGGGTCCAGAAGTACCTGTGGGCAAAATTTCATGGTCGTATGACACTTAGATTTTTCGCTACAGGCTGCACAAGCACACATACATCTTCATTTATTAAGTAAGATTCCTGAATGAAATAGCATATGACCTATAACTATATTGTGTTAAATAAATGGCTTCCATAACCGATTTAGTGTCGTTTTCTACTTATTAGATAATGCTTTACAATATCATAGTTGGCATTTTTCATCTATCTCGCTTTGTTTCCGAGTTCTTTATCCCCATTTCTTAAATTCTGCACTTGAGACACTGAAGTCATTTTTATTTGAGCGGGTATGGTCACTTTACAATAGATAGATCTGATGTCTACACTCATGGAGTTTTCCTTACACAGCTATTGGGATGCTAAAGGGCATTCCTAGGAACCCTGTATAAAATGAAAAATTGAAAAACAGAGGAGCAATGATTTTTTTTTTATTAAAAGTAAATTCGTATTTTAAACATGTTTAAACCAATCACATTTAAGGATAAACAAGTTTAAACTATTCATATTTGCAGAAATGCTGAAAGTAAGATAATTTTTATTTAGGATTATTTTTATTTCTTTACACATTTTGCGTACTTTTCTTTTATCATAAACAAATCGTATTTTACCGATATTGATTTTATAAAAAAATAGAAAAATGTGTAAATATATTTGATTTATTATAAACAGAACATTCTAAATCCATTCAAAGTTATTAGTTGCGTCATTCATGTCTTAACAATCAAGATGTTATGCAATAAAGCACAATGAACATCCCACCTTTTCATCTGCGAAATTACTTTTTATTTTCTTGAATAAGTTAATATATTTTACATTTCTGAATTGTAACTTTATTTTCAGAAAATACTGTAATTACGATGTAAACTTCAATAAGTCATTTCGATCCACTTACAAATTTTATTGTAAGCAACAACTATGCATTTCCAGATCTAAGAAGAAGCATATTCGAATATGATTAACTTCCAAAATTTCCTAACATGGAGATAGATAGTGTATTAAAGTATCTCATTCTCTGCGAGTATTTTATGGTTATTTTCCTCTACTTCTTGCAGAAAAGCAAAATAATATGTTCCGAAATGCTGTTGGGAGAAATTCTGATTTATTATTCCATCTAAAAGTTGGTTTACTCTCAAGAAATGAAGTATTGTTAAAATATTTTATTCATCGTACGTGAGTCAAATATTAGGAAACAAAAGATTGTTGCAAAAATAGACGCTTATAGACTGTTCCTTTGTGTATGAAAGCAACTTTATTTCATATATTAAAATTATTATTTCAGGTTTTAAAAATATTTTGTTGGTGTACATTTTAACGATTAAATTTTAAAGTGAGTTGTGAAAGACGCTATATCTTGAGTCAATATTATTGAATTAATAATTTTCACAAAGTAAAGTTAATTTTCAGAGATATTGAATTATCGTTTACTTGGCAACATTTCCATAAAGTCATCAAGTTCGGTTTCTTGCTAAGGTTTCTTGCTATAGTTTGCTACCGTCTTATTGCAACAAGAAATTTTTCTGCTTTCTACTGCACTGCTTCATTTTATAAGAGAGATGGAAGCATAATTTTTGAAAACATATTTAATTTGAATTACGAGTTTAAAGATATTTATATTAAAATAGCTTGATAGACACATCTAATGAAAAAGAGGGCTTTTTTTGTTTTAGGAAGATTGAGTTATACGAAGCCAAAACGGAAGTCTGTAGGTACGTTGCTTATAGGGGGAAAATTCCTGTTTATAATAAATGGCAATTTTTATTTTAAAAAAATAAATATTAAAAAAATGCTTTGAAGTCCTCTAAGAACTGTGAGTTTGAAATAAAACCTCCCTGACAACATAATGGATCTTCCGTTTTTGTTTGGAAATCCATGCATCTACTATGCATTTCAAATAGGAATAAATTGCGACAATTTATTTGATCTTTGAATGCTTTTATAACATCGTAGTGTTAAAATGTAATGATGTTTGATGTGCAAATAAAAGTATGTTGATTGAATATTATATATACTGTAATGTACCTATTTGTTCTGTAGGATTAGGAGATTCAACTCCTTACAAAGTTTTCTTGTTAAATAGGGAATTTAGCAGGAAAACAATACTTCAGGTTGATGTTTGCAGTCCAACTTTGATTTAATTGGAATGTTTTGGCATTCTATTGCTATTTTTATTTACACGAGAGAGCTATTTTGACTATAAGTTTAAGTTTAAAATATATTTCGACCGCTAGGAGTGTGCTCAACTTGTCAAGCCTCTAGCCACGCATACTAAATTCGAACATATCACCTATATATCTGAAGGTCAGAAAGCTAATTGTTCATAGTTAGGCTTTGTAGTTTTAGTATTAGATTGGGATGAATTTTGGGCTATACAGTTTTTTAATTAACAGACCTCAGTAAACGGAGCCGAAATTCCAAACCTACTCCCATTGATCTGAAAAATAGATCAAACTGCCGTTCGAACATAATTGGGCCTTGCAGATCGCCGAAAGTCTTCTATAAGTAGAGCGTCTATGTTTGAGACCTAAAAATTCTCATTAAAATGTCTTGGCTCAAAGTTTTTTTGCATTTTTATTGAAAAAAAAAGAAAGAAAGAAATTGCATTTGACAAACTTTCATTTGCTGTAAAGAAATGCGAAGGAAAATTTTTGATGAGCAGGATACGCGAAATAACATTGAAGTGTCAATGTGGCGTTCCACTTAAAGGGGTAACACTTTATAAAGTCAAAGTTTGAAAGCAATACTTTAAAATAAACTAAATAAGACTGTTCACAGAAAAAACATGTTAAAGAAATGCTTCTCGAGAGTACAAAGGATTACAGTGAAGCGACTTATACCCTATAACATTGAGTAGCCTTTAAGCAAGGAAGTGCCCGACTACTTCCTCATAAGCCATCACTAATCGTAGATCATGGTATAATGTTGCCAACACTTATTGGAATTTTATGGTTAGAATAATAGCCAAATTAGGCTAGATTTCTTGGATAGCTATTCTGAGCAAACAGCCATTTTATGGTTAGATTTAGCCAATTTGAGTACTAACCATTCTAAGAAACATTAAAGTTAACAAACAGTAAAGTTAACAATTATCCAGACAGAAGAAGGTTAATATGACGCAGTCTGACCAGATTTTTTGGGACGTTTCTACTGCCAACAAGTGAAAACTCTACTAAAATCTACTGAATTTGGAATTCAAATCTACCAAAAATCTACTAATAAATATACAATAAATTTTATTTTAATATTGTATTGAGCTTCTATAAAGGCATAAAGGCCACCTGAGTGACTTAAAGAATACTCCTCCCTCTTGTTTACGTTTCTGGTGTTGTACATGTACTTTTTATATTTTGTACGTTAAGAAAAGCTAATATGCGATTTATTATCAAATTTAATCAAATGATCCGTTATGTATTACTAATATTTAATATTGAGTCTGACAATCGCCACTTTTCTCTTTGTTATTTGGTCGATATAAAGGTTTAGTAGGTTTACCACTTGTACGCTTTTGGGACACAACGTTTTTGCAGATTTTTCGGCCCAAATATTTTTGGCAAAGGGATGGTTCAGGCAGTTTCTCAGCCATAAAGGGATGAATCATTCAAACGAGATCCCCATTTTTCCAAGTAGGTAGGTGAATTATAAAATCATAGAGGATACCATTTTTTTTTTCACTTTACCTTTTGCAAACCATTTTTGGTATTTTTTAATATCTTTTTTTAAGGTTAAGGGCTTTTCCTTACCTTCAAAAAAGAGCTATAATTTGATAATAAATTTGAACTTTTGTTAATTGTGCATCGCAGAATTTTCATGGTAAGAGACTAGTAAATGCCGTTTATTTTTTTCGTTAGTTTATTCAGCGTTATTTTTCCTAGTTAATAATATTTTTATTTATTCATAATAAACACGATATATTGTAAGGAAGACATTCCCATTGCAGATAACAGTATAAATGGAACGGTTTCGCGCTTATGCGCGTATCAGAATAGAATAACCGTTAACTCCTATAGCTACAAGAAAAAGCTACTTTTTGCATTTTTGCGAACTTCAAATGATACAATTTAACTTTTCATTTAATTAATTTTTTTTTTGTAAAACATAGAAAATATATACTAATAATTCGTATAAAAGCTATTTATATTAAAGGTTTAGCAAAATGCATACGTAGATAATCTATCTGAAATCAGAAGATAAAAAAATATAAATAAACTCTAACTAAAACAAATTTAACAAACATAAGTATTCGTGCTAATAAGGCATGTTTCACATCAGAAATCCTTTTATCAGAATGTTTGTATGATAATTTTGGCTTTTTACTTCCCCTATATACATAGTATAATGTATAGGGAAAGGTATTGTGACGGGAGAGGTCATTCATTGAACTGTATTTATTAGGAGTAAGTAAAAATACAATTAACTAGGGAAAACAACTATAAAAAATTGTCCAAAAATGCGTTAATAGATAAATTGGACAAAAATGGCTCCCGCTTTGATTTTATATTGCAATTCACCCTGCAAAGAATAGGAAAAAAGGATAATTTATTATATATATACACCATACATACATACATATATATATATATACATATATATATATGTATATATATATATGCAGATATATATATATATATATATATATATATATATGTATATGTATATATATATATATATATATATGTGTGTGTGTATATATATATATATGTATATATATATATATGTATGTATATATATATATTTGTCCAAAAAGGAAAAAAATAAGATTTGAAAGCGAAATACCAAAAGATGCCCGGGGGAGGGTTGTGATCCCCTCATCCCGGTTAAAGCAAGCTTTATGTCGCAACAACACTCCCGGAGGCCGGTACATTGCTATAAAAAGAAAGCATATGTATCAATATAAAAGTGGAAAACCAGGCACTAAAGATATCTACTCAGATAGAAATATATAAAGATAAAACATTTATTCTACTCGAAATGTAAAAACATCCATCGACACTAATGATGAGTAGTCTCTAATCTGAGAAGTTTCTAATGATGACTAATCGCAAATCTGAGTAGATATCTTTAGTGTCTGATTTTCCACTTTTCAATTAATACATATGTATTCTTTTTAAAGCAACGTACCGGCTTCCTGGAGTGTTGTCGTGACATAAAACTTGCTTTTACCGGGTTGAGGGTGTCACCCCCCGGCCATCTTTTGGTACTTTGCTTTCAAATCTTATTTTTTCCTTTTTAGACAGATATTTAAATCCTCTTCTATGAGCTGCTATGCGCCATTTTAGTGTGATTGCTGTTTTTTACTTTGATATATGGATATTACCGTTATTTATAATATATATATATGTATATATATGTATATATATATATATATATATATATACATATATATATATATATATATATATATATATATATATATATAATATATACATATATATATATATATACATATATATTTATATATATATATATATATATATATATATGTATATATATATATATATATATATATATATATATATATACATATATATATATATATACATATAAATATATATATATACATATATATATATATATATATATATATATATATATATATATATATATATATATATATATATATATATATATATATATATATATATATATATATATATATATATATATATACATATACATACATATATATATATATATACATATATGAAAACATGAAGAATCCAGTGTTGTCAGATTTAAAGGACGGACAGACGGAAATTTTGCAGAATGAAAAAAAGTGAACAATTCGGGAAATAGGATGAAATCCAGGGAATTCAGCGTTTTTGAGGGAAATTTGATAATACAGCTTCAAACCTTCAACTCGAGCAAAGTCGACGCTGCAATCAATTATTCTTCGAAGTCATGCTATTTGAAAAATCTACTGAAAAGAATGGTTTCTACCAAAAAAATATGCTAAAAAATGAAATCTACTAAATTTTCTACCGGGCCTCAAACTGCGGCTTAAAATCTACTGAAAAGTAGAAATTTACAAAATCTGGCCACACTGATATGTCGTAAAAACATAAAAATTTCTTAAAATATTTCAAAATATTTTCTAGTAGAAATATAACCTCAAATGCAGCAACAATTAAGGCATTATTTTTGCAAAAAAAAAAAAAAAAAAAAAAAAATCAGCTCACCCATATATATGTTTATAAAAGGTCAAAAGCGAAATATTGAGGAATTACTGAATATCGAGATCAACAACACAAATCATTATGCATAAATCATTCTTATAAGTAAGCGAAATTTATTTTTAACACTTTACAACACAGTTGAAAAGTGTTTATAACTTTGTTCATTTTGCCTGCCGTTCGCACGAAAGCTGCCGTAAAAGTGACTTTATCAAAATGAAATTTTAGTAAATTGTGTTGAGACGGGCTGTGGGACATAAGGGAATGTAAATGAATAATATCACCCAATTAGTTTTGGTTTAAACCTGAGTTGAAAAAATGAAATACATTGAACCCCCTTGGGACCTAATTATTCAAACATTTTTTAAGCGAATTTAAAATTCACAAATTACTTCGAAAGTTTTAAGAAATATTCAAATTATCCTATAAAATACATAAAAAAATTTCAGTAAAATATGTTTGGTAGCTTTTTAAATAAAATTTAAAATAATAATTACACCCATATAATATGAAAAGATCAGGTGACCCACTTCAAAATAAAATATGGCATTCATCTGTTTTTCTCAATGTAAAAATTGTGATTTTTAAAGTTCTTTTTAATTTATATTTTGTGTTGCACCCGTCCTAAAACTTCTTTACTTTTGCGTAATTTTTGTGCATCTACATTCTGTGTCACTGTAATTACAATATTTTTGAGTTTAAATGATCATCAAACTTTGATTACTTTTACAGCGAAGCCTATCTTTAATGGATGCAGAATGTAAACAAGTGATTGTAAAGATGATTTGTATAAGAATTGCTGAAATTTTATCACGCAAAATTATTTAACTCTGGAGTCTGGAATAAAATTGTAAGAATGAAATATTCACTGCTTTTACATAGAGAACCAGACGATTTATATTTCGATAACGTCACTTGAATAAAGTTCATTTTTTTTCGATGAAGTTTTAAGTTTTCAAGTAAAATAAATTATAGTAGTTCTGTGATAATTAAAATAATACCACCTCTGAGTGTATAGCATTTTGCATTTCAGTTGGAAAGTGTTTTGTAATCAATGTTTTATGCATGATTGATATTTCTTGTTAAAATTTAGTTTAATATGAAATGCAGAGTTTACGGAACTATTGGCTGTGTTATATAGCATACATCATGTCAGAAATTGAATTGCTTTCGATTTGACCACATATAATTTGTCTAATACTTGCAATTGAACTAATACTCTAAAAACTTGTAATTATTCATTAAATAAATCACGGATATTAAAATTGGTGACTATAATTGTTTCAAAGGCGTTTTATGATCCTCTTGTTCAGGTAAAAAAATCGTGTCTTCTCTTGACAACCGCTAAGGAAGAACAGCAAGGTGGTAGGCAGGCAAACAATCGAATAGGTAGATATGGAACACCCAAATTGAGATTTCGTAGTGAAGGAAACAGAAATTGAAATCAAGACCATAAGCATATTAACACAGGCCAATGACGCAGGTTAGTCTTATGGTCTCGGCCAATGACGCAGGTTAGTCTTATGGTCTCGGCCAATGACGCAGGTTAGTCTTATGGTCTCGGCCAATGACGCAGGACAGTCTTATGGTCTCGGCCGATGACGCAGGTCAGTTTCGATTTAACTGACAATTACCCCCTCTACGAATTCTCACTCTGGGTGTTTTACATCTATCTATTCAATTGTTTGTTTGCCTACCATCTTGAACTTCTTCCTTAGTGGTTATTAAGAGAAGACACTGCTTTGTGGCCTGAAGAAGAGGGCCATGAAACGCCCTCGAAACAATTGTAATTACCTAATTTTGATATTTTGTGGAAGTATTGGAAGTATTATTCTCATAAGCAACAGTTGTATTTATTGTAATACTCTACAATTATGTGTGTTACCCTACTCCCGCCTTTGACTTTTCGCTCAACAAGCCCTGTCAATTCAAATTGCCAAGTTACCAAACAGTATTATCATTCGTTTCTGAAGACTTTTTGAGCTTCCTGATATTAGATTGCCAGGTGCTTATTGGGTGAAAGGCCAGAGGCTAGCATAGGATAAAGAATATAATGACAGATCATTAGTTTACTTTTAAGTATTAGACAAACTGCACACGATCAAGTCGAAAACAGTTCTCTTTATGACATTCTGCATAAGAAAACATTACAACCAATAGTATACATCATAAGGAGAACAGATGGGAGAATCTCCAAGAGTTTCTTATCGAAGAGGGTTTCATGACGCTTCTCGTTCAGCAAGGATTTACAATTGTTAATCTTTCTTATAAGTACTATTAGTTGTCAACTGTGTAAGCTGGCAGAAGCGTACAAGCCTTGACCAAACGACCTACCACATTATTTTCGAATATATCATAATGTTGCTAATGTCTTTCGTCTCTTTCGAAGACCAAAAGGAGAAAACACCCATACTAGGCAACCTTTCATATTATGCGAACTTTGGGTAGCCAGACACTGAAGTTCGGAAGAGGTTGACAAATTTGGTGATTTATCGCCAATTTAGCGACTTTTTGAAGGTTTGAGAGACACCTCGAAATAACGAATATTCTATGATATATGTGAGATTACTAGAAGTTTTTACAGAGCGTCTATAAAAAGAGTCATCACTGAGTTGGAGAGCGGATGACGTGATTACATTGAACTGGGATATTCGTCAATGTTTTGAGAATAGTAACAGCTATTTTGTGAAATGAAATACGTCAATGTTTTGAGTATCCGCTGTTTTGTGAAATTAGTGGAGCATTTACGTGCTGTTTTACTGTAAATTGTTCTTGTTTACCTTGTGCTTGTAGATAAACTTGTTAGTTATCCAGAAATTTGGATTCATTCTTGTATCCTAAGCGCACACCCACGATTCCAGAGGATAATTTTTAACAATAATAACACGGAATCCACCGTATCATATTTCACTTGAACGTGGAAAAATACATTTTCTCACTTTCAGAAGGTTTAGCACCTAAAAGTGTAAAAAACATGAAGTGCTACAGACCAAAAAGCTGTACAGCGCATTTCTTATTTTCTTTGATGCAGCTATGTCATTATGCGTTACGGAACTGTATGCTAAAATATATTTTTTTAAACTTATATGATGGAATTTTTTTCTCTAATTCATTGATGCCATTCAAATAAATATGTGAAAGTTAAAAATAAAAATATGTAGAACTTTTCTTCCATTTTATGTGCGCGCAACATAGAGAAAACTTTCCTCCGATTTCCTTTTACGTCCATTTTCAAAATGCATTAAAAGAAATTTCGCAAATTTCCCATCCTTTGCACCTTATGGGACTCGAAGCTCACCACATTTCCTTAACAAAGACATTTATTTTTAACAAAATGAAATTCTTTTAAAAAGAAAAAATAATTTAAGGAAATGCATTTATTTCTGTAAAAAATTGCGAGTTTTTCCGCGTTGAATAAATAATTCAATCTTCAAATAGGACCGAAACCATCTATATTTCGAACAATACTTGTGGTAAACCTAACTTGACGTTATAAGGAAACGGTATAATATAAACGATATAAGAAAAACTGTAGTTCTCCCCTAAGTTATATTGCTGATCTATATAACGCTTTAATTATATAAAAACAAAAATTTTGCTTTATTAAACTGATGGTTTAAGCTCATATCAACCAATTCCTATGATGAAAAATTCAAAATGTTTTCGGGTTCTTTGATATTTCAATCATACAAGTGAGTATCCAAAATACTGTTGTTGTGGAAACAATACAGTTAATGTATTAAGCGGATGAAGACAAAACTAAGTAATTTGCCGATAATTTTTTTTGACTAGAAAATGTACTCGGCGTCGCCTGAGATTTAAGATGCAAATCTCTGATTACAATTACACCGGAACATATAGCTGATTCTCGGAAACCCAACAACGCTTTTACGATAAGATGGGGGAATGGGATTTGGCGCAAGCGCAGGAGGTGCAGAAAATGCTATAAAACTGATTTCAATAAAAACTGGTTGCTATATTTAGTGACCTCTAGCAGACAAAGTCTGCTACTTGATATTAAACGCGATCAAATGTTCGAAAGCCTCCAAATTTTCGAATGAATTTAATAAGGTCATTAAAAATGTAGGATTTTTATGTAATTGCTTCATACGCAAGTTTTTATTAAGAAACGAATGACACAACACAATGACACTTTATCCAGTCCTTTCCATTCATGAGAAAAAGTACATTTTATCATAATTCCACACTTTTCATTTGATGCCCAACAATTGTCTAACAGTCATTTATTTCTTGAGATATTAAGAGTCTTGCTGCCCTAACCGGGAATCGAACCCTGGATCTCTGAATTGACCAGTCGACGTTCTACCATTGAGCTACTGGGATGAAATTAAGCTTTTATTGTCAAAATGGACTCTACAATTAGTTGCATGTTAATTGCAGTTTGATGTGCATTTTGCACGTGAGTCATTCAGTGTAAACAAATAAAGTCAATGAAACTGCCAATTTCAATTGGCATTCAATGCCAATAACATTATGATATGGCTCTATCATTTGAAAAGCCTTTCTCAGCATCTATCTGTAACGCTTGCTGATAAATTTAGTGACTTTGGTGACTAATTTGACGAAGCATCGCCAACGTGGAAAACTTATGAAATGCCGCCAAACTGACGAAAATATCGTCAAATTGACTAAAATGGTGCCAAAATAACAAAAATTCAATATATTGGAAAATGAAGTTTAATTTCTTTGAGACTCCTTTTCGCGTTGGGGAAAATAATATTCCTGATACGAAATATGGCGAGTTTCAATGTTTGAGGGAAATATATGTTTTGTTAGGGGGTCAAAGGATTCGTAAAGTAACTGCCTTTTGAAAGTGTGATATAGTACTTATCTCTCGATAAGGAGTCTTATAAAAATTAATGATATTGATTAGGAGAAGTGTGTGGCTAGCATGAGCCTGGCGATATTAGGAAATTAAAGACTGCAGTCTTGCAGATCAGAGGTAAATTTTCAAGAATTTATGCACACCGTCATATAGCAGGCTTAACGTCTAGTTGTTAAAACAGTTTAATATATTATTATATTCATTAGTAGATGTTAGAAAGGTTTCTATAGCTGTTAACTGCCAAATTATGTTTAATTTATTACTTTAAAATAGTTTATAGTTTGGTATTTCAAAATAGTCATCAAGAGAAGCGAATAGCATTGAATTTTAAATATCAAATTCAATGACAAAACCTTTGTTCCGCTGATCTTGTGCATTATTATTTTACTGTGGAATAAGTAAAGGCATTGCATTATGAAGGGAAAGTCATGAAGAGAAAGTCATGTTCTGTCCATCTAAAGTTTTTTGTTATATTTTTATTTTAGCAGCCATTTATTTACTGGTAATTTTAGTGTGCTAATCGAATGCTACTTGAATTCAGTTAACGAAGCTCTAGCTTTCAAAATCGGTGACTTCCTTAATACATTGGCTTCCAAAAGTTAAGCACGGACGGTAAAATCAACAAAAATTGAAAAGGAAAGCTTTGATTAACTCAAAATTGTACATGAAGGTAGAAAATGTGTTTATGCATTAAAGAAAACAAGAATTGTGTACAAAGATGAAGAAAATATTTACTTCTCGTAAGTTATAGGATGACGTCACATTTGGGTCATTAACAAAATGTTTAAAGGTAAACAAACGAAATAAAACTTATATTAGTATGGTATGTGACCACACCGGACCTTCACACAAATATTACAACGATTTTCCATGCTTTGAATGAGATGATCAACCATCGCAGATGCGAGCAATGGCCATTCCTCCAACAGAGAAGTTTCCAACTTTCTGAGACTGGCTGGAGGAGGTAAAAATGTAGAGACCTCCCGCTCGAGAGCATTCCAAAGGTTTTCAATGAGATAAAGGTCTAGGGAGTAAGCCGGCCACTTCATACGAGAAATGCCCTCACTTTCCAGGTATTCGTCAAAGATGTTAGCTCGACGGGGACGAGTATAAGGAGGAAATCAGGACCAAATGCTGCAGCGTTGAGTCTCGCAATAGGCTCTAAGACTTTATCCCGATACCACGCAGCTACCACACAACCGCCTTTAAAGATGTGCAGCTCTGTGCGATATTCCATTTAAATTCCAGCCCACACCATGACGCTGCCACTGCTGAATGCGTGATGTTCGATGATGTTCTTGGCCTGATTGCGTGTGCCTCGTTCTCTCCAGACCATTACACGCTTATCATTTGATTCCAGAGCAAATCTGGACTCGTCCGCGAACAGGATGTTGCACCAATCTAAGACAGTCCAATTGACATATTGACGACACCACTTTAGTCTTACCAAATGCCGCTGTAACCATAAATGTAACAGTTATGGATGTCGCTTGTCGATTCCACTTGGTTACTATAGCAATATACCGATCATCAGAGGGAGTGGTAACCCTTGGACGGCCGGGAACAGATCTCCGGACAACTCTTTGTCTTTTTTGGAAATGTTTCCATAATCGAAAAATTACCGAATGATCAACGCCAAAGAAAATAGTGACATCTTTGATTGACTGTCCTGTGCTTCAAAGCGTCCGACAGCACGACAGCGCTCACTATCTGTCATTCGCCTTCTTTCAGCCATAGAAATACGAAAATCATCAAAAATAATCCTACAAAAGTTATAAACATTTCGTATCAGCATTTAAATGCACCTCCTCAACCCCTTCAGAATGTTGGCGTTTTCAACGGCTGCCTAATTAGCATATATTCGGACAGTCAATCGTGATTGGCTGTAACATACGATATTTGCATACTGCCATCTACATCCGCAGGGATTTTCAGCCACTCAATTCAAATACGCTTTTGAAAAATGAAAATTTGCATTGCGTGCTTAACTTTTGGAAGTGAGTGTACTTTATACCATATTTTTCTCAATTCTGCAGTTGTTTATTCGTTGGTATTTTGAAATTGTATGTTCAAATGCTGTATGAATTTAGTTGATGAAATTGTTCTCGTCGTTTCTCGAAATCTGTTGCATCCCTTCAACATTTTTTTAATTCTGAAGTTTACAGTTGCTTTGTTGAAGTTAATTCAATTGATTGTTTTCCTTTCGTTTTTCTTCACTGTTCTTTTTTTAGAATAATATTTCCGCATGTTTTTAAAAGTTAGTTGCTGTTGAGACCCAGACCGTCCGACCTAACAAAAAGGTGTAAGGTAACTGTTTGGACGGCCGAGAAGTGCCACACAATTTAGACCGGAACCCAGTGGGGAGGCATCCACAGGGACCGTACCCTCCTTCCCCTATCACCAATCTCTCGGAAGGACTTACGGACCCACATGTTTAACGTGATCGTACTCCGCATGAACACGGCGGCAATTGTTGCAGCGTGCAAATTCAGCGCGCAAACCACTGGGCTACCGCGCCCGAAATGTGCCAACAGCACGCGGTGTTCCCAGGTGGTTACCCACCCAAGTACTAACCGCGCCCGATGCTGCTTGACTTCGGTGATCTAACGAGAACTGGTGTTTTCAGCACGATAGAGCCGTTGGCTTTTAAAAGTTAGTTAAAGTTGTTATTCATATGTCTCCCGTTACCAGTTGTACCCAAATGTTTCATCATTGGGAACTTAGTTCGTAGTTTATTTTTACTGTTCTTTTTTATCAGCTTTTTTCCTTACAATTTTACAATTTCATTCCGGAAACAACTGGTGTTCTATTTCATGTATTCTCTTTTTTGCATCTTGAAACCGGTTGATAACTTTCTTCAAAATTTTTATGCTGTGTTCTAATAATGATTTTATACTTTCAAAATCTATCTGAAGACAGTGAGAGTGAATTTGTTTTATATTTTCACCGTTTTAGAACAAGCTACAATTTCTTCAAGAATGCTTTTTTCGAAAATGATAACTTGTTGAATTTTACAATTATGATGAAATTAGTAGTATAAATAATCTTTCTAATATAAAAAGAAAATTCGCTGAAAATGAAAAATAATAACAATATTAGGGTTTTTGGATATGATATGTGTCGATACATTGTAAGTATCGGTTATGAGTGCATCGATGCAAAAATCGATGTATCGACACATCGATAGAGCTATATCGATACGCCCATTACTACTTCAGAATGTGTGTAAGTGTTCGCTTACTTCTTCTTTTGTAACAAATTCGACAAAAACTTATTAATCGAATAAGGAAAAGAAAGTATTTTTTGCATATTTTTGCTTAAAAGAAGAATAATTTACATAAAACATTCTCAAGACATTAAATTTATTTATGCAGCAGATGCATTGAACAAACACTTATTTCTTCCATTTTGATTTAAAACTGTTCCATATTTTTCCATTTTTTAGAAGATTTAAGCAAAACGTGCAAATCTAATAGAGAAGTGGAAAAGGGTGTTAAAAAATGCACTTGCATTTTCTTAACACAGTACAAATACTACAAAACATGAATTTCTATTGAATAAATAACGAATTTTCTTGTTTCTTCGCAAGAGACTAAATTTTTATTGCTTTTCAGAAGCAAAAAGAATTAGTTTTTTATATTCTTAAAGATGTAGAAATTTTTAACTTTCCGTTAACTTCAAGCATAGTGAAAATATTGAACTGAGGTCTAAAATTCGAATTCAAATTTTCAATGTTAACAAAAAATTGTTTAAAAAATTGGCAAAAACTAAAACATAAGACGATATAGACACAACAGACACAAAATCACGACATAAATGTAGATCACAAACCCACTTTATTACAATGCGTCATGGGGCCTAGGAACTAACTGGTCTGGGCAGATCATTATATTATAGGTCTGTTCAGATCACGCTACAGATAAGTACAAATCATGGCGTAAACGTAGAACTCAAACCCAATTTATTACAATGTGTCATGTGGCCTATGAACTAACAGGTCTGTTCAGATTACTATACTACATTTCTGTTCAGATCACGATACAGATAAGGACAACAGACACAAAATCATGGCATAAACGTAGAACTCAAACCCAATTTATTACAATGTGTCATGTGGCTTAGGGACTAACAGGTCTGTTCAGATCATTATACTACAGGTCTGTTCAGATCATTATACTACAGGTCTGTTCAGATCATTATACTACAGGTCTGTTCAGATCAATATACTACAGGTCTGTTCAGATCACGATACTGATAAGTACAACAGACACAAAATCATGGCAAAAACGTAGAACACGAACCCAATTTATTACAATGCGACCTAGGTATGTTTTATTAAAATGCGAATTTACTATAATCTTCTAGGATCACAAACCAACTTTATTAAAATGCGTCATGTGGTCTAGGAACTAACAGGTCTGTCTAGATCAGTATATTGCAAGTCTGTTCAGATCACGATACAAAGAAGTACAACAGACACAAAATCATGGCATAAACGTAGAACTCAAACCCAATTTATTACAATGTGCCATGTGGCCTAGGACTAACAGGTCTGTTCAGATCATTGTTCAGGTTACGATACAGATAAGTACAACAGACACAAAATCATGACATAAACGTAGAACACAAACCCAATTTATTACAATGCGTTATGTGACCTAGGAACTAACAAGTATGTTCAGATCGCTAAGCTAAACCGATAAGGAGAGATCGGCAACAGATGCAGTAATATCGTTAGAATATACGTTACTTAGAATAATAAAATAATATTTCCGTACTGGTACACGAATAAAGATAATTTTCAACTTTGTCTTAACTATTAGGTGACTTTTCAAACTTAAGCTCATAAGTGAAACATTAAATTTTTTAAGGAGCTAACCAGAACAGATTCTTATATAAAACTCCATGGTTAACTTTAGAAATAGCATAATTCTAAGAACAAGTGGATCTGACGTTGCGATTGACTTATTAGTAGTTGGGGCTTTTAAATAAAAAAGATATGCACTTAAAGATACATGCGAAGACGAACTTAAAAATAGAGTTGACGACTTAAAGATAGAAAGTTGATGAAAAGTTACATGTGAATGTTGTTATCGTACCATTAACAACTTTTGTAAACTTTAAAACAGCTTTTATGATAATCCTGATGTTTTTTATTCATCTGCCAATATTTTTAAAAAGCATTTGTTGTAAACAAATGATTAATGTAATAATTAATATAGCTTGCATTATTTTTAAATAAATAAATAAAGATATAATGTTATATTGCTTATATTGCAATCTCTTAACTCTGACAGAGTTTCTTCATTACTTTTACTCAAAATCTAGCGAAACAGATTTGAATTGAAGTTTAATCAAAGGATACAGTTTATAAAAATCTGATGTGGCCAACACATAATTTTCCTTATATAATGTACTAAATTTACTACTTTTACAGTAAAAAAAATAGGTTTTTCTTATAGTAGATATTTATATTCTTTCCAAGATATTGAATTTTCGAATATTAGTCGTCATTTCTATTGATTTAGCGTCATTTTCATTCATTTGGAGAGATTTTCGTTAATTTGGCAACATTTAAAAAAGTCGTCAAGTTGATGACATTCCGCCAAATTCGTCGCCAAAATCTCGCCAATAATTATGGACGAAGAAATAAGTTATTCTTACAACAGACAAATGACTATTGGCGTTCAAATACAAACGTATTACTCAAAGTATCTTTTTTCATGAATGGAACGAGCTAGATCCACGAGAATGATGTCACCCAATTTATCGTATGGTATTACATATGAAAAGTGAACATGTTTCTCAATAGGAAATATTTTTTTTTATTTTATGACTTTTTGATAATTTTTTTAAAAAATGTGCAATATCTCGAGAACGGTTCATGTTAGCATTCTAAAATTTATGCCAATCGTTTTCTAATGAAAAATTACATAAGAAATGTCTATTTGCGTAACTTTATTAGTGGTTTTGATTTTTTGACGATTTTTTCAAAATTTCATTCGAAAATTTAGGGGGGTTCTGAACATTCGATTGCGTATAAAAACAATAGGCTTCCAGTGTTTACGGATTGTGATTTTTGTACCAAATTTGGTTCGAATCGGTCCATTCGTTCGTCAGTTATCGTCTCCACAGTCTCACTGACACACACACACACACACACACACACACACACACACACACACACACACACACAGACATCACTTCAAAAATGTTTGATTCGTGATCAGGGATGCTTGAAACGTGCTCTCCCGTCGAAAACTCGAATTCGAATTTTCGACCCCGTCACAATACTTTCCTTATACATTATGTATATAAGGAAAGTAAAAATATTACCACTCCAAATAAGAATTCCATACAAGATATAAGGTAGCGTAAGGGATTTATATAAAATTAAAAAAAAATATTGTTGTACAATAGACCGTAGATAATATAGATTATACAAAATATAACGTTGTTCAGATGCAACATGAGCCACACGAGAACGCCATTTAAGATTATTACCAATATACAGACCCAAGTATCTAAAAGTTTTGACATAATTAGCTGCAGCATATAAACAAAGATTTTTAGTCATACAAGTAGGCAAATTATATCTATTGTCTAAAGAAATGTTACGAGCTGATAAATAATAGCATATAGTTGGGTTTTGAAACAATATTTAATTTATTAACCGAAAACCACTTATTCAAGTACATAAAAAATATAAAAACATATTTATAAAATATGTTTAAATATATTAGTTAAATACTAGTGTTTTAATTAAGTTTTAAGAAAATGTCTATAAAATATTCCTATTACTTTAGGATAAACCATTCTGAAGATATATCGATTTTTGGAACTTTAACGATTTGACTTAATTTTAAAGTGCACAGTCACTAAAATAAAATAAAATAAAGTAGGGATATGTGTACCTATCCATTAAGGTTTAACTATTTTGACGAAAAGAACTCAAATTCTCGTCCCAGTAGCTCATTGGTTAGAGAATCGACTGGACAGTTCCAAGATCCGTGGTTCGATTCACGACTGGGACACATTTAGCTAATAAGGTTTGTACTGGAATGAAGTGTCAAGGACTGCAATATATGTATAAAGTAGTATAAGAATTTCGCCATTTATTAGGTTATATGCTTGCTTCATGCTGTTAATTGAGTCCTGAGAATGTAACTCGAAATTTAACGCATAGGCAACAAAAAAAATATACTGTTTTACAACGTAAAATGCAGCACAAATAAAGACAAATAAGCATAAGTACGTTTCAGAAATCAACTGGATTTTCAAATCCTTGATCGTCTTTTTTTGTCAAAAATTGCTGATTCAAATAAAACTTTTAGCAATATTACATTCTTCCATTTCTATCCTAAAATTAATCACAAAAATTGCTAGAATTCCTAACACGTTTGACTTAGTTATATTCCCCTCTACCAACCATTAAAATTAATTTTTCTTTATTTAAAAATCCTATTAAAAAATTCCATAATTGGGGCATTTATCAAATTTCTTGGGTATGGTGTTACCTGTGTCTGTATTATTTAGGTCCTGGGCAACTGTGGGCGATTCGTTATACACTCACTTCCAAAAGTTATGCACGCAATGCAAATTTTCATTTTTTATTTAAATTTGAGTGGCTGACAATTGCTGCGGATGTGTATGGCAGTATGTAAATATCGTATGTTACAGCCAATTACGATTGACTGTCCGGATATATGCTAATTAGGCAGCCGTTGAAGACTCCAGCATTCTGAAGGATTTGAGGAGATGCATTTAAATGCTGATACGAAGTATTTATAACTTTTGTAGGATTATTTTTGATGATATTCGTATTTCTATGGCTGAAAGAAGACGAATGATAGATAGTGAGCGCTGTCAAACGCATTGAAGCAGGACAGTCAATCAAAGATATCGCTATTTTCTTTGGCGTTGATCAGTCGGTAATTTCTCCATTATGGAAGCAATTTCAAACAAATCAAACAGTTATCAGGAGACCAGTACCCGGTCGTCCAAGTGTTACCACCCCCTCTGATGATAGGTATATTGCTATAGTTGCTAAATGGAATTGACGAGCGACCGCCACAACTGTTACATCCATGGTTACAGCGGCCCTTGGTAAGACAATATCTACCAGTACTGTGCGCCGAAGGCTCCACGTGAAGGGACTGTACCACGTTTTTGTGTTTCACTAATCGTTCAAGCCAGAGGAGCAAGATTAAAGTGATGTAGTCAACATGTCAATTGGGCTAGCTCAGATTGGTCCAACGCCCTGTTCGCGGACGAGTCCAGATTTGCTCTGGAATCAGATGATAAGCATGCAAAGGACTGGAGAGAACGAGACACACGCAATCAGGCCAAGAACGTCATCGAACATCACGTATTCAGAGGTGGCAACGTCATGGTGTGGGCTGTAATTTCAATGGGATATCGAACAGAGCTGATTGACCATCTTTAAAGTCCGTTCTGTGACGGCTGCGAGGTATCGGGATGAAGTCCTATACCCCATTTCGAGACTCAACGCTGCAGCAGTTGGTTCTGATTTCTTCCTTATTTACGATAATGCCCGCTCCCATCAAGATAACATCGTTGACGACTATTTGGAAAGTGAAAGCATTTCTCGTATGGAGTGGCCGACGTATTTTACTACCTTGATCCTATTGAAAACCTTTAGGATGCCCTCAGGTGTGTTGTCTCTGCACGTTTACCTCCTCCAGTCAGTCTCAGAGAGTTGGAAACTGCCATATTGGAGGAATGGCCGTTGCTCGCATCTGCTATGGTTAATCACCTCATGGAAAGCATGGAAAATCGTTGTAAAGTTTGTGTGTAGGTCCGGGGTGGTTACATTTCATATTAATGCAAAGTTTGTTTGGTTTGTTTGTCTTTAAACATCAGTTTGTAAATGACCCAAATGTGAAGTCATTATATAACTTACAAAAAATAAATATTTTTTTCATCTCTGTACATTATTCTTATTTTCTTTAATGCATAAACACATTTGCTACGTTCATGTACAATTTTGAGTTAATCAAAGCGCTACTTTTCCAATTTTGTTGATTTTACCGCCCGTACTTAACTTTTGGAAGCAAGTGTAGTTGCAAATAAAATCCCGAATTCAATCCGCTGAAGAAAAATGGACTGGAATCGAGGATTAAACCCGAACTTCATGGATTGTTCCCGGACGTATTTCCTACTACACTACTCTGTCCCTGTAATGAATAAATATAGTTATGATACACGACAAAATATATGTCTAAGTTTGTGAAATATATGTTTAAAACGCTTCGCGGAACTTTTCGGGTTTTTAATGAACCTTACGTATCTGCCAATAAGTTTACCAATTTACTTAGAATTCATGCAATCTTAGTTTTGAATACATCAACTGAGCAGACAAATTTCAAAAATCAGTATAAAGCTTTTAAAACTTTTAATTAAATCTCGTTTCAGCGATTGTGATAAGTCGCCCTTTCAAATACTCAATGGAAGTACGGAGTTTATTTTTGCCTGACGACATTCTCACATTCTTTGGAGGAAAACAGCAAAACCAATTACTTTGTTAAATGTGAAATTTCCTTTCACGTGGTGGGGGAATGTTCCTCATTTAGGAAACTGCATCCCAGGAAACAATAACCCAAAAAAGATTAGGTTACGCTATGAGAGAGAAGAAAATACAAAAGTTTTGAGAAGTGCTGTTTTCGAGCTTGCTTCAAAATCGTGACGCGAATTCTCCCCCTGCATAGAAGAAAGTTTTAGTTATTCACTAACAGTTTGAAGAAACAACTCTAAGTAAAAATGAGCGCAACTGAATGGGAGGTTTTTCTTGTTTGATACTTATATCTGTAACGTGCAATGTTATATTTATACTATAACCAATTACTTCTGTGGGTTTCCGGAGACCTTCCTTAGAAGACCCATTCCTTACTGCTTATAGAAGATAAGTCCTTTGATGGGCTATATAAATGTCGTAATAATAACAGTAATTTAATATAAAGGATTATCATTTTATTTTCAACAAATGTTTAATATATTTTCTGATTGGACATTGCCCTTTCATAGATTTATCTACATTACTTTAATATTGAATCCCCCTCAAATTTTATTTGTGTTAGTTATGGCTTGCGTTGATGATTATGTTTTACCTTGTCTTCACACCAAAAAGTTTCATTTGACCAAACCTTCTTCTCAAAATCAACATATTTTGTTTTCTAATTTTTTTAAAACAAAAATTCAATTAACAGAATTAAAAATTGTATTTTAATTGCCAAGAGTATTTCTGGTAGTATCACTTAAACTGATAGTTTATAATCTGCTTATCCTTTTAATATTATTTGATCGATGTTACTTAGAACTAATATCAAGACTGCTCTTTTCATATATATATCTCCATGGTTTTATATCTTTCTTATTTTGAATATTTTATTATTTTACCTTTAAATTTTATCCTTATTTCGTCTTTCTTTTATTTATTTTCTGATTTCCCTTTCCTAAATTCCTTTTCTCTAATTTGTTTGCTTTTCTTTTGGCTTTTACTAAATACTTTTGTACTAAAATAATTAATTAACAATACTGGAGTCTGGGTAGTTTTATTATTATATCTATGTGTATCGTCTATGTTTGTCTATGTATGTTGTCTTTGTTTATGTGTAATGTCTTTTGATATTGTGCATGTATTTATTAATGTTATTTATGGGTTTTTCCTCGCCTTTCGTTGTAACTGCTTAACATTCTTTGGGTGAGCTGGACTGCTTGGGTAATAAAAAAAAATCATTTTATTTGAACATTTAAAAACCTGTTAACTGTTTGCATTGCACTAATTACTGTATATTTACCGAAGAACAGTTTTTCTCCCATTGTAGCATCGTTTGCTGATATTTTCTCACTAAACGCCTTACAAAGGCCTTACCGTGATTTTTGGATAACCGGGATTTAAATATACTTTATTGGTATTAAGTATTTTAACAGTCGCGATAAAATGTATTGAAAATGTTATCGTAAATTCTAAAATGACTAATTAAATCATTTCATACACAGTGTTAGAATTTCTGGAAACAATATTTGTTTGTTAATGAAAGCTAAAATGTAGCACGGATTTAAGCTGGCTTAAGCTTCTGTTTATATTATAACATCAAATTAGAAACATTAGAAACTTGAATTATGTGCTTCTAACTTTTAATAAAAATTTGTTTTCGGGAACTGTGATTAGTTGCCTTTTCAAAACTTTTAAAACTCAATGGAGTGGAAAGACACTATAGCATTCGGCGGCTTTAATTCGAGCTTACAATATTCTCGCAGTCTTGAAAAGAAAATGGCTAAACCGATTATTTTGTTAAATGCGAAATGTATTTTTAGATGGTGAGAATATTCCTCATATAATAAGCTGCAGCCGAAAAACATGCTTTATTTTATTGATTTTAATTCTGTTTTTCGTATCACATGAAGGCATTTTTTTATTCACAAGCGTTTTAAGAATTTGCAAATCAGTTATGTACATTTTTAGTATATATATGAGACCACTGAGTAGCAATATTCTCGTTGTTTTGGCGAATCAAATCGTATGAAAATGACACTTATAGCTTGGGATTCGAAATCTGAAAGGAAAATTACCCTTCTATTCGATTAGTGGTCAGAGTTTCGAAATAGCAAAATTACTGCTAGAATGTTCTAGCTGTAAATGTTCTAGATTCTTCGCTCTATTACTGCTAGAAAATATTTTGATGTACTAGTTTGTAGAAGGTTATTTGATATTAGATTGATAATTCTGTTATACTTTTAACTTCAATATTCAGCATTTCTATGTTTAATGATGCAAATAAACTTTTTTTGTAAATTTCTGTCTAATTATGGGTATATTCAAATCCACACCATTCATCGGATATCAAAAAACTTTTATATGACTTAAATCGACCCAAACGAAGTTAGTTAAATCGACCCAAATAGTTCACCAAAGCTTGTTGGGGTTTTCTAAAGTCGACATTCTAGCTTTATGGCATAGACCTACAACCTTTAAATATTTAAGAGCTCCAGCATTGCATTAAATTCTTAATGGAGAGACAGTACCATTAAATGCCTTGAAATTCTTCTAGTATAATAATATATGTCAACAAGCAGAAAATGAAATATTTACTGAACAAGTCTGCTCCAATATGAATATGGTTTCTTTCACAATATTCAACCGTATTTTAAAATTAAAACTACGATATCCTTTTTATTCACAATAATATAATTAATTTAATCAATGCAGTCATATTATCGTATAAAGTTTATTCACTAATTCTGCCGCAAAGCCAATGGATCGCTGGTCGTTCATACTTTAGTATACACTTATATAAAACTATTTTATTAAGGACTAAAATTATTCCATGACTCACACAGAAAAATACACACGTACATCAATTCAAAATTACTCGATTCTAATTTAAAGATGCTTAAAACATTCAAATCCATCACAAATTAAAATTAAAATTCTGAAATCTGTCATAATATTTTCTTTATACATTACACATTATATGAAGGATAAATAAGAACAATTCATGTTTGTGATAAAGTCGATTAAAGACCCTTATATTTATATCATAAATTATATTAGAGCTCCCCACTTTCACATATAAGAATTATAATGCTAACTATTTGAACACAAATACAAAACCAAGACGAAAATATTCCTTAAATTGAAAACAGTACAGAAAAATTAAATTATTTATCATAAACACAATCTCTCCCACTTTGAATTTTGCATCTGCACTTGCAATATTTCATTGATAAGCAAGAATTTCCAAATATAACTGCGTAGGAATTTTGTGGTAACTCACAAAATATCTCGTTAAATTGTTTTATAAAACAATGCAGGTTTTTCAGGAAATAATCTGTTTGACTATAAAGTTGAAATACAGCGCTGTTTCAAGCGTTGCTGTGTTTCTATTAAAACAACAAATTAAAAACTTTAGAAACTCGAATAATGCTTTTCAAACTTTTAATTAAATTTTGTTTTCGTTAATTGTGATGAGTCGTCCTTTCAAACACTCAATGAAAGCACACAATGGAATTAGCGGTAATTATTTTTGCCTCACATTCTGCAGTTATTTGATGGGAAAATTGAAAGAAAAAATAATTGCATTAGGATCTGTTTAATTCCAACGTTAAGAGAAATACAATAACAGTCGAATTAACTAGTTTGTATAAACAGATGCTGTGTAGAAACTCAGACACCACCTACAGCATGTGTTTCGAAATTTAATACTGTGCACTCATTTCAGAACATCATTCCAAAGACCGGTTTCATGCCTAATTTGGAAAATTGTGCTCAAATTATTACAGAAAATTATGGTACATATCAAATTTTCAATACAATAATAATCAAATTAATTAGTTTGTATAAACAGATGCTATGTAGGTACGCATAGCACCGCCTACAGCAGGTGTTTCAAAATTTAATATTGCGCTCTAATTGCAGAATACCATCCCAAAGACCGGTTTCGTGCCTATTTTAAAAAATTGTGCTCAGTTATTAAAAAACATTATGGTACATAGCAAGTGGTTATACTGCTATTACGGGTTTCATGCTAATGAGCACATAATAATCGCAAAGCATTACATGGATGTTATTATCCACAATGGGAGAGCGATATTGGAGTCTGTTTTTTAGGGTCAGTGAATCCAAGAATTTAATTGGTCATTTTTCGTTGTCTATCTCCTATTCTACTGTACTCTTCGACTGTCTGTAAGTAGACTTTTTTTCTGGTTTGAACCCCGGAAGCGATCACTTGCTATTAATAGAAAAGGAAATACTTCACTCCATATAGCAGTCAATATTTTGACATTTTGATGAAATGTAGGGTTCATTTTACATAAAGCGTTCATAATTAAGCACAATATTAATAAAATTTTGCGAAGGCTTTTAAATCTGGACCATTACATTAGTGTTCCGCTCATTCAAAACTCTTTTATATGTAATTCGCGATTATCCGCACTAAAATGTTGCTGATTTTACTTTTTTTTCTTCTTTTATACGAATGAATTATGAACTGGAATAAATTAACAATATTTATTTTCGTTATAATGATTGAAACATTCATCAAATTACGTTTTATGTCTTAATTCTGACATTCAGTCACTTTGTTCTTACACTGGTATCAAATCATTTAAAATAATATTCCAATAAGTCAAAAATCTAGAGAGAGGATAGTACAGATGTGGACATTAGTGATTTCAACTCAAGTATGAGGTGTTCTAATGAGGGATGTTATTAAACTGTGACCGATATAGTTATGGCAATCAGTTGTAAAAACATTGAATGCAAGGGAAAAGTCGAATCTGTCTAAGAATGAGAAGAATGCATAAGTCAGTCTCAAACAATAAACTATTTGCTGCACAATATAATGTCTGACAATTAAACTGTAGTGACACCAATTGAAATCAAAATCGAAATTTTAAGAACAAATAAAAGTGTATTTTATACAAATAACAACAATAATTTTAAAAAACAATATATGCTAAATAAAACATTTAATAAGGATACGTGTAACACAATATTTGTATTATATGTTTCCACCCCAATTACAAATGCCAGGAAAGATAATAAACTATCTAAATGCTGCAGAGGGAACCAATGACAACACATGCATACATAAACTGTGGTCATCCCCTTCTGCATCAACAACGAATGGTAGATGTGGTAGGAAACCAATGGGGGAAAGAAAAAAGCGCCCCAAAGCCGTATTCCAAAAAGTTCAGTCTACTTCAAATTTTCGAACGAGCTAACATCATGTTTCTTGGTTTTGTGAAAAAAGTATATCGAATGTGAACGATAAAATGGAAGCTTGTTGCAGTTATGAGATGTGCAACAGTTTCGTACATCATTGAGACTGCACGAATAAGTACTTAACACAAAAGAGTAGAGGTAAATCAACTTTCAATTTGTCACTAATTAGCACGGAAGGCACACTTTTATCGATTATTCAAATAATGAACATTCAGTTCGTAAGAGTAGATTATATTAACGAGTTCTTAGATATTGAACTAAAAGAACTATTTTGAGTGTCGATTGCTTAAAAGAAACAGTTTTAAAAATATATGTCAATTTTATTATGTGTGTAAATGTGTATTAATGAAATATTGTCAGTGTTATATGTCTTATAATAATAGATTTAATAATAGCATCATTAATCAAGATACAATGGATATCTATAACTTAAAATATTAAAATAAATTGATCAATTAAGTCAAGTGTATTTATTTATATTTTGTGTGTTGGTCTCTCCGGTTTGAGAACCAGGAGCTTACATGCTCCACCCTTAGTGTCGGCATCATAGGTGAGTCCCATAGTAATGATTTAATAAGGACAATTTTACCTTATTACAATACGACAACATAAAAAGTTATAAAAGTGACAACAACATGCGTCAGGTTGTAATGCCAACGAATTCGAACAATAACTTCGAGATCAATGACGCCAAGGTTTTACAACATAAATGCAAAAATATTTACAACAAGTCATAAAGTCAAATTCACTAGGCAATTTATGCAGCTCTTTCCTGACAAAGCAAATCAATCAAAAGAGCAAGCAAATCAATCAATAGAGTGCCACATGACCAACCCATGAAAAGAGATAGCCAATAAGAGAAATAGGCGTGACAAAGAACTCTAAAGGAAATCAGGATTTTGAAGTAATGAATGAACTCTTATATAAAATTTGCGATGAAGTAATTGGACTTCTTGAGGAGCAAGAGAACTCACACAGAATGATTTTCAATAGTACTTATCATGAAGTGAATCATGAGAAAAAAGGAATTCACCCGTAGTCTTAAAATTGCGCTTCAATAAAGTGCTCTGATCTTTTCACACGTACTTAAATAAGTACACGATGCTATGAGAAAGATGCAGAGCCTGTATTTTACGGAGACTGGAGAACAACCGAAGTATTTCAAATAGTTGTGCAATTTTAACACTTGTGAGGAAATTAATGAAATAAATAATTAATTTAACAATAACTAATTTAGCATGAAAGTTGTTATATACTGCTCACAACTGAAATCGCAACACTGTGAAGAAATTGATGTATCCTTATGAAATTTACAGAATATAATTTTAGCATAGAGATGTGCAAATGATCAAAAAATCATACCTGGAAAATGTAAGCATGGAACTTTATTGACATTTTATCAATATGGAATAGGCCCACCGCGAGCGGCTATGCAGAATTGAATACGGCAAGGCATCCCGTCAATGAGATGATATATGGTGTGCTGCGGGGTGGCATTCCACACAGCATGCAATTTGGCTTGTAACTGAATATGGTTTGCTGGAATTGGAAGTTCTCTTAATCGGCGACCCATAATGCCCCAAATGTGCTCAATTGGCGACAAATCCGGAGAATATGCTGGCCAAAGCAGGATATCAAAACCTTGTAGACTATTCATAGTTACCCGTGCAGTATGTGACCTAGCATTATCCTGCTGACAAAGCAGTCCAGGCCTGATTGACTGATATGGTTGTACCATAGATCTCACAATGTCGAAGACGTATCGTTGTGCTGTGATATTGCCAGAAACGTGGACCAGAGGTGTGCGTCCTCCAAATAATATACCACCCCAAACCATGGTACCACTTAGGGGGGACTGTGTCGTGACTGATAGAAAAAGCTTCCTTGTGGTGTTGGTGAAAGCGCTGCCATATGCGAGTACGGTCATCTGGCATGCCAAAACAGAATCGTGATTCATCCGTGAGCAGAATGTTTCGCCAGTCTGTCGACCAATTGCATCTCATTTGACCCTACTGGAGGCGACGTAACCGGTGAAGACGTTGAAATGGTAGGTGTCGAAAAGATCGTCCACCTCAGAGTCCTGCGTCATGCAAACGGTTTTGAATTGTTTGCGTCGAAACCACGTTATCTATAGTGTGGTATAAATGTCGTTGTAAGACGGTTGCTGTGGTAAACGACTCCCGCGCAACGCTTCTCAGAAGCATACGATTCTCACGTGATGTGGTACACCTGGAAGCTCCACTGCCTAATCTTCGTGTCGTTTCAGTGTCTTTCACGAACCGTGCGTAGCACACACCGTTGAACTGTGCTCACATCACGACCCAATAGTTCAGTGATCCTTCGAAGGCTCAATCCACCTTCACGTAAAACAATGATTTGTTGCAGTTCCATTGACAACTGAACGTATGTGGTACGTCGGCGTACTCTTGGCATACTGTGATGATTTTGACAACCTGAAACCAATAACGCTACAATTTAGCTGTGATATTGCTCCTCCTCGACCTGACTCTTTTATGCTGCTCGGCAAGGTGTTACGTCACTACGCGTAACGAAACTGTGATCATTTGCATACCTCGCCTTTCTGTTTCCATTGCCTTGTTTACATAAAGCTACACCTACAACTTTGTGGTGTTGCGATTTCAGTTTTGAGCAGTATATAATATGCCATTGCATCGACTGATTGAAACCCCTCGCTTATGTCAGTAAAAGCAAATAGTTGAATTTTGATATGGATAAAATTAGGGACATGTATGCAATTGAAAGTATATGTGCCCTTATTCTTGAAGATATCAAACTAATAAATAAGTATTTTAAATCTAACAATTTGGCTTATGATTATTTCAGTCCATTCAATGATACTGAAATGTTTTACTAAAGTATCTTCTAAAAGTTAAGCACGCAATGCGACTTCTAAACTAGCGAACGCATTTTGTTGCCTGAAACTTACTGCTGTCGTTAATGGGGATATGCAAATATCAAATGATGCCTCTAATAACGATCCTCTAACAATATGAAAATTTGGCATGTGATGAAAACCTCAGAGTTTTAATGCCCAAAGAAAAAGTTTTCTATGAGTGTTATGGTTGATTTTCGATTAGATTATCTTTGTTATGAAGCAGATATTACGTTTGGAAGATTCTCAGTTCTCGTGCTGTTTGGAGATTTGAGATATGACAGTCAATTAAAGAGATTGCCAATTTCTTTCTGTGGACTCTTCTATCATTTCTCGTTCATGAAAAAATTCCAAAACGAGTGGAACAGTTATTTGGAGATCCGTTTTAGGTTGTTCTAGGACAACAACATCATTTGATGACCAGTGCATCGCATTACTGGCCAAACGCAATCGCCGAGCGACCATACCAGCTCTCCGATTAATGATTGCCACAGCAATGGGTAAGTTCCACAGCAATGGATGGATATCATGGGACTGGGTATCCACCAGTACTGTGAGGTGAAGACTACAAGTCAAAGAACTATATACCCCTATCCCCCGAGTTTATGTCCTATGAGCACTAAGCGCAGAAGAGCACGATTAAAGTTGTGTCGTCAGCACGCGATTTGGACAGCAGCGCAATGGTCTAATGCAATCGTCATGGATGAGTCACGATGATTTGTCTCAGATGCAGTAGCCAATCTATTATTCGAACTTCATTCTCATTGAAATTCTTTGGGACGTCCATGGGACCCATTCAAATTCTTTGGGACGTCCTTAACTATTCTTCAAGAACTGGAAACTGCTCTTTTATAGGAATGGCGGTTATTGCCTTCCGCTGTGCTGGATAACATGATTGAAGGGATGAAATATTGATGCGAGGCTTATGTCAAAGTTAGGAAAGGTCGCATTCCATATTAAGGCTTGTTTGGTTTGTTTGTATAATACACGAAATTTTTCCCGAATCTACAGAGAGTGAAGTATACACTTAAAGGGTAAAATTCGTTGCTAAATATGTTTTATATAATTTCATTATTATATTCATGACTATATAACTTACTTGACTACCTTTTTGTGAAATCTGGGGTCAATAAAAGTAGAATTATGTGACTTACGTCGGATTCACTGCCGCGTACTTAACCTTTAGAAGGCAGTGTAGAATAAGATACAGTTTTCCGATATAGATGTGTGAATGAGAATTTCAAAATGTATTATATATTTTTTTAAATGCATGTGTATGTGGGATAAAATGTCTAATATCAGGAATTTATGAAGTTTTACGTATGTTGGCGAAGCGAAATTTCCTTTCCCCGTGGCGTGGAATGCTTCTCATTTAAGAAGCTATGGCTCATGAACAATAATAATCCAAAAGAATTAGTTAACGGTTTAAAAGCAAATACAAAATAGTTTGAAAGTACTGTGTCTAGCTCGGTTTGGAATCGTGACACGAAATCTTCCCTTACATAACAAAATATTTTGAGCATTCACTAGTAGTTTTTGATGAAGTGAAAATGCCAAAAAAGTTCTGCACTAAACTGGAAGTTTATTTATCTTCAACTAAAAGGTTTCAGAGAAATTAATTTGCAATACCAATATTTTTAACCCAGCACTGTAAAACATTCTGTAACCTTTGCTCATTTTTTTAGCTACTCTGTTGATAATTTCGGCAAACTGGTAAGAAAAGTTCTAATTACAGGCGTCCATGAAAATTCCAGCTTAATTATTGAAATGTTCATCTAATTATCGTCTGCAGAAGCGTTATTTTTGTTATATATATATATATATATATATATATATATATATATATATATATATATATATATATATATATATATATATATATATATATATATATATATATATATATAAGCAAAGAAATACGAGGAAAAAGGGGTCCCCCAAACGTTTGCTTCGTATTGGTACCCTGAGCGTTGCCTAGGCAGTAAAGCTGCTTTAAACGGGAGGGGAAGTCGCAATCCTCCCCAACCATTATATGCAAAGCATTTGGTTGTCCCTTTTTCCTCGTATTTCTTTGCTTATTTTCTGCTTCGGAGTCTAGTGCGGCATGGCGCCTGTTTCTGAGTAGTGCTTTGGCTTTATGATGAGGTATGGGTGAGAATTTCTATTTTTAATTTCACTTGTCACTTTTATTTGTTATATATATATATATATATATATATATATATATATATATATATATATATATATATATATATATATATATATATATATATATATCTTGCCTATCACTAACCTTACTCCTCCATTACGGACAGTTGATTCCCCTGAAACTTTCAGTAACATGTTTGCAGTATTTTACAGTAAAGACACATTCATTATTTTATCCTTAAAATATCAGGAGTATGAGTCATGACTCACTTTTCTACTCCAATCGTATTTCCTAACACACACACATACTCTTGCAAAGACGGATATCATTCCGCAAGTGTTTAAAATATGTTCTAAACATTATTCTAAATAGGTGCCTTTAAGTCAAAATCTCGAAATCGAAGTTGTTTTGGAAGAAACAATCCATTTTTTATACAAGATTACGATAAAGTAAAGAATTCATATCCATTCGTGAGTTCCACGAAGGGATCGTAGACTACTCATCCAACTTAATGGGATGGCATTAGGATCGTGCTTCCATAATGTTATTTGTTTCATCCTTATTGTCAAATTTTTAGAACGCAGTTTAAATATATAATCTGGAACATTGGAAGACGATAAATGACTTTAAGCCTGCATTTTGTGCATCATATTTCCGGCACGAACAAAGTAGCTCTCCTAGGTGCAAAGATACGTATACATTGAGAAAATATCCGATTTCAAGTTTTATCTATTTACATGAAAATAATACTTGTTAGTTCGACCCAGACAGTCTGACCTACCAGAAGATGGTATTTGTTTGAACGGCCGGGAAAATGCCACCCAATTTAGACCGGAATCCAGTGCGGACAGCATCCACAGGAACTGTAATTCCTTCCTTACAACAACCTCTCGGAAGGACTTACGGACCTACATATTTAATGTGCCCGTACTCCGTGTGAGAACGGGGACAGTTTAGGTAGAGCCGAGAATCGAATGCGGGTCGTCCGAGTACAATACCCGTGCCTTTACCACTGGATTGTCCCACTCTGACATCTCTGATTGTCTCACTAGCTAAAGATTCACTAAACTACAATAAATCAAACTGCTGCTTGTAAGACTAAAATGTACAAAAATTCCTTGAAGAAAGCAGCTATCTGTCAGTTAGGTTGTCGACAATTGTTTCAAGGGAGCAATAAATTGTTCTTGTGTTAATTGTTCTTGTGGCCTTCTTCAAGCCACAAGAACAGATAGAACAGTATGCGCAACATACACAACAATATTAACAACCGCTAAGCATAAACTGCAACAAGATAAGCGATTAGCAATTCAAATAGATCTAAAACATACACAGCGAAAATTCGCTAACGGGTGTTATCAGCTATTGAAAATAACAATCATGAACATATCACCACGTGCCGCTAAAGGACCCTCCTGTCATAGGAAGACGAAGGGAGCAGGTTCTGAAAATGAAATCTTATGCATTGATACAAGATTTAATATAAAACAGAGAAAAATATATGAATAGTTGAATTATTGGTAATAAATGAAAGACTTCAAAGGGAGAGAAAATAGTCAAACCTTTGTAAAGGAAGTAAAATAGAAATATTACAGAGGGGAAAAAAAGTCAGAAATAAAGAAAGAAATAATAAAAGGAAGTAACGGATTTCGAAACATAATTCCATTAATCAAACTACTAACTTAACACCGATGTAAAAAAACTACGTCAAAAAAAGAATATAACAAAGAAAGAATAGAAAACCGGTTTCAGAAGCTATATGAGCTAACTTCATCAAATAAAAGAAAATGTCATCAACTAGAAATTGAAAATATCAGGAATTTGAAATTGAAAATAACATCAACTTGAAATTGAAAATATCATCAGCATGAAATTGAAAATATTATCAACTAGAAAATATAAACAAAAAAATATAATCAACTAGACATATCAACAAAAAAGAAAAATCAGCTAAAACAACGGTTTCAGAAACTATATGAACTAACTAATAGAAAATATCAATCGATTAGTCTACCCAAAAACATCAGTGAATAAGATTGAAATTAACGATATAACCAAATTGAATGAAAAGAAAATTCGGTTTCTGTTATTGAGTTAAATTTTAAATGTAGTATATGAGTTAACGTTTAAAGTAAAAAATGTGTATGAAGAATAATTTTCTGGTCAGAATATGCAATGAAATGTATAGTTATCAATGACAAGATTATCAAAGTTAAAATAAATAAAAACTTATAGTTAAAAAACAAATATAGAGGTAATGTAGAGAAATAACAGGTTTTGGAGAGCTGCAATACACTTCCTTAACTATATTTAAAAAAATCTGATGTGGGCAGCACATGACTTTCCCTGCAAACTCAAATTCATATTTTCCTTATATTTTTAATAATTCATTAGATTGAGTTTAATTGCACAAAATAACACTAAATTTGCATTTTCAATTCAATTATTTTGTTTTATTTAGTAATTGGATATTTTTCCAAAAGCTGTATAACAAAAATACAAGAAATCTTAAATATCTTGAGAACGGTTAGTCCTAAAGTATAATGGAGTGTGTTATATTCTTTTCCTCGTCAAAAATTGCGTATAAAATAAGAATTAAATTGATACATTTCAGCATACATAAATTTTCCCAGATTTTGCCGATTTTCGCGGGCCATTTCGTAAAAAAGGGCAGGTTGTTATTTTCCGAATCATACCAAAATCGAATCAACACCAGAGTGTCCCACAAGTAACTTATCTACCAAATATTGTGAAATTTGGTCAATTAGTATTTTAGCTAGTGTGGATACATGAAATTTTTGCGGGCCTTTTCGTAAAAAAGACATGTTCTTCTTTTCCGAATCGTACCAAATTTTAATCAGCACCAGAATGTCCAACAAGTAACTTATATACCAAGTTTTGTGAAATTTGGTCAATTAGTATTTTAGCTAGAGCGGATAAATGAAATTTTTACGGGCTATTTCGCAAATAAAGGCGGGTTCTAATTCTACGAATCGTACTAAAAACTAATCAGCACCAGGGTCACATCCAAGTAACTTACCTACCAAATTTTATGAGATTCGGTTTATTAGTTTTTGAGTTAGAGTGGATACATATATTGCACAGACACACAGATACACAGAGAGAAACACAGATACACAGACAAACACACGCATAGACGTCACGCTAAAAATATATTTTTCGTATTCTAGAGGTCTCGAACCGTGTAGATCCGTCGAAAACTCGAGTTGCGATTTTCGACATGATTCCAATACTTTTCCTATACATTACCATGTATTGCAGGGAAAGTAAGAATCAACGAACATATTACTTAAAGACTATCAATGCATAATATTGAAAATAAGAATGTAAACAAAATTATAATGAAGTAACTGATTATGGAAGCTATATAAGTTAACTAAACTTATTAACTAAATTGTAGCTCCTATTATGCAATTCCTTGCATTTTTGTAACATATTTTTAACTGAAGTTAGCCCATAAATTATCCAAATCCGGTATATTTTCTTTTAATTTAGCTATATCCTTCTTAATTCCAGCATCATTCTCCGGCGTTTTTACTTACTATAGAATACTATAGAATAAAGTATACAGAAAGTTTTGTTTTATACCATAGAATAAAATATAGAAAAAGTATTGTTTTTTCGAAAATTTTCGATTTCGACATTTTGAGCATAATTTTTCAATATATACTTTATGACCTCCTTGACACGTTTTGACTGTGATGCCCGGCTGTCTGTCGTTCGTCTGTAGTCGATTCCTTGCGTACACAATAGCTGTTACATATATTAGTGGATTTTCACGAAACTTTTTAATCTGGCTTTGATAATGAAAAATCTAAAACTAGATATAGTGTCTTGAAATTCGAGCAAAAACTTTAAAATGCATTAGAAATTTTATATTTCTTAACATGCCAGCATAGAACAAAAATGTGATATAATTATGCATAAAAGGGTTATGCATAATTATATATAACATATTATTATGGCGCAATGATCACTAAAGTTAACAATTTCAATCATTGTAGTGAAATATAGTCGCGATACAATTTTTGTATTCGTGACATCATTAGTCCCCCTTGGGGGGGGGCGCAAGTAACTCCATTTGGGGGTATATTGTCAAATTTGGTATCACTCGAAAGATTTTTCAAACCTTTTAGAATGAAGGGTAACATGAAAATATATATAGCTTCTGAAAGCGGGTTTTTTCTTTTAGTTGTTGATATTTTTAGCTGATAAATATTTTTAGTTTACATTTGCTATTTGTTTATATTTTTTAGTTGATGATATTTTCAATTTCTAGTTGATGATCGTTTCTTTTATTTAAAGAAGATAACACATATAGCTTCTGAACCCGATATAGCTTTATCTCTTTTTCTCTTCTACCTTTGTTATATTCTGTTAATTTTTTTGAAATTAACTTTTGAAACCGATTACTTCCTTTTGTTATACGTTCTTTTTAACTACTATCTCATTCCCCTAAATTTTTATTTTCTTCCTTTACAAAGGGTTTGACTATTTTTTCTCATAACTCTTTCATATTTTACCAATAATTCAACAGCTCATATATTACCCCCCCCCCTCCCCTTCGTTTTTTTTAAAATTATATACCAATACTTCAGATTCCATTTTCACAACCTGTTTCGTGAAAGAGAGGGTAATTATTTGTATATATATATATATATATTATATATATACAGGATGTCCCAAAAACATTGACCTCGGCTTTTATTCCTTAAACATTGATCTTAGACATATATAATAAATTACAAAGTTGAATAAAAAAAGGTACAGAATTTTATGCAATCGATTAACATTTTCAAAGGAATTAAATTTTACGAAATACAAAATTTAAATTTTTATACGACCCCCGTACAAAAAACATTTCCAATGAGTAAAATATGCCGCATACACAAATAAGGTAATGCACAAAATTTCCGCATTTTATGAAAAGAGTCCCAGAGCTATGAAAAGACAATAATGCTGACTTCAAGCACTTTTCGATGCATCGACATGGGTTTTTAGAGGGGAGAAATCATGTCGGCAGATCGCGTTTCAGAGGTCATACGCAAATTACGAAAGAAAACAATGATTACATAAATAAATAATAATTTTGCTATTTATTGGTACAAAAGTATCTACACTATGTAGAAATAATAACTTTACACAAAGATTACAAAGCTTGTTCAAAATGTTTTTTCATCCATGCCAAAGATCCATTAAAGGTAGGAGGCAGATATTATTTGCCTATGATGCATTTCTGCGTTGCGTCATTTGTACTCCTGCTGTAAACATTTGCATTTTAATTTGAGATTATTCCCTCACCAACTTTGGTTAAACATATCTCTGGAACATTTTATAATAAAATGCAGAAATTTTGTACATCACCTTATTAGTGTATGGGGCATATTTTACTCATTGGAAATGTTTTTGTACGGGGGCCGCATAAAAATTAAAATTTTGTATTTCTTCAAATTTAATCCCCTGAAAATTTTTATCGATTTCATAAAATTCTTTATGCAACTTTGTTATTTATTATAAATGTCTAAGATCAATATGTAAGGAATAAAGGCCAAGGTCAATGTTTTTGGCACACCCTGTATATACAATATACAGGATGTATATATGTATAATTTGTCGAAAATCTTCCCAGAAACAATTTTTATTCTCTCACCTTTAAAACATGATGAACTTAGTGAAATATAGTTTTTAAAAGTGAGAAAGATATAAACAATTATATCTCTTATCGTATAAGTATTCAAGAGAAAGCAATTTTGCGACGTGTTTAAACAGAAAGTATTTCCTATTTTTTCATTTTTATCCATTGCTTTAAAACTTGTTGGCTGATGACGAAAAATTAAACTCTCTTCTTTGAGTTTTCCTCCCTTAAAATACGTTATATGTAAATCGTTTCTCCAGAAAACAAAAGTGCCCGACCCTTACTTCAAATTTCAATTATACATACTTGTCAATGCTCAAAGGAACCTAATAATGAAGTCCGGAAAACTTACTATTTTCTCTTGCATTCTCCCTAAACGAAAAGGGACAAAACCAATTATTTTGTTAAAAGCTAAATCTCCTTCTTCCCCACACATCAAAGAATGTTCCTCATTTAAGAAATGGCAGAGCTGGAAACAATAACCAAGGAGATTAAGTAATGGTTTCGGAGAACTAACTTTTGAAACTTTTGAGCAGTTGTCTACCAGCTTTGTTTGAAATCGTTAGAATTCTTTTCAACCAACACAAAAAGTTTCCACAAGACGTTTAACTTATTTTCTGGGAAATAATAATATTGGTCATTTAATTACATTTGAATAAGTGCGGGTTAATGAATGAGAAAAGACATAGAAATGGAATGAACTTGCATATTTAGCCGTTTTATTTTTATAAATTTTACTATGTATTTTCCCGAAACGACTGAAAATGATTCCCGTGTTGTATTCAGTGAAAGCTATATTTATTCGGGCACGCGGAAAAGATGTAATATATTGCCAAGAATGTCTTTCATGGAGTATACAATTGGAGTATATCGCAAACTTCGATACCAATCTTCTATAGTAGATTCTAGCTATTTTGTAAGGCGGAGATTTTTAGTTTTTAGAATATGCAAATGGATTGGTCGTTTATTAAAGCTGAAAAAGATTGTTGACATAGGCATACAATTTATGTATTTGCAACTATATCTAATGATTAAAAGGGAATTTTCTACATGCGAAATATTTGATTGTTATTAAGTTCTTTTAGTTTGAAAGAAAATATTTAGTATACCAACTATCAAAAATATATCTATCATGTTTTATTCGTAATAAAAAGAAATGAGTGGTTTTATATTTCTCCCTATTATAAATCTCTATTATCTTAATATTGTTCGTATTGATTAGAAGCTGACTTCAGATTTAATTTCTCCTTCTCTAAGCATTTTCTATTGAAGTTTGGTGGGTTTGATTTGCTGATTTTTCTATGCGCAGCGTTTATTATGTCTTATTTCATTAAAACATTTTAGAAACAAAGAACTGAAGTGATTTTCAATAATGAGAGTAATAAAGACTCCTGGTGAGTATAGTGTAACCATTTGACATTGAATTCGTTTTTAAAAGTATTAGAAACTCTTATTATTTTTAGAATACTTATGCCTATTCAAGTAAAAACAATTTTCATTATCTGTTAGAAATAATTCTGTGCTGAATTATTACTCATAGGACCAAGGTGGATCAGACCACGAGATCCCGGGAATTTTGGGCCCCGCGAGAAATTTATATTAAAGGAAAAATATATAAATTGTGTTGCTTATTTGTAGGCAAGTTTACACGAAAGTATTTATTGGATAAATTAAGTTAACTAAAGTATTTGGCTACCTAGTTTGGTTGAAACAGGTTTAAAAGTTTATGTGGAGTGAGCAAAATAAAAGTAAACTTGTATTGCTACAATGACTGCTTTTTCCTTTCTGGAAATACCTTCCGAGCACGATAACAATGCTAACGATATGTATACTACTGCCCTCTTACCCCGTGCTAATGTTTAAATTTGTACTAGATAAAATTAACTGGGGTGTATTTTTCAATCCCATTTTATCTTACCAGAATCCATTTTTAAACAGCTTATGGATTTTTTTTTTTAATTTAACGAGAAAAGTTTTGAAAAATCTGTATCATCGTTCAAAATGATCTAAATTAAAGTGTGTTACCCTTGATTTTAAAAGAAAAAAATCATCAAATCTTGCAAAAAATATTTTGATTGATACCAAGTTTTATAACTTGCTTCCCCACCCCTATCCCCCGAGGGACTAATAATGTCACGAAAACAAAAATTGTACCATGACCATTTTTCACTACAATCATTGGAATTATCAAGTTTCGTGGCCATTAAACCATAAATAGTTCCTTTTATGCATGATTATGTCAAATTGGGTCTTATCCTGCCGTTTTAAAGAAATATAACATTTCGAATAAATTTTGAAGTTTTCGTTCGTATTTAACATTTTTTTTATCTAGTTCTAAATTTTTTTAACAAAGCCGAATATAAAGTTTTGTGAAATTCAATTAATATTTGTAGCAGATAGAACCACAGAATCGAATCACAGAGATTAATCACAGATAGACAGACGGACATCACTCCAAATATAGTCAAAACGTATTCAGGAAGTCCTAAAAATATATTGGCATCAAAATCTCGAAATCGAAAATTTTCGTAAAGACAATACTTTCTCAATGCTGCGCTTGAGAAAGTAACGATGGCTATGGGTTTATCATTATAGTACAAAAATATTTTAAATAATCAATTTTTTAGTTTGACAATTATTTTTGTTTTAATAAATGAAGTTATTGTTTACTTTTTATTTAGAAAGAAACGAAGAAATAAATCAGAAAAAGCATATTGGTTGAAATGTTTTCAATAATCATTCCTAGTTCTTTTACTGTTATTACTTTATTGATATATTTTTATTATTTTTATTATCTTGCAAGAGTTCTTCGAAAACTAACTCTGAAAATTAATTTCATTTTATTTTATTTTTTTATCAACGATATTATGTTTTAAGAATTTTTATTTTTTTTCAAACCTTAGCTTGTAAATCTGTAAGTTGATTTTCTGAATTATTCATTCCACAATTACACCCCCCCCCCCCTCAAATATTGTTTTCATTGTTTTCAAAAATACTGCACTGTTAATTTTGAGGGCCCTTAAACCTCTTACTATGGTACTAAAGAATAAGTTACTTTCATTTGGTTTTTCTGTTCTTTCAATCATTTCTAAAACTGGAAGATAAAAATGCAAAATGGTAACAGTAAATTTATCTTAGCGAAAATCTATTGCCAATATACATTTGCCGTTTCTGCTCTGCACTTTTCTCTTTATAAAAGAATCATATTTGTTAAATTGTTTTCAGAAGTTTCCTTCAGAATAGAATAACTCAATTTAAACTTTTGACTAATCGTCTTTGCGTAAATATAATAGAATCTGCACAAGTGAATACTCAAAGAAAACAGATCGTGAAGCCTAGCAACTTGCTGTTTCCTCTGCACGCCATTCTTACATTTTTCTTTGACGGAAAATGGCAAAACCAATTATTATTTGGTTAAAAGTGAAATTCTTTGCTTTCACTCATCAAAGAATACGCTTCTCCTAAGAGTTGGCGTAGCTGGAACCAATACCGAAACAAGATTAAGTAATGGTTTTGGAGAACTATAATTTCTTGGTTGTTTTACTGTTTGCAATAAATTTATGCGAAGACGTTTTTTTATGCTTTGGAATTTGCTGTATTTGAAATTTAACGTGTTTTCTTGGAAGCTACAGCGTATCGGTGCTTAGTTTAAATATCTGTATAAGTAATTTATTTCCCTGAAATAAATAGTATATGTGTGGAGGAGGGGAAGTATTGTAATAAGCCGAAATTTTGAATTCCCGTTTTCAATGCGAATTTTAACGTTTTGGGCATATTCGAGCATTTTGGTCATCAATACACCTAATATAATAAAATTTCAATAACTACGGGCTCAGTTATGATCTGTAACATGATGAATTGTAGAAAATGTTTTAAAATTTAAGCAAATTTAGGCAGATTTAGGCAAATCGGACAGATTGTGATGTGATTGAAAAACAGCCTCAACAATACGATGCCAGGATAAGTTGATGCTAAGGAAGCCCCGTTCATCGCTACGCTGTAACAATAAGTTTGAAAATATAGTTTTATATCTATTTTGACAAACGATTCACCTGTTTATCAGATTTTAAATATATTGTGTTCAGAAACTCTGTTTAAACATTCGCTCGATTTTAGGCACCTTTAGAAGTGAAAATTTGTTATCTTTATTTTCTTAGACAGTATTGCACTGTAGTTGCTTTATGTGACTTGGTGTAAGTTTACGTTTATTCTTAATTTAATTGGAAATTTGCACGAGTTTTTAATCCTGCTATTGTACAGCGTTGCACTAAAAAGGAACTTTAAATGTAGAATTTACTAATTTTAGTGCAACATTGCATCAATAAGTTTGGAAAGTGAATTTAAGTGAGGTTTTGCATAAGTCAAAGGCGGAAATTTAATTCAAAATTATACCAGAAATCAGTGCGATTTTTCATTTAAATTAAGCGTATCCATTTTTCAAATTTAGTTGTGCAATCAGTAGCGAATCCTGATCTAGAAATCAGGTTGTACGGAAATGGCCTCCCTTACTCAAGAGATTTAATTGCGATAATAGTAATGCTAATTAATAATGTTACTGCTACTGTGTTATTTATTTGGGGACTCTGCTCTGCTCGTTACGCTTCACCAACCCCCGTAACTCTTATCCTCGTTTGAAGGCTTCGCCTCCTACTCGCTGAGCTCGAACCGTTCGCTTTGCGAGCTATTTTAATCCCAACTAAAGTTCCAAATTAATCCAAACAAAAAAATTGGTAAACAGCTTATTTCATCGTATCACCCTATTATTTCTCTATAAATGTACAAAATTTCATAGTTTTGTGTGCTATAGATTTTACGGTATGAGACAGAGAAAATCGATAGATGTGCCGATACGAAAGAAAAAAAATTCACCTCAGATGTGCATAAAAAGTAAAATATCCCGTAAATTACATCAAAATAAAAAAAGCTCCGAAAAGTGCTAAACTTCTATGTAGGTACTTCTTTGCTAAACTTCTTAACTTCTTAACTTATGCTAAACCTCTTAAACTTAGTGCTAAACCTCTTAAACTTAGTGCTAAACTTCTATGAAGCCTGCAAAAAATTGTGGTCCTGCTATTGTTAGTCTATCCAGGACGCGAACACGCAGCTCAAATGTTGACTTTTGACATATGAGTCTTTGACTTTTGACTTTCTTGAACTACTATATATTTTGAAAAACCGTTTATTTCAGCATGTTACCCAAATCTTTCCCTACAAGTGCACCAAAGTTTATATTTTTGTATGCTACAATTTTTGTGGTAGGAAGCAATGAAATTCGAAGAACGAGAAATTTGTCAAATAGCTACCGTGTAAGCTACTTTTTTTACGTTCCCTGCAATACATGGTAATGTATAGGGAAAGTATTGGAATCATGCCGAAAATCGCAACTCGAGTTTTCGACGGATCTACACGTTTCGAATCCTCTAGAATACGAAAAAAGTATTTTTAGCGTGACGCCTGTATGTGTTTCTGTGTGTCTGTGTATCTGTCTGTCTGTGCAGATTTTGTATCCATTCTAACTAAAAAACTGATTGACCGAATTTCATACAATATGGTAGGTAAGTCAGTTGTTGGCGAAACTGGTGTTGATTAGTTTTAGGTACGATTCAGGATAAAAGAAGCCGCCTTTTTTTTGCGAAATGGCCCGTAAAAATTTCAGTTATTCACTCTAGCCAAAATACTAATTGTCCAAATTTCACAATATGTAGTAGATAAGTTACTTGTGGGATACTCTGGTGCTGATTAGATTTTGGTATTATTCGGAAAAGAACAGCCTGCCTCTTTTTACGAAATGGCCCTCAAAAATCGCCAAAAGCTAAAAAAATCTACATATGTTAATATATCAATTAAATGTTTGTCTTATACGTAATTTTTGATGAGGAAAAGAATAAGAACAACTCTATAACTCTAAGACTAACCGTTCTCGAGATATTTGAGATTTTCGCATTTAGTTATGCCGATTTTGGAAAAATGTCCAGTTAACAAATAAAAACAGAAATTGAATTAAAAATGCAAATTTAGTATTATTTTGTGCAATTAAACTCAATTTAATAAATTATTAAAGAAATAAAGAAAAAATTAATTTGAGTTTGCAGGGAAAGCCATGTGCTGCCCACATCAGATTTTTTAAATATAGTTAAGGAAGTGTATTGCAGCTCTCCAAAACCTGTTATTTCTCTACATTAGGGTTCTAGGGTTCATATTCTAGGGTAGGGTTCGTGTCGCGAATTTGGAATGGCAGTACCATACAAAATGATATCAAACAATATCAAACTTCGTTGCTTAAGAACTTCCATTTCCGGTTTCGGAGATGTCATTTTTTTCTAAAACTTGCATGACAGTACGAAATAAGGGTATAAGAGAGTATAAAAATTCGTAAAAGTTCCGCCGAAAATTAAGTGTGGATACAACTTGCCACCACTTGAAGTCTCCATAAAATTCATATCTACCATTCTGTTTCCATATAATAAAGTAGTAATACTTTTCAGTATTTATTTATGCCACTTATCTGTATTAAACTCAATAATTTTTGTCTCTTTCTTTTAACCCAGACCGTCCGACTCACCCGAAGGTGTAAGGTACCTGTTTGGACGGACGGGACAGTGCCACCCAATTTAGACCGGAACCCAGTGGGAGACGACATCCACAAGGGCCGTATCCTCCTTTCCCTACCATCAACCTCTCAGAAGGAACTTTAAGACTCACATATTTAACGTGTCCGTACTCTGCGTAAACACGGGGATAGTTTGAGCAATTTTTGTCTCAGCGATTTTGGTCCCTCAGTTATCAATCCTTTATAGTGTGATATAGATTATGATTGGATGTGTGGAGAGAGAAGCAAATGTGACGCCAAGCTTCACGAACATAGTAATTATTTATCTCTGTAGGAATAAATTTAGGCATTTGTAATCAAGAGGGTTAAAGGAGATATTGGAGTGCTGCCGGAATGAATTTACATAAATATGATATAGATATAAAATGATTGTTCCTGTCATACGCTGATGATTGTTGTTGAAACATATGAGAATAAATAATAAAGGAGAACATTTGACATTTATTCATCTACCTAGGTCTTAATGGATTCATTGTAGGTCTCAAGAGAAAATTTTTGAATAGATTATTTATTGATCATTATCTTATACATAAAGTTTTCACACATTAAAACAATTATAATAATAGGCTTGATGAATAACTGGGAATGAATAAACTGGTATTATAAATACATACTACAATTCAAAGCAAATCAATAACTTACTGAAACCATCTATCTAATTATAGGTCTAAAAGCATTGACTCGTTTTGGAACAGAATATTTATTCCATATCATTTTTTCACACATTAAAACAATTATAATCATGACTGAAAAATATAAAGTAAATTGCAATAAATCAACTGATGGGTAATTACATATTAAAATTCAGAGCAAATCAATTGTTTACTTAAATCATGCTACTAGTGAAATAATTTGCATCGGCAGATCCATTCTACTTGCGTTAGAGATTATCAGCACCAGCATATAGCTATTACGACACTGGCAACATTTAAATCAAACCTCTGTGGTGACCAACGAAGCCAAGCGTACTATGCAGATCCATAGTACATTTGCAAATTCATAAATACAAATTCATACTACCCAAATTCAAAGAACATTGAATTTGAATTGTACAAACCTTACAAGCCAGATACATAGTTATAATAAAACCACAGTAGCATGTTTTTAAATGTTGCAAGCATGAATTTAGTGGAACAACCAACATAGGGGGAGGAGTAAAAGGGGGGTTTCACTTGCAAATGTAAGCCCATTTATAGCTACACTCTTAAAAATTTCCGGTCATCGTTGCATTAAATGTGTCTACAGTTGTATTGGTATTAATTTTTGTGTAATATTGCACTATTAATTCGGAAAAACAGTGTATAGATTTGCTTACATTTTTATATTACTATATTATCTATTCTTATTACCATATATAATTTAACTTTGGAGTGAAGCCTGTTAACTGATGGTGGTTATTTTGCTGGGAATATGAGTTGAACGTTGGAACATCTCCTAATGTCGGAGTTTTTGACTATGAATCTGGCCTTGTAGCTTTATACAGTTTCAGTTTAATGCCCTATGAATTTGTTGCTAGATGTGTCGGAGTATTGATTTCGTTGACCACCACAGAGTGATAAAACTAGCACGTAGGACAAGATTACTTCCTTCCAGTGCAATAACAGTTGTTTGGAACAAATAATCTCTAACAAGAACGAAACAGGCCCACAGATCCTGGTTGCTACCATAAAATCATGATTTATTTTGAACGCTTTCTGTTGGCATGTAGATCTTTTGGCCAGCAATTAACAACGGTTAACTACTTTTACTTATTTTACGCAAACTGATTCAAAATATTTTACAAGCTAATTCATTTTTTATGGACGGCATGATATACTTCAACTGCCAACTTTGGATAATCATAGGAATATTGAAACCATTTATCCTTCTGAAGCAACTCCTCATTCCTGACGAGAAATGAAATAACTGTTTCTTTCAAATCCTTGTCAGAGTGGATATCGGCGGAAATTAGAATACTCAACGCACTGTCTTTGTCCAAATTTTCCACCATGAAAGCCCTGCATTGAGCGGTGAGGGCATGCAATGCATATTTATCCCCGGCCGCATAAAGGCACAGGGCAACATCCATGGTCATTTCGGGAATCTCTCCGCAGTAGATGTACCGCAGCAACATATCAAGGGCTGGTTGATCCTCTTTCGGTATGTTCACATATCCACTGCTGCATTCCAAAGTGCCGTTGCTGAACATTGCCGAAAACACCTCGGAACGCGCGGAAAGTATGAATCTGTGAGCAGGTATGTTGCGGTTCCCACATCTCAACATCACGTCCGACTGGACGCCTCTTGCAAGCAAACCGCCCAAATCAGTGTAAAGACTTCCTAGGCTGTGCACAGGATCCATGTCGGCTGCGGTTTGCATCGATTTGTGCTCTGAAATGAAATGCGGTTTAATGAAGGTCTATATCATATTCATTTGTAAGCAATCTTTTTTTTTTAACTTTTTGCTTACGGGTGGGACAGCGTCAATCTCAAACGAAGAACCTGCCAGAAAGACAGGTATTTGACATACACTACCCCAAACAGTTCGATCCTCCTTTGCAGGCATTGACGTCCATGGACACCAATGTCTGCAAACGGGTATAGAACTGTTTGGGATAGGGTATGACAAATACCTATCTTTTTGAGAGGTTCTTTGTTTGGGATTTGATGCTGTCCCACTCGTAATCAGGAGGTTATATGTGTAAATCCATATACTTTTCGGGATTGAAGTAGAGTTTAAAATCAAGATATGTAATAAAAAGTAAAAGAACTGAAGAGTCTATTCGTTAAAAGTTATATGAACACCCACTATTTAACTTTCTATTACATGCTTAATTTGTGAATGACGGTAAATTACTATGTGTGATCTCGAAGCAATGGAAAACTCATTCCGGGACTTCCATTATACAATAATATTACGTTTTTCCTATAGTAAGCTATACTACATTGTATCTTACATGTATACCAAAAAATATGCTATAGCTATTTATCATCCTTCATTATTTTTGTTTTAACATAACTTGCTACTCTAGGGAAAAATCCACTCATGCTGTAACTATCTTCGCTGTAACTGGACGACAGCACTACATGCAGATTTTATACCTTGCGTTCTTAAATGCAGTGAGTTTTTTACTGCTAACAGTGTAAGCTGTTAGTTTTAGTAGCGCAGATGAAAATTCATCCAAAGAAGCAGTAGCGTTTGAAAAATATGAGTATCAAGATAGGGTTAAAAAGTATTCAGAAAATATGCGCTTTAGACTCTAAATATTATCATTCTATCGATAAAAATGAGTGTGCATGTAGTTGTAGTTAATTATTACTTTCCTTATATACATAATGTATAAGGAAAGTATTGTGACGGGGTCGAAAATTCAAATTCGAGTTTTCGATGGGAGAGCATGTTTCAAGCATCCCTGATCACGAATCGAACATTTTTAAGGTGATGTCTGTATGTGTGTGTGTGTGTATGTGTGGGAAAGTATGTGTGTGTGTGTGTGTGTATGTGTGTGTGTCAATGAGTCTGTGGAGACGATATCTCACGAACGAATGAAGCGATTCGAATGAAATTTGGTACAGAAATCACAATCCGTGAATACTGGAAGCCTATTGTTTTTAATCACAATCGAAAGTTCAGAAACCCCCTAAATTTTCGAGTGAAATTTTGAAAAAATCATCAAAAACTCAAAACCTTTAATAAAGTTACGCAAATAGGCATTTCTTATGTAATTTTTCCTTAGAAAACGATTAACACAAACTGTAGGACGCTAGCATGAACCGTTCTTGAGATATTGCACATTTTTCAAATAAATTTATCAAAAAATCAAGTAAAATATTAATGCTTAAGAAACATGTTCACTTTTCATATGTAATATCATGCGATAAATTTGGTGATATCCTTCTCGTGGATTTAACTCGTTCCATTCACGAGAAAAGATACTTTGAGTAAAACTTTTGTATTTGAACGCCAATAGTTATTTATCTGCTGAAAGAATAACTTATTTCTCCGTCTATAATAGTTGGCGAAATTTTGGCGACGAATTTCGCGAAATGTTGTCAACTTGGCGACTTTTTTAAATGTTGCCAAATTAACGAAAATCTCGCCAAATGAATAAAAATGACGCTACATTAATGAAAAGGACGACTAATTGAAGAAAATTCAGTGTCTTGGAAATAATGTAAGGATCTACTATAAGAATAACATTTTTTTAAATGTAAAAGTAGTAAATTCGTTGCATTATATAAGGAAAGTCATATGCTGCCCACATCAGATTTTTCTCTTAGGGAATGAAATGTATTGTAAATTGCGTACGAAAAAAATTTTACGACGATAAGAGGGATGATTGACACTATGGAGAGACTATTGTGCAAGTCCTACATGTTAAATCAAAAACGGCTATAAATCGTTGTTGGTTTTCTCGAAATTTTCGACAAATGAATGAAAGTCTCCGTAAAATTTTCTGTTTAAAACAGAAATTTGTTTTACTCAGTTGTTCTTGCTAAATTAGCTGCGTTTCAGAATCAGTTCAAAAGTTCTTTTTAACAAAATTCCATGTTAAGATGATTCCGTTTTTAACAGGTATCTGTTTCATGCAAAGTTTTTTGCTAAAATTACTTTTCAAAACTGTTAAAACAAAAAATTTTTTAAGCAAGTATTCTGTGATAAATATGCTTTTATTTACACAAATTTCACCACTGTCTAATTTTACGTAGTTATATTTTTGTGCGGGTAATTCCAATAAGCAGCTTCACGAGTTATAGCCAGCGATTGCAGAAAACTCGCGGTTATGAAAGTTCAAGTTGGTGGCCAAGATAGCTACTGTTCGTGCAAAAGAAATTTACTAAGATTTTTACTAGAAAGTTTTAAACAGTATTCTGTATGAAAAGACTTAGCTTTCGAAAATGTTTATTTATTTTTTATTGATTTACATTTTAAAGCCTTTTATTTCTCTATAATCAAAATTTTAACGATAACTTTAAATACCTAATAACCAAACAAGAGCCGAGTATTGACAATGACATCACATATCGAACACTAAATGCATTTGAATTGACAATAAAGCATAAACATTGTGAAGGACAGTATATTAAAGTACACAATTTAAAAATATTTATTTTCTTACAAATTCTTTACATTTTAAAAATGTTCTGTTTATTTAAAAGAAAATTCGAAAGAAAAGTAAACTTATTTTAGAAATTGTCAGAAATCACAAATCATACCGTTTTATTAAAATTAACCTGGACTTTAACGGAAGTTAAGAATTTCAAATTTACATTTATGCCATAAATAAATTCATTATGCAGAAAAATAAACTTACCTAATTTTTTTCCTATGGATCTACCTTTTAGAGATTCAAACATTACATAAAACGTCCAATTTTTATCGATCGAGAATTTTCTAAATGGATTTTGCCACCAAGAGCGCTTGACTGAATTCTGCCACCAAATACATCTTTTGGTGCTTTTTTTACTGACTCGAACTAATTTACTAGTACGCGACATTTGATTTTCGATGAAAGTCCGGACATAGAACACCCCATGGCATTCATTAAGATCCACTTGATTTATAAAGATCTGAAAGTCAGTATCACAGTCACCAGTTGCGGTGGCTAAAAGTTGCAGTCTCCAGCTTGCCTCTCCGTAACGGAATTCTTCACTTTTCAACACACTGCCTGAATGGCCGTTTTTTATTTTCCACTTGATGTAGTAGTTTTGTTCAAAGGAATCTGATTTAGCCATCCGTGAAAGACGTTCAGGTATTTCTTCACTTTAAATCGATGTGTCAAATAAACAGATCATCGACTGCAATTTAAAATCAATAAAAGCAATATTGATAGCATTTTAGTGTTGCCAACAATGGATTAATGGCACGATGGCATAAAAAACCATAGATAACTTCGACTTTGTATACGAAATTTAACATTCGTGCGGTTTCTTACGAAGCACCTTGTTAGAAACTGAAACATGCACGTTTCCTCAAAAACTATAAACATTGCTGAATTTGTCAGATTTAAATCGTCACTTCTTGATCTATTTAAAACTACGACAAATAAACGTGACACTAAAGAGGTATAGTAAACACTAATCTTGCGATAAATTATATAGTTAATATGTTTAATGCTGTTAATGATTAAACACTAAAATTTTGCTGTTTTAAACAATGTTTTCAGTTCATTTTTACTTTCCCTGCAATACATGGTAATGTATAGGGAAAGTATTAGAATCATGCCGAAAATCACAACTCGAGTTTTCGACGGATCTACACGTTTCGAGACCTCTAGAATACGAAAAAACCATTTTTAGCGTGACGTCTGTGTGTGTGTCTGTCTGTGTGTCTGTCTGTGTGTCTCTCTGTGTGTCTGTCTGTGTGTCTGTCTGTGTGTCTGTGTGTCTGTCTGTGCAGATTTTGTATCCACTCTAACTAAAAAACTAATGGACCGAATTTCACAAAATTTTGTAGGTAAGTCACTTGTGGGCGGGGCTGGTGCTGATTAGTTTTGGGTACGATTCGGAATAAAAGAACCCGCCTTTTTTTGTGAAATGGCCCGCAAAATGTTGTATCCACTGTAGCTGAAAAACTAATGAACCGAATTTCACAAAATTCGGTAGATGAGTCACGTATAGGTCACCCTGGTGCTGATTAGATTTTGGTACGATTCAGAAAAAAATAACCTGCCTTTTTTTGCAGAATGGCCCGCAAAAATCGTCCAAATCTAAACTAGAGAACTACGTATGCTCAAATATATCCATTAAATGCTTGTTTAATACGTAATTTTTAGCGAAGAAAAGAATAAGACCAACCCCATTACAGTAGGACTAGCCGTTCTCGAGATATTTTAGTTTTTCGTATTTTCTCTACGCCACCTTTGAAAATAAGTCCGGTTACCGAATGAGAACGAAAATTGAATTAAAAGTGAAATAAATTTAATTAAAATAAAGAGAACATGGATATAAGTCTGCAGGGAAAGTCATGTGCTGCCCACATCAGATTTTTACTTTCCCTGCAATACATGGTAATGTATAGGGAAAGTATTGGAATCATGCCGAAAATCGCAACTCGAGTTTTCGACGGATCTACACGTTTCGAGACCTCTAGAATACGAAAAAACTATTTTTAGCGTGACGTCTGTGTGTGTGTCTGTGTGTCTGTCTGTCTGTGCAGATTTTGTATCCACTCTAATTAAAAAACTAATCGACCGAATTTCACAAAATTTGGTAGGTAAGTCACTTGTGGGCGAATCTGGTGCTGATTAGTTTTGGGTACGATTCGGGAAAAAAGAACCCGCCTTTTTTGCGAAATGGCCCGCAAAAGCTTGTATCCACTCTAACTGAAAAACTAATGGACCGAATTTCACAAAATTCGGTAGATAAGTCACTTATGGGTTACCCTGGTGCTGATTAGATTTTGGTATGATTCGGAAAAAATGACCTGCCTTTTTTTGCAAAATGGCCCGCAAAAATCGTCCAAATCTAAACTAAAGAAATGGGTATACTCAAATATATCCATTAAATGCTGATTTAATACGTAATTTTTAAAGACGAAAAGAATAAAACCAACCCCATTACACTAGGACTAGCCGTTCTCGAGATATTTTAGTTTTTCGTACTTTCCCTACACCACCTTTGAAAATAAGCCAGGTTACCGAATGAGAACGAAAATTGAATTAAAAGTGAAATAAATTTAATTAAAATAAAGAGAACTTTAATATAAGTCTGCAGGGAAAGTCATGTGCTGCTCACATCAGATTTTTACTTTCCCTGCAATACATAGTAATATATAGGGAAAGTATTGGAATCATGCCGAAAATCGCAACTCGAGTTTTCGACGGATCTACACGTTTCGAGACCTCTAGAATACGAAAAAACCATTTTTAGCGTGACGCGTGTGTGTGTGTCTGTCTGTCTGTGCAGATTTTGTATCCACTCTAACTAAAAAACTAATGGACCGAATTTCACAAAATTTTGTAGGTAAGTCACTTGTGGGCGGGGTTGATGAGTCACTTGTGGGTTATCCTAGTGCTGATTAGAATTTGGTACGATTCGGAAAAAAATAACCTGTCTTTTTTTGCAAAATGGCCAGCAAAAATTCGTCAAAATCTAAACTAAAGAACTAGGTATACTCAAATATATCCATTAAAAACTCGTTTAATACGTAATTTTTAACGACGAAAATAATAAGACCAACCCCATTACACTAGGACTAGCCGTTCTCGAGATATTTTAGTTTTCCTTATTTTCTCTGCGCCTCCTTTGAAAATAAGTCCGGTTTCTGAATGAGAACGAAAATTGAATTAAAAGTGAAATAAATTTAATTAAAATAAAGAGAACGTTAATATAAGTCTGCAGGGAAAGTCATGTGCTGTCCACATCAGACTTTTTACTTTCCCTGCAATACATGGTAATGTATAGGGAAAGTATTGGAATCATTTCGAAAATAGCAACTCGAATTTTCGACGGATCTACACGTTTCGAGACCTGTAAAATACGAAAAAACCATTTTTAGCGTGACGTCTGTGTGTGTGTCTGTCTGTGTGTCTGTCTGTGTGTCTGTCTGTGTGTGTGTCTGTCTGTGTGTCTGTCTGTGTGTCTGTCTGTGCAGATTTTGTATCCACTCTAACTAAAAAAGTAATCGACCGAACTTCATAAAATTTGGTAGGTAAGTCACTTTTGGGCGACTCTGGTGCTGTTTAGTTTTGGGTACGATTCGGGATAAAAGAAACCGCTTTTTTTTGCGAAATGACCCGCAAAAGCTTGTATCCTTTGTAACTGAAAAACTAATGAACCGAATTTCACAAAATTTGGTAGATGAGTCACTTCTGCGTTACACTGGTGCTGTTTAGATTTTGGTACGATTTGAAAAAAAATAACCTGCCTTTTTTTGCAAAATGGCCCGCAAAAATCGTCAAAATCTAAACTAATGAACTAGATATACTCAAATATATCCATTAAATGCTCGTTTAATACGTAATTTTTAACGACGAAAAGAAAAAGATCAACCCCATTACACTAGGTCTAGCCGTTCTCGAGATATTGTAGTTTTTCGTATTTTCTCTACGCCACCTTTAATAATAAGTCCGGTTACCGAATGAGAACGAAAATTGAATTAAAAGTGAAATAAATTTAAAAATAAATAAAGAGAACGTGAATATAATCGTCTGCAGGGAAAGTCATGTGCTGCCCACATCAGATTTTTATTTTCCCTGCAATACATGGTAATGTATAGGGAAAGTATTGGAATCATACCGAAAATCACAACTCGAGTTTTCGACGGATCTACATGTTTCGAGACCTCTAGAATACGAAAAAACCATTTTTAGCGTGACGTCTGTGTGTGTGTCTGTGTATCTGTGAGTCTGTGTGTCTGTTTGTCTGTCTGTCTGTGTGTCTGTCTGTGCAGATTTTTTATCCACTCTAATTGAAAAACTAATTGACCGAATTTCATAAAATTTGGTAGGTAAGTCACTTGTGCATGAATCTGGTGCTGATTAGTTTTGGGTATGACTCGGGTTAAAAGAACCCGCATTTTTTTGCGAAATGGCCCGCATAAGCTTTTATCCACTCTAACTGAAAAACTAATGGACCGAATTTCTCAAAATTTGGTAGATAAGTCGCTTGTAGGCCACACTGGTGCTGATTAGATTTTGGCAAATTGGGAAAAAAATAACCTGCCTTTTTTTTGCAAAATGGGCCGCAAAAATCATTAATATCTAAACTTGAGAATTACGTATGCTCAAATATAGCCATTAAATGCTCGTTTAATACGTAATTTTTAGCGAAGAAGAGAATAAGACCAACCCCATTACACTAGGACTAGCCGTTTTTGAGATATTTTAGTTTTTCGTATTTTTCCTACACCATTTTTGAAAATTAGTCCAGTTTTCAAATGAGAACGAAAATTGAATTAAAAGTGGATTAAATTTCATTTAAGTAAATAGAACGTGAATATAAGTCTGCAGGGAAAGTCATGTGCTGCCCACATCAGATTTTTACTTTCCCTGCAATACATGGTAATGTATAGGGAGAGTATTGGAATCATGTCGAAAATCGCAACTCGAGTTTTCGACGGATCTACACGTTTCGAGACCTCTAGACTACGAAAAAACTATTTTTAGCGTGACGTCTGTGTGCGTGTCTGTGTGTCTGTGTGTCTGTCTGTCTGTGTGTCTGTCTGTCTGTCTGTCTGTCTGTGCAGATTTTGTATCCACTCTAACTAAGAAAGTATTTGACCGAATTTCATAAAATTTGGTAGGTAAGTCACTTGTGGGCGAATCTGGTGCTGATCAGTTTTAGGTACGATTCGAGATCAAAGAACTCGCCTTTTTTTACGAAATGGCCCGCAGAAGCTTGTATCCACTCTAGCTGAAAAACTAATGGACCGAATTCCAAAATATTCGGTAGGTGAGTCACTTGTGGGACACTCTGGTGCTGATTAGATGTTGGTATGATTTCGAAAAAATAACCTGCCGTTTTTTGCAAAATGGCCCGCAAAAACCTAAAATAAAAAACTACGTATGCTCAAATATATCCATAAAAAGCTGGTTTAAAACGTAATTTTTAACGAATAAAAGAATAAGACCAACCCCATTACACTAAGACTAGCCGTCCTCGAGATATTTTAGCTTTTTCGTATTTTCTCTACGCCACCTTTGAAAAGAAGTCCAGTTATCAAATGAGATCGAAAATTGAATTAAAAGTGAATTAAATGCAATAAAAATAAAAATAACGTGAATATAAGTCTGCAGGGAAAGTCATGTGCTGCCCACATCAGTTTTTATTATTGAAGTGAACCAATTTTGTTGTGCAATTAATGTATTTAAACTGCTATTTCCATTGATTTGGGTATTTTGTTGTTACACAGGGCTTTATTGGAAACCATTCCATAACATGACTGGCATCTCACAATGATACAAAGAGAGATACCATAGCCGTTAGACGTTACTCATTTAGCACCACCCAGGTGGAACGTGTGGCTTAGCGAGTAACATCTCCAGAGATTGGTATAATTACATTCAAACACCAGTTACACATTTATAAAAACATTGAATAGCAAAATGAAATGAGATTAAAATTAATTAAGGAAACAACCAATGGCAATTTCCCCAAAATTTAAATAACTTGAAAGGAAAAAAGAGATTAACATTATACATACAGAAAGGAGGCATAGAAATTAAAGAGATAGACAATTAGCACATAGAAATTATACAAATAATACAATTTAAAACTAAACTTTTCGAAACATTATCAAAGATTAGCAAATATTACACTTATAAAAAGACAAATTAATAAAATTTAAAATATAAAAATTCTCATCAAAACTAATGCCATAAAAAAAGCATTTCTTCAACAAATTTGGATATTAAGACTCAGAATGATGTGTATCAAAATTCTTACAAACTTAATCATTTGTTTAATAAAATTTATTAATTTTAATAAGTTTAATAAGTGGTGGTCCAAGAGTAGATTTGTATCATTGAAATTCTCTCGTTCCACCGGGCCCTTTTGGTCGTCTCAATACGATTACTTGAGGTTCAACAGACTGTCTTCTTGGCATCTATTTATTATTGATCACTTCATCCCCTCTAAATGATCCAGGAAGCAATAATTTTACCATTTCCTGCAAAGTCATCAGATTCCAAGCTATCTTCCTTTGAAATTCTTGGAGTTATAAGTGAACGGTGCCAAATGCCAATTTTGAAACACTTAAAATTCCCTCCTTCTTTTACCAGCCTTCCATTATCCATAGCATTTTTCAAGGATAATTTCAACATAGCATCATGTATTCCGCTATCAACTTTCTTCTCGTCTCTGAGATATTTCTTCAAATCACGAAGGGCAATTCCAAATTTGCCCTTAAGTTTGCGAATGGCATTGAAATCTATTCTGCCAGCATTCACATTTCAGGCGTCCTTAATTCGGCTATTTTTACTTTCCTTATATATAGTATATAAGGAAAGTATTGTGACGGGGGTGAAAATTCGAATTCGAGTTTTCAACGGGAGAGCACGTTTCAAGCATCCCTAAACACGAATCAGGCGTTTTTGAGGTGATGTCTGTGTGTGTGTGTGTGTGTGTGTGTGTGTGTGCGCGCGCGTGTATGTGCGTGTGTGTGTATGTGTGTGTGTGTATATGTGTGTGTATGTGTGTGCATATGTGTGTACGTATGTGTGTGTGTGTGTGTGTACCAGTGAGTATGTGGAGACGATATCTCCCGAACGAATCATGTGATCTCAAAAAAAATTTGGTACAAAAATCACAATCAGTGAATACTGGAAGCTTATTGTTTTTACACACAATCGAATGTTCAGAACCATTCTAAATTTTGAAATGAGCTTTTAAAAAGTCATAAAAAATTAAAACATTCAATAAAGTTACGTAAATAATCATTTCTTATGTAATTTTTCATTAGAAAATAATTGACATAAACTTTTGAACGCTAGCATGAACCGTTCTCGAGATATTGCACATTTTTCAAATAAATTGACCAAAAAATCACATAAAATAAAAAAAATTAACTATTGTAAAATCTGTTCACTTTTCATATGTAATATTATGCGATAAATTTATTATCATCATTCTCGTAGATCTATCTCGTTCCATTCACGAGAGAAGACACTTAGGGTAATAGCTTTGTAATTTGACGTCATTAGTCGTTTATTTAAGACTAACCATTTCTCCATAAACAATGCTTAGCGAAATTGTGGCGGCGAATTTGGCCGAATATCGCGAACTTAGCGAGTTTTTTTAATGTTGCCAAATTGACGAAAATATCGAAAATTAATAAAAATGTCACCAAATTGCTAAAAATGACGCTAAATCAATGAAAATGAAAACTAATTGATGAAAATTCAATATCTTGGAAAGAATAAAAATCTACTATAAGAGAAGATATTTTGGGTAGTAGTTTTGTATGTTCACTCTATTAGTAGTTTATCTGCTATAAAAATAACCTATTTCTCTGACCATAATGCTCGACGAAATTCTAGCGACGAATTTGACAGAATATCACCAACTTGGCGCATTTTTTAATCTTGCCAAAGTGACGAAACTGTTGCCAAATTAATAAAAATGTTATCAAATTGATAAAAATGAAGCCAAATAAGATGCAATATATCACCAACTTGGCGATATTTGGCCCCACGATAACAAAAATATCATCAAAATTGCAAAAATGATGCCAAGCTACTGAAAATGACGCCTAATTGATGAATTTATTATTAAAATATTTAAATAGATGGACTGTATTGCTTATTGAGGATGCTATCAATATTGATAATTGTTAATTTCGAGTTGAGTAAAATATAAGTTGATTGGGTACGAAATAGTTTTAGATGTTGTCATCCGGATGTACAATTTACCGCGCCATAGGTACAATTTAACGCGCCATAGGTACAATTTAACGTTGCAAACACTTTACCGTGGATATTTTCATCACTTTTCACCGTTTAAGAAGTAAATTCATATCATTATATAAGGAAAATGATGTGCTGTCATCAGATTTTTGGTTTCTCCGCCACACAGAATGTAGTTCTCAAAGGCAGAAATTACAGCAGGTTTTTCGATGAATTTAATTGTTGAGTTATCGTTTTTATTGGTAATGATTTTCTGTCGCCAAATAACCTACAAAATTTCTACCTAATTCTTTACTTAATTCTCACAAAAATTGTTCTTAACTACACACACACCTATGATATATCCGTCATAATAAAAATATATAATAAATATTTAATGTGTTGTCTATAAACGCTATGTAAGCACATATTTTAATTAGAAATAAATGAATGCTTTTTCCCTGGAACGAGCCATTCTTGGTTCTTTCAAATATACGCATTTTGTTTCGTTACGCTCTTATGGCAACAGTGTACTTTCAGAGTGAGAGAAAGAAATCACGCAGAAATGGTGATATATTTCAAAGTTCGCCAACAGAGTGGGGGGTGGGGTGGGGGGTCGGTGAAGTACACAAGTACTAAATTGTATATTCAAAATGAATTATGTTTCTATGAAAAACAGCTAACTAATATATGCATGATGGACGTATGAAGGCAAAACTGAGTAATTAGCCGATCGTAGCGTCAACAATGTATTCAAGATAACCTTGCCACGCGTATAGTTCGGTCGTTTAATGGTTCGCTATAATTGTACACGCTTTGTCTCACTTTGCCATCTGAGAAAGTTAGTGTGAAAGACAAACATGTAGAACTTTTCACATAAAAGCCCCATTTATTTGAAATCAAAGTTATTGGAATAATTTTTATTGGGTTTACCTAAATTTCTTAGTATTTAAGTTAGGATAATTTCTATATTGGATCAAACACACACCATACATACAAACATACACCGCCATACACACACATACACATGCCTACGCTCACACACACACACATACACATACACCTCCACACACACATTGAGCTTTATACATATAAATATATAGTATAAGTTACTGCTTCAGAAAGAAATAATTCTTTTTAACCTTGCATTAAAATGAACTTTAAATTAAAATTCAAATAAACTACTTGAGATAAAAGCTTTCCAAGCAATAGATGAAAAATGTTGCAATGTAATCAAAATCCAGGCAATAAGTTTAAATAGAACTACAATTCAATATATAAATTAAGGACATTTTCCAATTTCGCTGTGATTATATTCTTTAGAGAAGGAAAGATGTTGCCTCTTTCATTTCGAAAAGCGATTTCAAGGGAAATTTTTATCTTATTAAGGATACGTTTTTTTTATTTGTAGTATGAATAAATTTTTGTTTCCGAATCTAATTTTTCTAAGTTGCTTTTTACGGATCCTTCACAGAAATATATTCAATGCAAAGTATAAACGAGTTTAACAATATTATAAAGATTTATTCGAATAAAAAATAATAATAATAATAATCTTATATTCCATCACACGACTTTCCCGATTGGCATATATTTACCTTTTGCTCATTTTTGTTAAATATTTCGATTAAAACTATGACTTCCACTAATGCTTCCAAGCATTAGTGAAAGTCATAGTTCTAATATGGAAAAGTTATTCTTTTACATAAAAAGATCGACAAACGCGATATTTCTAATTATAGACCTACTACCGTCCTTTTTTCGAAAGCATTTTAATGTATTTAGCATAAAAAAAAATTTCTCAAATTAAACAATGGATCTCACCTTATCAATATGATTTTATGCCAATGCGCTCCACTTTAACATATAATTTAACTTATTTTACTGGTGATATTATTGATGCGCTTGAAGACAAATAACAACTGCGCTCTTTCGAGCCATTTCGTAAAAAAAGGCAAGTTTCTTTTACCAGAATCGTAACAAAATCTAATCAGCACCAGGGTAACCCACAAGTGAGTTGCTTACCAAATTTTACGAAATTTGTTTAATTAGTCTTTGAGTTACAGTGGGTACATACATTGCACAGACAAGCACACGCAAACGTACATCATTCTAGAAAGAGTGTTTTCGTGTTCTAAAGTGCTCGAAACGCGTAGATCCGTCGAAAACTAGAGTAGCGATTTCCGCAACTCGAATTCGAATTTTCGATCTCGTCTCAATACTTTTATTTATTTATTTATTTTGAAAAAGACTGTGAGCTACAGGATGTAGCCCCAGTTACAGCATGAAGGAATAAAAATACATTCAAAACATACATATTAAAACATTACAAAATACATTAAAAAGGAAGCAAACCCTTAACAACAAATGATCTTCATAAACAGATCTACATGAATAAATAAAATAAATTACAAGATGTTTACAACAAATGATTTTTAAAATCCATCTCCGATGAATAAAAAGTATCGAGATAATCAGGGAAATTGTTGTATAATTTACAAAAACTAGTAATGAATACAAGTACTGTATGATTACAAGTACAGTATCATGTAAATTGTGGGTCACAATTGTAAGCGCCGCCGATCGCATTCGTCCCAGTCGCCAGTACAGAGTAATTGAATACTTTGTTATTTATTTTTTACGCTGATTGGTAATCATCTATCATAGTTCGAAAAGAAGAGATTAAATGTTTATTGAATCTTTTGAGATTTCACCTCTCCAATCGAAATATGCTATCCAATTATTGTTAACTGCAGACATATTCTTATGCAGTGTATTATCAGCTAACAAGACACACTTTTGAAACTTAAGAATGTTTGGAGATTTGATTCTTCTAAATATAATTTTCTTCAACGGAATAACTAATTGCTATTCAATCTTTTATTCTTCCATATCGCTTGTTATCGAGGGTATTATATAGAAAAATTATTTCAATAATGAGAATAAGTGGCAATTATTTTCGCATTGTGTTTATTTTTACTCTTCATTGTATTCTTCAGAGTCCTCAAAATACTTTAACATCTGTTCTAAATTGTGTTATATTCGAGAGTAGTAAACACTACAACTATGCTAATGCAGCGATAGTACTGCTATTGGTTTGCTTGGTCAACATTAAACATTAGAAATAATTTAGGTAATTTTAGAGTACCTATAATTGCGTTGGGTATAAACTAGAAAATAACCCTACAATTGACTTTGTGCCGTTGAAAAAAATTAATCACTGAAATATATAACAATGAAAAGATGTATTTCTGTTTTAGAGGTCTGTAGCGAAATATCTAAGCCACCCACAGCCATGGAATTCGGTATAGAGGTACCTCGACTTCGGAAGGGATACACCTGATCTGGATTTCCTTAAAAATTATTTATATTAAATTACTTATAGATAATTAATGTAATAATTAATTATTATATTAATTATCTATATTAATTAATTTATATAGATTTTTATTAATCAATTATTTATATTTATTTTTATTTATATTAAATTATTTTTATTGAATATTATTCATATAAAATTATTTATATTAAATATTTTAAAAGTACAGAATTTGATAGACCGAAATTCGGCCCATTAACAATACAGTGGCCAATTTTGATCGGTACTGCCATCTATTGCACGATGCTAAAGTTGATTACTGAAACTATATTTTTAATTTACGTACAATTCAAAAGGGGCACGATCAGTCATTTTAACTTCGGCCCATCATCATACACATAATTGAAAATTAATCCGATGGTCCCGTATTCCGGTCTAATAGTCACTCGTGAAATTCTGCAACTTTTCGTTTGCTTTGAATTTTGCTGGTTGCGTCATTTATATACCTACAGTGCTATTTGAAGACGAAATTATTGGTTTCAAGAATTTATTAATGTTTTGTGTGTTCTTTTAGGGCGAATTTTAATTTCAAGTAGCATTTATTTTTGTGCAAATTTCATCAAATATTTATGTTATTAAAGTGCATAAATGTTTTCTTAATGTTTGTTTAGATCGCTTAGAAAATATGTGCCATTGTGTCAAAATTAAGACAATATTCCCAGTTATAAACTGGCACGGATATTTTCTGTTCATTGACACCATGGTTGTGGTTTTGAAGAAGACGGATGACATCGGAATAAAACAAAATGTGGAGAAACCAAGAAGAGAGATACTCAAGTTTTACAGAAACACCGCAAAAAACAGATTATTTAAACTTTATATTTTGCAATCGGCATTCCTCGTAATTTTCAGCAGAAATTTATTCAGCAAATATCAACCCTGCCGTCTTTTGAAAATTTTAATGAATGAATTCATTGAATCCTTCCTTTAAATCTAGGCAACGTCGAATACATTTTCTAGACCTGAAATAATTTGCTAAACATATTAGCAATAATTTTGAACAAACAAAAAAAGTAATAGAAAATTATTATAAAATTAACATCATTTATTTCACTATATACATAGTATATGTATAGAGAAAATATTGTGATTGGGCCAAAAATTCGAATTCGAGTTTTCGACGGAAGTGTACGTTTTAAGCATCTATGAGCTCGAATCGATCGATTTTGAAGTGGTGTCTGTGAAATATATATAGGGTGTCCAGTGCTATTGGTGCTCAATGGCTATTTCCTCAACCGTTAGTCACAGAGATACACTTCCAATTACAGAAATGTTTTAAATTTTAAAATCTCTTACTTAGAAACAGTTTAAATCAGTAAATACATTTCTGAAAGAAATACGAAATATAAATTTTTATACAGTCCCCCGGTCCTACCAATTATATTTAGGAAAATCATCCTCATACAATTTTATGCAAAATTAAAAAAATATCCTTTCACGACCAAAATTGATCGACTTATTAGCTGTTTAAAGTTGGAGCACTTTTTGTGCTGAGAAATGATTAATACGGTCCCTGATTGGTTGGTTGCCTGGAGAAATGGTCAATATGGTCCCTGATTGGTTGGTTGCCTGAAACGGAACATTTTTATGCGTGGAAAAGCGACTTAAGTCATAAAGTTTAATGCTTCAAAACTCGCTGAATTTTGGTCGTAAAAGAAAGATTTCTTTTTATTTTGAATGAAATTGCATGAGGCTGATTTTCCTAAATACAATCGGTAGGACTGGGGGACCGTATAAAAATTTGTATTTCGTATTTCTTTCAGAAATGTATTTATTGATTTAAACTATTTCTAAGATAATAGATTTTAATATTTAAAACATTTTTGCAATTGGAAGTATATCTCTGTGACTAACTGTTGAGGAAATAGCCATTGGGCACCGATAGCACTGGACACCCTGAATATATATATATATGTGTGTGTGTGTGTGTGTGTGTCCGTGAGTCTGTGGAGGCGATATCTCACGAACGAATGGAGCACTTTAAACGAAATTTGATGTAAAATTAATTACAATTAGTGAATACTGTAAGCCTATTAATTTAAAATGCAATTGAATGTTCAGAATATCCCAAGAGTTTTGATTGAAATTTTGATAAAATCATCAAAAAATCAGATCTTTTAATGATGTTGCCTGAATTAATAATCTTATGTAATTTTTTATTAGAAAACAATTGGCATAAATTTTAGAACGGTAGCATAAACAATTCACGAGATATTGCATTTTATTAAATAAATTTATTATAAAATATATATAACATTTAAAAAAATGTTAACCATTGTGAAATATGTTCACTTTTTATATGTAAAATCATGCAATAAATTTGTTGAAATCATTCTCGTGGATATAGTACTTTCCATGTGCCAGGAAAGATACTCTGTGCTATAGTTTTTTGCATTTAAAAGCTTGTCACACGAGAACGTTCGCATTGTTCCCGTGTGACAAGCTCTAAGCAGTTTTTACACCCAACACGCAGTGTCTCCAAAACGGACGGGAGACAACGCTCGTGTGTCATAGTCCTAAACATTCTTTTAAATAAGATTAAACAAGAAAGATCAATCATGCTTAAAGCATTGATTATGAAACACTTTCCAACTTCAATGCAATTTTATTTGATAAAGTCGAAAATGCAATACATTCCTCGGTAATATTTTAAAACTTATCACAATACTACATTAATTTATGATATTTGAAAACTTAAACCTTCATCGAAAAAAATGAGCTTCATTCATATGACGCCATTGAAATATAAATTGCCTGGTTTAAACATCTCTAAAATGCGATACATTCCTCAGTAATATTTTTAAAACTATCATAATACTACGATAATTTATTATATTTGAAAACTTCATCGAAAACAACTGAAATTCATTCAAATGACGTCATAGAAAAAATAACACGCCTGGATCTCTCTATAAAAACAGCATTTCATTCATAACATTTTCCTATTCATTTCATCCATAACATTTTCCTATTCATTTCATTCATAACATTTTCCTATTCATTTCATTCATCACAATATTATATTGATTTATTTTATTTCAAAATTAAGACCATGGAGCTACAAGTAATTAAACTCTATGCTTAAAACTTCATCGAGAAAAATCGTCCTTCTCTTTGTAAAATCAATGAATATTTCATTCATATCAGCTATGCAGACTCCATGAACTAGATGATTTTGTGTTAAAGAAATACAGCAATTCTAATACAATTCATTCTATATATTTTGCTGTTTACATTTTACATAAGTGAAAAATAGGCTTCGTTGTAGAAATAATCAAATTTGGATGATCATTTAAACTCAAATATATTGTGATTTCGTTGTTTTAGTATGTAGATGCACAGAATTTAAGCAAAAATAAAGTGGTTTTAGGACGGATACAACACTCAATATGAATTAAAAAGAACTTAAAAAAATCACGATTTTGAAACAAGATGGATGCCATATATCATTTTGAAGTGGGTCATGTGATCTTTTCATATCATGGTCACGTGATCGCTTCATGTAAGAGGTGTAATTATTATTTTAATTTTTATTTAAAAAACTACTGGATATATTTCGCTGAATTTTTTTTATATATTTTATGGAACAATTTGAATATTACCTAAAATTTTCGAAGCAATTTGTGAATTTTAAATCCGCTTAAAAAATGTTTGCAAAATTAGGTTCCATAGGGCTCAATGTATTTCACTTTTTCAACCCGGGTTCAATCCAAAACTAATTTGGTGATATTATTCATTTGCATTCCAATAGGTCCTACAAACCGTCTGAACAACATACTAAAATTTGATTTTGATTAAGTCATTTTTACAGCAGTTGTCGTGCTAACGGACAGACAGATAGACAGACAGACAGACAGACAGATATAATGAACAAAGTCATAAGCACTTTTCAACTTTGCTGTAAAGTGTTAAAAACTAGTAGAAAAAGTATCAGAATCGGTAGAGCAGTTATCAAGTTATAAGAGGTATATATATATCTATATAAATAAAAATGAAAATCTGTCTGTCTGTCTGTCTGTCTGTCTGTCTGTCTGTTTGTCACACCATCACGGGAGAACGGCTGAACCGAATTTGATGAAATTTTGTGGGTGGCCCAGAAATAGCCCCACTTAAAATTATATCTGTGTTTTGAGTTTCTACGACCAGTGGTTCTCGAGATATTAATAAAAAACGAAATTTTCGTTTGTCTCATCATCACGGAAAAACGGCTGAACCGAATTTAATGAAATTTGGTGAATAGCCTTGAAATATCCCCCCATAAATTTTGTCCAAGTTTCGAGTTTCTAAGACCTGGGGTTGTCGAGATATTAATGAAAAACGGAACTTTTTCCTAGGAGTTCTACTCCCTAACTCCGTGGTTTATCCAAACGAAAAGCTTGAAAATCGTTTGAAAGTGAATTAAAATTTAATCTCTGAGTTTGATGGGAGATTTTTTGCGTTAATTAGTCACTTTCTGAAAAAATGAATTGTTTGAAACATGATTTAAAGGGGAAATCTATCTCCATGGTTCATGGTTTATTTAAAACAAGCTTTTGCGGAACAATGAGAAGTAGAGAGAAATCAAAATCGTTATTTAATTTCGCAGTTTATGTTATAAGACATGACATATTTAACATGTTATAAGATTCTATCTTATATCATGTTACTCAGAAACGCAATTAAATTAAATCTGTCTGTTAATTTTAATAATTATTTTTTCGATTTGAATAATAAATAAATGGATATAAAAGTATATTTTAGAAAAGAACGATTTGATTTTTCTTATAGCATTTTTGACTGGATAATATCAATTACGGTCTTCAGGTTTAAAAATTATTATTATTTATATTTTCGGGGATTATTGATTCAAGGATTATTGATATTTTCAAGTTATTATGCAATTATTTTATTATGACAAAAATTGTTTAAACTCATATATTGTATGTTGTACGAATCTTCTACAAATACACGTGTATATCTTTTAATCTACGAGAATATAAGTAGTACAGGTATATTGACATATGTTTTGATATAGATTGGCATATATTGGAATCAATTACGACCTTCTGGTATAAAGAGTACGGATATTATTGATGTTTTCAATTTATTACGTCATCTCTTTTATTTTGGCAAATATTTTTGAGACGCATATTGTAATACGGGTAATCTTCTACTAATACATTGGCATATTTTCTGATCTGCGACAATATAATTAGTACGGGGTTGCATATATTCATTCAATTTCTATTTTTTCTTCTGTAAATTTGCTTACAAAAGGGGGCAGGATGTTTTATTCTTCAGATCTGATCGTGAAGATAATTTTGCATAGTGAGAACATATATTCTTAAACTTCTCTTTAGGAGCAATAAATTTAATATTTTAACAGAATTTGCACATGATTGCGAACTTTAAGTTTCTTTAAATTATACACTCCGTACGAATAACGGGTGTGCTGTTAGTGGTTAATAAATTTTAACATTTTAGGAGGATATATCATGTTGCTCGGCATCGCAATTAAATTAAATGTGTTTGTTAATGTTTTTATTATTTTTTTTTGATTTAAATAATAAATAAATGGATAAATGGATATAAAAGTATATCTTATGAATGGACGGTTTGATTTTTCTTTTAATTATATTAATTGCTGACTGCGTACATCAATTTCATTTATTTTGGCAAAGAGTTTTCAAGCTTATATCGTATTTAGCTACTAAACTCATATATTGTGTTTAGCCAATAAATTCATATAGCCGATTGTTGAAACAGAAAAAGAGTAGAGCGGGTATATCTTCTAATACAATTGTAGTGTTTTCATTTAGTATATTGAAACGGGATAAGAATGTTGCATTCAGATCTGCAAATTCAAAGCTACGAATTTGGAGGGATATCACTAATTTGACAACTTTTCTTAAACTTTGCCAAATTGACGGAAATGTCGCCAAATTGATATAAACGACACACAAACAGCTGCCATAAACCTTCGGGTTGGTCGTGTGGCTTGGGTCTTCTACATATCAATGAAATTTTTTTTTGTTTTGTTAGAAGAGAGTACTGAAATGATGTTTGGTTAGCATTTCTCTGTCAGACCAACCATCCTACTTAGTAATACATTTAGCGAATTTTTAAAATGTCACCAAATTGATAAAAATGTTTTCAAATCTATAAAAATATCTTGAAATTGATAAAATTGCGCTACATAAATGATATTAATTGTTTTTTGTTAGGGGATAGTATTGTGATGATATTTCGTCAATTTGTCGCAAAGTGGAACTGTCAGTTCTACAGTCCCACTTGGCGATAAATTTGGCGATTTTTTAAAATGTCGCTAATTTGACGAAACTGTCGCCAAATGTTCCATAGAAATATAACTATTTAGACGATATTTTTTCTAAAAATTTATTTGAAGCAAATGATATCATGTCGCTTAGCAACGGATTTAAATCCAATGTGTTTATGCGGCAGACGATTTTTATTAAATCCTTTCCGATTTGAATAATGAAGATATGTATATAAAATAAATTTCATTGCCATTTCATTTTGGACTGGATAATATCAATTATACTCTTCAGGTTTAAACATTATTATTATTGATATTTTCCGGAATTATTGATTCAGGGATTATTGATATTTTTAAGTTATTACGCCATTGTTTTATTGCGGCAAAAATTGCTGACACACGCATATTGTACGTTGTACGAGTAATCTTCTAGGAATGCACGGGTATATCTTCTAACCTACGAGAATATAAGTAGTACAGGTATATTGGCATATATTTTGACATATATTGGCATATATAGTGGAATCAAGTGCAGTCTTCTGGTATGAAGATTAAGGGGATTAATTATATATTCAATTTATTACGTCGTCTGTTGCATTTTACCAAAAAACATTTGTGACTCATATTGCAAAACGGGTAATCTTCTACTAATAATCGGACATTATAAGTAGTACGAGTATATCTTCCCATATAATTTTAGCACTTTAATTTTGACATATATTGGAATAAATGACTGTCTTCAGATTTAAAGATTACGGGTTTATTGGTATTTTCAATTTATACATGTAATCTACTAATACAGGTTATATTTTTTAATATTCGCGTATATAATTAGTACGGGTCCCATACAATTTTAACGCTTTTATTTTGCATATATTGATTCAATTCCATATTTTTTTTATATTTGCTTACATAAGGGGTCCAAGATGTTTTATTCTTCAGATATGTCCATGAAGATAATTTTATATAGCGAGAACAGAGATTCTTAAACTTCTTTTTAGGAGCATTATATTAAATATTTTAACAGAATATTTTGATTAAACATGTCATTTAGTATACTATAAGAATTTGGGCATGATTATGAATTTCAAGTTTCTTTATATTATATACTCCGTACGAAGAACGGGTATGCTGCTAGTATATCTATATATATAAAAATGAAAATCTGTCTGTCTGTCTGTCTGTCTGTCTGTCTGTCTGTCTGTCTGTTTGTCACACCATCACGGGAGAACGGCTGAACCGAATTTGATGAAATTTTGTGGATAGCCCAGAAATAGCCCCACTTAAAATTATATCCGTGTTTTGAGTTTCTACGACCAGTGGTTCTCGAGATATTAGTAAAAAACGAAATTTTCGTTTGTCTCATCATCACGGAAAAACGGCTGAACCGAATTTAATGAAATTTGGTGAATAGCCTTGAAATATCCCCCCATAAATTTTGTCCAAGTTTCGAGTTTCTAAGACCTGGGGTTGTCGAGATATTAATGAAAAACGGAACTTTTTCCTAGGAGTTCTACTCCCTAACTCCGTGGTTTATCCAAACGAAAAGCTTGAAAATCGTTTGAAAGTGAATTAAAATTTAATTTCTGAGTTTGATGGGAGATTTTTTGCGTTAATTAGTCACTTTCTGAAAACATGAATTGTTTGAAACATGATTTAAAGGGGAAATCTCTCTCCATGGTTCATGGTTTATTTAAAACAAGCTTTTACGGAACAATGAGAAGTATAGAGAAATCAAAATCGTTATTTAATTTCGCAGTTTATGTTATAAGACATGACATATTTAACATGTTATAAGATTCTATCTTATATCATGTTACTCAGAAACGCAATTAAATTAAATCTGTCTGTTAATTTTAATAATTATTTTTTCGATTTGAATAATAAATAAATGGATATAAAAATATATTTTAGAAAAGTACGATTTGATTTTTCTTATAGCATGTTTGAGTGGATAATATCAATTACGATCTTCAGGTTTAAAAATTATTATTATTTATATTTTCGGGGATTATTGATTCAAGGATTATTGATATTTTCAAGTTATTATGCAATTATTTTATTATGACAAAAATTGTTTAAACTCATATATTGTATGTTGTACGAATCTTCTACAAATACACGTGTATATCTTTTAATCTACGAGAATATAAGTAGTACAGGTATATTGACATATGTTTTGATATATATTGGCATATATTGGAATCAATTGCGACCTTCTGGTATAAAGAGTACGGATATTATTGATGTTTTCAATTTATTACGTCATCTCTTTTATTTTGGCAAATATTTTTGAGACGCATATTGTAATACGGGTAATCTTCTACTAACACATTGGCATATTTTCTGATCTGCGACAATATAATTAGTACGGGGTTGCATATATTCATTCAATTCCTATTTTTTCTTCTGTAAATTTGCTTACAAAAGGGGGCAGGATGTTTTATTCTTCAGATCTGATCGTGAAGATAATTTTGCATAGTTTGAACATATATTCTTAAACTTCTCTCTAGGAGCAATAAATTTAATATTTTAACAGAATTTGCACATGATTGCGAACTTTAAGTTTCTTTAAATTATACACTCCGTACGAATAACGGGTGTGCTGTTAGTGGTTAATAAATTTTAACATTTTAGGAGGATATATCATGTTGCTCGGCATCGCAATTAAATTAAATGTGTTTGTTAATGTTTTTATTATTTTTTTTCGATTTAAATAATAAATAAATGGATATAAAAGTATATCTTATGAATGGACGGTTTGATTTTTCTTTTAATTATATTAATTGCTGATTTTTTAAAATGTCGCTAATTTGACGAAACTGTCGCCAAATGTTTCATAGAAATATAACTATTTAGACGATATTTTTTCTACCAATTTATTTGAAGCAAATGATATCATGTCGCTTAGCAACGGATTTAAATCCAATGTGTTTATGCGGCAGACGATTTTTATTAAATCCTTTCCGATTTGAATAATGAAGATATGTATATAAAATAAATTTCATTGCCATTTCATTTTGGACTGGATAATATCAATTATGCTCTTCAGGTTTAAACATTATTATGATTGATATTTTCCGGAATTATTGATTCAGGGATTATTGATATTTTAAGTTATTACGCCATTGTTTTATTGCGGCAAAAATTGCTGACACACGCATATTGTACGTTGTACGAGTAATCTTCTAGGAATGCACGGGTATATCTTCTAACCTACGAGAATATAAGTAGTACAGGTATATTGGCATATATTTTGACATATATTGGCATATATATTGGAATCAAGTACAGTCTTCTGGTATGAAGATTAAGGGGATTAATTATATATTCAATTTATTACGTCGTCTGTTGTATTTTACCAAAAAACATTTGTGACTCATATTGCAAAACGGGTAATCTTCTACTAATAATCGGACATTATAAGTAGTACGTGTATATCTTCCCATATAATTTTAGCACTTTAATTTTGACATATATTGGAATAAATGACTGTCTTCAGATTTAAAGATTACGGGTTTATTGGTATTTTCAATTTATACATGTAATCTACTAATACAGGTTATATTTTCTAATATTCGCGTATATAATTAGTACGGGTCCCATACAATTTTAACGCTTTTATTTTGCATATATTGATTCAATTCCATATTTTTTTTATATTTGCTTACATAAGGGGTCCAAGATGTTTTATTCTTCAGATATGTCGATGAAGATAATTTTATATAGCGAGAACAGAGATTCTTAAACTTCTTTTTAGGAGCATTATATTAACAGAATATTTTGATTAAACATGTCATTTAGTATACTATAAGAATTTGGGCATGATTATGAATTTCAAGTTTCTTTGTATTATATACTCCGTACGAAGAACGGGTATGCTGCTAGTATATATATATAATTGAAATCAAAAAGAGGATAAAGTTCAATGGAGGGGAAACCAAATACAATGCATGCAATAGCAGAAGAGGATGGCGACTCTTCAATCCCGTTTAAATCTGCTTTTCCAGCCCGGGCAAACGCTCACGGAACCAATGCATTGCAAAGGTTGATCCCCCATACGTGCCTAGTCAGAAGCACCCAAACATGGAGAAACAGACCACCGAGAACGGAAGTCAAGAAACGCACAAATGAAGAAACACAAAATCTCCTATTATATAAGTAACTATGCGCATGTGCAAGTCTTCAAGTGATATGCAGAAACTATCCCAATTCAGCAAAATCCCTTTTGAATGAATTTGCTTCATTTTTATAGTTGAAAAATGAATTATAATATTTCTTCAGGAAATTAACTGGGTAATTCTTTCTTAATGCTTCTAATATTATCCCCTTGTTACTGGATATGCAATCCTTTGCTAAAGTGTTGCAAATTTGGTTTCTTTTGAAATGTCCCAAAAGTATATTTCTAAAAATAAATCTTGAAAGGTTCGTTTTCCAATTGATGATATGGTTAATTTTTATTCCATAACTTGTTCTTTTGTCGTGTAGACTCGTATAAATTCCATTCCTTGTATTTTATTCCTTGTATTGGAATTTATTCGAGTCTACACGACAAAAGAACAAGTTATGGAATAAAAATTAACCATATCATCAATTGGAAAACGAACCTTTCAAGATTTATTTTTGGAAATATACTTTTGGGACATTTCAAAAGAAACCAAATTTGCAACACTTTAGCAAAGGATTGCATATCCAGTAACAAGGGGATAACATTAGAAGCATTAAGAAAGAATTATCCAGTTAATTTCCTGAAGAAATATTATAATTCATTTTTCAACAATAAAAATGAAGCAAATTCATTCAAAAGGGATTTTGCTGAATTGGGATAGTTTCTGCATATCACTTGAAGACTTGCACATGCGCATAGTTATTTATATAATAGGAGATTTTGTGTTTCTTCATTTGTGCGTTTCTTGACTTCCATTCTCGGTGGTCTGTTTCTCCATGTTTGGGTGCTTCTGACTAGGCACGTATGGGGGATCAACCTTTGCAATGCATTGGTTCCGTGAGCGTTTGCCCGGGCTGCAAAAGCAGCTTTAAACGGGATTGAGGAGTCGCCATCCTCCTCTGCCATTGCATGCATTGTATTTGATTTCCCCTCTATTGAACTTTATCCTCTTTTTTGATTTCAATTGTATATTTACTTCGGATTAAAGAGCAGCATTTGTGCCTGTTCCTTGGTAATATTAATTTACATCTTTGTGATTGCGTATAGCACTTGTCGTACACTGTATATATATATATATATATATATATATATATATATATATATATATATTAAAATATTATATATATTATATATATATTACATATCAACATATATTATATATATTCAGATCCTTGGCTAAGAAAACATCTTAAAGGCTATAAATTTTCACAGGATTCAAAGCAAAGTTCTTAGGCATTGTAATAAATTTTTAAGTAAAGATGCATACTAGGTGTATGTATTAAAATAAAGTGACCATTCCTTACAAAGTTATCGGTATACTTAAGGACTTTCCTAGTAATCCTGGAAAATAGATACAGAAATAATACAATGTTAAAATGTGTTCCATTTTATACTCGGATGTAAGGAATATATATATCACCCTGCATGTTATTTCACTTACAACACTGCTTTTTTTTCTGTTATTTCCCAGAATCCCTTGTAGAAAATAACCAACAACGCACTTCGCTTTTAATTTTCACTTTCATTAAACCGAGAAAAGAATTTTGTGCTTAAAACTGAAATTTAATTTTCGAAAAAAGTTTATTTTATTCATTTTTTTCTTCTTAAAGAATGTTTTGTGTCTTTGTATTGTGTCTCTCAGGAGAAATTTTGGTAGATTAAATTTTAAACAGAGTGTGACCCGGAGAATAGCGCTCCGTTTATTTGGGGTTTATTTTCTGGAAACTTTATTTTTTAAATTTAAGATTTGTGTAAGAGGACCTGCGTTAATATTAAATAAGTATGCCACGAAAATGAACTCTGAGCTCAGGTAGGATTTACTATTAACTAGGACATTCCACTCATGAAAACTTTATTGTTTACTGTATAAAAATATGATGTTAACAGACCATGACGCTCCTATGCACTGTTAAACATTTGCAAGCATGTCACGTCACTGAAAGTCTCAGGAAAGAATCAGCTGTCGGCAATGGGGAGTAAGATTCTTGATAGTTATGATAATATATATATATATATATATATATATATATATATATATATATATATATATATATATATATATATATATATATATATATATATATATATATATATATATATATGTATATATATAAATACAAAAATATCGCTTCAACAGACGATAATTAGCTGAATATTTCAGAAATGGAGCTGGGATTTTCCTGAACGCCTGTAATTGTGTCTTTTCTTATCAGTTTTCCCAAATTATCAATAAAGTAGCTGAAAAAATGAGCAACGGTTGCAGAATGTTTTACAGTAGATTGCGAATTTGATTCTGAGAACAACATAAGAAACCTTGTTTATAGCGTACATTTATATTTACTAGAAACTAAAATATCTATTGACAGGGACGACTTGTTTAAATGAATGTAAGAATTATTTTCTGAGGCAAAAAAAAAAAAAATCTTCTGCGTCAGAATAATTTAAACAGTACCGTCACTACTGCAAATGTAGTTAAATTTATGCATAGACAGAAATTGTTTAAAATGTGTAACTATATAAAATTTCGAATTAAAATGTTCGCTCCCTTTATCATACTTTTCCTTACCCTACAATAAAAATATACAGTTGATTAAAAATCTCAACCAGTTTTAGAAGCAATGATGAAGACAAACGAGGTCTTGCCTTTTATAATACTACTGCTTTGTCTTTCTTATCCTGACGAAGTAGGCTATTATTTACATCAGAACCTGGAGTTTGACTTTTAATCAACTTTGTATGCTGTTACTAACACGTTTTATTTTTGCAGATTATTCAAAATCAAACAGTAGTTGAAGCGAATTTTTCTAAGTTTTCTCTTAACATTCCTTTTTATTGTAGGTAAAGTACAAATGTTCTGGGGATATCACCTATAACGCAACTTCCACAAAGAATGTTGAATAGAAAATCATTTATCTCACCTAATGTCTTGTCAATAGCAGACATTTGGTATTATCTGTCCTGGAGACCTGCTCGGTATTACACAAAAGTACCCACAGAGGAAAATCTCACGTAATATCCATACTTTTCTCTGCTACCCATCAAGATTTACGGCGGATACATTAACATCTTGCTCACGACTCTGGCAAAGTTTTTGAACAAAGAACATATGTTCCTCCTTTGTTCATTGATTCCCGCCATTAGTGGCCATTACACGCGTTTTTCCCGCCACACCCAAATTGGGAACATTACTTGTGTTCGGTCATAAAGTGTGACAAATACTTTGGCGTTAGAGATTCATTATGCATCTTATCTCATTATTTTATTTACGTATTATTAGTCAGAACTGAGTAAAGACTTTGAATCACAACCAACGATATTTTACCTGATTCTATTGTATGGAATTTCAAAATTTTACTGTAGTATTCAATTTAAAAAATGCTATTTAATTTTATTTTCTGATAATTAAGATAGAGAAACAAATTATACTTTTCTGCATTCCATTTTAAGATTTTATTTCACTTGATTCACATTTTACTACTATTTCGTGATACACATTGTCACCATCAGTGCTGCAGTTTAGCATTTTCGTTTGCACAAGGTTCTTTTTCGGCGTTAAGCTAATGAATTGTTCGCACTTAAGAAGAAGGAAACCCAAGAGTTTACGAAACGCTAGTCAAATATTTACAAATAGTATGCATTTTAAAGGAAAGTAAAAAGGTTAACGTATTTTTTTCATAAATGGACCTGCATGAATTTTAACAAATTTTAATCAAAATTAAAAAACGAACTTGGCATGTAAATGTATATTGGTGTCCAAAATTATTTTTACATACTCTTGCGAACGCGCAATATTCCCTTTGACGCCCTCTTTTTCGTATGTCGCGAAGAGCAGGCGAAGAAAACACAGTCCATGATCTCAGGATGACGTGAGCTCAGGGTTTCCAGGATTTCCCCAGTTAGAAGAAGGGTTTCCAGATTTGGCGATTTATCGCCAATTTTGGTAACATTTGGAGATTTCCGGAATGTTCCAGAAACTTCACGAAATAACGATTAGCCTAGGAGATATGGAGTGATTTCCTGAAGTTTCTATATAGAGACTGTAAAAAGGACTAATCATTCCGTTAGAGTGGAGTTGCCGAAAGGACGTGACACGAACTGCATTGGACTGTAATTCTTGCCAATGATTTGAGAATAGTAGCTACTGTTTTGTGAAATGATTATCGTCAGTATTTTGAGAATAATATCGCTTATTCTGTGAAATTAGTGGAGCATTTAAATGCTACTTGATTCTATATTGTGCCTGTTTACATTGCGCTTGTGAATAAAAGTCAGTTATCCAGAAATTTAGAGCCGTTCTTGTATCCTGTATATACGCCCACAATTCTAGAGAATATGTTGTTAACAATACACAGAAAAAAACAATACGTTCGTAACAATACACCTAAACAGCAATATGTTCGTAACAATACACAAAAATAACAATACACCTCTAATGGGCCTACAGCATGTCATCTAAAATATTACTTTCAAATGATACTCCGGGGTCATAAAAAAGGATTTGAGTCGATACGCACCAAAATCGAATCCTGAATTTCCGAAGTTTATATTGAATTTTCGACAATTAGTCGTCATTTTCATTGATTTAGAGTCATTTTTATTCATTTGGCGAGATTTTCGTTAATTTGGCAACATTTAAAAAAGTCGCCAAGTGGGCGACATACCGCCAAATTCGTCGCCAAAATATCGCCAAGCGCTATGGACGAAGAAATAAGTTATTCTTACAGCAGATAAATGACTATTGGCGTTCAAATACAAAAGTATTACTCAAAGTATCTTTTTTCATGAATGGAACGAGCTAGATCCACGAGAATGATGTCACCCAATTCATCGCATGGTATTACATATGAAAAGTGAACATGCTTCTCAATATGAAATTTTAGTTTTATTTTATATGACTTTTTGATAATTTTTTTGAAAAATGTGCAATCTCTCGAGAACGGTTCACGTTAGCGTTCTAAAATTTATGTCAATCGTTTTCTAATGAAAAATTACATAAGAAATGTCTATTTGCGTAACTTTATTAACGATTTTGATTTTTTGGCGATTTTTTCAAAATTTCACGCGAAAATTCAGGGATATTCTGAACATTCGATTGCGTATAAAAACAATAGGCTTCCAGCGTTTACAGATTGTGATTTTTGTACCAAATTTCGTTCGAATCGGTCCATTCGTTCGTCAGTTATCTTCTCCACAGACTCACTGACACTCACACACACACACACACACACACATACTTTCACACACACACACACACACACACACAGACATCACTTCAAAAATGTTTGATTCGTGATCAGGGATGCTTGAAACGTGCTCTCCTGTCGAAAACTCGAATTCGAATTTTCGATCCCGTCACAATACTTTCCTTATACATTATGTATATAAGGAAAGTAATTAAAATAATAATTGCACCTATATTATATGAAGAGATCACGTCACTCACTTCAAAATAAAATATGGCATCCATCTTTTTTTCCCAGTATAAAAAGCGTGATTTTTAAAGTTCTTTTAAATTTATATTTAGTGTTGCATCTGTCCTAAAACGGCTTTATTTTTGCGTACTTTCTGTGCATCTTTACTCAGCGTCAACGCAATTACAATATTTTTTTATTTAAATGATCATCGAACTTTGATTATTTCTACAACGAAGCCAGAATTTAATGGATGCAGAATGACAACAAGTAATTGTAAGATGAGTTTTATAAGAACTGCTGAATTTTTTTCACTCAAAATTATTTAGCTCTGGAGTCTGGAATAAAAGTGATATGAGTTAAATATTCATTGCTTTTACATAGAGATCTCGACGGTTTACATTTCGATGACGTCATTTGAATAAAGTTCATTTTTTTTCCATGAAGTTTTAAGTTTCCAAATATAATAGATGTTTGTAGCACTGTGCTAATTTAAAATATATCAGCTCTGAGTGTATCGCATTTTAGAGATATTTAAATAAAATTGCATTTCAGTTGGAAAGTGTTTCATAATCAATGTTTTATGCATGATTGATCTTTCTTGTTTATGTATGTAAATAATTTAAGACGTCAGTATATAACGTAAACCACCTCCATATTTTATTGAAATCGACTGCGGTGTAAAAAGTACGACTTTTAACAGTATAACATTTTTGGCAAAAACTTGTTGTTGAGACCCAAACCGTCCAACCTACCAGAAAGGTGTAAGGTAGCTGTTTGGACTGCCGGGAAGTACCACCCAATTTAGACCGGAACCCAGTGGGGGAGGCATCCATAGGGACCGTACCCTCCTTCCCCTACCACCAACCTCTCGAAAGGACTTAGGTACCCACATGTTTAACATGATCGTACTCCGCGTGAACATGGCGGCAGTTTTGGCAGTGGCGAGAATCGAACCCGGGCCTACCGAGTGCAATCCCCTCGCGCTAACCACTGAGCTACCGCCCCCTTGGCAAAAACTTGTGTAACTTTTCTCCCATGATACTCAACAACTGCTTCAATAAGTTACTAAACCACACCATAACATCCAAATGTATGAAAATCAATTTCATACTCAACGATTAAAGCATTGATAAATTGCAAGAATTTTCCATTTAACCCAATTATGCTCAGTAGCAAACTGGGTCTACATGACATGAAATAACCTATATGTAAGTTTAATTAAACTGATTAGAGTTTTTGAGGAGTTATCGGTTTAGGTTTCTGTAATTTGCAGGCAAACAGACAGCTAAAAGCAAATATAGTTCCTCAAAGGAAAGAAACGCGTGTAGTCGCTCCAATTATGTATCCATTGTCTACAATGTCAATTTGTTTGTTTAGTTAAATGTATTATGGAGCAAGAATTTTTTAATCGGGCCACTATTGCATATAATTCCATCAATGGACCGGTTTCATATTTCTACGCTCGTCAACATAACATCACATAGGTTAAAAACATCATTGCTTGTTGATGATCACTTCGACAGGCTTATTATATCTTCGTTCGTGCTTTTGTGCTGGCACAAATGTTGTCATTTATAAGTGTCTCCATAATTTTATCTTATATATGCTTTTTGATAAAAGAAGGACGAAATCTTAAAAGCACCAGTTTGCTTCAGAACATTTTATTGTGCTCAATACCATCGTGTAAAAATCTTAAAAGATGAGAGGTGAGAAAAATGACTGTAAAATAAACCGAAATAATTTCTGATACAATCTGGATTCAATTGTTCACATAGAAAGTCTTGATTCAACTGTTCATATCTACTTAAAAATTATTTTATATGTAATATATATTACTCAATTATGCAAGTTTTGGTAATTTTTTGGCTAATATAAGGGTATTAATCTAGATTTCCTATTTTTAGTAAATCTGTATAAAAAAATTCCGAGCCAACGTAAAAATACTTATTATCTTACATTTAAATTTTGATATAACTAATATTTCCAAATACATAACATTTTTTATATAAGATATTGAAGAACATTCTAAAAATATATTCTTATTTCATTTTTGTTTTCTCCTGAACAATACGTTATATTTATATTTTATGCAGTAAATATATCTAATCCTTCTGTGTAAGTTCTTACAAATATCCTTTTTATATTATCATAAAAACACTGTTTTTTTATCCCCAGATGGAAACAAATATTTATTTTTCTATAGTTATAACAGAGGTTTCACTATATGGAACTTCGCTCGGTAATGCTTATATTATTATTTACAGAACTAACTTCATTATATATGGACTTCATTCTTTTCTATTTTACAGCTAACAGTTAACTTCGGTTTATGTCTCGCGGTAATGCCAAAAGTTATAGTCATTAAATGAGATTGCATGTATGAGATGGGTTTTATTATTAAATAAAAACACACCACATTCTCAAGGACATTTAATATAACCAGAAGATGCAGAAAAGATAGGATTAAACAAATTTTAATTGACATTTAATTAAAAACAATACTTCCTTTTAAAGATAAAACTTAGGGTAATAACGAGGGAAAAGCAAAATATTAAAACTGTAATCAACTTATAATTCCAAACGTTTTTACTTTATTTGCATAGATGTTTTGATAAAAATAATTACCGGATATACGTCATGAAATTTCATTAATGAAACTAACTGTACTCATTAAAATGGTCAATTACAAAATTTCGAAATAGTGTATTTGAGCATCTATCGCCAACAAGATATTTTCCTCTTCTAGAAGTATTCCTGGCACTTTTGTTGGGTTGCTTTAGAATTTAGGTAATTTGGGGATTTGAAAATTTACTTTTATTTCTTTTTCTCTGGCTCAATATTCTTAATTTGGTAATATTTAAATAATATTTATTGGCTTTTTCATTTATTCTTTAATTAGAATATTTTTAATCTTCTAAATTAATTTTCTTTATAATATTCTTAGTTAAAAATGTTCCATTCCTTTATCATCCATAGTAAAGAATATATAAGTAATAATAAAGAAATAGTAAAGAAGAACTTACTTAAAGCAGCTAAAACACAAGAGACATACAGAAATAAGTCTGCTGTTATAAAAGATATAAAAGTTGGAGATTTAGTATATTTATACATTCCTGTTTTTCCAAGGGGACATTGTAAGAAACTCTCCAAACTTAATAAAGGTCCTTTTAAAGTTATACAAAAAACATCTAATGTAAACTTTAAAATTCAACATGTAAATGACACACGAAATATTCAGTTGGTGCACATTGACCGATTAACAAAAATTCCAGAAAGAGATTCTGTGTTCTTTTCTTGTGCACAATCTGATAATTCAGCAAGTAATACATCTCAAGAGAATGATATAATTCCAACACAAAGATATAATTTACGACAAAGGAAAAACTAGAATGACATTTTTTTTATTGTTGCGCAACATAATTTTTTTAATGTATAATTTTTATGTGTGTGTATTTGTTATTGATACACTGCAGAATGCTGCAAACTGGATTTAATTGATGTAAAAGAAGAGTTGATTTTAAGATAAAATTTGTTATTGTTGTTATTGATATTGCAGATTACTGCAGGATTTAGAAAATGATTGAGAAAAGATTAATTTGGATAATATGAATTGATTATATTTATAGATAGAGATATATAGTTACTTATTTATTGTTATTGAGAGTGCAGATTTCTGCAAACATTTAATTACGTGGTCCATGATGTAAGTTCTGATCACATATGTTGATATTTTTAGGTATATATTTGTTGTCGTTAAAAGTATTAGAATACTGCAAAGATAAAAGTGGCAGTGTATATTAGATAACTGCAGAATGCAGATGATATTGTTTAGTTTTGAATGGACATGAATAGATACTTGTGTCCTTGAAATTTTAGTATATTATTGTTGCTTATTGATAATAATTGTTATTGTGTCAATTGTCATTTGACACTTCTATTGAAATTTTATTTATTTTATACAACTTATGTACATTGTTTAATTTTTTTTAGATCACTCTATTTACACATTTTTTTTTCCTTTCCAGCTGGTATTTATATTTTGTAGTGGAAGTGAGAGTTGTTTCTCATTGGTTATTCAAGGTACCTTCTCAAAATTCAATGTTTCGATTCTTTGAAATCTATTTGGCTGGTCCAATGTTTTCGTAAAAATTTTTTTTTATTTATGGCTAATGAGAATCAATGTCAAATCCTCTACCTTTACTTTTGTCTACACAAATTTAGTGATCTGATACAAAAATTTATTCATTATTATATAATTCTTGTTTTAGTTTATAGTTTATTAACAAATTGCTTATCCCGAAATAGAACTTGATTTCGGATATATATTGCTATGCTTAAATTGGTAACTTCTGATAGATATATTATTTTATTATCAAAAATTCTTCATTTTTCAAATGAAAAATTTTTGGGGGATAGGTGGAAGGAATGTGTTGGGTTGCTTTAGAATTTAGGTAATTTGGGAATTTGAAAATTTACTTTTATTTCTTTTTCCCTGGCTCAATATTCTTAATTTGGTAATATTTAAATAATATTTATTGGCTTTTTCATTTATTCTTTAATTAGAATATTTTTAATCTTCTAAATTTTCTTTATAATATTCTTAGTTAAAAATGTTCCATTCCTTAAATTAATATTACTTTTGATTTGTGAATTTTAAAAATTATTTATTTATTTGATTCCCCTTAAAATTTCCTTTAATTTGATGTCCCATTTTCCCATTTTGGTTAGAAATTCCGTTTGTTCTTCAGTTTCAAGTTATTTCCATGTCCCACTGCAATTCAAAAATTTCAGTTGCGGCCATTTTCGGAATTCTGTTTTGCGGGCTTTTTACTGCGATTAATGCGCCACCTAAGCGTTTTTTGCGCCTCATTGGAATTCGTGATTTATTTTAATTGGTTCGCGTTTTTACGGATCGCCTGCTCTCGGAATTATGAATATTATTTTGGCAATTCTAATTTCGGTAAGCGAATTTTAATTGCTGCCGTTTATCTAAACTCCGCCCTTTTTGCCGCACGTATAAATACGCGCGCAGAATTTCTCAGTTTCAGTTTTTTTGTTGAAATCCTTCGTCGTGTGTTAGCGCGAGAAGCGCGTTGTTGATTTTCGAATGGAACTTATGTTCCACGCGAGCTTTTCTATGGAACGTTAAGTTCCTCGCGTTATTCTTTTTTTACATTAGTAGTTTTAATTTAAATGATGGTTTTTCAAGTTTTTATCTCGAAATTCACGAAGTAGTTCTCCGGAAAAGTGTGTATTAAAATTCATTATGCGAGTTATGTGAACGGAGCGTCTGACGATGACGTCTGAGTTTTAAGAAGATCCTAGTTATCCAGAAGTAGTTGTTAGGCCTCTGCTGATGAATTCTCTCCTGATCTCCAGTAAACCAGTCTACAAAATTTGTCTCCACTTATTGGAACTTTCCCCCCTTCTGATGGCCCATCAGGGTGAATACAGATGTTTTATTTAAAAACTCTTAATTTCTTTAATTCTGAATATGATTTCTCAATATTTTTTTAAATGCATTTAATTAAATTTTATTCTGTAAAATTAAAATTCTAAAACTTCATTCTGAGAGCAAATTTCTAAACCTTCATAAATTTCTAAGAGCCTGGGTAAATTCTAAAATTCTTTAAATTTAATATTTTTGTTAATGATTTTCTGATGGAATTTAAAATAGATTGTTTTGAGTAAAGTTTTTATGCTAATTCCTTAATTTTAACTAAGTTGATAAAATTCTAAAATTCTAATGTTAATTCTTCCTGAGTTGCCTGCCTGTGAACAGTGTTTTTGTATTTGTTAATTTGAATTAATTTGAAGTTACAATTTAATAAACTAATTTTCATTAAACTAAATATTATGTCTTCCTTTATCTCTTTTAAACACAGCAGGTTTTATTCTATCTTTCAAACACAACACTTTTAGGAATCGCCCCCAGATCATTCTCCAAGTTTTCTAAGAATCTTTTTCATTGCATCATATTCTTTGCATCTTCTTTATTTCATCTCATATTATCTTTGTTTCTTCTCTAAATAAATTTTGAAGTAAAGCACCTTAGGACATGGGGTACGAAGTAAATCGTAATAGAAATGTGACGAAAATGAAACGAAAGTGACATCATATTGCAATGAACTCCTACAGAAAACCATTGTTTTAATTTGCACAAATAGACCAATATATAGATATTTGCACAAATAGACCAATTAATATATTGGTCACATCTTCTACAAATAACGCAATTTTCATATTTCAAAGTATATAAATATTAAATATGTTCCCGTCACTTAAATAATACAGATAGAAATAACATCATACTCAATTTCCAAATTGCCTGTTTTCAACAAAATTCATTCTCACGTTAGGAATACAATTTCCAAATTTCGATCACATATCCGTCATGGGCATGCGCGAATGGGCAACCCTCCCCTCCTTCTGCGGGGTCGTAGCTCAGTAGGTAGAAAACTTCGGGAAGGACCCGCTCAGAAATGTGAAAATTCTTGTTTAAAAAATTTATAATAAATTAACTAATGGGCTGAGGAGCTTATTTTTTTCCTGGAATAGTCTATGATATATTTAGGAGCTGCTTTAAATTATAAACGTTAGATGGCACGCAAAATTTTTTTTATCGTAATATAAGTATCGGGGAGGTTTAAAACGCACAAAAAGTATATATTTTTTAAAAATCACGAAAATTCGTCTAATAGTTGAATGAACTCTGTTCAAAGTTTGTTTAAAAGAAAAATTATCTCTGTATTCGATGGTGTCAAAATAAAAACTCTGTGATAATATTTTCGGTCGCCAAATAAACGATATGTGTGAATATCGCCCAAAATCGTTGTGAATAGGGATAAAACACAAAATAACTAAAAAATTAATTCGAAATTAAAACAAAATTAATCCGAGGTCTATCTATTCAGGTCTTAGAGTAGCAAATTTCATTTCCGTTCTACGCTTAGATTTTCACCCCCCCCCACACACACACACATTTTCCTTTATTAAGTTGGATTCAAGAATTCCCTAATATATATCGGTTTTAAATATATAAAAATGAATTTCTCTATTAGTTATCGTTCATTCACTCCAACAAGCATTGTTCCTCTAACTAGAAATAAACTTATTTTTGCTTAAATGAAAACACAATTCATCACTTAATATAGTATTTTGTAAAATTTTCCAAAATTTGTTTGAAAATTTGAATAATTTGTTACAAGGTGTATTTTAAAAATGGGACTGAATTAATAACTATTAAAATTTCCTGCTAAATGGAAAATTTATTGTTGAGACATTGATAAACATTTAGAGAATGTAAATATTTTCAGCAATGAAATAATGTATACAATGTGTACATACGTAACATGCTAACTATAACGTGCAATTTATTGTTATATGATTTCTGTATATCAACAAGTCTAAAGCACTATATAGTATATTTTATAAAGTACTTATTTGTATACCAAAAGAATTATTTATATATTAGTCAAACACACGTATGTATTGCAATATGTTTATTTAATTTTTACTTTCCTTATATACATAATGTATAAGGAAAGTATTGTGACGGGGTCGAAAATTCGAATTCGAGTTTTCGACGAGAGAGCACGTTTCAAGCATCCCTGATCACGAATCAAGCATTTTTGAGGTGATGTCTGTGTGTGTGTATGTGTGTGTGTGTGTGTGTCAGTGAGTCTGTGGAGACGATATCTTACGAACGAATTGAACGATTCGAATGAAATTTAGTACAAAAATCACAATCCGTGAATACTGGAAGCCTATTGTTTTTAAACGCAATCGAATGTTCAGAATCCCCTAAATTTTCGAGTGAAATTTTGGAAAAATCATCAAAAAATCAAAACCTTTAATAAAGTTACGCAAATGGACACATCTTATGTAATTCTTCCTTAGAAAACGATTGACATAAACTTTAGAATGCTAGCAAGAAAACGTTCTCGAGATATTGCACATTTTTCAAATAAATTTATAAAAAAAATCCCATAAATTAAAAAAAATATATTAACTGTTGAGAAACATGTTCACCCACTTATCATGCGATAAATTTGGTTGCATCATTCTCGTGGATCTAGCTCTTTCCATTCATAAGAAAAGATACTTTGAGTAATATATTTGTATTTGAACGCTAATAGTCATTCATCTGCTATAAGAATAATTTATTTCTCCGTCCATAACGCTTGGCAAGATTTTGGTGACGAATTTGACGGAATGTCGCCAACTTGGCGACTTTTTAAATGCTGCCAAATTAATGAAAATCTCGCCAAATGGTTAAAGATGACGCTAAATCGATGAAAATGACGACTAATAACGAAAATTCAACATCTTGGAAAGAATATAAGTATCTACTATAAGAATAACCAATTTTTTCTGCTGTAAAAGTATTAAATTCATTGCATTTTATAAGGAAAGTCATGTGCTGTCCACATCAGATTCTTAAATCAATAATTATACTCGCGTCAAAGAGTTATACATTGAGATTTTGACGGAAACAATATATGGTGATGGGAAAAGTTGTAAGTAGGCCAAATTTGTTTTTAACTAAGGAAGCCTCGACTATAGAAGTGAGATATGGTTAAGGTAAAGTGACAATACACACCAGAAGATGAAAATAACGACATCTCTACTAACGGAAAGATTTGAAAGTTAACACTTCTATCTCGGAAACTATAAAGCATACAAAGAAAAAAATTCTCAAGTAGAAATTATAAAGCATCGTAAACTTAACATTATTTTGATTAATACAAAAGTGATATTCACATAACGTACAATTTAACGTAATGTATGCTCAATATGTCCACCATCTGTCACAATACATGTTTGTATGCAAGAAAGAACTTTCTGTTGCACGTTTACCAACATTACGAAAGAACGATGCTATCGTGCAGCTTCCACAGAATTTCACCAGACTTCACTGCATAGCAGTACCATCTCGCTATAATCTTCATTCGAATTATCTTGTTTTGGCAATATGCTCATCAAAGTACACACATCTGATGAAAAGCGATCGTTTTCAAATTTTCTCTCATATTTTATCTTCAGAAGTGGTTTTGCACGTCACAGCTATCATTTTAAACAAAACTTAAAGGTTAGAGTTTTCTTTCTGCACCATTTTCTTCTGAAATATGTCATTTCTTACTAATTCGATGATATTTTACTATTTTTCAATTGATAATTTTTCTGCATGTCTCGTAAGTTCCGAGATAGCAATACTAACTTCCAAATTTTCCCACTAGGGGCGCTACCGTCAGTCTCATCTCGTAGCGCGTAGTCACTTTATTAAACCGATACATCACTTTTATATCTCTATATATAGTTCAAAACTTGTTTGGCTTACAACTTTACCGAGAACTATCGATATAACTATTTTACCAGTTAATTTTTGTATATCACTATTTTGCTTTTAGACGTTAGAAATGTTTCTAACTGTAAAGTTCTATTTACATATAAAAAAGTCTGATGTGGGCAACACATGACTTTTCTTATATAATGCAATGAATTTACTACTTTTACAATAAAAAAATAGGTTTTTCTTACAGTAGATATTTATAATTTTTCCAAGATATAGAATTTTCGTCAATTAGTCGTCATTTTGTTGATTTAGTGTCATTTTTATCCATTTGGCGAGATTTTCGTTAGTTTGGCAATATTTAAAAAAGTCGCCAAGTCGGCGACATTTCGCCAAATTTGGCGTCAAAATCTCGCCAAGCGTTTTGGATGGAGAAATAAGTTATGCTTATAGCAGATAAATAACTATTGTCGTTAAATACAAAAGTATTACTCAAAGTATCTTTTCTCATGAATGGAACGAGCTAGATCCACGAAAATGATGTCACCAAATTTGTCGCCTGATATTACATATAAAAAGTGAACATGTTTCTCAACAGTTAATATATATTTTTTAATTTATGGCATTTTTTTGATAAATTTATTTTAAAAATGTGCAATATCTCGAGAATGGGTCATGCTAGCGTTCTAAAGTTTATGTCAATCGTTTTCTAAGGAAAAATTACATTAAAATGTGCATTTGCGTAACTTTATTAAAGGTTTTGATTTTTTTCAAAATTTCACTCGAAAATTTAGGGGGGGGGGTTTCTGAACATTCGATTACGCTTAAAAACAATAGGCTTTCAGTAGTCATGGATTGTGATTTTTGTACCAAATTTCATTTGAATCGCTCTATTTATTAGTGAGATATCGTCTCCACAGGCTCACTGACACATACACACACACACACACACACACACACATACATACATACACACACACACACATACACACACACACACACACACACACACACACACACACGTATACAGACATCACCTCAAAAATGTTTGATTCGTGATCAAGGATGCTGAAACGTGCTCTGCCATCGAATTCGAATTTTCGATCTCGTCACAATACTTTCCTTATACATTATGTATATAAGGAAAGTAATAAAATAAGTTAAGCTAGAGCTTTGAAATAGTTTTACATGTTGTTACAACCTACTGATTTTACTTTACTTACTGCTATAATTGTTTTACACGTTTTACAAGTTTGACGGTTGTCCTGTATATTCAAATCATGTAATTAAATTTAAGTGCTTTTCAGATCTCTGTTTCATTCATATTAAGGATACAATAGAAATATATCTAAACTCTTTTGTCCCTTATTCAATTAATGATAACATGCAACTTTAGCAAATAGCAGAACATTAGAATTTTTTTTCGGTGTCTGAATATTTGATGGGGGCGTGACTGTCAATCGAAGATAAAAACCAAATGCCACAGAATTTGTGGTGGAGAAGAGCCCTCTTTCATTTGTTCCCATATTCTGACATGATTGTGTAGGGGATTGCAATGCATTGAAAATAAATCATCCATTGAACGTGATATCAGTAGAAACTATATTAAGAACACTAGTTTCCTTATTCTTTCATTCGAATTTTTGTAGGATTGCATATGTGGCATCGGCATTTCTAAAACGTGATTAATGATGATCCTCTAAAAATATTTTATATACTGCTAGCAGATCTATTACTTTCCCTGCAATATATGGTAATGTATAGGGAAAGTATTGAAATCATGTCGAAAATCGCAACCCGAGTTTTCGGCGGATCTATACGTTTCGAGACCTCTAGAATACGAAAAAACTACTTTTAGCGTGACGTCTGTGTGTGTGTCTGTCTGTGTGTCTGTCTGTCTGTGTGTCTGTCTGTATGTGTGTCTGTGCAATGTATGTATCCACTCTAACTCAAAAACTAATGGACCGAATTTCATAAAATTTGGTAGGTAAGTTACTTGAATTTGACCCTGGTGCTGATTAGTTTTTGGTACGATTCGTAAAAACCAAACCCGCTTTTTTTTTGCGAAATGGTCTTTAAAACTTTCATGCATCCGCTCTAGCTAAAATACTACTTGACCAAATTTCACAAAATTTTGGTAGATAAGTTACTTGTGGGATACTCTGGTGCTGATTAGATTTTGGTACGATTCGGAAAAGAACAACCTGCCCTTTTTTACGAAATGACCCGCCAAAATTTAAAAAAAAGGCCAAGTAGTGGATTCTCAAATGTATCAATTAAATTCTTATTTTATACGCAATTTCTGAAGAGAAAAATAATATTACGCACTGCATTATACTTTAGGACTAACCGTTCTCAAGATATTTGAGATTTCTTGCATTTTTGTTACGCCAATTTCGGACAAATGTCCAATTACCAAATAAAAACAAAAATTGAATTATAAATGCAAATTTAGTGTTATTTTGTTCAATTAAACTCAATCTAATGAATTTTTAAAGAGATAAAGAAAATATGAATTTGAGTCTGCAGGGAAAGTCATGTGCTGTCCACTTCAGATTTTTTTATTGCTCTGCTTGTTATTTAAAATATGTTTTAATTCGTAAAGCATTCTATATGTCATCGTTATCTAAAACATTTTATTACAATTTAACTCCCTTAAAAAGAAGTATAAGTATATTTGTTTTTACTATCCTGGCTCCGTTTGTCAACCCATTACAAGAAATATTAAATTTTATCAATATATGCCAAAACAAGAACGCTAAAATGGTATTGAAAGATGTTCCCTGTACCATTTTTATCCTGTTTCAACAAGCCTGTATACATAATATATGGGAGTGAAACACACTTCCAAAACAAAACAGATGACTTAAAATATTGAAAATATCAAAAATTACCCTAATCTTAAATTTCAATGCCGTAACTGATATATTCCAGTCAAAAAATGCAATACCGCATTTTTAAAAAATAATTTTATATCCATTACTTTATTGTTTAAATTTGGTTTAAAATAGATAAATTAAACAAAAATCGTCTGCCGTATAAACACACTTGATATAATTGCGTTGCTGAGCAACATCATATAATTTTCTTAAAATAATTTTTCATCATCTGCATAATGCAATTTTTATGGAAGGTTAAATTATTTGTTCTCATCTTGACAAACCCTGATTTTAAAAACTTAAACATAGACGGGTAACCCCCACAGTTACCTCGTTTAAAAATAACAATATCAAATTTGAGAAAAAAAATTCGTCCAAAACTGTGGTTTTGCACACGAAACAAACAGGCAGACTTTCGATTTTTTATAGATATCTCAGGATTATTATAAGTTAGGCAATAATAATTTGTTTAGGTTAATATCACATTCTATTTGCATAGAGTGACACAGTGTCCCTCTGATAAATTCAAAATGGCCTTTCCAACAGAATCATTCAATTTGAAGATTGCTGTTATCTACTTGTAATCAAGTGGTATTACATAAAAGTATAAAATATCCCGAGAAATATGAAACATATAAAGATCGCCTATAAAGACATTTTTGTGTTTCCGCGAAGGACTTTGGAATCTCGAATTTAATGGAATTTTTGGAATTAACCAGAGCGAAACGAAGAGTATAGACCTATAAGCTAGAATCCGATAGTTGTAAATAACTAATCAAGTGAATTTCATACTTTTGTTAATTAGGATGAAATGAAATAGGTAGCAAATCTAGATAGAGAAAACCGATGGAAAGGAAACTTCTATAAATGCAACAAATTAACGTTGCGGATAAGAATTTTTATTTGAGATTGAAGAAGAAAAAATCTGATGTGGGCAGCACACGACTTTCCCTGCAGATTTCTATTCACGTTCTCTTTATTTTAATTACATTTAATTCACTTTTAATTAAATTTTCGTTCTCATTGGATAACTGGACTTATTTTCGAAGGTGTCGTAAAAAATACGAATAAACTAAAATATCTCGAGAACGGCTAGTCCTAGTGTAATGGAGTTGGTCTTATTTTTTTTCTTCGTTAAAAATTACGTATTAAACAAGCATTTCCTGGATATATTTGAGCATACGTAGATTTTTATTTCAGATTTTATGGATTTTTGCGGGCCATTTTACACAAAAGGCAGGTTATTTTTCCCGAATCATACCAAAATCTAATCAGCACCAGGGTGTCTCACAAGTGACTTATCTACCAAATTTTGTTTAATTCGGTTCATTAGTTCTTCAGCTAGAGTGGATACAAGCTTTTGCGGGCCATTTCGCAAAAAAAGGCGTGTTCTTTTATCCCAAATCGTACCCAAAACTGATCAGCACCAGATTCGCCCACAAGTGACTTACCTACCAAATTTTATGAAATTCGATCAATTACTTTTTTAGTTAGAATGGATACAAAATCTGCACAGACAGACAGACAGACAGACACACAGATAGACAGACAGACAGACACACACACAGACAGACAGACAGACACACATACACATACACAGACGTCACGCTAAAAATAGTTTTTTCGTATTCTAGAGGTCTCGAAACGTGTAGATCCGTCGAAAACTCGAGTTGCGATTTTCGGTATGATTCCAATACTTTCCCTATACATTACCATGTATTATAGGGAAAGTAAAAAATCTGATGTGGGCAGCACATGACTTTTCCTGCAGACTTATATTAACGTTCTCTTTATTTTAACTAAATTTATTTCACTTTTAATTCAATTTTCGTTCTCATGCGGTAACTGGGCTTATTTTCAAAGGTGGCGTAGGGAAAGTACGAAAAACTAAAATATCTCGAGAACGGTTGGTCCTAGTGTAATGGGGTTGGTCTTATTCTTTTCGTCGTTAAAAATTACGTATTAAATCAGCATTTAATGGATATATTTGAGTATACCCAGTTCTTTAGTTTAGATTTGGACGATTTTTGCGGGCCATTTTGCAAAAAAAGGCTGGTCATTTTTTTCCGAATCGTACCAAAATCTAATCAGCACCAAGGTATCCCACAAGTGACTCATCTACTGAATTTTGTGAAATTCGGTCCATCAGTTTTTTAGTTAGAGTGGATACAAGCTTTTGCGGGCCATTTCGCAAAAAAAGCGGGTTCTTATATTCCGAATCGTACCCAAAACTAATCAGCACCAGACTCGCTCACAAGTAACTTACCTACCAAATTTTGTGAAATTCGGTCCATTAGTTTTTTAGTTAGAGTGGATACAAAATCTGCACAGACAGACAGACAGACAGACACACAGACACACAGACAGACACACACACAGACGTCACGCTAAAAATAGTTTTTTCGTATTCTAGAGGTCTCGAAATGTGTAGATCCGTCGAAAACTCGAGTTGTGATTTTCGGCAAGATTCCAATACTTTCCCTATAAATTACCATGTATTGCAGGGAAAGTAAAATGAATAAAACCAGTATTTATAACATTAAATTCCAATTATTGAGACTCAATTTCAGTTTTGGACCCTGAGGGATTATTTATTTATAGGTCTCGAACTCAGACTCGTTAATTATAAACATAAATTTGAAATATTAAGACGCCAGGCATATATGTTCAAGGTGCGAATGTTACCAACGAAAAACTTTGAGAACTACTAATGTAGAAATGATTCGAATAGTTACATAAAATGAAGTTAAATTTAATATTTCACAATACTTTTCGAATATAAAGAAATTTGGGGGTATGTTTCTAAATTATCAATCAGTCCGGGGGACATGAATTGACGAGAGATTTGAAGGATCACACAAAAGTATACAGCAATGTAGGATGATTCTGAAGCTATAAATCTGTGATGAAAATAAATCGTCTATTTTTAAGCTTATATTTGAATTTTTCTGGTGAAATAATATCCTAATATGGTAGCTTTACATATTATGGGCTAGATATTTCTTTAGGTCATCATGATAATTCTGTCCTATAATGCTGGAGGCTCCGAATTCTGTCATCTTTAATTCGATAAATTTAGACGTGATATAAACAAGGTCAATTAATTGCATAAAAATACCCTTTGATAGTAATTGTGTTCAAAATTAGTCATTAAAGAGCCAGAAATATATGAGTTTAAAAATGGATGAACAAAGGACTTGACACCATACATATGATAAGTAACTCACGTCAAAAGTCGTCTGAGAAACAACAGTCCACTCTGAGAAAATCACCATAGCTCAACTCGCTGAAATATTGGTCATAGCCATCCTCCTCCTGGTCATTATACACTGGAGGTTTCCATCTGGAAATTAAAAAGCACTTTGTTCCCTGGAAATATTGAAATGAAATGAAATGAGATATGGGTGGCTCAAGAAGAGCCCAGCACATCGACCAGAGGACTATTGTATTACCCCAGACAGAACAGACCTCTAGGAAAAGAGACCAGTCGCCGATACAGAGATGAGCAGGCACTTGACAGGAATGTCATTCAGCTCCCAGGGTTCAAGCACATGTCGACCAATGTGTTCGAATCTGTGAGCAGAGTAAACCTCACATTCACAGAGAATGTGAGCAGCAGTTTCTTTGCTGTATTTGCAGCCCCTGCAAAGCGAATCCTTAGTGACGCCCATAATATGTTAAAGTGTCTCTTGAGAGTACAGTGCCCAGTAAGGAGCCCAGCAGCCCTCCTGATGCCAGTTCTGCTGAGCTTGAAAAGTTCCTTTTGACGTGTACTAGGGCAATTGCAGTTGAGAATTTTCGCTTGCCTTTGACCCTTAATATTACGCCAGTTCTTGCATTGAAGCTTTCTGAAGATGTCATAAACAATTCTTCTGGTAAGATCTTTGGGAATACCCAAGGCCGGCTCAGGGCCAACGAAAGGAGTACTTGAGCCTTTTCTAGCTAATTCATCAGCCAACTCATTTCCTGGAATGCCCGAATGTCCGGGCACCCAGTAGAGAATGACTTCGTTATTTCCTTGGAAATATTAGAATCAGCACAAGGTTCAAGCTTGTCGCAGGGGATCTACCTGTTCACTGGAAAGATTGGTATGAAATGACATATCAAAAGCAGTGTTACAGTACCTAGAAGTTACTTCTAGGCACTGTAGCAGTGTTTAATGTCATGAGTTGGGGATTTGTTAGCTCAAAATGATAACGCTGTACTATCATATTTGAGAACTGCCGGGTTATGTCTTATATCTTCTTGCTTACGGAATTTGATTTTTCTTTTTCATTCTTTTTCAGGATTTTCTTTTTCAACGTGAATACTGAATTGAAGTCGTTGTGAAACTCACATGATACAGTTATTTATTATAAGTGTATGCATGCAATATTTTACTTACGTATACATGTAGTAATTATGTGTGTTATGTGCGTAATTATGTGTGTTTTCATAACATGTACACACGTTTAGGAATTGTAATCTAAATTCAATAATATAACTAAGGAAGCGGGAAAAAGTATCTTGAAGGAAATAAAGTCGATCGTGAGAAATTCTAACTGTGAAACAATTTTAGAAAAAATTAAAATGTATGAGACATCCTGCATATTTTGAAGTTGGAATATCTCTTGACTAGATATGTGGATCAAGAGCTCTCGTATAAACATTTTTATTGCAGGAATGCTTTTTCAGGGATTTAAGTACCTTCACTATTTAATAGATGATGTATGGTAGCAACAGAGCATAAATCCATCTAAATTTTTGTTACTTAAATGATAACAGACTGAAAAAAGCTAGCAAAACTTACAAACTGTTTGAAGACTTTCTTAGGGTGTGTCTACAAATCACAGATGACCCATTCGTGAAATCATGGCCAATTTCCACGAAAATTGGGGAGTCTAGCTCAGTTGTTCACATATTCTGCGATGATTGTGGATAAGATTGCAAAGTGTTGATAATCAATCATCCATTGAACGCGATATCATAACGAATAGAAACCATTTTCAGCCCAGTTTCTCTTTTCTGTACAATATATATAATGCTTCATGGTATTCAATTTTAGTTTAATTGTGTCTTCTAGGAACATCTTCCACATTTAATCATGATCATTTTAAATATAATTTGCATATACTGCATTTCTTGAATATTACAAATATTGAATACATTTTAAGTTAAATTTAAATAATATGTTTATACAAAGAAGCTTCTTGTTTTGTTAAATTTAAAATAGTCCTATATCATAATCAATTAACTCTAAGATTGCAACTGCTTATATGTTACAGCATTATCAGAAATACTGATTGAAAAAAGACGGGGTTTAGCAACACATCTGATTCCATGCTGAGTAAAATTGTGGCCATTATGAATCATGTAAATTACTTTATGCAGTATTAAAGTACTGAATATAAAGTCAAAAACATATATATGTATACACAGGTTTTTTCACCCGTTCCCGGTATCAAAACCTGGCTTCTATGATCTAAAAGTAGTCAGAGAGTGAACTGATTGGCAACAGCTGGATCATTTAACTAATAAAAAAGTGGACCATGAGAAAGTAGAATGCATGTATTTAAAATTCTAGTACAACAGTTGTTAAACGGTTTCTTAACTCAGAAAAAATTATACTTTCTAAAAGAAAAAAAATTGATGTGGGCAACACACGACTTTCCTTATATAATGCAATGAATTTACTACTTTTACAGTTGAAAAAATGTTATTCTTATAATAGATACTAGCAGCATACCCGTTCTTCGTACGGAATATATAATATAAAGAAACTTATAATTTGCAATCATGTGCAAATTCTGTTAAAATATTAAATTTATTGTTCCTAAAGAGAAGAACATTACCATGTATTGCAGGGAAAGTAAAAATTAGATTTTCTGGTGTAGTAGTGAATAAAAAATATTTTTTTAATGTTTTGTACCAGACATAAGTGGTGCACAAATAAGTAGAAAATTTATTTACATCTTGCCGAAGGTAAATTATGGTGTAGGCAGATGAAAGAGTTTCAACAATTTTGCAATAATATCAATTTTAGATAAGGATAAGATTTATATAGTACTAGCAGCATACCCGTTCTTCGTACGGAGTATATAATATAAAGAAACTTGAAATTCATAATCATGCCCAAATTCTTATAGTATACTAAATGACATGTTTAATCAAAATATTCTGTTAAAATATTTAATATAATGCTCCTAAAAAGAAGTTTAAGAATCTTTGTTCTCGCTATATAAAATTATCTTCATAGGCATATCTGAAGAATAAAACATCCTGGCCCCTTTTGTAAGCAAATTTACAAAAAAAAAAAAGGAATTGAATCAATATATGCAACTCCGTACTACTTATATTGTCGCAGATTAGGAAATATGCCAGTGTGTTAGTAGAAGATTACCTGTATTACAATATGAATCTGAAAAATCTTTGCTAAAATAAAAGAAATAGCGTAATAAATTGAAAATATCAATAACCCTCGTACTTTTTATACCAGAAGGTCGTAATTGATTCCAATATATGCCAATATATATTAAAACATATGCTAATATACCTGTACTACTTATATTCTCGTAGATTAGAAGATATACCCGTGTATTTGTAGAAGATTACTCGTACAACGTACAATATATGAGTTTAAACAATTTTTGTCATAATAAAACAATTGCATAATATCTTGAAAATATAAATAATCCCTGAATCAATACTCCCCGAAAATATCAATAATAATAACGTTTAAACCTTCTAAAATATATAATTTTATATACATTTATTTATTATTCAAATCGAAAAAACAATAATTAAAATTAACAGGCAGATTTAATTTAATTGCGTTTCTGAGCAACATGATATAAGATAGAATCTTCCTCATAAACTGCGAAATAAAATAGCCATTTTGATTTCTTTATACTTTTCATTGTTCAGTAAAAGCTTGTGAAAAATAAACCAAGGAGATAGATTTACCATTTAAATTATGTTTCAAACAATTCATATTTTCAGAAAGTTACTAATTAGTGCAAAAAATCTCCCATCAAACTCAGAGGTTTTAATTCACTTTCAAACGATTTTCAAGCTTTTCGTTTGGATAAACCACGGGGATAAAGAGTAGAACTCCTAGAAAAAAGTTTTCCATTAAGATCTGGACCACCCCTGGTCTTAGATACTCGAAACGTGGGGTAAATTTATGGGGACTATTTCAAGGCTATCCACAAAATTTCGTTAAATTCATTTCAGCCGTTCTCCTGTGATGATGAGACAAACGAAAATTTCGTTTTTTACTAATATCTCGAGAACCACAGATTGTAGAAACTCCAAACATAGACTACATTTTAAGCGGAACTATTTCCAGGCTACCCACAAAATTTCATCAAATTCGGTTCAGCCATTCTCCCTTGATGATGGGAAAACTGACAGGCAGACAGACAGACATTTTTTAATTTTATTTATATAGATTTATATTCTTTCCAAGATAATGAATTTTCTTCAATTAGTCGTAATTTTCATTGATTTAGCGTCATTTTTATCCATTTGGCGAGATTTTCGTTAATTTGGCAGCATTTTAAAATGGCGCCAAGTTGGCGACATTTCGCTAAATTCGTCGCCGAAATCTCACTAAGCGTAATGGTTAGAGAAATAAGTTATTCTTATAGCAGATAAATGACTATTGGCGTTCAAAAACACATGTATTACTCAAAGTATCTTTTCTCGTGAATGGAACGAGTTAGATCCATGAAAATGATGTCACTTAGTATTTTTTTTAATTTATGGGATTTTTTGATAAATTTATTTGAAAAATGTGCAATGTCTAGAGAACGGTTCATGCTAGCGTTCTAAAGTTTATGTCAATCGTTTTTTAAGGAAAAATTACATAAGAAATGTCTATGTGTGTAACTTTATAAAAGGTTTAGATTTTTTGATGATTTTTTCAAAATTTCACTCGAAAATTTAGGGAGGTTCTGAACATTCGATTGTGTTTTCAAACAATATAGGCTTCCAGTATTCATGGATTGTGATTTTTGTACCAAATTTCATTCGAATCGCCCTAATCGTTCGTGAGATATCGTCTCCACAGACTCACTGACACACACAAACACACACAGACATCACCTCAAAAATGTTTGATTCGTGATCAGGGATGCTTGAAACGTGCTCTTCTGTCGAAAATTCGAATTCGAATTTTCGACCCCGTCACAACACTTTCCTGATGCATTATGTATATAAGGAAAGTAATAATAGATTTTTCCTAATATTTTCATTTCAGTGAAGAAAACACTAGGCTTTTTACTTTCCTTATATACATAGTATAATGTATAAAGAAAGTATTGTGACGGGGTCGATAATTCAAATTCGAGTTTTCGACGGGGGAGCACGTTTCAAACATCCCTGATCACGTATCGAACGTTTTTGAAGAGCTGTCTGTATGTGTGTGTGTGTGAAAGTATGTGTATACGCGTGTGTGTGTGTGTGCGTGAAAGTATGTGTATGTATGTGTGTGTGTGCCAGTGAGTCTGTGGAGACGATATCTCACGAACGGAGCGACTCTAATGAAATTTGGTGAAAAAATTACAATCTATAAATCAGTGGCGGATTTCAGGAGGGGCGATCGAGGCGATCGCCCCCCCCCCAAACGCCTGACGAATGTCGACGTTTTATCAAAAAAATTATAAAATAAAAAATATATATATGTAATTAGGGAGATACTTTTTCCTTGCTCTCCCTCCCTCAGTTTATCCACGAAATCTCGCTCCCATAATAAATGTAAAAAGAAAGCTCGAGATGCTGTCTCTGATGCAATTACGATAATAAGTGAATTTAAGAAAAATGTGGAATCCGATTTCGGGAATATATGCAGAGAGGTTGAGGGAATGTGTAATGATCTTGGAATTGAAATTAAAATACCACGTACTACTGGACGTCAAGTTCATAGATCAAATGCTCCTAACATAACTCCCAAAGATTATTGCGGAATAAATGTTTACTTGCCTTTGTTAAACTCCGTCCAAGAAGACTTAAAAGACCGATTCGCACAGGAAAATCTGGATGTCTTATATTTACAAGATTTAGTACCATCGACTCTTTTAGCGAAAATCAACACGGACGAAGAGTCACTCCTCACCTCTTGGACAGAGCTAAGCAAGAAGTATCACAGAATAACTGAACTGGGAGTGGAAGAAATGAACAGTACACATCAAGTTGAGGTGATTAACTGGAGAACCAAATGGATGCGAGAAAATACCGATACCGGCAGAGTACATAAGTCTGCTTTTGAAGCACTACAAAACTGTGATCCTGCAGTGTACTATGTGATCTACGTGTGACTGAAAGTTCTTGTAACATTACCAATTACTGTAGCAACTGCCGAGGGTAGCTTCTCAGCACTAAAACGATTGAAGACATGGCTTCGAAACACAATTAGAGAAGATCTGCTAGTGGGATTGATTTTGTTGCATGTGCATTATGATATCGCAATTTCATCAGTAACAATTTTAGATCGATTTGCTAAAGTAAAAGCAAGAAGACTTGAGTTCCTATTATAATGATGATCCTTCCTGGGAGGTTAACGGCGCCAGGGTTTTTGCGATGGACTCCGTAAGGCTGTTAGGGATAATGATCGACTATAAGCTGAATTGGCAATTACATTTGAATAGTGTTATAGGTACTACCCCTGGCAAAAATTATGGAATCACTTCCATGTTATTTCAATGGGATACGAAGTTCAATACCCTAAAACTTTTGATGCACAGATACCCTGAAAAACCCTTTTTGAGCGAAATTGAAGAACTTTAAACGATTAACAAAACAAAAAATATTTGAAAAATTTTGCACTTTTCATTATTTAATAATTCACGATCAAAAAATAGGGAAAAAGCTAGAGATTGAAAGAAAAAACTCGTAAAAACTAATTTGGAATAATAAATTTGATCATGGAAAATCATTAAGATATAGCTCCTCATGTTTATATGATCAAATTTATTATTCTAAATTAGTTTTTACGAGTTTTTCTTTCAGCCTACAGCTCTTTTCCCATTTTTTGGTTGTGAATTATTAAATAATTAAAAGTGCAAAATTTTTCAAACATTTTTTATTTTGTTAAGTTTTTAAAGTTCTTCAATTTCGCTCAAAAAGGGTTTTTTAGGGTCTCTTGTGCATCAAAAGTTGTAGAGCATTGAACTTCGTATCCCATTGAAGTAACATGGAAGTGATTCCATAATTTTTGCCATGGGTAATAAACTCGATCAAACCATTGGTCTTTTCTTTTAATGTTTTTGCGTAATGTTTCTGCGTGATGTTTATACGTGATGTTTTTCGCGTAAAAATTATTTGATTCCTGTGCAGCTAAAAATGTAAAAAAATGGGAAAATGTAAATCAATGTTCAGTGCTTATTAATACCTATATTAACTGTATTTACTCATGTTCATCCTCCTTTTCTACCACAGTCTAAGAAAAATAAAATTTATTTATATTGTATTGTATGATAACCATATTTAGTGAATAGAATACAAATGTGTGTTTATTTAGTTAATATTCAGTATTAATCTTCTCACATGGAAATCTCTTACTTGTGTATATTTAATACAGAATATAATTTCGGTTACCTTACACCTTTCTGGTAGGTCGGACGATCTGGGTCTCAACAACAACAACAATATAATATAATTTAGTTTCCTGTTTCGACTTCAATAAGTTTGTTTTAATTTTTTTTCTTCCATTCTTCATTGTTTTGCTTTGGTCTTAAAAAATGATAGGCCGTATTTTATAAGCTGCAAAGAACTTACTATAAACTTCCGAATTTGTTTAGTTATTTAAAAAATGTCAAATATCCGTATATAGGAAGCCGTTAAGAAAATCCTAAGTGAACAAACCTCCGAGAACATTTCGATATACAGATCGCCCCCCCCAAACAAGAGGCCAAAATCCGCCACTGCTGTAAATACTGGAAGCCTATTGTTTTTAAACGCAGTCGGATGTTCAACCCCCCGCCCCCTAAATTTTCGAGTGAAATTTTGAAAAAGTCATCAAAAAATCAAAACCTTTAATAAAGTTCTGCGAATAGACATGTCTTATGTAATTTTTCCTTAGAAAACGATTGACATAAACTTTAGAACGCTAATATGAACCGTTCTCAAGATATTGCACATTTTTCAAATAAATTTATCGAAAAATTTCATAAATTAATAAAAAATATTAACTGATGAAAAACATGTTCACTTTTCATATGTAATATCATGTGACAAATTTGGTAATTTGATAATATCATTCTCGTGGATCCAGCTCGTTTCAATCATGGGAAAAGATACTTTGAGTAATACTTTTGTATATGAACGCCAATAGTTATTCATCTGCTATAAGAATAACTTATTTTTCCGTCCATAACTCTTGGCGAGATTTTGGTGACAAATTGTCTTAATGCCGCCAACGACATTTGTCTTAATGCCGCCATTTGGCAACATTGAAGACTTCCTTAAATGTTGCCAAATTAACGAAATTCTCGCCAAATGAATAAAATGAAGCTGAATCAATGAAAATGACGACTAATTGATGAAAATTCAATATCTTGGAAAGAATATATAAGCATCTATTATAAGAATAACCATTTTTTTACTGTAATAGTAGTATACTAGCCGAATACCCGTTGAAAACCAACGGTCTCACAATAAGCAACCCCTGAATAATGTAAATTTTTTAATAATTCGCATTTCACATTTATTCGTCAAATTAAATATTTTGGTGTGGAGAACCCCCTAAAGAAGAAAATATTGGGAAACTAAATTTCCGCATTTCTTCGTTTCGAATTATCTACCCTTACACCACATTAAAGTCTATCTCATCCCGAGGCACCCCTATATTATTATTTCTCCTTTGGAACTTTTTTCTGTGAAGCACATACATAAATGAACATTTTTGAAAAACTCTGTTTGTCTTGTGTTTTTTATCAGATGATTGGCCCAAATACCAAATATCAAGCCTCTACTACATTGAAAAGGAAGTGTGCTTCATTTATTTGAAAATTCGAACATATTAGTGTGCGCACCCCTTAAAGTAGCAAATATTGGAAATCTGAAATTTCACACTTTCTTCCTTTCAAACAATCTACCCGTACACCAAATTTGAAGTCGCTATCCTATCGAGAAGCATGTTTTTCTATCACTTCACCTTTCGAACGTTTTTCTGTGTAATACCCCGTTAAATAACATTTTTGTCAAACTGTATTTATCTTTGGTTTTTTTGTCAAATGGTTAGACTATATAGTAAATTTCAAGTCTCTATCACATTGTAAATGAGGCGTTTTTCATTTGTTCAGTAAATCGAACATTTTAGTGAGCGGCACCCCCTACAATAACAAATGTTGGAAAACTGAAATTGCACACTTTCTTCCTTTCCAAATTTTTACTCGTACACAAAATTTGAAGTCTCTATCTCATCGCGAAGCATGCTTTTCTAGCATTTCATCTTTCGAATGCTCTTGTGTGGAGTACCTACCCCCTTAACTATACATTTTTGAAAAACTCTATTCTTTTTGTGATTTCTGTCAGATGATTTTCCCATATATTAAATATCAAGCCTCTATCACGTTTTAAAAGGGGCGTTTCTCCTTTATTCCGAAAATCGAACATTTTGGTGTGCGGCACCCCCTAAAGTAGAAAATATTGGTAAACTGAAATTGCACACTTTCTTCCTTTCAAACTATCCACCCTTATACCAAATTTGGTATCTCTATCTCATTCCGAAGCATGGTTTTTTATCAATTCACTTTTCGAACGTTTTACTCTGGACACCGCCTTAAACGAACATTTTTAAAAAACTATATTTGTCTTGGGTGTTTCCGTCAAAGGATTAGCCCATATACCGAATTTCAAGTCTCTATAATATTTTAAAGGAGCGTTTTCTCATTTATTCTGTAAATCGAAAATTTTGGTGTGCGGCACCCCCTTAAATAGAAAATATACATTTGAAGTCTCTACCTCATCGCAAAGCATGCTTTCCTATCATTTCACTTTTCAAACGTTTTAGTGTGCGGCACCCCCTTAAGTAGAAAATATTGGAAATCTGAAATTGCACACTTTCTTCCTTTCGAACGATTTACCCATACACCAAATTTGAAGTTTCTATCTCATCAGAAAGCATGCTTGCCTATAATTTCGCTTTTCGAACGTTTTAGTGTGCGGCACCCCCTTAAGTAGAAAATATTGGAAATCTAAAATTGCTCACTTTCTTTCTTTCAAACGATTTACCCACACACCAAACTTGAAGTCTCTAACTCATCGCAAAGTATGCTCTCCTATCATTTCACTTTTCGAACGTTTTGGTGTGCTGCACCCCTTTAAGTAGAAAATATTGGAAATCTGAAATTGTACACTTTCTTCTTTTCGAATGATTTACCCATAAACCAAATTTAAAGTCTCTATCTCGTCGCAAAGCATGCTTTCCCATCATTTCACTTTTCGAACGTTTTGGTGTGGAGCACCCGCTTAACGAACATTTTAGAAAACTATATTCGTTTTGGGTGTTTTCATCAAATGATTAGCCCATATACCAAATTTCAAGGTTCTATCAAATTTTAAAGTGGCCGTTTCTCATTTATTCGGTAAATCGAACATTTTGGTGTGCAGCATCCCCTTAAGTAGAAAATATTCGAAATCTGAAATTGTTCACTTTCTTCCTTTTAAACGGTTTACCCATACACCAAATTTGAAGTCTCTATCTTATCGCAAAGCATACTTTCCTATCATTTCACTTTTCAAGCGTTTTGGTGTGGAGCACCCCCTAAACGAACATTTTAGAAAACTATATTCGTTTTGGGTGTTTCCTTCAAATGATTAGCCCATATTCCAAATTTCAAGCCTGTATCAAACTTTAAAGTAGCCCTTTCTCATTTATTCGGTAAATCGAACATTTTGGTGTGCGGCACCCCCTTAAGTTGAACATATTCAAAATCTGAAATTGTACACTTTTTTCCTTTCAAACGGTTTACCCATACACCAAATTTGAAGTCTTTATCTCATCGCAAAGCATGCTTTCTCATCATTTCACTTTTCGAACGTTTTGGTGTGGAGCACCCCCTCTATAGAATGTTTTCGAAAAATTCGATTTTTCCAGGGGTTTTTATCGAACGACCGAGCCGTGTACCAAATTGCAAGTCTCGATCTATTCGGGAAGTGCCTAAAAAAGCGTGACAGTCGGACAGACAGACGGACAGACAGACAGACGGACACTTGGCAATTAGTATATATAGATTCATTGCACTATATGAGGAAAGTCATGTGCTGCCCACATCATATTTTTTTATACTGTAGTCAACTTTTGGTTATGGTTAAATTCCAATATACATAGATTTTAAATCGGCACTAAAGTTATTTTAATTAATGTCAGAAGTTCGTTGATAACTGATTAATTAATAATCTTTATAACTATCAGAAGAATTAGTCTCTAGAATTATATAAACAGTTTGTGAAATTAGGAATACTAATTGAGAGATTTTCAACTTTCCCTATCATTCATGTTTCGATAAAGCAGAAATTCATCTAAACTTTCAGGCCTTATTAAGCAAATGATAACATACTAATCCGGAATAATATTCGTAAAAGTTCCCAGTTTCTAAATGCCTCGATTGGGTGTGATCGTGAATGGAAGATAATGGTTGAATGCTACAAGGATCAATAACGAGGGAATCTATGATTATTTTGTTTCCGTATTCCGTCATGATTGTGGAAAAAATCGTAATGCGTTAATAATTATTCATGCAGAGTTTTGAAATGCATTTGGTTCAGTTATCCTACTCTATCTTATACTGTTTCGAGCAGTGATTCATGGTTAGTGAATGTTTATGTATAGTGCATCATGGTTATTGAGTGTTTAGGTATAGTGCTTCATGGTTATTGAATGTTTAGGTATAGTGCTTCATGGTTATTGAATGTTTAGGCATAGCGCTTCATGGTTATTGAATGTTTATGTATAGTGCATCATGGTTATTGAATGTTTATGTATAGTGCATCATGGTTATTGAATGTTTAGGTATAGTGCTTCATGGTTATTGAATGTTTAGGTATACTGCTTCATGGTTATTGAATGTAAGGATTACTATTTAAAATTATATAAACATTAATATCTCAAAAATGGTTCATCCTATATTAATGCGGTTGCATTTTGTCGCGAAAAATTACGTAAAAACATGCATTTGATTATTGCATTTCAGTATATTTACTTTTATGGTTCATATTTTGGAGACATTTGTGGTCCATTTGTAAAAAAAGACAAGTTTTTTTAATCGTCATATCAAAATCTAATCAACATCAGGGTAGCCAACAAGTGACTTAGTTACACATCAAATTTTGTAAAACTTGGTCTATTAGTATTCGAGCTGAAGTAAATACATACATTCTTTTTACTGGTCAGGTACTTGACCAATCAATCATTCGCCCATTTTTAGCGGCCGGATCGTGAAACATTTTGCCGTCATATGACGTTGCCCCTGCGCACTAGAGGTTGGGAAACACACTACGCCTTTAATGGATACCACAACATCTATATTCACAGGTGGGACTCGACATAATCCGGAAGCAGAGATGGCACGACTAAACGTTTGCTCAGCTACTTGGCCTGTTGGATATATACATTGCACATACACACATACAGACAACACGTTAAAAATAGGCTTTTCGTATTCTGGTGTGCTCAAAACGTGTAGATCCGCCGAAAACTCGAATTGCGATGCAATTTCAATACTTTTCCTATGCCTTATCATGCATTGTAGGATAAAGTAAAAAAATCTGATGTGGGCAGCACATGACATTCCTTATATAATGCAATGAATTTACTACTTTTACAGCAAAAAAATAGGTTATTTTTATAGTAGATACTTATATTCTTTCCAAGATATTGAATTTTCGTCAATGAGTCGTCATTTTCATTGATTTAACGTCATTTTTATCCATTTGGCGAGATTTTCGGTAATTTGGCAATATTAAAGTCGTCAAGTTGGCGTCATTCCGCCAAATTCGGCGCCAAAATCTCGCCAAGCGTTATGGATGGAGAAATAAGTTATTCTTATAGCAGATAAATGACTATTGGCGTTCAAATACAAAAATATTACTCAAAGTATCTTTTCTCATGAATGGAACGAGCTAGATCCACGAGAATGATGTCACCAAAATTAACGCACGATATTGCATATGAAAAGTGAACATGATTCTCAAAAGTTAATATATTTTTTTAATTTATGGGATTTTTTTATACATTTATTTGAAAAATGTGCAATATCTCGAGAACGGTTCTTGCTAGTGTTCTAAAGTTTATGTCAATCGTTTTCTAAGGAAAAATTACGTAAGAAATGTCTATTTGCGTAAATTTATTAAAAGTTTTGATTTTTTGATTATTTTTCAAAATTTCTCTCGACAATTTAGGGTGGTTCTGAATATTCGATTGCGTTTAAAAGCAATAGACTTCCAGTATTCACGGATTGTGATTTTTGTACAAATTTCATGCAAATCGCTTCATTTGTTCGTGAGATATCGTCTCCATAGACTTACTGACACACACACACACACACACACAGGCTTCACCTCAAAAATATTTGATTCATGATCAGGGATGCTTGAAACGTTCTCTCCCGTCGAAAACTCGAATGCGAATTTTCGACACCGTCACAATACTTTTCCTATACATTATCTATATAAGGAAAGTAATATACATTATGTATATAAAGAAAGTAAAATATAATTCATAAACTTCAATCTTTATTGGTCATAAAATATTTTTCAATTTGTAATATAATGAATAACTACTTTTATGTCTCTTTGAAAACTATTACATTAGTTCTCAAGTTTATTTTACAGAAATATATCTGACAGAAAGATAACCTATAGATATATTATACTTGTGGAACAATCAATTTAAAAACTCTATCTCTCTTTCTTAATATTAAGCAACTCAAACTTCCTTCGTCTTAAAGAAAATATTTTCCAATGTGTAATATAATTAATAACTACTTTTATATCTTTTCAAAATCTGTTATATTAGTTCTCGAATTTACTTTAGAAATATACCTAACAGAAAGATATCCTATCGATATCTTCTACTTGTGGAGCAATCAGTTTCAGATATCAAAATTTTCCTTGTCTCGAAGCATATAATTTGAGAAACAGATTGTGAACATTCCTAACTTATTCATTATTAACATGGCGTTTTATTATGAAAAGGCAATTCAATCGGAACTTTTACTCCATTGAGAAGCAAACGATAAGACAATGAATGCGGGATAAACTTTTGCCGCCTCTCAAATGCACTGACAGGGCGTGGTTGACAAACTTAATGATCTTCTGCCTGAACAGAGAGACACAAAACGGCTCGTTCCATTGTTTCCTTATCTTGTCGTGATTGCTAACAGAACATTATTGCACGGACGGAAAATCTTCCATTGAGAGCAAATTCAGAATAAATTTATCTATACTAATTAAAGCCGTCGTGTATATATCTATCTATTTGAGTACGTAAGCATGTATATCCGGCATTATTCTTCAGGAATATTTTAATCTAGAAGTAGAATTTGATATTATAGATACGTCAAGTATCTGTAGATATGCAATATTTATTATAATTTAAAGGTGACATATTTTTAACTATATAAATAAAATTGAAAATTCATCTATGTGTGTTTGTCTCATTATCACGAGAGAACGGCTGCGTCGAATTTCATGAAATTTTATAGATGGCCTTGGAATAGCTCCACTTTGAATTTAGCTCATGTATGAGTTTCTAACGCAAGCGAAAGTTTTCAGAGATACAGAGATATTGAACAAGAAAGATCAATCATGCATAAAGCATTGATTATGAAGCACTTTCCAACTTCAATGCAATTTTATTTAAACATCTTTAAAATGTGATACATTCCTCGGTAATATTTTTAAAATTATCACAATACTATATTAACTTATTGTATTTGAAAACTTAAAACTTCATCGAAAAAAATTAACTTCATTCAAATGACGGTATTGAAATATAAATTGCCTGCTTTAAACATCTCTAAAATGCGATACATTCCTCGGTAATATTTTTAAAATTATCATAATACTACAATAATTTATTACATTTGAGAACTTCATCGAAAACAGATGAACTTTTTCAAATGACGCCATCGAAATATAAATCTCCTCTATATAAAAGCAGCATTTCATTCACAAACATTTTTCTAATCGTTTCATTCATCACAATATTGCAATAATTAATTTTATTTAAAACTTAAAACCATGGAGGTACAAGTAATTTAACTCTATGCTCAAAACTTCATCAAAAAATTGTTTGCTTCTCTGTAAAATCAATGATTGTTTCATTCATATCAGCTATATTGCAGACTCCATGGGCTAAATAATTTTGCGTTAAAGAAATGGCGCAATTCTTATACAACTCATTCTACATCTTTTGGTATTTACATCCTCCATAAGTGAAAAGTAGGCTTCGTTGTAGAAATAATCAAACTTGGATGATCATTTAAACTCAACTATATTGGAATTGCGTTGTTTCAGGATGTAGATGCACAGAATTTAAGCAAAAATAAAGCGGTTTTAGGAAGGATACAACACTAAATATGAATTAAAAAGAACTTTGAAAATCCCGATTTTGACACAAGATCGATGCCATATATTATTTTGAAGTGGGTCACGTGATCTCTTCATATAATGATCACGTGATCTCATCATATAAAGGATGCAATTATTATTTTTATTTTTATGTGAAAAACTACTGAATATATTTTGCTGATTTTTTTTATATATTTTATGGGATAATTTGAATATTTTCTTAAACTTTCGAAGCAATTTGTGAATTTTAAATCCGCTTAAAAATGTTTAAAAAATTAAGTCCCATAGGGTTCAATGTATTTCATTTTTTCAACCCGGGTTCAATCCAAAACTAATTGGCTGATATCATTCATTTATATTCCCATAGGTCCCACAGACCGTCTGAAAACGTACTAAAATTTCATTTTGATAGTCATTTTTAAGGCAGTTATCGTGCTAACGGCCAGACAGATAGACATACAGAATGAACAAAGTCATAAACACTTTCCAACTATGTTGTAAAGTGTTAAAAAACGGGAACCTCATATAGAGGTAGTAATATGCAGATGATAATTTAGTTGAAGAAAAAATTATATGTTGCTAAGCAACGGAATTAATCCCAATGAATTTATACAACAATCAATTTGTATTTTTCCGATTTAAATCATTAAGAAATGTATATAGAAATACATTTTATTAGAATTACATTTTTGACTGGATTATATCAAATACGGCTTTCGAGTGGAAAGGTAAAGGAATTATCGATATTTTCAATTTCTTAAATCATCTGTTTTGCTTCGGAAAAATTTTTCAAACTCATACATGGAGTTTAACCAAGTATCGAGGCAGAATAAAAATGGTACGGGTATATATTCTAATTCTCATTTCAGCACTTCTATATTGGCAAATGTTGGTCCAATTTCATTGTGCTTTCATTTTGGCATATATTAATCCAATTTCATATATTTCGTACATATGTTTCCAAACGGGATAAGGATGTTTTATTCTTCAGATCTGCTTGTGGAGATAATTTTGTATACCGAGAACAGAGGTTCTTATACTTTTTTGAGGGGAATTACATTAAATATTTTAATATAGCATTTTGAATAATAATGTCATTTAGAAAACTACAGGAATTTGAATACAATTATAAATTTTCTCTCTACACTATATGTTCCATACAAAGAACGGGTATACTTATAGTTTGGAATAAAAAAACATCTCAAATCTCTAAAAAAATGTTCTGAAAGCACTTTTGAAATATTCTTTAGTTTTAATAGAAAATTAATGAGTACATTGTTCCGGAATGCAGAGATATTTAAAGGGATGTTGAAATAATAAATAAGTGTTTCTGATTATTTAAACTTTTGCCGTCATTTCTCGACCATTTTACTTATAATAATAATAATTATTATTATTATTAATATTATTATTATTGTTAAAGCATGAATGATGGCAATAAAGAACGATTTTTAATTGCAATGTCGGTATATTGTGGGATTTATAACGCCCAGATCGGGCTTGTGTCGATGAGCACGCAACACCCATATCTTAGGGAATTGCGTATTATGTTCAATATTTGAAACGAGCTGTTCTCTTCCTCTTAAAATTTCCTATCTAAGTGCAATTCCCGATAAGTAGTTCCTACTCTGTTTATTTATACAAGAAGTACATTGTCGAATATAACCCCCTGTGAATTACAATATCAGTCACAAATAGTGGATTTCTAGGAAAATGCAAATTTGGGATGGACGCTGTCCCACCTGTAAGCAGAAGGTTAAGTCATTCTAAACAACAGTTCTCAGCGGGGGAATTGAACTCCTAATATCAGCTTAAACGACGCTCTTTCTATTGAATTGAGACGATTATGATTCTTTTTATATTTAAAGTAGACGTTACATCATATCCAGCGGTGTTCCTAATACAGCGATAAAAATCTGTGGTTTACGAGTTATTAGCACTGTTCAACCGAATGGCATGAATTGTAAGAATTCTTTTATGTGTCACAATCTTGAGAACTTCTTTCTGTTTCTCGATCCAGACTGTCTGATCTATCTGAAGGTGTGAGGCATCTGTTTGGACGGCCGGGACAGTGCCGCCAAATTTAGACCGAAACCCAGTGGGGGCGACATTTAAAGGAACCGTACTTTAGTTCCCCTACCATCAACATTTTGATAGAACTTTCAGACCCGCATATTTAACGTGCCTGTACTCGAAGACACGGGGACAGTTTAGGCATTTAGACAGTTTAGGAGTCGAACTCGGGTTCTCTGAGTGCAATCCACTTGCAAATCATTGTAATAACTATCAAAGTTAATCATACTACGTTTACTGCTTTAAAATTTAAGAATACTAAGATCAGAATACATAAAGCATTCAACGGCCAAGTTCATAGTGACAAAATCCGCCAAAAAGGGTACTTGCAAAATTTTGAATCAAGATCTTTGTCCAATGACCTGCATTTGAACATAGAATGAGAACTATTAATGTCTGTTGTGATTTCCAGTTTAAGGAACTTCTCTTATCTGTGAGTTCTCCGACTGTCACAGTGACTTACACTACTTATTAGTTAATTTCGGCTGAAGTTACAACTCCTTTTTTATTTATTTGTACAAAAAGTTGAGTGTTGTAACAAGCTAAAAAGTCGCATGCTATTCCGCAAAACTTTTAATACCTGTTGTGATTTCCAGTTTAGGGAACTTCTCCTATCTGTGGGTTCTCCAACTGTGACAGTGACTTACAATACATCTTAGTTAATTTGGGGTGAAGTTACAATCCCTTATTGTTGATTTGAACTTAAAGTTGAGTACTGTAACAAGTTAAAAAGCCCCATACTATTCCACAAAACTCTTTAAGTATCTTTCAGGTAATGGAAGCAACTATAAAAACAAACGTTATGCCCAAAATTTTCTCCGGGTACTCCCCAAAGTATGTGGATTGCTTTAGGTGAAGCAGAACACAAAAAACCTTTCGCGTCTACTCAGAATTGTAGTTGGCATGGGATTTCTGTCCATTTATCCGTATTATGTTATAGGGGTAATAAAAGAGTCTGCAGAGGAGGATGTATTAGTCGTGGTAGTACAGAGTAAATGAATTTATGTAATTCGGTAAAGGAACGACCGGCCGGACATTCAGGCAAGACCCTCTGGGCCTTCCATTTAGAAAAGGCGGGGCCATTTTTCTTATGGGAGCAAAAGAAATATAAATTGCTTTACAATAAAAGAAAACCTTAAAAATTTAGCGTCTATTTTCTAAAATAGTAGAGACAAGTTTTTATAAACATATGATTAGAGCCCTTAATATCGAATAAAAATATCGATATTTAGTAAGATAATAATGTCGATAAGATATAAATATCAATTAAAAATATTTCGATACTTTTAAGCATCGCTATATCGGTATTAAGCATTTTTATTCAATAATTCTTGTTTGTTAAGGTTATTTACTTATTACAAGCATGTATGAGAGTTACATTCTTTTTGACTATTGAAAATGCTCTTAAGCATATAATTTGAACACTCATAGTTTTGTTTGATAAAATATTACTAATTAATGATGCTAAAATGTATTGCGCCAATACGTTACATCATATTTAAATAGATCTTCGAATATTTAAAATCTATTTAACAAGTTATTTAAACATAGTGCAAGGACAAGTTTTACAGACCTACAGTCAAAAGTGGATTGCAAACTTCTACAAACACTCATGTATAACCAGGGATATCCTCTTTGTACCTATGGTTTGGATTTGACACCTTTGAAATTAAAAGCCAGAATCTACTACTAGCCATTCAGTCACTGAGGTGACACGTGTTAGGTATGTTATGTAAGAATTTTAAGTCAATAATACACACGTGTGTTTTATCCAATCAAAGTTTGCAAAAGAAAACTTTGTACGATAATGATGAAGAAAGTTGCTGTTCCATTTATATGTAGTATTAAATACTTCTATTTTAAGAACCGGGAGATAATACTTGACTTTAACAATTACTGGAAAGTATTGAACGCAGTCTTTGTATTAAAAGCACAGTCTTTTGTTTCGGGAGTTTTTTTTGCCTAATTTCATATTTATTACATTAACCACATTTTACCTCCTTCACTATAATTGCTTAAAAATTTCTTGCTAGTTGTCTTCTTTCTTCAAGATAAAGGCCCATGTAATGCTCAAAATTCACGTTTCCTCGCGGTATAAGAATACTTTACCCCCAAAACTAAATCCAAAAAATGATGAACCCTAAAATCAGATTTTAGTTTTGAAGCCGCGTATAACATTAACTGTAGCTCCTGCTAAATTATGAATATCGGATTAGCAATGGATTTTTCTATGTCAGAGTTTTAAAATCGATTAGGTCTTTAAAACACGAAACATTATGGTTTTCCAAAATTTATAAAAAAAAAATGGGTATTTCTAGTACGGATTTCATTACAAAATTTATTAGAAAGAGCGTTTTTTAGTTTTTCCCAATAATGTGAATCACGAAACTTGGTGATAATATTTTCAGTCGCTGAGAAACCGATTTGTGGGAAGATCGCTCAAAATTTCACTTCAAAATAAAATAAGTAGAAATAAATTCGAATTTAAAAAAAATCGCCCAGAGATACCATTAGCCATGACCTAAAAATTTCTTAGCTCTCGATTGCTTAGATTATCCGTTATGTGACCAATACAAAAACATGCATATTCTTTTAATACGTGAGGGGATAGCAATCTTTAGTACAATTTTTATTCCACAGTTAATACAAATGCAGTTAGGCGTATTAATTCGACTTAATTTATAAAAGAGATTATTCACGGTTTATTCCCATTTCTATAAAAGCTTTCCCCAAAGGAAATTTAACACACAATAAAACTCTTCTATTGCTGCATGGATGTAAACTAGATTAATTATTACTGCAAGGCATTCAGAATTAATGCATTGTACGTAGATGACTGCCATTTTATCTGCCTAGAATGCAAATTTGCAATAAATATGACTTAAGAACTGAAATAATATAATTTTTCTGTTTTATAAGACTGTAGTTTGCCGATAAGTAATGAAAAGCAACTGAAGCGTATCGAAGAAGATATAGTTCTAGACTTGATGAAGCGATACCTTTTAATTTAAAAATCTGAAAACGTGTAATATCTATCCATTAATTGGAAAGTTTCATTTTTCAACCGAATATACTTTCATAAAATTTTATTTAAACAAACTCTGCGTTAATAGTCTTACGAAAGCGAAACGTCGTCCGGTGGTTGAAAATTAATAGAGTGAGAAAGCTGATAATCCTCTTATTTGCCTTTTTATCTCTCTGTGACTTCAACATTGGTTGAGTTCCCATTGAATGATAAATATTGTAGTTTCGTATTTTGTGATGCAGATAAAATTATAACTTTCTATTGAAATGAAGTAATTAATGAGGAACAATTCAAAAGAATAATTAAGAATGTTTTTTTAGTGGTAGATAGTTTTGGTCTTGCATCTGTAACCTTTTTTTAACAAATTTCAATGGCTGGGCAAACAATTCAGGGACGTCATGGGAAGGGAGGGAGATCAAATGTAGAGGGGTCCCTTAATAAATGATTGTATATGGCCCACAATTTGTACGGGAGGTCCTGCATAAATGAGACTGAATTTATCGTTCAAAGATTAACAGACGTAATCTATTCGATGCCATAATCATGAACCTGTTCAATAATTACTTAAGGAAATGATCACTATAATTCTGAAGTTCTGAACCATGTTTTGTATTATACAAAAAGTAAAACAACAAATCAATTTGTAGTATCTTGTTATTCATAGCTTCATTTTGGCATCTGTATTGACAAAAATTTTATTCTTTCTGTGAAATACCAATTTTATTCCTATCCGACACATATGCAGATTGGGTCTTTAGATCACACGCAATACAGTACATTGTAATTACGTGACAAAGTCTAGGTCCGTCAAATTTTTGAACCACTCATATCCCGGTACTTTAGCGTACTAATATTTGCGTAAACCCGATAACATTGCGATATTGTAAAATTTGCATACGTATACTATGTTCGACACGGAGGAATATTCAGAAAACGTGAGCGTTTCTTTCATAAATACGCAAATTCCATTTTAGTACAGAATTTACTTCCAATTGGTTGAATATGTGATACTGTGATCACATATTTTGATACTACGTAACCCTGGGAAAAAAGGGAAGGTGTAATGTAATTGAAATGTATACAATGTTTTTGATTTATGTAGATAGCTAGGCCTTTGCACAGACGGAATTGGGATTTTTTGGCGCCGTTGGGTTGTATGCGCACTGACATGGATTGTAAATATTCGGAGAATTAATTGCGGCATAAATGTCAAAGTTGAGCTGCAAATCTCTGAAAATTTATAGCCCTGTCAGGTGTGGCGCGCGTCGGGGTCCGGTCTTTTAGACCACCCGATTTTGTAAGAAGCCCTCTGGTTCTTGTGTTTGAGTGGAGCGCATAAAAAATGAGCGTCGCTTCAAAAACCAATGGTGTGAAGCATTTTTGGACCGCCTTTTTTTATTGCGCTTGGGAAACAGCGAATGGGAAGTGGGGGACTTCCTCCCTGTATTTTTGTCGTTCCCCTTGTTTTAAAATTCTGGAAGTTTTTAGAAATGTAAAAAATCGTTAGTTGCTTTTCTGATCTCGAGAGGATAGCACTCCAAGTGCGTGGCACTTGTGTTTTGTAAAGCCGATCCGGCATGCACTTTGATGCATCTCTGACCCGGTATCCGTGGCCCCTATCTCGGGCGGCCAATGCCTTTGGCTAGGAGTCGACGTCGTGAGTTCGGAAAAAATGGCAACTCGTAGTCAAGACGTGCCGAGCCTGTCTCAGCGCAAGGGCGCATTTCTTCGGACGGTGGCGACCAGAAAATGGAAGAATGTCGTTATGTTTTTGTTGGTTGCAGTATAACACAGCTCTACCACTAAAACGGCGCGGTGTAGGACCTTTGCTCCTTTAGCTGCATTTAAGCCGTGGTAACTGTAATACTGCGTGTACGGAATGTTTGCGGAGCATCAATCCAGGGCTCCTAAGCAGCAGACAATCTCTACAAAAAAGGATCTGATCTCCACTCTTTGGTAAAACCTGTACGTAGATCCCACAAGATCCACTGGGACTAAGCCGACGTTAAGAGGAGGAGAAGGAAAGTGGACAGTGTGCCCATCGTCATTTGTTTTTGTTTGGTTGCAGTACAACACAGCTCTATCACTAAAACGGAGCGGTGTAGGATCTTTGCTCCTTTAGCTGCATTTAAGCCGAGGTAACTGTAATACTGCGTGCATGGAGTGTTTGTGGAGCATCAATCCCGGGCTTCTAAGCAGCAGACAAATCTCTGCAAAAAAAGTATCAGATCGTATCTCTTTGGCAAAGCCTGTACGCAGCTCACTCAAGAGTCGCTGGGACTAAGCCGACGTTAAGAGGAGGAGAAGGAAAGTGGACAGTGTGCCCATCTCCAAAATAATACTTGGCAAAAATGTTCGTCACCTGATGATACGCAACCGTGTTTCTCAGACTGGTAGTGTTTTCCATGAACTATTCAAATAAATGAACCAAACTTCAATTAATCGTGCCACCCATTCCAACGTGCAGAGGTCAGCTACAGCACTCAGTGGAATTCGTATGTAATGAAGGTATGAAAATTATATATTGATTTTAAAATGTGTATATGAATGTTTAAGCTTAATTTATGTGATCCAAAGTGTTTAAGGGTAACGTTATGATAAATGGGATATTTGCCAAATTGAATATATATTGTGTATTCTTAAAAAAAAGTAATTAATTACAAGTTTGGATAATAAATAAAAAAAAATATACAAATTAATGCAAAATAAACTGTGCACCCCGAGGTCAAGCTTAGGTAAATTGGGAACTCATTTGTAATTGTGTATTTTGTATTTAATGTTTAAATTGAGATTTCATGTATTCTGTAAATAAAATATTAGATGGCCACAAAAATGGGAGTGATTAATTGTTTTAGCAAACGCAATGTACTTAGGTCCAATCGGACCCCACTATACATTAACGCGGTTGAGCCTGGTGGAACTATTTGGTGAGTATCTTTACTGTATTTATGTGTTTAAGTTTTATTGTATTTATGTGTAAAATCCACCTCACCACAGAGTTGTTTTGACATAATTGCAAAATTCTGACAGATGCGCATATACATAGATGATCATGGCAATAATTTTATTTAGCAATGATTTTTCATACTCTTGTTATATGTTATGGATTGAAATAGAAATTCATAAATTAGAAATTGAAATCTGTACTGTAGATGACACAGGCGATTTTTTAAAATAAGGGCGACCTTGCTTTAACCTTTGTTTACCTGTCTATATTTGTACCAAATATGATTTCAGTTAGTTTATATACACAAAAAAAATAAAAAATAAGCAGTTACATCAAATTTGGACCATGTAGCCTAACTGTCCATTTGACACACAGCCAGAACGATAAAAAGTGGTTTTTAGTAATCCGAGACATCTAGATTTCCAATTGGTGGAAAATACTTTGACACTGCCGTTTTTCAGGAACAAGTGATAATTACATTGTGAGGTTTTATTACCAAAAGCCTCATAGAAATGCTATTTGCAAGTCATATTCTAAAATAAGTACGGCATCAATATTAATTTTGTTATTTTTCTTATAAATTACACATAACTATTTTAAAAAAATAGCTAGCTCTCTAAAAATACAAAATGATTAAAAATTGATATTATATTGACAAAATTTCAAACTTTGTTAAAATTAGGACACTTTATTTCTCCACTAAAGGAAAATATTTGCTTTTGTTTGAAGAACACTTTTGCCTGAGAAATTGAGTCGAGAATGGGAAACGAAGTTTACTCAAACAAAATACATTATGTAAAAACTAGCACTTTTCTGAAATTAATAAATTGTATAATATTAGAGAACAAAACAAACTTGTTTGTTTTAAACACTTATAACGTTCTACAGTGTATTTATTTTACCTAAACTTCATTTTTAATGGTGAATTTCAGGAATAAGCACAAAATAAAACCAAACATAATATTTTCTTTAAGCTTCGTTATAATGCATTTTGCAGATACATAGCCTCAAGGGTGTTATTAACAATCTCAAATAAAGAGAGGTGTTGAAAGAAAATAAGCAATCTAGTGACAACTCAGGAAAAAAATGCCAAAGGAAAACAATTCCAAAGTTTTCGTTCGTCATTATCATTATCTTTATGTTTTTACGACTGAAGTTTAATTAGGATTTCTGAAGAAAAGATTTGCTTCTTTGAAATCCAACATTACCTTTGTTTCAAATTATATACATATTTTTAAAATACGAGTACATTACAATGAATTCAAAGTTTATGATGACGTTAGCATTTTCTTTCCAACAATGAAATACTTTAATTATTGAAAAGTATTGGAGAATTATCATAAAATATTTTTGATAGAAATATAGGTAAATGATTTTAGGATATAAGGAATCTAATCTGGATAAACTGTCCAAGGTTTGAATAAGATAAAATTCGAGGACATTTTTGTTAAACGGTTTGCAATTCCTGTAATAAAACGGAAATATTGCTATTGATGTTGTCTTGATGCACATATGTTATGAGTCTTGATGTATATATATGTTATCATTCTTGATATAAATATATATACAGGGTGAGTCGGAATTGTTTTTACAAAACCAGAGGGGTGATAGTACCCCACCAGACCAGCAATAATTACCATGGAACATAGGGTCGCATTGCACTCTGAGAGGCACAAAAGAGGCACGTCGAAACGCGTCGAGCATGACGCAGTCAGAGCCTCGGACGTCATTGTGTACCTGCCTACGTAGTATCTCCTACGCCAGACACGAATGCAGTTATTGTATGCAAATGTCCAGGGAGCAGAATCAGCATAACTGGCTCCTAGTAGGTTCCCGCGATAGCCAATCAGAGCACACGTTGCCCTTTAAAAACCGGCACAACTTCAAAGCTGCAAGTTATTCCGGTGATAACATCGTCCGACACGTTTTGTAAGTGCTATGGCGAAGTACACCTACGAGGAATTGGCTGACATGCACCTCACATACGGTGAAGCCAAAGGGAATGGATGAAGATTGCACGAGCAGCGGTTTCCTACGCGTAGTATTCCCAGGCATCCTACCTTTGCCAGTATCGATCGACGACTGCGAGAAACTGGGTCGTTCGCCATCGCTAACAGCAATGCAGGAGGTTCGCGAATTGCACGAACGCCTGAACTGGAAGAGCGAGTCCTGACGAGATTTGCAGCAGCTGCGTCCACCAGTACGCGAGCGGTGGCAGACGAAATGGATGTTTCACAGAAAGTTGTGTGGCTATTTACACGAGGAACGCATGCACCCCTACCACGTGCAACAGGTGCTATCTTTGCATCCAAATGATTATCCCCGCCGGGCAGCTTTTGTGCAGTGGATGCTCGGGATGAGGAATACCGATCCACGATTGCCTGCATTAGTTTTATTTAGCGATGAGGCAACGTTCAGCAGAGAAGGCATTTTCAACATGCACAATCAACACGTGTGGTCTGCCTGTAACCCCCACTTAACAACCCATCGTAAACACCGACACCAATTTACCGTGAACATCTGGACAGGTATCCTTGGTGATTACCTATTACCTGGTCGGACCATACATCCTGCCAGACCGTTTGTCCGGCGCAACATACCGTATCTTTTTGGAACACGTGTTGCCCAGTTTAATGCAGGCCGTTCCGCTCCCTATTCAGAGCGACATGTGGTTTAAGCACGATGGAGTCCCCGCACACTTTCCCATCACGGTCCGGAACTTCTTGAATGTCACGTATCCCGCACGCTGGATCGGACGTGGCGGACCTGTGGCATGACCTCCTCGCTCACTAGACATCAACCCACTGGACTTTTTCTTCTGGGGCCACATGAAATCTTTAGTGTGCGAGACGCCTGTGGACTCGGCGGAAGATCTCGTCGCGCGCATCTTTGTTGCCGCAGACCACATTAACACAACACCCGGAATTTTCGAGAGGGTACGTCAGCCATTCCTTCGCCGGTGTGAACGGTGCAACGATACGTGTGGTCGCCACTTTGAGCACTTGCTGTGAGTTTGTCGCTGCACAATAAATCTGTTTGTGCAACGTTTGGTATCATTCATTCGCTTTCCCAACACTGGTGTACGTGCAGGTTCGTATTCTAATTTTACTCTCTTCTGCCTCTCTGAGTGCAATGCGACCCTATGTTCCCTGGTAATTATTGCTCGTCTAGTGGGGTACTATCACTCCTCTGCTTTTGTAAAAACAATTCCGACTCACCCTGTATATATATATATACAGGGCGAGTCCACCTCTGCCATTTTTGCTATGCATTTGGTCGTTTCTCTCTTTTATTTGAATCTTATATATATATATATATATATATATATATATATATATATATATATATATGTATATATATATATATATATATATATATATAAGTATATGTATCATATATATATATATATATATATGTATATATATATATGTATGTATGTATATGTATGTATGTATATATATGCATGTATATATGTATATATATATATATGTATGTATGTATATGTATGTATGTATATATATGTATATATATATATATATATATATATATATATATAAATATAAATTAGAAAATCCAATGTCAGAATGTATGTAGTAACTCATAATACACTATTCCAAAATTTTCTACAAAATACAAAGAAATAAAAGAAATTAAGACATAATGAGGAAATAATAAAGCGTAATGCAGGTCATAAAGACAAAGACAATCAACAAATTTCAAAAATGAGGAATGAAAACTGGAAAACAAAAAAATCAAGCAAAAAAGCTTGCACATGTAAGAGCTTTAGGCTTAAAATAAGTTCATTTCGAAAAAATTCTCTTCAAGTCCATATATCCCTTCGAAATGAACACAAAAATGCTTGTTTCTGAAACACAAGATAGATTTTATCTATAAACTTGTGTTATATGGACGACAAGCATATAGATTGGAACAATAAAGGAAACATAAATACCTTAAAATACACTTCATTAGTGCAACCATGACAAGCAAAATATGGATATATATATATATATACGTGTGTGTGTTATGAATCTTATATTAAATAATTAGTACATTTATGCTTCATTATACTCCGCACAAAACTAACTTGCATGCACTATAAGCTAGCAGTGTTTTTAACGTGTTTGTACGTCCATTGTGAGCACGTTGTCTAAATGAGTAACAAAGCAAAATATTGCTTTGAATATACATGGAAAATATCTTACTCTATAAATGCAACAATGAAAACACAATGTTGCACTTGTCATATGTTTGAGTGCCTAAAGTTATGCATAGGATTCCTTCCCATTCGCCCACCTGAATCAATTACGCTCCTAAAATCTGCGAAACATGTGCCCCTTCTAATCAAACATTTAATTAATATACGATCCCTAACAAATTATAATTACTATTGGATCTGGGAGCAATGCAATTACCTTTACAATTTCTAGACCCACGATCCGTTAAACGAATTGTGAAACTCGGTGCAATTTGAATCAAAAACATTAAATTAATAATTTACACAAAGCGACATGAATTAAAAGAAGTTAAAGTTCATTTTCAGAGATATTTGATTGTCGTTAATCTGACTCCATTTCTAAATGCCGCCAAGTTGGTGATACTGCGCAAAATTTGTCGCCAAGACCCCCAAATTTGTCACTAAGTGGGATAGATAGACTGACAGATAAAGAGAAAGACATTTTTAAGAAAGGAGATTCAGTTTTAATGTTGGGAATTGAGTAGTTTGAAATCTTTCATAGATTTTATACAGACAAATTTTAGTTTCTGTAATTGGAAGTATATATCTACGACTAAAAGTTCAGGAAATAAAGGTCGTTCCAGGACTTTCCGGGACGACATCTGAAAATTGTGCCCATAGACTTCATACTAATTAATCTTAATAAATGAGTGTAAAAAGAATGCAAACCGTATGAGACACTTTTTAGCTAATTTTTATGCCAGACAGAAGCAAGTCTTTAAATTCTCATTATTCTGCGATTGAGTGTGGGTAGTGACGTAACTAGTATTAAAACAGATTGAGTGTGGGCAATGACGTAACTAGTATTAAGAGAGATTGGATGTGGGAAATGACGTAACTAGTATTAAGAGAGATTGGGTGTGGGCAATGACGTAACTAGTATTAAGAGAGATTGGGTGTGGGCAATGACGTAACTAGTATTAAGAGAGATTGGGTGCGGGCAACGACGTAACTAGAATTAAGAGAGATTGGATGTGGGTAGTGGCGTAACTAGTATTAAGAGAGGTTAAGCGACGCTTAAGTGCCCAAGAAACATAGAGGCCCACAGCGCATTGGGATATTTGCGGCGGACAGAGCAAAACAATTTTTTCCTCAAAAATTTTATTGGAAATTAAAAATATTTTATTGAAAAATAAAATCATTTTATTGTTATTATAGCTATTATATTTATTTAGTTATTTATGACTAATCAAAGTGTTTTTTTTATGATACATATGGAATCAATTAAAAAAAACATCCATTACGTGTTACATGAAAATGAAGTTGTTTCTCAAAGAGTAAAACATTCGGGCCCCTATAAAGCGCGAGGGAGCCAGGACAAGGGCAAACGAGTGATTGCGTTTAGCGATGGTTCAACGGAATTACTTTCATTTCACAGTGGGACGGAAAATAGTACACAATAGCACACAAAGTGTAAATTAAGTGTAAATGTAAGTCCTGTTGGTCATTTAATATAAGCCGAAGCAGTGCCTAGTTTTTCATACTATTTTAACACAATCGAAAATAACTTTATTCCTGACAAAAATTTAAGTAAAACTAGCGACGCTTCAAAGAAAAAAAAAAGAAAGTAAAAAAAGAGAAATTAAAGCAAATACCAAAATTTAAATTTTTTTTCACTTATATAAATGGCCCTAAAAAATAAAAGCATTTTTTGTTAAATGCTTTTATTGTTGGGGTACCAAAACAAAATTTAGTTAACTTATTTCAGTTTTCCCAAAACAAAAATTGGGAGAGGGGGAGGGTAAAATTTTGCCCTCTCAAAAAATAAAGGTATTTCTGGAAATGCTCTTATTTTGAGGAGGGGAGGAGGGAGCAAAATTTTTGTTTTGGGAAAATAAAATTTTTTTGGTGGTGGAGGGGGGACTCAAGCGATGAAAATTGCTAGTTACGCCACTGGGTAAGGGAGAAATTTTCCCTGATCACAGTTTTATTATCGTTCATTGAAATTAAACTTGCATTGGAGTTGATATTTTTCTGAGATTCACCTTTAATTTCTAATTGTCTGTTTTAAATAATTGACTATCAGTTTTTTAGCGCAAAATCTACAATTTCAGAAATGCTTTCAGAAATACTGGCTAAAAGTAGAGAATGAAACAAAAATAATTTCACTAAAAGCAGCATACAATACAGAAATAAAAGTATGGACTAGTTTCAAAGGCAAAAAATATCTGTCTTTGTCAGGACGAAATACAACCTTCACTCGTGAACGCTGAATTAGTGATTCAGTGAAAAAGTGAAGTCATTCCATTATGTAGTGAAAGTCATGTGCTGCCCATATCAGATTTTTTTTCTGCATTCCTAAAAGACGCGAATTTTATACCTTAATCTTTATTACATGCGATTCTGATACTAGCATCTCATACCTAATAGACTGTTTAAAATTAGTTTAATGGTTGCCAGGGGGGGGGGGGTTACAAGAAAGTCTAAAAAATGGCGAATATTACTTTATCTGGCTTAAATTGCAGTCTCGCTTTCCCGTGTTAATTGCACTTATGAGCTTTTCACATTACACTCTGAATGCTACTCGATTAAGAGTCACTCTAAGGAGCTAATGAGCCATATTAAATGACAGATAAATCCCTTCTTAAGTAGATATTAAGGCGATTGAGGGCTGGAGTAAAGACATTGTGATTGGTTCCGAACACAGTAAGGGAGGTCGGAATGAAAATGAGTTGCATTAATGGCGCTGTGATAGGAATCAGATTAATTTTCTGGTGAGGAACTTTAATAATCGATTTTAGTAATATGAGGGAAAACCACAGTGGAATGCGCAGTTATATATTGGTTGAGATTGATTGAACTGATTAATCAAATATTTGAAAATAAGACTGGTGTAATACATTTCTCTCTAACCATGCTGAAAATGGTGTTCTGTTATTTGCATTCTTTGAGATGAGTTATGTTCACCACTTCTTACGTACGAGAAAGTAAAAAGGTATAGATGTTGTAAAATCTCTTTTTCATCCTTGGCGATTTTAGGTGAGATTCTGGCAATCCCTACTATGATTCGGAAAACATTCCTTTTTGGCAACCCTTTCCACGTCTTTTGTGGTCCTTTTATCGCCATTTTGTAGTGCTTTGTCACCCTTTTGTCGCAAAGGTAAAAATCGCAACGTTCCATTTTGGAAACACTTTTCACGTCTTTTGTCGGCCTTTTGCCGTCCTCTGTTGCTATTTTGTTGCCAAGGTAAAAATCGTCCTTTTGTCGCCAAGGTAAATATAAAAAAAATTTTGATTTTCCTGTTGTGCTTTATGAGCCACAGAACGCCTGTTGTACAAACAGCTGCTGCTACGTGCGACTTCCGCCAGCCAGCGGTACTGGATTCTGTGATGTTTTTTCTAGCGGGCGTAGGCTTATGTTTGAATTGCTACAGATCAACTGTTGCACAAACGGCGACAAAAGACAGATTTTTACCTTGGCGACAAAATAGGTCGAAAGGATTGCTAGAATGGAATGTTCTTCAAATCATAACACGAATTGGCAGAATCTCACCTAAAATCGCCATAAATAAAAAAGGGATTATACTACATTTGTTCCAATAAAAAAGATTACTCACAATAAAATCAACTGGCGTGTGGCTCAACTCGACTTTATCATGTAAGAATTCATTTTTAAGTAGCTTGTGAATATTTTTTTTGTTTGCAAATTTTGCAGGTAAATTTTTAAAAAATCTGTATTACTGATTCAAATGATCACAATCGTATCATGCCAGCCTTTATTTTAAAGGGCTTCAAAATATTCGATTGATACCAAGTTTGACAATGTACCACCTCTTAGTGGGTGTAGGGTCTAATGACGCACGTACGCAAATATGTATGGCGGTATGTTACACTACAATGATCGACAGCAATAAGCTTTGTTTGCAAACTTTTATATAACTCGATCTGATATTTATTTGTCAGTTGGATTCAAATATTTAAGGACTAACTAATCAGATTGCATTGATGATAGTAATAATTTGTCTTTATCATTTGTAGTATATATAGTTTGTATTTTGAACCTTATCGGGCTAGCCGAATGTACTAGTTTTCAGGGGAATAACTGAAGAACCGTTTCCGCTAGAAAGACCAATTTCGTATATCGCTATCTTTTACGGTATAAAATTAGTTCTTTGGACTTTAAAATTTATCGAACTAGTCCACCCTAGACCCGCCTTTAGAATGTACTCGTTTTAGCGAATAACTCGAAAACTGGAGCAGCTAGAAATTCCAAATTTGGTATGCCATTTTCTATTATGAATTTCAATTATGTACATTTCAATGAATACATTTTTCACACATTTAAGTTACATACGTATAACAAAAGGGGCTACTTGTTAATTTGTTGTTTTTTCTTTTACTTGTTAAGAAGTTTTCGTGATGACTAGTGGAGTAGGTAAGGAGGGGGGTTACAGGGTTACCCCCCTCCCCTTGATCAAAAATATAGTGCCAGGATTTAAACCACTTTCAAGATTATTTTTTTTAGTAATTTTGAAAACTGCTGGTAAAGAAACTGCTGGTAAAAAAAAAAATTCTGTCATTTTTCCTTACGCTGGCTCAGCTACTCAAAAACCTTAAAAGTTGGAGGGGAAGGGGCGGAGGCAACCGGATTACGGTTACTGGAAGAATGTAGCAGTAAAGAATCTGAGGGAGCGGTTGGTGCAAGTGCTTATTTCAGGTGCAGTTTTTGTCACAAACTTTCTGTAAATTCCGTGAAATTCTTCAGTACAAAAGGGATTATACTCTCCTCGAAACCAGTATCGTCTGACGTAGTGAGCATTAAACCCAGCTATTGATAAGAAAGCCTCCCAGGTGGTGAAGTGGATAGCGTCACCGACTGCTGTCTAGTGGGCTTGGGTTCGAATCCCGAGTAAGGCATGGTTGTTTTCCTGAGGATGAAGACAGTCTTCCGCCTTCTGGGTCCTCGTTGAATGAGAAGCTGCACCCTTCAGACCTTAGTCAGTGATGCTTGCATGTATTAATAAACTTTGTATTCTTGTCTTGTGTGTCATTCTCTCTGTCCTTCTTCTGGTGTCACTGGACCTGTATTCGTGCTAATGCAGAAACAGGGGTCATAAGCAACAACATTGATAAGAAAAAAGGGGGTTTAATTGTTTCGTTTTGTTCCTTTGTTACTCAGTTCTCACTCTGACTCCGCAAGCTGTTGCTTTTTATTCAAGCTTCAAATTTTCGTCAGTTAATCACAAATTGTGGTCTTTAAATCAGTGGCGTTGATATTTGAATTCCATTTTTACATTATAATCTGAAGTTACGGTACTCTGCTCGGTAAGTCTAAACGATCACATATTTTAATTTTACATTTCTTTGGTAAAAAGTCACGTGTAAATGACTCTCGCATGAGTAGTGCAAATGCAGACCTAACGCCATCCATGCCAAGTGCTTCTTCTTCCATTCAGCACGAATGTGGAGCTTTTGTTGACAATTCCCCTGGTTCTGTTAGTGAAGTCTCCCCTAGTTCAACACTATATCGGGATCGAAGAACGGTTCAAAACCATGTGGGTCATCTAAACCCGACAAATGTGGAACGATCTGTGAATGCCTCTCATAGCTTTACTAAAGCACACCCATATGATATTGGATTGTTTGTAGCAAAATATATATCGAATGATAAAAAAAACTGGACATACTCAACAACGTCTGGGAACCCGATCCAGGATTTGCTTTTCCAACAAAAGGGAAAATAAATTTGCGAGTCTAGTGTAAATGGCTTTATCCCTGGAAATGGCTTGCCTATTCAGACTTTCAAAGTCTTTTGCAAGTTGGGCACTTTTTTCACCTAGTGATGGTGCCGGATCTGGTAAGCAGTCCTTAGCTCAGATATGTAAATCTAAATTTGATAACTGGAAAAAAAGCCTTCGAGCGATTTTCCGAGCATGAAAAGTGTCATTATCATAAGCAATCAATATAGATTGCTGGAACTTTGAGTGACATCGCGTTTGGAAAGAAAAGGTCTGTGAACGAGCAATTAGACACTGCGACGGCGAGAGAAAAATTAGAAAACAGAAAAAATATCATATCAATGATTGAAGCAGTTGTGTTTTGTGAAGAGCAAGGTCTCGCGTTAAGAGGGTACAAGGATTCGGGGAGAATTGCAGTGACCGAAAATCCAGATGAGAATGACGGAAACATTACGAGCACTACTTCGTTCCTGAAGTAAGTGTGACCCCCGTTCTGAAACATATTCTGGATTAAAGCGGTGGAAATGCGCAGTGTAACATCCCCCGGAGAATCTAGAATGAAATAATTGAAGCCTGTAATAATTTGATACTTCGCAAGCTTGTAAGTTTGTTAGTGAAATAAATTATTCAACTTTTTTTGCCATCTTCGCCGACGAAACAAGTGACATAGCAGGTATAGAACAATTATCGTTATCGTGTTCGTTATATCGACAGGGGAAAATTCGCCGTGAAAGAATTTTTATTTATCCATGATATAACGGGTATCCAAGATATAACGGCTATCCATGATATAACGGGTAAAGGATATGCATTGACAATAGTAAACACGCTGCAATCATTAAATGAGGAGATCAAGAAGTTGCTTGTCCAAGGTTACGATGGAGCGGCCTCAATGAGCGAAGACTAAATGATGTGCAAGCCCGTGTGAGGTAAGTAATTACATCCGCCCTTTATGTACACTGCTCTGCCCACAGCCTCAACTTGGCCGTATCAAATGCGTGTGAGGTCATAGCAATAATAAATTGCATGGGGACTATAGCAACCTTGTATGAATTCCTGAACACTCCAAGAAGACAACATGTACTCACGACCGCAATAGATGATATGGAAGCACCTACTTTGCGACGAGAAAAACCAAATCATCCCTGTGCAACCCGATGGTTGGAAAGGTATGACTCTGTAACAGCAGTAATAGAGCTTTATGATCTAGTTGTTGAAATACTCCAAAAAATATCAGACTGGATAGATAAAGATTCATCAGCACAAACCAATTCTCTGCTGTGCACGGTAACAAATTGCCAATTTGGGATTTCGCTCTTTTGCATTCACAAGGTGTTCTCTTTGACTGTGCATGTGTGTAGATTTCTGCAGAAGTCAACGACTGACTTACGGGAAGCAGTGAACCTGGCGGAAGACTTTAGTAGTGAAATAAAATCTTTGCGCGAAAATGCCAATGGCGAATTGTCTAAAATATATATTTTTGCCTCGGAAACTTTTGAGAAGTTAGGATTATCTATTATAATTCTTCGGGTGGCTGGAAAACAAGCAAATCGCGTTAACGTATCAGCAGCGACACCAGAAACATATTTCCGTGTCAGCATTTTAATTCCATTTCTCGATTCTTTCTTGTCTCATCTGGATTTATGCTTCCTAACACACCGAGAAATTTTAAAAGATTCCACTGAATTCTACCAACTAATCCTTCAGTTTTGCAAGCTTCGCAGCTTGAAGCGTTCGCAGCGCTCACAGAGTTTTATGCTAATGACTTGGACGGTTGCCAGGAAAACTTAAACTATGGGCTAACATTCTGGTATAAAAGAATAATGAGAGCAGAGGGATATGATAAAGTTAGCCCCCCGAAAACTTCTATAAAAGGCCTGGCTATTTGCAACCAAAATATTATGCCTAATATAGTTAGACTTCTGGAAATATTAACCAGTTTCTACTTGCACAAGCGAAAGATCATTCTCAACCCTTCGCCGTTTTAAGACGTACATACACAATTCCATTGGAAGTACAAGGATGAACTGTCAAGCTCTTCTGAACATTCACAGGAATCATACCCCAACTACAGAAGACGTATTAAATGAACTTGCTAAGAATCCTCGTCGACTGGACATTGCCTTATAATCTAAAGTGCGCAGTGACAAATCCGTGCATTGACTCATAAGCATTGAGAATTATCTCTATCATAATCCATTGGAACTAAAAAATAACTTTTATGTTATTCTGATGTTATACATGTAATTTACAGATATGAATATATGTTAGTTTTCTCCTTTGATCACCCGCTGGGTGAGTTTATTTTATGTTATTCCCTAATACCCATGCCTTGGGCTTCTTATGGTAAATACATACATGTAGTATATTCTTAACACCAAAAGAGTTTTTATATAAATAAAAAATAAATATACCGTTTGCATATACTGTACTGGTGTCAAATCAAAGTGCACGGCCAATGTACAATGGGATATACACGAACAGACTTACAAGTATAATTCAAATGAACGATTCATTATAAAAGAATTCCACACACAAGTATATATATATATCACGATGTATATGGGTAACTCACACACATACACATATATATATATATATATATATATATATATATATCACGACGTCACTGGGGGGAAACGATCTCAAGGATGACCCCCCCCCCCTCTTGAAGAAATCCTATGTACGCCACTGATGATGACTATACAACGATTGCCCTCTTGCCATCTTTAAGAAAAAATAAAAAATATTCTTATTCTTTCAATATAATGAAAATGTATGACATTTGAAAAAATATGCTTTAAATTATATACAGTAAAGAAATTATGCACCGTAAGTTCTTATACTCAACATATTTGTGCAAGCTTTGCTCATGTTTAAGCCATAAATAAGTTGGGAAATAAATATAGCCCTTTGGGCTTTTAATTCATTTGTTCTACTTTTAGAAGCAAGATATATTTGCTATTTTGGCCAGCCACCTTCAAATATATAGCAAGTTTCCATTCAATAAGATAAGCTGTAGTACAAATCTTGAATATATTTCATATCGATAAAGTTAAAAGATTAAAAACAAACTGTTTTCAAATTGTCCTTATTTATAAAATGGCTGCTATTTTCATAAACATTCTATGCTAGTATAAACAAGATTAATAAAACACCTATCCTTATTCATAAAATGACGGTTATCTCCACAAACCTTTTATGCGAGCCTGAGCCAAGGTTAATCTAGGGACCTTGAGTATAAACTACATATTCTATAATATTTAGATAAGGTGTTTCTGTTTGTGAAGGTTTGAGTAATTTTATTTTTTTATTTAAACCATATCTTGTGACGATGTGATGATTTCGTTACATATTACAGTTGACCAGCTGAAACGACCATTTCGGCCTGTCATTTTCGTTTTTTTAGAGGAAACATTTTGCTTAACATGTGCCGGTAGCCAGAATCGTTCATTTCTTTTATCTACAAATTCAATATCGTTTTCCTGTTTCCAAGAAATTACACCCCATACCATTATCAAACAACGTCCCTGCTATCAAGTGAAAACAGAAGCTGTTCCTCACTCTTCCAATAATTGTACATACCAGCCCTGTTATCTATGGTGATTACATTTTTTTCTCGTTGGAGAAAATAAATTTTCGTCACTCAGAGCTTCAAAACTTATGACAGCGAGCCAGTTTTTTTCGTTTGAAAACAATCAAAATTGAATCAATCTAGGATTAACATATCCTCATGCTAATCAACGTCACGAATAACATATGTGATAAAAAGATTTGAGCAAGCCCCAGAACTCGTAGTTGGATATAACTCAATTCAATAGGAAAAATCGCACTGAAACGTTGTTTAATTGTATATATATCTCCCAAGTCTTCACGCCTTACATGCTATGAATAAGACTGAAACCAATATAAAAATGACTTTAAACATCAAGTCATCGATCTCGCTTATTGGGGGCATTGCCAAATCTAAAAGTTGTACTCTCATAATAAATCCGGCAACACATCTTGCAACAGTAAGGCTTTTCGGGTCTGTCGTGTGGTCTGGGTTTTTAACACTCTCATAATATATGTGATAAATAATATATGTGATAAAAGATTTGGGCAAGCCCAGAACTCGTAGTTGGATATAACTCAATTCAATAGGAAAAATCGCAATGAAAAGTTGTTTAATTGCATATATATCTCCCAAGTCTTCACGCCTTACATGCTATGAATAAGACTGAAACCTATATAAAAATGACTTTGAACATCAAGTCATCGATCTCGCTTATTGGGGGCATTGCCAAATCTAAAAGTTGTACTCTCATAATAAATCCGGCAACACATCTTGCAACAATAAGCCTTCGGGTCTGTCGTGTGGTCTGGGTTTTTAACACTCTCATAATAAAGAGCCCCACGTAATAAAGAAACTGCTATAAACTGAAACACGCATACAGTCTCTTTATCTATTTAAAATGTTAAGTATTTAATATTAAGCTTTTCATTTACACTTATGCAAACTTCACGTACACTTATGTTTCATGAACACAATTTAAAAAAAAAAATCTGTTTGAATCTATTCGCTTTCTAATGGGTTCTAAATGCTGTCTGCCATAACAAAGATATTTCAGATCAATAAAGTCACCTACTATTCATTCATAAAACTTTTCGCAAAAAAATATTTTCCAGACAGAGAGTTTTATAGTATTTTATAGTATAGAAATGTAACAGGAAAAAGAAAGAAAAGTTAAAGATAAAAAATCAAGTTTTGAAAAGAAGCCGATTCAGAATGATATATATATATTTTTTCTTCTTCTTCGGTCATCATCATTAACCCCCTATGTCATTTTACTGAAGCTATTTTGATTTAAATTCTATGGAGAACTGGGTGACCTAAATAATGTCCTTAGAGTCGAAATAAAAAGTTTTCAGTAATGTTTCTTTCTGAAGATTTGTGAGACTTGAAGCTTTTCAAAATTAACGATAGCAATGATAAGCAGAAAACGTACGACTAACTTACTAACTTTGTTGTGACCTAAGACAAAAAATATTCCCGTAAATTATTTTCTTCATAAATCTCATATACAGTTTAACAGTTATTTGCATAACACTGAACAAGAAATCTGATTGGTGAGTGATTTGAGTGGGATGACTGGCAGATATTGTTTTCGTGATTTCAGAATCATCACTTCTGGGGAAATAATCTGTACTGAGGTCAAGACAAGCAGTTCCTTGTGCTCGCTCGGATGTTGGGTTCGAGTCCCACATGCGGGGTTGGGCACAGTGTGTTCCGCCCCCACTGGTGCGCCGGGGCAATATCATGTGACGGACTAAATGGTTCAAGATGCTGGCCGATGAAAAGGCGAATAATAATGTATCAAGTGCCTGGCTATTGTTAAATAAGAAACATTTCTTTCTTGTCTTTTTAAAGAATTTTTCACCTATATTTTTAAAAAATTTCTCAAAATCTATATCATTACTACAACTAAATGTACCTTTAAATTTGGCATGATTATGTGCATTAGATTAATAGTAAAAACACTTTGTGCAAAAGATAAGAATAACTCAAATAACATAATCATGAACAAACTAATAAAATAGTTTATGCTTAGTTTCATTAATTTGTGCTTAATTACGTTGTTTGAGTTGTTCTTTATGTGCATTAGAATTTGATTTAGCCATTTTTTTTTTAAATTAATGTTTTTTTGTTTGCCAGGAAAAATGTGGAAAAGGAGTTCTTTTGCCTACATTTATTTTGTCTGTAGACAAGGTTTTTTATTTAACATGTAGAAACGAGCATTTTGTCCAGTACAAAAATGATTTGTTTAGTACAACACTGGAATTTGAGCAGTGTTAAACGACTTTTTATTAATTTTTTTTGTGTTTCTGCTATGTTTAAAATATTTTAGTGACCTTAACGGGTCTCAGGACCTTAAAAGTGACACAAACAGAGTGAACTCCCATGCAGCACATTTTATTTTGTGTCTCTTCTGTTATACATAGATAATACCTAAAGTTTCTAATTAAATTTTAATTAAATTCAATTAAATATTAAATTTAATTCTTAAAACTGTTTAATTTACAAATGTTTTAATTTTGAAGCATAATTTCTTGAATGGATATATTAGCATCACATTCAGCAATACATTTGCTCCTGGAAGCAATTTTTATTGAAATCATGTTTGCAAGCAACATATATCAAAATAAAATCCTAATAAATTTATGAACGTTATACAATTTTTAAAATTATTATCAGATTCCCTTACTGAAGAAATTATCATATATGCTACAGGTATTCACTTATTAATCATAACATTTTTAGGTATTATCGTTGTATAGTAGAAAAGTTACTAAATAAAATAAGAAGCATGGGAATTCATCCTGTTTACGGCACTTTTAAGATTCTTAAGACCCTTTAAATAATTTACTAAGATTGAAGAGTTTGGGTTGAAAGGCGTTTAGTATAAGTTAAGACCTTTTCTTTCTTGAAAGGTAAACAGTACGTTTTGCGTGTATAAATCAATGCCTCATCTCCAAACTCAAATATCTGATGGGGGCAGCATATAATTTTTCCTACAGACATAAATTAAATTTCACTTTCTTTCTTTTATGACTCATTAAACTGAGTTTAATTAAATAAATAAAAAAGCATAAATAAGACGGATAATGAAATTTCACAGAATTTGCAGTTTGAATTTAATTTTTTTTTTCATTTGGCGACTGGACGTTTTCCGAACGCGACGTGATAAAAAATGTCTGATGTGGACAGCACATGACTTTCCTTATATAATTCAATATATTTACTACTTTTATAGTAAAAAAATAAGTTATTCTTATAGTAGATACTTATATTTTTCCAAGATATTGAATTTTCGTCAATTAGTCATCATTTTCATTGACTTAGCGTCATTTTTATCCATTTGGCAAGATTTTCGTTAATTTAGCAACATTTAAAAAATTCGCCAAGTTGGCGCCATTGCACCAAATCCGTCGCCAAAATCTCGCCAAGCGTTATGGACGGAGAAATAAGTTATTCTTATAGCAGTTAAATGACTATTGGCCTTCAAATACAAAAGTATTACTCAAAGTATCTTTTCTCGTGAATGGAACGAGATAGATCCACGAGAATGATGTCACCAAGTTTATCGCATGATATTACATATGAAAAGTGAACATGTTTCTCAAAAGTTAATATTTTTTTTAATTTTGCTCTTTGATACATTTATTTGAAAAATGCGCAATACCTCAAGAACGGTTCATGCTAGCGTTCTAAAGTTTATGTCAATCGTTTTCTAAGTCTTATGTCAATCGTTTCTCTCTCTCTCTCTCTCTCTCTCACACACACACACACACACACACACACACTTTCTCGCACACACACACACACACACTTTCTCACACACACACACACACACACTTTCTCACACACACATACACGCACACAGACCTCACCACAAAAACGTCTGATTCGTTTTCAGGGACGCATGAAACGTTCTCTTCCATCTCCTGTGATGATGAGACAAACGAAAATTTCGTTTTTAACACTTTACAACAAAGTTGAAAAGTGTTTATGACTTTGTTCATTCTGTCTGTCTGTCTGTCTGTCTGTCTGTCCGTCCGTTAGCACGATAACTGCCGTAAAAATGACTTAATCAAAATGAAATTTTAGTATGTTGTTCAGACGGTCTATAGGACCTATGGGAATATAAATGAATAATATCACCCAATTAGTTTTGGATTGAACCCGGGTTGAAAAAATGGAATACATTGAGCCCTATGGGACCTAATTTTTCAAGCATTTTTTAAGCGGATTTAAAATTCACAAATTGCTTCGAAAATTTTAGGCAATATTCAAATTGTTCCATAAAATATATAAAAAAAAAATTCAGCGAAATATATTCAGTAGTTTTTTAAATAAAAATTAAAATAATAATAACACCTCTTATATGAAGCGATCACGTGTCCATGATATGAAACGATCACATGACCCACTTCAAAATGATATATGGCATCCATCTTGTCTCAAAATCGTGATTTTTAAAGTTCTTTCTAATTCATATTGAGTGTTGTATCCATCCTAAAACTACTTTATTTTGGCCTAAATTCTGTGCATCTACATACTTTAACAACGCAATGACAATATATTTCAGTTTAAATACTCATACAAATTTGATTATTTCTACTATTAAGCCTATTTTTCACCTATGTAAAATGTAAACAGCAAAATATGTAGAATGAGTTGTATTAGAATCGCTGTAATTCTTTAACACAAAATCATTTAGTCCATGGAGTCTGCATGGCTGATATGAATGAAATATTCATTGATTTTAGAAAGAGAAGGACGATAATTTTCGATGAAGTTTTACGCATAGAGTTTTACTTACTTGTAGCTCCATGGTCTTAATTTTTAAATAATATAAATTATTATAGTATTGTGATGAATGACATGAATGGGGGAATTATTTATGAATGAAATGTTGCTTTTATAGAGAGAGCCAGGCGTGTTATTTTTTCTATGACGTCATTTGAATGGATTTCAGTTGTTTTCGATGAAGTTTTCAAATATAATAAATTATCGTAGTATTATGATAATTCTAAAATTATTACCGAGGAATGTATTACATTTTAGAGATGTTTAAACCAGGCAATTTATATTTTAATGCCGTCATTTGAATGAAGTTAATTTTTTTCGATGAAGGTTTAAGGTTTCAAATATAATAAATTAATGTAGTATTGTGATAAGTTTTAAAATATTACCGAGGAATGTATTGCATTTTAGACATGTTTAAATAAAATTGCATTGAAGTTGGAAAGTGTTTCATAATCAATGCTTTAAGCATGATTGATCTTTCTTGTTTACTAATATCTCGAGAACCAATGATCGTAGAAACTCCAAACATAGACTAAATTTTAAGCGGAACTATTTCCAGGCTACCCACAAAATTTCATCAAATGCGGTTCAGCCATTCTCCCTTGATGACGGGACAAACAGACAGACAGACAGACAGATTTTCAATTTTATTTATATAGATTTATATTCTTTCCAAGATATTGAATTTTCTTCAATTAGTCGTCATTTTCATTGATTTAGCGTCATTTTTATCCATTTAGCGAGATTTTCGTTAATTTGGCAACATTTAAAAATGGCGCCAAGTTGGCGACATTTCGCTAAATTCGCCAAAATCTCGCCAAGCGTAATAGATGGAGAAATAAGTTATTCTTATAGCAGATAAATGACTATTGGCGTTCAAATACACATGTATTACTCAAAGTATCTTTTCTCGTGAATGGAATGAGTTAGATCCATGAATATGATGTCACTTAGTATTTTTTTTAATTTATGGGATCTTTTGATAAATTTATTTGAAAAATGTGCAATATCTCGAGAACGGTTCATGCTAGCGTTCTAAAGTGTCAATCGTTTTCTAAGGAAAAATTACATAAGAAATGTTTATTTGTGTAACTTTATTAAAGGTTTTGATTTTTTGATGATTTTTTCAAAATTTCACTCGAAAATTTAGGGAGGTTCTGAACATTCGATTGTGTTTTTAAACAATATAGGCTTCCAGTATTCATGGATTGTGATTTTTGTATCAAATTTTATTCGAATCGCTCCATTCTTTCGTGAGATATCGTTTCCACAGTCTCACTGACACACACACACACACACACACTTTCACACACATATACACACACACACACAGACCTCACCTCATAAACGTCTGATTGTTTTTAGGGACGCATGAAACGTTCTCTTCCATCGAAAACTCTAATTCGAATTTTCGACCCCGTCACAATACTTTCCTTAAACATTATATGTATATAAGGAAATTAATAAGAAAAAAACTAAAATATCGAAATTGAGAAATATCATCTTAAATTTATGGTGTTTATTTCATTCTTTTCGCCGTCTAAATTATGTATAAAATAAGTATTCAATGGATACATTTAAGCAGACGTAGTTTTTTATTTTATATTTTGAAGATTTTGAGTCATTTCGCACAAATGGGAGATTTTTTTTTAACGAATCGTACGAACATCGTACGAAAACCCCAGCGTAACCCAAAAGTCACTTATCTACCAAATTTTATGAAATTTGATTAATTAGTTTTTCAGCTAAAATGGCTACATGAGACTTAATCGGGACATTTCACTAAAAAGGACAGCTTTATTTCCCAATTTATAAGCTACAAATGACTTGTCTACCTAATTTTGTGAAATATGGTCAATTAATTTTTAAGCTAGAATGAGTCCATGTATTGCACAGATAGACACACTGACAGACAGCCATAAATGTCACGCTAAGAATGGTTTTCCGGATTTTATAGTGCTCAAAATGTGAAGATCCGTCAAAAACTCGAGTTGCGATTTTCGACATGATTCTAATACTTTCTCTATACACTGCCATGCATTGTAGGGAAAGTAAAAAAAAAATAGAAAATTGTTCAGATGTTCCGCAAAATAAGTTCTAAATTGAAATAGGGCTCATATCCTTCTAACCTTACTATTAATTTTAAATTATGTAATATTTTATTTCACACTTTTCTTTTAGCATTTCACTAACATTTGTCTCATCCATTTCTAGTAATATTTTTTAGTTTGTAAAGAATCTATAAGAAACATGTGAATGCTTACTTATTATAAATCTTTAAATCTAATATAAATGGAATCATTTGAAAAGATATTCGAAAATTAGGAAGAGAATGATTGAAGATATTAAATCTACCACAGAGACATGTTTCATTATCGTTGCCGACGAATGTTTATCGCAAATCATATTCATTTAGTTTAATAATCAACTAGTACTTGTTCACTCGATGCGATTATATTCGGATGTTATATGTACTCCTAGTATATCAAGTGTATAACAATGCAGGCATCACGTTTAAAGTTGTCAGTAACAGAAATTGTAACACATATTATGTTTTAAATAGGGGTAAATGAAGTAGAATTTCTGTGACATTTCTCTCACTTCATTTCCTAGGAGGACTGCAATTTTCCCTTTCTAGTGCACAGTTTGAACATGCGCAATCACGTTATACTAAATATAACTATTTTTTAAATGTTTATATCATGTTTTCTTGATATGTTTAATTTGGTATTCTTAATATACTTAATTTGGTGTTCTTATATGCTTAATTTGGTATTCATGATACGCTTAATTTGGTATTCATGATATGCCTAATTTGGTATTCTTGATAGACTTAATTTGGCATTCTCGATAGGCTGAATTTGGTATTCTTGATAGGATTAATTTGGAATTCTTGATAGGCTTAATTTGGTATTCTTGATATGCTTTATTTGGCACTGAGCAGGGTGCGATCAGGTCTAAAAACCATTATGATGTAATATATGCAATGTTCAATTATTACAGTAAATTTGGTTCAATCGATTGAATAGTTTCAGAGACATTGCAACATAGTTTCAAAAACATTTAGTATGGATGTCCTAATTCATATCACGATTATTACAAAATAATTCACAATTCACAATTATTACTTCGGCAATCAATTGGGTCATCCAAATGGGTGATGCTAAATTTGCTTAAAATCCAAATGATGTTCTAAATAATAAATAAAAATACTTGCAATTGCGAAACAGAAAATTATCTTTAGCTAGATAAGTAAAATTAAAAAGTTAAAAGCTACCTCCGAAAATTTTTCATCGACTCTAAGAGATTTTCCAGCGAAATACATAGAATGATAAAATAACTGCATGCTTAAAAAATCAAAACTATATCTTTAAAATTCAGAAAGTTAGAATTTTATATATTTTCATCCAGTTTATTTTGTGTCATTGTCTGCGATTGAAGTTTACGGTTCGGAGCCGATTGTCTGTTTGATAAATTTCATGTCTGTTTGAAAATGGCGAAAACTCGGCCCCAAATTCAAAAGTTTTATTTTAAACGTTTATGACTTTAAAATACTTTAAATTAAAAATCAAATCTCGCTGAGGTACGTCGTTGCAGGAGCTCATCTACTTCTGTTCCGAAATTCGCGGCTGTCAATAGCTTCAATTTCCCGATATGTAACACAGATATACATACATCGACTTTTATTATTATAGATACAATTGCTGTATGGATTAAGTATTAAATTTATAAAACAGATCATAAGCACCATCGATATTCTAACCAGCCATTGGTTTTTATCCACCTCTCTTTAACTACTGGTCTTATTTCATCGAAGAGATTTTGTGTGCTCTGTCCCTGTTGAACATAAGATGATCTCTTGCATCATTCTGATGTCATTTAAGCCCGAAGCTAAGCAATGGATGCCAGGAAAATCTCCGTTTTTATGACTTTAGTGCGAGATTTTCCCAGATGTTTTCCTGATAGTGCACATTTCGGGGTGTGACTGCAATATCATTGGAAAGAAATTTTCAGAGAAAACATACTATAGAAAAATAGAAGAAAATGTTTATTTTTTTTAACTTCAGTGCATAATTTTTTATTTTTTATTTTGTATGAAAAAATTTAGATTTTGCGCCCAGACTGTAAAAAAAATGGAATTGAAATTAAAACTGAATAAATTAAATGAAGAATAAAATCTATTGTCTTTATGAAATTTCAAATTTCTTATCAAAAAATACTCTTGATACACACATTGCCTGAATTTAAAGTGCATTTATTTCTTTGTAGAATATAAAATAATAATAATAATAATAATAATAATAATAATAATAATAACAATAATAATTCTCTACGATATAAAAGAGGTACACACATTGCCTAAATTTAAAGTGCATTTATTTCATTGTAGAATACAAAATAATATAATAATAATAATAATAATAATAATAATAATAATAATAATAATTCTCTACGATATAAACGAGCTATGAACAAAGAGAGCAGATCATAAGTATTTTAAAGTCTGATTTGCCAGTATACAGAATAGGCTACATACAGACTAGAGTGGTAAATTTCATGGAAACAAAAATTGCACCGGTGAATTTTAAGTAGATGTGGTAAATCAAAAGACAAAAAGTAAAAACTGTTTGCTAAATACAAATTCGTGTCTGCTTATATCATATTTAAACATCGGATATCGTAGTTTCAACTTCTCAACGATCAATAACTATCTTCTGATCTAAGTACAAAATGTGATTTTGCGTATCAACAACAAATAAAGCAAACTAAATGCAAATTTCTACGCAAGTAAAAATATAAACAGATGTTCGTTTCGAAAATACTTCGATTTTCTTCTTCAGATATAAAGCATACGTTTAGGAAATGTTGTACTTCTTTATTCAAATCTGAAGACAGAAATTCAAGTACTTCTAAAAAGGTCGTATATTTTCATTATTTTATTTCTGCAAAAATTTATATTTTGGAATATTTAATTACACCTACAAATACCTATTTCTTTAGGTGTGATTTCAGTAGAACTTCAACTAAAGACTATATTAAACGTATACGTTAGATCAGCGGTTCTCAACCTGTGCCACGGAGTATCTTTTGGGGGCTACAAATAAAACACAGAATATTATGTGGTCACTAAAACTTCTAAGTGGGGACAAAAATGCAGTTATGCAATATCTTACTCAAAAATATAAAAAAGAACATAACGTTAAAATAACACCGTTCCTTATAGGAACTATATAACGCAATATTGCTCTTACATTTAATAAGTTGCAGCTGAAATAATTTAGTTGCATATTATGCATTTTAAATTATTAAATTTAATTATTATTAGTATACATATAAGTATTTAAGTATGCAGAAAAGTTTTCAAACTGCCAAACTTTTAGTATTTACATCATAGTCATTATTTTAAGCCAAGATTTACTTTTTACTTACCCTACAATACATGGTAATGTATAGAGAAAGTATTAGAATCCTGTCGAAAATCGCAACTCGAGTTTTCAACGGATCTACACGTTTTGTCATCTCTATAATACGAAAAACTTATTGTTAACGTGACGCCTATGTGTCTGTCTGTGTGTCTGTCTGTATGTCTCTCTGTGCAATGTATGTATCCCCTCTAACTCAAAACTAATGGACTAAATATCATAAAATTTGGTATGTAAGTCACTTGTGGGTGAACCTGGTGCTGAATAGCTTTGGGTACGATTCGGGATGCATCAATCCAAAATTTATACATTTTGCGAAATGGCCCGCAAAAATTGTCTGTATCCACTCTAGCTGAAAAATTAATAGATCAAATTTTACAAAATTTTGTAGATAAGTAACTTGTGGGTTGCCCTGGTGCCGATTAGATTTTGGTACGATTTGGAAAAAAATAACCTGCCTGTTTTTGCGAAATGATCCACAAAAATCGGCAAAGTCTAAAATAAAAAATCTAGTGTGGGTAGCACATGACTTTCCCTGCAGATCCACGTTTTCTTCATTTAAATTAAATGTAATTCACTTTTAATTTAATTTTCGTCCTCATTTGGTAACTGGACTTATTTTCAAAGGTGGCGTCTAGAAAATACGAAAAAACTAAAATATCTTGAGAACGGCTAGTCCTAGTGTAATGAGGCTGGTCTTATTCTTTCCCTCGTTAAAAATTACGTATAAAACAAGAATTTAATGGATATGTCTAAGCATACGTTGCTTTCATTTTAAATTTTGACGATTGTTGTGGGCCATTTCGCAAAGAAAGCAGATTATTTTTTTCTGAATCGTACCAAAATCTAATCAGCACCAAGGTGACCCACAGGAAATTTATCTACCGAATTTTGTGAAATTCGGTCCATTAGTTTTTCAGCTAAAGTGGATGCAGGCAATTTTTGCGAGCCATTTCGCAATAAAAGGCCAGTTATTTTATCCCGAATCGTACCTAAAACTAATCAGCACTAGATTCGCCCACAAGTGACTTACCTACCAAAATTTATGAAATTCGGTCAATTAGTTTTTTAGTTAGAATGGATAGAAAATCTACACAGACAGACGGACAGACACACAGACAGACACATAGACAGACAAACACACGTCACGCTAAAAATAGTTTTTTGTATTCTAGAGATCTCGAAACGTGTAGATCCGTCAAAAACTCGAGTTGTGATTTTCGGCATGATTCCAATACTTTCCCTATACATTACCATGTATTGCAGGGAAAGTAAAATGAATAAAACCAGTATTTATAACATTGATTTCCAATTATTAAGACTCAATTTCAATTTTGGGCAATAAAAGGCCAGTTATTTTATCCCGAATCGTACCTAAAACTAATCAGCACTAGATTCGCCCACAAGTGACTTACCTACCAAAATTTATGAAATTCGGTCAATTAGTTTTTTAGTTAGAATGGATAGAAAATCTACACAGACACACAGATAGACAGACAGACAGACACACATGCACACACACAGACGTCACGCTAAAAATGGTTTTTTCGTATTCTAGAGGTCTTGAAACGTGTAGATCCGTCGAAAACTCGAGTTGCGATTTTCGACATGATTCCAATACTTTCCCTATATATTACCATGTATTGCAGGGAAAGTAAAAACTACGTATGCTCAAATATATCAATTAAATGCTTGTTTTCTAAGTAATTGTTAACGATAAAAAGAATAATACCAACCCCATTACACTCGGACTAGCCGTTCTCGAGATATTTTAGTTTTTTCGCATTTTCGCTAAGCCACCTTTGAAAATAAGTCCAGTTACCAAATGAAAACGAAAATTGAATTAAAAGTGCAAATTCAGTGTAATTTTAAATAAGTATGGGTGTTATTTTGTGCAGCTAAACTCAATTTAATGAATTATTGAAGAAATAAAGAGAATGTGAATATGAGTCTGCAGGGAAAGCCATGTGCTGCCCACATCAGATTTTTTGCTTTCCCTACAATACATGGTAATGTATAGGGAAATTATTGGAATCATGCCGAAAATCGCAACTCGTGTTTTCGATGGATCTACACGTCTTGAAACCTCTAGAATACGAAAAAACTATATCGTGACAATTTTTAGCTTGATGTCTGTGTGTGTGTCTGCGTGTGTCTGTGTGTGTGTGTGTGTTTGTCTGTCTGTGCAATGCATGTGTCAACTATAACTGAAAAACTAATGGACCGAATTTCATAAAATTTGGTAGGTAAGTTATTTGGATGTGACCCTGGTGCTGATTAGTTTTTGGTACTATTCAGAAAAACAAACCCGCTTTTTTTGCGAAATGGCTCATAAAAATTCCATGTATCTACTCTAGATAAAATACTAAGTGACCAAATTTGGTAGATAAGTTTCTTGTGGGATACTCTGGTGCTGATTATATTTTAGTACGATTCGGAAAAGAACAACCTGCCTTGTTTTACGAAATGGCCCGCAAAAATCCCCAAAATAAGAAAAAAAGACTGCGTATGCTTAAATGTATCAATTAAATTCTTGCTTTATACTCAAATTTTGACGAGGAAAAGAATATAACACACTCCATTATACTTTAGGACTAACAGTTCTCAAGATATTTGAGATTTCTTGCATTTTTTTAAGCAGATTTCGGGAAAATGCCCAATTACCAAAAAAAAAAAAAAAATTGAATTAAAAATGAAAATTTAGTGTTATTTTGTGCAATTAAACTCAATCTAACGAATTATTAAAGAAATAAAGAGAAAAATAATTTGAGTCTGCAGCGAAAGTTAGATTTTTTATTTCTTATTATAATTTTGTGGCTCGCACTCAACCAGTTAAACACGTATTTCTACGTATGACAGCGTCATATTTTTGGTGGTGTTACATTTTTCCAACAAAACGATCAGTCAAAAATCAAGCTCTCTTTATTTTAAATTCAAAATAAAAAAAATTACAATGCAAAAATTTTCACAATAATGATTAAAACTGTAATTTCTCGTGATTTTTTAACTATAACTAAACCCCTTTTATTCATGCCTATGTCAAACGTTGTCTTATGCCGCCATGTTAAAAAAATATAAAATTTCAATTACATTTTGAAGTTTTCGTTCGAATTAAAGAAAATTCTATCTAGTTCTAGATGTTTTGATAATAGAGTCGGATATAAAGTCTGTGGCCGCTATCGTGTATTCAAGACATCGGTCACAGATATACGGACAGGCAGAGAGGCAGTCAGACAAATGGACGGACAGAGGGCATCATTAAAAAATAGTCAAATCATGTTCCGGAGGTTTTAAAACATATATTGGCATCAAAATTTTGCAATCGAAAACTTTTGTGAAAACAATAATTTTTCAATACTACGTATGAGAAAGTGAAAAGAATGTATAAGGGCCTCGCCACAATGTTTTTAATGTTGAATTATATACCTGCTTCTTTTCGGATGACAACAAGTAAACCTATTTTAAAGTAACCAATTAGCTTAGATTTTGAGCAACTCTAACTTGAAAATTATCCATATTGATAGCATCCGCAATACATAATTCACGTAATCCACATATTAAAATATTTTAATAATTAATTCATAAATTTTGAGTCATTTTCGTTAATTTAGCTTTATTTTTGCAATTTTATCTTCAAATTGGTGATATTTCGCCAAATTAGTAGCCAAGTTTACCAAATTTATCCCCAAGCGTTGCAGACAGACTGAGAGAAAGGCTTTTCTTATACATAAATAAATGAATATTAACGAATTGTTGGGCATGAAAAGGTAAAACTATTACATAAATTATCCTCTTTCTTGATTGGAACGAATTCGATCCACGAAAATGATGCTAACAAATATGTCGCAAAATATTGTACATGAAAAAGAACATATTTCACGATAGCTAATACTTTTATTAATTTTATGTCACATTTTTGATAAATTTATTTGTAAAATGTACATCATCTTGAGAACGGTTCATGCTAGAGTTCCAAAGTTAGTTTGTCATTTGTTTTCTAATGAAAAATGACATAATAACTGATTATTTACTTAATAATATTGAAATTTCAGATTTTTTAATGATTTTTCAAAATTTCATTTGAAAATTAGATGGTATTCTGAACATTCGATTACGTTTAAAATCAATAGGCTTCCACTATTAACGGATTGTAATATTTATACCAAACTTCAAATACCTGACGAAATTCGAATTTTTGTGAAAATTATCAATTACCAACAAATAGTAAATTACCAGGGATTGCCAACAAATAATAAATTTAAAAATATCATTTAAATATAAAACTGGACGTACTCCTTGATACTTTCTGACGTACCGTTTGGCGATTTAATTTTCAAAGATATCTAATTATCACTAACTTGGCGATATTTCTGAAAAATCGTCTGGTTAGCAATATTTCGCAAAATTCGTCACCGAACGTGACAGATAGATAGATATATTAGATTTTCTGATGTGTATATATTAAATTATTTATTTAAATTTTGAATAGTCAATTAAACAATTACGGTTATTTATTACTGTTATTCCTTTAATTGATCTTCAAATTGTAATTTATATAAACTACAGATATAGTTTACGAAATGGGCTGCATGGGCTTTAAAGCTTATGGTGTCGAAAACGTAAATTCACCACAGTACACTCCCGGTATTTTATTCTGCCATTGAATTTTCTGAAACTCTATTTAACTACTCCTCTCATGTCTCCAATGGGATTTGGGGAAGACCTTCTCATCCTTTGTGGAATGAATGATGATCCCTACTGCAGTCTCCTAATTTCTGGCACGTTCGGGCATTTGTTGTGGGTGAAACCCGTGCTTTTGTAACTTCTTCAAGTTTTCTTCTTTGCTAGATTTTCTGCTTCTAAAACAGATTTTGGGAGTGCTTGGAATATCATTGGAAAAATGTCTTGCTTTTCTTATTTTTGACAACAAATACACTGTAAAGAGATCTTGGTTGGTTAGTACTTGCTTCTTAAGTACCAGTGTCTTCCGATCTTCTATAAAAATAGATATATTTTATTTTTATTTTCTCTAAAATGTATTGTGTTATGTGTATAGGGAAAATATTGCAATAATTAGGATGTTTTATTTTGTATTCTCCTTGGATTTGCAAGTTTTATGTGCCCTAGAGCAGCGGTTTTCAAAAACAGTGATATGCGAGATGATGACTAGTGGTAGGTGCATAAATTGGACAATATAGCATAAACATTTTACTATCTTCTGAAGAAAAGGTGAACTCCTTCATATTTCATATGACAGAAATTTAACAGATTATTTCAAAAACTGCCTGTGCGTAGAGGATGCCGTATTTGTGAAAAAATATTTTTTTGCAATCACAATTAAGGAAATTCATGTCTACAGCCGATGAGGTGGTCGAACGGTCAAGGCAAGCATTTCCCAGCGATCTTTCGGCTGCCCGGTTGTGGGTTCAAGTCCCACCTTCAGGCATGGATGTTGTGTCGTTGGGTGCAGTGTGTTCCACTCTTACAGGTGCGCCGGAGGAACGACATAAGACGGCTAAATGTATCTTCTCGTCAATGGTAGTCTTCGTAAAGGACGGTTTGCGTGCAAGCCGATTTCAGCCAATCGTCGAGAAACTATTCTCGCTGATATTGGAACATCAAATGTACCTTGTAAATTCTGAAGAAGACCGCCAGTCGTCGTCTGTAGCCACCACATGTCCTTGAATACACCGATAAACGCGTGCTGGCGTACGTCTGGATGGACCTGTACCTCTACGACGATTCACATGCCTTTCCCCAATCCATCTTCTCTAAACCCTTTGCACAGTGGAAGCATCTACGCTTGTTTTGGTCGTCCAAATGCTGAAGCGGACACGTGTCTTCTGAAACAACGGAAAACAGCTTAGAAAATGGGGTATCGTAAGCGACAGATAGTATCAACTGTTGGCTCATCTGCCGTTTCCATCCCTTTTAACCCGCTCTCTTATCACTTGATCTACTTGCATTTTAAATCATTTGTATACATCGGCCAGCTGTGTTTGTCTCGCAGTTTGCATAATTATATGGCTAAAGCTTCATGGTGTTGCATTTTCTATGTCGGGCATAGTGTATATAATATTTAAAAGTCTGTACAAAATACGGTTCAATGAATTTGTGGGGAATGCCACGCGATGCTCACATTAGATTTTTAACACTTTACAACGTAGTTTAAAGTGATTATGACTTTGTTCATTCATTCTGTCTGTCTGTCTGTCCGTTAGCACGACAACTGCCGTAAAAATGGTTTTATAAAAATGCATTTTAGTATGTTTTTCAGACGGTCTGTGGGACCTATGGGAATATAAATGAATAATATCACCCAATTAGTTTTTTATTGAACCCAGATTGAAAAAATGAAATACATTGAATCCTATAAGACCTAATGTTTCAAACATTTTTTAAGAGAATTTAAAATTCATAAATTGCTTCGAAAATTGTAGAAAATATTTCAATTATCCCATAAAATATATAAAAAAAATTTCAGTAAAATATGTTAGGTAGTTTTTTAAATAAAAATTATTTAATATAGGGAGAAAAACAAATTCAATTAAATTCTGACTCTCGTTATGTCCTCCAGAAACAAGCAGGAAAGATCAATCATGCTTAAAGCATTGATTATAAAACACTTTCCAACTTTAATGCAATTTTATTTTAATATCTATAAAATGCAATACATTCCTCGGTAATATTTTAAAACTTATCACAATACTACAATAATTTATTATATTTGAAAACTTCAACCTTCATCGAAAAAAATGAACTTCATTCTAATGACGGCATTGAAATATAAATTGCCTGGTTTAAACATCTCTAAAATGCGATACATTCCTCGTTAATATTTTTAAAACTATCATAATACTACGATAATTCATTATATTTGAAAATTTCATCGAAAACAACTGAAATTCATTCAAATGACGTCATAGAAAAAATAACACGCATGGATCTCTGTATAAAAACAGCATTTCATTCATAGCATTTTCCCATTCATTCCATTCATCACAATACTATAATAATTTATTTTATTTAAAAATTAAGACCATGGAGCTACAAGTAATTAAACTCTATGCTTAAAACTTCATTGAAGAAAATCGTCAGTCTCTTTGTGATATCAATGAATATTTCATTCATATCAGCTATGCAGACTCCATGGGCTAAATAATTTTGTGTTAAAGAATTACAGCAATTCCAATACAACTCATTCTACATATTTTGCTGTTTACATTTTACATAAGTGAAAAATAGGCTTCGTTGTAGAAATAATCAAATTTGGATGATCCTTTAAACTCAAACATATTGTAATTGCGTTGTTTCAGTATGTAGATGCACAGAATTTTAGTAAAAATAAAGTGGTTTTAGGACGGATACAAGACTCAATATAAATTAAAAAGAACTTAAAAAATCACGATTTTGAGACAAGATGGATACCATATATCATTTTGAAGTGGGTCATGTGATCTTTTCATATCATGGTCACGTGATCGCTTCATATAAGATTTGCTATTATTATTTCAATTTTTATTTAAAAAACTACTGAATGTATCCCGCTGAATTTTTTTTATATAATTTATGGAACAATTTTAATATTACCTAAAATTTTCGAAGCAATTTGTGAATTTTAAATCCGCTTAAAAAATGTTTGAAAAATTAGGTCCCATAGGGCTCAATGTATTTCATTTTTTTAACCCGGGTTCAATCCAAAACTAATTGGGTGATATTATTCATTTATATTCCCGTAGGTCCTACAGATCGTCTGAACAACATACTAAAATTTCATTTAAGTCATTTTTACGGCAGTTATCGTGCTAACGAACAGACAGAATGAATAAAATCATAAACACTTTTCAACTTTGTTGTAAAGTGTTAAAAAGAGATATATTATACAATAAATATCTTTCCAAGAGTTTAATTATTTTATATAGGAGAAAAGTTTCACATTTTAAAATAAATATGGTAGATAACAATTTTTCAGATTTTCAAATAAAATAAATTATTATAGTATTGTGATGAATTAAACGATTGAAAAAATGATTATGTATGAAATGCTGCTTTTATATAGAGGCGATTTATATTTCGATGACGTTATTTGAATAAAGTTCATTTGTTTTCGATGAAGTTTTCAAATATAATAAATTATTGTAGTGTTATGATAATTTAAAAAATATTACCAAGGAATGTATCGCATTTTTGAGATGTTTAAACCAGGCAATTTATATTTCAATGCCGTCATTTGAATGAAGTTCATTTTTTTCGATGAAGTTTTCAAATATAATAAATTAATGTAGTATTGTGATAATTTTAAAATATTACCGAGGAATGTATCGCATTTGAGACGTTTGTTTAAAATTGCATTGAAGCTGGAAAGTGTTTCATAATCAATGATTCATGCATGATTGATCCTTCTTGTTCTTATTTCAATTTGCTGCATCTTTATTCCGACACAGCTTTTTGAAAGACAATTATGCTTACAAGTTACATTTAGCAATTGGAAGAATTCATTTAATATAAAATATACTTTTACAATATTATCGATGCATATAAATATTATGAAAATATATTTCACTTTTCAGTTTTCGCAATTGCATTCTCTGTAATGTGCTAGATAGTTAATCCCAAAATGGGTAGCATTATTCTATGCTGAGATCTGTCCAAATGGACTTCCTTATGGTAGAATTAGGTAGAATTAGCGCCAATACCAAATCCAAGCAGAAAGTTATTTAAATTTTTGTATTTTCGCTCGGTCACTTTTGCACTTTCTGAAATAGATATTAAGCATAAAACCATTTGCCTTAAAATTTACATGCACTCTCCCCCTGATATTATTTCAAATAAACACATTTTAGCTCAAGAGAACTTTGAATGTGAATAATGATAGTGGTTAAAAGTGGGCGTGGCCACATACACTATTGATTGCTATTATCTCGTCTTTTAGCTATTAAATCTTATCAATAGTTTATTAATAATGCTTAATTTCTCCAATTTAACGTAATTTTTAGGATTTTCTATATGCATAAGGGAGCACAGACATAAAAAGTCCACATTTTGGTATTTAATGTCCAAAATGTTCCAAAATATTTTCTGCTTACAGAGGTGTTAATTTTATTCAGCTTGTATGACTATAAAATATTCCTAAATAATATATTTAGCAAGCATGGCATGTCAGACGCCCTATCTTCTTTCTCTTAGATCTATCCTCTATTTTTAAAATTAACACTTTCCGAGATCTATGCTCCAGTTTCACAGCTTCTATAGGAGATACCTCGTTAAAAATTTTATAGAAAATTATTCCTTTCTAAATCAACACTTGATCACAACACTGCTAGAAAAGAGGTATTACAACTTCAAAAAATATTTTTTGTTTTCATTACTTTTATTTTTTACATACCTTTTGGGTTTGAAAATTTCCAAAATCAAAATTTCCTATGAAAGCCTGTGTGAAAGTGTGTATCAAAGATCAAAGTTATTGGGGCAAAAGCACAACAAATTATATCTTTTAGTTTCTAAGAAACGTGGGCAAACGTCAGCATGAAGGAAAATAGGCGTCAGAGCCCCTCCCCTCATATAACTTATTGCAAATAGGACCGCCTATTTGGTCCTTTTGGCAAAAGTCAAGTGCATGATTCCTTTTACGATTATTAGAGGAGGTATATAAATAAGAAAATGCATCAATACAAAAAAAAAGTTGCATTATTTATAAAAATAATAAAAATTTATAAATACGTTTAACGAATGAGTATAAAGGTGATTCAAGTTGGACACATTCACAATATGAAATGACTTTTTTAATATGGTTATTAGATTAATATGGTTTAATACGGTTCGAGATTATAGTCAGTTCCACATGGTGTATAGGCGCAAGCATAGGCCACAGAAGCATAGGCGCAATTGTCCCCTTCGTTCAGTTGGCAGACTAGAGTTGAAGTGTACAGCTGGGGAAGCAGAGCCAATTCAAAGAAACCATGCGATAGGGAGTAATATTCTCTGAAAATTTTACATGAATAATATTTACAGGAGATTGTCTTCTAAATCTAAATATATCTAAATGCATAACAACTTCAAAATTTCCTAGAACAACGCTAAATTTTGAGACCAAATTTCGAATCCATATTAAAATTTGACATCGGCAATAAATTTAAGACAATTGGTCCAGTAATTTCTGTATTATGAGTATGTAAAATTTCGAGCTCCTAATGTTAAATTAGTTTCAAGACTTTTATTCATATCTTCCAGTAAAATATTTTTATTGCACTGATTATTTTATTATGTTCCTATTATTATGCTAATTACTTTATTACGTCTGGGACTATTAAACGCCCCAAACAAAATCTTCGTATTTGTTCTTCTTTTAAATAATTTTTAGTATGCAAAATGAATTATGAAATTAATACATGCATTTTTCAAGCATCACAGCCATGCAATTAAAGAAATACTCGTATATTAATTTAGTTCAAATTGTTAATTACAGATTACTGAGTGGTGCAGAAATGGACAAAAAATTGATTTTACTGAGTTAACTTCGACAGTAAGAGCTTGCAGTTTTGTCCCAGTAGCTAGTTCAATGGCTGAGCAAGGCTGGCCAATACGAAGATTCTGATAAGTTTGACAATTTACATTTCTAAATTCTGTTACTGTTTTATTATTATTTCTATAAAATAGGTTTTTGGAATTATATTTTTCCAAGTGTAATTTTCTAAATTTCAATAAACGACAACCCGACCAGTCGAACCTAGCCTCATTTTTTAAACTTCTATATTAATTTAACAAGAAAGTCAATTATCAGCCAGATTTTATGAACATATCAGGTATTTACCTGAAGTGGATGCATAAATTAAACACACGTACACGAGCGCGTTAAAATATCTTATTCCTAGTATTAGAGAATCAAAATGTGTAAATCCATCTGAAATTACTATTCCAATTTTAGACCCCGGTAATGTATTTTCCCTATTCATATTCTATATGTTAGAGAAAGTAGAAAAAATGTATCAACTTGGATCTTTAATTTTATTCCAAGTTTTATAAAAACAGTGCAACCAAATCAATATCCAATGAAATGTTTATAGAGTTATCTATTTTATGACTTTTCTTTAAGCAATTTTTCTAAGACTACTGTAAGAACTGTATAATATACGTCGACAAATAAGAAGATTTCTAATAAAATCTTATTGGTTTTACATTCAAAAGCATTGTGCTTTGGAATATATTTTCAGGTTCCTTTTATATATTTCGCATCTAAGTTCCTTTCTTCCGCATCTTCCTTTTAAGGAAACACTTTTTGACTTTAGCAAAGCGGCCAGATTTTAATCTATGAAGTTTTCAGTAAAATGCACTCAGAAGCATTTTCAACGTTAAATAAGAACAACATTCAGCTTTATTCTCGCCTTGAAAATAAATTGACATCGTCTCGCTTTTACATTTTGAATTCGTTTTTACTATTTTCTGCAGATAAGACGCTCTCATTCCGTAAAGCAGTCACAAGTAGAATGGTTGAATTTTTTAATTCTCTCACTTTAATGGAATATCGATTCTTAAAAATGCCATTAAGATTTTATGTCACAAGATAAATTACAGTGATTTCTGTTTATGGCTACCACTTGCCGGGCCCCCCAAAAACAGGCGTTTATACAGGTGATAACGGAATTTCGTTAGTGAAAGATGGGTAAAGTGGCCACTCTAACAAAAAAATTAAATTTTCGTAATACGACCATTAAAAAAATTAAAATAATGCTCTTAACCAATATTGGGATTTATATATATTTATGATTTTGATTTATATAGATTTATGGTTTTATATAGATTATGTTTTTTCTCATAGATTTAGTTTTGCTTATAGATTTAGTTTTGCAAAATGTGTCTTATAAGAAGTAAATGAATATAGCCCTATGAAATGGCCACTTTACCCAAAATAATGAAGCAAAATGGCCAATATACAGGATGTATATGAACTGCTTTGATAATATAAGAGGGGTGATAGTACCCATCAAGACGAACAATATTTATAATGGAACCTAAGATCGCATTCCCTTCTAAGCGTCAGAAAAGAGTAAAGTTAAATTTTCAAAAGGGAAAATAAGAAGAATTAACGTAATCATAAGTTGCACAATCCCATTTTTTTACACCAGAGAACGACTCAAAGTAGATGCTCAAAGTGACGGCCAAGGGTGCCGTTGCACAATTCACACCGGCGAATGAACGACTCCCACACCCTCTCGAAAGCATCTGGTTTCGTGTTTATCCTGTCCTCTGCAACAACGATTCTCGCAACGAGATTTTCTACGAAGTCCACAGGCGTCACGTACACAAATGATTTTATGTGCCCCCAATAGAAGAAGTCCAGTTGGTTGAGGTCCAGTGAGTGCGGAGACCTAAGGTTCAGTGAGTGCGGAGACCTCCTATATATAGGAGCCTTACGGCTCCTATAGGAGCCTTACGGAGACCAAGCCACAGGTGCACTACGTCCAATACATCGTCTGGGATATGTGGCATTCCAGAAGTGTCGGATGACTAGAAGTGACGGTGATGTTCTGGAGATGTGATACTTCCCTGGCGCGATAGCTATGCCGTCCGAAGTGGCGACTTGTGCTTTTTGGACGTGTTTGAAATTGCTCTTTCTGGCACTCAGAGTGGAATGCGACCCTAGGTTCCATACTAAATATTGTTCATCTTGATGGATACTATCACCCCTCTTATTTTGTCAGAACAGTTTATATACACCCTGTATGGAATAGAAAGATTTTTTTAAAAACTTTATTTAACACAAATTAAAAAATAATGTAGTAAAGATGAAGCATAAATGGTGTTCATTATAAGTATATATGCAGTACATTCTTTCCTTTTTTAAATATAACGATGTCACTTAATTGAAAAACAGTAAAATATTTCATGTAATATGACTACATAAAGAAAACGTATAATTACGCATAAATAAAATATTATCAAATTATCCTCTAGACGCTTCGCTCAAGCAATGGGGGATATTCATCGGACTAAGTAGTACACTGACCAGCAATATTGCCGTCAGTGGACTAGTGACAATGATATTGCTGGTCACAATGCCCCGCCTTGACGTCATTGTCCACGGATAAGTATTGCACTTTTCCAACATTATAAATGCATTCTCGTAATTATCAATTATTTGTTAAGTAGAAAATTTAGAAATAAGTTTAATAAATAATTTTTTTTTTAAAGAGCACTATAATTTTTTTAAATTTTCAAATTATATTGATTCGCTATTATAAAAGCAAAATAATTCAGAGTTCATGGTCTGAAGAAAAAATTTACAGCTTTTATAGATTTTTTTTTTAAATACAGAATTATCTATTAGGAAACTTAGCATATTTTTTAAAACATTTAGAACTTACATGGTTGCATGTCCAAAATAGCTCACTGAACCAAAAATAGATTAAAATAACATTGGAAATTTTATGGAAGACGTATTTCCTACAGAAACCAGTAACAACTCAAAGCATAATTTATAAAAAAAAGTTTTACCCTTGCTCTGAGGAGTTTTGTGCTCATAATGATCATATCATCGCCCACACCGTATTGACGAATGATAATAGCCGCGAAACCATAGTCCATAGATAGAGATGAATGATTAGATGAGATTTTTCTCATTCTTCTGCAACGTCTTGTTATGGGACATATGTTGCATCATTGTAATCCTAAGTACTTAAAATTTTGCTAACGATAAGCGGGGATAAAATAATGCTTCCATCATTACTGATTTTGAAGTAAATACTTCGACTAGTAAAAATTTAAAGTGATTCCTTTAAGGAGATTAGTGCTCATTGATCATGTTCACCATCTTTTTCTTGAAGATATAAGGTATCTGTTTGGATGGCCGATATAGTGCCACTCAATTTAGACCGGAATCCATTGGGGGCGGCATCCACAAGGACTATGCCCTCCTTCCCCTACCACCAACCTCTCAGAAAAACTTACGAACCCACATATTTAATGTGCCCGTACTCAACTAGAAGATGGGGACAGTTTGAGCAGAGACGAGAATTGAACTCGAGTCGCTTGAATAAAATCCCCGTGCGCTAATCACTGGGCTGTCCCAGCTTTTCACACTGATCATCTTATTTCTTTCACCGTGCTAACGAGCGACAATGGCCTTTACATCATGGTTCACTCAGTGATGAATGATTGGTTGCTTTTATGTAGCGCCCTGTTATACAATAGATGTCGCTTCACAGCAAATAGCATAGCCAAATGGAAACTATGGAACTATGGAAACAGAACAGCAGGAAAATTATTTCTGGTAGTGGAAAGTGCGGAAACAAGTGCATTGTATCCAAAGGAAAATATCTTGAAGGCGACTTAAATGGAATAATTTTACACTGTTACTTTTAATGAATTCGGGAACTTTTGGGTACATTCTGTGTGGCCAACATTTGGATAAATCTTATGTTAGAATCATGGTAAAAGTGATTAGGTGTCAAGCTCCTGTGGATAGCTTTAAAAACAAGGTTGCAAACTTAGACATTTTATGGCAAGATTTTGTCATTCATAGTTGATAAACGTCCCAAAAAATGGCTAAATATAGCAATAAAATATCTAAGCCGGCACCACTTGGTACACCCTTCTATTATGTATTATGTCCAGAGATAAAATGAAAATTAGAGAATAAAAATAAATTTATTTGAGTTTGCTGGCAAAGCAATGTGATACCTACATTATATTTTAAATAGAAGATTACAAAACAAATGTAATCGGTTTTCGCATATGGTATGTTGAAGGCCCAGACCACACGACCAACCCAAGGGTTTTCGGTAAGCAATGTGTGTGGCCGGGAACGCATATGGTATGTAAAACATTTCCTGTAACAAAAATTAAGCGTTTTTTTTTTTGTTTTGTTTTTTAAATATAATTGTTTAGAAAACTTTCTCAGGAGTGTTGAAAATGCTGAATTTATAAGAATGGCTCTCTCAAGGGGTAAAAGTGTTTTTAAAATCGAAACGACTAAAACGAAATTCACGACTCTCAGCATTAAATATTTAAGAATTCAAAATATCAATATTTACCACTAATTTTTTCTTTACCTATATTTTAAAAATTTCAAATACTCAGGTGATAAAAATACGTAACTTGGATATCATACATACATAAAAACTCATCCTAATTAGATTAAACTCAAGTACTGAACATTCTGAATCATAAAAGGAAAGGAACACATTTTTAAATTAAATTGGAAAGAAAGAACAAAATCAATGCGACGCTGTTCAACAGAATGCAATTCTTCAATTCCTACTGTAACCCAAACTAAGTTAGAAATGGCGGTAAAATATTCAGAACTTTTCGCGGTTAAAATTATTTCACGGTTATATGAATATCATATGCATTTTTCTCATTAACATTAATAAATCTAGGCGGTTGGGTATAAAATATGCACGCGAGTTATTTGATTAGTATCTGTAAAAGGATATTTAAAAATATTTGAAGGAATATTTTAAATTAAAATGTCAGCTCAATACTTTGAGCAATGAGTTAAACTAATTATATATACGTTTTTCCCCTATGCAACATTTACGATCTACAAAGAAATGAAAATAATATTTTCGTACATTATTCATAATTTGTACTTTTAAAATTAGTATTTTAACAAATCTCAAAAATATATAAGTGAAACATTGAAAACCTTTTTAAAAAATATTTTCTTGAAATAATATTATATGCATATAGATAAAAGCTTCATTATTATCATTATTATATATTTTTGAAACTTGTGGAATTATATTCATGTATATGCTATCTCTAAAGTAGGAAATCCGTTATTTTATCGAATACCTAGTTATTTCACGAAATAACTGATCAAGTCAGTTAAAATGTAAAACTCACTTGTATTCCATGATTTAACTAGTTATTTCATAGAATAACGATTTACACCACGTTAAAGTTTAAAATAACCGTGGATTTAAAAAATGTTCATGTAAAACGCAGTATGTCAACAAAAAATGTATTTGTTTTAGAAATAATGTTCTATGCAATTCTAAATGACATTTTAATACTCCCTGTTGTAACAAATTATTGTATTGTGTCTTTGTATAAATAACATTTTGTATGCTGTATAATTCGGTCAAATTGTTTATTTTACACTTTAACTGTTAATCATGAGTTAATTTATAGAATAACTAGTTAAAGTGTGGAATTATTAATTTATTACACACTTTAACTGATCAGTTATTTCATGAAATAACTAGGTATTCTATGAAATAACTGAATTATACGCTTTAACGGTAACATACATATAAAAAAAAGCCACAATCTTTTATCTGTCACGCTTGGTGACAAATGCGTGAAATTTGGTCATAAATTTGGAAAACTATCATCTGACGACTGTTGGGAAATGTCGCTATGCTGCCGCTAATCTAATGTGTCTGAAAATTAAATGTAATTTATTTGATAATTCCTTTTGCTTTTCAGAAATATAAATTAATATTTTTGATTGAGCGTTTCACTATGCGGGCGACAGATAGTGAAGTGAACTAGGGCGCAATTAAAGTTTACTAAGCAAAATTTTACCTGCAATTTGGAACGAAGCGCAAACAAAATATATCTATTGAATACATTGAGTCTGTGTCATTGGTCGTAGTTAAAGTAATGATAATCAATAGAAGATGTCGAACTTCATAGATACACAATACGTTTATGAATTTCAACATTTGGGACTCAATGGGAATACACAAGATAAAGCAAGCGTTAAAAGGCGATATTGAGCAAGATTTAAAAGGCGTTAATAAGCGTTAAAAGGAGCAAGCGCTAAAAAGAGTTAATGAGCAAGCGTTAAAAGGAGTTAATGAGCAAGCGTTAAAAGGAGTTAATGAGCAAGCGTTAAAAGGAGTTAATGAGTAAACGTTAAAAGGAGTTAATGAGCAAGCGTTAAGAGGCGTTAATGAGCAAGCGTTAAAAAGAGTTAATGAGCAAGCGTTAAACAGGAGTTAATGAGTAAGCGTTAAAAGGAGTTAATGAGCAAGCGTTAAAAGGAGTTAATGAGCAAGCGTAAAAAAGGAGTTAATGAGCAAGCGTTAAAAGGAATTAATGAGTAAGCGTTAGAAGGAGTTTGAGCATGCGTTAAAGGAGTTAATGAGCAAGCGTTAAAAGAAGTTAATGAGCAAGCTTTAAAAGGAGTTAATGAGCAAGCGTTGAAAGGAGTTAATGAGCAAGCGTTAAAAGGAGTTAATGAGTAAGCGTTAAAAACGCTAATGAACAAATTTTAACTGGCGTTAATGAGCAAGCGTTAAAGATGTTAATTAGCAAGTGCTAAGAGGCGTTATTGAGCAAGTGCTAAGAGGCGTTATTGAGCAAGTGCTAAGAGGCGTTATTGAGCAAGTGCTAAAAGGCGTTAATGAACAAGCATCAAAAGGCGTTTATGAGCAAGCTTTAAAATGAGTTAATGAGCAAGCGTTAAAGGGCATTAGTGAGGAAGCGTTAAAGATCGTTGATACAGTGCATTTTTTTTTCTCGAGCTTTTTCTTGGTATTGTTTTTTATGAGACGCGTAGAAGTGTTCACTGTGCAGAAAAGATGAATTAAAGAAGGACATGTAAACCGTCGCAATGGTACAGGTCCATCCAGACGTACGTCAACAAGCGTTGATCGACACATTTGAAAGCAAGCGATGGCGGCCCCACAAACTACGAGCGTCGACATTCTGCAGAATTTACAGGGTACATTGGATGTTCCAATATCAGCGAGAACAGTTTCTCGACGATTGGCCGAAAGCGAATTGCACTCAAACCGTTCTTTACGAAGACTGCCCTTGACGACAAGACACCGACGTGAGAAATGGCAATGGTGTCGGGCCCAAGTCCCTTGGACGACTCAATGAGAAAGGGTAGTGTTCAGCGACTAGTCTCGGTTATGTCTATCGAATGACAGTCGCTGTATGAGAGTCTGGAGGAGACGTGGAAACAGATCCAATGCTGCTGCGACTGTTAAACGCCATACTGCTCGACAACGCTTCCGCATGGTTTGGTCTGTCATCGGCTTCGATATCTGATTTCCTCTGGTTCATATCAGAGGCACAATGACGTTACGACGATATGTGTGTGAAGTGTTGCAACCGGTTACACTGCTCTACCTTTAGCGGTTGCAACATTTTGCTTTCCAACAAAATAACGCACGACCGCACACGGCAACCATCAGTAGAGAAGCCGAGCAAGGTATCCAGGTAATTCCTTGGCATCTACTGTTTCCAGATCTCTCACTCATCGAGCTTGTATGGGACGTAATTGGACGTCGTGTGACTTCCCTGCCCCGCCTCAAACATACGACGACCTGTGGAGGATGGTTGAAGGCATATATGGTCAACCATCCCTCAGGAATCTATTCACGCGCTCATTGGATCCGTGCCTCGAAGGATTCCTGCTGATATCGCCTCAAAAGGTGGTACTACTGCCTACTGATCACCCTGTTATATCCCATTATTGTATTGCATTATCCTTCTGGAATTAACATCACTTATTTATATATGTCATCTCTGTATGTGAGTTCTTTACCATCACACTATATTCGCTCTTTCATGGTATTGCATTTTCTGTGTTTTAGTAGTGTATTTCGTGGCGCGAATTTTAGGGGGGCTTCTGCAATGTCGCGAACATTAGATATATCTGCAAATTTTAGATTTTTTTCCTATTATTGCCTAATTCTTATCCCAAATTTTAAATATTTCTTCTATGGCGCAAATTTCAGTAATTTTTCGTTATTTTAGAGTATTTTCAGAAATTTCGCGAATATCAAATATATTAAGTCCTTTAGCCTTTTATACAACAAAGAATATGTGTTTGCTTTTTTGTTCATATAATGTGAGTGCAAAGGAATTTTGTGTTAGCAAAGGTTTGTTAGGTTTCTGGAAAACGAGGAAGAAAGAGTAATTTTCCTTGACATTTACATAAAGCTGCCATCCGTTGTCAGTCAATACCCACAAGGAGTGTCTATGCCGAACGTGTTATAGCCAGCAAACACTGCATTACAGAAAAAAATCTGTTTATATAAAATATAATGCATCAAAATGCTGTCTACTAAGATGAATATCTTGATCTCACGTAACGGCGATACTATTGCTAGAATTCGAAAGATTTTTAAATTATCATCATCAGTTAAAAAAAGTATAATACAATGCTTATTGATTTGCGAAGTAGGTATTTATCAGTGGCGAAGCCATTGATGAAGGACATAGTGATTCCCAAAAGTGCTTTGGTCGTGTAATTTTTTTACGTCGAGGAAAGGAGATTACTTTTTAAAAAAATAGTTGTAGTTAACTACATTTGTCATAATGTAGTTGTAGTTAACTACATTTGTCATAATGTAGTTGTAGTTAACTACATTTGTCATAATGTAGTTGTAGTTAACTACATTTGTCATAATGCAGTTGTAGTTGTAGTTGTAGATCACTACAATAACAAAGCAGTTTTTCCAACCACTGACTCTGATCCGCTATTCATAAGGTTGCAAAAGATTTCCTTATATCCACTCCGTGCTTACGCATGCGGGCCATGCACCGCTCCCATTCTATATTATTATTTATTATGTGCCGCCCTACCCAAACATGTATACTATACCATACGTTAACATAACGCAATTAATCTACGCTCTCTTAACTCCCCCCCCCCTCTAACAACGAATTATCAAGTTTGATGCCTCAACTTTTTTACTTCAAGTTTTCAATTACTGGTCATACCATGGAGGTGAGAGGGACTAACTCTCTCTAAATTCCTGGGTCATACAATTCAATTTAAACTAAACTGACTCAAACAACTAACACTCAATATTCTGGCTTTTTACATTGAGAAGACCACTCAATATTAACTTTCCTATTTAGCTGAATCATGGAATGAAAGGGATGGTCTCATCTCTAACTCCATGAGCTCAATGCAGTTTTCCGTTTAGTTTCTCCAGGCATTAACATCTCATGACTTTGAAATTGTATCCTGTTGTGGTAACGCCTTCGATCTGAGATAGAAACCTTTTATTTCACCTCGATGGGCTACACAGACACGGAATTAAGTGTTGTCTTTTATTATACAGGGTGTCCAGTGCTATCGGTGCCAAATGGCTATTTCCTCAACGGTTAGTCAGAGAGATTTACTTCCAATTGCAAAAATGATTTAAATTTTAAAATCTATTATTTTAGAAACAGTTTAAATCAATAAATGCGTTTCTGAAAGAAATACGAAAGATAAATTTTTATACAGTCCTCCGGTCCTACCAATTATATTTAGGAAAATCATCCACATACAATTTTATGCAAAATAAAAAAAAATCTTCTTTTTACGAACAAAATTGTCCGACTTATAGCTGTTTAAAGTTGGGGCACTTTTTGTGCTGAGAAATGGTCAATACGGTCCTTGATTGGTCGGTTGCCTGGAGAAATGATCAATACGGTCCCTGATTGGTTGGTTGCCTGAAACTGGACATTTTTATTCGTGGAAAAGCGACTTAAGTCATAAAGTTTAATGATTCATAACTCGGTGAATTTTGGTCGTAAAAGGAAGATTTTTTTTATTTTGCATAAAATTGTATCAGGATAATTTTCCTAAATATAATTGGTAGGGCCGGGAGACCGTATAAAAATTTATATTTCGTATTTCTTTCAGAATTGTATTTATTAATTTAAACTCTTTCTAAGATAATTGATTTTAAAATTTAAAACAGTTTTGCAATTGGAAGTATATCTCTGTGACTAACGGTTGAGGAAATCGCCATAGGGCACCGATAGCACTGGACGCCCTGTATAAGGATGATTATACGATTGGTTTCGAAGAATAGGTTGTACATTACCTTGTACCTGAATAACGAGGCATCCATATGTACGTCGTTGATTCAATGTTTAGAAGTGCATTCTGATATATTTCTCAATAAATTTCTTTGACAAATCTTTCTCCGATATATGAATAACTTTTCAAAGAAATATCTCCGATGTAAAATTCCGTAATCTTTGACGTATCGGAAATTTGTTCGAACATACCGAATTGGGAAAAAAAATCAATGCAACTTTTTGAAACTTCTTCTTCTTAAATCGTAACAGATAAAACCCAACAAATAATAAGTTGACAAATGATTATTTAACATTTTTTCCTCTAAAGCGACTACGTCATACATATGCCTACGTCACACACTACGTCACGCATCGTCATAAATATGAGTTTTAAATGGCATCGTTGATTTTGGGGGACACCAATTTGTTTAATTGCGTGTAATATCTGACTAAGTGATTATTAACTTGGAAAAATAACTTTCCAGTATAACTTGCAGTGTACTATGCCTATATGTTTCTCTTTCGAAATTTCTTCCCTGAAAAGGGAAAGTTAAGGAAGGCAGTTACTTTCTTTTAGGAAACACAAAGCTTTTCAAGCTAAGAAATCTCTTTATAAAAACAGAGACATTCCATCTCTAAGGGACTTTTGCGAGCTGCAAGACACACTTTTTGTGAACGGATCTCTCTTCATGACATTTCGGGACGATTGGCACGCCCACGTGTCGGCTGCGAACTTGCATTCAAGGACGAACGGCACGCACTCGTGACGGAGGAAAATTTACCGTAAACGGGGAGTGGCACGCATGCGTGCCTTCACGTGGAACGTTTTAATTTGTCTACTAGATGACGTTAAATGTCCGTGGAACTAACTTCAATGTATTTTGCAGATACATGACCTTGGCATAAGGAGGATCCAATGAATTATTTCTCCATTTGGAGCAGTGAAACAAGATTTTGTAATATAAACAGACAGAGCAATTCTCGCAGCATCAACAATTTTATAATTGAGTTTCGGGTTTTGCTTTTAATTCAGCGTTATGATTTCGTTGGTGAATCATAGGAATATAAGAGACTATTTTTTTGTTTGGGTTTTAGAGGCAGTGAAATTATTTGTTTATTTCTGATAAAAGAATAGGAGCAACTAACGAGTATTTTGTATTTAGACTTGCATGAAAAATATACATCAAATAAAAAATAAATATTTCTTTTATTCCTGAAAAAAGTAGATTTCTGTGTTAAATAGGTGATTTTTAGTGAATTTTTTTCGAGAGTTAGGCTTAGCGCAAAAAATTTGCCGTCCTTTGGGAACAGTTCGGAAGCGAAGCGCTCCGTCTTTTGGGCCGCGGCAGTTCTGGAATGCCACCGTTCGGAAAGGGTTAAATCCGCAATAGGTAGGTTTAAATTTCAGATATGCGTGGATAAGTGTATATAAGCGTACCATGCCAATTTAAACTGCGGCTCCCAGTCAAAATAAATCTCGTACGCATGCAAAACAATGGATTGTCAAAGTAATGAAACCCATACACTTAAATAACTGCATTAACTTCTTCTGTAATGCAACACAAAAGTAGTAACACAAAAATGCACATAGTATCAAATTAAATGAAAGTGTCATTGGAATGAATTAGACAAATAAAATCAGAAAGAGTGCAATTATTGTCAATCAACACAAAAGTATCATCCACAAATCTAAACCAGCATTTGAAATTGTACAAATTAAGAAGTTTTTCTTAAAAATAACGCATATAGATATCACATAAAATATGAGATAGCGGATTTCCCACAGACATACTTACAGATCGTTCATAAGAAACACAGATGCACAAACACACACAATATTTTTTTATGCGAGAAGAATTATATAGTGATGCAAGCAGAACATTCTGAAAAATCAATGCATATGAAAACTGAGTGGAATTTCTCGATAATTTTATATAAAAATAGTAATATTTCACTTCAAAACAGCACTATTTTGCTTGACTAAGATCTTTTCCTCCTTAGTCCTTGTGATTCTTTAAAAAGAACAGTGTAATGAAAAACGATTGAATTACACAAGTTTTATTTTTTTTCGCGTAATTTTTAGAGTACTTATATTTATAATTAGTCGTTGAATACTTAAATGCATCAATACACATTTAAGATTAAATAAAAGAACTATTATGACTGTTTTAAAAGTATAATATCTTCCCGCTCAGAATTATACACTAGATAAAATTTCATATTTAAAAACATAATAACTTTTCAAATACAGATGATTATTATTCAAATCATTCTAAAATTTGAAATTAGCGATTTAAAATATATAAAAAAATATCCCAAATACTGTAGAAATGCAATACAAGGTAAATACCTTGTACTATGAATAGCATTTTTAATAATTTACTTCAATAAAAAGGTTCTTGAAGAGAATGAAATTCCAAACTATTTCCTCTTTACAAATTGAATGGCAAAGCATTTTCTTGATTCATTAAAGCATCCAATATTAGAGTAACATTAAATTGATACTAATTAGAATGATTAGAAATTTATAAATCCATCAGACTTGGCTAAAATGCTCCCCATATCTGCTTTTATTTCCGTATGTTTACGTGAAGCTATGGTTTAGACATTTTGTCAAACAATTAATTTTATGAAAACATCCATGAATCATCGTTTCAACTCTGAATTATTATGCACATAAAATATAACTGTAGATTTGCATGTGAATGTAGTATGGTTTCTGTATATTATGTACTTAACTTGGAAGTTTTCTTAAAATATCGTGTTGTTGCTTGCGAATGAATTGTTGTTTGTGTTGCTTGCGAATGAATTGTTGCTTGCGTTTCTTCTTTGTATGGCACATTTAATTACGAAATCATGTAAAACGCTTAGACTCTTTACCACATCACCTGGTAGATTTTTTCTTACTTTCTACAAAATTGCGAAGTTTTGCATGTGAGCCACTAGCCACAGAACTCGATGCGATTTGAAGAGGTTGATCTAGTAAATTAACATCATCGTTTCAGGCTCTCCAATCACAGATCGGATTATTTGTTCATAAGGGCTAGCAAAAAAGATTGCTGACGTTGCAAACAAACGCATTTTACCTATGAAAGTGAAAAAAATCTTTACAGATCCGTCCAAACAATCCGTATAACAAGAAAGATAAACCATGGGTAAAGCATTGATTATGAAACACTTTCCAACTGAAATGTAATTTTATTATACATCTTTAAAATGCGATACATTCAGCTCTGATATATTTTAAATTACCACAGTACTACAATCATTTATTATATTTGAAAACTGAAAATTTCATTAAAAAAAATGAACTTTATTCAAATGACGTCATCGAAATATAAACCGTCTAGCTCTCTATGTAAAAGCAATGAATATTTTATTCATATCACTTTTATTCGAGAGTCCAAAGCTAAATAATTTTAGGTGAAAAAAATTCACTCTAACCCTGGTGCTGATTAGTGTTTAATAGTGCGGGATAAAAGAATCCGCTATTTTATGCAAAATGGCCCGCAAAAATTGCCTTTATTCACTCTAGCTGGAAAACTATTAGATCAAATGTTACAAAATGTGGTAGATAAGTCACTTGTATGTTATCGTGGTGCTGATTAGATTTCGGTACGATTCTGAAAAAATTTTCTGCCTTTATCTGCTAAATGGTTCATAAAAATCGTCAAAATCTAAAATAAAAACTACGTAGCCGAAATATATCAATTAAATGCTTGTTTTATACGTAATTTCTAACGATGAAAAAAATAAGACCAACCCATCACACTAGAATAAGCCGTTATTGAGATATTTTAATTTTTTTGCATTTTCGCTACGCCACCTTTGAAAATAAGTCCAATTACCAAATGAGAACGAAGATTAAATTAAAAGTGCAAATTCGGTGTAATTTTAAATGGTTATGGGTGTTATGTTGTACAATTAAACTGAATATAATGAATTATTGAAGAAATAAAGAGAACTTGAATATGAGTCTGCAGGGAAAGTCATGTGCTGCTCTCATCAGATTTTTTTATAAAGTGAAAGCCGACTACTATTCAGTTGCTTTCTGACTGAAAATAACATCACTACGAGATTTAAGTAATTTGAATAAAATAAAGTAAACGTTTTTAGTCAGCTAAAAGAGAATAGCACAACAATAATACAGCTTTCGCAACGACATTGTTGTGAAAGTCGAACGTTACGAAAATAGTTTACGAAAATACGAAATGAAATTGATATTATACATATTGTTCATTTAAGTACCATAAATATTTTAATACCCAAAAACAAATTGATTAAACAGTAGAGCAAACTAAGGCTGTTGGGCCTTTATAGTTGAGTCCTTGACTGGAAAATCTGTATTCTGATGAGTATAAGATGCAAATGAGGAATGTGGGGAACTCGTTTGCCCAGCAAGTTGAGGAACACTTAAAGGTCTGCTGTCTGGGTGTCATGGTATGACAATTAATGACGTCAGTCATATAAATCCCTCAGGGGGTAAAGGTGGAGGGCCCACATGAAAAACCAAAAGTATTTGATTGTGTGGTTCACGGACATATAATTCAAGTAAATAATTGCTTATCTTAGCAAATCTTGAAAGGGATAATATGGTCCACCTATGTTACGTCCACCTATGTTACGCGATGACATTAATCGTATAACAAAAGCCTACCGTAAGGAGGTGAAAGGTGGGAGGGTCCACATAAAAATCAAAAGTACTTGGTTGTGTGGTTCACGGACATATAATTCAAGAAAATAATTGCTTATTTTTGCAAATCTTGAAAGGGAGAGTTTCCGTCCACCTATGGTGCGCAATGACTTCAATTGTATAACAGCCTATCTTGAGGAGGTGAAAGGTGGTGGGGTCCAGGGGTCCACATAAAAATCAAAAGTATTTGAAATGTGGTTCACTGACATTTCAGAAAAATTGCCTATCTTGCTTAATCTTGAAAGGGAAAGTATCCGTTCACCTATGGTGTCTTTATAATCAATCATTATGAGATCAATGTCATTGCAGCACCATAATCATACCACGGCAAGGGATGTAGATGGGAGGTCCATTAACAGTCAATCTCAAGTTGGCTGTGTAAATGGTTCACAAGCCTCCGGTTCAAGAAAAGAATTATACCCTTTCTGTCTCGTCTCGGCAGTTCCTATCTTGAATTAGAGTTTGGCTCCCACCTCTGGTGGTAAAGACTCTGACATGAAATTTTTTAGTGATTGATTTCCAACATTTCAGCATTCGGGTTCCGTTTAATCATTTTAATTCTTCCCTCCAACCTTTTTAATACACCTTACAGAAAGGGAGTAGGGTGCTCATATTATTAAACATTCACATAGGCTGGCACAACTTCTACTGACTTTTTACATATTAACTAATTAAATAATAAATATAGCTGCTATATTCTATACTAATTTCCTCACATTCTTTCTTGTGGCATTATCAAAATTCAAATCTTCATTCTCATTAAATATTTCATGTGTTGCCAAGATATTACTGTAATTATGTAATTTAAAATTCTAATAACATGACTTCCCTTACATACATAGTTCTAGGGTGAGTCAACCAATTCCTAAACTGAACCGCAAATGCGAAGCTTATACAAAAATGTTATAAAATATTTCTTTATTGAATAGCATTTTGTAAATCGCTTAATATTTGACAATAGGTTAAGAGAAAAGTTTAAGGTAAGTCATTGCAATGTCTCAAGTCTACTTGATTTTCCTGAATTTAGCGACATATTTGTAAATTTGGTGATATTTATGTCAATTTGGCGATCATTTTCATTTCAACATTTTCCGAAAATTCGTCGTATTTGTCGATTATGTCATAAAATTTGTCGCAAAATTTATTGGCAACCTTCACAGGCAGACAAACAAAGGACTTTTTTGATATAGAATTATTTATGCCGAAACTTGAGTTTTATATTGAAAGAAAACGAAAAAATACTCAAATTTAACAAATATATAATAACAATCGGCGAGCGTTGACGCAACAGTAAAATTTGCTTCATCATAAATCCTAAAATATTTCCATACTAAGTTCTATGGTTTTAATAATGCTTTTGCGTATAATAATCAGCTGTTGTTCAATAATAAGCATTGCTGGACCTAGCTTCGTAACCAAAAGGTTTCTTCCTCAACAAAAGTTTCTTCCTCCAAAGGTCAAATAGTTGCTGAGAAACCGCGTCAACAACAGAAACATATTAAGTCGATGAATCTCCGCTCATACTCTTTGCGTTGCATTAATGTATAGAAGAATTTGCACGGTAAGTTTAATTCTAATTTTCATTTACACGTTTTGATCATCCCTGTGCTGTAATAGAATGTTTTTGAATTGATACCTGTATGTTTGTGTGTGTTCGTGAGTTTAAATGGCATGCCTTGAGAGAATGTATAAATAATTTAGAATGATATGTGGTGCTTGCATAGGGATTACCCAATCAGTAACTATTGGAATCCTATTGATTATAAACGCAGACAAATATTCCTGAACACCCAAATAATATTGTCTCCGAGTCATTTTAAACACTTTCCAACATAGTTGAAAAGTGTTTATGACTTTAGTCATTCTGTATGTCTATTTGTCAGTTCGCACGATAACTGTCGTAAAACTGACTTTTATCAGCCAACAACATACCGAAATGGCATTTTGGTATGCTGTTGGCTGATGATATTTATGCGTTACCTGTTAGCGAGATGTTTGGGAATGAAAATGAATAAAATCACCCAAATAGTTTCAAATTGAAATCGTGTTGAAAATGAAATACAATGCATTCTATGGGACTTAATTTTTCAAAAATTTTAAGCGGTGTTAAACATCGAGAAGGCATAGATAGAGGCCGCATGGAAGCATGGCTTCATAAAGTTATCTGCAGGATCAGAAGGGAAGCAATCACGTGACTGGTATCCACTTCGATCTTTGCTTACAGTAAAGCTCATATTATAAATTCTCCTTTCTGTTGGAAAATCTTTTGTGTATTTGTATTACCGATACATTGTTTGTAGATGAGTTCCTTACACATTTAAAAATTGTGCTAATTTGCTGTGCGAATGTATTAACCAATACATAATAGTGAGATTGAATAATCTAGGAAAGTGTTTAAATGTGATATTCATGGAATTAAAATTCGAAACAAAAATGAAAAATAAATTTTATTTAAGGGGCAGTAGTTTTTCTTTTTTTGTTGTCGTTGATTGTAGAAATAAATATATTTTGTTGTATGTTGATTTCACAGATGAAAAAGTAATTATTGTGTTGATTTCACAGATGAAAAGTAATTATTAAATCCGAACTGAATTTTTATCCGTTCTTTTAAGATATCTGAGCTGAAAGCTTAATATTAACTTTTCCTCAAAAAACCTTTGTTTTTAATACATCATAAAATATCCTTTGATTATTCCCATGCTTGTTTTTAATATTATGTTTATTAAAAATAAACTCTAGTTTTATGATCGCACACTAAGAACGCATTAACGTGTAAAGAAAGGATCTACCTCAATTTATAGGCTATTGAATTAGCAGACCTGGAAATATAAGGCAGGATTTGTTTCAGAAATTACTTATTCTTAGGCAAAAGACTATGAAATGTACACCCCCCCTGCCTCCTTCCATAATTTTTTTTATGTTATACAGCTATGAGCAAAAAATAAGAAAAAACTTACAAATGCCCACTACGGGTGGTTTCTGCAATCATGAACTTGGTCATTGCAGTCTGAGCTAAAAACGCTGGCTAGGTGGTAGAACTGAAAGTGTCAATTTCCATAGAGGATTACAAAATTATGGCATATAGAAAGTTTTCTTGCTACCATTGCAGATATTGTCTATCCCACGCTTGCACAAGAAGTGCAAAATTGGTCCTATCTGCAATGCAAGGAGCATTTTCCAAATTCAAGCTTGCATTTTCTTTTATTGCACATCAATGCAGAGTTCAAAAGAACTTAATGCAACAATTTCATCTCGACTCAAACTCTTAGAAATTGAGAGTTGAAAGCAAAATACAAGGATCCTCATCAAAGATTGGTTTTGTAAGATAACTAGGTGCAATTTTTAAGCAGATGAACATTTAATACCATGTAAATAACTACATATTCAATAAATGGGCAACAGTATTTTTAGATAATATAGTACATTTTTGTAGATAAGTAAATTAATTTTATATGTTTTCAATTGCAAACAAAAATACTATACATAAGTTAGTACACCTATAAGGAAAAACTTAAAGTAGTACAAATTAGTAAACAATTATTATGTGCTTTAATGAAAATATACTACATCTTAATAAATATATATAGATATTTATAGATTTGAATAAATAAAATTATTTCTTCTTCGTTGATAGTAAATATATCAATTGTGGTATCTAAAACGTGTAGAGTTTAATTTGAAAAGGTTTCGAACACTAAACTTTACATCAATTAAAACGAGGCTGTAATGGCAAGTCAAATTGCGAGTATTTCTAAAAAAAGTACTGTGCAGCTTTGAATTTGTTAAATTAATGCTTGTTCCTTCATTTTTAATAAATTAATTGCGGTATATAAAACGAACAAGTTTCCGTTTTAAAATATTTCGAAGGCTTTACTTTGTAGCAATGAAAACGCGGCGAAAATCGTTTGTTAAAATGCAGATATATGCTATTCTTATTCAAATATACACTAACTAGCAGACGACGCGACTCAGAAAAATACTAGTCACGTGGTTTAACGAGCAGTGATTTTGCAGACATTCTCTATAGAACTGGAAACGCTGTCGGATGAGACGTCATGCTCTCTCTATTCCTTTCCGATGGGATTAAACTTCACAAATTGCTTCGATAATTTCCGGTAGTATTGAAATTAGTGTGTGAAAAGAATTTCCGCAAAATATGCTAGGTAGGTTTTTAAATAAAAATTGAAATAACAATGACACCCATGTCATATGAAGAGATCACATGACTCGTTGCAAAATAAAATATGCCTTCCATTCTTTTCCGCTAAGTGGTTTTTCAAGTTCGTCGTTTAAATGTATAATAATGCATCCGTCCTAAAACCGTTTTATTTTTGCATATTATTTATATATTTAAATTCTGTGCCAATACAATTACAATATTTTTTAATTTTAAATGATCACTAATCTTTGCTTATTTCTACAGTAAAGCCTAATTTCTATAGCATTCAGAATGTAAACAAATCAAGCGATTGTAAGATCAGTTGTATAAGAATTGCTATTTTTTTTTTTTTGCAACCAAAATGATTTAGCTCTGGAGTCTGGAATATATGTGATATGAATGAAATATTCATTGAATTACATAGAAAGGTAGACGATTTATGAAATGAAATGGTTTGTCATAGTTACAACAATTTTAAAGAACGAAAGATAAGAAAACGATGCACTATCTATACTAATGAAATATCATAATTGTGACGAAATATTAACACTACAAAAGCATCGTAAACACTCCGCAAATTATACTTTCGATGGTATCATTTGAATAAAGTTAATTTTGTGTTACTAGTATTGCTATTTTTGATGAAGTTTTAAGATTAATTTTATCGATGACCGTTTTTAAAGCAGATTAATGTGTCAATAAAATTGCATTTCAGTTGGAAAGTGTTTCATAATCAATGCTTTATGCATGATTGGTCTTTCTTGTTTACATCCTGCATCCATTAAAATTGGGATTCATTGCAGAAATACTTAAAGTTTGATGATCATTTAAACTCAAAAATATTGCAATTGAGTTGACACAGAATACAGATGCACAGGAAATACGCAAAAATAAAACGGTTATAGGACGGATGCAACACTAAATATAAATTTAAAAGAACTTTAAAAATCACGATTTTTACACTGGGAAAAATAGATGGATGCCATATTCTTTTTTGAAGTGAGTCACGCGATCTCTTCATATAATATGGGTGCAATTAATATTTTAATTTTTATTTGAAAAACTACCGAACATATTTTGCTGAGTATTTTTTTCATATATTTTATGGGATAATTTGAATATTTCCTAAAATTTTCGAAAGAATTTGGGGATTTAAAATTCGCTTACAAAATGTTTGAAAAATTAGGTCCCATAGGGTTCAATGTATTTCACTTTTTCAAACCTAGTTCAATCCAAAACTAAGTGGGTGATATTATTCTTTAACATTCCCATATGTCCCACAGACCGTTTCAACAACATACTAAAATTTCATTTTGATAAAGTCATCTTTAGGGAAGTTATCGTGTGAACAGACAGACAGACAGACAGACAGACAGACAGACAGACAGACAGACAGATAGACAGACAGATAGATAGACAGACAGACAGAATGAACAAAGTCATAAACAGTTTTCAACTATGTTAGAAAGTATATTGAAAATGAACTACAAGAATGCGTACCAAACACTAAATGTAATTTACTTCGCATTACAAAAATTATATATATATATATATATTAATATTATCCGGGTAATTGCTATTAACCCAACGTATAAGTGAGGTGTGACTGTGTACAACTAAAATGAATTTATATGTAGTCTTAAAGTTTTCTGCTGCATTTTTCAATGTATTTGAATTATAACAAATACAAGATTTGTTTTATTAAATAACTTTGCTGTTATTCTAAAAGTACATTGAAAATGATACTCAAACCTTCTGCAATATTCTTATGCTCAGTAATTACCATTAATCTTATGAAAAATATAAAATAAACTGTCTATGCTAAAACATGCTTACATAACAAGTAAAAGAAATTGAAACAGCGGCTTAAAAAATTGACGTCATTACAATGAGCTGCATATAAAAGTGCAGATTATATTCGTGTGAGAGAGAAGCAGAACCAAATTATTTCAGAAATATCTCTGCTCTCAAAATTGGGTTTTCTTAAAAAAAAAAAAGATTCCCGATTAAATGTACGAGAATTACGTCTCTCTTTGGGTAACAGCAAAACTTAAAATGGCTTATTGTTAGGGTAAAAGGAATTATTTTCCTATAAATAAAAGCATTAAAAACGTTTCGTTTGTTCCAAAAAAGATAAATCTATTTTGAAACTTTTTAACCACTTTTCCAGTTTCCTGAACTTTTTTAAATGCTTTCCTTACTTGTAAACAAAAAGTAAATCCTCAGATTTATCTTTTCATTTCATTTAACAGGAATCGGATAATTTCCTAAATTCAATAAAAAAGAAGTATTTTGAAAATACTAGTCTTTAATTTCTTTTGAAATCCAGAAACATGTTCAGAAAGAATAAAAGACAGCAGGTTCGAGAAGCTTCTGTGTTTTCTCATTTCTACATGCACGTTCAAATTTATAATGGCACATGCACTGGACATCACATATATGTTCAAATACTGTTTTGGGCAACTATATTGATTTATAAAATTTGAGAGAAATTTGGTGATCTGTAAATTATGTTTGAATCTACAAAAATTAATCTGCCATCATTTTGCCTCTTATTTGTCCTCTACATTTTATAAATATTGGCATCAATCTCACTCACATACAATAAATGAAATGGATGCGTTGTTTACATGTTTTAACCATGGTTGAAGAAACTATTGAAAACCATTATTTCTCTGACCGCTAGTTATAGGTGTACATTGATAGTTCCTTGATGGACAGAGTTGATGTGCTGTAGCTATTTTCTATTGTAAATTTTTTGTATATTAAACCTTTTTGGAGTCTAATTCTATCTATTTTGATGAAGATATAGAAGTCATTTATATATCAATGAAGCAAGCAAACAATTCCTCTTATTTATAAGTCAAATCAGTAAGTAAAACACACTTTCTGCAAAGGAGCAATAAAATAAAGAAAACCCAAGCCACGTATTCAAACACAAATAAAATAAAAATGCAGCATAAAGCTGCTTCGAAGATGCGGTAGATTCCCTTCATTAGTACTTGAGAAATTTCATCATTTTGACATTGAGTTTATAGATTCTGTAGCACTGACAAATGGGATCCAATGCATCCTTGAAGCAACTCTATGTAGCATTTTTTTTTATTTCTTTTAGAATGCATTGCTCAAGTTTTCCTTATCCTACTACCTAGTTTTCATCGGTTCTACGGTACTTATCCAACAAATGCCAACATTCCAGTATTTGTAGCCAAAATAATATATTAATAAATTAAATAATTATCTAATCAGACAGTTCTAGAGCAGTGGTTCTTAACCTTTTTAGTGATCGTCAACCCCTTGAGTAAAAAATTAAGTTCTCGCACCCCTTAAAAAATGTGTTTCTATTTCTTTATTTAGGAAATTACATCTACTACAAGATAATTTATTTATTGAAAAATAAACACATACATACAAAAAAATATATCATTTTTGATGGCTACGTTGTTCATTCATAATAATTTTGAAGTGATGCTCCTTTTTTGAAAGAGTCGCGCGTAAGTCATCACTTTCATTTAAGCTATTTCTGGCTTTTGTTTTTATGTGCAAAAGTGAAGAAAAATCCTATTTCACACAGGTAGGTGGTGACAAATGGTAAAAGTGTCTGCAGTGGTGCTTTTGCCAACTGTAGATAAGGTTCTAACTGTGTACACCAGAATTCTTCTACGTACAGTTTTTCAAATTCCATTTGAATACGTGCATTGACTCGTATTTCAATAAGATCGTTTTTATTGAATATCTGTCGTCCATCGAAACTGGGTCAAATAGAAATGGATCCAGTATCCATCTTTGAGCCTTGTTAATATTTCTCATGATAAATTATCCATGAAAAGAGTCACTCAATTGTTGGAGGTGTATTGCAATTTCAGGTACAATTTTTATTTTCTCATTTTCCAGAACGATTGAATCAAGCAAAGGAAAGTTTGCAAAATTCCCATTTTCAACTCGACGTTTCCAAATGTTTAGTTTGTCAATAAATGAAGATAATTTTTCATTAGCTGTTATTATATTCTTACCAAATCCTTGCAGTGATATGCTTAATTCATTCAGATGGTTAAATATATCTGCTAAGTAGGCTAGTTCAAGTATTGCTTCTCTTTTCTCGAAAGTTTTAACTAAATCACAATTTCGGTTCGTAAGAAACTGTATAATTTTATCGCGCAATTCAAAAACCCTGCTTAGCATGCGACCCTTGGAGAGCCACTGTACTTCAGTGTGATAATCCAGCACACTATGAACATCACCGATTTCTTTGCACAAAGCACGAAAGATACAATGATTAAGCACTCGTCCTTAACTACATTTACTGCAGTAGAGTTAAATGTTGTTTTGAATTCTCTGGCAAAGCTTTCGATGCAAGTGCATGACGTTGCAACATACAATAAGTCATTGTAACATGCGGTATTTCTGTTTTGATGTTTGAAAAAAAATCCTGAATTTTTGCCTAACATTGCAAGGGCACAATCAGTGCAAATTGAGCCTATCCTATTCATGGGTATTTGATGCTTAAAAAAATGATTTTGATATGATTGAAAGTGGAAGAAATAATTAATGCAACCTAAAAATGTGATTATTTATTCAAAAGAGAAGTTTTTATTACTGCAGAGTAACATATTTCTCAGTATTTTCCAGTCAGGGTTTTCTAGCTTGGTGCATTTTGGTGCCGTCTGAGGCAAAGATAGAGTAGAGAGGGTAAGAGAGGGGATCCCGAAAGTCGACGTAGCTTTCACTAGTTCCTCACAGGTGGTCATGGTCAGGCATTAGTTTCCATCGACAATTTAGAAACTTCTTTCGCACCCCCAGGGGTGCATACATCCCTGGTTAAGAACCACTGCTCTAGAGTGAATCCATGCACATTGTGGCATAGAGATTAGCGAAAACGCAGACTTGAAGAAGGGCGCTTCTATTCTACAAGAGTTATAGAAAACAGAATAGTTCTATTCTTTTAATAAATACAAAATTTCTGATAAAAAAAATTAAAGACATAAATCTGAAAAAATCTTCCTGTTCCGAAAGAAAGGATTGGCGCTGCATCTTCACCAAAAAGATATTGGATTTTACCAGGGGTGTATGGGTGGCTCGTTTGAAGGTTCCAACTGGGCAGGATTGTCTTTGTGCTCCTCTATTTAAAATTGGATTTGCTGACTATCCCTGCAATGTTTTACATGAAAAATAAACTGTGAAGACTGACCATTTGGATGTGTTCAATATACTTAGTAAATTTTAAGTATCATACAGAAATACTGAGAAGCCTGTAAACTAATGGCATTTTAATTAATTACTCGGCATTTGTCAATACGACTATGTTAGCGTCTAAATGTTACAGCAAATAAAGTATTTTGTTTTCGTGCTAAGTGTAAAGGAATGTTTTCAATATACTTTCTTCATGGCATTTCATGTAAAAGTACTCATAAAACAATAATTAATGTATCATTAGCGTTATGGATTTATCAAGAATTAATTTGCAAAGCGTCCAATACAGGCGGCCCTCAACTTTCGCACAATTCGCTATTTCGCACATTTTTAAAAATTCAATGTTTAAAGATTTTTGTCGATAATGTAAAAATTGTTCGCTTCCATGCAGTTGTTCGCACTCACTCACATATTGCCGCCTAGAGTAGCGGACTTCTCGGAATCGTTGTGACGTCACTAGGATTCCGAGCCCTAGGGGACAATAATAAATTAGGTCATCAAGGCGACTGAGAGGGAAGGTGGGCCTACATTAAAAGATTTTTGGAAGAACTATAATATATATGGAACGCAATAAACAATATTAGAGACTCGGGGGCTGAAATAAAAGAGTCAACAATGAAAAGTTCATGGAAACAATTATGCCCACAAATGATGAATGATTTTATAAATTCTGAAGAAACTCCGGAAACTATCACAGATGAAGTAGTTAGCCTAATGAAGGGACTAAACTTGGACGTCAACAACGAAAATGTTAATGAGTTGATTGAATCTCACTCAGTACCTCTGTCAAATGAATACTTAATTGAGCAACAAGAGTTAAATGAAATACACTGTAGTGTTTCGCATCAATGATTACTAGACTGTCCAATCGTCATCTCCTTCTTTATTATAAAAACTCGTTCAAGTTACAACCTTCAACATATCAGCGACTGACACAGCGAAGAACTGATGTTCTTTCATCCGCCAGAACAAGATTGCGTATCTGCAGCGCTGTACTTGATTCTTGGCAGATGGCCAAGAATTGAATATGCGTTGAATGCCATAACACAATGAAAGTGAGGAAGAAGAAGCTGATAAAATCGTTAAGACTTTAAGAATCGTTAAGAGAAAATCAAAAATATGAATGAAGCCCTCATGCATCTTGACAAATTTTTGACAATCATGGAAGAATGCGATCCCAATGGAGAACGTATATCTCAAGTACATGGGACGATTGAGAAAGACACAACATGTTATAGAACTCTTTATCAAGAAAAGAAAAAAAAGGGTGATATTCAACTAACTCTTGACAAGTTTATAAAGAAAACACCTGAAAGTTCTTAAACACGCTTCGTTAACTTAATTATGTATATTGATAAATAAATATTATTATTGATAAACAAATATTTTAAAATACAAATTTCGTTGTTTTTTTTACATCCCTCTACTTTCGAACATTCAACATTCGCACACATTTTCGGGAAACAATTATGTGCGAAAGTCGAGGGCCGCCTGTATCTAGATAACAATCAATGTCAGCATTTTAAAAGTAAAATGCTAGCATAGACCGCATATTCAATAATGCAAAATTACATAGAAAGTGACTGCTACCTAAATTAAAGTAATTCAGTGTTTTTATAATTTAAAATAATTCAGTAAATTGGGTTCTTCTGTCCTTTAATATCTTGGAAAATTCAGGCTTCCAGTAATCACAGATTGAAATTGGCTCAATCCGAACGTCTTCTACTAGAATCTATTTTTAGAAACACTTTTTTCTTCACATTTTACAAGAAAATTTTTCAAAAATCGGTATTGCGGGTCCATCTAAATGATTACTATTATAACGTATTCCTGTCGCTTTAAAGGGCTTGACAAAATCTTTCGATTGATACTATACTTGACAATGTACCTTCCGGCGGGAAAACTTGCTCCCGAGGGGGCTAATGACGTCACGACCAAAATTTGTATCGCTGCTATTTTTCACAACAAGGGTCGAAACTATTAAATCTTTTGATCAGTGAGCCGTAAATAAACCCTTTTATGCATGATTATGTCAAATTTTCTTCTATGCTGCCATGTTAAAAAATATATAATTTCAAAGTTTCCGCTTGAATTTAAAAAATGCTATGTAGTTTTACATTTTTTGATAGCAAAACCGGATATAAAGTTTCGTCAAAATTCATTCATATTCGCAGCAGGTGCCGTGTGCACAAGAAATCGCCCACAGACAGACATCATTTCAAAAATAATCAAAACGTCTTCAAGAGGTCTTAAAATATATATTGGCATCAAAATCTCGAATTCGAAATTTTCGTGAAACAGTACTTTCTCTGTGCACTATTACATAGTATAAGAAAGTAAAAATTGTGTTGTTGTTGTTATTACTTATTCCCCCGTGGTGAAGGAGCGCCTATGCTCCAAGAGTATAATTGGTAACAAATGTCGTTAAAATCACTCAATTTGCTCTAGAGGTACTTTACATAGCCTGAAACACGCATACTTAAAAAATGCGATTCACATTCAGTGAGACTATGGGCACTTTCTTACCTATATACTATGCCATGTTATACGATAGAAGTCACTTCCTGTTTAACAGAGAGTCTGTAGTTGATTGGAATCCCACATTGTCACACATTTGAAGACTGTAACTGGTCTTTTCAACTTATTAAAACATATATCCAAGCGGAATACGAATAGTCCTAAATATAATTAGGCTACACTCTATTAGCTATAAAACAATATAGTGAACACTCTAGCTTCTTTCGCATATTTACACATATATATTATATCACTAGCAGCATACCCGTCCTTCGTACGGAGTATATAATATAAAAAAACTTATAATTCGCAATCATGTGCAAATTCTGATAAAATATTAAATTTATTGCTCATAAAGAGAAGTTTAAGAATATCTGTTCTCACTATGCAAAATTATCTTCACGGGCAAATCTGAAGAATAAAATATCCTGGCCCCTTTTGTAAACAAATTCACACACACAAAAAAAGAATTGAATCAATATATGCAACCACGTACTACCTATATTGTCGCAAATTAGAAAATATGCCAGTGTGTTAGTAGAAGCTTAAACATATTGTAATATGAGTCTTAAAAATATTTACCAAAATAAAAAAGATGACGTAATAAATTGAAAGTATCAAAAATCCCCGTAATCTTAATTCCAGAAGGTCGTAATTGATTCCAATATATGCCAATATATATAAAAATTTTGCCAATATACCTGTACTACTTATATTATCGTAGATTAGAAGATATACCCGTGCATTTGTAGAAGATTACTTGTACAACGTACTATATATGAGTTTCAACAATTTTCGTCATAATGAAACAATGGCATAATAATTTGAAAATATCAATAATCCCTGAATCAACTGCCCCCGAAATATCAATAATAAGGATGTTTAAACCTGAAGACCGTAATTGATATTATCCAGTCAAAAATGCAAAGTCAATGAAATTTATTTTATATACATATTTTTATTAGATTTAATAAAAATCGTATGACACATAACACATTGGATCCGTTGCTAAGCGACATGATATCATCTGCTTTAAATAAATTGATGGAAATCATGTCGTCTGAATAATGTGATCTCCATGGAAGGTTTGGCGACATTTTCGTCTCCATGATATTTTTATGGATTTACAAATATTTTTATCAATTTAGTGATATTAAAAAAATTAGTTAAATGCGTTACTAAGTAAGATGGATGGACTGACCGACAAATGCTACAGAAACATCATTTCAGTACTCTATTCTAAAAAAACAAATTTAATTTCATTGATTTGGGTCATTTTTATTAATTTGGAGATATTTCCTCTAATTTGGTAAAGTTTAAGAAAAGTTACCAAGTTATTTAGAGATATTCCGCTAAATTCGTAGCTCTAAATTTGCAGATCTGAAGAATAAAATATCCATATCCGGTCTGTATATATACTAAATGAAAACGCTAAAATTGCATTAGAAGATACATACATCCGTTCTACTCTTTTTCTGCTTCAACAATCGGCTAAATGAATTTATTGGGTAAACACAATATATGAGTTTATTAGCTAAACACAATATATGAGCTTTGAAACCTCTTTGCTAAAATAAATAAAAGTGTGATGTACGCAGTTCGCAATATATATAATTAAAAGAACAATCAAACCGTTCATTTATTATGAGTTTATTAGCTAAACACAATATATGAGCTTGAAACCTCTTTGCTAAAATAAATAAAAGTAATGTACGCAGTCCGCAATATATATAATTAAAAGAACAATTAAACCGTTCATTTATAAAATATATTTTTACATCCATTTATTTATTATACAAATAGAAAAAATAATAATAATTATTAACAAACACATTTAATTCCATTCCTTTGCCGAGCAACATGATATAAGATAGAATCTTCCTCATAAAATGCGAACTTAAATAACCATTTTAATTTCTTTATACTTCTAATCGTTGAGTAAAAGCTTGTGAAATACATGGAGGTTAATACATGTAAAAACATGGAGGTAGATTTTTCCATTTAAATTCATGTTTCAAACAATTCATGCTTCCAGATAGTGACTATTTAATGCAAAAATCCTGCATCAAACTCAAAAATAAAGTTTTAATTCCCTTTGACGCTTTAAACAAACGATTTTTATCCTTTCCGTTTGGATAAACCACGGAGTTGGAGAGTAGAACTCCTATAAAAAAAGTTCCGTTTTTCATTAATATCTCGACAACCCCTGGTCTTAGAAACTTGAAACTTGGGCAAAATTAATGGGGGGCTATTTCAAGGCAACCCACAAAATTTCATTAAATTCGGTTCAGCCGTTCTCTCGTGATGATGAGACAAACGAAAGTTTCGTTTTTTACTAATATCTCGAGAACCACTGGTCGTAGAAATTCCAACCATAGACTAAATTTTAAGTGGGGCTATTTCTAGGCTACCCACAAAATTTCATCAAATTCGGTTCAGCCGTTCTCCCGTGATGATGGGACAAACAGACAGACAGACAGACAGACAGACAGACAGACAGATTTTCAATTTTATTTATATAGATAAAGATTAAATCATGTTGCAGATACATGTCTATAAAAAGGCTTTTTGTATGACCAAAATACTTTGTTACATTATTGTCCACATATTTTTGCGATGGGTTTGCAAAAAACATTACCCTCATATAATCGAATTCCGTTAATAACGGACAAAAAAGTTTCAACCTACATTTGTCTATTTACAAGCAAGAGATAGATGTTTTCAGTCGCGTAGAACTCCCGAGTGTGTGTTCTTTGGATGGGGAAACAAATGAGGTTTTCGTGATTAAAGGGGAAATGATGTTCCGATGATTCAACACGAGAAACATATTTCTCTAAATCACCCAAAGAGCAATCATGATTGCCTCTTCTCGAAAATAACTGTAATAACATGTATATTTGCGTGGGCAGATATATTGATTCCATTTTCTGGTTGGTCTTGCGTATGGGATTTTAGCAATGAATGCATATATAATAATGGGAGATAAATGTAAACAAATTTACTTGTTCAAGTCTTGATAAGTAAATGAAAGGATACATAGTAATATGAATTCAGGTACCATATTGTAGGGTTCGTTTCGACCAGTGGCGCACCCAGAGGACGGGAGGGGGGGGGGGGGGGGTAAACCACACCAGGTGCCAAAAAAAGTAATTTAGAGAAAAACTACTGTGGAAGTATAAACAAATAGCGTGGGGTCAGTGTAGACCTGACGCACTCTTGGGGCCCCAAGAAACTTCGTTTTGGCTCATTGTCGATCTGAGCGGCTGGGCTAAAGAAGTATCAAGAAAATGTCCGCCATATGCTTAGTTTTTTGGCGTATTTTGTGATGACAGTCTTTAACTTTCAGGGTCTGTACACTACCTGCACACAGCGATTGCTTTTGGAAACCCATTTAGCCGGATTTGGGGACGACAAAGCTTGGGACGACACCCTTCTTCAGCTCCTCTGAAAATATGGTAATATTGTCAAACGGTTACCGCTCGTAGTGCCCAGCCTGCTCGCCCTTACCAAGCCTCTTTGTTTTGAGATTTCGAAGAGGGGTGAGCCTGTCGCTTTGCGCAGTATGATCCATTGTAAAAGATTTATTTGTTTCTTTCCGAACGTTACAGTCTGATTTTTGTTCGAATTTCTAAAATGTAAACAACAACTTCAGGCAAGAAGCGCTTACAAACGAATTTATTAATATTTATATCGGTTGGTAAAAGACAAAGAGGGAATGTTGAGCTAACGGCAGAAGACATGGTTAACAATGGAAGTTATAACTTCACTAAATCTCACAGTGGTAACTCCATCGTGTCGCATGATTATAACTCCATCGACTATCAGAGTGACAACTACATCGAGACTCGGGATGATAACTGCGAAAAATACGAAAGTTTGCAAATTTCTGCTGCAGGAGAAAAAATCCTGTTTTCTTCCATCTGGACATTGGCTCATTTACTGAATCGCAACATCAGGTACATGAATCAAATCAACTTCTGTTTATAGACGAGGCGAGGAGATCACAAATAGCCTAGCCTACAACATAGTAATTCTGAGATAATCGAGTTTGAAGTCTTTGCAAAAAGTTCGATACTTTTTTTTGTAACTTCGCATATTGTTACATTGTGCTCAAATTTCCAATAATTATCTAAAAATTCGCTATCGTTTCAAAGTATTTCATGAGTTTTTGAAAAGTATTATTAAAAGAAAAAATATGCGAGCTTAGCTATTTGAAAATTGGACGCTTTCCTCGTTTTCCTGTAAACCTTTGTGGTTTAGACTAAATGTGATGTGTATACATATTTTGACGATTTTTTAATAGTGAGAACCTTTTGAACGAATCATTTAATGACCAATGATGTAATATGGCTTCAGTTGCAGTTAAATAGATAGTTCTTTTTTTAAATATTTTTTGTTTGGACAAAATTACGACTTTGGAATTTTAATTCGATTTTGGACATTTTGAAATTCAATGCCAAACTCATTTTTTACAAAAAGTGACATTGCACCAAGCCACAGATATACTTAAAACAAAACTAAAAGGTAAGTTGCCCAATGACAGACCTTCTTTTATTTTCTTTTTAAATATACGTTAAAATTTACTCGCTGTATTGCTGGCTATACATGTGAAATAATCGTAGCAGTTAATATAAAATAGGCATTGTTGTCAATTTGATAAATATCTAAGAGTAAACCATGCAAAATTTGATCTACTGAATCAATGAATTACTTGATCTTCTGAAAAATAAATAAGTTTTTATTCAACGTTCCGAAATATTGTCAAAGGTTGTAAGCTTTCCTATTTATGTGGGCGTTTCCATTTCGAAACCGTAGGTGGGAAAAAATGCACATGGATTTAAATATAAACTTCCGAGTTTTCCTATTTACGTGAGCAACGCCATGAGTTACAGCTATATATACCGTGGTAGGTCGGACCTTTCTGGTAGGTCGGACGGTCTGGGTCTCAACAACAACAACAACGGGTTACAGCTATATATACCGTGTGTTTCAAAACTTTGCCTTTTCACCTTCTTTTACTTTCTTATTATTTTTAAATATAAATATATATATATATATATATATATATATATATTGGGTTGGAGGGAAAGTTCTGTCGTATTTTAAAGAAAATATTTGAATTCATTTGTAAAAATATGTGTTTAATATTAATCAATTATATATGCTCCGTTATTTGTTACAACATGTTGCCATCTTTCAGGTAACCTGTGAATTCCTGTTTTGTAGAAGTTCTCATCCTTGGAGTTAAAATAGTCAGCAACTGCCTTAGAAACACTTTCAAAAGACGTGAATTTTTTCCCGTTAGACAATTTTGCAGAGATCTGAACAGGTAATAATCAGATGGTGCAATGTCAGGTGAATACGGTGGGTGACTAAGGACTTCCCATCCTAACGCCTTCAGTTTTTGTTGTGTCACCATTGCAGTATGCGGGCGAGCATTATCGTGGTGGAACACTATGCCTTTTTTCTTTGATAGCTGCATTCAATTTATCCAGCTGATTGCAGTACTGATCCGCGTTGATGGTTTTCCCCTGTTTCAGCAACTCGTAGTACACTGGACCTTTCCTGTCCCACCACAAACAAAGCAGTACTTTTCGTTGATGGATACTTGGTTTTGGAACTGTTGCTGATGATGTTCCTGGTTTGCAGTAAGATTTTTTTCTCTTAATATTCTCGTAAAGAATCCACTTTTCATCTCAAGTAACCAGCCTGTCCAAAAACGGCTCCACATTGTGTCTAATCAGATGTGATGAACACATTCTTACACGATCAGACAAATTCTTTTCCGTTAATTCATGTGAAACCCAAAAACTTTGCTTTAACACAAACCCAAGAGATTTAATGTGATCTCCAACAGTTGCATGATGAATGCCAAACTCTTCTGCAATTTCTCGACTTGTTACAGATGTTCTTTTTATTTAGAAGAAAAATCACCTGCCTATTTAATATACGACATAACTTTCCCTCCAACCCAATATATATATATATATATATATATATATATATTATAAAAGGTGAAATGAGTATAGGCGCGATTTGCAGCACTTAATACACATCTCAAATATATTTTACAAATGAATGATCTAGGAAAAGTACAAAGAATATCATAAAATACAAGGAAAAACAGAAACAAATAAAGGAGTGCAAACGGGGTATCAGTAATGTCTAGGGGATTGTGACCCCTATACCTCGTTAAGGCGTGCTTTTATTCCCGGGAAACACTCCCAGAAACAACCAATCGCCCGAAACAGCTCCAATCCTTGCGTAAGGAAAATCAGAATCCTAAGGGAATATCAAAACCATAAAAAGCCAATAGAGAACAATAAAAGAATCATAAGAATTCCCAACATGGGTTCACAAAAATATGAAAAAGGGATTTTCAGAGTCTAAACACATATAAGTATTAAAAGCACAAAGTTACAGTGAAGGAAAAGCTTCCAAATAGTCCATTGGCAACAAGTCTTGGAAATTAGCATAAATTACATTATCATTACGTAGTTTCTTACAAAATGCTAAGTAATAAGTTTTTAGAAAGCCGAGAGGAAAACCGTTCATTAATGCTTCCTGTATCAAATATCGTTCACATATATTTCGCTGTTCACTAGTAGAGTTTAATTTACCATATCTTACAAAATGATTAACAATCAAATTTCTCATTACACCAAACTCATATTACTATTCCAAGGAGTGGTGTAATTGATATTAGAATTGAAACTTTTACGTTTATCATAAATTTTGTAACACAAATGATCTTGAGGATTTCGATATATGAGATATTCAAAAACACCACTTCACCATTGTTATTTTCTACAGTTTCAATAAGTTCGAGGTTACTAGAGTAAAAATTAAAGTCAAATTGAAATCTTTATCAAGATGGCCTATCAAGATGTCATTCACGAAACGTAAATACATAATCTCATTGAGTATATATGCACCTTTTTTATATCTTATATGTGTTTAGACTCTGGATTCCCTTTTTCATATTTTTGTGAACCCATGTTGGGAATTCTTATGATTCCTTTATTGTTCTCTATTGGCTTTTTATGGTGTTGATATTCCCTTAGGATTCTGATTTTCCTTATGGATGGATTGGAGCTGCTTCGGGCGATTTGTTGTTTCTGGGAATGTTTCCCGGGAATAAAAGCATGCTTTAACCAAGTATAGGGGTCACAATCTCCCTAGACATCGCTGATACCCCGTTTGCACTCCTTTATTTGTTTCTGTTTTTCCTTGTATTTTATGATATTCCTTTTACATTTCCTAGATCAATCATTTGTAATATATATATATATATATATATATATATATATATATATATATATATATATATATATATATATATGTATACATATATATATATATTTATATATATATATATATAGTGAAATCTCTCTAAAGAGATCACCCATTGGACCATAAAATATCGGTCTTACAGAGAGGTGGTCTCTGAATAGAGGTAATGGGTAAAGCAAAGTTTCATGCACTATATACTACAAAAAAAAATATTATTGAATTTGTTTTTTATATGTCATATCTATACAGCTTTGAAGAAGGAATTAATTGATGTTTGTTTTGATTTTAACAATTTCTCATTAACAATTTTTGTTGCTAAACATTCTTTGATCTCTTTAAACACATTATTTATTTTAGTATCATCTCTAGCAGGTATCGAACTATTTATCAATCAATGATTTCACCTAGTGTTTCTTGATATGAAATAGAAGCTTTAGCTGGAGGAAGCTCATCGTCTGAATCAGGATGAGCTCCTATAATATATAAAAAAATAATCTCGAATGTAGTATCATTGATTTTTACAAATGGATGTAGAATTTATTTTTTTATAAAAATTTTGAAATCATGCCTTTGTCTAGATTTCCCATAATGCGATTCTCCCAGTCTTCAGATAGATCATCGTAACACTCAAGATTCTCATATTCTCATATTCATAACACTCACTTCCTCATATTCATGTGATTTGGGGTCATAATCGACTTCAGCTGCGTTTGATAGCTGAATCATTTCATCTTCTAAGGCACTGATATCATCAATGGATTTTTCTATGGATACATTGCTTAGTCCACAAGTACTGAAACAATTGTTTGTGTCTTCACGTTGTCCCACGCACGTTTGATCTATCGAATAGCGTCAAGTACATTGGTGGATTTCATAATGTCTGAAACATTTTTTGTCTCATTTATTAGCGAAATCAGCCTTCGTAAAAGAAAGCGTCTGTATTCCATTTTGAAACAATGAATAATTCTCCGATCTAACGGCTGAATTTCGGATGTCCAGTTAGGAGGAAGAAACTGAAGCTTCACATTTATCAGCTGTGCATGATATAAATGACATGGATCTTTATCCAAAATAAGGATAATTTTTCTACCCTGTGCGGTCATCTTTTTGTCAAAGACATGTAACCAATTTTCAAAAATGGCCGATGTCATCCACGACTTCTTGTTAGATTTCCAAATCACTCCTATAACCCTATTTTTGACACATCAACATTTTTAAAGCAATGAGACTTTTGAGCATTCCATATTCTGATTGGTTTTTCTTTCTCTCCAGAGGCATTCGCACATAGGGCCACAGTAAGACGCTATTTGGCCTGTTTTCCACCTTTTGCTTCATCTGCTTTCTTCATAAGAGTTTTGGTGGGTAAGACACGGAAGAATAATCCAGTCTCATCCAGATTATAAATGTCACGATTTGAATATCCTGCCAGAATCAACGGAAGACGAGATTTCCACTCTATTACCACTTCTTCATCTACGTCGGCCGATTCCCCGCAAATAGATTTGAAGACGATGTTGTTTCTGTGACAAAACTTCTTCAGTCACCCATTGCTTGCACAAAAATATGTTTCCCCTATAGCTTCTGCAATTTGCATGGTTTTCTCTTTCAACAAAGTTACACTCAATGGGATATGTTTTGACTTTGCACACTTAAACCACTGCAATAGAGCTTTGTAGATTTTAGTTCCTCAAGATAGATTCCTCATAATAGATTTTAATTCCTCATACTCTTTTAACAGAACATCTTTGTTTTTCAACGTATTGTTTATTTGAGTTTTGCTACAATTAAACTGTGCCGCATTTTCCTCTCTGATGTTTCATTCTCGTGTGCTCCTAAAACTTTCATTTCGTCTTCCAAAGTTAACACAATTCTCTTAGACATCATGTAAATTTAGTGCACACAGCAAGAAAAACACGATATGCACTTCGACGCGAATACTCACTGTGTTAACGTCCACTATTAAACAAAACTGGGGTGATAACAAGTGACAATCTTTCCAAGAAAAGCAACATATTTAAGATAAAACTGGAATCTGGACAACCCCTCCCGTGAAAAAGGCTGCTGTACTTCGCAGGGTTTCTGTCACCTGGCCAATTCCAGGAAAGGGGACAATAGCCTTCCCGCCAACTAGCTCAGCGTTCCGAGAGAAAAGGAATTTCGAGATTCCCCTAAGGAAGTAATCCTACCCTTCGACTGAAAAGTTGAAAAGTAGTCTTTCAGGAAGGGAGATGGGATATGGAGGGAAAATTAACATTTAGTCTATAGCAATAAATTATAGACTAGAAATAAACGGTCTTTATGAGAGGTTATCTCTTTATAGAGGTGGTCTTTCAGAGATGTTTTTCTGTATATAGTATATATATATATATATATTATCAAAATGTGATGATGTTGGTCATGATGAAATCCCCCCACCAAGAACCTAATCCTAGGTACGCCACTGGTTTCGACTACAGAAGAAACCACAATGAATAAATAATAACGTGTAAATACAGCTTATATGAACTGACCTAATAGTTTCAAAGGCAAATAACAGCCTTCTGATTCTGAACTGACAAGAAGAGGACTCACTTAAGTAAAGTCATCCACATCAGTTTTTGACTTTGACTACTAAGTCAGAAACTGATGTGGATGACTTTACTTGAGTAAGTGAGGTTACACTTCTTGTCGGCCCTGAGTATGAAGGCTAATATTTGCTTTGGAAACTAATAGATTAGTTTTCGAAGGAATGCTGTAATTAAGGAGATTTTATTTATTTATTGTATTATTATCTTACAGCAGTTTTTGATCTATAATTTGATACAGTAGAAAATATTATCACCATAGTAGCCCAATTAATAAAAAACCTGTTTGCCATTTAAATACACATTGCTTGAATCACGTTAAAATAAGAGTTCTTCATGAAGGCGTCATCTTAACTTTTAAAATTATATGTAACTCAATTCTAAAAAATATCAAGTTTTGACTTTCTTTTCAGCGATCCTTCCATTTATGCAACTTTTGTTACTTGGCGAGTTTTATGGCAAATAGGATATTATCCTATATATGAAAAACAGAGTATTATCCTATATGGGAAAAACAAAAATAGATGAATAGTGAGATCGTTCGAATCTAAAGTTTCACATTGATATGAAATCTGTTGCATTCGAAAATTTTCGTGACAATATTTTTATATAACAATATGAGAAAGTTTAAAATGTACTCAAGAAAATCGTTATTTGCACTCAAAATGCACTTTCAAATAATTCGAAATTGAAATATTTCAATACACGAAATAATATCTCCTTTTGAACAGCCTGAGTAACAAAAACCTAATAAAACATTTTTCCAAGAAAGTGCAGATTTAGAGTGCAAAACCTCCTTGTGACTAAAACCGGCAAAGCAAATATTTATGCGTTTATTCAAAGCACTTATGAATAAATGGAATTTTTACGCTTAAAGTGGTGCAAAAGTGTTTTTCCCCTTTTCATCCTAAAACCGAAACCCGTTGTCTTAAATTCAGCACTTTGAGTAAAGTTTCTTTAAATCCTAATTTGAAAAACTCAACTTAAGTTTGTGACGTGTTTAGCAATATAAACAGTATAAATTTACACGAAAAAATCTGATGTGGGCAGCACATGACTTTCCCTGCAGACTCATATTCATACGTTCTTTATTTCTTTAATAATTCGTTAGACTGAGTTTAATTGCACAAAATAATACTAAATTTGAATTTTTAATTCAATTTTTGCTTTTATTTGGTAATTGGACATTTTCCCAAAAGCGGCGTAACAAAAATGCAAGAAGTCTCAAATATCTTGAGAACGGTTAGTCTTAAAGTATAATGGAGTGTGTTACATTCTTTTCCTCGTCAAGAATTGTGTATAAAACAAGAATTTAATTGATACATTTGATCATACGTAGCCTTTTTTTTTTTTTTTTTTTTTAGATTTTGGCAATTTTTGCGGGACATTTCGTAAATAAAGGCAGGTTGTTCTTTTCCGAATCGTACCAAAATCTGATCAACATCAGAGTATCCTACAAGTAACTTATCTACCAAATGTTGTGAAATTTGGTCAATTAGAGTGGATATATGAATTAGTTAGAGTTAGAGTGGATACATGTATTTTTTACGGACCATTTCGCAAAAAAAGACGGATTCTGTTTTTACGAATCCTACTAAAAACTAATCAGTACCAGGGTCATACCCAAGTGACTTACCTACCAAATTTTATGAAATGCGGTCCATTAGTTTTTGAGTTAGAGTGGATACATACATTGCTCAGACAGACAGACACACATACAGAAGTCACGATATAGTTTTTCCGTATTCTAGAGGTCTCGAAAGGTGTAGATACGTCGAAAACTTGAGCTGCGATTTTTGGCATGATTCCAATACTTTCCCTATGCATTACAATGTATTGCAGAGAAAGTGAAAAGGTTTTTTAAAAGGCCCCCTGTTTAATTATGTCTTCATAAATTCTTAATGTTTATACAATTTCTCGTAATCATATATTTGAAGCAGTCACAATTTTAAAATCTAATGTCAGTAGCACATGAATTTCCCTGCAGATTCGCATTGATTGTCTATTTATTTCATTAATAATTCATTAAATTCAGTTTAATTGCTCTAAATAACACGTATAAATAATGGACACAAAATCGGCATAGCTAAAATATCTCGGGAACGGCTTGCACAACGGTTTAATTGCACAAAATAACTTCCACAATTATTTAAAATGACACTGCATTTGCACTTTTAATTCAATTTAATTTCTCAGTTGGTAACTGAACGTTTTTCAACGAGGGCGCAGCGTAAATACGAAAAACTTCATATCTCGAGAACGGCTAGTTCTAGTGTAATGGGCTTGGTCTTATTTCTTTCATTGTTAAAAATTATGTATAAAACAAGCATTTAATTGATATATTTGATCAAACGTAGTATATTATTTTAGATTTTGACGATTTTTTTGGGACATTGCGCAAAAGAAGGCAGGTTACTTTTTACCAAATCCTACCAAAATCTAATCAGCACCAGGGTAAACCAGAAGTGACTTATCTACCTAATTTTGTGAAATTTGATCTGTTAGCTTTTCAGCTAAAGTGGATACAGGCATTTTTTGCGGTTCATTTTGTAAGAAAAGACGGGTTGTTTTTTCCTAAATCGTATCAAAAATTAATCAGCAACAGGGTCACATACATGTGACTTACCCACCAAATTTTATGAAATTCGGTCCATTAGTTTTTCAGTTAGAGTGGATACATACATTGCACACACAGACGTCACGCTTAAAATGGATTTTTCGTATTCTAAAGGTCTCGAAACGTGTAGATGCGTCGAAAACTCGTGTTGCAATTTTCGGCATGATTCCAATACTTTTCCTATACATTACCATGTATTGCAGGGAAAGTAAAAAATCTGATGAGAACAGCACATGACTTTCGATGCAGACTTATATTCAAGTTATCTTCATTTCTTCAATAATTCATTACATTGAGTTTAATTGCACAAAATAACACCCATAATTATTTAAAATGACACTGAATTGGCACCTTTAATTCGTTTTTCCTTCTTAGTTGGTAACGGGACATTTTTTCAACAGTGGCGTAGCGAAAGTGCGAAGAAACTAAAATATCTCGAGAACGGTGTAATGGGGTTGGTCTTATTCTTTTCATCGTCAAAAATTAGATGTAAAACTAGCATTTGATTGACGTATTCCAGCATGCGTAGTTTTTTATTTTAGATTTTGACAATTTTTGCGGGCTATTTCGCAAAAAAGCAGGTTATTCTTTTCTGAATCGTACCAAAATCTAATCAGCACCAAAGTGATCCACAAGTGACTTATCCACCAAATTTTGTAAAATTTGATCAATTAGTTTTTCAGCTAGAATGGGTACAGCAATTTTTGTGGACCATTTCGCATTAAAAGGCGGTTTTTCTTCTTTATCCCGAATCGTACCAAAAACTAATCAGCATCAGGGTCAAACACAAGTGACTTATTTACTAAATTTTCAAAAATTTGGTTCATAAGTTTTTGAGTTAGAGTAGATACATACATTGCACAGACTGACACAAGCACATACACTCGACACGCTAAATATAGTTTTTCGTATTCTAGAAGTTCCAAAATGTGTAGATTCGTCGAAAACTCGAGTTGCGATTTTCGATATGATTCCATTACTTTCCTTATACATTACCAGGTACTGCAGGGAAATTAAAAATCTTATATGAGCAGCACATGACTATCCCTCCAGATTCAAATTCATTCTGTAATTTTTTATTTCATTATGCATTCAATAAGCAATCGTTCTTAAAAGTAGGCAGCACGACATAGATTGCGATTCAGGGTCAGCGGGCGCCAGAAAGTAGAAGACGAAGCCTCCCAATTCACGTAACGAGCTTGGAAATCAAGTTTAATGAAATTGTTCGCAAAACGAGTTAAGGTGAGCGTCAGCTAATAAGGGACTTTCCCCCCATCCCTTCTAAAAGAATCCCCCCTGTTCAGGAAGTGCAGGCGAGTGCTGAGACGGTCTCGGGAAAAACCGGAGAACACTGCCAGGCACGACCTGACACAGGAAAGGACCCCCCCCCCCCCTCTCAGACCTCGAACGCATTTCTTGACTTCCTTAAATTTTTTAACGAGGTAGAAAAACGCTTCGATCTGAGTAACCTGCAGGACTTATTAAACAACATCCTTAAAATCATAACCTCTGAAGATGATCCCATGGCAAAACTTTTTTGCATCATTAAGATGGTCGCAGATATCAAAAAACCCCAGCCCTCCCAGGATTAGTGTATTCGAGGCCAGCAACAAGTTGATCAGAATACTTCCACCAGTACCACGTGCATCCTCTGCAACACGTGCCACCGCCACGGATTTCCACAGGTCCCATCGCCAGTCCCTTTTCAGGACCCAACTGACGCCCCGCCCATCTGGGGTGCTCTTATGGACTGACCCACGACAACTCAGCTAATGTCACAGTCTCAGCACAAGTAAAGAAGAAATTGAGGATTAAGACGCCTTCGGCGTCAGGTGCCTCATGACTTTTCGATACAACGGGAGCTTAAAAGGAGGCGAAGTACTGACTGTTGCATCCAACGAGTTAGTTACACACAAGTGTTCGTGCGGAGCCCGTCTTTGCAGGCCGGGGCAATATCAGAAGACATTACCAGCAGATTGGCCGGCGACGACGGAGGCAGGGAACTCATAACGAAGCAATGATGGTCAAGAGGTAAGGATGAGCACAAAACGTGAAAAAGGCACAACGTCGAGGCGAGGCGTGCAGGAAAATCACACGGATGAAATCGTAAAACGTAAAACACACTTCAAGAGGCACACCGAAACAAGACATTGCAGGTAGGCGTCAAAGCATGTATGTAAAGGTACACATAAATAAAGGTAAACACAGTATCACATAAATACAGAAGGTGCTCAGACCAAGACCCGACCCAGTGGGAGAGAACCGACATGACACAGGGGTATGCAGGGTAACACATAAATACAGTAATCCTTAACTAAACATATAAATACAGTAAACATGAAGGAATAAAAATCAAAACAATGCAAAAAGAACCACTAACCATACTACCTCGATGGTCTTTCCCGGCCACACACTTTGCTACCGAAAACCCTTGGGTTGGTCGTGTGGTCTGGGCCTTCAACTACCTCGATGGTTGCATCACGTCTGCGGCGAGCTTCGATTAATAAGCGGCAGGAATGGAGGGTGGAATCTCTGAGTTTTACGAGCTTCGGGGTCACGTATGTGCTTGAAAGAGCTCGCAAAACGAGCTCCAGGGTAAAGAATGTCAGTTAACGATGGAAGTTTCCCAGCAGGCGACACTAATGTGCTCGCGAAGCGAGCTCAGAGAGCTTTAGCTAGAAGAAGGCGAAGCCTACTGGTTCTCGAAGAGAGTCGCGCGTAATGGCAAGCGTATCCAGCAAGGGGTGAAAGCGTCAGCCTCTGATCTATTGCTCGTTATCTCTCATGGGTGTATGCCAACTGCCTGCAAATGGGGGTCGAACTGTTTGGGATAGGGTATGTCCATCCAGAAGGAATAGATAGAGAGCATGACGTCACATCCGACCGCATAAAGAGCGCAATGGATATCAGTCTCGTGTTTTTCGATGTTCTGATGTTGCGGTTACTTCGTGACGCCATTCCGACTTGTCCCATAGCCGTATTTTTGAGAGGTTCTTCGTTTGGGATTCACGCTGTTCCACCCGTAAGCAAAAGGTTCGAGAGAATTAATTTGCCAAATGAAACGATAATGTATTAAAACAGCAAATTGGATATCTTATCAGAAAAGTATCCATGTTATTATCTGCAATTAAATTCAATTTAATGAATCATAAAATTAAAAATGACGAAATAAATTTAAATCTAAAGGGATAGTCATGGCTGCCCACATCAGATGTTTTAAAGACTAAAATTTAGGATTTCAAATAATTTCTAAGGTACAAAGTCTCTCTAACATAGAAATCAGAAATAAATATTAATTGAAAATATACATAGCATATTGAAATTAACATATTACACGCAGATTGACTTTATATTTCCCGTTGATTAGTTTGTATTAGATTTCGATGTTTTTAAATGTTCTTTAAATATTTAGAACTAGAGCCCTCGCGCAAATTGTAGATAACTTTATTTTAAAACACCCAGTAAGACACTTTTCGTAAAAAAAAATGCTAATTTAAACATGAAAAATATGATTGGTACAGGATAATATATTTGACATACAATTTGTAAATCAGATGGTGCTGTAAAAATATTATACTATTATATATTTTTCACTTTGAAATATTTCTAAAATTCAGATCAACTGTGTAATTATATATTATTCTCCTCCGCTTATATTCCACTTACAAATAAACTCTGTGATCACTTAGAAAAGTATGATCGAAGAGAGAGTTTCTACCTAACCGGCAAGTTTTAAATGCATATAGAGTCCACAGATAACAAACATCATCAAACAGAAAGGCGAAAAAATACAAAAACACTTTATTGTACAATAACACCACATAAAAATGCCACATAATTACAAGAATAAAACTCTATATAACATAGTCACATAGTCTTACAATAGATACACTAATACAGCTAATAATTGCACCTCCTAGTATAGGGACCACCACCCGCGAGTCTGTTTCGCACAATATACAGTTCTTCAGCACAAAATAAACGATAACTAGCATCATTAGAACTTAATTCCGCGAGTTTAAAAATCACTATTGTGACCTTCAAAATATTCGTGATAACCAACAATGTCTGTCATAATACCACGCAGTCGAATTCAAAAGTAAAATAATTTTTTTTTATCCAAAGCTGAATGAATGGTATGACCACCACAGAGATTTCGGCACGTTGCAAGTTTTCTTAATGCTTATGCAGTTATTGACCTTTTCATTTTTAAGCTCTGAAAATCGCTAAACTTGCCCACTGATGCCAACAGAACTTTATTCCCCCTCCCCTTTTTGATTTTTTTCTCATTTTTAGAACATGTGGTACACGTTTTCATTATTTACTTCATGACGTAATGGAACATACTTGTCCTTTTTCACGATTCTTAGATAGTTTTTTATCTTCTCGGGAACAGGGAGATATTTGATGTTGTGAGGCAGATTCCTATTTTCTCTGAGGCTCTGCCTTATAGAGCATCGACAAAGATGATAAAGGGATCTCGGCGCCAGAGGATTTTTGCTCTCAGGAAAATAAAGTTCATATACCCTGGATATTTCCGTCACAGCCTCGTTCGGTAGCAGACCTTTGAGTAGTTTTTGGAGGCAAATTTGAACCTCCCCACTGGAAACAAAGGGGGCGGAGATTGTTTCAAAGGCTAATCTCAGACAATCGACGTAACTCTGTATTTTTTGGGGTACCTCCTGAACACAGATGTCGATGACGACCTCCAGTACTATCATCACCAAGTAGAGTCTCCTCCTTGCTGAAGTATCGAATTCATCCAGGAGGTTTCTCTCGAAGTAATCTTCCCCTACATCTTCCACAGCTTGGTATTTCCAACTGGAATATAAATAACAACTAATAAGTATACTTATGGAAAATTTTAATATATAAAAGTGAGTATATAAAGTCTGGTTTAAATTGTAAAGAAATTTTGCAATACTGAGTTTTGGCATTTAATTTTCTATATGGTGTGTGATAGTTTACATTTCCTTGTCAATTGCCTAATAATGTTAATTAAATCCACGTAAATATGAGTACATGGCAGATACTATAAAACTAAAGAATGATGCGTGGTGGAAGTGTTATCTGTCGCGCTCTTGAAATGCTGTTCAAGTAAAGGGAAAAAAATATATTTTCACTTATTTCTTTCAATAATATTTTCTATTTATCAGTTCATAATTCAAGTAGTTTATCCATTTATCCTAAACACAGAATAATTCCAAAATCATTAAATTTATATTGTATTAATAGACTGTAATATCCACTTCAAATATAGAAATCATAAATATTTTACTTCTTTATAAAAATAAACATAACACTGCAATACAATGTAGAAACATAAATCTTTTCTAATTTACCAGCTTATCTGATGAATGATCAATTCCGAAAATAAAAACTAAAAGATATTTAAAATTACTTTCAAACAGTAAAATAAATGGTGATTATATTAACACAAATAAACTATAATGTTACAAAGTAGCTAAAGTTCCACCACATATAGTTTCTAAAAACTTTTGCTTGGAAAAAAATATTGAAAATATATTTTTTGATTTTTAGTGAATGGCTGGAATTTTGATGGATAGAAAACAATGATTTCTATTGACGCGACATTGTCCGTGTTTTCTATCCAAAATTCAATTATACATCCTTATAAAGGACTACAAATCAGTTTATGTAGCTCATAGGTAACACTTTTAGTTGATTAGATATAAGAATTACAAGTTTGAAAAACGAGAGTTTTCAGCCATCATGAAATTGACAAAAGGATTCCTTCGAAGCTATAATAGATTTTTAAAAACAAATTATTGACATAGAAACTATATTTCTTATTGAACTCTTTTGATGCCTACTGTATATATCCATTTCCTATAGTTGGAATATATTTCCATCGAATGTAATCAAAGTGAGGCTCGGTAAAAACTTTAGTTTTTTTTAAATAAAAATTCAAAATTTTAAAATAATTTGTATATGTTCACAAATTGTACAATATTTTTGACAAAACCAGTAACAATTGTTAAATTAAATGTTATTAAAACCTGAGACACAAACGTCTAAAATGTTTGCTTTTTTGTAACGCTTTGATTTTAACCAGGGTTTGGTTTTTGACGCGACATTGTCCGTGTTTTAACCGGATAAAACCATCAAAGACCCAAAAGCTACGACCAAAAAGGGAATTTGATTTAAAAACAATAAAACCACCATGTCAGTCATTATAAAACTGATGACCCATATAAATTTGAACAATATTATAATAAAAAAATCTGATCTGGGCAACACATGACTTTCCTTATATAATACAATGAATTTACTACTTTTACAGTAAAAAATTAGGCTTTTCTTATAGTAGATACTTATATTCTTTCCAAGATATTAAATTTTCGACAATTAGTAGTCATTTTCATTGATTTAGCGTCATATTTTTCCATTTGGCGAGATTTCATTAATTTGGCAACATTTCAAAAACTCGCCAAGTTGGCGACATCCTGCCAAATTTGCCAAAATATCGGAAAACGAGAAATAAGGACGGAGAAATAAGTTGTTCTTATAGCCATAAATGCCTATTGGCGTTCAAATACAAAGTATTACTCAAAGTATCTTTCCTCATGAACCGAACGAGCTAGATTTACGAGAATAGTGCCATAAAATTTATCGCATGATATTACATATCAAAAGGGAACATGTTTCTCAACAGTTAATATTTTTTTTAATTTATGGGATTTTGGGATAAATTTATTTGAAAAATGTGCAATACCTCGAGAACGATTCATTTTCGTTCTAAAGTTTATGTCAATCGTTTTCTAAGAAAAAATTACATAAGAAATATCTATTTGCGCAACTTTATTAAAGGTTTTGATATTTGATGATTTTTTCAAAATTTCACTCGAAATTTTAGGGGGTTCTGAACATTCAATTACGTTTGAAAACAATAGACTTCCAGTATTCACGGATTGTGATTTCTGTACCAAATTTCATTCGAATCGATCCATTCGTTCGTGAGATATCGTCTCCACAGACACACACACATCATCCCAAAAATGTTTGATTCGTAATCAGGGATGCTTGAAACGTGCTCGCCCGTCGAAAACTTGAATTCTCGACCCCATCACTAAACTTTCCTTATAAAAAACGTTAGACTTCCAGTATTCACGAATTGAGATTTTTGTACCAAATTTCATTCGAATCGGTCCATTCGTTCCTGAGATATCGTCTCCACAGACTCACTGACACACACACACACACTTATAGACATCATGTCAAAAATGTTTGATTCGTGATCAGGGATGCTTGAAACGTGCTCTCCCGTTGAAAACTTGAATTCTCGACTCCGTCACAAAACTTTCCTTATACATTATGTATATAAGGAAAGTAAAAATGTAAGTAATTTTAAAACATTATTCTTACAACAATTCAAGTACATAAATACCTTTAAAATATTAAAATATCAGCAACAATTAAAAATAATTTTGCAATTATTTGAATTTAAATATCAAGGTATTCTGATTTCGTTTTAAATTCAAAACAGTATTAATACCTTTTCTAAAGTTTTATTATTTCAACATTTTAGAGACAGCACAATTTGTTTTTAATATTAGTGTTCATTACACCCACGTAGCATTCGATAACACATAACGAGTTTAGAACATTTCTCTAGTCCTGCACGATTTCGCTGTTTAGAATGGATGACTCCGAAATTTGAAAATATTCTTTCTAGAGAAACTGAACTAGCAAGTTGGGCATTATTGCTAGTTCAGCTAATTTAAAAGCTGCAATATTTTCATCCTGAAAACTTTCACACTTCGAAATACTTTTTCACCATGTTATCGGATTGGTGAGTTTTGTACTTGTACTGAAGTAAGATGTTGGGAATGGGCTTCAAGTGCAATCAGAAGTGGTAGACAACCTTCAATTTTTTCTGTAGTATAAAGCCGAGCAGTTTCTATTTGGCTATCTGTTAAATCTTCACCCATATATTTCGGATGCATGATGTAAGTGAGGAAATGGATTGGCATTAATGCCTGTTTTAGTCTTTTCTGAGCAATTTTAATGTGCAGGGAATCTTCTTTCATAAGATTTAGCCAAATGTATCATGCATCGGCCGCAGTGTTACTGTATCTCTGTGGAGTGTGTGGAGACACAGACTGCACTTCTCCATCTATATCTAATCTATATCTCCATCTATATCACTGTGATAAATGAGTTTTCATCACTTCTACACGATTTGCTCGAATACTTCCACAATTTTTACACTTTACATATTGTTTCCCATCCCTGTCTACTTTATAATAATGTTGCCAAATCAAATCTGTCTGCCTTCCACCACGATGCATTATCACTTTATTCAGCTTAAACTTTAATTACACACAAATATCTTTGCAGTATTAACACAACATGAAATTGTTTAGAATTTGGGTATAGAAGGGGAGTGAGGTATGCAATGTTCAGTCTTATCAGTTATTATTGTTCAGAATTCAGGGATGTCTATAGAGAAGGGGGTGGGGGGCAGGTGTGTTGTGGACGATGGCCTGTGGTTATATCTTATTGTCCCCAGTATTGTACATTCAAGATAAGGAAGGTCATTCATTGTCACCCAGACCAAAAAACATGTACAAGTTAGGAAAAGGAGAATAGTACATAGGCCTACATTTTAGGTGGCAAAAAGATTTTTTCTTCCAAAAATTTATTTCCAAGGGGCTATCCATTTTTTTTTACCAATATAATAAAAATTATAATAAACTTTTTCAAATCAATTAAATATACAAATAGAGTTGACCTCTTTCAATTATCATATATTGTTTTATTAATTTCCCCCATCCTTGAAAATACAAGGGACCCGAAAGTAAAATCTTTCACAGGGCACATAAAAACTAGTTACGGTATTGATTGAGGGATCACAGGATTTTGATTGGCAATATTGTTTGTTTCGTTCTCACTTGGCAGTTTTTAACATTCAGGTTTATGACTTGACGGTTAAAACCAGGGATTAAACTGGATAAAACCGTCATGCGTCAGAAACCTGCCAAACCTGATTTTAACCATAGATTACCTACCCCCTACCCCCCAACCATAGATGTTATTCACATTAAGTATTTTAAATCACTTATATATCAAACATAAATGAAAAATTTCACATAAAAATAAGTTAAGAGAAATGATCATATATTTTTTTTATCGCAATTGCCTTCAGAAATTTAAAACTTATTACCATAAGAGTGAAATGTTCTTTTTAATCCCTTAGTATTTTCACGAAATCACTTATACACTCTCAAATACATTTTCATTAACAAAGAAATATCATTTATATATTTACGTCCAACGTTAATAATATATACAGCAAAACTCTCTTAACCATAGAAATAAAAAAAACTCATCAAATTTAAAAACATATTCAGATCCATTTGAAAACATAATTGAGATCCATTCATTTACTTCATCTTTTATTGCTGTTCAAATTCAATGTCTTACGTTTTAAAAATAAGGGTTTTGAGCAATTAAAAATGTAAATTTATCAGTTAAATAATTAATTCGTATGAATTATCTTAAAATATCATTTTCTCATTACCCGATCTCTGCATTTTCAGAATATATATATTAATTCTTAATAGCTAAATATTTCAATTTTTTATCGAATGCAAAATAATTCATAATATCAAAATTTAAACACGAGTATGTTTGCAAAATACATACCGTTAAAATTCAGTTTGTATACAGGAGAGAAATAGCAAATATACAAAATGCAGTGAGAGACGTTTTGTATATCCAAATAATGGTTTTTGGAAAAGAATTTTCAAATTTGCCAATTTTATTAGTGAAAACTTATTTGAAACCCATAAAGTGCAATATTTCTCAGCCAATAAAAAAAAGGTTCAATGAAAGTTTTCTCACATTTTATATCTTATTGTTTCTTCACTATACGCTCAATACTAACTACCAAATGTACATCTAAACTGAAGAAACAAGTTTAAAATTGACTCAAAGTCAAAATTATGTTCAATAAATCTAAAACAAACATCTTATACTGCTTACTGAGTAAACATAAATTTACATAATGAACTAAACAATTTAAGATGTATTACAACAATGCTATAGTAACAGTTACCTTACACCTTTCTGGTAGGTCGGACGGTCTGGGTTTCAACAACAACAATGCTATAGTAAAGCCCCCATAACACTAATTCCTTTTTTTTTCAGTGAAACTCCAGATATTAGATGAAAATCTCCAACTACCATATGTGTTTTAAAATATAAGATCAAGATATGTAAGGAAATAATTAAGGTAATATGCAAGGTCAAGATATGTAAAATAATCAATCGCTATGTATAAAAGTACAAGTATTGAAAAATTGAGGAAATAAACAGAAAATAATACTTACAATAATATTGGTATCATTTTCTTTATATTGTTTCGTTCGAAAAGTTCATCTTTCGGTTTCAAAAATATAGCACCAAACTTTATTAATCGCTGTAAAAATCCCGTATTCGCAGTTTTAATGGCAGCTTTCACTGGATCTAAATTTGTGTCTATGTGCACATTTAAGGACAAGTAATCTAAATGAAATAAATCATATAATTTGGAAAGCTGCCTCCTTGCATGTCTCATTTTCATTTGCTTCAGAATATCATAATTGGCTTCTCCAGTTCGTCTATCAGGATAATAAACCAAGTAGCCCGCCAGCATTACATCGGCGATCCAATTTTTATCTCCATATTCTAAGGACTCAACCAGTTCAATTAGTCTGCCAAATTTATCCCAGAAGTTCTGCTTGCACAATTTTTCACTCAAATGCACATTCTCCAAGAAATTTTTTTGGAAATCCTCAAATTTTATACCAAGACATCCCTGAATTTCATCAGTCAATTTGTTCAAGTAAGTTGATATTTGCAATAAACAATCCGACATGATAAACTGGTCAGCAACGTATTTAAAATAAAAAAAATCAGTGAACTAACTAATAATATGCTCCACAATTCGTTGTTGATATCCTGTTGAAGTCACAGCGAAATCACAAAGTCGAGGTCTTAGAAAGAATGATATAAATCCACAAATTGAGATTTATAAATGGCCGATTATTTATGACAGAGACTAAAAAACTGCATTACAACAAATTCAGAACAGGTCCTGGAAAACAACTCATAGCCCACGTGATAATTAAGGGGACTAATACCGTTCAGTGGAACTCTGATCGACGATAATCTTCTCCCTAGATGTCGCGTGTAAAAATGGCATGGTTGCAAGAATTCGATCTTTAGCTCCACAGCACAGAATACTAAAGCAGCTACGGACAGGAAGGCTCCGTAATGTTAAATTCCGAAGCCACTAGGTGGCGCTGATGCTGTAGGGATTTTGAGGAATAGGGAAATCTTGAGGGAAAATATTCAGCATTATGTTTTGCTTGTGTAGTGTTGGTGTGTACAGAAAGTCTGAGCACGTGGTAAGTTTTAATGATCATTATTTCCTTTAATTTCGTTTAATCCTTTAATCGATCGTTGTCTGAGGATTCGTATTTCTTTTATTTGCATTTGATTCGGATATTTAGCACCTGCATAACTATTCCTTCATATATTTAGCACGTGGTAAGTTTTAATGAGCATTATTTCCTTTAATTTGAAGTTCTTGATGATTATTATATATATAATTCGATCGATGGTTATCTGAGGATTCGTATATTTTCCGCACGTGCATAACTAATCCTTTTTATTTGAATTTTACCTGACCATTAGATTTGTACATGCGTTGATATATAATGATCTGTAGCTGAATACGAACGTGTGGTGTTCACCTTATTATAAGCGTTATATTTACCACTGCATAACTATTCCTTTCTATTTGCATTTGATTCGTAAACTAGTGAATTTGATTCATGACAAGTAAAATTTAATAAATTGAATTCAGCCTAGTGTTTACCAATACTTACTGGTATTTAAACGTTCTTTTGTAATGTAAATTTGACCCGACCATTAGATTTCTGATTACATTAACATAAAAATTTCTGATTTTAATTTTACCCGACCATTAGATTTGTGTATGCGTGGATATATAATGGTCATATATATAATGGTAAAGGGGGGAGAGAGAGATTAGCATGTTGTAAGCTAATTTGCACAGTTCAGTTTATTGCAAAATGTATGTATGTAAAGTTATTTTGAATGCCTGAAACATTTCACTTTGTTATTGATATACATAATTATAAAACGCAATTCTTTACTAATCATAATATTGACATCATAATCATATCATCTCAAGTTATGGGACATTTCGCTTTGATATGTAAAAGCTTAGAATACAAAACTAAAATAATCAAACGTGAAATATAATGTATACATAATTTATTTACAATAATTAACAACATATATTTATTTAAATATAAATACATTATACTCCTTTTTAACAATATAAAATAAATGAATATTAAGATAATTTTATATAAAGAGAATGTATATTAGATAAATCTAAGAAAATCTTTTTATTATTTGTTAAAAACAACTTAGATAAATCCAGAAAATTTTCTCAAGAAACAGAACATTATATTTTAAAGTTGCTGCTTCAAAGGAAAATCAGCTGGCTTGCGACTTTTAACTAACACTTAATTGTATACGTTTTGTAATTAAGAAGCAAACATTTCTATAAAAATTATCCTGAAATCGAGGAACAAATATTTCTAATTCATGAGATAACAGTTAGCTCAAATAAACAAAATGTGCATACCCGCATCAATATTTTTCAATAGAATTTGCCGCTCATTAAATTCTGATGTATAATAAGGATCAATCCGTTTAATTCGTAAATAAGTCCATGTAATGAATGCTAAATAATCTATATAAAAAGCTATAAATTCATCATTATTGTACAATCTTCAGATAGAATTTGTAAACAAGGTCCACAAGGTATCTCAGTATCCGCCATGTTTTTCAAGAAATCGCAGTTGCGCGCATGGAATTGTGGGTAAAAATCCCCAATCTACCAAAGAATTTCTAACCGTAAAGAAGGGAAGCTTCCGTAAACCCAATGTAAACAGCCTTATCGCGACTGCGGAAAATCTGTCATGCAGGAAAAGCAATGTTACAGGACGAGAATCCGGGATGAAGGATTCTTTATTGTTTCTTCTCGTTTTTTTTTTTTTTTTTTTAATACTTTGATTTGATAATCGTATGATAAGTGATGCAATTTAAATGGAAAACATATTTTCATTTACATAAAGATTTTTTAAAGCAAAATAAAAAATTTTAATGCTTTTTTTTACCTCCAATTACATTCAAAATAAGAATTTAAATTTGCATGCTTTGTCCTTCTTTAAAAATTTTTTTCAATTTAAGATATTTTTTCGTTATAATTAAAAGATATTACGGTAAAATAAAATTATATTTTATTTCATATCTAATTATACTTAAAATAAGAATTTTATTTTGCATGCATGATCTTACAAAAAACTTTTACACTCAAATTCAAGTGCACTCTTATATGTAATATTAATAAAATAGAAATTATAAATGCACTTACCTTTGACATGATCAGGTAAAACAAATAAAGAGTAAGAAGTTCCACAATTTTTTTTTCACACATTTTTGCTCTACAGATATAATTTATTCTCAGATTTTATTTCACAGATATATTTTATACTCTTCATAGCAGATAATTTTTGTAAATTTTAATAATACCCCTGCAATTTATAAGTTGCAGATGAAATGGTTTTAAGATAGAAACTCTTCTATATTTTACATATTTCTTTCAGATAAACTCTTTTAGCAGAAGTGTAACTTAAACTACAGAAATTAAGGAGAAAAAAAAACTCCTGTAATAATTGTAAAATCAATAATGGTTCCTACCAGGAAAAAAGAATGCCCTATAAAAATAAATTAGGCAAAGAAAATAATGAAACATGAGTGAAGTTAAGCAAAATTTAATCAAACAATTTTTATTTACACATATTCATTATATAAACACATTTACATAGAAAGAAAATCACAGTATAAATAATCTAAAAGTATTTTGTTTCTAATGTTATCTGCTTCAACACATCCAGCAAATCAGCCTGAACAGACAGAAAATTAAAAATAATTCTATCTCAACAAGCTAATCAACTGGCTTATGTCAAGCTAATCAATTGGCTTAAGATTAGTAAAATCAAAAGTTCTAAGTATACAAATGAGTAAATATAATCATGATAAGGATCCTAAACGACAAGATCCTTTATTTCTAAAGGTGTTTATTGCGATTATATATGCATATTAAATAAAACAATAGATTAAATACTTTTTTTAGGATCGAAATAATTCACGTACCTTTTGTGTTTGCAAGAGACTCAGCAAATCGGTCATTTTAAGACAATCCCAATCGGAAAATCAAATGTACACAGCCCAGATTTGTAATATACGATTAAATACATGTCAACCATGTAAATGAAGTGACAAAAATATTAAATTAACAACTTAAAATTGTAATAAAGTCAGCCCACGTGGTAATACAACAGAAAAACACAGTGACTTGCGAAAGAAATAACCCATTTCCTTCCCCTCCTTGACAAAGAATCTCTATCCATCACCCAAGATGCATTGCGCGAAATCACACCAGCGCCCATCGAGAAGGGATTTTACTCGAAGGGAATACCCCTGTACGGTTACTTCTCCTTTGAACATCTCTTCCGCAGTACCCAGATGGCGATAGTTAAGTCTAAGCCGTTTTAATCTACCCCCTTCGTTCCCTCAAATAAGAAGGAAGGAAATCATACCCCCTTTCAACCCTCTTTCGAAATGGTATTTTCCCCGCTTGGATATGAGAATGGTGACATAGTCAAAATGCAGCCATAATACCGGCTTTAAATTGGGGCTGGGCTACAGTGTGGTTTCGAATGTGTATAAAAATTAATTCTTGAAGATCACTTTACATTTGCCCACGACATCATAGAGAAAAAAGACTTGTCTCTAGAAAGAAAATGTCTACTTCAGTTATCCACAGCTGATGAGCTCAAATGAGAGCGAAACCGGTCCTGTATCTCTGTTAACAGCATTAGTGACATGACTGGAGTTACACTTTTCTAATTTCAGATACTCTACTAATGTTGTTAACAGTTGTCTACAGGAGCTCTTTTTTTAGGAGCAAAACCGGTCCTGTGGTACCGTATAGTGTATATAGATGTATGCTTGTACAGATGTATCACATATTACATACAGGTGTATCTTGTGAATCAGGTATGTAATTTTTACAATAATATAATGCTATGAGAAATAGCTTCTAATAAATTTATAGTGCAACAGATTATTCTAGAGGCTAAAGCATGCTTAAAGTACCTCTTACTTGAATGCTGATTGCTATATTGGAAATATAATAATTTTTTCCTTAATTAATCAGCTTGACTGACAGTTTTTAGAAAATGTCTACTTAAGTTATCCACAGCTGATGAGCTCAAATGAGAGCGAAACCGGTCCTGTATCTCTGTTAACAGAATTAGTGACATGACTGGAGTTACACTTTTCTAATTTCAGATACTCTACTAATGTTGTTAACAGTTGTCTACAGGAGCTCTTTAGGAGCAAAAACAGTCCTGTGGTACCGTATAGTGCATATAGATGTATGCTTGTACAGATGTATCACATATTACTTCCCTCTGAAAGTCCTCTACCAAAATACTTTTCTCTTGGATATGTAGCTGACTACACATGCCCCATGCCTAATAAAAGATTATCCTGATTTTCTTTTGATAAAACCGATAAGAATTAACCTCCAATTCCAAGCTGATCAATAATTTTAGACTCAGTTATAGTGTAATGACAAAACAAATACAAATTGATAAGCATCAATAATTACAAATATTTAAAAAGTAATATACATTGTAAATTTTATATACTTGTGAAATTATATTTTATATACTTGTCAATATTTTATATAAATTTAATAAAACTGTTGATTCTTTTATTACATATATAATGTTGAAATAATTATTTACAATATTATTAACTGCATATCAAATATCTTGGCCTATATTCCAGTGAAAAAGTATCATTTTTTAAGTTTAATCAATATTTTCAAAAATCCTAAAAATATATAAAAAAAAGATTATATTAAAAAATAGGCCTAAATATATCATGACATAATCACTAAGTAAATCTTAAGTGTTTATCTTTTTATGTTAGGAAGCCATTCTCTTCCAAATAATAAAAAAGAAAAATACTGTCAAATCGCTCCACAAAAATATCCTGCCCAATATCTTGAGAAAAAAAAAAAAAAAAGATCTAATACCAGTTTTTCTAACAAAAACATTCTATATTTTACGTTTAAGAGCCGTTTTATTCGAAAGTTTGAAAAAATCGCAAGTCCCGTCTTCTACCAAAATATATACGGGAGCCGTTCTGTCCCAATTGTGAAAAAAAAGCTAAGTCCAATCGTCCTGCCGAAAAGCCGTTCTGTCTAGAAAAATCCCTATATCTCCCCTACAAATTTTCAAAAATTCCCTATTTTCAGTGGTCAAAAAAGTTTCTGTTTTAACATTAGGAGCCTTCCTGTCCCTAGCCGCTTGTACAGAATACTATATTCAGAAGGTTCACTCCCATAGGTCCCTATGGCAACATTTTTAACATGGGATTTCACATAGACACTAGAGCTCGTGAGTTGGACCAACTGAACTACGATGTTAACAAAAATACGTCTGCCAGATTTGGCTCGCTTGGCGATTTTTTTTAAACGGGAGGGGAACAAAATGTTGAGAACTGTTATATTTATAATTTTTTTTTTACTTTTATAATTTTTGAAACTATAGAAATGGTCAGGATTTAAAAATACATTAATCTGCAGCATAAATATATTCATTAGTTAAAGTAAATTTAAATAAACATAGTTATATATTTAATTCAAATATTCATAAAATGGATTAAAAATAGACGCATTGCATTGTCTCACTATAAAACATAAAGCACAAAAAATTACAAGCTAACATGCTCAAAAGACTGAAATATTATATAATATTTTCAGTCTAAAAGGTATACTAGCGTGTTGATCTTTAAATTACTTGATCCTTAATTTGTTCTGGGATACTGATAATAGACTTTTTTTTAATATAAAAATATTCATATAGTAAATATCAAATTTACATAAATGCACTATCGAAGTTGTGGAACTCAATCATTAATTACCCGAGGGTGGGGTAAATTTTCCACCATAAGGCACTTAATGAAAATTTTACATAAATATATACACATACAATATCACATTCAACTAAGAAAAAGCTGTCCAAATATCAATTATTTCACATTTTATAAAAATACGGAAAATATTTTTTAACTAATTATACCACTAACTCTTAGAATTTAGTCTAATTGGCAGTAATAACACAGCACTAATTTCGTATGATGAACACATGTATACTTATATGAACACGTGTATACTTATAATGAACACGTGTATAGGATGCTGATAACTAAAATAATTTCAATTTTAATAAAAATAAATTACATACCCTGTAACGTAACCAGTTTTCTTTTGGCAACCCATTTCTATGAATTGATCTAAACACTTAACAAATAATCCTTTTTCAAGTTACTCAAACCACGCTAGTCTGTGGTTCTAAGATCTCGTCGAGCGAAATAGGGTTATAACTTTGAAAATCGTCTTGGACCCAAACTAGACCATCGCCAAGAGCGCGCCAACCCTCGTTTTGGTCTATCTCTAATGGCCGCCGCGAAAACGAATCTATCGAGAGTGGCAGGTCTGTATAATATTAGTCTGTGCTCCACAGAATACTATATTCAGAAGGCTCACTACCATAGGACCCTATGACAACATTTTTAACATGGGATGTCACATAGACACTAGCGCTCGTAAGACGAACCCTTCGAGGAACAACCAAGCTCATGATGAACCAAATCACGTCTGCCAGATTGGCGTGTTATCGCTCACTTGGCGATTTTTGTTTAAACGGACGGGGAATAAAATGTACAAGACAGTACTTTTATAATTTTTGAAACTATAGAAATGATCAGGATTTAAAGATAAACTAATGAATATATGTATGTTGCAGATTAATGTAAGTAAATTTAAATAAACATAGTTATATATTTAATTCAAATAATCATAAAATGAATTATAAATAGACGCATTGCATTGTCTCACTGTAAAACATAATGCACAAAAAATTACAAGCTAACATATTCAAAAGAATGAAATATTATATATAATATTTTCAGTCTAAAAGGTATACTAACGTGTTGATTGTTAAATTACTTGATCCTTAATTTGTTCTGTCAATACTGATAATAGCCTTTCTTTTATAATTATACCACTACCTCTTAGAATTTAGTCTAATCGGCAGTAATAACACCGCACTAATTTCGTATGATGAACACGTGTATACATATACAGTGACCGCCGGTTATAAGATTCAGTGGTTATAAGAAACAGCCGTTTATAAGACTCAAAACGACAGAAACAAATACAAACTTCGTTTTAACATTAAAATTGTGTCGCTTAAAAGAAACACGATTCCGCTTATAAGAAACAGTTTTCTACAGAAAATTTGTTGATTTCCTTGCGACGCTGGTGTAAAAAAAAAATCGATTTGTTTAAGGTTAACTGAAGGACGAGTTGTTATCTCTTGTCTCTGGGCGTACGGGGAGGGGGTGGGAGTTTGCTATGTAACAAAGGATGACAGAGGATTTCTCCGCAGAAAGGCTTGGGGAGTACAACCCCAAACCAGTAAGAAACGAGCTTTAATCTTTTGGCAGTTAAGGAAACGTACTGATAAGGAAAGGCATCTTTGCTTATGCACTCAAATAAGATTCTTACAGCTTTAGTTAGTCATTTTATGTTTTGCTAGTGAAGCATGTCGCAAACCCTTACTTTGCTTGAAAAGCAAAGTTTACTTAAAAAGTATGATTCTCCACCTCCGTGTAGTCAATAAGCAAGAAAACAACCTTGCTTGATGCTATCCATATGATCGCAGGCGCATGGAAAAAAGTTTCTGACATATGCATTTTTAATTGCTTCCGTAAAGCAGGATTTTTGAAAAATAATGTTGCCATACCAGCAGAAGATGAAGAAGAATTTGAAGCACCTTTCGAAGAATGGATTCACATCGACGAAAATTTACAAACATCTGAAGAAAACAATGATGATGACATAGTGCGGAAATTCAGAATGTTTGCAATGAAGAAGAAAATGAAGACGACGTTCCACAAGAAGAAAATTTTCCTACAGCCAAACAGTCGCGAGAAGCCCTAACTATAATTAGAAAAACTCTTGAATACAGAGAGGCATCAGAAAAAGTTTATGGACTGTTTTATGATTTAGAAATGGATGTACGTAAACTAATCACAGACTCGTTAGCACAAACAATACTGGATAAGTTTTTTGCTATTCTTCAGTAATAGATTACGGTATGTATGAAAATGTACTATGCTCTTATACATAAATGAACGACCTATGAGTTTTACTTTTTATTCTTATTTAACTGCATACTATATGCATATAGATAATAATTTAAGTTGTAAGGCTTAATTTGTAAAATGAGAAATATTTTTGAATGCAAAACTTAATTTACAAATGTATTATGTACGTACTAATATTTTACTTAAATACATTTATCTTTTAAATTCTGTAAAACTGTGTTCAATAGTTAGTATTTACAATGGAAGAACGATATTTAAAAAATTTCCGGATTTAAGAAACAACTGCTTATAAGAAACAAAACGAGCGAAACGAACGTGTTTCTTATAAGCGGCGGTCACTGTAATGAGCACGTATATAGGATGGTGATAACTAATATTATTTCAATTTTGATAAAAATAAATTACATACCCTGTAACAAAACCAGTTTTCTTTTGGCAATCCATTTCTTGAAATGATCTAATCACTTAACAAATAATCCTTTTGCAAGTTACTCAAACCACGCTACAATGCATTCCACAGGGTTATAACATTGAAAATCGTCTTGGACCCAAACCAGACCATCGCCAATCGCTCAGACCAAACCAGACCATCGCTAAGAGCGCGCCAACCCTCATTCGGATTCAATTTTGGTCATCTCTGAGGGCGCTGCGAAATCGAGAGTAACAGGTCTGTGTATAATAGTCTGTGTTTAGCTCTTTTGCACAATCCGTCCGCCTAATTGAGCTGTCCATCATCGAAATAACCTTCGCATGAAAAAGTACACCTCTCATTGTAGTCGGATTTCGGGACGCACTTCCACCAAAAATTCCGGTACCCTTCTTATTCCTGCTGAGTGAATGTCACAATACAAAGCATGTATGGGGGGGCCACAGAATACTATATTCAGAAGGTTCACTTCCATAGGAACCAATGGCAACATCTTAAACATGGGATTTCGCATAGACACTAACGTCCGGGAAGCCAATCATCGCAGCTATGACGTAAAATAAGCTCGGTTGCTAGGTTTGGTGACTATAGCTCGATTGGCGATTTTATGTTTATGCGGCCAAAAAATTTACGGAACTGTACTTTTATAAATTTTTAAACGATAAACATGATCAGCATTTAAGAATACTTTTATCTGTAATATATATATATTAGTTTACGTAAATTTAAATAAATAAACATAGATATTTATTTAATTCATGTAGTCATAAACTAAATAAAAAACTGACGCATTGCATCACTATAAATCATTATACACCAAAAATTACAAGTTAACATACCCAAAAGACTGAAATATTATATGATATTTACGGCCTAAAAAGTTGACTAGCGTGTGGATCGTTAAATTGCTTAGTTCTTAACTTATTCTGGGATGCTGACAGTATATATTTTTTAAATACACTAATATTCTTATAATGAATAACAAATTTACATAAATGCACTATCAAAGGTAGGTGTAGAACTCAATCGTTAATTACAAAGGGGGGGGGGTATTTTTCACATTATGTCAGTTAGTAAAAGGCATATAAAATATATGCACATTTAATATCATATTCAACTTAACTAGTTCTAGAAAAAGCTATCAAAATATCCATTTTTATACATTTTATAAAAATGCGGAAAAGGTTTTTTAACTAATAATACCACTGCTTCTTAGAATTTAGTCTAGTCGGCAGTGATAATACAGCACCAATTTGTAATGTTGAACACGTGCATAAGATGAAATATGGGATAGATAACAAGTAATCTTTTTATTTAAATGAAAATAAATTACATACCTTGTAAACGTAATCTCTTTTATTTTAGTAATCAGTTTAATTGATAAAAATTATACAATAAAATGCATAAAAAATAAAATAATTGCTTATAAAATCCAAAAAAGCAACGAAAGTATGTTTTCCACGAGTAAATATACGAAGATAGAACTTTGTTCTAAGTGTTTCATTCAGTGCCAGATAGGGTTATATTAACAGAACGTCTTGGCGAAAACCGTCACTGACTATCCCTGGCCGTATCCAACCATCGCCAAACGCGCCAACTTTGACATTGGATTTGAATTTAGTTGACGAAGGAGAGCGCTGCGGTAGCGAGTGAAATGTCTGTATATATATTAGTCTGTGGGTGAGACCTTGGATTGAATGGAGCACTTCAGTCCTCCAAAGAGAAAGAAAGATATTGCTCCGAATTTTGAACTGCGCTTATCTGATATCATATCATACTGATGATTTGGTTATTTTATTGGGAAATTTGCATAAATTTGAAAATAAAGTTTAGTTGAACGTTGGAGTCAGCAGCAGAAATATATTAACATTTATTAATAACACCAAATTGGCTTTAAAATTAGAAAATCGATTTGAAAGGCAGTGCAAAATTCCTGTTTACTGAATTATGATTGCATACTTCGTTCTATAAGAAAGAAGAAATCTTCCTCTTCAAATTACTAGAGAAATATTTTATCTCTATCGGCTTTAACATCTTTGGCAATTAGTGTTTATTTAAAAAAGCAGTAATTGCAATAGGTATCGAGACTGTCAATGTTGGCGTATTTCAAAAACTGTAGTGTATTAATTCACATTTTAAGCCACCTCGGGGTGGGGGTGGGGGAGTCTACAGTAGGGAGGGTCAGAAATCAAAAGACCGGAATGCCGCTGTTGACAGTATTCTAGAGGTTGGACGTTATCGCCACTCGTGACGTCACTCAGTTAGAAGGAGAAGTATCTGTTCTCCGAGAAGTATTCAGTTCTATGAGAAAACATAGACTGTTTCAGTCGATGTTTTAATCTAATTTGTAGTTTTATCGTAAAAGTGAAACTTAAGTGTAAATTTGCGTATTATAGATATATATATATATCAGTATTTTCATACATATAAAGTATAATTTTGATTAATCGTTGTATATACATTGTGTTTTGTGAGCGCAAAAATGCCTAACTGCGCGGTTGCTTTGTGTTTTGTGAGCGCAAATTATCATACGAAGTCAATGGGATCTATCCGTTTTCATAAATTTAACAAGAAAGATCAATCAAGCATAAAGCATTGATTATGAAGCACTTTCCAACTTCAATGCAATTTTATATAAACATCTCTAAAATGCGATACATTCCTCTGTAATATTTTTAAAATTATCACAATACTACATTAATTTATTATATTTGAAAACTTAAAACTTCATCGAGAAAAATGAACTTCATTCAAATGACGGCTTTGAAATATAAATTGCCTGGTTTAAACATCTCTAAAATGCGATACATTCCTCGGAAATACTTCTAAAATTATCATAATACTACAATAATTTATTATATTTGAAAACATCAGCGAAAACAAATGAACTTTATTTAAATGATGTCATCGAAATATAAATCGCCTGGCTCTCTCTATAAAAGCAGCATTTCATTCATTAACGTTTTTCCATTCCTTTCATACATCACAATACTATAATAATTTATTTTATTTAAAAACTTGAAACCATGGAGGTGCAAGTAATTTAACTCTATGCTCAAAACTTCATCGAAGAAATCGTCTGGTTCTCTGTGTAAAATCAATGAATGTTTCATTATATTAGCTATATTGCAGACTTCATGAGCTAAATAGTTTTGCGTTAAAGAAATGCAGCAATTTTTATACAACTCATTCTACACCTTTTGGAGTTTACATTGTTAATAAGTGAAAATTAACTTCACAGCTAAATTCGCAGTTCGTAACCGCGATGTTGTGCAAGAACTCTTTTTCTTTCTTGACGGAGGGATAGTTGTTGATGTTGAGACCCAGACCGTCCGACTTACTAGAAAGGTGTAAGGTAACTGTTTGGGCGGCCGGGAAGTGCCACCCAATTTAGACCGGAACCCAGTGGCGGGAAGCATTCACAGGGACCGTACCCTCCTTCCCCTACCACCAACCTCTTGGAAGGACTTACGGATCCATATGTTTAACGTGATCGTACTCCGCATGAATACGGCGGCAATTGTGGCAGCGTGCAAATCCAGCGCGTAAACCACCGGGCTACCGCGCCCGAAATGTGTCAACAGCACGCGGTGTTCCCAGTTGGTCACCCACCCAAGTACTAACCGCGCCCAATGCTGCTTGACTTCGGTGATCTAACGAGAACCGGTGTTTTCAGCACGGTTGGGTCGTTGGCTCTGGGCGGAGGTATAGTTGTTGTTGTTTTTGAAACCCAGACCGTCCGACCTACCAGAAAGGTGTAAGGTAACTGTATGGACGGCCGGGAAGTGCCACCCAATTTAGACCGGAACCCAGTGGGGGAGGCCTCCACAGGGACAGTACCCTCCTTCCCCTACCACCAACCTCTCGGAAGGACTTACGGACCCACATGTTTAACGTGATCGTACTCCGCATGAACACGGCGGCATTTGTGGCAGCGTGCAAATCTAGCGCGCAAACCACGGGGATATCGCACCCGAGATGGCCAACAGCACGCGGTGTTCCGAGGTGGTCACCCACCAAGTACTAACCGCGCCCGATGCTGCTTGACTTCGGTGATCTAACGAGAACCGGTGTTTTCAGCACGGTACGGCCGTTGGCCCATGCGGAGGTATAGTGTAAGAACTCTTTAGAAATGACTTTGGCACGCCTTCGGCGCAAGGATATTCAATATTACAAACTTTATTTAATTAACTTAGAAAAAATTCTAAGCTCCATCCTTAAGTTTCCACCACGATGTGGCGCTGCGGTATACCACAGAACCATATATTATATCGTATCTTCTGAGGCTCTTGCACAGAAATCCTAACCATAGCAACCTGAATACTAAACACATTCCCCAGTATCGCCTTTCAATATTTAAAATTAGAAAAAATTCGCAAGTTTCAATTTTAAAATCTAGTGCCCCTTTCGGCCGCTAGTTGGCGCTGATGGTACTGCTCTTCCTCCGTAAGTGAAGAGCAGGTTTTGCCACCGCCTCAAAAGTTTCTTCCACTCTTAGATAAAAAATCCCACTAAGCGAGAAAATTGCTAAGTTCCACCCTAAATAGTGCTCCTTTCCACCGCTAGGGGCGATAGGGGTACTGCTCCGCCTCTGTTGGTGAATCCCAGGTGTTGCCACCCCAAAAAATGTTTCTATACACTCCCACTCAAACATTAATTCGAGACAAAAACAATACCCTCGTACAATACTACACTACCGTTGCCACCGCGAAAAAGTTTGTAATACCCTAAACCTCCTAAATATTTCCATTTCCCCCTTTTGTCCCCTCGTCCAGGATTACGAAATTCCCTCCCGGAGGAGATTTTGCTCCTTGCTTCGCCTCTGTTGGTGAAGCCCCCTTATTTCACTACTTTTATATGTATAATATACAGCAGAATATTGTTTTCACGACAGTTTCCGATTTCGAGGCCAATATATATTTTAAGCCCTCCTGTACACGTTTTGACACTTTACATTTTTGGCACGGTTAATTGGAGTGTACTACCCAAACAACACAAGGATGTCTTAAATCAATCCTGTGGAAGTCATATGCAGGATTATGCGACTTCCTAAGGAAGTCCTGAAATCTCCCAGAGTCATCCAGAGGGTGTCCCGTGGAAGTCAAAATGAGACACTTTTTGTAGTACTGTGGGCATCCTTTGTAGGATGATTTCCGGAATTTTTAGTATGCGTTTAGGCTTACTATGGGATTCTGTAGGAACTTGTTGGATGCTTCTTGACATATTCCTGGACGCTTTTGGGATCTCTCAGGATAGTTTTTGGATGGATATAGGCTTGTTTTAGGAATTCATTGGATGCTTCCGGACATATTACTGGACACTTTTGGGATTTTTCAGGATAGTTTTTGGATGGATATGGGATTTTTTAGGATCCTTTTGGGATTTTCCAGGATAGTTCTTGGATGGTTACAGACTTGTTATAGGAACTTATTGGACGCTTCTTGACATATTACTGGATGCTTTTGGGATTCTTCAGGATAGGTTTTGGATGGATATTGGCTGTTATAGGATGGTTCTTGACATATCACTGGACACTTTTAGGATTTTTCAGGACTAATGTCAGCTGATTATAGAATTTGTTTTGAAACTTTTTAGATGGTTCTCAATATATTGCAGAATGTTTCTGGGGTCTTTTTCTTTGTGTATATTTTGATAAATTTTGCTATTTATGATAAATAGCAAAAATAATAAACAGCCAAAATTTATCAATATTTTCTTTGTTGAAGTTTTTTATTACTTAAAAATTACTTTAAATAAAGATTAAATATTCCAAAATTATTTTCAAATAGTTTTATTATATTTCTACCAATTTCACACTCACTTTGAAATAGCCTAAAATTTGGTCAATAGTTAAATCAATAGTGCTTGTATCAGTACCAATCAATTTTACTAATAAGAATTTTAAAAAGCACTCGTCGTATTATAAGCAGTGGTTGGAAAAACTGCTTTATTTTGTAGTCAACTAAAACTACTTTTTTTTTTTAAAAAGTACTGACTACAAACCACTTTTAAAATGTATTCACTGCATAACTACTTTTATAAGATGAATTTGTCCACAGCTTCAATTTGCACAAAAAGTTGAGGATATGGGTATACTATACTTTAGTAATTTAACATATTTAATTTACTGATCAACTTACCATACCAACTTTAAGCTTTTACCCACTTCTGAAAACAATAAAATAAAACAAAAGTATAAAGTAAAAAATATTTATTTAAAAATATGGTTGTTCATTTTTAGTAGAATTTGCAATCAGATAAGCAGGATCTTTTGGGACATCTGAATATATCCATATAAAAAATGAACTTCATGATGCAATGGCCTTCCTAACCCTGCAGCATCGGAACTATTGCATAGTTAGTTTCTCCTTGTTCTCTCTCAGGAACAGGCATATGCGTTCGACAGCAGAATGCATTGAGTTCCATCTCATCTTATTTGGTATTATGAGATAGGTAATTAGCTCTGAAGATATCTTGTCAGCTAAAACAACCGACATTTTTGATTTATTCCAAAGAGCTTGGCACTTTGCAAGTCGTACATCGTTGCACAGAACATCAAATTTCGTACAAAGGATCACATATGTGGAATGGCACCTTGTTTGTTTATTGAAAGAATGTGAAAAGTAGGATCAAAACTTGATACAAACTAGTTATTTACCATATCGTTCTACTAGATACACTACTTATTTTTAAAAGTAGTGTGTTACACTACAAACTATGATGAAAAAGTAGAGACTACTGCAGTTTCGTTACTTCTGGCCCCTGATCTGTTAATTTTTATTGTCACTTTGGTCAGTAACTGTCATGAATTTTTACCATTAAAGTAGTCATAAAATTTGGTAGACATATTTCATAAAATCTGAGGAGATGCATGGCATGTATTCTTAAACTAAAATAACACTAGATATATCAATATCATTATTGTACAATAAAAACACAAAAGTTTGAAATCATTATTTATTTGAAGCTTTCTTTACAGAATACAATCTTCTCTCTTTTGCATGTCTCAGTCATTTTTTTTATGACATCTTCAATATCGAATCTTGTCACATTCTGACCACCACCTTGAATAGGCATTACAGCATCTATTTGGGATAAAAATTAATATACATTAAAGAAACAGATAAGGAGTTACCTACAGGGGCCCTGTTTGCAAAAAGATATCTGACATTTTATTTGAGGCTGTGTTACAGGAGCTTGAGAACGAGACTTTGCTTTTTTTATTCCTTAAACCTAATCTTTGGTGCCGTTATATGGATGATGTATTTATTATTTGGAACCATAGTTTGAGTGACTTCCTTAATCTTTTGGATAATGTCAATGATTTTTTCACCTCTATTAATTTTACTATTGAGTCTAATTTTTCTTTACCTTTTCTGGATGTTCTTGCTTCCCATAACTCTCTTGGGTTTCATACTTCTGTTTTTCGTAAACCTACTTTCACTAATTCTTGTATTCCCACTAACTCCTCTCACCCAATTTCTTCTAAAAGCCTTTTTTAATGCTTATCTTAATCGTGCATTTAATATTTATTCATCTATTTCAGCTTTAGTTATTGAGTTAGTTGTACAGAAAGCACCAACTAGAGTACAGAAAGCACCACATAGAGTACTTTTACAGAAAGCCCCAACATTCATAATATTATTTACAATTTTAAGATTTTATTTAGAAGCTCTAACTTTGAGATTTTAAGTGCTGAAATTCTCTATTTTTATGAAAAGTGCTAAAATTTGCAATTTGATTTAAAAGTGCTTAAATATTTATTTTATTTAAAAGAACTATAATTTATAATTTTACTTGAAAGCAGATTTTTATGAAAAAGTGATAAAAATTGAGATGTTATTTAAGTGTTAAAATATGCAATTTTGTTTAAAAGCACTAAATTATATATTATTTAAAAGTGCTTGAAATCACAATTTTAAACATATGAAAAGAGCACGACGTATACAATAGAATTACTGGCTAGACCATCAAACTGCACGACTGTAAATTCAAGAGTGAAATTTCAAGATGTAAATTTGTTTTTTCAAGAATTTAAAGACAAGTACTATACTATCCCTGACATTTTCATATCTTAATTTAGAAAGCATAGTGTAAATACTGATTGTAGTTATACTCACCAATAGCAATATCAACAACTTTCAGAGCAGAGAATCAATCATCTTTTGGTGTTCCCATACCAGTTGTATTCTTCTGCTACAGCATCTGCAATCGAATGTTGTATCAATGCCTAGTATCATCAGCATAAATAGTCCATCCTAGTCCTCTGAATCTGCTATACTGCAAGAATATAATAAAAATTGCTGTAGTAAAATTCAAACTCAATATAATCAATAATTTGTACACTTTAGTAGAACAGAGCAACAATTAAATAACAAAGATAGGATATTCCCTAAATATAACATTGTTTAGATTAACTGCCTAATAAAATTAATGTGAACAATTTTCACACAAATTTGTTTCATAGCGATTAATCAGTATCTATCTTGACACCATCATAAAAAAAAATTGAAAAATTATCTTTTCCAAACTATAAACTGAATCGTTAGAATGCATGTGCATTATTATAGGATGTATATGCTGGGGGCAGCCACATATGCATCCACGCAGCGAGTTACTATCCCTTTTGAAAACTTAATGAATGCAATTAATCTTTGCCATAAATCCCAGGCAGTGTTGTGTACATTTTCCAGTTTTGAATAAAACTGAAATAAATACATTTTAAAAATATATAAATACATAAATACATGGTAGTCAATTTATTACATGGTAAGTCAATTTATTAATTACTTATAAGGGAAGAGCCACATACTTTTAAATATATTAATAATCATTACTAGAAAAAAGTGGCAAAGTGTAAATTAGATACATTTTTTTTTCTGTTTTGAAATAATGAATACCTGAACTTTATTTTTGCTTTTAGTTTAAATTCTTGATTTTAATCATGCATTGTTAATAATTGAAAATTCATGAAACAAAATAGAAAAAAAAAGAAACATACAAGTTCAGTGCCACCAGCTGGAGTCATGGCGAATGCTTCAACATTTATCAGTTCTTCCTCACAGGTGGCTGGGAGGGAAAGGTCTATTAACCCTTCTGCCTCCGGTCCTGATGCTAAAAGAAAACAATGTTTAACATTCATGCACATAATATGTACATAAAATACATTCGCATCACAATATAAATGATTCTTTTAAAAAATGAATACATAGAAGTAACAAAACATCAGAAATTTCCATAGATAATGTGACCATGAAATCTAAGCTCTAGTGCAGAATTGATTATAGACAACTGTAAATATTTTCGATTATACAGACAATTATATCCTGCTCACCCTCATAAAATATTTTCAAATGTTAAAGATCAGTTTCTTCCAGCAAACAAAAAATACTTTGAAACGCATCACTTTAAGCAAGTAAAGTGTAACAATTTTCTAAAAAATACATGCACTACCTGACACAGAAAAAGCAACACCATGGAGCTTTGGCCATATAATTATACAAATTGCGATACAAACGCAGCTGGCCGTGGCCGATGTATGTAAATGATGTGCAAGTAGATCAGGTGATTAGAGTGGGGACAATAGGAATGAAAATGGCAGATGAGCCAACTACTGTCTGTCGCCTATGGAAACCTACTTTTTGTTTCAGAAGACATATGCCTGGAGAGATGCCTGGCCAACGCTGCTGAAGTCCATTTCAAACAATTGGACGATCGTGCGATGGGATTCATTTCAGGTCTAAGTATGGTAGAATGGTCATAACGGCACTGAAACACACGCAGATGTGTTTACTGTTCAAAGGATTTGGAGAAAATAGATTGAAGAAGGGCATGTGAATTGTCGCAGTGGACAATTGTGTCCATTCAGAAGTACGTCAGCACACATTGATAGACACATTCGAAGGCATGCGGTGACGGTATCACAAATGACAACTGTCACAACTATCACAAATGACAACATTGCAGAATTTGCAGGGTATATTGGATGCTCCAATATCAGCGAGAACAGCTTCTCAACGATTGGCCGAAAGCTGCTTGCACTCAAACCATCCTTTACGAAGACTCACATTGACGACAAGACACTGATGTGAGAGATTGCAATGGTGTCAGATATGTCAAAGCTTCCTAGATGACTGAATAGAACAGGGTAGTGTTCAGCGATGTGTCTTGGTTCTGCTTGTCAAATGACAGTCATCATGTGAGAATCTGGAGACGACATGGAAACAGATCTAATCCTGCTGTGACTGTTGAACGCCATACTGCTTGACAATGTGGCATTATGGTTTGGGGTGCGTTGATAGCCAGTCACCTCTGGTTCACATTAGAGATGCAATGGCAGCACAACAATATGTGGATGATATGCTGTGGTCGGTTGGTGACCATTTTTGAAAGTTGTCTTTTCCAAAACAATTTTATTATCCCAAAAAATTTTATTATTTCTTCCAAACAATTGAATTATTATATAACATAAATTAAGAAAATATTACTAACAATCTTTAATCTCTTCTGTTTCAATCTAATATTTACGAGCAGAACATAAGTTTACAGCATATCAACAAGTCGCTAACTAAAGTGATTCCATCACAAAACACAAAGGGTCCTAATTAAAATTACTTTAGAATATTTATTACACTTTAGCAAGTCCCTTGTTTTTACAAACAATCATTTTCACAAATCATTAAATAAATTGACAGAATTTAGAAAATGAAATCTCCATACACATTTTTTGTCTTACAATAATATTAAAACAACTTAATGTAAAGCTTTGGCTTGGATGGTAGAGAACTAGCAGTCTTCACAAATAAGGTCTTTGGTTCAAATCCAAGTGAATACTTAAATTTTACAACTCATGCCGCCATCTGTTGCTACCATAACCAGAAACTAAGAATTACGTGAAAATTATAAATGAAAATTGTAGATAAATATTGGCATCTTGCGACATTAAATAGTACAAGCTACTATTACAGCATTAACTTCCTCCATTAATAATGCACTGTATATAATTGTGATGACGAGAAAAATAAAGACAAATAATAAAAATGCATTTAACATAAATATTGAAACTTAAATTTGCTGCAAACATTTTCAGTGTATAAAAGCAATAAAATAAGATAATTAACAAATTTCTAAAACATCTGACAAAATAAGTATATTATGTACATGCAGTAATAAAATGACCCGATTCATAACTGTCTAAAATGCTAATTCAAAATTAGCCGAAATTTAGAGCATCTGTGTATGTCTATTTTACAACTTCGAGTATTATATAATCATGTGCACATCAATAATTTTATTTACAATTGTTTCTTAATGTGAATACTCCTATGCAACAATGCCTTTTGCATTTTTTTTAAGCAAATGTTCTATTTTGATGAAATTCTGCAAAACACTTTCTGGCTAGATTTTCAGTTTTTTTTTTTGGCAAATAATTAAAAATATTAATTTTTATAAATTATTCTTTCAAAAATGCTAAAGGTTTCCTACAGAAAAAAGAAACTATTAGATGACAACAATGATTTTGAGGAATGTGAATTAGGTGGAGAAAAACTCTGTACAGTAGCATGTGTTTTAATTATTTAGACAATATGTTTTAATATTTTCATAACAATTGTGCCTTTGGAAAAATTTCTATCATATAACTTTTATTTTTAACACCATATGCATTGATTGCTACCTACTTTTGTATTTTCTAATACATATTTCCTCTGGAATAAAAATCTTCTGTTCCAGAAAATAATCTTCATTCATGTGAACGAGTATTTTAAAATATAGTTTAAAATGCAGTACCATAAATGCTAAAAATTTCAGAAAAGATGCTACTTAATGTAATAGTCTGACTTGGTAAAACATTCAAACTTCCTGATAATTACATTTTTGCATGCATAGTCAAATAAGGAACTGGGGAACAGATTGGATAAAAGAATTTGGCTAAATCCGCTATTTTTTTTTGTCGCCAAGACTGGCGCCAACGCGTACGGTGTTTATAAATTCTTAACGGACGCCATCTTGAACTTTACGCGTAAGAAATCTAAACATAGCTAATTAAAAATGCCGATAATTAACAATACTTATTAAAAATACGAAATTACTAAATTTACGAGAAACGATACTTAGAAAAAATGCATAAAAATGCTGATAATTAACAATACTTTTAAGAAAAGATTTGTTAATTATTATTTAAATTTAAGAAAAACGATACTTAGAAAAAAGTTTGTACTTTAACTAAATTTAAGAAAAAACAATACTTAGAAAAATGTTTGTAAAGACTGGCGCCAACGCGTACGGTGTTTATAAATTCTTAACGGACGCCATCTTGAACTTTACGCGTAAGAAATCTAAACATAGCTAATTAAAAATGCCGATAATTAACAATACTTATTAAAAATACGAAATTACTAAATTTACGAGAAACGATACTTAGAAAAAATGCATAAAAATGCTGATAATTAACAATACTTTTAAGAAAAGATTTGTTAATTATTATTTAAATTTAAGAAAAACGATACTTAGACAAAAGTTTGTACTTTAACTAAATTTAAGAAAAAACAATACTTAGAAAAAAGTTTGTACTTTAACTAAATTTAAGAAAAAACAATACTTAGAAAAAAGTTTGTACTTTAACAAAATTTAAGAAAAAACGATACTTAGAAAAAAGTTTGTACTTTAACTAAATTTAAGAAAAAACAATACTTAGAAAAAAGTTTGTACTTTAACTAAATTTAAGAAAAAGCAATACTTAGAAAAAAGTTTGTACTTTAAAGAAATTTAAAAGAAACGATACTTTACGTGGACAACAAAATAAAAACACAGTACCTGGTTTAATGAAATCCAAAACTTTTCAAAGAAAAACACGTGTAAATATCCAAATTGCACAAATAATTGTTTCCACATTGCGGTCATAAAAAAACTCTCATTATTTCTATGTAAATTTTCTGCTTCTACATTATTTCATCTAATAACATGTGTTATCTTTAATACCTGTATGATATTTATGTTTTTAACACACTCAGACACGTTTTTACACACACAACAAAACAAAAATAAAATGGCCGCAGCCGACTGCATCAGAAAGCTAAAAGGGGTGGGGTTGCCAGAATTTCCAGAAAAAGCAAAATGTTGCGCAAAGCAGGCGCGCCACATTTGGCCATTTAGCGCCACAATTGGCTCGTGAAAAAAAGTTGAAAAATCCAAATTCTTTATATCCAATCTGTACCGGAACTGGTAAGTGACTACCTTTAGAGTAATATTTCTAAATTGACTAACTTCTTACAGGTTCCATATAATATATAATTTACTCAAAGATGATACTTTATATTTGATGCAAAGCTGTTCTACAGCGTTTATTTGCAAAATTGCTTCAACAAGGCAATTGTGAATCCATTTCTTCCCTTACATTACATACAAATATTCAAAGCTCTATAACTATATAATTAGTTCTGGGACTCTTTTATTGAACCCGAAGACAAGTAATCTTTATTGCATTTATCCCTTTTCTCATAAATTTAGAAGGTAAAAGAGTAAATATAAAGCCTAATCCACATGTGAAGTTTCCGATATTGTTTCCGCAGTTCAAAATAAAGACTCTTCACCTACCTCCTAGTCTTGCTTCAATTACCTTATGGCACATGAACTTGTTATGTTGCAGTTAATGTTTATAAATAAAGTGCATTCGAAGGTCAGTCTCAACTTAAATTTAGGTTTAAAAATAACACAAACATTACAAACCATAATTGTATTTTTTACACGCCATTTCCTAAATTTTAGTTTTTATTTAGCAAACAATATTCAGCAATCCTGTTCCCAAGCAACATTAAGCAATCAACCATGCTGATAAGACAAGATTATAAAGAAAAGTTGTATACCCTAACTGTAGACATGAAAATTCATAACTTTCGCTTAATAGCAAGTGGCCAGTATGTAGTTTTAAGCTTAATGGCCACTATTGCAGAATTTTAGTAAAATCCATAAGTATGGTTATACATAATCAGGGCCTGATTATGTACTGAGGTGAGTGGTGTCTATTTTCTGGACTACCTAACTGGAACATTTAGTTTACATTAAGTGTTACAATAACTGATAACATTAGCCGAATAAATCTACCATTTATGATTACAATAAGCTCTATTGTATCGGAGTTGAAAAAAAAACCACCTTAATTTAGGAAGAGATAGCCTACTTGAGTTTTTGTGCATTTCTCCGTTTGTTTCTGAATTTTTGTTTTAGTACTGGTCCGGAATTATGCATGTTTTGAAATTAAAATAAATTAACTATGTTTTCCTAATTATTATCATAAATATCTTTTAGATAAATGGTAAATATCAACATTAAAATTATGATCAATAGTATAAATAAGAGCAAGAACAATTTCATTTATTAATCAATAATATAAAATTTATTGCCAATTTTCCCTCTCCTAAGAGAATGTAAACATAAATGGTTATATGGTGCAAGTTTTGTAAATGTATTCTACTAGTGAGTTTTCTATCCTTTTAAGAAGGAAAACAGTTTCCATATCAATTCTGCATTATATATTATACATGTGTAATATCAATATACCTTATACCAAATACAACCTGCAAATCTTGTGCACATTAAAACAAATTCTTGTTAAAAATTTATTTGTATTAAATTTAACATATAAATAAACGTAATACAACAGAAAAACTGAATTTCAGGCAAAGAAAATTTATATTTGGTGATTGTGTAGAGAGGAAATATACACAACCCTTGTATATGAAGGTAAAAAAAATGAAATTGCCTTTTTTATATTAAAATTTATGCAACAATTTCATAACAATTTACAGCTGAAGAATTATAGATAGATTCATAGAGGTACAGTGGAATCTCATTACAACGAATTTCTAGGGACCGCAGTAAAAATTCGTTATTTTGAAAACTTAAGTTAAAAAATTTAAAATGGGGGGCATTTAAAAAATTGAAGGTATAGGAAAAAACATAATGAAACCATATTATATGCTACGATATATTTTAAATTATATACAAATACAACTATTTCGGTTTTTTGTTGTCATTAATCAAAGATGCATTTTAGAATAAAGAGGAATAAATTTATCACACATATACTTAAATTACGTAATTGTATTGATTGTAGCAGTAGATTCTTTATGTGAAGCATAATATAAAGCAAATCAAACATACCTAAAACTGCAAGTGGCCTTATTTCCAGGATAAGAAAAATCAATAACATATTCGAAAAATAGTCAGAAATTTTTGTTTGCACTGGAAGTGATAAAGAGTGTTTGTTAACAGTTTTCGATATCGCTTAACGAATAAAAATATTTAGTAACAGTTTTTTGCTGAGCTAAAATTCGATATTTGAAAGGACTGTTTGAAAAGACACTGGAGGGTCATCTGGTACACCTTCATCATTGCCACTCATCACCTTCATCATCTTTTATGTCTTCGCAGTTGCTACTATCAAGACTAGCTATAATATTACTAGTTGTCAAGTCTGAACATATAAAAGCTTACTCATTGTATCCAACATAATCAGAAGGTGATATTGTTAAAGGAAAATTAAGCTCTTAATCAGAAGGTGATATTGTTAAAGGAAAATTAAGCTCTTTAGGCGCTGTAGCTCATAGATCTTTAGGAAAATCGACAGCTGTAGAATCCTAAAACAAATATATCCTTCTTATCACATTCTAAAGAGAATACCCAACTTCTTCTAACAGTTCTGGATTATAGACTGGGACATATTTTGCCAAGCAACAAATATCATTGCAATGGCTTGTCTGAGGTTAATTGCCATACTAGTACTCATCATTCAAGTTCGCAAGTATTTTTTCAACAAGTCGTCAACGAAAATGAATTTAAACATTTTTTTATGATACCCTGACCGAGAGGCCGTAAAACTGAAATGCAGTTAGCAGGAATATTTTTTGTTATCCAGGCTCAGGTGTTGTTTTTGTAATTGCAGAGAAGCGATGAAACATTTTTAAAACAATGAGGTTTTGCGGATTTTCCAATCACTAGTGGGGTTAGTTTTTCTGTGCCAGTTGCATTACAACAAAAGAGAACTGAGATGCAAACTTTTGATTTTTTTCCACCTTTGCACTGTTCGCCTTATTTCACCATAGTACGATTTGGTGGCAGTTGGTAGAAAAAGGCTATCTCATTAGCATTAAATATGTCTTCAGGTTCATAATCTTCCAAAATTTCCAGCAGTTTGTCTTCTTTCCATTCATGTGCAGCCGATAAATCAGTACATTTTTCATCTCCACTGACTTGTTTTCATGTTATTCCATATTTTTCATGGAAATGTAACAACCATGCAGAACTAACATCAAATTTTTTTACTTTCACAACTTCTGCAAATTCTTTCGCATTAGTTTGTATCATTGACATAAAAACAGGAATATTTTTCGGTCGAATATCTGCACACAGCTTCATCAATGTTCATGCGTCATCTTTCGGACATTTTAAATCAGAAACAGAAAAGTACAGCTGTACAGCCAAATAAACTAACTACAGTACACGTTTAATGTACTCGACAATACTGCTAATCTCAATTTTCTTATCAGTTCATATATGAAAGAATTTTCAGGGAAAATAATCACATGTCCCCCCCCCCCCCGGATGCATTATCTATACACCTGGTCATGTAGACAAAAATATCTAGATAACGGGTGGTTGCTTCAGAAACCCCTTTCAGTTGCACATTTATTTCCAAAGGGATTATAATTATGAAATACCCTACTTAAAAAGTATATCTTTCTTTTAAAAATAAACAACTTTATTGCAAGTAAAAATAGAAAGGAGTATTAAATGTTATCATAGTGAAATATTAAAATGCAACGTTATGCAAGAAGGCTAAAATAACGGTGGGATGTTTTTTCTCAAATTTTACAACTTTTAGATCTAGAAAGGTGTTTCTGAGGTAAAATGAAAGAAAAAAATTCGTTAATCTGAAAAAACAAATGCTTTCATAGTTTAAATTCATTCGTTAATGTGAAAATATTTAATGAGGAAAGAATAAGAATTTTTTCAAAACATCGCGCAATATTCGTTAAACTGGTGTTCGTTGTAACGAGAGTCCACTGTATACAAAAGAATAAAACCATAAAATGAAAACTAACAAAAAATATAAAATGTTATTTTGTATAGCATTGTGAAAAGAAACACTGATATTAATAGATCGAATTCATTTAAAAAAATGAGTCCGTCCTTCATTCATGTTTTTGCCAAATTTAATGTAGATGCAATGGGATTTGATCGTTGCCTCGCATTTACAGCGTAAACAGCAGATTGAATCATGCTATTTCGAATGTAAATTCGGATGTAAATAACATAAAATGATCTTGTATAAATGTTTAAAAATTGTAAATCTCTATAAAGTATTCGTCAAATTATAATTAATTTCTTTATATTGCTTTGTTAAAAAGCACGGCAGAATTAGAGGTATAGTTGAGACACTTTTGTCGATCGGGATTTCCCGATCGACAAAAATGTTTTGAATGGATGTTACGGCCAAATACACCTACAGTATGAAACATAGGCTACAAAAAAAAATGCACTTTTTACAACAAAAGCATAAAAACTTTTATACGTATAGAAAATAAAAACTTACTTACTTTGTACTTTAGTTGGAATACCATGCGGTGCACCTATAAATTCAAACAAGCCAAGCCTAACCAGTAACCGGTACGGTAGAGGAAGCACCGAATCACAAAGCCACGCATGCGCGAAAAACTCCATGCTCCAATAGCGGCGGCGTTTGAGCTGGCTCCTTTCGAAGCTTCCCACAATCATTCCTAAAGGAATCCTGTTAGAGTCATTCAGGACGGATCTTTTTAATGGCTCCTACGCAGGACGTCTCAAGACATCCAACTTAGGATAGGACGCTTTTAGGATCTTTGGGATCATTTTAGGATCTCCTGTGGAAGTCACTGGTTGTCTGGGTAGCTTCACTCGACTCTCTCATACCAGTATCCATTTTTAAACATTTATTTTTATTTATTTATTTATTTATTTTTTGCAAATTTTGAATGAAAAAAATTTGAAAAGTCTGTATTAAATGAGCATAATTATAATATGTTACCCTTCAATTTAAAGGGCTTGAAAAATCTTTTGAATGATACCAAGCTTGATAATGGGGGGAACTTGCCCCCCGAGGGACTAATGACGTCAAGAATACAAAACTTGCATCGCAGATATTTCTACTACAATTTTCTACTAACTGCCTCGTGATCATTGACGCATAAATATCCCTTTTATGAATGATTTATGTCAATTATTTTCCTATGTTGCCATGTTAAGAAAATATATAATTCCGAATACATTTTGAAGTTTTCACTCAAATTTTAAACCATTTAATATAGTTTTGTATTTTCTGTTGACAAAGGCAGATAAAAAGTTTCATGAAAATCCCTTAATATTTATGACAGCTATCACACAAATGTACAGTACAAAGTTATCAGAGCTGCACACAGCAAATCGATCACAGACGACAGACATACAGAAGGATAAATGCATTAGCAATGCATTGAATGGAAGATGAGTGAATGTTAGGATTTAGAGTATCATGCATACACTTTTATTATGGACTAGCAAAGCAAAGTCCATTCTCCATTCCTCTTGAAGCGGAATCAGAATTTGACAGAATTCTGTTATCCTTTTCAGTCGTAAACTACAATGGGCAGGAAGATGACATTTGCATACATATGTGAAATTTCACTTACACTTGCAGAATCGCAATTTGAATTATTAAAACGGACTGTAAAAGGGCAAAACTCACATTTTTAAACTGCTCAGGCTCACTATACGCTTCCTACAAGTAACAAGTAAACAATTTTTAAACAGCTAATCAAAGCCTGGATTGTGATTTAAACGTGCTCCTGCACATTAAATACGTTTTTACGATTTAAATGTATTACAGTAAAACTTCGATTAACCGTCACTCGCTTAACCGTCAGTAGTAGAGGAAGGGGTGTTCACCAACAGAGGCGGTATGTGCGGTATGCGGTATGGCCGCCATCTTGAATTCCGCAATCCTGGACGGGGGTGTAAAAGGGGGGGGGGAAATGAGAAAAGGTGGGGGTAAAAATTTTGGAGAAACACTTTCGGGTGGCAACGATTTTGTAGTCTTGTACGAGGGGTTGAGGGGGAAATAAATTTTTGGAATGAGATTTTTCTAAGTACGGAAGAAACTTTTTTCGAGGTGGCAACACCATCGGAGGCGGTATGGAACCATCAGCGCCTCCTAGCGACGAAAATTGGAACTATCGGGGATGGAACTTAGAAATATTTTTTGTTTGGGTTGCCATAGCAATACCTGTAGGGGAGAAACTTTTTTTCGAGGTGGCAACACCATCGGAGGCGGTATGGAACCATAACCGCCTCCTAGCGACGAAAAGTGGAACTTTCAAGGATGGAACTTAGAAATATTGTTTTTTGTTTGGGTTGCCATAGCAACATCTGTAAGGGAGAAACTTTTTTGGGGTGGCAACACCTCCGCCTCTGCGACAGAGGCGGTATGGAACCATCAGCGCCCCCTAGCGTTAGAAAGGAGAATTAAAACTTGGGGATTTTTCTGATAGTTGGGATTTTTTTTTTCTTTTTTCTAAATGAAGAAATTAAGTACGAAATATTCGTATTTTTTTTTCTTTTTTATAAATGAATTAAAGGTGTTAATGAGGATAATTAAATAAAGTGATTAAGTATATCAAGACCATTGTTATTACATGCTAAGGTCCTACAATACCCCTCCGCTATATCGCGGTTACGAAGTGAACTGCGAGAATCTTGTATGATGAGGGGAAATAACTTTTCGAGAAATAATGTATCTGTACTTACTTAAATTTTACACGTTTGTAATTTTTTTTTAAAAAATGTGGTAATGGCAAAAATTAACATTTTGTTAAAATGTTCCAAAACCGTAAAAAAGTAACAAAAAATGTGGTAATGGGCAAAATTAACATTTTGCGACTTTTTTTAAAAATGTTAATTTCTCTATGGGAATTAACATGGGTTTTCACACTTTTGTAATTTTTTTTTCATAAAATGTGGTAATGGGAATAATTAACATTTTGCACAAAATGTCTCAAAAACGTAAAAAAGTAACAAAAAATGTGGTAATGGGCAAAATTAACATTTTGCGATTTTTTCTCAAAATTCCAATTTCTCTATGGGAATTAGCATAGGTTTTCGCACTTTTGCAATTTTTTTACAAAAAAATGTGCGTTTTTACAAAAATGTCACTAAAAATGTGGTAATGGGAAAAATTAACATTTCGCACAAAATGTTGCAAAAACGTAAAAAAACAACAAAAATGTGTGTTTTTTACAAAAATGTGATAAAAAAGCGTGTTTTCAAAGTAGCAGAATCGCATGAATTGGGTGTATGGGAGGGGGTTGAAGACCCAGACCGTCCGACTCGTCCAAAGGACTAGGAGCAACTATTTGGACGGCCGGATATGGGAGGGGGTGTGTTTCCTCAACCATTTCGGTCTTGGAGATTAAAAAATTTTAATATTTGTAAAAATAAATATTTTAAATAATTGTCATATCATGGCTACTGTTAAACTATGGTATATAAAATAGAATTACATGTTAAAAAATAATAGATTTTAATAAAATGATTAAAGATAATCTCTTTGTGATTATGAATGGCCTGTCTATTTTTACCGTGTGTGTGTGTGTGTGTGTGTGTGTGTGTGTGTGTGTGTGTGTGTGTGTGTGTGTAATTATACCTTAAAAAGCTATATATCTGTAGTATCCCAACAGATACTAATATTTGTTTTACACATTTAGTTAAAACTTTTTTTTAATTACACTTAGAATAAGTGCAGCTGAAATAAAGTTTTTCTAAGTTTGAAGAACAAATATTAGTATCCGTTGGGATACTACAGATATATAGCTTTTTAAGGTATAATTACACACATACACACACACACACACACACACACACACACACACACACACACACACGGTAAAAATAGACAGGCCATTCATAATCACAAAGGGATTTTCTTTAATCATTTTATTAAAATCTATTATTTTTTAACATGTAATTCTATTTTATATACCATAGTTTAACAGTAGCCATGATATGACCTTGATGTGACCTTGCCGTGTAGGGGGTGTCGGTGACGTTCAAGCATCGATTTTGTCATTTCTGCTGTGGATTTCGTGCTGTTAAGACGCGTTTCAAGTTGTTCTGCGAATATGTCGGCTTTAGTTGGTAGAGCTGGAGATGTTATATCTGTCATTATTCATTGGCCTACACCTAATGCAGCATTTTTGAGTCGGATTGAACATGTAAGTACTTGCTTTAATATGATTTTATTCTATAATTTTATTAAACTTAGTATTTTTATAGTATGTTACAGCTTCATTATTTTATTTAGTTAAGATTTTTATCATTTTAATGTAGTTTGCTGGTGTTTTAGTATCTAGATATATTATTCAGCTTGGTAATTTTATTTAGCTGATTTCTGATGGGAATAGTATAATGGATTCACGATTATTTTATATAAATCTTGGGGTATGTATTACATTACTACATAGAATAATGTATGTTTATACTAACGTACAACATTTTTTATCTTGTATAGACAAGTCTTGTCTGTTTTAGAATGTCGATGATCTGTATTATCTACACAACTTCACTACATATTTTTCGCCCCTTTAAAGGTTATTTACTTAGAAATTTTAAGGATTCCCCTTTAAAATATTTGTAGTATCCCCATTTCGCTGTTATCTGATGATGATGAAATCATCTCATACCACCTTATTAGGTGTTTTTGACTCTTTAAATGTTCTTAAACATCTCATTTACCCAAAACATTCAGAGTTCTATCCTTAAAAACTTACTTAAATTAACATTTAACTATTATGTGTCCGCGATATGTATCACACATGCCGTCTGAATCTTCGTATTCGTCCGCTTTAAGTGCTGATATATTGCGCTTAGTCAAAAAAATTTTAGGTGTTATTCTAAAAAGCTATCTTAGCTTTTCCCTATTTAATAACTATGTATTGGCTATGTGTATCGCATATGTCATCTTAGTAGGTATTTACGCTACTTTAAAAGTTTTTAAACATAACATTTACTTAAAAATCTAAAGTCCCATCCCCAAAATATTACTCTAATTCCTCATTTTAGCACTAGGTGTTAGTAATGATTACGCTCTATACTCTTCAGTACGTATTTCTATTCCTTAAAAGTTAGTAGAAATCCCAATTTAGCTAAAAAAATTTCAAAGTCCCCTCTAAAAATTTGCTGTATACCCTTTAGTATGTCTTTATATCCCTTTAAAAAGTAGTGGAAATCCCTATTTAGCTAGCAAATTCCCTAAGTCCCTTCTAAAAATTTGTTGTACACCCCTTTAGTATACCTTTCTATCCCTCTAAAAATTAGCTGAAATCCCTATTTAACTAAAAAAAATCCAAAGTTACATACTTATAAATTATTCTTAGTTCGTCATTTAACTGTTATATCGAGTATGTGTATTATACTAGTCCAATAAAAGTTTCTGGGTATGTACATTTACTTTGAAATTTGAAGTGCAGTCTTTAAACAATATTTAAGTTTTCTTTTCACTGTTATATATATCGGCGTTGTATTCATTCTAAGTCATCTCGCTGGGCGTTTTCATTTCTTTAAAAACTAGTATAAATTGCCTTTTATTTGAAACTTCTAAAGTCTTTACTTTAAAAAAATTTATCTTAGTGAATAATTTCAGTGCTGGGTATCTTGGGTAAGTACACCCCCATTCCGCCTCATTAGATGTTTTCATCCCCTTTAAATGTTTCTTGATATCTCATTTAGTTCCAAAATCTAAAGTCCTAACTTTAAAAAAATTTCTAATATCCCCTTCCTAATGTTATATGCTGCTTATGTGTATTATACATAAAACCCTCGGTAAGCGCTAGCACCCTCTAATATTTAGTAGATTCTTCACTTAATTGAAAAAAGTTAAAGTCACATCTTTAAAAACTGCTCCGGTATCACTTTTCCACCACTGTGATCGGAGACATGTGTATCGCACATAGTTCATTAAAAATTTTCCAAACACCTACATTTACTTAAAAATTTGAAGTTCGGTCTCTAAACAATACTAAATTTTTCCTTTCGCTGTCCTGTATTAGTTGTGTGTATTATGGATGTTACCTTATCATATGTTTATATCTCTTTAAATGCCTCTAAATACTCCATTTACTTAAGAATCCCATGTCTTCTCCTAAAAATACTATCTTAGATTTGCATTCCACCGGTGGGTGTTGGTTATATGCATTATATATATATATATATATATATATATATATATATATATATATATATATATATACACATAACCCCTTTCGCTATGCATTTCTCCCTTTGCAGTAGTTAGTAGAAATCATGTTTAATTATAAATTCAAGTTCTACCCCTAAAATATCTTTGTTAGTTTCCCATTTCGTGGTTATGTATCGGTTATAAGTATCGTGTGTGTCGCCTTAGTAGGTGTTTCCAAGCCCTTTAAAAGCTATAAAGCATTGTATTTGGGTTGGATATTTGAATTTTGTATCGTAGAAATGTTCGTCTAGTTCGACACTTTGTAACTAGCTGCTGCTGATGGGATCGTCTTATACTCACTCTGCAGGTGATATCATCTTATAAAATGTTGGCACATATTACATTTAGCTAAAAACTTCAAAGTCCTATACTTGAAAACTTAGCCCAGTTCCTCATTTTTTTACCATGTATCGATCATTCACACGTTAAATAACCTCAAATACCTTATTTATCAAAAAAAAAATTTTCAAAGTCTCGTCTTTAAAAACTATCTCACCATTTATTTCCATCGATTTGTGCTGAGCGCGTGTGTCATATGTATCACCATATTAGGCGTTTCTCCCTTCCTCAGAAAGCTATATGTGTTAAATTTCACTTAGAACTGGTATGCATACAAGAAATATATGTTATTCGTTGTAAAGAAATTAGCATGTATTTTGCTATTTCAAACGTTAAAAATCACAGGATAGACATTTTCGACTATATATCTCCTGAATACAGACTCGCTTGTATTTCGGGCTAAGCAATTTCTTATTCAGTAATATAACACGTACCAACGTCCACTACGTATTCTCCTAGTGCCGAGAATGTGTTAAATATCTCCCCTCCATCCGCACAAAAGTGTTGGGCGGGGGCACTCATAGCTAAATTATTTTTACGAGAGTTAAGCGTGGAGGGCTCTGGCATGTACTTTTATTTTTAAAAATGACGGAATTTAGAGAAATAAGACACACACTATGCGTATAAACTGATACACTAACTCTTTTTATAATACTTATTTTTAAAATAGGTATATTCTCTGGGGGTTTTCTAGATTTTCAGACTGAAATTGATGTGGGATTCATAACATTACTAACTTAAATGTTTCGCGGATCGCTGATAAACGGTCTATGAGTTCCCTCATTGGGTATATACAACTCCTCGAATAGTCATTCATCGAATATAGTCGATCACGCGATTCTACTACTTTAAAACACCAATTCACGCGATTCTGCTACTTTAAAACACCAATTCACGCGATTCTGCTACTCTAAAAACACGCTTTTGTTAGATTTTTACAAGTAAAAAGTATGTTTTTGTGAAAAAAAGTTAAAAAATAGCACAAGTGTGAGAACCTATGTTAATTTCCATAGAGAAAACAGCACAAGTGCGGTTTTTGAAAAGTAAAAAACTTACATTTGCGAAAAAATATAAGAAAAAAACTTGCATTTAAGAAATTTTGTTAGTAAAAATCGCGTTTTTGTGAAAAAACGTTAAAAAATAGCACAAGTGTGAAAACCTATGTTAATTTCCATAGAGAAAACAGCACAAGTGCGGTTTTTGAAAAGTAAAAAACTTACATTTGCGAAAAAATATAAGAAAAAAACTTGCATTTAAGAAATTTTGTTAGTAAAAATCGGGTTTTTGTGAAAAAACGTTAAAAAATAGCACAAGTGTGAAAACCTATGTTAATTTCCATAGAGAAAACAGCACAAGTGTGGTTTTTGAAAAGTAGAAAACTTACATTTGCGAAAAAATATAAGAAAAAAAACTTGCATTTACGAAATTTTGTTAGTAAAATGCAGAATTCTTACAGTTCACTTCGTAACCGTCTTTAACATACAAATAGGGTAAGCATCTCTCTTCATCATACGATATTCTTACAGTTCGCTTCGTTACTGCGATATAGCGGAGGGATAGTGTAAGAACGATGGTCTTGGCATGCCTTCAGCTTTCAGCATACCCCTTGGGTACACCCTTGGTACGCTTTGACATACCCCTTGGCATGTCTTTGACATGCTCCTGGTATATAGACATTCAATATTTAATCAATTAATTTAATTAACATCCTTTAATTAACTTGCGAGATTCATAGCACTAATGAATGATTCTTTTTAAAACATGTTAAAATTTAAGGACACCCCTATGGTAGCCTATGGTAGTAGTACACTTATAAAATAGCACACGTATTAAACCATGTTGGTTTAAAGAAACCCTCGTGTAAAAACATATGCATACAGACATTGGTATCTGCTATTATTTAAACTCCAAGACTTTATTATCATCCTTTCATTAACTTGCAAGATTCATAACACTCAAGTATTTTGGACACTTTCACGATTATTTAAAATATTTATTTTTACAAATATTAAAATTTTTTAAACTCCAAGACCGAAATGGTTGAGGAAACACACCCCCTCCCATACACCCAATTCATGCGATTCTGCTACTTTGAAAACACGCTTTTTTATCACATTTTTGTAAAAAACACACATTTTTGTTGTTTTTTTACGTTTTTGCAACATTTTGTGCGAAATGTTAATTTTTCCCATTACCACATTTTTAGTGACATTTTTGTAAAAACGCACCTTTTTTTGTAAAAAAATTGCAAAAGTGCGAAAACCTATGTTAATTCCCATAGAGAAATTGGAATTTTGAGAAAAAATCGCAAAATGTTAATTTTGCCCATTACCACATTTTTTGTTACTTTTTTACGGTTTTGGAACATTTTAACAAAATGTTAATTTTTGCCATTACCACATTTTTAAAAAAAAAATTACAAACGTGTAAATTTCAAGTAAGTACAGATATATTATTTCTCGAAAAGTTATTTCCCCTCATCATACAAGATTCTCGCAGTTCACTTCGTAACCGCGATATAGCGGAGGGGTATTGTAGGACCTTAGCATGTAATAACAATGGTCTTGATATACTTAATCACTTTATTTAATTATCCTCATTAACACCTTTAATTCATTTATAAAAAAGAAAAAAAAATACGAATATTTCGTACTTAATTTCTTCATTTAGAAAGAAGAAAAAAAAATTCCCAACTATCAACAAAATCCCCAAGTTTTAATTCTCCTTTCTACCGCTAGGGGGCGCTGATGGTTCCATACCGCCTCTGTCGCAAAGGCGGAGGTGTTGCCACCCCCAAAAAGTTTCTCCCTTACAGATGTTGCTATGGCAACCCAAACAAAAAAAAAATATTTCTAAGTTCGATCCTTGAAAGTTCCACTTTTCGTCGCTAGGAGGCGGTTATGGTTCCATACCGCCTCCGATGGTGTTGCCACCTCGAAAAAAGTTTTTCCCCTACAGGTATTGCTATGGCAACCCAAACAAAAAAATATTTCTAAGTTCCATCCCCGATAGTTCCAATTTTCGTCGCTAGGAGGCGCTGATGGTTCCATACCGCCTCCGATGGTGTTGCCACCTCGAAAAAAGTTTCTTCCGTACTTAGAAAAATCTCATTCCAAAAATTTATTTCCCCCTCAACCCCTCGTACAAGACTACAAAATCGTTGCCACCCGAAAAAAAGTATCTCCAAAATTTCCCCCCCCCCCCTTTTCTCATTTCCCCCCCCCCTTTTACACCCCCGTCCAGGATTACGGAATTCAAGATGGCGGCCATTATTTTGCGAAATGGCTCAAAAAAGCCGTCGAAATCTAAAAAAAAAAAAAGGTTACGTATGCTCAAATATATCAATTAAAAGCTTATTTTATACTTTTTGACGTTGAAACGAATAAGACCAACCCCATTACTCTAGTGCTAACCGTTCTAGGAAATATTTTAGTTTGAGTATTTGCTACGCCGTCTTCGTCCAGTTATCAAATGAAAACTAAAATCACATTAAAAGTGCAAATCCAGTGTAATTTCAAAAAATTATGCGTGTTATTTTGTGCAATTAAACTTTTTTTTTCTAATGGCCAGGCATTGACAATTTCATCTTCGCCTATACATCGGCCAGAACTGTGAACCTCTTAGCCGTCATATGACGTTGCCCCAGTGCACCAGTGGGGGTGGGAACACATTGCGCCCAACAACACAAACATCCATGCCTGAAGAGGGACGTGCAGTTAAACTTTATTTAATGGATTATTAATGAAAAAAGAAAAACTGACTTTGACTCTGTAGGAAAAGTTATGTGCTGTCCGCGGATGATGTTCACTTACCCTACCATACATGGTAATATGCAGGGCATGATATATTTGAGCATACGTAGTGGAAGTAATGGACTTGTGTCGAAAATCGCAACATGAGTTTTTGACAATTCTACTCGTTTGGAACACGGGAACAAAATTTTTATTTGCCATTTTTGACGGGGAAAGGAATAAGACCAATCCCTTTACTCTAAAATAGACTACTCTCGAGATTATTTTTATTTTGAGGATTTAAAGACATTTTAACAGTTGTTAAAAACTATTTAAAGAAATTGCTATTTAAAGTGCATTAAGTAGCTGAAATAAATGATGTATAAACAATGTAAATTGGATATAGTATCAGAAAAGTATCCATATTATTTCCAGCAATTGAATGCATCCAGAAATTAAAAGAAAAAAATCTGATGTGCGCAGCTCATGACTTTCCTTCTATAATTTCAATGAATTTACTACAAAAAAAAGTAAATTCATTGTAAAAAAAAAAAATCTGATGTGGGCAACACATGACTTTCCTTATATAATGTAATGAATTTACTACTTTTACAGTAAAAAAATAGGTTTTTCTTATAGTAGATACTAATATTCTTTCCAAGATATTGAATTTTCTTCAATTAGTTTAGCGTCATGTTTAACCATTTCGCGAGATTTCCGTTAATTTGGCAACATTTCAAAAAGTCGCAAAATTGGCAACATTCCGCCAAATTCGTCGCCAAAATCTCGCCAAGAGTTATGGACGAAGACATAAGTTCTTACAGCAGATAAATGACTATTGGCGTTCAAATACAAAAGTATTACTCAAAGTATCTTTTTTCATGAATGGAACGAGCTAGATCCACGAAAATAATGTCACCCAATTTATCGCATGATATTACATATGAAAAGTGAGCATGTTTCTCAACAGGACATATTTTTTTTTCATTTTATATGACTTTTTAATATTTTTTTTAAAAATGTGCAATATCTCGAGAACGGTTTATGTTTGCGTTCTAAAATTTATGTCAATCGTTTTCTAATGAAAAATTACATAAAAAATGTTTATTTGCGTAACTTTATTAGTGGATTTGATTTTTTGACGATTTTTTAAAAATTTTATTCGAAAATTTAGGGGGGTTCTGAACATTTGATTACGTATAAAAGCAATAGGCTTCCAGTGTTTACGGATTGTGATTTTTGTAGCAAATTTGGTTCAAATCGGTCCATTCGTTCGTCAGTTATCGTCTCCACACACACACACACACACATCACTTCAAAAATGTTTGATTCGTGATCAGGGATGCTTGAAACGTGCTCTCCTGTCGAAAACTCGATTTCGAATTTTCGACCCCGTCACAATACTTTCCTTATACATTATGTATATAAGGAAAGTAAAAAAGTAAAAAAAATAGCTTATTCTTATAGTAGATACTTATATTCTTTCCAAGATATTGAATTTCCGTCAAATAACTCATTTTCATTGATTTAGCGTCATTTTTATCCATTTGGCGAGATTTTCGTTATTTTCGCAACATTTAGAAAAGTCACCAAGTTGGCGACATTACGCCAAATTCGCCGCCAAAATCGCTCCAAGCGCTATGAAAGGAGAAATAAGTTATTCTTGCAGCAGATAAATGACTATTGGCGTTCAAATACAAAAGTATTACTCAAAGTATCTTTTCTCATGAATAGAACGAGCTAGATACACGAGAATGGTGTTACCAAATTTATCGCCTGATATTACATATGAAAAGTGAACATGTTTCTCAACAGTTTATATATTTTTTTAATTTATGAGACTATTTGATAAATTTATTTCAAAAATGTCCAATAACTCAAGAACGGTTCATGCTAGCATTCTAAAGTTTATGTCAATCGTTTTCTCAGGAAAAATTAGAAAAAGAATGTCTATTTGCGTTAATTTATTAAAGTTTTTATTTTTTGATAATTTTTTCGAAGTTTCACTCGAAAATTTAGGAGGTACTGAACATTCGATTGTGTCTAAAACAATAGGCTTCCAGTATTCACGGATTGTAATTTTTGTACCAAATGTCATTTGAATCGCTCCATTCGTTCGTGAGATATAGTCTCCACAGACTCACACATACACACGCACACACACACAGACATCACCTCAAAAATGTTCGATTCGTGATTAGGGATGCTTAAAACGTGCTCTCCTGTCAAAAACTCGAAGTCGAATTTTTAGCCCCGTCATAATCCTTCCCTTATACATTATACTATGTATGTAAGGAAAGAATTAAAAAAAGGTATTTGTGTCAGTAGGGAAAGTCATATGCTGCCCACATCAGATTTTTACTTTCCTTATATACAATAATGTGTAAGGAAAGTATTGTGACGGGGTCGAAAATTCGAATTATAGTTTTCGACGTCAGAGTACATTTTAAGTATCCCTGATCACGAATCGAATATTTTAAAGGGAAAGTGTGTGTGTGTGAAAGTATGGATATGTGTGTGTCAGTGAGTCTGTGGAGACGATATCTCACGAACGAATGGAACGATTTGAATGAAATTTGGTACAAAAATTACAATCCAGGAATACTGGAATCCTATTGTTTTTAAGCTCAATCGAATGTTCAGAACGCCCTTAAATTTTCGAGTGAAATTTTGAAAACATCATCAAAAAATCAAAACCTTTAATAAAGTTACGCAAATAGACAATTTTTATATATTTTTTTTCCTTAGAAAACGATTAACATAAACTTTTGAACGCTAGCACGAACCATTCTCGAGATATTGCCCATTTATCAAATAAATTTATCAAAATATCCCATAAATTAAAAAAAAATTTACTTATGAAAAACATGTTCACTTTTCATAAAATTACGCAAATAAACATTTCTTCTTAAATAGCTATTCACATAATTATTCACGTAATTTTTTCTTAAATAACTATTCACATAAACTTTAGAACGTTAGCATGAACCGTTCTCGAGATATTGCACATTTTTCATATAAATGTGTCAAAAAATCACTTAAATTAAAAAAGAAATATTAACTTTTGAAAAACATGTTTACTTTTCATATGTAATATCATGCCATAAATTGGGTGACATCATTCTCATGGATCTAACTCATTCCATTCATGAGAAAAGGTTCTTTGAGTAATATTTCTGCATTTGAACGCCATAGTCATTTATCTGCTATAAGAATAACTTATTTTTCCATTAATAAAGAAATGGCGAGATTTTGGAGATGAATTTGGCAGAATGTCGCTAACTTGGCGACATTTTTAGATGTTGCCAAACGAAAATCTCGCCAAATGGATAAAAATGCCGCTAAATCAATGAAAATGAAGACTAATTGATGAAAATTCAATATCTTGGAAAGAATATATATCTAGTATAAGAATAGCCTATTTTTTTTTACTGTAAAAGTAGTAATTTCATAACATTATATAAGGAAAGTCATGTGCTGCCTACATCAGATTTTTATATATCTTGACAGGTATATGAAATCAGAAGATACAATACATATTGTGTTATCTATTGAGGTTGCTAGATACTTTTATTCATATGATAACAACCTAGCTGAACAATTACGACCTTACTCGTATGACATCAGCAAACTAACTGAACAATGACGATCTTATGTGCGCCCTGTGTGAAAATTTCTAGGAAAAGCACGTAACTCTTGAAATTATCTACTAATCAATAAAATTCAATACTGGTCAATAAGTTTCCAGAGCTCGTCAAAAGTCACTAAATTATCGATATTTTACCAAATTCTGGCTATGATCAACGATTTTGTCGCCAAGTTTAAGTGAGACAGACCTTCAAATGATAACAAGAGTTTTTGTGAAGCATTTGTAGGAATATAATGTCATTCCCGTTTGATATTTTCACTTCCGTTTGATCTTAGTTATATTTCTGTCAAGATGTACTCAATTCCACACCCTAAAATGTTTCACGTCAAAAAGTAAAACAGTGGAATTTTTTAACCGTTAACAGTAGACAGTACCATGGTTCAAATTGTAAAAATGCTTCAAATAAGGTAGGAAATTATGCAACAGTAACTTAAATAATGTACTATATTTTTGTAAAAATTAAAACATTAAATTTTTATACAAATCATCTAGCGAAAAGAGATGAAATTACAAAAAAATTGCTTATACTTCATTTACTCAAACTGAAAAATTTTTGGACCTCAAATGCTTCAATTTAAGACGAAATAAAATTGTCAAACATCCTGATGTACGCCACTTTATCGGCGCTTTTAGATACTCTTGTAATCACTTCAATTCATGAATTTGGGGGCGGGGCCATTCATAAATTGATTGATTCACAGAAATCATTTAGTAGGGTTTTAAAACGATTTTTTTTAGCAGTTTATCTTTGAGAATATCAAGAGCACATGCATATAATTCTTTTTGAAAGTTATTTTAACCTTTAAATTAGGCAAAAAAAAACTGATAATTGGGATTTTTTGATATGTCAGATATTTTCTAACAAAATATATGGAAAAATAAGCGTGTGCTTCAATTTTTGAAATCGGTTGCATTTGAAACTTGGAGATCGGTAGCATTTGCCGTAAATTATAATCTGATAAAAAAAAAGCTTGTAACGAAAAAGCCACATTCTTTAACTTTACAAAAATATATCAACCATAAAAGTGAATAAGATGAAAATTATTTCAAAGTTTATCACAGTTCATGAGTGAAAGTATATAGGGGGAAAGTTACTGAATATATTTCTTAATAAATGCTGCAAAATTGCTTAATAACGATATTAGAGATGCAATATAAATACTGTTCAAATTTTAACTTAGTACTTCTTTAATTTATCTAAGTTAATTGCAGCAAGAAACTTCTTAGTTAAATGTATCAAGTTTGTTACGAAATATATCCAATAACTTTACCTCAATATACTTTTCACTCATGAAGTATGATAAATTTAGCGTTAGTTCCCCCATCTCAATCACTTTTGTGGCTGACACGTTTTAACAAAACGAAGAACGCTCTTTATTTTACAAGTTTGTTTTATATCAGATATCAGTCCGTTTTGTAGATTTTAAATACGACATTTGCGAGTATTCGGATAATCATCAAGATTACTTAAATTTTGAAATCTTTGAATTTTATACTTCGTCCTTTATAGATTGCTAAGGATACTCAGCCTACCGAATTTGAACTTTACATCTTAAAGAGATTTTGTGCAGAATTTTGATTTAAATCACCCTATTTGAGAAAAAACCCTGATAAATACGGCATTTGCAAGTTTCTAAATAGTGATCAAGGTTCCTTAAGATTTTAAAAGTTTGAGGAGTTTTATAATTTGTCCATAATAGAATTATATAGGACACTCAACATACCGAATTGTAACCGTGTATTTTAAAGCGATTTTCCGTACAGTTTTGATTTAAGTCATCCTATTTGAGAGAAAAACTCCTAAATACGACATTTGAGAGATTTTGAATAGTCATTTAAGTTATTTAAAATTTTATAGGCGAGAACATACTGTGGTTTTTGCAATTAAGAGTAGCAATGGAATACTCAACAAGCCGAATACGTAGCTTCTAACTTTATCAGTCTACTTTAGAGCTTAAATTCAAAAGTAAAAATTTCATAGAGCAAAATGTACTATAATTGACAAATTGATGCAAAAATTGACTGTATCAAAATAAACCTACTTGATAACTTCCAGTCTCATCACGCCGGCCTGTCACAAAACTTAAATCACCATTCTACTCCTGTTAGTTTCTGTGACACATGGGAAAGTCTGAAAACAGCCATTTCATGGCTCATGTAAAAGGTATCTATCAGAGCCTTCATTGTCTGCTAAAATTTTGAACAAAATTTTGCGGTTACTCTTCCGTGCGCCTTAGTCATCTTACGGAGTCCGAAATTACTGAACAACGCACTCTACATATGCCGCAACAAGGTTCTCGAAATTCTACTTATGCAGCAGCAAGGTTCTTTTATATAAAATTGTGCTATCAGTCCAGCAACTAGTTAAAAAGTTAGCAGCTTGACGTCGACGAGTTTAGCATTTCGCTATTCCTAGGAAACGGACCAGAGAGGACTATGAGGGCCGTTCTCAAAATTCAGCAAGTTTTCGCATTATTACAATTCCGCGACCCAGGCCGTACGACTTGCCAACATCGGGCGATGAGCACTTTGGTGTATGACCTGGAAAAATATGCATTATTGCAATTAAAAAATCTTTGTTAATTTTGAAATGGTGATATCCAAACGTAAGCAACTTGCGCGGAGATTTTAAATTGTGCTGTGCACATCTTCACCAGTGGCGTTCAAAGATATTTAGTGACATCAGTGGGCAGAATGGCAGTTGCAGTTAACAAGTTCTGTCTCTCAGAACCAGAGAACAAAATGCGTACGTTTGCCATTTCCGTGACATCATGTCCGCAGAGCCAAGTTAAAAAAATTAAGTCCATGCCTGAGACGAGCACCCCCTATTCAGCAGAGTACTTACTTGAATGCTTAAATACAATCAACGTAATGGTAACGCAATAGCTTTTCTGAAATATTTACATAAAATAAATGTGAATAAAAACTAAATGCTTTAGTATCTATATGTACTTGCAATCGAAATTGACTTGTGAATGCCCCTTTATTTCCTAATAAAAATTTTAATTAATGATAACCCACAAAATCTGATCGTATTATAACCAATTTTTGTTAGTTTTACCAAATATGGTATAGGTAACTTTTTCGTAATTTGACGTTTTTGTTAGAAGGATTGTATAAAAAGTTATCATTTTTTATAATATTGCACATTTAAATTACTATTTCATAACTTTCTACCTTATTTAAAGCAATTTTGCAATTGGAATTATGTATCCACAACCAACGGTTAAAAAAATGGAAATACCCGTTACATCGTTAAGGGTTAAAAGGCAGTTCTTTCTCAAAGTACTGTAATGTGCATTACAAAAGTCAATTTTAGAAGATGAATCGCAAGAGAGGAGAACCCATAACAACAGTTTAGTGAAGATAAATTCTCAAAAGAAAATACCGACCTTTTCATAAAAGAAAATACTTCCCTTAAGCCCATCCAGGCGCAAACTTAGGAGCTTATATGTTTCAAGTGACCGGAATTCTAAAAAGAAATAAAGCAACAGCAATAAAAATGCAACACCAGCAACTTGCGCAGTTTTAAAATTTCAAACAAAATAATATTTTTCACTTTCTGGTTTATAAGGATGTTATATCACAAAGGGCGCAAAATTAAGCATTGTGCGTTTAGATGCTTGTAGAAAAACCAATTTGATAAAAATACTTCCACACACAAAAAAGGGATATTTTAATTGACAAGATCTCTTTAAATGAGTATAATAATATATTAGTTTAACGGAAAACGATTAAAATGCATATATTTTTAATTGGTAAGAGGCATTATTGGTATTATAAAACAAAGTGTGACTTATTTAACAATATTTTAACATGTTATAATTACACAATTTTGCATTAATTTTGTATTAACGGAGGTACCTTATTTCGTTTTAACGGCTTGTTCACGCAATCGTCATAAACCTACAAATCCAATACCAGTAGTGTAGTCAGAAAAAAAAATGGAGGGGGGGAGAGGATCATTGGAAACCAAATATATTGTTGTTTATTTTTCCAAATATCATTTCTCTGAACTACAATGGGTTTCAACAGATTCCTGGGGATGATTATAACCCCTCACCCCCACCCCACTTTGTAACGTCACTGTATTGAATAGTTTTATTAAAATTATTATAGGTGTTTCATAAAGAAAATCTTTAATCAGCCGAAGAACTTTATAAGGGAAAATCCTTAAGTGTACTATGTTTGACAAGGTATGTCTGGTTGAGGTCTGGCTGACATCTAGCAATCATTAAACATTTTTAGAGTCTCAAAGCTCATTTATCTTCCCAACTATTTTTAGAACAAACAAATTATCTCGTGCTTGTTCACCAATATTTCATCAAAAAGTAAGTAAACAGACTGAGGTGAAGCAATCGTGATATTTTAAATATTATGGTTTTCCCACCCATTGGAAAACCCAGATTAAAATGCTGTAATATTAAAACTATAACCACTATACTTCACAAACTAAGAGCTTGATCCAAAATCCAATTATACACACTTATAAGGTTATTAAAGAGCTATAAATTCTAGTTTACTGTTTATAGCTACCTCTTTTAATTTTTAAGATATAAGCATTTAAAAATTGGAAAAATGAAAAATTTTCTAATCTTCTTCAATTTAAAAAGACTATTACTCGAAAACTATAAGTGCTTTTTTCAAAAATAAATATAGATTTAGAAGTTAAATTTCCTCATATATATTTTTGTCGCTTACTATTTATATCTATCTTTTATAGTTTTGAAGATATTTCGAGTGAAATATATATATAAAAAAAAAGACACTGCTCAGATAGATACAATTTTATGTTTAAATAAATTTCTATCCAAATTCAATTATATACATTTATAGGGCTTTCAAAGAGCTGCAAATTATTGCTTTTAGTTCAGATCTAGAAATTTTAGTTCTTGTAATTATAAACTTGAAAAACGGAAAAATGTCAATCTTACTCATCTTGACTAGTCGATTACTCGAAAACTAAAGAGCTTTTTTTTCCATATAAATATGGATTTTCATACTAAATTTCCTAGTACATATATGTGTTGTTTACTATTTATATTTATCTCTTATAGTTTCGAAGATATTCCGAGTGAAAATACGAAAAATTAAAAAAATGCTCGCTTGGACAGATACTTTTTAAGTGTTTAAAAAAAGTTCAAAAAACAAACTATTGAAATTATTTTGTATATTCATACTGTGGCCCCTATTTACGACAAAACAGGGAAAACATATTTAACTTTTCATCTATTTAAATACCGGGGTATAAGCGTTCAAAATGTTATTATTAAAGTTAAATATATGTGTTTAAGTTCAATGTTAGGTGTTTAAGTTAAGTATAAGTGTTCAAGTTAAATATAAATGTTCCATTTTTTGTAACGTACCATTATTCGCCACAGAAACCCCAATCACAGATGTTATTCATATAAAAAATGACAAATGATATATTGGCAAAATTGAGCACACTCACTTTATTTAACAAACAGTTTTACTCCGTCTGTATAGCATGCAAAAATTTTAATCCCTTATCCACTCCAACCAAACTGTAAAGTAATCAACCAATTTCGGTATCATGTTCACAGTTGTCAGTTCGTTACTTGCAAGGCCGTGTGATTTCATTTTAATCATCAGAATTAGTAACTCTCGAAGGTGCACGATTACGAGGCGAGCAATCATACATATTCAATACGTCAGAAACAGTTATTTAGGTGCCGATTGAAATGCTAATTTATTTAGAAACGTCGTACACTTCAGGATTAATATTTATCACGAAGCTGTGTGAGATAGAGATTGCTTTCCATTCAACAAATGGATGCATTCGCAATTATAGCTAAATAATGCTGACGTGCCATTTTGAATCGTCCAACTTCCACTGTGGCGAAGATAATAATGGGAAATATCATGGAAGTGGCAAAACCAGTTTTGGGCATAAATTGCAACAGAACAAATATAAGGTTAAATATAGGTTGACATATGTAAGGATGAAAGTTAATTATAAGCTTAAAGGTTGAATATAAAGTTAAAAGTTAAATATGGTTAAGTATAAGGCTGAAAGTTTAATATGGTTAAATATAAAGTTAAGTATAAGGTAATTAAGTATAAGGTTAAAAGTTAAATATGGTTAAATATAAGGTTAAAAGTTAAATATGGTTAAAAGTTAAATACAAGGTTGAAAATATAAGGTTAAAAGTTAAATATAAGGTTAAATAGAGGGTTCAGCAGAAAGAACGTTCTGATTTGGCAGAAGCGTTGCTTCGCTCATAGTAGTGGTACAGGAGTGGGCATGGTCTCTTTTGACTTGTTTGCGCATACCATTTTTAGTTACCGTCATGGCTTGGAGTGGAGAGCATCGTGCTTTTGTTGTTGAAGAGTTTGTTACGAACGGTGATTCTGTGATAACGACGCAACGGGCCTTCCGAATACGCTTTCAGCTCGGACGTCATGATCCGGTTCCGACTGCACAAACAATTCGCCGTTGGGTTTCAAATTTTAGACGAACAAGTTCGGCTTTAAAAAGAAAGAGTCCTGGCCGCCCTATAGAAGCGTAACAAGAACGGAAGATGTGGCAACTGCTAAAGATTCCATACAGCAGTCTCCCAAGCGATCTGCACGCAAACAGCAAGATGGAGCCACGTCGCATAACTCTAGAAGATCACTTGGAATTCTCATAAACATGTTTCTGGGCCTCCTTGTCTCTTTACGGGGTGATATCGGTTTGCCACCGCGTTCGCCGGATTTGGCCCCATGTGATCTTTTTCTGTGGGGCTATCTCAAATCAAAAGTGTACCAACACCGACCAACAATTTTACAAGCACTCAAGGCAGCAATTACGCAAGAAATCACGGCGATTCCGCGGGACATGGTCCGCAGATCACTGCAAAATTTCCGAAACGGACTTCAAAACTGCATCGACATTGACGGTCGCCTTTTTTTATTGACGTTCCAAATCGGTACGCTCTTTTTGCCGCACCCTGTATAAGGGTAAATATAAGATTCTTTCCTAGATGGATTCGAAACTTCGAAATGCATTCGAAATTTTACAATTTCTTAACATGTTAGCATAGGGCAAAAGTTGATATAATCATGCATAAATGAGAAATACGATGTCTAAATTTTAGAATGCAGGCAAAAATTGTACAATAAAATAGACATTTTTTGAGGATTTCTTCAGACCGTATAACTCAGTTGGCAGAGCGCTGGACTCGAAATCCAGACGTCAGAAAGACTTTGGCTCCAAACACCTTGTCCTTAGTTACATGAATTGCAATTTCATACTGCAGCTCGAACATTGTTCTTGACTGTTAGCATATGAAATGAAAAGTTGTGTGATTAAAAGAGAGTGTCAGTAAATAGAAACTGGATGATTTGACTAGATTTTTGGAGCTAAATAAAGGATCGAAGTTGTAATTTCGTTTCCTCACTGCCTTGAGACAGTGTAGACTCAGATCTATGGTTTGCTCGGCGATCTTATTGATCCGAGGTTCAGACTATTCCTGGAGACAAACGTCATTCATTTAAAAACACCGAGACTTTCAAAATTGCCATATTTACATTCTCATACCATTGAATACAGAGAAAGTATTGTTCTCCTGAAAATACGCCTTTCAAGATTTTGATGTCAATATATGTTATAGGACCCCTTGAATACGTTCTAACTATTTTCAGAGTGATGTCCATGTGTTGTCTATTTTTGTGTACTCTATAGCTGCGCCAGACATAAATGAATTTTTAAAAAACTTTATATCCAGCTTTGTTATCGAAAAAATCTAGAATGAGACTGATTTTTTTTAAATTTGAGCAAAAATTTTAAAATTTTATAACTTCTTAACATTGCACAAAGGACAAAAGTTTACATAATCATGCATAAAAAGGGCTATATATGGCTCAATGATCACAAAACATAACAGTTTCAATCATTGTAGGGAAAAATAGCAACTATACAATTTTTGTGTATGTGACGTCATTAGTTTCTTCTTAAGGGTAAGGGGGAGGAGTATATTGTTAAGCTTGATATCAATTGAAAAATTTTTTCAAGCCCCGCCCCTTTAAAATGAAAGGTAACACGTTTTAAGTGTGACTAGAGCTCCTCTACTACAGGCTGACTTATCAAGCATATGGAAGCCCACAATAGCTGGAAGCGCAATCCATTAGCTTTAGCTCAATTCGTATTTTCACTTTAGGAAGTATTATTGAAATAATTATGGGTGCTAGTTCTGTACTTAACTGCTCCAGTCATTCTAGAAAGGGTTTTAGGCTATTTCGCTTTCCTAGAAACGAAGAAAGAAGAAAACAATGGCTAATAAACAATTGGATACCCTGTACGGGAGCATACTTGTTCGAGGTAAGTTCTACAATATTCTAATTGAAACTTATTTTTCTATATAAAGTATTTATTTTAAACACTTATTTTATAATTTCTGTAACTTGTTATAAGTCTTTTCTTAGTTGTTATAAGTCATTTCTTTCTTTTACACTTGGTTTGTAATGTAAATATCACGTTGAATGCATTACTTACACTGACTTCAAAACCTAGAAGTAAATAGCTTCAAATTATGCATATATATATTAAAGATTTATTCCTGTTACACCAATATCTTTCAAATTTTATACATATTGTTGTATTTTTAGATCATAATGAATCACAGAATTGGTGAATCCTACTATTAACAAACTGTCGCCAAGTGGAAAACTTGCCATGTTATAGTAATTATGCAAACATAAGCCAAAATGTTAAATAAATCGAAATACGTTTATCATAAAATATACTTAATGATCAACTATTATATTTCCGAAAAACTCCTAAAAAATTATGTTCGAATGACACGAAATTACTTTTAAACGGCACCGATTATTTTATCGCAAAGTCGATGGCGTCAATCATTTGATGTAAACATTGGCGTTCTGTCTTTCTCTTTATAGGATTTTCTCAACAAGGTACTTAAATTCTTTTGTATTAGGCATAAATATATCGTTTGCAATATAGATTTATAAAATGTATTATTATTATCAAGATTTTAAATGTTTGCCTCACATATTAGAAAGTTTGTTAACTACTTTGTATTTAAAGAGGAAAATACTAATAATAACCTACTGAGCTCGGCTTTTTTTTCCCATCAAGGATTTTCAAACAATAGTTGATCAAGTAGCTTTTATGATAAACGTATTTTGATTTAGTTACCATTTTAGCTTATGTTTGCATAATTACTATAACATGGCAACTTTTCCACTTGGCCACAGTTTGTTGATAGTAGGATTCACCAATTCTGTGATTCATTATGATCTAAAAATACAACAAAGTGTATGAAAGTTGAAAGATATTGGTGTAACTGCAATAAATCTTTGATATATATATATATATATATATATATATATATAATTTGAAGCTATTTTCTTCTAGGTTTGGAAGAGAGTATAATGCATTCAAGGTGATGTTTAGATTACAAACCAAGTGTACTAAGATAAGACTATAGCAACTAAAAATCATTAATAATCCATACTACAGTTACAGAAATTATAAAATAATTGTTTCAAATAAATAATTTATATAAAAAAAGAAGTTTCAATTAGAATATTGTAGAACTTACCTTGCACAAGTATGCTCCAGTACCGGGTATCCGTAAGGCGTCGACTATTTATCAGCCATTGCTTTCTTCTTTCTTCGTTTTTAGGAAAGAGAAATAGCCGAAAACTTTTTCTAGAAGGATTAGAGCAGTTCGGTGCAAAACAACCACCTATAATTATTTCAATAATACTTCCTAACGTGAAAATACGAATAGAGCTAATGCTAATGGATTGCGCTTCCAGCTACGGTGGGCTTCAAAATGCTTGATGAGTCAGCTCGTATATAGAGGAGCCTTAAGTGTGACCATATGGATAAACGATACATATTTTTTAAAAACGTTCTTGCACAAAAATAATTAAAATAAAATAAATAAATATATCACAAGCTACATAAAAATGAATTCCAGTATGAGAAATCGAGTTGTGCCAAGCTCCAGTTAATTTTACTTTCATATACTGTTTTATAGAGAAAATGGGTTTTTTTTTTCTATTGAAATTTTTTATGTAAATAGCATCTATGCTCGGGAAAATGGAGAGTTACGAAAAATATTAATATACCCCGGAACCTAAAACATAAAATAGTTAAAAAATGTTTCTAGTTTTGTTGGAAATAGGGTCCAGATTATGAATATATAAAAATAATTTCAATTTTTATTATTTTCAACATTTTTCTTTCTAAAAAACTTGAAACAGTATCTGTCCAAGCAAGTGTTTTCCATTTTTTTTTTATTTATACTTTCAACCGAAATATCTTTGAAAATATAAAAGATAGATAGATGTATAAGTAGTAAGAGTGAAATTCTATATGTATTAGAGAATTTAGCATCTAAATCTATTTTTATTTAAAAAAAAAAAAGATCTCATAGTGTTCGAGTAATCATCTTGTCAAGTTGAAGAATGAAATTTTCTGTTTTCAAGTTTGTAATGCTTATATTTCAGAAACTAAAATTGAACAATAAAAATTCGTAGTTCTTCGAAAGCCCAATATGTATATAGAATTGGATTTTGGATAGAGCTCTTTCTTTATTATATTTTTTAACAAAAACTTATCTGTTCGAGCGAGTTTTTTTTTATTTTAATTCGAAAAATCTTCAAAACTATATCCCAAACGAAGAACCTCTAAAAAAACAGGCATTTTACATACCCTATACCAAACAGTTCGATCCCCCTTTGCAGGCATTGGCGTGAAATCGCCAATTTCTGTCGACGATTGCACCTGCGAAACATTGCAGCTGCTGCAGCAGGTGCAATATTTCTGTAGGCGATTTTCCTGTTCTTCGTTTGGGACGGACGATGTCCCATCTGTAAGTAAAAGGTTAAAGAAAATTGAAAATTTTCCGATTTTCAAGTTTGTAAAGTTTATATCTCAAAATCTAAAAGTGCTTAAGTTTAAGAAGTTTTTAAAAAATCTCTTATACCTGTAGTTTTAGAGTAATCGTCTTATTAAGTCGAAAAAGACTGGAAAAGTTTTCGTTTTCCCAGTTTGTAATGTTTATATTTTAAAAACGAAAAGTGCTGGCTATAAAAAATAAGTTAGAATTTGTAGCTCTTTAAGAAACCTACATGTTTATATAATCATATTTTGGATCAAGCTCTTAATTTTTGAAGTAAAATGGGTATAATTGCGATATTTTAGTATTTTAACCTGAGTTTTCCAATAGATGAAAAAGCTATAACATTTACAATGCCATAATTGTTGCAGTTCAATCTTTATACTTGCTCCTTGGTGAAATATTTGTGTACAAGCACGAGCTATTTTGTTTTATTTTTTAAAAAATTGGGAAGATAAATGAACTTGGGGACTCTAAAGTTGTTTAATAATTCGTGAGGGTGAGGTTTGAACAGAATAGGTGGAAATATATGTATTCAAGAAAGTATTTATATGCCTCCAGGCAATTTTATAAATTCCATTGAATGCAAAATCTTGTCTGATGTATAAGTTTAATTTATATTCCACAAAGCGACTTCGTAAAATTATTGGAAATTTTTAGATGGCGTCTATGGTCGAAGTTTGCAGATGAAATCGGGACGAAAACTAAAAGTAATAGCTAGCTACAAACAGTTAGCGAGTAAACTGCAGTGCTTTGAAAGTCTGTAAACGAAATAATTGAGTTTGAAAAAAAATCGAGTATATTGAACTTTAGTAGAGTTTTATTTTACAAAATGTTATTCCTGCAAAACCATTTCGGCTCCATCGGATTGGAAGCCACAGCCGATTTTTTTATAAATAGGCAGCGCAAATTTTAAGATCTCGTGAGCACATTACACACGTCAGGAAAAATGTTCGCAGATGTCTTTGTGTATAGCTGTGAATCGTACGCAAGAAGATGTTTAGTGACGTACCTTTCTTAAGGCTTTTCTTTTCACATTTTATCGGGATTTTTACGCATTATAATATTTTTCAGCTTTTAAAGACATTTTTTTATTCAATTATTACTTTGCATAGTTTGATATTTTCAATAAAGAAGGACATTTTTTGGATGAATTCCCCAGAAAACACAGGCACTGTCAAAAATTAAGTTGTATTTCTTGTTTATTCTTTGTTTTGTCATGCGGTGGCTAGTAAAGTAAATCATTTTAGTTGGCACAGCAGTAGTCAACAGAGAAAATTATATTTTTTAGATTCCTTTCATTTTGTTTCATACATCTCTTTTTAAACTTTTTAATTAGTTTCTCCGGGACATAAAATAATAAATGCGAAAGTTTGAAGTCATATTTTTGTTTTATAGAGCATGTTTTTAGTTTTTGGAGCCATAAATGTATTTTCTAGCAATTTTTAAGTCAGAAAAATCCTGGCCCTAGTAATTAGATATTCCTTTTGCACTGCAGTATTTTTTCTTTCTACAAAACCTAGTTTGTTACTTATCCAATACATGTTACATTCAAACGATTCCCGCTGCGACAATGAAAATGAGTCTCTTCTTAATCGAGACTCACCGCGTTATACAACAGTAATTCCAAATACAACCAATTGCTTTTCCATCGAATATAATCTCGCACAACTTCATGATTCATACCGAATCGCAGTGAATTTCTAAATAAATTAGCATTTCAATTGGTCCCTAAATAACTGCTTAGGACGTCTTCAATATGTATGATCCTTGTCTCCGTGTGAATGTTCTGTTACGGAAATTACAATCCTTAGCGGTTGAAACGAAGTCTTATGTCAGTGCAAATAATTTATGAACTACTGTAATAACGTAATTGGCTGGAATAATTTGAGTTCTATGTGAAATGGAAACGGTTAAATTGCATTTATTTATTAATGCTCACAACAGCTAAAATGTGAAGCTGAAGTGCAGAAAAACAGGATGCTGTTACATGCAACGGAAGTTCTTTCCAACTTTCCAACTTGTGAAACATCTAGGTACGGAGTAAATCCTGAAAGGAATGTGAGGGGGATGAAATGGAAGCAGGTAACGGAAGATAACATATTATTGCAAATCTCTAACAGTAAGCAATTGTTATAATTTGAAGGTCCGGATTGCGTGACCTTAGCAGCAAACTCGGTGACGCTGGTGGTAAATTTTGATCAATATCACCAACTTTGCGACTTTTAGAGAGTCCTGGAAGCTTCTCAAATTTTGCAGATTCGCTGAGAACTTCACGACTTTCGTGCTCTTTCTAGAATTTCCGACAGAGGATATATGATCTCTTCATCATTTGGTTGTATTGTTGACGCGATACGAGTAATAGTGAATTGTGAATACGTTAGTGTAAAATGTGAAATATGTGTAACGGGGATGTAGTTAAATTTTAGATTCTTAACTAAAAAGTATTATGTTCGTTAAAATTTCAGCATAAAAGTAATTAGCAACGGTATCAACTGATTTTGGAAGAAAATGCTGTTTCTTTTTACAGGATGCAAAATAACCAAGACCAGCAAAAGTAAGCCAATATAGTACTTTGTAGAAGTGGTTGCTTAGTAAGTTGAAGAAGAAAAGTTTTTTTGTCTTCCGAAACAGCTTAATACCGTCACAGCTTTATTTTGGTTTTTAGCTATTTAGCAACAATATGAGCGATTTATTCCAGTATCTAAATGTTTACTTTCCTTGTAAATGCCCCCCCCCTCCTCACCTCATTGATTGTACAAATAACATTCTCTTTATCTTCATACAGCAGCAGATTTTTGTGCGCTCAATTATTTCATTGCTTTTAATCTCCCTACATTTTTTTTGCCCACGCCTCCTTAATTTCTTCCCAATTTAGAGCATTTCTGTGTTTTTCCCCTTGTATTTAGATTGGGTTGATGTCTAGTGAAAATTGCTTTAAAAGTTTTCGTATGTTTCCAAAACTGTTTTGACAATCCCACTTTATTTATTTGAATGTTATTTTAATCGAATGCTTGTGAAATGGTCTTCAGAATATGTGCATGAATTAAAGTGACCAAATACGTAACAAAACTTGCAATTGAACTAACCTACGGGATTTAATTACTTTTTCCTTGGTGAGGAGGGGTATAATTACTACAGATCGAAATGTCAACATTGAATATTGTTTTGTGAATGAGTCAAATTTTAGAGGAACTGTTGTTAATGTACTTTTATGGAACTCTAAAAAATGTTTATTGCATTGAGGTATGCTGAAAATATGAAAATTTGTCAAAACCAGACTATCACAGAATATCTTATATTTACTCTATCAACCCACTTTTATCTTCCCATATACTAAATATTATTAGAAAAGTAAAAGAGATTATTGGTCGTTCTATATAATGTCACATAAATAGTTCAAATACACGAAGAAAATCCACTTTAAAAATGTTTCATACAAGAAAGAATTCTGAAAACTTTTTATGTAATTTATGGTATTTTTGAAGTATATATTCTGTTGTTATGAGAGAAATATGAAGCACATTTTATAAAGCCTTATAATTTTTCCAATATTTTCTAGACTTCGCCAGAGCTGCGTCCAGAAATATCTTCCATCCAGTAAACCGCATTATAGACTATTTTGTGGGTTACCGAGATGCTCATAGATAACAGCACTGATTCTTCTTCGTTACTCCCCTGAGGGTATAATATGAATCTATGATAAAGTTGCTACATATTTTACAATTTTTCTTTCCTGTTATGTGGGATACCTGTAACATGTTATAGCTCGTGACTTTCTTTTGATATCTTTATCTCACTTCACTTCTTTCGAGAAGATAAATATCGAAATAAATATCGTGTGTACTGACATTATTTGTAAAGAATGGGCAACTCTCTTCATGAAGTAATTTTTCTATGTTTCACATTATTTTAATTCCACCACTCAAATAAGCTTGTGTGATCAACACAGGAGTTTCTCTGCAAAGTGAAATGCTTCGATTTTGTAATAAAACGGACAAAAATCGAAATCATCTGGTAATTATCCATATCACTAGAAATTGATACTATTTTTTGCAACTGCTAATTGAAACACTGGCACAAAATTTGATCTATCTTTTTATGTCGAGCCTTTTATGTCGTTATCGACTCTTATATGTCGGGCCGCCATAACCCAGTGGTTATGCCGGGTGGATCGCACGCGGTGGCTCAGTGTTGATTTTCGGGGCCACCTAAAACTATCCCCGTGGCTGTAGATCCTAAAGTCCATTTGACAGATGATGAGTCAGGGAATGGATGGTACAATCCCTGTGGTTGTCACCCTTATTGAGTTCCGGTCTAAATTGGATGACACTTTCTTGGCTGTCCAAACAGATGCTATAGACCTTTGAGTAGGTGGAATGGTCTGGTTAGAAAGAAAGAGCCCTTTATGTCAAAACTTGTTGTGACCTTACTTACTTTTTGTCTTCCAAATTTTTTGTATGATTTAAAGTAACCAAATTCGTAACAAAGCCTGGTATTGAACCAAATCCGTCGAAAGAACATTTGGAAGCATCTGACAAACGATGAGTGAGTGCAATAATTGCTATTTCAATGAAATTAACTACCATGTGATGAGGGCAATTATTGTATGAAGAAATACGCGAATAGTTAATTGGATAGTTAATTTAAATCAATTCAAACAAGATTATTATAAAATCTCGGAGTGCATTTGCAAGATCTTCAATTGTGTGCAATCAAATTTCTGACATGTAACATTGATCACAGTAAAAGTAAAGAAGCAAATCCCTAGTAAGAAGGCAAAATATGTCCATATATTTTCCCGAATCATACAAGAATATCCCTAAATGTTGAACACGCATCTTTTACTATAGCCAATTTGCTCTTAAACTTATACTTTTTGTGGCAACCAAATTAGAAAAGATAGGGAACCTAAAGTTACAATTAACATTATTATACTACTACGCTGTGTTCGCAATAACCCTCCAATTATTTTACCTTTGCGTGAGTCCTGTAAATGAATATTAATTAATATGTCACTAAACTGATTACTCCATTTAAACTTTAAGAATAAAACATTTATTAACAATATAAAATACTTAATTATTCATTACACAATCAATTATATTAGTTTTGGCGGGGGAACATGTGAGACCACTTAAATTACCTAAACGGTTCTAGACCTAAAGTTATTTGAGGAACACATAACTTCAAGTCTGTCTTGGACTTTGTCACCACCAGGTACTTCGCAGATCATATTACTGAATTAACTCGAAGTATTATTCACTGACCCGTAATATCGATGGTCATATTGTACTGCTGGCGTGAACATTCGCACTTATTTTATTCTCGTAGTATATCAAGTCATCTCTGTAGTATCTGCACAAGTCATAATGCCGCCCTAGTATTAGCACAAGTGTCGTTATTAAGTCATCGTCTCCAAGTTATCTGTACATGTCTGCTTCTAGTGTCCTTCTTCGGTCACCGGTTGTGGTTCCCTCTGTCTCGGGGGTGTCACTCCCCCCTTTACTTTCATTTGCAGCATTGAGAGTGACGCAACACGACCCTTTTTCCATTGGTTACTCATTTTACCAATGTAACCATTCAACATCCTCGTAAGGGTTCGTTCGGCCCCCTCTGCCTTGACGCTCCTAAATTTATGGTTTTCTGACCTTTAGTTTCACATGTCGTAAAACCCGGCGCCATACAGACTGGCAATATTGTTTGCCGTTTCGGACATAATAAATAACTGGCATAAATTTGTCTCACCAAAACACATGTGAGATCTATTTCTGGTCTCACACTTTTGATATAAGTGATAGTTATTTAGAATTGTAATTACCTATTACTTGAGTGAAGAAAAAAATTATGTTTTTAAATATCAGAATAATAGCAAAATTTTATTTTTTGTATAATGCATTTACTCCATTCTATCATAGTTCTCTAATTTACTACACACTGTGTAAAACTTTTATTGCTCGACCGGCAGTTATGAACTATGACTGCTTCTGAGAGTGAACCAACCATTTAAGTAAACTTGGATGATATGGGAACCCTGAAAAATCGCAAAGTATTTCACATCTGCTAGAAAAAAAACGTAATGAAGTCTAAAAGTTAATTTAATCAAAATTACATGTAGTTAACTCAATAAGTCTTATCTGAACTCAAATAACCCTTAGTGAACTAAGATGCAATATTTCTAAACTACATAGCTATACTAACCACTTAAACAGATATCACCTTGAGATTTTTTAGATCTAGATTAACTGACCTTGATTGCATTTCACGTTTACATTCAAACACTGATTAAAAGCATGCTGCTTAATAGCATCGTGTGTAGATAAACGGCGAAAATAACCTCTCATTGGAAATGACTGGGTGATATCTAAATTGTGTATAAAATGGAGTGATTACAGTCACATTAAGAAACTAAATTTTACTTGCTCATGCCATTGTTTGCACAGGGTGTCCTAGAAAGTCATGGACGAGGCTAATACTCGAAAAGTATTAGGGTTATCCTATATTTTTTATTCAGTTGTATGTGCCCCTTTGGCGCTACACAATGATACAATTTTAGGCGGTTGACCAGAGTATCCCATAGGGGGGACCTCGCTTAAGTAGGGGAGGAAGAGGGTGCAATCCTCTTTCTAAATACCTTGGATCCAACTTGCTAAGAAGAAGAGGGTACAGCTTCCAGATTTTTGTCCTTTTTTCTTTCTTTAGTTGGTTTTTGAAGAAGAAAAAGGAGATGACTTGAAATATTCAAAAGAAGGGAAAGCTGAAAATGGAGAGTGGGCAGTGAACATTTTTTGAAAAGAAGACTACAATTTGCATGGACGTCCCTAGGCTGACCACCTTTATAAAGGGGGGGTACAGGTGCTATTTAGTTTCCTATTAGATGTAGGGGGAAGTCAATTACAAAATCATAGGACGCTTACAAATGAGTACTAAGATTTTTATCTCAGGGCGAAAGGTGCAAAATAACACTCTAAATTTTAAAAGAGATAAATTTACTAATATGCATGTAACAGTTTAAACGTAGAGACATTGAAAACATGCGAAAACATCTTATACGAGTAACACGTGTGCAATCATGCGTCGTTGCTAAAGGTAAACATTTTGTATTTTGTGTATAATAAAGTCAATTTTCTTCTGCCGCATTGTTTGAATGTTCGATAATTTAGATTGTATAAATTGATTTTCAAAGTTTCGTCCCATCCTTAGCAGAGGGACAGAAATACTTATAATTGACTTTTATAATTGGAGTTTTACCCTTATCTCTAACAGAAAGCGAGGTAGCACCGGTATATCTAAAAAGGGGATCAGCCCTCCTAAATTTACTACATAGGGGTATCCCATACACCCGCAAGAAAAAATGTGATAACCCTGATACTTTTCAAGTTATTGGCCTATTATATAACTTTCCCTGACAAGTTGTATATGTTTATCGATTAGAGAATGCTTAGTTAAAATTTCGAAAATCTTTAAAAATGTCCAGTAATTTTCCTTCCATCTGTAGCATTGAAACGTTCTATAACATTGTAATTGACTTTTTACCCCTATCTCTAACAGAAAGTGGGGTAACCCCAGTATTCCTCTAAAAAAGAGGTCAGCCCTCCTAAAGTTGCTCCATAGGGTTATGTTATACATCTGCAAGAAAAAATATGATAACCCTAATACTTCTCAAATTATTCGCCTGTTCCATGACTTTCCATAACACCCTGTATATATATAGTCCCCCCCCCTCCTATTTAATACTAGAAAAATTAAATCATGAAGAAAACATATGAAAAATACCATAAAATTCTAAAGCAACTATATTTCGCCTAATGTATCTAGTGTTTTAAGTAGAAGACTGCTTGGCGTACAAAGTGCTCTAATGTGAATTAGAAGAGCACTATTTCAGAAGATAAATCACAAGACGAGGAACATAAAAGCAATTTCGAAGATAAATTCCCACGAGAAGAGTAACAAGGATTACGAAAAAATGCTTTTATTAATTCACTCAAGCTAACATTTCCAGGATTATATCTTTTAAGTGTTCTGAATTTTAAAATGGAGTAACATTAAGAAGATTGCTCTTAGATTTCTAGGGCAAAATAATAATGACATAGGTAAAATGTTATTTTAAGCTTATTTTATAGAACGTTAATTAAACTAGTGAAACCCTCAGGCATTTTACCCTATAATTCTTTAAGCAATACTAGATTAAAAAACTAAACATAGAACGCACGACAACGTTCTATAAAAAGTTACATAAAACCATATCATAACTTATGCAATAAATATACGGCATAAGAGCCATTAATTTTAAATCACGATTCGTACTAACTTTGCTTATGAAAAGGAAATATATACATTTTTTTAAAATTAAATGTCAGAATCCGTGACAATGTATTTTATAGTGAGATACTGATTGGTAAGTGTCCCATTATATACTTCATGCTTTACTATCGCTCATTGACATCGCATGCGAGAGAGCGCGATTATTTCGCAAAATCGAATTTTCCCAGTATGGTTACCTATAATTTTTGACAGAGGTGGAGTTAATGTCAATTATGGGCCTTAGCAAGCAGGGAGAAGAACCTCCTAAATCTGGGAGCTGTCAACCACCAGCCAGCAAAGGGTACGAGGGTTTGTGAGTGCCATCGAACAAGGGGTGGATCCCACCTGGAGTATTACGCATGTGTAGCAGGCAGAACAAATTAGATCACGACGCGAGTAAGGGGCTAAGTCCAAAAACTCTCGAAACGAGTTATGGTGGTTGGATAACACCAACAAGAAGAAGGCGGGACCAATTTTTCGTATAACTGTTAATTATCGAGTTAGATTTAACGGAATATGAGTTAATTCTTCTCATTAATTCTTGTTATTCTCCCTACGATTGGCGCAATCAAATGCTATGATAAAAAAAATCGTCAAATTATAATGTATAATTTAATGCCAGAAACATTGCACAGTGGATCTTGTACATGGTTATTTTACTGTCAAATAAGTCGAGTTATTTAATTATGTAGAGAAAGTGGTGTATTATCCACATTGGACTCTTTCGTTTAGTGCCCATAAAACTTTTCCATGTAGTAGCAAACTCAAGTTTACCATTTATAATATAAAAACCTTGATTTATCTATCTCTGGGTAACGCTGCTACAAAATGTTGCCAAATGTGTTTCAATCACGGATAAATATTTCAATTTTTATAATATATATAATTATATGTTTTTATAATTTTTATAATAATTTTTATGATATAGCTTTACATAGTGTATGACATCGTATACTGAAAGTGGGGTCATGATGTGGGCGGCCTGTTTCTTACGTAATACAGTGACTATACTCACAGCGAATTTACGATGTAACCATGGAACATTGAGTAGCGTATGACATCGGATGTTGGAAGTGAGGCCATGATATGAGCAGCCCGTTCACCACATAATGCAATCACTATACTTCTTCCAAAGCGAAATTATGATGTAATCCTGAAGCTTTACGTAGCGTATGACTTTAGACACTGAAAGTGAGACCCTGATGTTATTTTATTTTTTATCATTTTATATATTTTTATTTGAGATACCACGCAACTCAGAGTGTCACGTTCATTTTGTTAACATGTTTAACCAAGGCTTAACTGTATTCCGCGTCCCGCGCTCGTTTATCAACGGAACGCAGGATACAGTTAAGCCTTGATTTAACATTAAAAATAGTTCAAGTTTCTTTCAACAAAAGTAGGAAATATTACTCTTGCATGGTTTTAGTTTACTACTTTTAGGGCAGAATGCCCGCGGGTCTGACTAGACAAAAATTGACAAAAATATCGCCAAATTGATAAAAATATCGCCAAATTGTTAGAAATGACGCTAAAACAATAAAAATGACGACAAATTGATGAAAATTCAAAATCTTGGAAATAATATAAGAATCTATTATAAGAATAACCTATTTCTCCTGTAGTAACGCTTGGCAAAACTCTGGCGACAAATTTTGGCGGCATATCGCCAACTTGGGAAGTTTTTTAAATGTTGACGAAAATGTTGCCAAGTTGATAAAAATGACAATAAATCAACGGAAATGAAGACTAATTTATGAAAATTCAATATCTTGGAAAGAACACAGTAAATGACCATAAGAATAACCCATTTCTCCGTCCGTACACAATGTCTGGCGAAAAATTTGGCGGTATGTCGCAAACTTGGCGACTTTTTTAAACATGTCAGATTGACGAAAATGTCGCCAAATTAACAAAAATATCACCAAATTGATAAAAATAACACTAAATAGGAGACAATGCTTTGCTGAAAGGAAACTGTCATCCGCACAAAGGCCTTTCTTGCTCCTGATGACAAGGGCCTATCGCTCAACTCCGACGGAGGAGCTGGCGGGTGCCATGTCCATCCACCTTACTCTCGCAAAGGAAGGATTAGCAGCCAAAGTCAGCAGACTCAGTGTAGCCCATTAGGAGAGAGGTATGAACCTTGTTCCGGAGGGTTATGTACAAATGATACCAAGCTGGACCACACATCCAACCACGGACAGTATTAGCAAATATATAACAGAATATCCAACAAAGAGTAAAATAACAATATACACAGATGGCTCAAAGACAAGCTTGGGTACGGCAGCGGCCTTCTGCGTCTACACAGACAACATACAATCACATACGCAGACACAGAGGCTTCAAAAAAAAACTCAGACTTTCAAGCAAAAATATATGCGATTTCAGAGGCTCTAACATGGTTAATACAACACGGGTCGCTACCGGCGGTAATTGCCACAGATAGCCTGTTATGTCTTGAAGCCTTGAAGAGGCACCAAAGACATCGGGGCAGGTTAGGGATGTCCAGAATCTGATTAGAAACGTGGGTTGTAGAGTACAGCTAACTTAGGATCCAACACATACAGGAATAGAGGGTAATGAGTGGGCTGACGAGGCAACAAAGAACGCAACGGAACATCCTGAAGTATAATTCATACCGCTGTCAAGCTCCCGGTATCAAGTCTTAAGAAGGACTTAAAGCAATACCATATTAAAAAGTAGCAAGAACGCTGGACGGCATCAGAAAATGACCGTAAAACACACCCATTGACACCACAAGTCAGATCAGACAGACAACCTACAAACAGAGAAACAACAATGTTCTTCACAGGACATGGTCCTTTTCCGTCCTTCCTATATCAGATTGGTAAGAGCGCTAAGGACTTCTGTGTCTGTGGGAATGTCGGCGATCCACTTCTCTACATATCATATTGTCCACTGACGCACAGATACCATGTTAGAGCACCAGCAACAGACAGTATGGCCCTCTGGACTGACAGAGTTCTGAAAAACTCATCAACACAAGCAAGAATTAAAAAAGTCATCAATTATCTGGAAGTTAACGAAGTTTATATCATAAGTACAACACCACACAAAACACACACTCCAATTCGCAGTGATTGTGTACATAGATAAATATAGTTAGAGTGATTGTGTACATAGAAAACAATTGTACATAGAAAAAAATAGATAAAGTGATTGTGTGCAGAGATAGAAATAGATAAAGTGATTGTGTACATAAATAAATATATATAAAGTGATTGTGTACATAGATAAAACTAGATGGTGACTGTGTAAATAGATAAAAATAGATAAAGTGATTGTGTACATAGATAAAAATTATTATTGGACGGACATTTAAGCTATACAAACTTATAAAACAAACTCAAAGAACTCAAAAACAATAAAATTTTAATCGGCCAGGTGTCTGCTCACATCGTAGCCAATATGCACTGTCAAACACCTGCGCGTGCTTTCTCGAGCTGATATGTCCAACTGTCTGCAAACACGCAGCGGACTTATATGTTGCCTACACCAAGGTCTTGTGCAAGGTTGGCAGTCCGCCATATCGACTAGCTGAATGTCCGCCTTAGTAGCCTTAAACCATAGACGTAAAAGATATATATGTCTGTGCCTTGAACGCCCAGAGGGATAATGCTTTCCCTTGCCCTCTCCTATGAGCGCTCATGATTGTATACTTCGGCGCGAATGTAAGTCGATAAATCCAAAATTCATTTTTTAGTGCATTTTTAATTTTTTCAAGTCAGATATAATACTAATGAAATTGAAATATACATATTTCAACAAAGCATTCCACGTTAAGACAAGCAAATAGGGACGATCTCGTTTTAGGGGAGTAACTTGAAAATCGGAGCAGCTAACAAATTTTAAATTTAGTATGTCGTTGTCTTTCATACATTTAAGTTACATGCATTTCAATAAATACATATTTCAAACAAGTAAGTTACATACAAATAATAAAAGAGGGTATTTTAAGAAACTATGATTTATGCTTCTACTTGCAACAAAGTAATTAATATATTATAAACTAGAAAATGTACTTGCCGTTGCCCGCGATTTAAAATGCAAACTAAAGGAGTGCAAACGGATAAATAATACTACACCGGAATTCCTGGGCGAATTTCGGAGTGCGGTTAGTTTCTCCATGCATGGATGGGGCCTTAGTAGGTAGTAAAATTCCCTAAAAGTATGGATGATTTGAAGAAACTCTAGGCTCAATAGAAAAATCTAAGATAAGCCTCGGTTAAATATTTATAATTAATCAACCGATAGGTTTATTAAATTATTTTTTCTGGAGCAGTCTGTGATATATTTAAGAGCTTCTGTTAAATTAGAAACCTTGGATGACACGTTAATTTTTACTTTCCCTGCAATACATGGTAATGTATAGGGAAAGTATTGGAATCATACCGAAAATCGCAACTCGTGTTTTCGACGGATCTACACGTTTCGAGACCTCTAGAATACGAAAAACTATTTTTAGCGTAATGTCTGTCTGTGCAATGTGTGTATCCACTCTAACTAAAAAACTAACGGACCGAATTTCACAAAATTTGGTATGTACGTCACTTGCGTGAGACCCTGGTGCTGATTAGTTTTTGGTAGGATTTGTAAAAACAGAACCCGGCTTTTATTGCGAAATGGCCCGTAAAAATGCCATGTATCCACTCTAGCTAAAATACTAATTGACCAAATTTCACAAAATTTGGTAGATAAGTTAGTTGTAGGATGATCTGGTGCTGATTAGACTTTGGTACGATTCGGAAAAGAACAACCTCCCTTTTTTTACGAAATGGCCCGCAAAAATCTCCAAAATCTAAAATAAAAAAACTACGCATGCTCAAATATATCCATTGAATACTTGTTTTATACGTAATTTTTAACGAAGAAAAAAGAATAAGACCAACTCCATTACACTAGGACTAGCCGTTCTCGAGATATTTTAGTTTTTTCGTATTTTCTCTACGCCACCTTTAAAATAGGTTCAGTTACCAAATGAGAACGAAAATTGAATTAAAATTGAATTAAATTTAAATAAAATAAAGAGAACGTGGATATAAGTCTGCAGGGAAAGTCATGTGCTGCCCACATCAGATTTTTACTTTGTAATGTATTGGAATCATGTCGAAAATCGCAACTCGAGTTTTCGACGGATCTACACGTTTCAAGACCTCTAGAATACGAAAAAACTATTTTTAGCGTGTCGTCTGTGTGTGTGTCTGTGTGTCTGTCTGTGCAATGCATGTATCCATTTTAACTCAAAAACTAATGGACCGAATTTCATAAAATTTGGTAGGTAAGTCACTTGCATGTGGATGTGGTGCTGATTAGTTTTGGGTACAATTCGGACTAAGCCAACCCACCTTTTTTTAAGAAATGGCCCTCAAAAATTGCGTGTATCCACTGTAACTGAAAAACTAATTGAACAAATTTTACAAAATTTGGTACATAAGTCACTTGTGGTCGACCCTGGTGCTGATTAGATTTTGGTACGATTCGGAAAAGAACAACTTTCCTTTTTTTTAGGAAATGGCCCGTAAAAATCGCCAAAATCGAAAACAAAAGATTATATATGCTCAAATATATCAAATGAATTTTTGTTTTATATGCAATTTTTAAAGAGGAAAAGAATATAACACACTCCAATATACTTTAGAACTAAACGTTTTCAAGATAATTGAGATTTCTTGCATTTTTGTTACGCCTATTTCGGAAAAATGTCCAATTACCAAATAAAAACAAAAATTGACTTAATGCAAATTTAGTGTTATTTGGTACAATTAAACTCAATCTAATGAATTATTAAAGAAATGTAGAAAATATGAATTTAAGTCTGCAGGGAATGTCATATGCTGCCTACATCAGATTTTTTATTTTGTGATATTATGAATTTTAACGTAACGTGAAAGAACCATTGTTTCATTTACAATAGAAATTCATTTATAATGCGGATGTATTTCCTGAAAAAGGAAAATTTTATATATTATTTCTGTTATTATTTTTACAATGCATACACGAGATTCTAGGTAATACCCGAAGCAAGTATACAATCCACACACCAAATTATAGAATCATTTCTGTTCTTAAAAAAATAATTGTTGCATTATTAGGATACATGCAACACATCTATAAAACTGTTATGAATTCGGATGAAATAACTAAATTTAAATATAAAGACGAAAAATGTTCACTACCAGATTTTTATAAAAGTTCTTTTACCAAAATATATATAGTTGAACTGAATACTATAGATTAACATGAGAGTGAGAGAAAGAAATTCCAAACTTTCGCCAATCGCAAATATTGGATTGTTGGGATAAGAGTAGGGTCATGAAAACAGCTATGGCTATGATATGCCTCACATGACATCGGTATATAGTGATGAATGGGTGTAAGGTGGGAGAGCAGTCTCTCGTAATGTACATCTTGCATTGTATCGGTGTTGATGTTGAATGGGCGTATTTCAGTTGTAGCTAAGTATTGATTCGAAAATCCTAACTAGGGAATTGTTAGTGTAAGAGTAGGCTCATAAAAACGGCTATGATATGCCTCGCATGACATCGGTATATAATGCTGAATGGGTGTAAGGCGGGAGAGCAGTCTCTCGTAATTTACACCTTGCATTGTATCGGTGTTGATGTTGAATGGGCGTATTTCAGTTGTAGCTAAGTATTGACGCGAAAATCCTAATTAGGGGATTGTTGGGATAAGAGTAGGGTCATGAAAACAGCTATGGCTATGATATGCCTCACATGACATCGGTATATAGTGATGAATGGGTGTATGGCGGGAGAGCAGTCTCTCGTAATGTACACCTTGCATAGTATCGGTGTTGATGTTAAATGGGCGTATTTCAGTTGTAGCTAAGTATTGACTCGAAAATCCTAACTAGGGGATAGTTGGGATAAGGGTAGGGTCATAAAACAGCTATGGCTATGATATGCCTCACATGACATCGGTATATAGTGCTGAATGGGTGTAAGGTGGGAGAGCAGTCTCTCGTAATGTACATCTTGCATTGTATCGGTGTTGATGTTGAATGGGCGTATTTCAGTTGTAGCTAAGTATTGATTCGAAAATCCTAACTAGGGAATTGTTAGTGTAAGAGTAGGCTCATAAAAACGGCTATGATATGCCTCGCATGACATCGGTATATAATGCTGAATGGGTGTAAGGCGGGAGAGCAGTCTCTCGTAATTTACACCTTGCATTGTATCGGTGTTGATGTTGAATGGGCGTATTTCAGTTGTAGCTAAGTATTGACGCGAAAATCCTAATTAGGGGATTGTTGGGATAAGAGTAGGGTCATGAAAACAGCTATGGCTATGATATGCCTCACATGACATCGGTATATAGTGATGAATGGGTGTATGGCGGGAGAGCAGTCTCTCGTAATATACACCTTGCATTGTATCGGTGTTGATGTTAAATGGGCGTATTTCAGTTGTAGCTAAGTATTGACGCGAAAATCCTAATTAGGGGATTGTTGGGATAAGAGTAGGGTCATGAAAACAGCTATGGCTATGATATGCCTCACATGACATCGGTATATAGTGATGAATGGGTGTATGGCGGGACAGCAGTCTCTCGTAATATACACCTTGCATAGTATCGGTGTTGATGTTAAATGGGCGTATTTCAGTTGTAGCTAAGTATTGACTCGAAAATCCTAACTAGGGGATTGTTGGGATAAGAGTAGGGTCATGAAAACAGCTATGGCTATGATATGCCTCACATGACATAGGTATATAGTGATGAATGGGTGTATGGCGGGAGAGCAGTCTCTCGTAATGTACACCTTGCATAGTATCGGTATTGATGTTAAATGGGCGTATTTCAGTTGTAGCTAAGTATTGACGCGAAAATCCTAATTAGGGGATTGTTGGGATAAGAGTAGGGTCATGAAAACAGCTATGGCTATGATATGCCTCACATGACATCGGTATATAATGCTGAATGGGTGTAAGGCGGGAGAGCAGTCTCTCGTAATTTACACCTTGCATTGTATCGGTGTTGATGTTGAATGGGCGTATTTCAGTTGTAGCTAAGTATTGACGCGAAAATCCTAATTAGGGGATTGTTGGGATAAGAGTAGGGTCATGAAAACAGCTATGGCTATGATATGCCTCACATGACATCGGTATATAGTGATGAATGGGTGTATGGCGGGACAGCAGTCTCTCGTAATATACACCTTGCATAGTATCGGTGTTGATGTTAAATGGGCGTATTTCAGTTGTAGCTAAGTATTGACTCGAAAATCCTAACTAGGGGATTGTTGGGATAAGAGTAGGGTCATGAAAACAGCTATGGCTATGATATGCCTCACATGACATAGGTATATAGTGATGAATGGGTGTATGGCGGGAGAGCAGTCTCTCGTAATGTACACCTTGCATAGTATCGGTATTGATGTTAAATGGGCGTATTTCAGTTGTAGCTAAGTATTGACTCGAAAATCCTAACTAGGGGATAGTTGGGATAAGAGTAGGGTCAAGAAAACAGCTATGGCGATGATATGCCTCACATAACATCGGTATATAGTGCTGAATGGGTGTAAGGCGGGAGAGCAGTCTCTCGTAATGTACACCTTGCATTGTATCGGTGTTGATGTTGAATGGGCGTATTTCAGTTGTAGCTAAGTATTGACTCGAAAATCCTAACTAAGGAATTGTTAGGGTAAGAGTAGGCTCATAAAAACAGCTATGGCTATGATATGCCTCGCATGACATCGGTATATAGTGATGAATGGGTGTATGGCGGGAGAGCAGTCTCTCGTAATGTACACCTTGCATAGTATCGGTGTTGATGTTAAATGGGCGTATTTCAGTTGTAGCTAAGTATTGACTCGAAAATCCTAACTAGGGGATAGTTGGGATAAGGGTAGGGTCATAAAACAGCTATGGCTATGATATGCCTCACATGACATCGGTATATAGTGCTGAATGGGTGTAAGGTGGGAGAGCAGTCTCTCGTAATGTACATCTTGCATTGTATCGGTGTTGATGTTGAATGGGCGTATTTCAGTTGTAGCTAAGTATTGATTCGAAAATCCTAACTAGGGAATTGTTAGTGTAAGAGTAGGCTCATAAAAACGGCTATGATATGCCTCGCATGACATCGGTATATAATGCTGAATGGGTGTAAGGCGGGAGAGCAGTCTCTCGTAATTTACACCTTGCATTGTATCGGTGTTGATGTTGAATGGGCGTATTTCAGTTGTAGCTAAGTATTGACGCGAAAATCCTAATTAGGGGATTGTTGGGATAAGAGTAGGGTCATGAAAACAGCTATGGCTATGATATGCTTCACATGACATCGGTATATAGTGCTGAATGGGTGTATGGCGGGACAGCAGTCTCTCGTAATATACACCTTGCATAGTATCGGTATTGATGTTAAATGGGCGTATTTCAGTTGTAGCTAAGTATTGACTCGAAAATCCTAACTAGGGGATAGTTGGGATAAGGGTAGGGTCAAGAAAACAGCTATGGCGATGATATGCCTCACATAACATCGGTATATAGTGCTGAATGGGTGTAAGGCGGGAGAGCAGTCTCTCGTAATGTACACCTTGCATTGTATCGGTGTTGATGTTGAATGGGCGTATTTCAGTTGTAGCTAAGTATTGACTCGAAAATCCTAACTAGGGGATAGTTGGGATAAGGGTAGGGTCATGAAAACAGCTATGGCTATGATATGCCTCACATGACATCGGTATATAGTGCTGAATGGGTGTAAGGCGGGAGAGCAGTCTCTCGTAATGTACACCTTGCATTGTATCGGTGTTGATGTTGAATGGGCGTATTTCAGTTGTAGCTAAGTATTGACTCGAAAATCCTAACTAGGGGATAGTTGGGATAAGGGTAGGGTCATGAAAACAGCTATGGCTATGATATGCCTCACATGACATCGGTATATAGTGCTGAATGGGTGTAAGGCGGGAGAGCAGTCTCTCGTAATGTACACCTTGCATTGTATCGGTGTTGATGTTGAATGGGCGTATTTCAGTTGTAGCTAAGTATTGACTCGAAAATCCTAACTAAGGAATTGTTAGGGTAAGAGTAGGCTCATAAAAACAGCTATGGCTATGATATGCCTCGCATGACATCGGTATATAATGCTGAATGGGTGTAAGGCGGGAGAGCAGTCTTTCGTAAAGTACACATTGCATTGTATCGGTGTTGATATTGAATGCGCGTGTTTCAGTTGTAGTTAAGTATTGATTCGAAAATCCTAACTAGGGAATTGTTAGTGTAAGAGTAGGCTCATAAAAACGGCTATGATATGCCTCGCATGACATCGGTATATAATGCTGAATGGGTGTAAGGCGGGAGAGCAGTCTCTCGTAATTTACACCTTGCATTGTATCGGTGTTGATGTTGAATGGGCGTATTTCAGTTGTAGCTAAGTATTGACGCGAAAATCCTAATTAGGGGATTGTTGGGATAAGAGTAGGGTCATGAAAACAGCTATGGCTATGATATGCCTCACATGACATCGGTATATAGTGATGAATGGGTGTATGGCGGGACAGCAGTCTCTCGTAATATACACCTTGCATAGTATCGGTGTTGATGTTAAATGGGCGTATTTCAGTTGTAGCTAAGTATTGACTCGAAAATCCTAACTAGGGGATTGTTGGGATAAGAGTAGGGTCATGAAAACAGCTATGGCTATGATATGCCTCACATGACATAGGTATATAGTGATGAATGGGTGTATGGCGGGAGAGCAGTCTCTCGTAATGTACACCTTGCATAGTATCGGTATTGATGTTAAATGGGCGTATTTCAGTTGTAGCTAAGTATTGACTCGAAAATCCTAACTAGGGGATAGTTGGGATAAGAGTAGGGTCAAGAAAACAGCTATGGCGATGATATGCCTCACATAACATCGGTATATAGTGCTGAATGGGTGTAAGGCGGGAGAGCAGTCTCTCGTAATGTACACCTTGCATTGTATCGGTGTTGATGTTGAATGGGCGTATTTCAGTTGTAGCTAAGTATTGACTCGAAAATTCTAACTAAGGAATTGTTAGGGTAAGAGTAGGCTCATAAAAACAGCTATGGCTATGATATGCCTCGCATGACATCGGTATATAATGCTGAATGGGTGTAAGGCGGGAGAGCAGTCTTTCGTAAAGTACACATTGCATTGTATCGGTGTTGATATTGAATGCGCGTGTTTCAGTTGTAGTTAAGTATTGATTCGAAAATCCTAACTAGGGAATTGTTAGTGTAAGAGTAGGCTCATAAAAACGGCTATGATATGCCTCGCATGACATCGGTATATAATGCTGAATGGGTGTAAGGCGGGAGAGCAGTCTCTCGTAATTTACACCTTGCATTGTATCGGTGTCGATGTTGAATGGGCGTATTTCAGTTGTAGCTAAGTATTGACGCGAAAATCCTAATTAGGGGATTGTTGGGATAAGAGTAGGGTCATGAAAACAGCTATGGCTATGATATGCCTCACATGACATCGGTATATAGTGATGAATGGGTGTATGGCGGGAGAGCAGTCTCTCGTAATGTACACCTTGCATAGTATCGGTGTTGATGTTAAATGGGCGTATTTCAGTTGTAGCTAAGTATTGACTCGAAAATCCTAACTAGGGGATAGTTGGGATAAGGGTAGGGTCATAAAACAGCTATGGCTATGATATGCCTCACATGACATCGGTATATAGTGCTGAATGGGTGTAAGGTGGGAGAGCAGTCTCTCGTAATGTACATCTTGCATTGTATCGGTGTTGATGTTGAATGGGCGTATTTCAGTTGTAGCTAAGTATTGATTCGAAAATCCTAACTAGGGAATTGTTAGTGTAAGAGTAGGCTCATAAAAACGGCTATGATATGCCTCGCATGACATCGGTATATAATGCTGAATGGGTGTAAAGCGGGAGAGCAGTCTCTCGTAATTTACACCTTGCATTGTATCGGTGTTGATGTTGAATGGGCGTATTTCAGTTGTAGCTAAGTATTGACGCGGAAATCCTAATTAGGGGATTGTTGGGATAAGAGTAGGGTCATGAAAACAGCTATGGCTATGATATGCCTCACATGATATCGGTATATAGTGATGAATGGGTGTATGGCGGGAGAGCAGTCTCTCGTAATGTACACCTTGCATTGTATCGGTGTTGATGTTAAATGGGCGTATTTCATTTGTAGCTAATTATTGACTCGAAAATCCTAACTAGGGGATTGTTGGGATAAGAGTAGGGTCATGAAAACAGCTATGGCTATGATATGCCTCACATGACATAGGTATATAGTGATGAATGGGTGTATGGCGGGAGAGCAGTCTCTCGTAATGTACACCTTGCATAGTATCGGTATTGATGTTAAATGGGCGTATTTCAGTTGTAGCTAAGTATTGACTCGAAAATCCTAACTAGGGGATAGTTGGGATAAGAGTAGGGTCAAGAAAACAGCTATGGCGATGATATGCCTCACATAACATCGGTATATAGTGCTGAATGGGTGTAAGGCGGGAGAGCAGTCTCTCGTAATGTACACCTTGCATTGTATCGGTGTTGATGTTGAATGGGCGTATTTCAGTTGTAGCTAAGTATTGACTCGAAAATCCTAACTAGGGGATAGTTGGGATAAGGGTAGGGTCATGAAAACAGCTATGGCTATGATATGCCTCACATGACATCGGTATATAGTGCTGAATGGGTGTAAGGCGGGAGAGCAGTCTCTCGTAATGTACACCTTGCATTGTATCGGTGTTGATGTTGAATGGGCGTATTTCAGTTGTAGCTAAGTATTGACTCGAAAATCCTAACTAAGGAATTGTTAGGGTAAGAGTAGGCTCATAAAAACAGCTATGGCTATGATATGCCTCGCATGGCATCGGTATATAATGCTGAATGGGTGTAAGGCGGGAGGGGTGTAAGGAGTCTTTCGTAAAGTACACATTGCATTGTATCGGTGTTGATATTGAATGCGCGTGTTTCAGTTGTAGTTAAGTATTGACTCGAAAATCCTAACTAGAGGATTGTTGGGATAAGAGTAGGGTCATGAAAAATTAATTAATTAAATAATTAAATAAAATAATTACATGAGCACGTAAAATTTTATAATGTTAGAAGAATTCGTTCTTGACTACCACCATTGTATTTGATCAGGGAAAAATATAAATAAATTTTTAAATTTTGATAATTCGAATCAATGCAAAATATAATAAATTTTACTCAAGATTTTGCATACTTATATTATGTAAAAATTTGTTTTTTACGTAATATTAAGTACATTATACATAATTATATTATGCGATAATTTCGTTACCATCATTCTTGTAGATCTAGCTCGCTCTATTCACGAGAGCAGATACTGTGGACAATAGTTATGTATTTGGTCGCCATTACTCATGTATCTATTATAAAAATAACTTGTTTCTCCTGCCATAACTCTCGAATCGCAACTCGAGTTTTCGACGCATCTACACCTTTTGAGACCTCTAGAATACAAAAAACCATTTTTAACGTGACGTCTGTGTGTGTGTCTGTCTATTTGTCTGTCTGCCTGTGTGTCTGTCTGTCTGTGCAAATTTTGTGTCGACTCTAACTAAAAAACTAATTGACCGAATTTCATAAAATTTCGTAGGTAAGTCCCGTGTGGGTGGACCTGGTGCTGATTAGTTTTGGATACGATTCGGGATAAAAGAACACCCCTTTTTCAGCGAAATAGCTCACAAAAGCTTGTATCCACTCTAGTTGAAAAAATAATGGACCGAATATCACAAAATTCAGTAGATAAGTCCCTTGTGGGCTACCCTGTTGCTGATTAGATTTTGGTAGGATTCGGAAAAAAACAACCTGGTTCTTTGTTTGCAAAATGGCCCGCAAAAATCGTCAAAATCTAAAATAAAAACTACGTATGCTCAAATATATCCATTAAATGCTCGGTTTATACGTAATTTGTAACGATGAAAAGAATAAGACCAACCCCATTACATTAGGACTAGCCGTTCGCGAGATATTTAAGATTTTTCGTATTTTCTCTATCAATGATATCAAATTTTCTCTCTTTTCGTATTCAATGAAATTTAATTAAAATAAAGGGAACATGTGAATATAAGTCTGCAGGGAAAGTCATGTGATGCCCACATCAGATAATTTATATTGTAATATGAAAATCCTTGAGGTTTAAAACGCACTAAAAGTATATATATGAGGTTTCGAATTTTAAAAGAAAAAAATAGTTTGGATTTTTGCCACCGCGGGCCAAAGTGGCGCTGTAAGGTCCATTTTTGGAGTAAAATAGGCATAGGAAGTACAGAAAGTTAACATTTTAGATGCTTTTTGATATTGACATCACATTTTACAATCACATTTGCACTTACATTTTATTAAATATTTTAGCAATCATGTCTCTTATACGATACTTATGCAGGACAGAGCACCCACTCATATTGGATTCCGTGTACAGGAAGTCCTAAGACAGCATTTTACCAACAACCAATAGACGAGCGTTTTCTATGAAGTGGCCAGCCCGTTCGCCTGATTTGACCCCTTGTGACTTTTGGTTGTGGGGTCATGTAAAGCGCTTGGTATACCAATTGAATGTAGGTAATTTAGCCACTCTGAAGGACCGAATAACATTGTACGTCAAGCCAATCAATGGAGATCTGCTGCATTCTGCAGTAGAGAATGCCCTTTTTATAACATATGCAAGGAAATCATATTGAATCACACATGAAATGATGCCAATATAAAAATTAATGTCATACATATGTAAATGTAAAATGCAAATGTAAATATAAAATGTACTAAATACGTATAAAATGTAAATGTGATGTCTTTTTCAAAATGAATGTAAAAAGTTAACTTTCTGTACTTCCTATGCCTATTTTACACCAAAAATGGACACTATACAGCGTCACTTTGGCCCGCTGGACAAAAGTCCGAACTATTTTTTTTCTTTTAAAAATCAAAACCCCATGGTCTAAATAGTATTTAATGCAAATTTGGTTGAATCTGGCCCAACAGTTTTCTCACTATCGGGTTCTAAACACCTCTACTTTAATTATGACCACCCTGTATATATATATATATATATATATATATATATACATATACAATACGTGACAGTGAAAATGAGACACCAAGAAGGAGTAGGCAGAAAAATATGCAAATTGCAGACTAGACGCAGCTCACCGAGTTAATTAAATGATGTGAAATGCGCAGCTGTCCCGCGCACGTTGAGTGAGATATAAGGGAGGGAACCTGCAGAATTGGCAATAGCCACTCCGCTCTGTCTGCCAGGGAAATCATTTTGCAAATTTGTTTTGGTCTTAGAGGAAACGTGTTGTAGCAAAGAATGCCAGGCCGTTGCCAACCGAGGCAGTTCCAGCAGACAGACTCTTTCCCGAGGGGTATAGTGATCGAACTCAGAAGGACAGGTTGGTCCATACGTCCAATCTCAAGGGACAGCCACCTACACGCGTCCACACGGTGCACCGGCTGTGTCGAAGATGGTTGTAACAAGGGAATGTGACACGTGTGAAGGGTGTCGGTACAGCCAAACCCACGTCAGCACGCGTGGACTGGCGCATCCGCCTGCAAAAGTTGGCGGTTCCGCAGGCCACTTCAGTCGCCCTTTTGCAGCATGTGCAGGACACTCTTGATGCTCCCATATCGACCTGAACTCTTATCCGCCGATTGGTCGCCGGCGATCTGCACTCATGGCGCCCGTTAACAAGACTGCCATTGACCCAACTGCACAGACGCCTCTGATGCAATGGTGTCGGGATAGACACATGTGGACGGAGGAATGGCACAGGGTTGTGTTCTCAGACGAGCCACTCTTCTATTTTAGCAATGACAGTCGCCGTATACGAGTCTGGCGCCGAAGTGGTGACAAGTCCAATCCGGCCGCATCTGCGGAGCTCCACACCGTGCGACAACGCGGCATCATGGTTTGGGGCGCCATCGCCTACGATAGCAGGTCACCTCTGGTTCGTATTGAGGGCACTATGATGGCCCAACGATACGCTGATGACGTGCAGCGGCTGGTAACACTACCCTGCCTTCAGGGGGTGTCCAATGTCATTTCCCAGCAGGAAAACGTCCAACCACACACGAGGCATGCATCAGGCAGCATGCACTGCAAGGTACCCAGGTACTTTCCTGGCCACCAGTCTACCCTGATCTCTCACCAATCGAACACGTCTGGGACGTAATTGGACGTAACGCTTGCGTGCGCTGCCGCCTCCGCTTTTAGCAGACGAACTCTGGCAAATGGTTGACAAGGAATGGACAGCCATCACTCAGGACATCATCCGCATGCTCATTGACTCTGTACCTAGACGTGTTGCTGCATGTATCGCCATCAGCGGTGGTCCTACAACCTACTACTGATCACACGGTGTTATCGCTCAGTGTATAGGTGTATCATGTTACAAATTGTAACATGATACACCTATACACTTATACTTTGCAAACAGAGAGAGACAGCAACGAACAATGAGTAATGTTTATTGTAACTTACAATAAACATTACTGATTGTTCGTTGCTGTCTCTCTCTGTTTGCCGATTTTCTTTACTTTCTGCCCACTCCTTCTTGGTGTCTCCTTTTCATTGTCACATAGTGTACATATATATATATACATTTATATACATATATACATACTATATATATATATATATATATATATATATATATACATATATACATACTATATATATATATATATATATATATATATATATATACATATATACATACTATATATATATATATATATATACATACTATATATATATAAGTGAAGCTGCATATTGGACTCCTTTTTAACTATCTTACTAAAAATGGGATTATATATTCTTATAGAAGCGAAGGGAAATTTTTTTGCTGGGCCATTTCGCAAAAAATGCGGTTCTATTTTTTGTGGGCTCCCCAAATTTCAATACATTAAAATATTCATTCAACTAGACTAAGCTCTGTACCAAATTTCGAATCTTCAGGACATAGGAAGGTATGTTAAAATACCACTCAAGAAGTCGAAAGAGACAGACACATAGACAACCATCGGTAATGAAGAACTCAAGAAAAGATTTTAATAAATAGTCGGTAGGTAGGTAAAATGAAATGATGCATTTATCTCTAGCTTTCACGTTTAGAAATATAAGATAAGGCAATGAAAAAAGACACATTTCATAATGTTTATTTATATTTTGTTATTTTATTCATGTCTCAAGAGCTTTTTCCCGAAATATATTCGAGTCAACAAACTGCATTATGGAGTATTTTGTAGGATCACCAAAACGCACATAGATAACCTCAATGATTCATCTCCATCGCTTACCCTCGGGGAATAATGTGAAGCTATGGCAACATTGCTTCATATTTTCATATTTTTCACCATGTTTAGAAGAGCACTCGGGACATGTGATAACTCTTAACTTTCTGTTGATATCTAGAGTAAATAAAGTTTCTTAATACTTTTGAAGTGTGCATTTTTTTACTATTAAAGATATACAGATAACATAAATGGTAACAAGTAAAAGCAGAAAACACAGTTATTAAAGTAGAGCGTTTTATTATTTGTATGTAACTTAAATGTATGTATTAAAAAGTATGCAGCTTAAATGTATGAAACACAACGACATACCAAATTTGGACTTCTTATAGCTTCTCCTGTTCTCAAAATATTCCCAAAATATCCTCATTGCTGGTTCAGTGCATGCTGAGCCGGTAAGGTGCAAAATAAAAATAATTAAATTTATCATGAATAAAAACGACGTACTAAATTTGGACTTTTTAACTGCTCTGGTTCTCGAGTTGTCCCCCATAAGCAGTGTATTGCTATGACGGGCCAAGGGCGAGCTGGCTCGATGAGTTTAAAGATCCATAATATGGTTAAAATATACCTTATACAACATCAACATGCATCAACATTCTGAATTTGGTCTTTCTAGCTGCTCCGGTTCTCAAAATATTTAAAAAAATCTAATGTGGGCAGCACATGACTTTCCCTGCAGACTTATATTCACGTTCTATTTATTTAAATTAAATTTAATTCACTTTTAATTCAATTTTCGTTCTCATTTGAAAACTGGACTTATTTTCAAAAATGGTGTAGGAAAAATAAGAAAAACTAAAATATCTCGAGAACGGCTAGTCCTAGTGTAATGGGAATGGTCTTATTCTTTTTTTCGCTAAAAATTACGTATTAAGCAAGCATTTAATGGCTATATTTCAGAAAACGTAGTTTTTAAGTTTAAATTTTGAAGATTTTTGCGGGCCATTTTGCAAAAAAGCAGGTTATTTTTTTCCGAATTATACCAAAATCTAATCAGCACCAGGGTGGCCTACAAGCGACTTACCTAACAAATTTAATTTTGAGAAATTCAGTCTATTAGTTTTTCAATTAGAGTGGATACAAGCTTTTGCGGGCCATTTCGCAAAAAAAGGCGAGTTCCTTCAACCCGAGTCATACCCAAAACCAATCAGCACCAGATTCGTGCACAAGTGACTTACCTACCAAATTTTATGAAATTCGGTCAATTACTTTTTTAGTTAGAGTAGATAAAAAATCTGCACAGATAGACAGACAGACACACAGACAGACAGACACGCAGACACACAGACACATACACAGACGACTCGCTAAAAATAGTTTTTTCGTATTCCAGAAGTCTCGAAACGTGTAGATCCGTCGAAAACTCGAGTTGCGATTTTCGACATGATTCCAATACTTTCCCTATACATTACCATGTATTGCAGGGAAAGTAAAAATCTGATGTGGGCAGCACATGACTTTCCCTGCAGACTTATATCCACGTTTTCTTTATTTTAATTAAATTTATTTCACTTTTAATTCAATTTTCGTTCTCATACTCTCACCAAATTTTATGAAATTCGGTCCATTAGTTTTTGAGTTAGAGTGGATACATACATTGCACAGACACACAGACACACAGACAGACAGACACACACACAGACACACACACAGACGTCACGCTAAAAATGGTTTTTTCGTATTCTAGAGGTCTTGAAACGTGTAGATCCGTCCAAAACTCGAGTTGCGATTTTCGACATGATTCCAATACGTTCCCTATACATTACCATGTATTGCAGGGAAAGTAATTTGGACGATTTTTGCGGGCCATTTTGCAAAAAAATGCAGCTTATTTTTTTCCGAATCGTACCAAAATCTAATCAGCACCAGCGTGACCTACAAATGACTCATCTGCCGAATTTTGTGAAATTCGGTCCATTAGTTTTTCAGTTAGAGTGGATACATGCTTTTGCGGGCCATTTCGCAAAAATAGGCGGTTTCTGTTATCCCGAATCGTACCCAAAACTAATCAGCACCAGACTCGTCCACAAGTGACTTACGTACAAATTTTGTGAAATTCGGTCCATTAATTTATCAGTTACAGTGGATACAAAATCTGCACAGACAGGCAGACACACAGTCAGATGCACAGACACACAGACAGACAGACACACAGACACACAAACACACACACAGACGTCACGCTAAAAATGGTTTTTCGATATTCTAGAGGTCTTGAAACGTGTAGATCCGTCCAAAACTCGAGTTGCGATTCTCGACTTGATTCCAATACTTTCCCTATATATTACCATGTATTGCAGGGACAGTAAAATTCTGATGTGGGCAGCACATGACTTTCCTTGCAGACGTTTATATTCACGTTCTCTTTATTTATTTTTAAATTTATTTCACTTATATTCAATTTTCGATCTCATTCGGTAACCGGACTTATTATCAAAGGTGGCGTAGAGAAAATACGAAAAACTAAAATATCTCGAGAACGGCTAGTCCTAGTGTAATGGGGTTGATCTTATTCTTTTCATCGTTAAAAATTACGTATTAAACCAGCATTAGTGGATATGTTTGAGTATACCTAGTTCTTTAGTTTAGATTTTGACTATTCTTGCTGGCCATTTTGCAAAAAAAGGCAGGTTATTTTTTTCGGATCGTACCAAAATCTAATCAGCACTAGAGTACCCCGCAAGTGACTCATCTACCAAATTTTTTGAAATTCGGTTCATTAGTTTTTCAGTTACAGTGGATACAATCTTTTGCAGGCCATTTCGCAAAAAAAGGCGGGTTCTTTTATCCCGAATCGTACCCAAAACTAATCAGCACCAGAGTTGCCCACAAGTGACTTACCAACCAAATTTTAAGAAATTCGGTCAATTACTTTTTTAGTTAGAGTGGATACAAAATCTGCATAGACAGACAGACAGACACACAGACAAACACACAGACAGACACACAGACACACAGACGCACACACAGACGTCACGCTAAAAATGGTTTTTTCGTATTCTGGAGGTCTTGAAACGTGTAGATCCGTCGAAAACTCGAGTTGCGATTTTCGACATGATTCCGATACTTTCCCTATACATTACCATGTATTGCAGGGAAAGTAAAAAATCTGATGTGGGCAGCACATGACTTTCCCTGCAGACTCATATTAACGATATCTTTATTTTAATTAAATTTATTTCACTGTTAATTCAATTTTCGTTCTCATTCGGTAACCGGACTTATTTTCAAAGATGGCGTAGAGGATATATGGAAACTAAAATATCTCGAGAACGGCTAGTCCTAGTGTAATGGGGTTGGTCATATTATTTTCGTCGTTAAAAATTAAGTATTAAACGAGCATTTAATGGATATATTTGAGTTTACCTAGTTCTTTAGTTTAGATTTTGACGATTTTTGCGGGCCATTTTGCAAAAAAAGGCAGGTTATTTTTTTTCGAATCGTACCAAAACCTAATCAGCACCAGAATAACTCACAAGTGACACATCTACCGAATTTTGTGAAATTCGGTCCAGTAGTTTTTCAGTTAGAGTGGATACAAGCTTTTGCGAGCCTTTTCGCAAAAAAAGGCGGGTTCTTTTATTCCAAATCGTACCCAAGACTAATCAGCACCAGACTCGCTCACAAGTGACTTACCTACCAAATTTTGTGAAATTCGGTCCATTAGTTTTTTAGTTAGAGTGGATACAAAATCTGCACAGACAGACAGACACACAGACACACACACAGACGTCACCCTAAAAATGGTTTTTTCGTATTCTAGAGGTCTTGAAGCGTGTAGATCCGTCGAAAACTCGAGTTGCGATTTTCGACATGATTCCAATACTTTCTCTATACATTGCCATGTATTGCAGGGAAAGTAAAAAATCTGATGTGGGCAGCACATGACTTTCCCTGCAAACTTATATCCACGTTCTCCTTATTTTAATTAAATTTCCGTTTTCGTTCTCATTCGGTAAGCAGACTTATTTTCAAAGATGGCGTAGAGAAAATACGAAAAACTAAAATATCTCGAGAACGGCTAGTCCTAGTGTAATGGGGTTGGTCTTATTCTTTTCTTCGCTTAAAATTACGTATTAAACAAGTATTTAATGGCTATATTTCAGCATACGTAGTTCTTAAGTTTAGATTTTGATGATTTTTGCGGGCCATTTTGCAGAAAAATGCAGGTTATTTTTTTTTCCGAATTATACCAAAATCTAATCAGCACCAGGGTGGCCTACAAGCGACTTATCTACCAAATTGTGTGAAATTCGGTGCATTAGTTTTTCAGTTAGAGTGGATACAAGCTTTTGCGGGCCATTTCGCAAATAATGGCGGGTTCTTTTAACCCGAGTCGTACCCAAAACTAATCAGCACCAGATTCGTGCACAAGTGACTTACCTACCAAATTTTATGAAATTCGGTCAATTAGTTTTTTAGTTAGAGTGGATACAAAATCTGCACAGACAGACAGACACACAGACAGACACACAGACACACGGGCACACACACAGACGTCACGCTAAAAATAGTTTTTTCGTATTCTAGAGGTTTCGAAACGTGTAAATCCGTCGAGAACTCGAGTTGCGATTTTCGACATGATTCCAATACTTTACATTACCATGTATTGCAGGGAAAGTAAAAATCTGATGTGGGCAGCACATGACTTTCCCTGCAGACTTAAATTCATATTTTCTTTATTTCTTTAATAATTCATTAGATTGAGTTTAATTGCACCAAATAACACTAAATTTGCATTTTTAATTCAATTTTTGTTTTTATTTGGTGATAAAATTATTTGGTGATTTGTTTTTATTTGGTGAGCGGCGTAACAAAAATGCAAGAAATCTCAAATATCTTGAGAACGGTTAGTCTTAAAGTATGAATGGAGTGTGTTATATTCTTTTCCTCGTCAAAATTTGCGTATGAAACAAGCATTTAATTGATACATTTCAGCATACGTAGTATTTTTTCTTTTTTAAATTTTGTCAATTTTTGAGGGCCATTTCGTAAAAAAAGGCAGGTTGTTATTTTCCGAATCGTACCAAAATCTAATAAGCACCAGAGTGTCCAACAAGTAACTTATCTAACAAATATTGTGAAATTTGGTTAATTAGTATTTTAGCTAGGGTGGATACATGAAATTTTTGCGGGCCATTTCGTAAAAAAGGCAGGTTTTTCTTTTCCGAATCGTACCAAATTCTAATCAGCTTACAAGTAACTTATCTACCTAACTTATCTTTTGTGAAATTTGGTAAATTATTATTTTAGCTAGAGCGACTAAATGAAGTTTTTATGGGCCATTTCGCAAAAGAGGCGGGTTCTGTTTCTGTTTTTACGAATCGTACCAAAAACTGATCATCACCAGGGTCACATCCAAGTGACTTACTTACCAAATGTTATGAAATTCGGTCCATTAGAGAGAGAGAGTTTTTGAGTTAGAGTGGATGCAAACATTGCACAGACATACAGGCACACAGACAGACAGACACACACACAGACAGACACACACACAAATGTCACGCTAAAAATGGTTTTTTCGTATTCTAGAGATCTCGAAACGTGTAGATCCGTCGATAACTCCAGTTGCGATTTTCGACATGATTCCAATACTCCCCCTATACATTACCATGTATTGCAGGGAAAGTAATAAGCAAGATAGTCCATATATTAAAAGATTTTAGTAATTAATTCATAATTTGGCGACATGTTTGCAATTTTAACGATGTTTTCGTCGATCTGAGGCTAAATATTACCAAGTTGGCGACATTTTACTAAATGAGTCACCAAATTCGCCGAAACGTATTTGAATAAAGTTCAGTTGTTTTCTCGATGAAGTTTTCAAATATAATAAATTAATGTAGTATTGTGATAATTTTAAAAATATTACCGATGAATGTATCGCAATTAGGATGTTTATATAAAATTGCATTGAAGTTGGAAAGTGTTTCATAATCAATGCTTTATGCATGATTGATCTTTCTTATTAAAATCTACTTTTATGAAACACGTGTTTTACCGTTTAGGCAAATGTCAGTCATTTTAGCTCCATCGTCTGCTTGAAATAAAATTGATTTTGAAGTCGAAATGTACCGATTTCCGGCTTTTAACTTTCAATGTAATTCGAATTTTAAAAATCTGATGTGGGCAGCACATGACTTTCCCTGCAGACTTCACGTTCTCTTTATTTAAATTAAACTTATTTCACTTTTAATTCAATTTTCTTTCTCATTCGGTAACCAGACTTATTTTCAAAGGTGGCGTAGAGAAAATACGAAAAACTAAAATATCTCGAGAACGGCTGGTCCTAGTGTAATGGGGTTGGTCTTATTCTTTTCTTCGTTAAAAATTACGTATTAAACAGGCATTTAACGGATATATTTGAGCATACGTAGTTCTTTAGTATAGATTTTGACGATTTTTAGGGGTCATTTTGCTAAAAAAGGCGGGTTATTTTTTTCCGAATCGTACCAAAATCTAATCAGCACCAGGGTGACCCACAAGTGACTCATCTACTGAATTTTGTGAAATTCGGTCCATTAGTTTTTCAGTTAGAGTGGATAAAAACTTTTGCGGGCCATTTCGCAAAAAAGGGCGGGTTGTTTTATCCCGAATCGTACCCCAAACTAATCAGCACCAGACTCACCCACAAGTGACTTACCTACTAATTTTTTTGAAATTCGGTCAATTAGTGTTTTAGTTACAGTGAATACAAAATCTGCACAGACAGACAGACAGACACACAGACAGACACACAGACACACACACAGACGTCACAATAAAAATGGTTTTTTCGTATTCTAGAGGTCTCGAAACGTGTAGGTCCGTCGAAAACTCGAGTTGCGATTTTCGACATGATTCCAATACTTTCCCTATACATTACCATGTATTGCAGGGAAAGTAAAAACAGTGCATTTATATTGCGGTCCCTGGACAGATTAGCGCGATAAAATTGGAAGTCAAAAGGATTAAAATATACCACAAATGACAATATACTAAATTTAGACTTTCTAGCTGAACCGGTTTTTGAGTTATTCCCCCCAAAACTAATGCATTTCTATGACGTATCCAAGACAGACTAAGAGCCTGATAAAATTCAGAATCAAAAGACTTTGTACCACACAAGACACCAAATTCCATGTTACTGTGATTAGAGCCTAATCACGCCAGTGTGAGGCCCAGGGCAGGTGTTGATGCGGGGCCAAAATACTGTCACGGCATATCAAACACATGCAAAACATCGACACATAACAAATTTAGGGAGCTCAAAACTTTTAGAAAACTTTCCAAAGTTTCACATCAAAATAATACATGGTGTGCCAAAAAGATTGAAACGCGGTTTAACACTTCACCTGTTGGAGATAAGTGGGTAATGTAAATTGCAAAAATGTTGAACGTAAGGTAGGAAATAAGACTACATTAATAAAATAGTCCTTCCATTAATTTTCAAAAAGTTACACTTTTTAAATTTTTATGCGACCCCCTTAAACAAATTTAGTCAATCAGAAAATTTTTATTTTTAATGCAACATGATCATTAATAAAAAGCCGCATATCTGTATCTTTACAATTGAGCTAGTTATATTTAATTGGAAATTAAACATTGTGAATGGGGACCATATATCAAATAGAAATGTAAATTTGTGTCATATCACAAAAAAGATAAAACTGGATACTATACATAGGATACCCAACAGTGTAGTGAGTATCACTGCTTTATATGATCTCTGTCTGTGTAATGCTTTATTTAGATGCATTTGTGATAAAAAAAATTGACACATATTAACGTATTTTTGATCTAAACAATTTCCATCGTCTATTTGTTTATGATCCATATTTTCACTGATAAAACAGGCTTTCACATAGTACGGAAAAGTTTCATAAGTCAGATTTTTTCCCATTATCATAATTCAGTTGATTTTAAAAATAGAGATAAGCGGGTTTTTTTAATGATCTTGTTGCATTAAAAATAAAAAATTCTGATTGACCAAATTTGTCTAAAGGAGTCGTATAAAAATTTAAAAAGTGTAGGTTTTTAAAAATTAATGGGAGGACTATTTCATTAACCCAGTCTTATTTCCTACCTTACTTTTAACATTTTTGCAATTTACATTGCCCACTTATCTCCAACAAGTAAAGAATTAAAGCGCGTTTCATTCTTTTTGGGACACTCTGTATATGTATAATATTTAAAACTATCAACATTGATTTAAAATAACAAATATTAAATTACATAGTTTTAAATTAATTTAAAAAAATTTTATGCTTACATTTTTATCTTATACAAAATTTAGCGGACCCTTAATATTTGGGAGCCCAGAGCCACGGTCATGGAGGCCCATGCATTAATCAGGCATTGGAAATTGAACTAGATTAGTTAGGGCCACAAAGAAGTTAAATTATGCTGGCAAATAAGCACTATATCGAATGAAATAAAAGGTTGTAAGAATGTTAAACATAAGATAAATAATCGTAATACTATAGTTTGATCTATATGGAGGATATTTTCATAAAAATTTGAAATTCAACATTTTACATGTGTCCCGTAGAATAAAAATCCTAATTAGTAAAATGTTCCTGCTGACTTCACTGTTTTTTTTTTATCAAATGGTCAGGCACTTGACTTTCATCATTCACCTATATTTCGGCTAGAACGTGAAGCATTTAGCCGTCAGGACGTTGCCTCAGGCGCACCAGAGGGAAGCGGAACACACTGCTCCCAACAACACAACATCCATGCCTTACGTAGGACTCGAACCCACAACGCGGCGGTCGAACGATCGCTTGGAAACACTCGCCTTGATCGCTCGACCACCGCGTTGGCTCATTGGTTAAAATAAAACGTTCAAAATTACTAAAACGGAAAATCAGAAAGATAATATGTTCAAAACTCATTTACTGATTTGAATTACTTTACTATGCATATTAAAGACTTAAATTCAGGACACATTTAGATATTTTTGGGGTTTTTTTTAGAAAATTCAGAGATTCCTTTATTTTACAGAAAATTTTTATGTAATATGCGTGGAAAGTACTATATATGCATGGAAAGTTGTATATATGCGCGGAAAGTAGATTTCCACGCATGTTATAGTTAAAAAGATAGAATTTTATTTTAATTTTAACTGGTTAAGTTGTAAGTAATATTCTACTAATTAACATATTTACTTTACGAGGCACTTGCAAAAAATTGGGTTTTTAATTTTTCCAGAAATGCCGTGAATGAAGGTAAGAGTGCTTTTATTACTTTCTCATAAGTAGTATTGAGAAAGTATTATTTTCACGAAAATTTTCGATTTCGAGATTTTGATGTCAATATATATTAAGACCTTCTGAACACATTTTGATTATTTTTGGAGTGATGTCCGTCTGTCTGTCTATGGTTCATTAATTGTGTGCACAATAGCAGCCACAATTATGAATGGATTTTTCACGAAACTTTATTGTCATAAAAATCCTAGACTAGATAGAATGTTTTTAAATTCGAGCAAAAACTTTAAATTTTTTTCGAAATTTTATATTTTTTTAACATGGCAGCATAAGACAAAATTTGACATAATCATGTATAAAAAGATTTATTTATAGCTCAATGATCACGATAATTAATAGTTTCAATCATTGTTGTGATACAAATGTTTTGTACGTACATACCAATTCTTTTCAATCTCTTTAAAGTGAAGGGTAACACTCAATGGTTATAATCATTTGGACGCACGATACCGATTTTTCAAATTTTTTCTTGTAAAATTAGAAAAAAAAGAACTCTAGTATGAGAAATTCGAATTGAGTTACACTTCAGTTAATTAAATTTGGCATTTAATATTAAGAAACATCGAAGAAATTACTTATAATTACGTAATATTATATTCATTAAGAAATTAGACTATAAAGTTACATAACTGCAAGTATATATCATGGGCCAATATTTAAGAAAACAATGCCCACAACCATCCTTTTAAAACGCCCTGCCACTACATGCACTCTTAGATTTCTTTCTGAAAAGAAATATCTGCAAATGAATCATATATAAGAACAGATTCTTTTTCAAAAAAAAAAAAATCTTGCGAGTTCCTTCCTCAACTGAATTATTTATTCTGTCATATTTGTAAGATTTTCATATAGAACGCAGTTTTGTAGTTCGAGAGATGTTTCATATTTTCCAAAGCCAAATTTTGAAAAGTGATGACAGTTTTTTGAAATATTTTTCTGTCCTGCCAGCTTCAAAATTACTCACAAATCTGAAGGGGGCCTTATATTGTCTCATATATATATATATATATATATATATATTATATATATATATATATATATACATATTATATATATATATATATATATATATATATATATATATATATATATATATATATATATATATGCATATATATATATATGCATATATATATATATATATATATGCAATATATATTGCATATATATATATATATATATATGCAATTTATTGTATGATAAGATGTCCTTAAAAAGGGGTGTATATTTTTTAAGACAACACCTATAAGTCACAAAAACAAAAATATAATTTGAAATATTGTAGCATTGCAGGCGTCTTTGTGATTGTAAATTATATATTTTCAGAAATGTAATATATACCTCACAACCCATGCGTGAATGATTTACCTAAATATGCTGCCGATAGGGGTATGTGAAGGCAAAAGGATGTATTGCATTGCACCTCGGCCGCATAAAAAATTTGTATTAAATGTTAATAGCTTGTAAAATAGAGGGCAGTGAAAAGTCTGACATCTGCTGTAGAGGGGTCTAAAAATTATGTTAGATGCACTGCCTAAGTGGTTGAACTAAATCATTGGTTCTCAACCTGGATAGGGTTGTACCACTTCCAATGGAACAATTTCGCTGTTTAGGTCCAACCCACTTAAGAAACATATTTGGACCATTTTTCAGTCCTCTGTTATCCATCTTAAATATATGGATAATAATAAATAGATAGGATATCAACGGCTGTACCTAATTATCCCCCTCGTTGCCGGGCCGCCCCCTCCCCCTGAGTAGGCCTATTCTCGATGGCCCTGACCATGTATATCAATGGTGAAAGTTGGCACAACCACATTTGCAAAAGAACTCGGCCTACCAATAAAAATTTCAATAATTCGGTTTAGTTTTAGGCAAATTATTGTCGAACAATGTATATCCGTAAAGAAGGGGGGAGGGGGGCGAAACATGTAAGAATTATATCAGACATCTTTCAAAAACGAATTCGACCTGTAAAATATTAATTTACACTACCAATACAGATTAAAAAAATCGGTTTAATTTTTAACACTTTACAACAAAGTTGAAAAGTGTTTATGACATTGTTCATTCATTCTGTCTGTCTGTCCGTTAGCACGATAACTGCCGTAAAAATGACTTAATAAAAATAAAATTTTAGTATGTTGTTCAGACTGTCTGTAGGATCTATGGGAATATAAATGAATAATATCACCCGATTAGTTTTGGATTGAACCCGGGTTGAAAAAATGAAATACACTGAGCCCTATGGGACCTAATCTTTCAAACATTTTTTAAGCGGATTTAAAATTCACAAATTGCTTCGAAATTTTAGGTAATATTCAAATTATTCCATAAAATATATAAAAAAAATTTCAGCAAAATATATTCAATAGTTTTTTCGATAAAAATTAAAATAATAATTACACCTCTTATATGAAGCGATCACGTCACCATGATATGAAAAGATCACGTCACCCACTTCAAAATGAAATATGGCATCCATCTTATCTCAAAATCTTGATTTTAAAGTTCTTCTTAATTCATATTGAGTGTTGTATCTGTCCTAAAGCCGCTTTATTTTTGCTGAAATTCTGTGCACCTGCATAGTGAAACAACGCAATGACAATATATTTGAGTTTAAATGATCATCCAAATTTGATTATTTCTACAACGAAGCCTACTTTTCACTTATGTAAAATGTGAACAGCAAAATATGTAGGATGAGTTGTATAAGAATTGCTGCAATTCTTTAACGCAAAATATTTAGCTCATGGAGTCTGAAACATAGTTCATATGAATGAAATATTCATTGATTTTACAGAGAGAAGGACGATTTTTTCGATGAGGTTTTAAGCATAGAGTTTAATTACTTGTACCTCCATGGTCTCCAGTTTTTAAATAAAATAAATTGTTATAGTATTGTGATGAATAAAATGAATGGAAAAATGTTTATGAATGAAATGCTGCTTTTATTGAGAGAACCAGGAGTGTTATATTTCGATGACGTCATTTGAATAAATTTCATTTGTTTTCGATGAAGTTTTCAAATATAATAAATTATTGTAGTATTATGATAATTTTCAAAATATTACCGAGAAATGTATCTCATTTTAGAGATGTTTAAACCAGACAATTTATATTTCAATGCCGTCATTTGAATGAAGTTCATTTTTTTCGATGAAGTATTAAGTGTTCAAATATAATAAATTAATGTAGTATTGTGATAATTTTTAATATATTATCGAGGAATGTATCGCATTTTAGAGATGTTTAAATCAAATTGCATTGAAGTTGGAAAGTGTTTCATAATCAATGTTTTATGCATGATTGATCTTTCTTGTTTTCTTTTCATTTGTGTCACATTTTAAGAAAGACTGCGATATATGGTTCTCGATGTTCTTGAAAGAATATAGCAAATGGATAAACGGAAATGAAATATTTCATGTCCTGATATATCTCTTGAAAGAAAAACGTCTTCAATTAAGTTTGCATAGGTCGTTTCAGCGTAAACATAAATTAACGCTAATCTTTCAGAGAGCATCATTTATCACGTGAATCACATTATTTTTTACATTGTTTTATCTAAATCACTTTTTCATCAAGAGTCTGCGGATCCGGAAATTCAATTATTTTTTACCTACCTTATATAGCAACGTAAACGCATATAAACCCTTCTTGTCCACAAATATATGTTTGCCATTAGCGAAATAAATTTTTGAAAAACCAATTGACGGTAATTCAAAACGTAATAAATTTGAAAGTAGAAAGTAATTGGATAAAAAATTAATTCGGGCAATTTCTTATTTATCTTAAGTAGTACAGCTGTTAGCAGACCTGTGTGGACACAGGGATTGATACACAGTTCCAGCCGAGTGCTTTTTTTTAACGCAATATAAATTTAATATCATTGAATATTAGAAAAAAGAAGTGGAAAAGAATGAAAAATAACGGGAATGAATTGGAAGGAGAATAAAAATAATAAATCTAATAGAAAGAAAAATATATTAAAATAGAATAAATGTAACAGGAAATATAGAAAAACGAATAGAAATTAATAAAACGAGCAATATAAATTATATTAGAAAAGAAGAAAAAAATAAGCAAAATAAGAAATTGAAGAAATTAATTTATATTTATTATTTATTAGTTTTTGTAATTAGATTATTTAACTAAAAATATATAAAATAATAAATCAAATAAAAAAATAGTAGTGAGTGAAAGGGAATAAAACTTAAAAATAGATGGAAAATGGAATAGAAAGGAATAAGAGTGAATAATATAAAATCAGCATAAATATATAATAATAAATCTATAAAAGATTGGAAAAATATAATAAAATAGAAAGGAATTCAGATCAGAAAAGAAACATAAATGTAAAGTACTACAAGAGTGTAATAGAAGGAAAAGTGAATAGACAGAAATTAAAAATGACTAGAAAGGAATTAAATTCGATTCTACAATACTAGATTTCCAAATTTATTATTGACAGGAAACTTAAAAATACATTTGTCTATACATTCATCATCTTTCTACTTCTCAGTGTTCACGTAGAAACATGGCGACCGAATAAACTGCAAATGTAATAAATCATGGTCTAACACATCTTCTGAATAAAAACATTTTTTAATTAAGTTTCCATTTCAGAGGATCATTTGTACGCAGAGATTAATTAACGCCGGTGTTTTGGAAAGCACCATTTTTCAAGCGCATCTTTGTTTTATCTAAATCACCTTCTTAGAAATGGCTGCTTGTCCGGGAATTCAATTTAATTTTTTCTGCCAAGAATGACAGAGAAGAAGCAGGAGATTTTTCATGGCCGCAAATTCATCGTTGTCAATTTGCGGGGAAAGAATTTTGATGAAAAATAAATAAAAATGAATTTGTGTTAACAGACGGAGTGAAACTGCAGTGATAATTATATCAAACATATTCTTAAGAAAGTATTTTTGTTATAGCACTTGTAATACAATTCTACTTTTATATTATCTGTGAAATTTGACATTGCTTTTAAACCATATGTATGTTAATATTGTATTCAAGTTGATATTTAAATTACTTTATTTATTAATCCTTGTTTCAGAATTGGTGTCAATAAATTAATATCGTTGGAAAATATTTTACATGTTTAGTTTTCACCTCTTGGGAATAAGGTATCATTAAAAATGAATGCTACTACATTTGAATGATCCACATTTAAATTGCAATCTAGTTTAACTAATACTTTGCCCTAACATTTATTTTAAATTAATACTATTGAATTTACACAGTCTGCTCTTTACGAAGTATCAGCATTGCCGAAATTCCACAAACTCTCGAAATTCAGATAATTATTGTTTTGTTAACATTTCAAAAATTGTGGTTCTAATTGCGATTGATTTTGAATAATTGATGTTGATCTTTGACATGCGGTTGTTTTCAAGATTAATAATGAAAGGGGGAAAAACTCTAAATTTTCGCACAATGCGAAAAAAGGCATTGAACGGTGTTTAGAACTTAATTATTATCAGAGTTACCGAGCTATGTTGCTAATTAGCTTCGTAGGCAGGATTTGCCGGCTGTTTAGGTTATTTTTTGTAATATTTTGAACTATAACAACTTTAAATAGTAACAAAATGCTTCCTATAAAATATTTTTATCCTTATCTGTAATTAGCTTACTGAATTCCAGGAGAGAGCTGTTAAACAAGCAAACTTCGATTCAAGTGTTAAATTTTTAAAAGGATAAAATTCGGTTGTTAAATCATTAGAAACGCTTGAAAAATAATGTATTAATTTCTAAAAAATTATATATAATGAAATAAGTAACCCTTAATAAATTTATCTCTGCATTTTTAATATGTTGTTAGAAATTAATTTAACCATATCTTGAGGCGGAAAAGAGATGATTTTTTTTTTCAAACATCTGGATGTTAACATTTTGTATGAAACTGGTTGTTTAAATTTTTGCCACATGCTAATTCTTCATTAAATGGGCTTTAAAATTATACATTCAATATTTTACAACTATTTTCTAAAGGTAAAAATAAGTTAAACATAATACAAATTAAATGTTAGCTTATTTAATTATTCTGTAAACTCATCCTTTGCTAATATAACTGAAATATTGCAGCTTGGTGCAATTAAGCTCAAATGATATGAAATTTGATTCAGAGAAGTCGCTTTATTTTCCGTCAGCGTTTCGGCTATTCCGTCATAAAGAGAACTAAATTAGCAAAACTAGCTATTGACTATTATTATTCGCAATAGAAACACGATTTTATTTGGATGAAATTTGCATCCACGGCGAAAAAGAAAATACTGACGTTCCATGCCCGTGGTCATTTCAACTGAATCATTAGTTTATGGAGTCGTTCTTCAACTATTATGATTTTATCTCATATTATGTGAATACGAATGTATCGTGAAACATAGCAAATGGCATGCAAGCATCTGTTTATTTATCAAGCTTTGTTGCGTTTATATAACTAGGCTGGTTGCAGACCTCTGTCTATATATTAGGTATTTGCTTGTGATAGATATTATGCAGTTGGTGTCGTTCGCATATACGCACCCTGTACGGACGCACAATTACATTGGAAATTCTATACTTTTAGTTTCAAAATCTGTCTTCTGATCATGACCCAATTACACCTTTCCAACTGGAAGAGTGCCCTTCCCTACTTACTGTGGTGAGGTGAATTATACACATATAAATACAAAAATAAAACACATAAATACACTACTGTTACTCACCAAATAGTTCCACCCAGCTCAACCCGTTATGTATAGTGGGGTCCGATTAGACCAAAGTGCATTGCATTTGCTAAAAAAAAGAATCACTCCCTTTTTTGTGGCCATTGAACAATTTATTTACAGAACACATAAAAATCTCAATTAAACATTAATAACAATATACACAATTATAATGAATTCCCAATTTACCTAAGCTTGACCTCGGGGTGCACAGTTAATTTTGCATTAATTTGTATATTTTTTTATTATCCAAACTTGTATTTAATTACTTTTTTTAGGAAGACAAAATATAATCTCATTTGGACAAATATCCCATTAAGCATAAAGTTGCCCTTAACACTGTAGATCACATCAAAATATGTTTAGACATCACATATAAAACATTTAAAATCAATATATAAATTTCATACCTTCATTACATAAGAATGACTCTCAATGAGTGCTGATAGCTATCCCTCTGCACATTGGAATGGGTGGCAAGATTAAACTGAAGGTTAGTTCATTATCTGGACGGTTCATGAAAAACACTGCCAGTCTGAGCAGCTCGGTTCAGGATCATCAGGTGACGAAGAATTTAGCCAAGTATTATTCCGGAGATGGTCACACTGTCCACTTTCCTTCTCTCCCTCTTAACGTCGGCTTAAACCGGCACACATATCGTCGGCACACATATCGTCGGCACACATGTTCGATGAAGGGCAGTACGAAGGATCGCTGGCTGTCCTCAGCGCCATCATATCGTTTTTTCAAGTTTCTATCTTTTTCAAAGGACAAGAGCAGGTAAGTAATTTAGCATGGTTTTTTCTTTAGCATGTTCTCTATTTTTAACACTTCCGTGGGTCATTGATGTGGAAATGAATTTTGGCTGTCTAATTTCCAAGTCAATTCATTCTCTTTGTCATATGACTTGCGTGCTACATGGCGGGAAATCCAATTCGTTTCACTGACACTGTGTTAAAAATCAGCCTTGATATATCTCTCAGTCTGTTGTTATTACTTATTTTTCAACCTTAATTTACGTATATTTTCCATGTGTTTTAATTTTTATTTTATTTTGGCACATTTGCATGTATTCACGAGTTAACCAAGCTTTTAGAATAAAATCTATAGATATACCTAGGACACCTTTTAAATTTAATGTTTTAGTATTTAAATAATATACTACCCGCGTATAAAATATCCGCTATTTGGTTCACTATCATGAAATAATGCGTCTAACGCAGCTATATATTTTATTTATTTATTTATATTTTTATTCTTAATTTACCTTTTAATGTCATTCCCTTTATTATTATATTAAAATCTGTATATTGTTATTCTTCTGTGATTCTCTATTCTTCTAACTAATTATTTCTTTTTATTTACTATGAGTTCTTCATATCTCTTTAAATGCATTTCCCTACATGTCTATCTGTGAAAAGTACCCGTATGTAAAGCTTCCTCCGCGTTAAAGAGAATGACCTTGAATTTTTGGCTTGCATACTCTTCCCAAACGAGTTTTCCCTCACCGAAAGAGTCCGACCTTCTTGAAGTCTGAAATGTTGGCTTTTCGATCATCTTCCGCCCGCTGTCAGCTTTTTTTTTTTTTTTTTTCATTCATAGAGTTTCGTCCAGAACAAAGCACCAGGCGCGAAGCGCCTTTAATCTCCAATCTCTAGGTGTGGTTCTTATCTTCATACTGTGACATTATTTCATTGGTCCATAGTTGGAGGTTCGAGGTTTTTGATTTACTGTTTTTATTATTTGTCCTAGCTCCTAGTGTGGCAGTTTGTTGCACATTAAGAGTTTAAGCAGTTTGGGGGAGTTGATGCAGATCTGAGGGTAACCTAGCATTTTAGCAGTTTAGGATTTTAAACATTTTGTAGAAACCAAAGATCGCGAGTTTTCTTTAATATCAACTGAGTAAGGTGGGACGTTCCTAGTACCGAATATCAAAGTTAAGTACCGAGCGGGGTCTCTTACGAGATTTAGCCTTGTGATGATCATAGTCATGCAGATTAAATAATAGTTCATTTGGGACAGATGGCAGATTTTTGTAGAATTTAAGCGCTAGCTTTTTGATTTGGGCTCTAACAGTTTTTATTTTGAAGTCTTTCCTAATTACCGAGTTTCTTAAGTATCTAGGGGCTTTCCTTATAATCCTTAGGGTTTTGTTTTGTCTTGTCTCTAATAAGTCTATGGTAGTTTTACAGGTTTACAGTTTCCAAGTTAGGTGGGAGTCTATCGTTGCACCTAGGTATTTAGTAGATTTTTCCGCTTTTAGGGCATGGTTGTTTATGTACAGAGGAGGCGGAGGTTTACGTTTTCTTGAGAAATAAATCCAATGACATTTATTGGGATTTAATTTTATTCGCCATTTTTCCAGCCATGTTTGGAGTATGTCTAAGTGTTTTTGTAGCTGTCTGTGCATTACTGAGACGTAAGGGTGTTTTGCAAGTATCGCGCTGTCGTCAGCATAGAGTGCCAGTTCCGTGTCTGGGGTCCTGGGAATGTCATTTAGATATATGTTAAAGAGTGTCGGGCCCAGGATGGATCCTTGCGGTACACTACTTTTAATGAGCTTGGGTGTAGATAAGTTATTTTTTACTCTGACTTGAAAGTGTCTGTTATTTAAGTATGAAATTAAAAGTTTGACAAGTGCGTCAGGGACTTTTAGAGTGATCAATTTGTAAGCTAATTCACAGTGCCAACTTTATAAAAGGCTTTTTGGATGTCAAAAAAAATCGCAGCTGTGGGTGTCTTATTATTAAAACCAGAAGAAATGTACTCTACCACTCTCAGCAATTGATGAGTGGTGGAGTGTTTTGGCCGAAATCCAAACTGCTCCGGAATGATAATGTCATTCTCACTAAGGTGCGTGTTCAGTCTCTTAAGAATTATTTTCTCAGTAATTTTACTAAGTGTCGGTAACAAACTGATTGGTCTGTAGTTGGCTGGAATTGAGGCATCCTCACCAGGTTTATGGATCGCTATAATTATCGCTTCCTTCCATTCTTTGGGGAAATAATTTAGTTCTAGTATTTTATTTATTAAGATGGTCAAGTAAAATATTATATTTAAGGGTAGGTTTTTTACCGCGATATTCCTGATTTTGTCGTGCCCTGGGCTTTTACGGTTTTTGATAATCTCTATTATCTCTTGCGGGGTGGCTGGGTTAATCTCAGCCGTGACCGGGGAGTTCCTGAAGTTGTTTAGAGTTTGCCTAATCATTCTTAGGGTGTCCTGACACATTAGATCGTGGTTTGGTTCAAATTGCTTTTCGTAATGTCTAGCAAGCGCCTCTGCCTTTTCTTCGTCTGAGTACGCGATATTAGCGCCATCTATTAGTGGCGGGAGTTTAATTTGAGGTTTTCTGAGTCTTTTAGCGAATTGCCAGAGCGATACGTCTTCCTGGCTAAGGGATTCGATTAATTCTTTATACTGTTGCTGCTTTTCTGCGACAATTTTTTCACTGACTTTACACGTGAGTCTATTAAGCTCCCTTTTAAGGGTAGGGTCTCTGATAGCCTGCCATGTCTTACGCATTCTATTTCTCTGTTTAACTAACTGTTTGACATTTTTTTTTTTTTTTGTAAGCGGAGCTGCTTTTAAAGCTTTGTTTACATATTCTCTCTCTATTTTTATTTCATTTATTTATTTATATTGTATATCTCTACTTTTGAAATGTAATCCTTTCACAATTTACTGCACTGGTTGTCATAATCAAAAATATTTTGCAGCGATATCAACGATCTGGACACCCTAATTCAATTCCTGTTATCAAGGTCGCCCAGTTTGTATATGGTGGAGTATTTATTTTTGTTGTTATTGTGCTATATACATATCTGTCTTTTACTTCATTTACTTATTTTGCTATTTTTGATTACTGATTATTTTTATTTGTTATTTAAATTTATTTGCGAGCTAGTTCCCCTCCTTTTTTTGTAGATGAAACTGGCCGACTGCCATATATTATTCTTATATGTATATATTATATCAGTATATATCTGTTATTGTTATCTGATTTGTTATCTGATCTTTATTGTTATCTGATTGCCCCCCCCCCCCATTTTTGACTGTACTCATTTTATTTATCTGCACCTGCCCTGAGTTCGCAGGTTCGAACCTCCCTGATTTTTCTACTTACAGAGAACTTGAAAATGTCCACTTGTATAACGTAGAATTTATTTATTTTGATTGAGAAATTTTTTTTTATTTACTATTTTCTTCCAACTCAAAATTTTCCAAGTCTCTGGTTTTATTTTGTTCCCAACATTTTAATTTAAACCTGAAGTAATCACTTCATTTCATATTATTTATACTTCAGATATCTCTTATTTTTACGTCCACTAAAATTATTTATTTTACTTATATTTTCATTTTAAATTTATTTATCTTTTATCATTGTCCGTTCATTTAATGAATATTGGCTTGCATAAATGGGCGGGAATCTAGAACTTTTTAATTTCGCTGTACTGCTACTTGCCGAACCGCTGATAACTTTCATACAAAGGCAGGCGCTAAGACTTTTACGTGGTACTGCGTTAATAAATACTGACAACATTACTGCTAACCGGTCAACCCGCTGATAAACTTTCCTACTGTTCTTTTTTTTGTTGTTGTTGTTGTTGCAAAAAATTAATAATTTTACATATTGCTATCCGCTGGACATGCCTTCCTCCAGACAATTTTTCCCGAAGTTTTATTTTATTTTGCGATTTTGTTGACTACCGTGTATTTTGGATACTATCATGCCTATCCTCACACTAAATCTTACTACACACTACACACTCCTAATCAATACTACACACTTTTCCTCAACACTACAGTTTACACAATATACAGTACATAACAATACACAATAAATACAATACTGATCATATACTTTTGCTGTCCTAGATAGGGACCACGGATACCGGGTCTGAGATGCATCAAAGTGCATGCCGGATCGGGCTTCACAAAACACAAGTGCCACGCACTTGGAGTGCTATCTTCTCGAGATCAGAACAAGCAACTGAAATTTTATACATTTCTAAAAACTTCCAGAATTTTAAAACAAGTAGAACGACAAAAAATACAGGGAGGAAGTCCCCCAATTCCCATTCGCTGTTTCCCAAGCGCAATGACAAAGGTGGTCCAAAAATGCTTCACACCCTTGGTTTTCGAAGCGACGCTCATTTTTTATGCGCTCCACTAAAACACAAGAACCAGAGGGTCTCCTACAAACCCGGTGGTCCAAGGATCGGACCCCGATGCGAGCCACACCTGACAGGGCTATAAATTTTCAGAGATTTGTAGCTCAACTTTGACATTTTGCTGCAATTAAATCTCTAAATATTTACAATCCATGTCAGTGCGCATACAACCCAAACGGCGCCAAAAAATCCCAATTCCGTCTGTGGAAAGGCCTCGCTATATACATAATACAAACATCATTGTATACATTTCAATTATATTACATTGCCCTTTTCCTCCCAGGGTTACGTATAAAAATATGTGATTACTCTATCACACTTACATTTAAGAGATATTTGTTATAGACGGAATCAGAGCAAATAAGTATTAGTTTATGGCAAAACTAGCAAATATCCATTTGAAGTAAATAAATAAAGTTCAATTCAATAAGAAATTATATTCCCTAAAAAAATTCCTTAATTATCCGAAATTGTAGAGGAATTCCTACGTCATTTAAAATGAAGGTCTAAACCATAACTTCAAATAATATATAAGTCAATTAAATAATTTGAATGAACACACACACACACACACACACACACACACACACACATATATATATATATATATATATATATATATATATATATATATATATATATATATATATATATATATATATATATATATATATATATATATATATATATATATATATATATATATATATAATAGTTTAAAAATCCAATAGAATAGAATACAGAGAAGTTGAACTCAAAAATCCTAACTTTATGCCTACATAATAAAAAGAAGTATTAAATAGAGAATCATCAATCAAATGGAAAAAAATGGAAATTTCTAGTCATCAAGCTGATGATAATCAATAAATATCAATGGAATGGAATCGATAATTGAAAAACAAATGAAATTCAAGCATTAAAACTATACACGTGGATAAGCACTAGGCCTAAATAAATGAATTGTTCATTTTGAAAACTCTTCTTCAAGTCTAAGTATTTAATCAAAATGAACACAAAATGTGTGTTTCTGATATTAGAGATAGATTATATCTATAAACTCTAATAACTTTGACGACACACATAAAATTATAAAGGATACCTGGAAAAAAAACTCCGCATATGTCGTAACCAATGAAACCTTGAATGAAGAGACCTGTGTTGCCAATCGCAAAGGATAAAAGTAGAGATCTACTATTGCCAATTGTGAGAAATAAATAACAGTAATGCAAATAGTCAATAAAAGGTGATATTCTACAGTAAGAGCAACATAATGATAGGGCGTGTAATATAGTCGAAAACAGTGAGGCTAATGTTTAAGGGAATGTAAATACAATGCGTAGCGGCCAACTCTGAATGACTGAAAATCTGTTGATTTTTGCTCGCGGAAAAATTAGCGACGCTCTGAATAATTATCATAAAGTGAATCTAATATGTAATATTTAGAAGATGGAGATAGATAAATAAAAGATACTAGTACAATCTCGGCAAAGTACGAGAATACAAAGTGAATTGCTCAATCTCATAATTTATGCGAAAATAATTAAAAAATTACCAATAATTAACCAAAACATAGAAATAAACTAGTTCAGTCATTCTAATGTGCAATAATTACGGGATGGAGATGGATGGAAAATGATACCAGTGGACTCACGTTAACACACGAAAATACAAGCTAAATTATGCAATCACACTATTTACGCGAAAAATCATTTAGTTTAGCAAACATTTAGCATTTGACGGAATGTTTTATTCAGTTTATTTTTTAGCTTGAAGTGAAGAGAATTTTTTAATCATTTTCAAAAGATGAAATCAGGTTGTCTACAGGATATATATTTTAAGTCTTTTTTTTTTTTTGCTAGATGCTGCTGGAAAATAGCTTTTCATTTCATTAATAATATGTTTGAAAAATAGCGTTTTTATATACATCATGCAATAATTATAAAATTTTAGTCGATGCAAACAGACATTGCTAAGTGGAAAATATTTTCCCATTTAGACGAAATATATCAAGGATCGTGTACAAATGCAGTTTTTTGCGATGTTGCTACAAAATAGCTCTTCAATTCATTAATAACACATCTGAAAAACAGCTTCTGGTATATAGTACGAAATAATTTTCAAAATTTTAGTCGATGCAAATAGTTTAGAACAAAAATAATAATTGGTCATCTTCCCTTCCTGAAGCGCTTGTGAACGCCGATTTCGAAATAGCGGGAAAACGAATTTTCTAGATGTAAAAACGGGGAAATTCCGATCTCAAAGTTCGCGACGTTTTCGGGACCGATTTTATAATTTTCCGAACCTGTAAACATCCTTCTAAAATATTAGGAATTTTTCGGATCGGAATCGGAAAAAGTAGGAACTTTTGGTATTTTTTAAATATGCTGGATAGATATATAAGGTGCTGGTAATTTATATATATATATATATATATATATATATATATATATATATATATAAAGTTAATTAAATTCTTACATACCTTCTAACGATTGTTTTGATAGAAGTAGCTAAAGACAAATTTATAGCATGGCTTCCAAATTGCAGTTTTATTTTCGGCGCATTCAGAAAATCCAAAAATCAAAACAAAAAACATCAAGCATAATTTGATAAATTCAAGTACTATACACCTTTGATTTCAAAACTAAATTTCTCCATTAAAAGACTTAAAATGAAAATCTTCTAGTGAATTAAAACGTATGCCAACCCTCAAAGGCGCTTTAGAATAAGCATTCTCATGTCGTATAATCACAAAAGAAAAATTTCAGAGCTCAGATCAAAGACGCCATTTCCACTTCAAAGAGGATCATTGGAAAAAATGCTTTCTCACGAGTCAACTCAAAGAACATAAACTAGATGATCTAAGAAGCTCTAATTCCATTTTCGCCATTCACACAAATTTTTCTTTTGAAATTGCATTTTGTTTCTATACATTTAATGTTTTCAAGAAACTCCACTCCACTGTCTTGCATAATCAAAGAATATATTTGTGTTTCTGTTTGTGTGTAGTCGTCGTCGTCTGTAGCAGAAAATTAAAGCGTCGGACTGCGATGGAATTTACTACAGAGGTTGTTTACGTTTCCCCTAATGTGCACCTCGGCGAGATTTTCTTTTCGAATTACTTTAAAAGTTACGAAATTTTAAGGTCGAAAATCATCATTTTTCACTATTTCGTCAAATTAAACCTATTCTTTCTTTGCCGTCACAGACGATATTCTTAAGCAGGTGTTTTGATTTAATCGCTAGCGCTTCATCTCCACAAAATAAGTAAATTAATTAATATATATATATATATATATATATATAATATATATATATTGATAAACTATATTTAAATATTTATAAATGCTATGTAGGAAAATCAAATCGTTAACAGATTATGTTTTGTTACAGAATGATCTACATAAACTGCATAATTGGTTTGTCATTTAAATATTTTAAGTGCTATGTTATGAGAATTGCTAGGGTCCATAATATCCCCAAATACAACTGCTATTTAAACAATTTTCCCTTATCTCGGTGTGTTCGCTTTTTACTTTCCTTATATACATAATGTATAAGGAAAGTATTGTGACGGGGTCGAAAATTGGAATTCGAGTTTTCGACGGGAGAGCACGTTTCAAGCATCTCTGATCACGAATCAAACATTTTTGAGGTGATATCTGTGTGTGTGTTTGTGTATGTGAAAGTATGTGTGTGTGTGTATGTGAAAGTATGTGTGTGTGTATGTGAAAGTATGTGTGTGTGTGTATGTGAAAGTATGTGTGTGTGTGTGTCAGTGAGTCTGTGGCGACGATATCTCATGAACAAATGGAGCGATTCGAATGAAATTTAGTTCAAAATCACAATCCGTGAATACTGAAAGCCTATTGTTTTTATACACACAAACACACAGCCACACACACAGACGTCACACTAAAAATAGATTTTTTTGTATTCTAGAAGTCTCGAAACGTGTAGATCCGTCGAGAAACTCGAGTTGCGAATTTCGGCAATATCCCAATACTTTCCTTATACATTACCATGTATTGCAGGGAAAGTAAAAATCTGTTTTCATATACTTGACATATGCACTGTTTGGTATTCTTGTATTTTATGTTCTATGCATTTTATATTACGTAGTTATTGTAATTGGATTTTATCTGAGGCTTCCACCTAAATTGAATAAATAAATAAATAAATATCTAGATAGAGACGGAGTATTCAATAATTAAACAAGAAAGTTTTGAGCGTTTTATTATTTTTGAAAGTTTTATTATTCCTTCGTACGGTCGCTCCTAATTCGAATCTTTGAAATTACGGATTTTTTCCTTGGTCTCCGAGCCGGGGCTGATTAAATGACACCAAAACCATCGTTTTACCTAAAGTAAATACGCTGTACAATTTTGATATATCATTTCAGTACATATGATATAGATGTTTTAAAGTGCTAATAAACAAATGGCCAAATTTTTCTTTTCCTGTATATTTGCGAAAGCTCCTGAAACAGAATAAATTCAATATGACAATATTTTCAAAGTAATAAAAATTTGGATCTCGATTGGTACTCTAATCAATTTCGGAAATTCGAAGAGAGAATATATTTAATGAAATTCCTTTTGAACGGATTCAAGCGACAGAATTTTGCGTTTTCATAATAATATTCGCCACCTAATGAAATGGCGTTTCAAGAAAGTTAATGGAATTTCCGTGTTTCATTGAATTTAATTTCTTCGTCTTATCATCTGATAATTTAATATTCCCATTCCCACGTTCTCTATTTCGGCATTGCGTTATACAAAAACAATTTCCACGCTACCTCAGATAAACACGGTACGCTATTTACGAAATAAAGAGCTAATCTGAGCTCCAATTACATTAGATAGGAATGAGAATACGGCAACAGAAGTGCGCAGGTTTTAATAAAATAGATTAAGTGAAATACAACACGTATTCTGAGCTGTACTTTCAATAATTTGGTTTCCATAATAGCTTAATATAATTTCCTATCCATTTTATTTATATTTTGTGCGCTCTCATTGGCCAGTGGTCACTAAATACTAACCAATGAGAGAGCTAGTGGAACTTTTAGTAAGTGTTACACCTAAACACTTACCAAAAGTTCTGAATATCGAACTATCTGCTTCAAATTTAAGCATAGCAACGGAATGGCGTCCATTTCTTCTAGCGTAAAGAGATGTTAGCGTTTTGAAAACGCCTTTGTATTGTCACACTTAATTCGACTTTTAAAAATATATTGGATGCTTTGCTGATATGGCAGCTGAGATGGATCGAATGAGACCCAAACGACTAACTCGAGTGGAAGTGCTCCATCATTTTGAAAATCAGTGTTGAGTTTTTTATTATTCCTTTATATCAATCCTATTTTGAACTTTCAAAATATTAGAAATTTTGCTTGACAGGGAGACTGAAACGGATTGAATGAGATGAAAACCAAGATTCTAGCTAAAGCGGAAGTGCTCGATAATTAAGAAAGGGATTTTGAGTTTTTGATTATTCCTTTATACAGTCAACCCTAATTCGATTTTTTGAAATTTTATATTTTTCCTTTGATCTCGAAAGTGATGCATATCGAATGGCACAACAAAGTTTTTAACTATAGTAGAAGCGATCGATGTTTTTAATATATTACCCCCCTCACTCACTTAGTCAGTTCATTGCGTATTATATAGACATCGTGTTTGTTAATAAAAATCTTATATGTTCAGCACCGGATGTATATCTTACAATTGAGAAACTATATCGATAATAGTATTATTACTTTCCTTATATACAATAATGTATAAGAAAAGTATTGTGACGGGGTCGAAAATTCGAATTCGAGTTTTAGATCAAAAATTCGAATTAGAGGGATGCTTGAAACACGCTCTACCGTCGAAAATTCGAATTAGAGTTTTCGACGGGAAAGCATGTTTCAAGAATCCCTGATCACGAATCGAACATTTTTGAAGTGATAGTATGTGTGTGTGTGTGTGTGTCAGTGAGCCTGTGGAGACGATAACTGACGAACAAATGGACCGATTCGAACGAAGTTTGGTAAAAAAATTACAATCCGCGAATACTGGAAGCCTATTGATTTTATACGCAATCGAATGTTCAGAACCACCTAAATTTTCGGGTGAAATTTTGAAAAAATCGTCAAAAAATCAAAACCTCTAATAAAGTTACGCAACTGGACAATTTTTATGTAATTTTTCATTAGAAAACGATTGACATAAATTTTAGAACGTTAGCATGAACCATTCTCGAGATACTGCACAATTTTCAAAAAAAAATATCGAAAAATCATATAAAATAAAACAAAATATTTCCTATTGAGGAACATGTTCACTTTTCATATGTAATACCATGCGATAAATTGGGTGACATCATTCTCGTGGATCTAGCTCGTTCCATTGATGAAAAAAGATACTTTGAGTAATACTTTTGTATTTGAACGCCAATAGTCATTTATCTGCTATAAGAATAATTTATTTCTCCGCTCATAACGCTTGGCGAGATTTTGGCGACGAATTTGGTGGAATGTCGCCAACTTGGCGACTTTTTAAATGTTACTAAAGTAAAGAAAAACTCGTCAACTGGATAAAAAAGATGCTAAATCAATGAAAATGACTAATTGACGAAAATTCAATATCTTGGAAAGAATATAAATAGCTACAATAAAAATAATATATTTCTTTTTTTACTGTAAAAGTCATAAATTCTTTGCATTATATAAGGAAAGTCATGTGCTGCCCACATCAGATTTTTTTTATCCTGTCAAAGACGGAAATTAATACTCTTTAAAAATTAAAATGCAACGTTTTTCCAATAAGTTTTATTTTATTTAACGATGCATAGCACTTAATGGTATAAATAGTCGTCTTATTCCTAAATGGATTCATCACACATTTCTATATCAGTGTTACCTTTATACATAATTATGAACGAACGAAGTAAAATCGACTTTTGATTGAATTTTAGAATCACTTTTACTCTAAAACTGGAATAGATAGAAAGATGAAACTTTGCATACTTACCTGAAATTGCTGCCATATTTGCAGAATCACAATATCAATTATTAAAACGAACCGTAACAGGACGAAAAGCCTATTTCTACATGCTCACTACATATAACAAGTCAAAAACAACTTTTAAACAGCTAATCAAAGCATGTGCACTTGCATGCATCACGATTTAAACGTGTATCTGTATATTAAATATGTTTTTGTAATTTAAATGTGTTATTTTGATTTAATTTTTATATCCTGTGTTCTAATTTGTTTAATGTAATAATTAAGTTCTAATGTTCTTTTGTATTAGGATTCTCAAATATCAAAATTAATTTTTTATACTTCTAATTTCATAATTATTTGTAAATTTAGTTTTAATTTGAAATCTATCACAGCTCGCATACTTCATATGCAATTTATTTCATTTCGCACACTTCATATGCAATTTCATTTTGCAAATTAAATGTGTTATTTTGATTTCATTTTGATTTCCTGTATTCTAATTTATTTAATGTAATATTCACGATCTAATGCCCTTTGTATCTAATGATCTTTTATATTAGGATTCTCAAATATCAAAATTAATTTTTTATATTTCTAATTTCATAATTATTTGTAAATTAAGTTTTAATTTGAAATCTGTCACAGCTCGCGCACTTCATATGCAATTTATTTCATTTCGCACACTTCATATGCAATTTATTTCATTTCACATACTTCATATGCAATTTATTTCATTTCGCACACTTCATATGCAATTTATTTCATTTTGCACACTTCATATGCAATTTATTTCATTTCGCACACTTCATATGCAATTTATTTCATTTCGTACACTTCATATGCAATTTATTCCATTTTGCACACTTCATATGCAATTTATTTCATTTCGCATACTTCATGTACAATTTCGTTTTACAATTTAAATGTGTTATTTTGATTTCATTTTGATTTCCTGTATTCTAATTTATTTAATGTAATATTCACGATCTAATGCCCTTTGTATCTAATGATCTTTTATATTAGGATTCTCAAATATCAAAATTAATTTTTTATATTTCTAATTTCATAATTATTTGTAAATTAAGTTTTAATTTGAAATCTGTCACAGCTCGCGCACTTCATATGCAATTTATTTCATTTCGCACACTTCATATGCAATTTATTTCATTTCACATACTTCATATGCAATTTATTTCATTTCGCACACTTCATATGCAATTTATTTCATTTTGCACACTTCATATGCAATTTATTTCATTTCGCACACTTCATATGCAATTTATTTCATTTCGTACACTTCATATGCAATTTATTCCATTTTGCACACTTCATATGCAATTTATTTCATTTCGCATACTTCATGTACAATTTCGTTTTACAATTTAAATGTGTAATTTCGATTTCATTTTTATTTCCTGTATTCTAATTTGTTTAATGTAATATTCAAGTTCTAATGCTATTTTGCATCTAATGCTCTTTTGTATTAAGATTCTCAAATATCAAAATTAATTTTTTATATTTCTAATTTCATAATTATTTGTAAATTAAATTTTAATTTGAAATCTGTCACAGCTCGCACACTTCATATGCAATTTATTTCATTTCGCACACTTCATATGCAATTTATTTCATTTCGCACACTTCATATTCAATTTATTTCATTTCGCACACTTCATATGCAAATTATTTCATTTCGCATACTTCATGTACAATTTCGTTTTACAATTTAAATGTGTAATTTCGATTTCATTTTTATTTCCTGTATTCTAATTTGTTTAATGTAATATTCAAGTTCTTATGCTCATTTGCATCCAATGCTCTTTTGTATTAAGATTCTCAAATATCAAAATTAATTTTTTATATTTCTAATTTCATAATTATTTTAAATTAAATTTTAATTTGAAATCTGTCACAGCTCGCGCACTTCATATGCAATTTATTTCATTTCGAGCACTTCATATTCAATTTATCTCATTTCGCACACTTCATATGCAATTTATTTCATTTCGCACACTTCATATACAAATTATTTCATTTCGCACACTTCATATGCAATTTATTTCATTTCGCACACTTCATATGCAAATTATCTCATTTCGCACACTTCATATGCAATTTATTTCATTTCGCACACTTCATATGCAATTTATTTCATTTCGCACACTTCATATGCAATTTATTTCATTTCGCACACTTCATATGCAATTTATCTCATTTCGCACACTTCATATTCAATTTATTTCATTTCGCACACTTCATATGCAAATTATTTCATTTCGCATACTTCATGTACAATTTCGTTTTACAATTTAAATGTGTAATTTCGATTTCATTTTTATTTCCTGTATTCTAATTTGTTTAATGTAATATTCAAGTTCTTATGCTCATTTGCATCCAATGCTCTTTTGTATTAAGATTCTCAAATATCAAAATTAATTTTTTATATTTCTAATTTCATAATTATTTTAAATTAAATTTTAATTTGAAATCTGTCACAGCTCGCGCACTTCATATGCAATTTATTTCATTTCGAGCACTTCATATTCAATTTATCTCATTTCGCACACTTCATATGCAATTTATTTCATTTCGCACACTTCATATACAAATTATTTCATTTCGCACACTTCATATGCAATTTATTTCATTTCGCACACTTCATATGCAAATTATCTCATTTCGCACACTTCATATGCAATTTATTTCATTTCGCACACTTCATATGCAATTTATTTCATTTCGCACACTTCATATGCAATTTATTTCATTTCGCACACTTCATATGCAATTTATCTCATTTCGCACACTTCATATTCAATTTATTTCATTTCGCACACTTCATATGCAAATTATTTCATTTCGCATACTTCATGTACAATTTCGTTTTACAATTTAAATGTGTAATTTCGATTTCATTTTTATTTCCTGTATTCTAATTTGTTTAATGTAATATTCAAGTTCTTATGCTCATTTGCATCTAATGCTCTTTTGTATTAAGATTCTCAAATATCAAAATTAATTTTTTATATTTCTAATTTCATAATCATTTGTAAATTAAACTTTAATCTGAAATCTGTCACAGCTCGCACACTTCATATGTGCGAGTCCATTCAAATCTCGGTTTTTTGCCAGTTTAGTTTCTATTACCTATGTGATTTTGGAAAAGGAAAACGGTAATATAAATTCGGGGTGGGGACAAACCGCCCCATCGACACGCGAGTTACTAAAAAGCATTTTCGAAATGTGTCTTCAAAACTTCTATATTCTCAGTTGGGCCGAAAAATATTTTTGGGGCGAAAAGAATTATTTTCTTTATCGAGGGAGCTAAAACTCAGTAATGGAGACGTAATTTAGCCTCTATTTATAACTTAAATTACTAATTTTTGATTTGAAATATGCAATCAAATTAAATTTGCGCAAGATGCCAGCTCATTTGGACGATTTTTGTTACCACATATTTGAAACAGGACTTTTGTTTGATGCCTCTTATGAAGGACGAGTGGAAAGACTGGGATGGGAAAAATGCAACGCCACATTTCTTCTTAGCATTGCCTGGGAGAAAAGTCGTAAAGATGAAGCATCCCGGTCACTGGAGGGTAGTCATCAAGTGAAGTAAGTTCCCTACGAGGGAAGTTTGTAGCAGGAACGATATATATCCCGAGAGTTAAGTATCTCTCATTTTTCTTCTTACTTGGAATTTAAGAGAATATTCTTGCATTTGTGGTGCACTGCCTGAGGAAGATTTTTTTTTTCATTGTGCTAAAAATGCTCTCGGACAAAAATGTTTTATAATGGCTGTTCTATTAAATTCATCCTGATATGATACAGAATTGAAACAAATATCTTTCGTTAAAATTCAGGAACCGCAAATAAAAAATGACAAATGCAACATGGTATTACATTTTTCTTTCTTTAATTTTTTTTTTTCTTTTACTTTCTTATTTTTACTTGAGAAAGTATTGTTTTCCCGAAAATTTTCGGTTTCGAGATTTTGATGCCAATATATGTTTCAAGACCTTCTGAGCACATTTTGACTATTTTTGAAGTGATGTCCTTCTGTCTGTCTGTCTTATGTCTGTGGTCGATTTGTAATGTACACAATAGCAACCATAAATGCTAATGGATTTTCACAAAACTTTATATCAGGCTTTGTTTAAAAGGAATCTAAAACTTTTGATATTTTTAAATTCTAGAATTTTTTCTTATTTCGAGCGAAAATTTTTTATCCTAAATTATATATTTTTTTAGTATGGCAACATAAAATATATAAAAAGAATTCAGCAAAATATGCTCGGTAATTTTTTAAATAAAAAAATTAAAATAATAATTACATTCATATAATATGAAGAAATCACGTGACCCACTTCAAAATAAAATATGGCATCTATATTTTTACCCAGAGTAAAAATCGCGATTTTTAAAGTTCTTTTAAATTTATATTTAGTTTTGCATCCGTCCTAAAACCCCTTTAAGCGTATTTTCTGTGCATCTATCTTCTGCGCCTACGTAATTACAATATTTTTGAGTTTAAATGATCATCAAACTTTGATTATTTCTACAACGGAAGTCTAATTTTAATGGATGCAGAATGTAAACAAGTGATTGTAAGATGAGTTGCATAAGAATTGCTGAATTTTTTTCACTTATAATTATTTAACTCTGGAGTCTGGAATAAAAGTCTATGAACAAAATATTCACTCCTTTTACATAGAGAGCCAGACGATTTATATTCCGATGACGTCATTTGAGTAAAGTTCATTATTTTCATTAAAGTGTTAAGTTTCAAATATATTAATTATAGTAGTACTGTGATAATTAAATATATATCAGCTCTGAATATATTTTATTTTAGAGATGTTTAAATAAAATAGCAATTCAGTTGGAAAGTGTTTCATAATCAATGCTTTATGTATGATGAATCTTTCTTATTTTTTACTTTCCCTGCAATACATGGTAATGTATAGGAAAATATTGGAATCATGTCGAAAATCGTAACCCGAGTTTTCGACGGATCTACACGTTTTGAGACCTCTAGAATACGAAAAAACTATTTTTAGTGTGACATCTGTGTGTGTGTATCTGTATGTGTGTCTGTCTGTCTGTGTGTCTGTGCAATGTCTGTATCCACTCTAACTCAAAAACTAATGGACCGAATTTCATAAAATTTGGTAAGTCACTTGGATGTGATCCTAGTGCTGATTAGTTTTTGGTACGATTCGTAAAAACAGAACCCGCCTTTCTTTACGAAATGGCCCGTAAAAATTTCATTCATCCGCTCTAGCTAAAATACGAATTTACCAAATTTCACGAAATTTGGCAGATAAGTTACTTGTTAGATACTCTGGTGCTGATTAGAATTTGGTACGATTCGGAAAAGAAGAACCAGCCTTTTTTTACGAAATGGCCTGCAAAAATGTCATGTATCCATCATAGCTAAAATACTAATTGACCAAATTTCACAATATTTGGTAGATAAGTTACTTGTGGGGCACTCTGGTGCTGTTTAGATTTTGGTACGATTCGGAAAATTATAACCTGCCTTTATTTACGAAATGGCGCGCAAAAATTTCCGAAATCTGAAAAAAGAAAAAAGACTACGTATGCTGAAATGTGTCAATTAAATTCATGTTTCATACGCAATTTTTGACGAGAAAAAGAATATAACACACTCCATTATACTTTAGGACTAACCGTTCTCAAGATATTTGAGATTTCTTACATTTTTGTTACGCTGCTATCGGAAAAATGCCCAATTACCAAATAAATACAAAAATTGAATTGAAATGCAAATTTAGTGTTATTTGGTGCAATTAAATTCAATCTAATGAATTATTAAAGAAATAAAGAAAATATGAATTTAAGTCTGCATGGAAAGTCATGTGCTGCCCACGTAAGATTTTTTATTTCAAAGCAAATTCAACGTGCATAGCTTCGTGTTCTGCTTACATAGCTTCTTGTCCCTCTTTCATGGGTTTAATTAACGACATTATTTCTTTCAACTATTCTCCCATTTTCTAGTCGCTACGGTATACACTTGCCCAGTTTCTTGAAATCCCACTTATGACACCACTTTGTTACGACGTATGCCCTGGAACCGTGAGTGTACTGACACGATACAATAATAAGTCCAAATTCCTGGATGAATAACACATTTCTTTACAAGCAGAGAGCAAACATGAGCAATATACAACAAATAGCACGATAACCATCTCACAAGATCATTAAACAACTATCAGGTACAGTTAAAACAGCAATTAAATGCTCTACTAATTTCCCAAAACAACGGATACTTTTCTCAAAACATTTATGTGTCTCATAATTCAGTGTAGCTAGTATCACTTCAGCTGCTCTCCAACTGAGCGACTACTCATTTTATATACTATCCGCATAAGCTTTGAGAAGGGGTCGATACCTCCAAACATATTCATTATTTCGAGAAAGTTCTCGTACCTTCTAACCCTCACAGCAAATATCGTCACATGTGTGACAGTGACGTTATAGTCACGTGACACATGGGTCACAATGTGACATCATATTTGTGACTTCTATGCGACGTTACGTATTAGCAACTCTGTAACTTCATTGTGACTAATTCTGTGACGTTTCCACAATTTAATTAACACGTAACAATGTGACGACATTACAATAGCAAATACAATGTGACGTCACAAACAACTTAATATTCGACGTCACAAACGACCATGAAAATGACCAAAATGACTTCGCTGTGACCTCAATATGACATTGCCGAGACGTACTGCGATGTCCTGTGACGTCTCAAAGTCACAGTGACGTAAATCTTACGTCACTGTGAAAAAAAATGCAAATTCTCCGAATTCGCTATAAGTCCCCAAATAATCCCATAACTATGCAAGAAACCATGTCGCCCATTGTTCAAATATGGTAACACTACATTGACATAGTAGAAATGGCTGCCTGGAAAAGGGTTTTTCCTTTTTGGTTCTCAAAAAAGTCTCCAGTGAAGACATTTTACATGTTCGAAAAAGTATTTTAAATGTATGTAAGTCATTGTGAACTAAACACAATGCTTTTAAGGAGACGGTGGACGTTGAAATGAGCAAACATCGACTAAAAAAAGTTTTTTTTTTTTTTAATATATAACATTGTTTTACACATTTAACCTTTTGCTTACGGGTGGGACAGCGTCCATCCCATATGAAGAACCTCCCAAAGAGACAGATATTTGACATACCCTATCCCAAAAAGTTCGAACCCCCTGCTGAAGCAGGTGCAATGCTTCTGCCGGCGATTTCCATGGACGCCAATGTCTACAAAGGGGGTTGGAACTTTTTTGGGATAGGGTATGCCAAATACCTGTCTTGTTGGGAGTTTCTTCATTTGGGATGGACGCTGTCCCGCCCGTAAGCGAAAGATTAAATGCATTTTTTTTGGAACGGAATTTTCAAAGGTTTTACATTTTTAAAATGCTCCATGCGTCTTAATTTTTGTTTGAGATGCATGAAATTTGGTAAGAAGACACATTTAATACATTTTAATGAAACTGGGTATGCATTTTATAATTGAACTTTATTAAGGTAATTAAAAGTGAATAATAACCTAATTATATAATGAAAATTAAGTTTTAATGCGAAAATATATTTTTAAAAAATTAACTTTCTAAGGCATTTTAAAATGAATACCCAAATTTGTTCATAATGTGTTTTTGAGTTGTCATAACGTAAAATTAAACGAAAATATGAACAAATGGCACGCAAGGCGCATTTTCAAATTTTCGTTAAAAAAATTAAATTTAAAAAAAAATACAAAATTATAACAACATTGAAAAAAATTGAATGGTATTTTATATCGCAATGTTAAGAAGAATATTTATACAAATTTCCATGTTTCTAAGTCAATAAATAAATAAAACAAATTTCAAAGTCCACCATCCCCTTAAATTATTATGAATTAAAAGGAAGCAAGAATATAAATAAGAAATTTATGGAGGAACATTCATATAGTAGTACAGTGTGTGTACACTTCTTTTTCGATTTTTTTAAATAAGCCTTTTTACTTATTATTTTACTTTAGATGGTAATTTATAGGGAAAGTATTTTAATCATGCCGAAAGTCGCAACTCGAGTTTCTGATGCATGAACACGTTTTGGGACCTCCAGAATAAGAAAACACTATTTTTAGTGTGACGTCTGCCTGTTTGTCCTTGTGTGTATGTATGTGTCTGTCTATCTGTCTGTCTGTGAAATGCATGTATCCACTCTAACTCAAAAACCAATTGACCGAATATCATAGAACTTTATAGGTAAGGAGTGTGGGTGACCCTGGTGCTGATTAGATTTTGGTACAATTTGGGATAAAAGGACATGGGCTTTTTTTCGAAATGGCCCGCAAAAATTGCCTATATCCACTCTAACTTAGAAACTAATTGACCAAAGTTCACAAAATTTGGTAGATAAGTCAATTGTGAGTTACCCTGGTGCTGATTAGATTTTGGTACCATTCGGAAAATAAGAACCTACTTTTTATTGCGAAATGCCCCGCAAAAATCGTCAAAATCTAAAATAAAGGATTACGTATGCTCAAAGGCATCAATTAAATGCTGATTTTGTATGTAATTTTTGACGGTGAAAAGAACAAGATGAACCCCATTACTCTAGAACTAGCGATTCTCGAGATATTTTAGGTTTTTTGCATTTTTTCTGCACCAGTTTTGAGAATAAATCCAGTTACCAAATGAAATCGAAAACTGAATTAAAAGTGTAAATTCAGTGCAGTTTCAACTTATTATGAGTGTTGTTATGAGTGTTGTTTTATTGTTAAACTCGATTTAGTGAATTATTAATGAAATAAAGAGAAAATAAATTTGAGTCAGCAAGGAAAGTCATGTGTTGCTCACGATTTCTTTGTACACTTATTTCGTGCATCAGTCATATGACGTTTTGAAAAAGGGGAAATGACATTTTTAGAACCGGAAAGGGAAATCTTTAGTGAACCGCCCTCTTATCCTTCCAAAAATTCGATGTTATATCCATTTGAGTCTTGATCTAACTTCTATCTATAGCCAATGCCGAAATATTTAATTGATTTTTCGATATTCAGGGAAATATTTGGAAATAAAAATTCTTTATTTGGCCGACACGGTGGTCGATCGGTCAAGGCGAGCGTTTCCAAGAAATCGTTTGACCGCTGCGTTGTGGGTTCGAGTCCCACGTAAGGCATGGATGTTGTGTTGTTGGGCGCAGTTTGTTCCGCCCCCTCTGGTGAGCCTAGAGCAACGGCCTAGAACGGCTAAATGGTTCACGTTCTGGCCGATGTATAGGCGAATGATGAGAGTCAAGTGCCAGGCCATTTGAGAAAAAAATAATAATTCTTTATTTGTATTGGATATTGACTTATAATTACTTCCAAAAAGAATAGAATATATATTTCCATATCAAAAATCAAAATTTAAATGCAAAACAAAAGGTTTATGAAGTCTATACTGTATTTAAATAACAATGACCGTGCATTCTGCAAGTCATGTGAATTGCATCAAAAACTTTGTGTTCTCTTGAAATACATTCCGATTATAGATATCGGCTTGCAAATGTCGGTTTCGTGCTTATTCTGCGGTAGTGTATGTATAATGAAGAAACTCTGTAAATAACCAGTCGTTACATCCGCAGTTTATTCATGTTAACCTTGTCGAAGTAATCTTTAAATGAATTATAAAATTAATTTTGAGGTCTAACAAGCATATATTTTGTTAAAATCACAGAATCATAAATTATTTAGGTGCAACTTCCAAAAAAATAAACGAAACACTCGACTGCAATTGCACAAACTATGGCAGAACAAAAGGAAATACATAATTCCACGGGAATTATTATTATCTTCCGCAAATATTAATATTTAAAATTTGCATCCTCATAGTTATTTTGGCATCAGCTCTGAAATCTTCAAGGGCAACCCCCATTGGTCATTACATATATGGATTAACAGAAAACTGTCACCTAGATTGAAAAAAGTAACAATGGAAAAGAACAAAAATTGACCTTGAAAATTATTTAAAATCTTTAGGGGTGCGTCCCAAAATTGAACTTTGCAGCAGAAAGAGCGAATTCCGATAGTTTTTTCCCTCCAGTATGTAATGTTCTCTCACTTTCACCAACGTTTAGTTTTAATGTTACACATAGATAGTCGTTGCTTTTCCAACATGAATGATTTAGATGTTCGATGTTTTTAATCAAAGATGGTTTTCAAAAAACATCCCGTTCAACGGCAGATGCATTTTCTAATATAGAAATAGAAACATCCTGCATCTAGTGAAAGATTTATCCGTCTGCTCTCTTATTTCTAAACATTTTGCTTTTAAAAAGAATAGCTGAGTGAAAGAAAAATCGTAAAATACTTAAATGTTTAAAAATTTGAAATTATTCAAGCTTTGAAATTTCAAATTTGAACTTATTTGAAAAAATAAAAAATCCATTTCAAACTTTACATTATATAAAAAGAAAGTAAAATTATTTTAAATGTAAGTTGTTGCAATCTCAAATTAATGTTTTTAAATGTATATCATTTAAAAGTAAGCAAAAATACATAAAAATAAAATACATATGAAGGAACCGTCATATAATAGTAAATGGTGTACACATTTCATCTTCGAATGTTTTTTAATTAACCCTTTTTGCACTCTGTTTTCACACTTATTTCGGACAGTCATACGAATTTTTGGAAAAAATAGAAGTGGAGCTTTCGGAAACGGAAGTGGAAATACTTAGTGAATCGTCCACTCTACCCTCCTCGAAATTTGCTGCTGAATCCATATCAGTTATGATCTAAGTATTTCTAGCCAATTCAGATATATTTAATTGATTTCTCAATATTCTGGGAAATATTTGAAATAATTATGATTTTTTAGTGGATATAAATTTAAAATAACTTTCAGAAATAATAAAATATATAATTTTATATAAAAAATGAAATTTTAAATGAGGCAAATTGCCGGCGCAGAAGAAATAACCATATTTAAGTAACATGACCTCGTATTTTGAAGGCCGTGTGAATTGCAACATAAACCGCCTATTCTGCTGGAATATATTCCGGTTGTAGATATCGCCATACAAGATTTGGTGTCGCACTTATTCTTCGCTAGTGTATCTGTAATGAAGACAAAACTGAGTAAATAGCCAGTCGCAATGTCCACAATCTATTTATGCTAGTCTTTTCCGAAGTAATCTTTAAGCGACTTTTAAAATTAAATATTGCAGACAAAAAAGCATATATTTTGTTAAAATCAAAAAGGTAGGCATCAATCAAGTACAGCTGTAAAAAACCAAAACATCCAACTGCGATTGTACAAATTATCGCAACACAAAACGAAATGTATCATTGTATGGGGATAAATTTCTTCTACAAATATTAATATTTTAAAGTTTGCATTAGGAGCCATATGCAAGTTATTTTGCCACTAACTTCGAAATCTACAAGGGCAATCCTCATTGACCATTACATATTAGGTTTCACAGAAAATTTTCACACAGATTAAAAACAGTAATAATGGAAAAAGTCAAAAATTGACCGCGAAAATCATTAAGGGTGCGTCTAAAATTTGAACTCTGGAGCAGAAATTACGAATTACGATAGTTTTTTTTCCGACTGTATGTAATGTTCTGTCGTTTTTATCTACGTTTTATTCCAATGTTACACATAGATAACTGTTGTTTTTGAAGCGTGAATGATTTAGGTGCGGTGTTCAATGTTTTCAACCATAGATGGCTTTCAAAAATCATCTCAGGCAACGGTGAGTGCATTTTCTAATTTTGAAATTGAAACATCGTGCAATATATTTGTTCGATATATTTGTTCGTCTGCTCTCTTATTTCTAAACATTTCATGTTAAAAAAAAAATGAGTCAGAAGAAAACCGTGAAATACTTAAATGTTTAAAAATTTGTAATTATTAAAGCTTTTAAATATCAAATTTAAACTTATTTGCTAAAAGTAAGAATCCATGTCAAAATTTAAATTATTTAAAAGAAAGAAACATTTTTTTTAAATATAAGTTATTGCAATCTCAATGTAATGTTTTTAAAGGTATATTATTTAAAAGTAAGCAAAGAGATATAAAAATAAAATATATAAGAAGGAACCGTCATATAATTGTGAATGGTGTACACATTTCATTATCGAATGCTTTTTAATAAACCCTTTTTACTCTCTGTTGCACACTTATTTCGTACAGTCATACGAAGTTTCAGAAAAAATAAAAGTGGCGTTTTTGGAAACAGAAGTGGAAATACTTAATTAAGCATCTACTCTACCCTCCTCGGTCGAAATTCGGTGATGAATCTATATCAGTCGTGATCTAAGCGATATCTGCAGCTAATCCCGATGTATTTATTAATTTCTCAATATTCTGGGAAATATTTAGTCTAGGAAATATTTGGAAATAATTAAAAATTTTAAATTTTTAGTGGATAGTGATTTAAAGTAACTTTCAGAAATATTAAAATATATTTTTGTTATATAAAAACTGAAATTTTAAATTACAAAGGTAAAAGGCAATTACAAAATACCGCGGTAACTGTATTTAAGTTACATGACCTCGCATTCTGCAGAACGTGTGAATTGTAACATAAAGCGGGTATTCTACTGGAATACACTCCTGTCGACATACAAGGGCAGGTTTCGCGCTTATTCTGCGCAAGTGTATCTATAATGAAGACAAAACTGAGTAAATAGCCAGTCGTAATGTCCACAAACTATTCATGTTAGCCTTGTCCGAAATAATCTTTAAACGATTTTTAATCTTTGCCGATTATAATTTAGTCAATTTGTAATTATCATAGCAATTCAATTCATTTTAATTTGTGAATAATAACTGAAATTAATGGCACAAATCACAGATGTGAATAAAATGCACTCCTTGGTGATACTCTGGAATCGTGAGTGCGCACTCTGGATACAAGAGTGAGTCCAAATTTCTGGATAACAAACACATTTATTCACAAACACAGCGTAAGCAGGAAATATATACAGTAAATGCTTCACCAATTTCACAAAATAACCAATATTATTCCCAAAATATTGACGAAAGTAATTTCACAAAATAGTCGCTACTATTCACAAAACACTGGCAAACATCACAGTTCAATGTAGCTTGTATCTCGTTAACTACCCTCCGTCTGAGTGATGATTCCCATTATAGACTCGCCATAGAAACTCCTGGAAATCTCTCATATCACGTAGAATAATCGTCATTTTGAGGTGCTTCTCGGAGATTCGGGAAGTCGCCAAATGTCGCCAAATTGGTGATAAATCGCCAAATCTAGCAAACCTTTTTTTTTAAGTTCCGCAAGTAGAAACCCTAGAATGACGAAAGGGGAAAAATGTTTCCTCCATTTGGTCTTCGAAAGAGACGAAAAACTCCAGCAGGGTATATTACAGGTTCGCAAAAATATACAGGTGATTTTTCGCGGTACATTTGTTTTCTAATGATGTACTAAGAAGATATATGTTGACCTTTACCTTATGTAGCCGAAAATCTAAGCCTCGGACAGCTACTAAATTCGGTACAGACTTAGTTGATGTGAACCGTGAGTCTGTAGATGCGATATCTCAAGAACGAGTGGAGCGGTTCGAATAAAATTTGGTACAAAAATCACAATCCGTGAATACTGCAAGTCCTTTGATTTTAAACACAATAGAATGTTCGAAAGACCCTCCAAAGTTTCGAATAAAATTTTGAAAAATCATCTAAAAATCAGAATTTTTAATAGTATCATGTAGAGTAATCATTTCTTATGTAGTTTTTATTAAAAAAACAATTGACACAAATTTCAGAACGCTAGCGTTAACGACATATTGCACTTTTTCAAATAAATTTATAAAATAAATCACATAAAATATATTAACAATTGTAAAATATGTTGACCTTTCATATGAAATATTAGGCGATAAATTTTTAACATCATTCTCGTAGATTTAGTTCTTTCCATTCACAAGAGAAGATACTTAGCGTAATGGTTTTGCATTTTGACGCTTAACAATTCTCCAACTGTCATATGAATATAGGAAATGCTCTTCTCTCCGTTTGTCTGTAAAGCTTGGCGATAAATTTGGCACTCATTTAATTCGGGGCTCATTTAGCGAAATATCACCAACTTGGCGATATTTCGCCCTAGATTGACGTAACTATCGTTAAATTTTTAATGAAAATATTTCGCCAAATTTATGAATTAATTATTAAAATATTTTAATATACATTTGTATGGACTATATTACTTATTTCGGATGATATCAATATTGACAATGGTCAATTTAAAATTGCGTGAAATATAAGTTAATTTGGTATTTAGAAATAGTTTTACATATTGTCCATATTGTCGTCCGGATATAGCACCAAATATGCAATTCAACATTAAGAACATTGTGTGGTAGATCATAAAAATCAGTTTTTCACTGCATTATATAGGGAAAATGATATCATTACTTTCTTTATATACCAGGTGGTCAGAATTAAAACACCCTTATTCTGAGCTCTCTATAGATCAAACTACTCAGTGTAAAAGCTCCAAAATTGTTGAACATACTATTCAAGACATGGGGAAAGGGATTACGCGAAAAAAAATTAGTTCTAGAAACATCGATAGGTGGCGCTGTACAACAGAAAATATGCTGAAAAGACACAAAATACACATTTGTAACACATTTTATTCGAACGTGCCAAACATTCATATCACAAGCACCTTATCGATGCAGGGAATGCTGCGTATAACGTTATCCATTTATTGTTCAACAATAGCGGTGGCAACATCGTCAACGACATCTGAACGAGTCGATTTGCGTTCTCGACCCGGCTGAACTCCAAGATGTCCAGTTTTCTCGAATCGAGCAATCATTCTCCTGAGAGCTTGTGGAAGTAATGGTCCTTTGCGCAAATTCTTAAGTCGACGAAACTCTCGAAGTGCAGCTGCAGCATGTCCTTTGTTTTCATAAAACAGCTTCACAAGCAAAGCTCGTTCTGGCAATGTGACAGCCATCGCTGATAAGAATGAAAATTTCCCAGTTTTATCCCCGTTTATGCCCAGAACATAGTAGCTGCAAACCAAGGGTTTATGCAAATTTTTGTGCTTACAGTGCGAAATTGCAGTTATAATGACAGTCTAAGTTTCTTCACTTTTTTATCTTCTTTTTTTTTCATATCAGCAAAAGAAATTAAAAAGGAAAAATTCCATATCGCATGTGTTTGTTTATTGTGATTATTTTGTGTCTTTTCAGCATATTTTCTGTTGTACAGCGCCACCTATCGGTGTTTCTAGAACTAATTTTTTTTCTCGTAATCCCTTTCCCCATGTCTTGAATAGTAGGTTCAACAATTTTGGAGCCTTTACACTGAGTAATTCGATGTATAAAGAGCTCAGAGTAGGGGTGTTTTAATTCTGACCACCCGGTACATAGTATAATATATAAGGAAAGTATTGTGACAAGGTCGAAAATTCGAATTAGTGTTTGAGAAATGACTTTGAGGGGTATTTCTACGGATAAAGGGGATACTTAGAGAAACAGATTTCAGATTTGCATTTAGACTAGACTAATTAGTATACAAGAGTGTTTTCAGGCCTCGGGGTTGCAGTCATACTCAGACAAACTGACACTGTGCATTTAAATTAGCAACCAGCAAATCCCGCACGCTTGATGCGCTACGCCTACTCCCTACCAAACACATAATGGGCTTGCATGGGAAACAGGAACCGAAAAATATAAACTCTCGTCAACCTTCCCATTCGCTCTTAATATCCACAGACACATGAGAGCCATACATGTCTCCCATTTACTATTATTATTTCTTATACGACTCTATTAAAATATACATACTATACGATTCCCTACCGTAATGCAATCAATTTACGCTCCCCTAGACTCTCTAACAGAGGGAATTATAAAGTTTAATACGCTAAACGTTTTTTCATGTTTTCAATTTCTGGTCATACTGTGGACTAACTCTCTCTAAATTTATAGGTCATGCAATTCAACTCCAACGAATCTATCTGTAAATTAAGTACGTAATTATTGCCTTATTTAAAACATGAATTTGAAGATAAAGGTCGAAACAAGTCTCTCTAACTCCATGGTTAAAAAATTTCGCATTCTATATTTTCAAATTGAGATGACCTCTCAGTATTAACTTTCTTATTTAAGTGAATCATGAAGGTAAAAAAATGGTATCATCTCTTACTTCACGAACTGAATACAGCTTTTCTTTTAGTTTCTTCAGGCATTAAAATTTCATGACCTTGCAATTACATGATGTTGGGGCAATGCCTTCGGCATGAGATATAACACAAAAATAGCAAAAATGTCTAAACTTTGATAGACTATTTCTCCTGATTCAGGGGGTAAATTGAAAATGGATTTCAAATTTGGACTATGCCTGATCGAAGTAGGTTTTCTCAATCCTCGGAGTTATAATCAGTACTCTAACATATTGACAGTGTGCTTTTATAATAGTGAATCCCTCCATGCAGTTATTTTTTTTCCAAAAACATAGATACATTTGGCCCTTGAATATAAATATTTCTTTTCTTTTTTATATGAATATCGATATCACATATTACTATCTATCAGCGTTGCACTTATTTTGAGTTTTAAACAAGAAACCAGATTATCACCTCTATAACTTTAAAAGTACAATTTAACTGCACTGATCCGTAATAAACACGAGGCACAAAAATATTTACAATCATTAAAAGAGAACATTCTCTATAAAACACTGCTTTCATATGCAAAAAATAATTCTATTAAATTCCAAATAAATATGAAATTTCGAAATGCTTTCATGCATATCTTGGTATTTATTGTTCTTTCTGGTAAACATAATCACAGGGAACTTGTAGGAACTCTCACTTGTTAACTGCGTTCCTACGACCGGCTTACAGAAGGTGTGGCAATTCAGCGTCTGATATTGTTGTTGTTGTTGATGTTGTTGAGACCGAGACCGCCCAACCTACCAAAAAGGTGTTAAGTAACTGTTTGGATGGCCGAGAAGAGCCACCCAATTTAGACCGGAACCCAGTGGGGGAGGCATCCACAGGGATCGTACTCTCCTTCTCCTACCACCAACCTCTCGGAAGGACTTACGAACCCACATGTTTAACGTGATCGTACTCCCCGTGAACACGGCGGCAGTTTTGGCATCGGAGGGTATCGAATCCGGGCCTACCGAGTGCAACTCCGGCGAGTTAACCACTGAGCTACCGCGCCCAATAGCGTCTGATGTTGTTGTTGTTGTTGTTGTCGTCGTCCGATCTACCAGAAAAGTGTAAGGTAACTGTTTAGACGGCCGGGAAGAGCCACCCAATTTAGACCGGAACCCAGTGGGGGAGGCAACAGCGTCTGGTGTGCAAAAGTTTTCTGGTTTCCATCGTCCCGCCAAAAGATGGGTACGAATGAAACCAAGAAAATATTACCATCAAGAGCTGACTTGTTGTGATAGCAAGACATCGTCTGTAGATGGCCTAATATAATCAGAATACTTTGTCTTTACATTCTTTCGACCCAGACCGTCCGATCTATCCAAAGGTGTAAGGTGGACGTTCGGACTTTGCCATTTCTAGAGTTATTTGCCATGTGTTCGAAAGTCCCCTCCCCTTTCAATACGTTGGCACATCACAATATGAAAAGCAAAATTGATTGATAAACGAAAAATAATCCAACAACCACGATCTTTTGAGTTTTCGCTCCGTTGGAATCTTTACAACCACACATTTCACTCACTCTGATACGGAACTCGACATCCCAGTCCTTCTAGCTTTCCGTCCTGCGGGTTCCTAACCAGTTAAAATCTCAATGTGACCTGCTGAACAACACACTATTGGGTATATTAATATTTTTGTAAATCCAAATGTTGTGAAATATTTATATGTCCGTGTGAGTTGCATGATTACTCTCGAACAAATTAGGCACATCGAATGAAATTTGGAACGATTATTTGAATAGATGAATAGCAGAAACCTATTGAATTTCAATGTGAACGCAGTGGGGAAAGATCTTCAATTTTTCGACCTTTATTTCGAAATTAAAAGAAGCAATTGTTTTAGGAAGGTAATTATGTTAGAAGTATCACTATCATATGTAATTAGTATAATTAGTATCATATATTAGTATAATATGTAATTACCATAATATATAATTGTATAATATATAATTACCATCATATATTATCATAATATGTAATTAGCATCATATTATATTAACTTACAATATCATATGTTAAACATAGCAATATCATATGTATATAGTATTAGGACAATATATTTATATTACGATAACGTTTCGCCATTTCCTATATTACTTTTTTATATTTTTGCTTCTAAAGAAAGAAAAATGCATTAAAATTTAAATTATTTACTTTAATCAAATGAATGATTTTTCGAAAGAACTGATTAGAAAGTAATGGACTGCATCATTAAGGATTTATCACAAGCCATTCTCGAGGTATAAGAAATGTTACCAATTATTTTTATAAAGTCCCAGAATAATTAAATGTGTTCATTTGTAGAGAAAATTAATTATTACAAACATCAGGAGTTTTGTTTTAATTTCAACAAAAAGAAAATTAAGAATTTATAGTTGTAAGATAAAATTATATAAAGATAGTAACTATTTGTATTCCTTTTGTTAAGATTTTATCTCTCATCTCAATATATTAAATTTATCAACCATATGTGAAAATTCAATAAATTCAATTCTTTCCCTTGTAAATATTAGCTTCATGTCAAATTGCTCAAAACCTTATTTTCTATCCAGTTGATCGAGAAGTTATTGCATTTTGAGAATTTCTTTAAACGTTTCACCTTGCTTTGATATTATAGTACTTTTACAGACTGAGTGGTAAAAACACTTAAGTGTTGTTAAGCAAATTTTAAATGTTCTTAAAATAATTCTTATGAAAATGAAATGACATAAGGAATTATATGTTTGGTTTAAAAAACTCGAATATTTGAATTTGCTTATTATCTACATTTCTGTGTGCATTTTGTTATTCAATCTGCATTTCTTTATCTATAAAATGCCTTTCAAACATTTAAACGTTTTTATACGGTGATTTTATATTCTGATATTGAATAAATTCAAGCGCTTTGCAAACAGTTACCTTCTATTTTCTCAGAACTTCACAGATGTACTTACTGTTTGTTTCATCTTCAAGTTTTCATCCCTCTTTTATTCTCTTATGAATGATGTTGATTGTAATAAGTTTTGATAAAATTGACAATTGTTTTCATAGTATCCTGAGTTTTTGGTCCTTCATTTTATATAATAATCCATGTAAAGACGGCTTTTGTTAAATACAATTGCATAATTTCTATATGCAATTGCATTAAATCTATATTCAATACGTACTCTGTTGCAAAAAAATTGATGCAACCCGCAAAAAATATGTGAAAGCTATTAAACTATGTATCTCCTTGCGGCTAGATATGCAAAATATTGTTCCCTCACTGAAGTCTTTTCTTTTGAGAACCAGACAGAGAAAACACCCGTACAGGCTTTCCCATGACGTACATCTAGGGTTTTCAGACACTAAAGTTCGGAGGAGGGTTTGCCAGATATTGCGTTATGTCACCAATTTGGCGATCTTTGGCGACTTCTCGAACGTTCGAGAAACACCTCAAAATAACCCATATTCTATGTAATATGAGAGATTTCTGGAAGTTTCTATGGAGAGCCTATAAAAGGAATTATCACTCAGTTGGAAAGCAATTGACCGTATACGAGCTACATTGAACTGTGACTTTCGTCAATGTTTTGAGAATAATACCAGCTGTTTTGTGACATGACTTTCGTCCAAAATTTTGTGAATAATTGTGGTTGTTTTGTGAAATTAGTGGGCCATTTAAGTGCTGTTTTACTGCATATTGTCCCTGTTTACTCTGTGCTTGTGAATAAACGTGTTAGTTATACATAAATTTGGACTCATTCTTGTATCCTGAACGCACACCCACAATTTCAGAGTATACATCGTAACAATGTTGAAATTTTATGGCTAATGATGCTTCAGGAACGTATGAGAAAGGCACATACTGAAATCTATATAAAGGGCGCCGATAACATGGGCGCATACATTTCACAAGTTTCGCTGTTTTGTTGCGTTAAATAGTCTGTGAAGATGCCTTTGTGTTGCAGCCAACAGCAGTATAAGCAACTGAACAAGTCTGGGAGACTTCCATTTTGTGTTAGCTAGTATTTTGATAGGAGCTATGCAGTAGTATGATGATGTTGACCGCAGTGTATCCAGGACGGCGCACTTAACCGCTACGTACCTTCCACGGAACACAAGTGCACGAGGGCAGCCATGATGGCACCAATGGCGTCAGTGTTCCCCATGCAAAATCACCCAGGTTTCTATATGCATCATGCAGTATCAAATCACTTTATTCGACAACTACTGGCAGAAGCGAATAGCAAACAGTCATTACACCCGGGAAGGAAATATTTCTATATTAAAAAAATGTAACTTTGGCAGTCGCCAACGATGTTTGACAAATTTCTCGTTTCTCGTGTTTCTCTGCTTCATACCACAAAAACTATGGAATACAAAAATATAAAATTTAGTACACTTATAGAGAAAGGTTTTAGGAATACTTTGAAGTAAACCGCTTTTCAATTTATACTTTAGTTTACGAAATATTTAGTCTCAAATTTAAAGACAAAATATTTGAGCTGCGAGTTCGCGTCCTGGATAGACTAACAACAGCAAGACCACGATTTTTGCAGTCATGTACCTACATAGTTGTATTGTTGAAGGACGGGGCCCTTTATTTTAATTTCGATGTAGTTTACGAAATATTTTACCTTTTATGCACTTCTGAAGAGAAAAATGTACTTTCGTATCGGTAAGTCCATCGATTTTCTCTGTCTTATACCGCAAAACCATAGCAAAGATATGAAATTTGGTACATTTGTAGAGAAATAATAGGGTAACACGGTGAAATAAACCGTTTGCCGATTTAAACTTTAGTTTGGCTTCAAATAGCTCGCGAAGCGATCGCTGCAAGCACCAGCGAGTGGGAGGCAAAGCCTCCAGAATCGTGAAGCGAGTAACGTGGGTTAGCGAAGCGTAGAGAGCAGGGCCCTCTAGTTAGTTAAATATAAGTACTATGTAAACTGTTTTCGTTAGTATAACTGATATAAAACCGGAAATGTTGCCCATAATTTAACTTCATTTTACTAATCCCAGAATAATATTTTTTACAAGAACAGAAAATTATATTAAAATATAACCCGCTGATAGCAGGATTAATTGATAAATATCAACATAGAGAAACAGTGCCGTAATGAAACCCAAAGTAGTGAAATATAAAAACAAACTCAATAAAATAGATATTCGCTCTATATTTTACTCTGTGACAACTTATAAATAAGGTTTCAAAATATATCTCGGGAGACTGTGATGAGTATATATTGTTCAATACCTATCACACAGTTTTCCAATAAATTTATCTTTCTTCATCCTTCAAAAGGAGACAGGAAATAGAAATGATATCATAGAATTCACAGTTCATTTAAAATCTGTGGAAATAGCTTTACTTAAAAATATATTTCAAATACTTTTTTTAAATGATGAGTTGAGAAAGAAAAGAAAGTGAAGAAGTATATTTATTTATTTCTGTTTTCTTTTCCTCTCAATTTAACTGGGATGGTTACTTCTATGACAAAATGACATTTCTCTCCTGGATTGTGAAAACTTGTGTGGAATAAGTATATTAAAATTTCACAAGTTTGAAAAAAAATTGTTACTGTCCCTACATACATAATGTATAACTTAGCCTACATAGTACAATGCATAGGGAAATTAATGAAACAGGGTCGAAAATTTGAATTCGAGTTTTCGACGGAAGAGCACGTTTCGAGCATCCCTAAACTCGGTACGAACGTTTTGGGGGGTCATGCCTATGTGTATGTGTGTGTATGTAAGTAATGGCAGTGTGTGTGTATGTGTGTGAAACTGTGGATGCGATATCTCACGAGCTAATAGAGCAGTTTGAACGTAGTTTGGCACGATTATTACAATCAAAGAATACGGGAACCTTATTAATTAAAAACGTAATTGAATATTAAAAACAAATCTCCCAAATTTTCAAATAAAATTTTTAAAAAATCAAAACCTTCAATAATGTTATAAAAATATTCATTTTTATGTTATTTACATTAGAAAACGAATGGCATAGACTGTAGAACGCTAGCGTAAACCGTTAGTGAACAATTGAATGTTTTTAAAAATTATAAATTAAAACATTGCATAAAATTAAAAAAATATCTGTTGTGAAATATGTTCACTTTCCATATGCGATACTATGCGTCTAATTTGTTAACATTATTCTCATGGATTTAGTACGTTTCATTCATAAAATAAAATACTTTGTGTAATAGTATCATATATATACGACCAACAGCTCTGGTAAAATCATTTAATATATGAACTGTATTGCTTAGCAGATGTTAAGTATATTTTTAATTGTCAAGTTAGATTTACTCAAAATAAAACTTAATTTCTTACTTAGAAATAGCATTGTATAATATCAGCCAGTAGAGCGCCCAATATTAATGCACAATTCAAAATCAATATTATTTTGCATATCTTATAGTACATCATTATTTATCTATGAAAGAAGTAAGATCATTGCATTACGTTGGGTAAGTCATGTGACTTACCCAACGTAATGCAAAGCTTACAGCTAATATGTGGTGCACATATTAGCTGTTTTATATCTAAAACTGCTTCCGAGTTCTGTATGAAATTAAACCGATTATTTCACAAATATCTTCATTTAAGAGCTTAGGTTATTCTTCTCAAGACGGAAAAATATCAGAGTTTATTAATAAAATTGCATAACATTGAACTTCATTTCCACTTAAAAATCGCAATTAGCCTGATACGGATGTAGAACCAGTATCTTAACGGGTAAGTTTTCATACTTCCGTTTTCCGTCCGGTCGTCCAAATAGTTGCTCAAGTCCTCTGGATGAGTCGGACGGCCTGGGTTTTCCATTTACGTTTTCCGTAAACCTACTTTTACTAACTCTTGTATCCCCGCAAATTCTTTTCATCGTGTATGCTCTAAAAAAGCCTCCTTTAACACTTATTTTAATCGCGTATTTAATGTTTGCTCTTCTATCCCTGCTTTGACTGATGAAATTAATTTTATTTTTAATCTTGGCCATGAGGCTGCTTATTCTTTTGTGTTTATTTATAATATATTCATCCGTTTTCGCCATAAATTTACTCAGTTTGATACTAAACTTGTTGCTTTTAAAGATCGTTTAGCTTATAAATCCAGTTTTCCTTACCATCCTAAGATTTTCCCGTCCTTTTATTCAATTCTGTCATGAATTTGGTTTCAAATCTGCTCACTCTGATATTACCACTTTATTTAATCGTATTCGTTCTGATAAACTTGAGGATATTGATGACTTTAAAAGCTATACCGGGGTGTATGTAGTTCCCCTGTTGTCTCCTGATGGTAACTATAAATTTTACATTAGTAGAATAAATGATGCATTGTGCTATTTTCAGAATAAAGGGGATTTAATTTACTTCGCAATAACCATAAATTACTTATTTTCAACTCGCATTGTTAAGATACCCTCCAGTTCTCTAAAATATAAATTCTGCTGAAGAAATGGAAGTATTACACACATGAGATAAGCCTACTTTCCAAATTAATAATTTTTAATGTGCAAAATTTATAATAAATATAATACAACAATTACATACTACGTGCATTGGGAATTTTACAAAAGGAATGTTCATTATGGCAATTTAGAATAAAATATAAGGAATATTTTTGTGCAGTTCATTGTGAGTCTCAATTCCAGACTTTTTTAATACGTAACTTAGATTATCCATTATATTTAGGTGGTCTTTAATTAGCTCTGCTGAGTCTAATAGTTGCAAATGATTTTGAATATAAATGCTTTTGAATATAGTTTATAAATAAAATAATAATTCCATTTCCTATCTCTAATTAAATTATCTCACTTCATATTCATACTTCTTAGGATCACACATTTCCAGATCGCTAGTAAAATTGCTGCCTACAAATTACTTTTAATTAATTTTCTTATTTAAATCATATATTCATATTTTAAATAATAATTAATTTATGAATGTAATTATACCAAAATTTATATTTACAGAATAAAAACGCAATGAATTTACATTTCTCCCTCATTTCATATTTTATATCAATGTCACCATAGAAATTAATCAAGGCTCATTTCAAGAATGATGACTAAAATGGCAGCAAAAAAGCTTAGTTAATTTCACCTCTGCCTGGCGAATTGGCTTGGGAATCTGACTTTGAATACTAAACTTAATTAAAGAAGTAGCTATATTTCGTTCTTCTATTAAAGCTGAAATAATCAATTCATATATGCTTTGTAATTTTGTATTATCTCAAATGTAGCTTCAAACATTGCATCTTGAAATAGTTGATGTCAAAAAAATTCTGTGAAGTATTCAGTTTCTGTTTACCTTTGAGACATATTTCCAGTTAATTATCACAGCATATACTCGAAATTTATATTTCAATGGGATTACCATAAAAAAGGAATAATTTTCTTTTTCCCACACGAAAATGTGTCATCGGATGAAATTAACTTTAATTAATACTGTTTATATGGGAAATGTTACAGTCAAACAATCTACGTGACAGTTGGTGTTCAATAAGTCATTTGTGCCTCAAAATATATCATTTTAATAAATTTAATAAAAACTAAAAATCGAATATGGGTGCATTACATGATTTTCTTTGTAGGATATATATCTTTTTCTTTCCAGGATTAGTTAATTCTATTAAATTTGGATTGAATGCTTAAAATAATATCTCAAACCATACTTATTTTAAATTATATTAAATTAGCTATTTTTCAATAATGTCCTTCTGTATTTGGCAATTTGGTATACTTTAAAATACTACTAATTTCCAATTATTAAAAAAATCTAAAGAACAGTTTATCCTAGAACAAATTTAGTGCTTCTTTTCGTTTTTTGCGAAAAATTAAATAAAAACAGGCATATACATTAATATAATTACACAATCTTTTTTATTTCATTCCGTTGTCTAATTTACGTATGTCATTTAAGTTTTCATTTTCCAAGTTATATGTTTTTCACTAGCAAACTACTTCTGACAGTGTCACAATGCAGGCCTTCTGAGAGGTGAGCAGATGAGAGCAAGGTTTTTTAGTGTATAGTAGTTGCTAGATTAGGCGTTTTATCACCAATTTGGCGACATTCAGCGACTTCTCGATGGTTCGAGAAACATCTCGAAAAAACCCATATTCTATGTGATATGAGAGATTTCCAGAAGTTTCTATGGAGAGTCTATAAAAGGAATCATCACTGAGTTGGAAAGAAGTTAACGAGATATGAGCTACATTGAACTTTGACTATCGTCAATGTTTTGTTAATGGTAGCTGTTGTTTTGTGAAATTACTTTTGTCAACGTTTTGAGGATAGTATCTGTTATTTTGTGAAATTAGTGGAACATTCAAGTGCTGTTTTAATGTATGGAGTTCCTGTTCACGCTGTGCTTGTGAATAAACGTGTTAGTTATCCAGAAATTCGGACTCGTTCTTGTATTCTGAACGTACATCCACGATTCCAGAGGATACATCGTAACAACACTCATAGCAAGCATCTGGCAACTCTTTTATACACCGAAGTATGTGTACGTCCAATACGTTTTGGGAATGTCCAAGACCAATGATCTTCGAACTTTATTGAACCAAGGGGTTGCATTTGAGTCAGTTAGAGACTAGCAAGTCGCACATACAAATCCGCATATATACTCACAATTATATGCACGCACATGCAATCATCAACACATTCACGCAAGACACACCATCGCAATCAAACTTGGTCGTTACAAAAATGAATTGGGCAATTATCTCTATCAGCGGCGTGATTTAGGGTGGGGGGCAGTGTAAGGCCATTGCCCACCTCCACCCCTTAAGCTCTGTCAACTTTTTAACTCTAATCACAAATAAATGTTTAACATTCGTTACTATTTATCTCATTGCGGCCGACTTCTCATTAAGAAAATTAAATTACGTCATCTCAGTCTCTTATAAAATACTGCTAGTTAGACTATCAAAAGGCATTGCTCCATGCTTTTATGGAGTATCTGTTATAAGTAGACAATCTTCATATGTATAAAAGAAAATAAAAAAGCAGCATTTTATGTTGTCTATGTCCACTGTTATGCCCATAGTCTAAATTTATGTTTAGTTCATACGATAAACGATATTACTTCGTTGACTAATATTTCATCTTGTTCAAAAATTGTATATGTTTTTAATGAATGCCAGCACAAGGTATGCATTTTTTAATTAAAATACAAGAAATAAATGGCACCTATTATGCACCTAGAACATTTAGTAGAAGCGTATTGAGCTTACTGGTTTACAGGGACGTTTTGCAAGCTTTTATCCATCACATCAGATAAAACCACTAGGTCCTCCTTAAAAAACAAAAATAATGGCGAAACCTGTCAAAATATGGTGGTATGATAACTATGTGATATGCTTTTTAGCTTTTTACAAGGCCCATTTCAGAACAGAACAAATTTTCCCACCTTAAATCCCAGGCCTTTGCCAACAAAGTGAAAGACCTACATTACTAAATGACTTATACGAGCATGCAAATTTTGTGGTGCACATTTTCACTCAAGGAAAAAAAACACAGACAAGCAGTTGCAACGCTCACACTGCAACTACTTATATAATGGTAAGGAATCTAGCTTCAGGTCTCGAATATCATCTGCTCAGATGCTTTCCTCAAATTGCGTGTATAAACTTTTCTATGTTATTAACATGTTATTTAAATTAGACACACTATTTCACAGAAATTTCTCCATGTAAGAATTTCGATCCTTAAAACTATTGAAACACCTACGATTGTTGAATAAATCTAATTTCCAATTGTACAAAATTCTTCAAGGAAAACAAAGAAATCTCTGAGCATATGATTGCCACATTTTACTGCATATAGCAGTGCATATATATATGTTGGTGAAAACTGTGAGTTTGGGGAATTCCAATTGGTCATGCACCAAGATTTTGTAAATTATATTATGGATATTTCTATGACACTGATTCCCTAAAAATCAGAATTAGAAATTGCTTTTAGAAAAACAGAAAGATCTTCATTGCGATGGGCCGCACAAAATCAGACGCTCGGCCGTGGGTTGAAGATCACTGACGTAGATGTTATAATTTACTTTCGTATTTCTTGAAACCGATATATTAACGAAATATTACTACTCAATAATGACTGATTCTACTTACAAGCTTTTGTGTATGGCCTTGCTGCGATTTTCTATGGTAATACTTGCAAAGCTTTAGAAACTAATACTAATTTTATTTTAAAATTGATATCTAATTCTGTATCGTCTTTAACGTTAGAAATATCTATCTATGAAAAGTATAACATAACTTGAATTCGTAAAAATAAATCCAGACTTAATAGAAACCCTATATTCAAAATACAAAGTAAAACTCTGAAAATATCCAACCATCTCAGATTTCTAGGATTAATTATTGAGAGGTAAATTATTTTGGAATCCACATATATATCCCCTTAAAGAAAGTCATCTGATGTCGACATCACATGACTTTCCTTATACAATGCAATGAATTTCTACTTTCACAGTAAAAAAAATAGATTATTCTTATACTAGATAATTATATTCTTTCCTAGATATTGAATTTTCGTCAATTAGTAGTCATTTTCATTGATTTAGAGTTATTTTTATCTATTTGGCGAGATTTTTGTTAATTTGTCAACATTAAAAAAGTCGCCAATTTGGCGATATTCCGCCAAATTCTTCACCAAAATCTCGCCAAGCGTTATGGACAGAGAAATAAGTTATTCTTATAGCAGATAAATGACTATTGACGTTTAAATACAAAAGTATTACTCAAAGAATATTTTCTCATGAATGGAACGAGCTAGATCCACGAGAATGATGTCGCTAAATTTATACCATGATACATGATTACATATGAAAGTGAACATGTTTCTCAACAGTTAATATTTTTTTTTATTTATGGGATTTTTTTATAAATTTATTTGAAAAATGTGCAATATCTCGAGAATGATTCATGCTAGCATTCTAAAGGTTATGGCAATCGTTTTCTAAGGAAAAATTACATGAGAAACGTCTATTTGCGAAACTTTATTAAAGGTTTTGATGTTTTGATGATTTTTCAAAATTTCACTCGAAAATTTAGCCGGGTTCTGAACATTCCATTGTGTTTAAAAACAATAGACTTCCAGTATTCATGGATTGTAAATTTTGTACCAAATTTTATTCGAATCGCTCCATTCGTTCGTGAGATATCGTCTCCACAGACTCACTGACACACACATACTTTCACATACGCACACACACAGACATCACCTCAAAAATGTTCGATTCGGGATCAGGGATGCTTGAAACGTGCTCTCCCATCAAAAACTCGAATTCGAATTTTCGCCCCCGTCACAATACTTTCCTTATACATTATACTATGTATATAAGGAAAGTAAAAAGTCTAAAAATGTTTCTTAATTTTGGAAATTTTTAGTGTTTAATTGGCTTGTTATACAGATCGTCTTATATATGGTTTCAAAAAGTTATTGAGAAAATTATTGTTTGCGGTTCTGGGGTTTAGGGTTATAATCTTAAATCGGATCAAATCAAAAAATTAACTTCACAAAGACTCTTCCTTTTAAATACCTTCTCAGGCTATCGAACATCTTCTAACGTTTCACTTATCTGACTTTTAGGAATTTCCATATACATCTTGTTATTAATATCCCACATAAAAATATAAATTCTGGAAACAAAGATAGATATCTTTTACAGTTCCGACTTTCCTCTTCCGTCTCTCTTCAATTATACTAGTCCAATTTCGGAAATTTCGCTTAATCGCATTGTTTTTCTGAATATTCTGATTCTAATGATTTTATCTATAAAATTTATACTAATGGGTATGAAGGGGATGAAAATGTAGGTTTAGCTATTTTTATTTTAAGCAAGATACTATGGTTGAAGTTCTTTGCTATAAATTGAATGCAAAGAATACAAATGTTCAATTAGAATTAACTGCTTTGGGGTATGTTATGGATTGGGCTTTTACTCATAATAATCCTGTAATTATCTATACTGATAGCTTATCCTCGATCCCGGCCTTAAATTCGATTTTTAACAAAGCAAATTATGTTAAAATTATTATTAATAAAACGCTTCAGTCAAAGAATTTAATTAACCGTTTTTGGCTCTAATCACACATGGGAATTATAGGTAATTAATCTGCAGATCACCATGCCAAAATCGACACATCTTTTGGTATCTGCATTAATATTCCCTTCCCGTACTCATACATTACAAAATTATGTAAAAATGTATTACTTAAAACTGGCAATCCCTTTTAAATGAATATATCTCACCTAGAACCCATGACCCTTCTAGATTTAAAACAATTTTTACCTTAGATTAGTCCCAAATTACCAATTTTGATAAATATATTATTTCATTATTGGGCATGGTCCCTTCTGTTTGTGCAATATCTTTGGTGATGTAACTCACTATATTTTTTCCTGCCCTATGACTAAAAATGTCCATTTAACTCAACCTTCTCTAAAGAATTATCCTATCTGGTTTTTGAATGTATGTTGAACTTTTATGAAACTTCTATTGACCGGATTAAAAACTGTATTTTGATTGCAAAGAAGTTCTCTGATCGTATCTGTTAGCTTACTAGTTTGTGAGAACTTAAGCCTCTAATTTTACTCGATTATTCGATCAATGTTACTCAGACTTTTTGCACTGTTCTATTAGCCCATGTATTTCACGTTACATTGGAAAAAAAAATTTTGCTTTATTTTTTTTATGTTTGCTTCCATTTCTAAACTTTTTATTTGCTTCCATTTCTGAACTTTTTTGTTTGCTTCCATGTCTGGAAAAAAAATTTTTTGGGGGGAAGTGGAGACATCGATTTTTTCTTTTAAGAACAGTGTATATTACCCCCTTCCTTGCTCTTATTTTGAAATAGGACTATTTTTCGCATAAGCAGAATAATTGTAATTGGCGATAATTGTATTGATCTTCCCTCTAGAATATCAATATGGTCGAAATTGTTTTGATATTCGAAAGCAATACGAATCTACATCAACGAAAAGAGAAGATCAATTGGTATACATAAAAATATGAAAACAATATTAAAATTGTCAGGAAAATATTTCGCACAGTATATATTCTCTGTAAATATTGAAATCCCAATTACTATCAAATATGTCATGTCTTCCACATTTATATAATTTGATTTCAAGAATGCAATCAATTACTTTGCAAAAAAGATGTGAAAAGTAAATGAATCTCCTTCAAGAACAAATATTTTAAATTCACATATTCCATTAAATATTCAAAACAATCATTCAAAAACCATGCAGTTTCTTTCCAACAACATTCAAATTTTCAAATAATAAATTCAACGAATTTCGAACACATAATTTTGAAACATACTGCGCTGTTTATAGTCTAACATCAAATATTAAAATATTTCATGTTATCTTTAGTGTTTATTATGAAAATGAAATATCACATTGCTTTTTATTGCATCCTGGTGTTTTATTTGAATTCGTCATGAATGATTAACAAGAAACGATATATGACAGCGGAAACCGATCTATGCAATATCCTAATAACATTTAAAAACTGAATTTACCTGTGTTTGTTGTAGAAGATGTAAAAAATAAATTTATAAGAACAATTTATCGAATATTGCTGCATCCCAATTTCTTGTCCATTAATCATCCCCATTTCGAAACAAAACCAATTTAAGTAAACATAGCAGTTAGAAAAGAAAAGCAAAGATTGTAATTTTCTTTAAGAATCCTGAGTTCTTTTATTTCAGATTTAAGTTAAATTCCAAATGACAACTTAATCGGCGAACTTTAGCTGAAAACAACTAAATGATAGATATAAATATTTCGATGTAAAACTTAATAATGTATTCTGTTCACAGATTAAGCAAAAATAACTAAACATTGATCTGTTTGTGCAAAAGCATATCTGTTTGATTATTAGAAGGAAATGATGTGTTCAAAACATGTCAAATTAATAAATTTTACAATTGTGGAGGAAAATAGCAAAATCTAGTGCATTCTTCTGAATTTCGCTAAAAAATAATAAGCTTACTGCAGATACCGATTAATATAAACGTACCTAGTAATTTTATGGGAATCATTACATTGGTACAGGAGGTACCAGGCTTCCTGAAGGAAAAGTAAAATGCCTGCTATCTCAAAAACGGCTTGTGATGATTGTCTTGAAGCATTTCCACATGTTTGTACTTAGCCCTGGGATGAAAAGGGGCAGGTATAATGTTACTTGAAATGTATATAATATGTATTGTGTTATGTATAGCGATGCCTTTTGCACAGACGAAAGGGGACTTGATGGCGCCTTGGTTTGTATGTGCATTTGACATGGGTTGTATATATTCGGAGATTGGTGTGTAACAAAATGTCAAAGTTAGAGCTACAAATCTCCTGAAATTTATAGCCCCTGTCAGGTGTAGCTCTCTGCTTGGGACCACCCGGTATGTAGAAAGCCCTTGGGTTCTCGGATTTTAGTTAAGCGCATAGAAAATGAGCGTCTCTTCGCAAGCCAATAGAGTGCTGAAAGCCCAGACCATCCGACTCATCCGAGGATATAGAGTAACTTAATGGATGGCCGGAGCCAATAGAGTGTGTTGAAGTTGAACCGCCTTGTTTTTATGGTACGTCGTTTTCATCGAATGGGAAGCGGGGGACTTCCGCCCTAAAATTTTCGTTCCCCTCGTTTTAAAAATTTCTGCTGGGACTTTAAAAAAATCTGAAATTCAGATGTCTTTCTGATCTCTAGAGAATGACACTCCAAGTGCGTGGCACTTGTTTTTTTTTGGGGGGGAGCCCGATCCGGCATGAATTTTGATGCATCTTCAGGCACGGTATGAGTGGCCCCTATCTAGGGCGGTCAATGCATACGCTAGGAACCGACGTCTTGTGTCCGGTTGTGCAAGCAAGCACACTCAGGCGTAGCTAGTGGTCAGGTGCGAACCTTCAGCAATCTATGTTATGGCGGCTTGTAGCCAAATCGAGCCAGCACCGAAGCAGACCGAGCGCGCATTCTTCGGGCGGTGGCGAACATCGAAGCATTGAGAAAGTCGCCACCTTTTGGTTCGTAGTGCAACACAGCTCTGAATCCTAGACGGCGTAGTGTAGGACCCTTTGCTCCCTTAACTACATCCAAGCCGAAGTAACTGTGGGTACTGCAAGGACGGTAGTGACAGCGCAACGTATATCTCCTTTACAAAGAGTGTACGCGGACGGAATCGTTGCGGGGCGTCAATCCTGGCCCCCTATGCTGTGCACGAGACACGCGTCAACTGGGTAACATCTACTGTAATTAGTGCGGTCCGTAGGAGATGGTTTTTACTTAGTCGCGAAACGACCTGCCGACAGCGGCCTGTACGCATGTTCTAACGAATCGCTGGGCCAAGCCGACGTTAGGAGGAGGAGAGTTTCCTGTCTTCGCATTAGTCGGTCTGATCCCACTGACGATGATGTTTTTACGAAATTGCTCTTAAACTACCGGCAGCGGCCTGTACGCATGTTCATTCGAATCGCTGGGACAAAGCCGACGTTAGGAGGAGGAGAGTGCAAGGACGGTGTGCCAATGTTCGGGATAATCCTTGTTTGAAATATCGTTCCCTGTCTTCGTCTCAATCGGTCTGATCCTACTGACGGTGATTGTTTTACGAAATTTCATTGACTGAACTGAAATCCAAATAGTTAATCGGCACCCCGTTTTCAGTGTGCAGAGGATGTTGCTGCCAGCAGCCATATGCCGCTCAGATTCTTCTGTAATGAAGGTATTGTGATTTATCTTTGATTTTAATGTTTTATATGTATGTGTTAAGCGTGATTGATGTGATCTCCAATGTTAATGTTAACTTTGAGCTTAAGGGATTTGAGCTTAAGCCCAAGGAACGAAATTTTAGAAGTGGTTATATGCAAATTCTGGGAATTTTTTAAAAGTATGAATTAATTGAGAACGTACACCCCGAGGTCAAGCTGGGTAGATGGGAAGTAATTGTAATTGTGTATTTTTTATATTTAGTGTCAAATTGAGTATTTCATGTTTTCTTTGTAATAAATTGCTAAGTGGTCACAAAATTTGGACTCTTTAATTTGCATTATGCAATGTACTAAATCCGTTCGGATCCCACTATACAAACTCATAGGCTGAGCTGGAAGGCCCTAGTGGTAAGTGGTAGTAAGGTATATTAATTCTGCATTTCTGCATTTATGTGTAAAATTCACCTCACCACAATGATTCCTAAAAAAAATTGTTATTATTTACTTTTAATTGAAGCATTTTATAACCCATTTCATGTTATACTATAAAGCATATTAAATTTATGTTTTTCTACTTTAGATCAAAAAGGTCAATATCTCAGGAATGGCGCATGTCAGAATGTTATTGATAATTCCATTTTAATTAAAGCAAATTATATATAAAAGGATTATTTGCTAATAGTTTAAGCAACATTACTTTATTCATATTTTTTTTATTTTCGAAATATAATGTTCGAAGTATTTCACTTGTCCGAGTTTTTGAAAGATCAAGAAGCCTCTAATGTTTAAAGACATAATCATACCTTGTTTCATGTGAATAGTTCGATTTGTTCGAAACGAATGGGGGTCATAGACTCCCGTATAGACAAAAAACACAAAGACATTATTAAGTCCAAACATTTTTCAAGTTATTTGCAAACACAGAGAAATGCCATTTTAATACTAATGCAACCGTGGCATAAATATGAAGATCAATCTGTACAAAGTGTCATAATAAGCTGAATCATTCTACAATATTCCAAAAGATAACATACGTTGAAACAAGAAGAGTTTATAAAAAGGTTTTCAAGAATTCTGTATGCTGATGTCTTTTCCATTAATTGTTCATGTTTCATGATGGTTAAAAACCCAATTTAGATTTATATTACACTTGAAAACGGCAAAAGAAAAATGAAGACTAATTTTCTCTGAATGAACAGTCTAAGTTTGTGTTCTTCAATCTAAAGTTAAATTACTTTTTGAAATGACAACGTAATTAAAAAGGATTTTTTCTCCTAGTTGTGAACAATAATTTAATGGATATCACTATTTTAGTGTAATACATGACGATCAATTCTTTCTGAGAGAGGAGATGAATGTGCGTTGAAATAATGCTTTAACATATATATCTATTTTTGCATTTTAAAAAATTCCGAGGTGTCTAACATTTGACGTTTCCTACAGATTAACGAATTTCGATTGTGGTAAAACATTAACGCAAATTAGAGTTTTCTTATAACTAGATGTCACCAAAAATCAATAGGCCAGATTAGGATAGCGCTTCTATACCAAAACACAGCTATGGACAATTTTTATGATATTTATGCGCTTGCAAATATGGAATAACCGATACTTGTACGGCCAGAAAGAAACTTGCTATGTGTCAAATTTGTCCAAATCTCGATGGAGACCTACAACTTTAGTTCCACCACAAGCACCGGACTTTAAATTTCATATATACTGACATCAAGGTTAAGTCTGAAAATAAAATATATACAAAGTAGCTATTTGTGTAATATTTTTAGCAAAATCATATCTCAATTTAAAAAATAAAATAAAATAATCGAAGACCTTCCCCCTGGTTCATTTATTCAAAAAATTTATCGGTCTCCGACATTGATTAATTTGAAAACAAAAAATGATGCGGACCGCATATGGCTCTACCTATATAATGAAAGTGCTTTATTACTTTCAATGTGAAATAATAATGGACAAGATCAACGGCACTATGTCTTTAACTTTGAAATTTACACTGACATTTGGCGCTTTTCTGGATGACAACATGAAAAAATTACTTTGAAATACCAAATTAACTTATATTTCGAGCAAGAATAACTTGACAACTGTAAATATTGCTCACATCTGTGTGTATTTAGCATATTATATTAAAATATACCTCTATTATATGCACTCTTTTGCAAGAAAACGAAGCACCCGTAAAAAATAATCCGATCATATCGAAATTTCGAATGCAAATTCCTTTATACAAAGTATGCAAATGATTAAATTTGCAAGGCCAATGAGTGTTAACTTCGGTCATAGCGCGCTTTTCTACTGCGCAACTAGCATCCTATAAAACAGGTTACAAATGTGGACGGTTTATCTTTTCAGTTCCGATTATTGCAGTTCCGTGGAGACATAACCAATAATGCCGTTACGATGTTGTCGAAGACCTTATAAGCAATTACACGAGTTCGAACGTGGTCGTATAGTCGGGGTGCGTGAAGTTGGCTGGTCATACCGAGCAATAGGCCGCCACCTGCACCGAACGCAAACTGTTCTGCAAAGATGCTGGCAACAATGTTTGCTGCAAGGAACTCATCGGCGGAATGAAGGCTCTGGAAGGCCAAGGTGCACGAATTCTAGGCAAGATCGGATGATTGTGCGACAGTCCCGAACTGACCCAATGGCATCATTATCCGCCATTCAACGTGATACAGTCTCTTCCATACCACCCGAGGTACCTTCCACCATCTCACAGCGTTTGGCTGAGATGGGATTACGCTCACGGCGGCCTTTAAGACGTCTGCCCAGAACCCCACAACATCGATAGAGTCGTTTGAAATGGTATCGTCGTTTGGAGTCGCATCATGGCTACCAGCAGTCTAGCATCGCATAGTGTTCAGCGATGAATCACTCTTAAGTCTTTCAGCAAATGACCATAGGATACGGGTGTGGAGGCGCCAGGACCAGCGGTACCAATCAGTATTTTACACAGGCATACAGCCATTACACAGCCCCTGGTGTGATGTGTTTTACACAGCCCCTGGTGTGATGATGTAGAGTGCTAACTCTTACGCAGATCGCCCCTACTCATCCAACGTACATTTTTAACAGCTCAACGATATGTTCATGAAATTCTACGGCCATTTGCCCTTCATGACACGTCATTCTGGGGTCATTGTCCAACAAGATAATGCCACGACACATACGGCTCGCTTATCTGTGGACTGTCTCCGTGCTATTAATACTGTTCCTTGGCCAACAAGGTCATCATACCTTTCGCCAATCAAACTTGTATGGGACATGCTAGTCCGCCAGATTCGGGCACCCCGAAATGTAGCAAATCTGGAGCAACAATTGAAGAATGCCTGGCATAATGTATCGCAAGATGACATTAGGAAACTTTATCACTCCTTACCTAGACGTATACAAGCATGCATTGCCACCAAGTGTGGTTTCAGCAATTACTGATTTGAAAATTCAATGTGCAATTGTTAACCATTGGTGGGTCTTGAGGCCTTGATTTTGTAATTATTTCATTACCTGTTTTTTTTTTTTTTTCAAAAAGTGTAAAAGAAACTCCATTATATTAAAATATGTTTAATTATTAATTCATCAATTTTTTATCATTTCGTAACTTTAGCTTAACTTTTGGCAATTTGGAGACATTCTCGTCAATTTAGCACCAGAATTTAAAAATCACCAAATTCGTGATATTTACCAAGTAAGTCACAATGCTCGCCAAATTTATCGCCAGCTGTTATATGATTGTCTTCCACACTTTTGGAAAGACCTCTTATGGGCGGGTTTTGTGCTGTATGATACTTATTACTGCTGATTTCTACCACTTTCTAACAGAGTTGAAAAGTGTTTATGCCTTTGTTAATTCTGTCTGTCTGTCTGTCCGTTCGCATAATAACTGCCATAAAAATGAATTTATCAAAATGAAGTTTTAATATGCTGTTGAAACGGTCTGTGGGACATATGGGAATGGAAATAAATAATAATATCACGCAATTAGTTTCGGATTTTATTCAAGTTGAAAAAATGACATACATTGAACCCTATGGGACTTAATTTTCCAAGCATTTTTTTTAAGCAAAGTTAATATTTACAAATTGTTTCGAACATTTTAGGAAATATTCAAATTATCACATAAAATGTATAAAAGAAATTTCAGCAAAATATGTTGGATAGTTTTTTAATTAAAAATTGAAATAATAATTACACCCATATCATATGAAGAGATCACGTGACTAGTTGTGAAATAAAAGATGGCTTCCATTTCCTTTCGCTGTGTAAAGATCGTGATGTTTAAAGATCTTTTAAATTTGTATTTAGTTTTGCATCTATCCTAAAGCCGCTTTATTTTTTCGTATTATCTGTGTATCTATATTCTGTTCCAACGGAATTACAATATTTTTTATTTTAAATCACCACTAAACTTTGATTATTTCTACAACGAAGACTAATTTTAACGCATACAGAATGTAAACAAATCAAGCTATTGTAAGAATAGTTGTATACGAATTGCTGAATTTTTTCACGTAAAATTATTCAGCTCTGGAATCTGGAATGTAAATGATATGAATGAAATAGTCATTGATTTTAACTAGAGAGGCAAATGATTTATATTTCGATGTCGTCACTTGAATGAAGCTCATTTTGTGTAACTATTATTGGATTTATCGATGAAGTTTTAAGTTTTCAAGTATAATAAATTACTGTAGTATTATGATAATTTAATGTCAAATCCAATGATGCTGTTAGGAGAGAAGAAAATTTATTTTATAAAATTGTTTATTGGGCATTTATCACTCGCGGATTTCTTAAGTAAGAAGCCAGCGGGCGTATTTATAGTTTACTCTGACTTTTAAAGAAGGCCCTAAATAAATGTCAGGAATAAAAAATGACAGCAAAAAGAATTAACCAATGGCTGCGGGAACCTTAGCTATGTAATAATAAATATATTGAATAAGAAATATAATTTATAGGCATCTCAGCTGGAAAATATTAAATTTATCAAATATTAAAAGTTTTAAATATAGATTAGAAAAAAAAATTTACGAACATTTTAGAAATACGTATTATAACTAAAAATATGCTAATAAGCCCCTGTTAAAAGTTGAGCTCAAATGTCAATTTATTTTAAAACGCCATTCCCATAGTTTAGAAACTTCAAGTAACAAAATTTGTTTAAAATGTATTATTACTTTCCTTATATACATAGTACAATGTATAAGGAAAGTATTGCGACGGAGTCGAAAATTCGAATTCGAGTTTTCGACGGGAGAGCACTTTTCAAGCATCGCTAGATACGAATCAAACGGTTTTGAGGTGATGTCTGTGTGTGTGTGTGTGTGTGTGTGAAAGCATATGTCAGTGAGTCTGAGGAGACGATATCTCACGAACGAATAGAGCGATTCGAACGAAATTTAGTACAACAATTACAATCCGTGAATATTGGAAGCCCATTGTTTTCAAACGCAATCGAATGCTCAAAACCACCCTAAATTTTCTTGTGAAATATTAAAAAATCATGAAAAAATCAAAACCTTAAATAAAGTTATGAAAATAAGCATTTCTTATACAATTTTTTCTTAAAAAACTATTCACATCAACTTTAGAACGCTAGCATGAACCATTATAGAGATATTGCACATTTTTCAAATGAATGTATCAAAAAATCACTCAAAATACAAAAAATATATTAACTAGTGTGACATATGTTCACTTTTCATATCTAATATCATGCGATAAATTTGGTGACATCATTTACGTTTATCTAGCTCGTTCCATTCATAAGAAAAGAGACTTTAAGTAATACTTTCGTATTTGAACTTCAATAGCCATTTATCTCCCATAAGAATAACTTATTTCTCCGCCCATAACGCTTGGCGAGATTTTGACGGCGAATTTGGCGGAATATCTCCAATTTGACGACTTTTCTAAATGTTGCCAAATTAACGAAATTGTTGCCAAATTGACAAAAATAACGCTAAATTATTGAAAATTACGACTAATTGACGAAAATTCAATATCTTGGAAAGAATATAAGTATATATTATAAAAATAACCTATATTATCGTTCATAACGTTTGGCAAAATTTTGGTGACGAATTTGTCGGAATATCTCCAACTTGCTGACTCTTTAAATGTTGCCAAATTGACGAAAATATTACCCAATTGATGAAACCGTCGCTCAATCAATGAAATGACGACTAATTGAGTTCAATATCTTTGAAAGAACATAAGAGTAGACTATAAGAATAACCCATTTTTCCGTGCATCCATAACGCTTGGCGAGAAATTTAGCGGGATTTTTGCCAGTTTGGCGTCTATTTTAAATATTGCCAAAGTGTCAAAAATGACGCCAAATGGGAAGTAATGTTTCGCAAATTCTGATTTTCATCATATGACGGGCATACCTTCTAGTATATAAGAAATGATTTTCTCTCTGTTTTTCTATAACACTTGCTGATGCACTTGGCGAACTTGGCGAATAATCTACCAATTTGGCGAATAATCTACCATAATGGCCAATTTGGCGATATTTCACCCCAGATTGACGAAAATATCGTCAAAATTGCAAAAATGACGCCTCATTGATGAATTAATTATTAAAATTTTTTAATAAATAAACTGTGTCGCTTATTGAGATGATAATATTGATAATTGTTTATTTAGAGTTGCGCGAAATATAAGTTAATTGGGTACTTTGAAATAGTTTTACATGTTGTCATCCAGAAAATCGCAAAATGTTCAACTCAACGTTAAAAACACAGTACCGTGGATCTTATACATTATTTTTTTACTGTAAAAGGACTAAATTCATTCTATTATATAAGGAAAGTCATCTGCTGTCCACATCAAATTTTTTAACTACTAGTCGTAAATTTATTTCACCGTCAATTACCCATTTTACAAGATGTGACCAGCGATTCGGGTCGCAACTGGACAGCCCTGCAGATGTACAGACACATATAATATATGAAATATATATGTTACGGTAAAAATGATTAATCAGTGATTATGCATAATCGCCGGTATTGTGCATGATCGCCAATCATCTTGTTGATTTTGATAAATTTCACTAAATTTCTGACTTTTACATAAACCCGATTTTACATAATTCCCAAATTAAGTTGTTAAATTCGATAAATATACCAGTATTTCTCACGTTTGCCGGCGATTATGTAGATTTCCTAAATACATTTGGTAAGTTTGATACCTATCGCCAATATTTAAGTCAATCCACCATGTGAAAACTTACTTTATAGCAGAATTTACTGTACAATTTTTTTACATCTCAGAATGATATCTCATAGACCCTATTCATTTTCATAGTATCCCTATTCATCTTCCCATAGTATCCCTATTCATCTTAAACAGAACCGTAGCAAAAAAAAAAAAAAAATTCAAATGGCTGGGGGAAAGGGAAGATAAAAGACTACATTCTAAAAAACTTAGCACGTTCTAGTAATTTTTATTTCATTATAGTATACTAGGAGTTCCGCCCCCTGCCCGCTACGCTTCGCCAACCCCCATAACCGTCGACGCCATAACTGGCTCGCTCTCTTAGAGCTCACTTTACGAGCTATTCCAATCCGAAGTAATGTTTAAATCTAAAACGGTTTATTTCACCGTGGTTTTCTATTATTCCTCTACAAACGCACCAAATTTCATATTTTGTATGCTATAGTTTTTGCGGTACAAGACGGAGAAACTCGAGAGACGAGCCGATACAGAGGAACATTTTTCATTTCAGAAGTGCATAAAAAGTAGAATAACTTCATAAACTAAATCAAAACTAAAAAAGGGCTCCGTCCTGCAAAAATTCAGCTATGCTGATATATACCTGTAAAAATTCGCGGTTTTGCTACTGTTAGTCTGTCCAAGGCATGAACTCGCATTTCAAATATTTTGTCTTTGAATTTGGCATTAAATATTTCTTAAATTAAATTTTAAATCGAAAAGCGATTTATTTCAACGTATTCCCCAAACCCTTTCCCCAACCCCCTTTCTTTAGAAGTGTACCAAATTTCAGACTTTTATATGCTATAGTATTTGCGATATGAAGCAAAGAAACTCGAGGAACGAGAAATTTGCCGAACGGCTGCGGCGGCGGCGGCGGCGTTAGCTACTTCTTTTTTATATGGAGAGATTAAAATAAAATGGTATTTCGAAGGGGATTTCGAGAGACCCTAAAATCCCTCAATTTTGCCTAAAACTTTGATCTTATATGGAAATGCTAAATAAATTTAGATTTTAATTTCAAGTTGTCTAGATTTAGGCAACTTGAAATCAGTGACGTAGCTAGAAATGTTCGCACTCGAATCCTGTTACACAAATGTCATCCTCTTTTGTTAGTAAAACATAATTTAGTATATTTTTAATTTGTATCTAAATAAACATACAAAATTTTAAATTGCTTTGACTAAATGATATGTACTAAATTTTACATAATTCATTATTTGAATAATGCTTAACAAACAATGAATATGCGATTTTTCTTTTAGGTATTAATTTTGCCACCCCTTCGAAATATGGCGCCCGGAACAGGAACACAACTCGCAACTCCCCTTAGCTACGCTACTGCTTGCACTTGTACCTTGTAAATTATTTTTTACTATAATTGTAGTATGAACGATAAAGGGCGCCATTTCTTAGGTAGTGAGATAATTATATTTAACAAAATATAATCACAACGAAATATTTTTTACCTTTATACATTCGCTCTTAAAATGAAAAAGAGATAATAAAACAATCCCGCCGACGTGGTGGTCGAGCGATCAAGGCAAGCGTTTCCTCGTGCACGCTCGGTTGCCGGGCTGTGGGTTCGAGTCCCACCTTTAGGCATGGATGTTGTGTCGTTGGGCGCAGTGTGTTCCGCCCCCACTGGTGCGCTGGAGCAACGTCATGTAACGGCAAAATGGTTCACAATTCTGGCCGAAGTATAGGTGAATGATGGAATATCAAGTGCCTGGCCATTTGTAAAAAATAAAAATAAATAAACATCCCAAAATGGGAGCTTTTCTAACAAAGTAATAGTGATACAGCCATCTACTGGAGAGTAAATTGAATAAATCACGTTGAAATAAAGGTTACTTGAAGAGAAAACATGATTTATCAAATTTACCATCCTAGACTGGCGATTATGCATAACGTCCTGTAAATTTGATTAAGTACGATTTATCATATTTACCACTACGAACTGGAGAGTATGCATAATCACCGTTCAAAGTGATTAATTCGCAATATATGAAATAAATTTATCAATTCACCAAGATGGTGGGTGATTATGCATAATAATCGGATTTATCACATTTACCGTAACATATATAATATTTAAAAGTCTTTACAAAATAGTAAAGTAGCATTTAATTGCTCTAAATAGCATTAGCAAAATTTTAAGTAATCCTACGCAATGAAATGGCATACCGAGCCAAACTAAATTTAACATTTGTCCTCATAGCAAATGTTCTCCACACGGTATAAATTGATCCACTTACATCAATTAGCCGTACACCTTATTTGGTGCAGCTTCCTAGATTTGAAATTAATAGGACAAAACCACGAATTAGCAAATTCAGTATTTTTTTTTATATAGAATAGACTTTTAAAATATTATCGATATAGACAGCATGCAAAAATATTGCATTTTTAATTTTTCGCAATCTTATACTCTTTAGAGAGGTGGAATGATGTTAACCGCTTTGGGCTTAAATAACCTCTATCCAAATGGTTGCGGCCGAAAACTTTACATATGACTAGTCGAGTAAAACAAAATTAATTTTGTACTTGAAATGGCAGAATTAGTGTCAATATGAAATTTACACAAAAAAGTTATTTCAATTTCTGTATTATCCCTTGGTCATTTAGCACCTGCGAAAATAGTGATTTGGAATGGAACCATCAGTTTAAGAATTACCTTTCCCTCCTCTTTCATATTTATTGCAAGTAAACAATTTTTAATTGTCCCAAGAAAACTCCTAATGCTAAAATTGGCAATGGACAAATGTGGGCGTGGCCATATATACCAATTCTACATGTCCTGGTTATTCGCAATTACATCTTGTAGATATCGTATAAACAATGGTTTTTTCCATAATGAAGCATAATTGTCTTCTAAATTAGTTTAAATTCTTACAGTTAGAAGGGCCGCCGTAACCCTTGCCTTATATACTATTTCCAAAAGTTAAACATAAAAGGCCCGGATGTAAAGGAGCGGTGGTTAAGGCGGGAAGATATCACGAGGTTGACTTGAGTTCGATCTTCAGGGTTGCTCAAACTCTCCCCATGTCTATGTGAAATATTGGCACGGTAAGTCAGGTGGTCTGAAAGTCCTTCCGTTGGTCTGAGTATGACTTATCGGTACGAATACAATAAGTATATAAGTAATATCTTAAAACCGGTCGGGGTGTATGTTGTTCCCCTCCTTTCCCTTTAAAATAGTTATAAATTTTATATTGGCAGTACTACACGTACTGTTGGCAGTAGATTATCCGAACATGCGCGTGATATTAAAAGTATTCGAAATTGTTATTAATGTTATTTTTATCCCGGTTTTCGATAAAACCTCTCTTTTAACTAATTGTAAAGATCCACGTAATATGTTGCTTCTTGAAATTTATAATTATCGTGATTCCATTTGTAATTTCAACCCTGTTCGAAACCACGGTTTCACGTGGCTTTTCACTCTGGACCCCTTAAGAGTTAAATCATTGTCTGAATTTTTAAACACCTAAATATGTTATTTTTTTATATTTCACATCTGCTGCGTCAATTTTATAATTATATATTTTTCATTCCAACATTTCCCCTTGTGTAACCTATCAATTAATAATGTGAAAATTCAGTTCGAGGTTTTCGACTGGGTGTAAAAGCCAATGTATCTTTTTCTCTAGTATAATGGACTTTTTACAATGATGATTTTAACGTCTTTTAGTATTATCAAATAAAGACTTATAATCTAAAGTGTTTATTCTTTATAATTTAATTTATAAACATGACCCCGTATATTTTATTATTGAAGTATCGGTCTAAATTAACATGGAAAAAAATTTAAACAACCTCACTCACTGCACAGGTAGCGTACCCACGTTTTCATATAGACGGCCCATGTTGTTTTGGGATAATAGTTAATTCTTCTACATATTTAAATTGGATGCAGGCTTATTTAACAGGATTGACTAGAGTTTTGCTAGTATTAATTAGACTAACTGAAATCATACTTTACATAAAATATATTCTGTAAATGTTATTGGTGTATATGGCCTGTAAGCAAAATATTTCATTTTTAATTTTTTGCAATCATACTTTGTGAGAAGATATTGTGACATTATCAGTTTGGAAATAACCAAGAGCTGGGTAAATAGCTGCTGTCGAAAAAAATTAGCTCTGACCTGTTGGTCTATAAATGAAATAAAATTAAATGTGGACTTGTAATGGCAGAATTAGTGCCAATCCACCCAAATAATTATTTCAATTTCCGTATTTTTCTTGACCGTTTTTGCACTTTCGGAAATAATGATTTGGATTGAAACCAGCTTCTTAAAAATTTAGCGCCGCCTCCTTCATATTTATTTCAATTAAACGTTATTTTAATGCCTCCAAAAACTCTGAATGATAAAAATGGGAGGGACAACTTGTGGGCGTGAAAAAATACAGAATACATGTCCCGATGATAAATAATTATGCCTTGTCGATATGTTTTAAATAAAGCTTACTTTCTATAATTGAAAATAATTACCAGGATTTTTGATATGGTTAATTTCTTATAGGTGACATGGCCGCCCTTGACCGAGCTCCTATGCAAAGTAAAGTACCGGGTCCCCATTTCAACTATTAGAAGGGGTGTATATGTTTTATTATCGAAGTATCGCTCTAAATTAACATTAGCGAAATTTTAAACAACCTCACACAGTGGATTTACAGGTAGCTTACCATGTTGTCGAGTAGTTATGTGTATATACTACCTTTCACAAATTAAGCATGTAACAGTGAGTCGTGCATAATTCATAGTGCGGCACTGATTGACTACAAATTTCACCGGAAAATAATCTGAGTAAATAATCATACACATTTTAAAAGAATAAAAACGAAAACATGGAAGTATTTCATTTAACCCTAAATTGATATAACGGAATCTATCACACTACCAAGATCAAAAGCGTGATGTTCAACGATGTTACTGGACTGGTTGTGTGTTTCTGATTCTCTCTAGACTAGCACATGTCTATTGTTTAATTGCAGGACAAATCTGAATTCATCTTTGAACAGAACATTCCGCTCCAAAAGTTATGTTGGGTATACATCACATAACTTTGGGAGCGGAGTGTATATACAAATTGTTTATAAATGTATCAATAATATTACAGAAAGTGATAAGAAATTCAAAGAAGGTTTAGTCGCCTATTGTGTTTTATTTTTATCTACGTTGTGTTGTTGTGACTTATCCCCCGTGGTGAAGGTTTTTTATCTACGTACATATAATTATAGAGAAGCTTATTTTTTTCGCCTAACATTTTATGCATACAGCCTGCAATTAAGTATTTTCATTCTTTTTGTTATAACGTATAAGTCAGAATACATTTTATGTATACTGTTGAGAAAATTGACTTAGAAGTAACTATGAAAGAGCACCTTTATTTCCGTTGACTTCAGAACTGTTTTCATCTATAAAACAGTTTAAAATAAGTTATTCTTCTTTTCTGAGTTGAGTTGATAAATTCCCAACATCCTCCCCTCTTTGCAATTTTGACAAAATTTTAAAATTACAAATCTAATATTTTGGGAATCTTTATAATACGTCCTGATCTCGAAATTTTAGTTTCAGGTATGATTGAAGATGTAGGACATTCACTGGATTCGTTTGGAATCTGAAAAGATTCTAAAGCAATGTCTGTTGTTGATGACGATACCTCTAATGGAAATAGTAGTTGAAATGGTCTTATCCCTTCCCCGTTGGCCATCTTGACCTTAATGCTATTCTTGCATGTCCGTCAGGACCAGGATAAATTTCCATGACTAAACCAAGGAGGCCATTCAATTTGTTTCTCATCTGTTGAAATTAGAACCTCATCTCTTACTCTTAAAGTTTCTTCTCTGCTTTGACCTCGATGTACTAACATGGCTAAGTATTCATTACGGAATCTCATGCATAAATCTTTTCGTAATTGTTGGAGGTAACACAATCTTCTATTCAAACTTTTGCTATCGATCACATCAAAATCTGTTACCTCATTGTTCGTAATAACTTGCATGAAACAGACAGGTGTTAATGGCTCCAGCCCTTCAGTATTTCCATCAACGTAAGTTAGAGGTCTAGAATTAATTGTAACTTCACAGTCGCACAGAATTGTTTCAAGCTCTTCATACTTGACTACGGCTCTGCCTAATACTCTTCTTAGTAATTCTTTGACCATCCTCACTAACCTTTCCCACCATCGACTCTTCAATAATGTACTAGCATGACAGCCACGGGACAACAGGTCCGCTACATTGAGAGTCCCGGGAATGTGATACCAGTTGTTAGAATCGGTGTACTATCGAATCTCTTTTACCCTGTTGCCGCCAAAAGCACTCCAATTTTCTTTATTTTTTATCCAAGTCAATGCTACCGATGAGTCGTTCCAAGATATGATTCGCAGTTCGACAGATTGAAAATTTTAATGACTCGCACATATAGTAGTCTAGTAGCAATAACAGCCGACATGAGTTCCAACCTCGGAATCGCAATTTCTTTTAATGTAGAAACTCTTGATTTGCTAAGTACAAGACTTACGGTTGTGTTTGTTCCATATTTCCATCTTATAAGTTTTGCCGCGGACGCCAGTTTTGTTGAGAAAATTGACTTATAAGTAATTATGAAAGAACACCTTTATTTCCGTTGACTTACAGAACCGTTTTCATCTGTAAAACAGTTTAAAATTAGTTATTCTTCTTTTTTGAGTTGAGTTGATAAATCCCCAACATATACTGTAAAAAAGCAAAGCGAGTTACGGCAATTGGCGAGTGTAGCGAGCAGGGTGCGGAGTCCCCTAGTAGTGTAAAATTATCTAGAAGTAATCGCAAAATTTTAGCAATATATTAAACTTCATTAAAAAGAACCATTGTTTCTAAATAAGTAAGGGTATATGGAAAAATCTGATTTTCAAATGTATAAAATATAAAAGTACTATATTAAATCAGAGTAGTTTTATTTTTAATTCAAAAGTCTTCCTGTACTAAGCGTTTAAAAATTTCAGATCATATTTTCCGTGATGCGACAGAACCGATGTCTCAATGTTTTATTTTATCAGAGATTCTTTGAAGCGTATAACAGTTGGCTACACTCGAAGAATTTGTTAGGTGACAATTGTGATGCCAACGAAAAGTAAGACATGGTTTATTTTTTATGAAACTGAAAAGCACCATTGTGTAATAGAGGTGTCGAAAAACTAGACCATTCGACTGGCCCTAGGGCATACAGCAGCTGTTTGAGTGGCCGGCTGTGTGTAATAGAGGTGTGTCATCTGGAAATAAGGACGGAGATGGATTATCGTCTGCATAGACACAAATTTACTACCCAAAGTTATAGCAGTATCAACTCTAATCAAAGCAGCTTTCAATCAAGATGCTCAAGATAAAACGACCACGGACTGACCACAAGTAAATACTTAGTGTTTTTCCGAACCAACCAGATGGAGAAGACATGGGAGTTCAGTTTTTGGACTCTGCAAGAAAAAGATAATTTCCTAATGATGCCCTGAACAGAAGGACGGAGTAGTTCGGCGCTGTCACCTAGGTTTAAGAATGATCTGCCGGGGAGAAATTACAAAAAAAAGTGATTATGGATCATATATCCAGTGTCGACCAGCATATGATGTAAAAGTAATAAAGTGTTTCTCAGAGCAAGGTCCTTCAAGTCAAGAAGGTGTATGTACTTTAAACAATTCATATTATTATGAGGTGATAAATAATTATCAAAAGAACAATATTAATCAAGTTAATGACATCACATATTATCCTTAAATTTAATACAGTGACTAGATTTAATAATGATAAGGTGATTAAATGATGAGACTAATATAATAATAATACCAGGAGTGGCGACACGTCACAATTTCAATACACTAATTACTAACAAATGGCAAATCTCAAGCAGATCCAAAAGTCATTTTATTATACAAATCATCCTACAGACGTAAATACAGCCAAAGAGCTTTCGAACATCTTCCATGTTCATCCTCAGTGGCAATTCAATTAGAAATAGATGCTAACGTGCTTAAATACAATTCAATACTGTTAAGTAAAATTTGAATGTCATGAAATTGTCAGCCGCATAAAATAGTGGATTATAAATGAGATTTAAATTATAATTTATACAAATTTCAAAGCTAAATGCTTTAAAAAACAGTTTAAATATGTAATAAGTATTTTTAGAAAATAATTATAAATTAATGTAACTATGCAAAGGTTTAATATGCAGGGAATCGAGAACGAGTCGCCAGACATAACTTAAGACCTGAACAGGGTCAAAATTACAAATAGAAGTACGATATGAGTAAATGAAAAGGGATTCATATAGTAAAATAGAACGGGGATTATTACAGCTAATTAAAAGAAAATATTTTTCAAAAAGGGGGCGAAAATTATCTTTATTCACGAATTAGGCGAGGGCAGTCGTTAATTTACCTTTTCTTTATGTCTCTTGCATGTTTGGACAAAGGGATACCAACCGTACGTTTAGCACTACCGATATAAAATTTATAGCTATTATCCGGAAAAAAAAGGATACAGCGTACACCCCAGCAAAATTTGTAAAATTAACATTATCCTTAAATTTATCAGTTCGAATACGATTGAACAAGGTGGTAACAGCCGAATAAGCGGGTTTAAATTTAAATTCGGTACAAAAATTAATAAGTGGAAGAAGAATTTTAGGATGGTAAGGATAAACTGATAATAAACTGATTTATATTTATTGACTGATATAATAAGAAACTGATTTATATTTATTTATTGTGTAATTACTGACTTTCCCCATTAATACAGCAATCAAGTTATAGCAATCAATGCCCCACTATCTTTCAGCATTGATTGCTGTAACAAAAGCGTGTTATTACCAAAACAACTCAATTGGTTCCTATGAGTTTTGTAGGACCAAAATTGAATGCACAAGTCCGGCAAAGTATTAATTTAGACGCCACCTAACACTATTTCAAAACACTATATTAATGTCTGTATTAATTGTATGAATCAGACAAACCACACTAATGATACTATTTTGTGGAACATATATATATTTGATAACATGCTATAATAGCATGCGTCCGTAGATAACGACAATTTTCTGTTGCTAAAATTTCAATAATAGCAGATCCGACCCAATATAGTGCTGTTTTCTTCACTATGAGCAGGATTCTAAAATCGGCTCAGTTAAGTTTACATTCTGTATTTACTTTGATGTTAGTGGATAGTGACATATGTTTTCCAATTCATGTTCGTTTATAAGCAAATCTAAATCATCAGGATTCTAAGTAGGTATATATGTATCTATGCATACAAACATGTATATATGCATTCATATTTAAGCATTATATATATGTATTCATAAGTATGATATATGGGATATATTAGTTATCGAGTGCTCATCATCTAGTAATATAACTAGATAAGTTTAAAAATACTCACAAAATTCGTCTATAATTAGAAATGACTGCCCCCATTGCAGATCACAGCGTACATGGATTGATTTTACACTTTTAATGTATTGGGGGCGCGGTAGCCCATTGGTTAGCGCGCTGGAGTTGCACTCGGTAGGCCCGAGTTCGATTCCAGCCACTGCCAAAACTGCCGCCGTGTTCACGCGGAGTACGATCACGTTAAACATGTGGGTCCGTAAGTCCTTCCGAGAGGTTGGTGGTAGGGGAAGGAGGGTACGGTCCCTGTGGATGCCTCCCCCACTGGGTTCCGGTCTAAATTGGGTGGCACTTCCCGGCCGTCCAAACAGTTACCTTACACCTTTCTGGTAGGTCGGACGGTCTGGGTAACAACAACAACAACTTTTAATGTATTATTTTGCAAGGAATTTCTTCCTACTATTACAGGTATTAGGTTTTTAACGAGCTTTTAATTTCATGCATCATTTAATGCGATAAAACGTATTATAATAGATAAAAACAAAGCAAAAAAAATGAACTATAGTCTGCAGCAAAAAACATGTATTGCTACGGCATTTTTTAAAATATTGATTTTTTTATGCAAAACTTATTGGACTGACTGTATTAAAGTAAATAAGTTCAATTTTATTAAATATTCATGACAGTTTCATATAAAATTCTGAAGGCATTGTAAACAAATATAAATTCTTTAGGCGGAAAAATACCCAGCCTGCATGTATCTTCTTTCAAGATCTCCACAACCCTAGAGAGAAATGTCATTTTATTACAAAAGTAACCATTCTACTAAATTGAGTGGGAAGAAATAAATGCATTTCTTCAATGTCTGTATATTCTGTCTCCTCTCGTCGTCTAGGAAAGCTCAAAAATATTAGAAATATATTTCTCTAAAGAAAGCCATCTTGATGCGTCTTTTAAATAAAGTATGAATTCCGGGGATATATTTTTATTCCCTCTATTCCTGAGAAAAAGAAAAAAAATGTGCGCAGCACATAACTTTCTATACATACTTAATTTCGAATTTTCTCTTTTTGTCTTATTTTTACAAAGTGATCATCGCACATTAATGGCTATATGAGATCTTTTCATAAAATGTGTGAATCCGAATTTGCAGTTTTTAAATATAATTATTGCTCATTTGAAAATTTGGCGTCTTTTTTTACCATAACTCGTTAAAATTCAGCATATTTGGGTAGTAGGAGTGGTTTCATTTTTTCTTTCACTACTATACATAGTGTAAATGCCTTTAAACACGATGCGAGAAATATGAACAATGCATAGAACCGATAACTTATTCTTCGAACTTACATTGTGTTAAATAAAAATTGAACGGTAAGTAATTACCATTCAGCTTCTCGAATGTACTTTTGCATATGCAAATGTCACTCAATTTTACTAGTAATTCTTGCAGTTTGCTGAAAGTGGACCACCAGACACAAAACGGGTCACAACGAAATACGTGTAGCTGTCAACAGTTGCTGGACGAAAACCTGGTAGATTTGTTCAATCTAACATAGAAGAGTAACAGTTTCACTACTTATAAATAAATTGAATCTGTGACCAAGTCAGACGACCTCTCATCGTAAAGTTTGTGAAGCAAATATTTACATTGCATGAGGTACAAGACCAATATAAACCAGCTAGTCATAAGAATTTGGTCTCTAGTGTATATTCTTATCATATACATCATATACATGTCAGAGAAATAAAAGTTTAAAATAACATGGCCGATTCAATGATGCCAGTCCTCCCCGTAGCCCGTGCAATGTTCCTCAAACATCAGTCCACACAAAAAGTTTACTGGTCCACACGATGAAAAGAAGTCGAATTATGAAATATGTACAAAAGATAGGGATATAATGAAAGAAACAATTCTTAGGAGTTCAGAAACTCATTATCATGAAAATGTTACCCGGTGAATAATTAGCAAGATTTAGTCTCCAGTAAATGCCCGAAAAATATGGTTAAGATACAAAAAAAATCTGATGTGGGCAGCACATGACTTTCCCTGCAGACTTATATTAACGTTCTCTTTATTTTAACTAAATTTATTTCACTTTTAATTCAATTTTCGTTCTCATTCGGTAACCGGGCTTATTTTCAAAGGTGGCGTAGGGAAAGTACGAAAAACTAAAATATCTCGAGAACGGCTAGTCCTAGTGTAATGGGGTTGATCTTATTCCTTTCGTCGTTAAAAATTACGTATTAAATCAGCATTTAATGGATATATTTGAGTATACCCAGTTCTTTAGTTTAGATTTGGACGATTTTTGCGGGCCATTTTGCAAAAAAAGGCGGGTCATTTTTTTTCGAGTCATACTAAAATCTAATCAGCACCAAGGTAACCCACAAGTGACTCATCTACCGAATTTTGTGAAATTCGGTCCATCAGTTTTTCAGTTAGAGTGGATACAAGCTTTTGCGGGCCATTTCGCAAAAAAAGGCGGGTTCTTTTATTCCGAATCGTACCCAAAACTAATCAGCACCAGACTCGCTCACAAGTAACTTACCTACCAAATTTTGTGAAATTCGGTCCATTAGTTTTTTAGTTAGAGTGGATACAAAATCTGCACAGACAGACACACAGACACACAGACAGATACACAGACAGACACACAGACACACACACAGACGTCACGCTAAAAATAGTTTTTTCGTATTCTAGAGGTCTCGAAACGTGTAGATCCTTCGAAAACTCGAGTTGTGATTTTCGGCATGATTCCAATACTTTCCCTATACATTACCATGTATTGCAGGGAAAGTAATAAAAAAATAAAAGTTATTATAGTTTTAATTGGAGTCAAATTTACTTTACTTTAATATAAAGTTAGTTATAGGGTAAAGCGGGGTTAGTTGTCATAAAACTTATTTCTAGATCAATAGATGATGTATACAGTCCTTCTATTTAAATAGAGCTAACAATGTCATTTGTTGGACTTAGTTGAAAAGTGGCTGTCATTTCGTTTCGAGGTTTGACATCAAAAATTCAGTTTTTAACGCTCTATGTAAATATTTTGTATTTTGTGATATATATTTATTCTGTACTCCTAAAAGTACACATTAACGTATTATTGTAGATCGTCGAAGCTTAGTTCCTGTTCATATGCATTATTTACTGTTTGCTTTTAAATTTTGAATCACAGCATGTTCAGATAAAACTGTTTACTAAACTGACGATATATAATGAAGGTATATACTAAAATGACATGTATCATATTTATTTTTTACAATACTTAAAATTTAATTTAACAAATACAAGTTATTTGGTCCGCAGTAGGAAATTTGGCATATTACCGGTTCTCGATAAAAAAAATTGCCTTATCTGTCGATTCGTGATATGATTTTATTAGCAATCATTGAGCTTGAATATTTACATTTTTCTAACCACTATATTTGCGGGTTCAGAACTGCTGGCTTGCCAAGCACGAATACAGAAATCAATCCTGGTTTGCAAAATTCATTTTATTATAATCCAATGCATCTTAAGAACAAATTAATTGTTTTTTTAAATAAATCTGTGCATTTCTGTATTGCGGAAATACTAATATAATAAGTTTATTCAACTGTATTTTTATCTTACCAGATTCAGTGCTGCAGGCTAGTCAAACAGGAAAAAAAAGCAAAATTATCTTGGTTTACTAAATTCACTTTATTATAATATAATACATATAAAGAACAAATTAAATTCTGTAAAAAAATCTACATAGTTCTATATTGTGTACAAACTAATATAATGACTTTATGGGATTGGATGTTTATGAACTATTCAATGTTTCATCCAAAATTCCGAAGAAACTGTAAATAATATAAACTCCTCTTATGATACAATGCTTTCTTTTTTTCTCCCAAAGCTCTCTATAACCAAGAGAGAAATGCATTTTCATCATAATATTTATTATTCTAGTTAAATTGCATGAAAACACTAAAAGAAAATGTGCAAATATCTTCAATGCACTTCACATAATACAGCCCTTCATGCACAATATATGTATAGGGAGCCTATTGTATCAAAATGCTTGAGACAACTGATTGTAATAAATCTTGTTTTATGCTGCGAATTAAAAAGTATTTTAAGAAGTACTTTTGCAGCAATTTTTAACTACTTTTGCAATTTTTAGGAAATTTTGATATATTTTAGTCTATTTTACTGGATCATTGTATTGGACTTCAATTTTTTTATAAACTGCAGTTCAAAACTAAAAGTTGCATATAAAACAATATGGTAAACACATCAACCAATTAAAACTTTAAAATAAACAAGAGAGATCAATCATGCTTAAAGCATTGATTATGAAACACTTTCCAACTTCAATGCAATTTTATTTAAACATGTCAAAAATGCAATGCATTCCTCGGTAATATTTTAAAACTTATCACAATACTACATTAATTTATTATATTTGAAAACTTCATCGAAAACAACTGAAATTCATTCAAATGACGTCATAGAAAAAATAACACGCCTGGCTCTCTTTATAAAAGCAGCATTTCATTCATAAATAATTTCCCATTCATGTCATTCATTACAATACTATAATAATTTACTTTATTTAAAAATTAAGACCATAGAGCTTCAAGTAATTAAACACTATGCGTAAAACTTCTTCGAAAAAAATCGTCCTTCTCTTTTTAAAATCAGTGAATATTTCACTCATATCATCTATGCAGACTCCATGAACTAAATGATTTTGTGTTAAAGAAATACAGCAATTGCAATAAAACTCATTCTACATATTTTGCTGTTTACATTTTACATAGGTGAAAAATAGGCTTCGTTGTAGAAATAATCAAATTTGAATGAGCATTTAAACTCAAATATATTGTAATTGCGTTGTTTCAGTATGTAGATGCATAGAATTTAAGAAAAATAAAGTAGTTTTAGGACGGATACAACACTCAATATAAATTTAAAAGAACTTTAAAAATCACGATTTTGAACAGGATGGATGCCATATATCATTTTGAAGTAGGTCATGTTATCGTTTCATATCATGGTCACGTGATCGCTTCATATAAGAGGTGTTATTATTATTTTAATTTTTATTTAAAAACTACTGAATATATTTCGCTGAATTTTTTTTATATATTTTATGGAACAATTTGAATATTAACTAAAATTTTCGAAGCAATTTGTGAATTTTAAATCCGCTTAAAAAATGTTTTAAAAATTAGGTCCCATAGGGCTCAGTGTATTTCATTTCTTCAACCCGGGTTCAATCCAAAACTAATTGGGTGATATTATTCATTTATATTCTCATAGGTTCTACAGACCGTCTGAACAACGTACTAAAATTTCATTTTGATTAAGTCATTTTTACGGCAGTAATCGTGCTAACGGACACAGACAGACAGACAGAATGAACAAGTCATAAACACTTTTCAACTTTGTTGTAAAGTGTTAAAAAGTATTATTTTGTGCATATATGTTATTTTATGCGACAAAACAATTTCATCTGATTATAATGAATTTTAATATAGAGGAAGAGGCGGAAGAAACCCCAAACTGCACCATACTGCCGAGGAATTTCAAATAATCATAAACTAAAATTATTCAACCCACCATCCGAGAATCCTATGCAGAATCCGATCTATTCTGTAGAAGGAAGAAATTATATTATTAACTAAAGGTTTTATGTTTCGGTTGATGGATTCTCGGATTGGACAGGATTGGATCATTTTGACATTCTAATTATCTTATTATGGACATGTAGGACGGATTGACCGACACCAATGATTCGACAATGCAGGCATGTGTGTATGCTCATCGTTCACCGAGATTCGAACAGAGAAGCTAAGGATAAGTCCCGAGTGAGAATACTCAGCTACTGTCAAGCAACCGTTCAGCAGATGCAGGAACGCCCATATATATTGAGGAGGGACGGATACCACTCGAGTGGAAGATCATTATCCCTCTATTTTATTTTATTTTAGGGAAGAAGCAGACATGAAATGTGTACCAGCAGAGGAAAAATCAAGTATGGTTAGGAGCCCGGATGATAAGCGTTTGCAGGACTGCCCACAATTCGTATGCATAGTCCTAATATGTGGATCTCGAGGCTCTCTAAAAATTCCTATGGGCAACATGTCTATACTTATGACTTTGAGAAATTTATAGTTAAGAGATTTCTTAGTTATGAAAGCATTTTATTTCCTATCTAAAAATAAAGTTTTCCCCTTGAAATAAAGAAATATTACAAAACACTTTTATTGTGTAGAGAGACAAACAAATTCGATTTTGAAGAAAAACGTTTCGTGCAACCCTCTAATATACTTTTCCATATGAAACCCTCAACACCCAGTGGGAAAAAATTATATTGTTTCAATAACTGATATTCTAGTTAAATTGTGTGAAAAGGAAAGAAAACGCACATACACATTCCTTCAATGTTGGTCCTTAGTTTTTCTTTCTCTCCTCGGTGTTCTAAGAGCTGAAAAATATTTGAAAAGTCTTTCCACAAATAAAGTTACTTTCTCATAGGTTTTAAACGAACTGTGAATTCTGTGATATCTTTCTATTTTCTGATTCCCTTTGAGAAAAGGAAACACCAGAGATTTATTGGAGAACTCTATAATACGTATAAAATATATATAAAGAGAAAGCAGTTCCCATTTCTTTTTCACAAACTCAATAAATTATTTCTAGAAGGAGGAATTCAGGATAGCGCTTTTATTGTAGATACCAGTATTGGTGAATGTTTCGCACTTTTTAGCACTCTTCAGAATGGAATAGCCGATGCTTGCAGTATGAACTTTCTTTCAAGAAATGAAATTAAATCAAGAAAACAAAACATAAAAATGTTAAAAGTGTCTATCTTTACTAAACTCTGTTCCTCTTAGAGTTTCCTAAAATGAACAATGATATATGTTTTAATAGAACACCGAATTACTGAATTTACAAAGCTGAAAAATGATTGAAACAAGAAGAAAGCATATAAATTTCATCTAAAAAAATTGGCAAGTTAGCAACATTTCGCAAAATTTGCCGCCAAAGTCGAAACCTTTAAACTAATAATAATTGGTATGGGTAAAAGTTATTTTTCAGGTAGAATAGACTTAATGGGTGGGGGCATGTACCCTTACAGGAAAAGTAACCATATTTAAATATTTCATATTTTCATTATTTATAAGTTAAATATTTTATATATTCATTATTTATAACTTAAATATTTTATATTTTCATTATTTATAAGTTAAATATTTTATATTTTCATTATTTATAAATTAAATATTTTATATTTCATTATTTATAAGTTAAATATTTTATATTTTCATTATTTTTTCAGTCCAGGTTAAAATAATTAAAATAAAATAAATTGTATTGTTGAGTAGAAAACAATGTTTATGTATTGCACGCAGTTCTCTGCGAATGCCAAAGTTTATTTTAATATAAATACTTTTTGTAGTATTTATGTATTGTCTTTTTAAAATAACAAAAATAAAAATGATATGTACATATTTTCTTAACAATTTTTTTTATCAACAACATTTGAAAAATTTCATATTTTGAGACATTTAATTGATTATAATTTAAAAAGTTACAATTTGTAAAACATAACAGTTCGTTATTTTACTCATAAATAATGTTTATACATTTTTGAAAGTTTTCAGCCATTTTGAAGAAATCATGCGCGCAATGCATAAAAGAAATTTTAAAGAAAGAATTTTAAGAAAATCCACGTTAAAGTTAACATTTGATGCTATTTTGACATTCGTGTCACAACACTTTTAATCACAAGTTTCGTTCCAAAGGAATTTTTTCATGAAGTTTATTTTTTAATGTTCAGAAATCTTCAATATTACTCATGACAAAAATTCGGTATTTTGAAATTTTAAGTGGCTCATTGAATACCCTCTTAAAGCAGGAAAACACATTATTAGGCATTTGTAATACTATAAGTATTTGTATGTTTCTTATTTCAAAGCATTCCCTGCTTTTTTTTCAAATATTAACATTCTTATTGGTGATTAAGGGTGCAGCTTGAATGTCTGAGCCTTATTCAAAGTCCGGGCTCAATTTCTCTTTCCAAGCGATTGAATGTTTATATGTGAGGCGATCGGACACAGTTGAGTTTTCATTTTCACAAGTTGTACTACTCACCTGATGGTTTGGAGCGACAAGATGAACGACTGAGATACACGATTGTGTTAGGGTCACTCTTATTTCATGTTTCGAAGAGAAATAATGTAATTGTGTGTGTGTGTGTGTGTGTGTGTGAAGGAAATTTGTCAGGAATATGTAGATGATAAAACCACCGCGCATTATTTAGCTTTTCAGGGTAACGTAATAAAGAATATGGTTACATAAAACTATCAAATTATTTTTAATACCTGATGACATATAAACTAAACTTATGCAATATATCCGATGAGATTTAAAATATTCACATGAAACTATAATCTTACCTGACGGCACATAAATACGCACTTGAATTTCGCACTTCCATTCTTCTCTTTGAACCACATCCAATTAAAATATGGAATCTCCAAATTCTCTTCCTAATTTTTTAAATAAAAAATATTATATTTCGTGCTTGGTTCCAATATTTTACCAAGGAAAAAACACGTTTAATTGCAGTGCTCATGGCATTTTGCATGTTACACCAGGTTTGATTCCTAGTTCCAGATAATTTTTATATTGATGTAAAATTAAATTTAATGCACCACCAGTTTAAATATTATCTTCATTGCTTCCTGCTATTCAGTATCTTGCACGCATATGTGCACAATGAACATATTCTAAATGGATTGTATCTTCTTTCTAAAAAATGTAATGACACTAAAAAAGTTATACAAAAAAATGATATATTATAATGATCTTCAAGTCACGACCTGAGAGTTCACTGCACCATAAATCAAGTAAAAAAGGAAAAAATTAATTAATAAATGAAGATAATTGATTAATTAAAATATAACAATGAAATAATCGCCATCCATGTGAGCTTAATTAAAAATTATCGATAATAGATTATAGTTTATTACAGAAGCTCGTAAAATCCATCAAACGTTGAAGACTGGAAATGACTCAGAGGGAGTAAAAATTTTTGTTTGATGCAAAACCTCGGGATGAGGGAGGTATTTAACACAGGTCGGTTTATTCCTTTTAAACAATTATATATTTTATATCAGAAATAATATATCTCAAGCTGCTGAAAAAAAAGATGAATATAATATTGCTGTTAAGGAAGTTATAGAAAAATATATAATGATACCAATCATTATCAAGCAGTATTATGCTTTATTTATTTTCTACTAATAAATTATGTTATTTATATAGTGTACTTTCTAGGCCATTGTAGTGTTTTCAAATTGTTAACAGATTTTACTTGTCGGCGAATACTTTTCCAAAGATTGCTATTGATCGGTATATCCTTGTTTATATAATGATGTCTGATGATTTCTAGTCGATTTGTATAACAACCATGTTGCTTAATGATTCTGCATAACAGAACTATATATCATCATTTCATACAACAGAACTTTATAACATAATTTTGTAAAATGCAATTAATAACATCGTTTTGTATAATAAAATCAATAACTTCATTTATATAACAGAATATATTATTTTATTCGATATAAATGCTTATTAGAAGTCGCTAATAGATTATAGTTTATTACAGAATATATATATATATACATATATATATATATATATATATATATATATATATATATATATATATATATATATATTAATTCAAAGAAATGCTTCAAGAAACTTATAATTATTATAATTATAAGTATGTTCATTTTTAATGAAATCTTTTAAACCATATACTTTCAATAAAATGAAAGTTTGATTAAAATTGTGCCTCTCAATTTTTCTACAAGGTGCTTGAATATTTAAAAAATCATACTTGATGAAGATTATTCCTCTTCATCAACAGTACGCATTATATATTTTTATGTTACATCATTGCTTTTTATTGTCTAAAGTTAACAAATTCAGCAATATAGCCCTTTAACGCCCCCCCCCCCCAAGATGTATGCGTTTCCTAATTTATAAAATACTGTACTATGCAATAGAATTAAATATGCGAATTTACGAATTTTTCTATTTTGTAAAACTGTAAATGTTTACCACTTTTTTAAAAATATGGGTATTCAAACAAAAGGCAATTAGTTTTAGTTATAACTAAAACAAGTAATACGAAGTCTATAAGTAATAACAAATGCAATAAGTAATAACAAGTCTATAAGTAATAACAAATGCATCAACCAATTAAAATATTAACATAGAGAGATAATTTAATAAAAGCAACTCTAATGAAGCAAATGAAATGAAAAACTGCGTAAATTAAATGAAAGTGACTCCTTTATTTAAAAAAATCGATACCATTACAATATTTTCCGGAGACTCTTAACATATATGTTGAAATAATTCAACAGAAGTCAATTACAGATATTTAATTATCATCAATCTTCTTAAACACTTGAATAGTTTTCAAAATTTTAATTAAATCCCATAATTTTAAAAGATATTCCAATAATGGGCAATCGTTATACCTTGAAATGGTACTTTAAAAGTAAAGATTATCTTTAGGTCAAAGTGAAATATCCCATTCCACTTTTTAAAAGTGGGGCTTCAAATCAGATTAATTAAATGTCATAGCGTTAAAAGTACTTAAATATCTCATTTAGAAAACTCCTTGCGTGTGAAGTGACATTTTAATCAGATAATGGAAAGATAATAATTTTTAATTAAAATGTATAATAGCATTTGCAATGAAGTTAATCATAACTGAGTTTGATTATAAATCAAAAGAGAATAAATGTATTGTCAAAGTACTTCGTAAACGAAATTTTTAAAAAAGTTTTAAGAAGAAATGATTACTTAACTGTCTTTCAAGTATAAAATTGATTAAGAAATTCCTTTATTTATTCCTTTATTGATTAAGAAATTCCTTTATTATCCCTAGTTTTAATTTTTAAAAATAGTGTACACCTTGAAAGCTTTTGTATGAAAGTTTGTTTTACCCATTTGCTAAAGGCCGTTAGAGAGAACACGATGTGTCTTAAATTTCTCATATACGTGTTTTCCACGATATAAAAATATAAAACTTTGTTCTGTACAGTTAATTGATATTAGATATGAAGCGGTTTCTATGGCAAAAGGAAATGCAAACTCCTTCAAGTATCTTTCTAAGCCAAGGTTCTTTAATACAAGGCTGGACACTCAGCCCTGTAACCAATCAAAAAGTTGTCAGCGTGAAGTCATGAGAATTCAGTTTCGTCTTTTGTGATGTCACGGTACAGAGTAAACTTTGAGAGGAGTTGCCAAAACATAAAACGTTTTCGCATTATTAGTATTATTACAGTTAAAAATTGTTCGCTAATTTTGAACTGGAAATATCCAGGCGCAAACAACTTATGTAAATATTTTAAATTGAACTGTTCACACAGAATCCAGTGGTATCCAAGAAAATTACTAACTAACTAACTAACTAACACACTCTCCTAGAGTGCAGAGGCTGGGACTTGGCACTTCGCCTTCTGTCCCAAGGGGAAAACCAAGAAAATTTAGTGACGTCTGTGGAGTAAGATGACAGTCGCAGTTAAGAAGTTCGGTCCCTCTTAAGAGCCCGAGAACAAAATGTGCGCATTCTTAATTCCCATGCCGTTATATGCGCAGAGCGAATTAAAAATAATGAAATCAATCATGCTCGGGATAAGCACCCCCTAGAGTAAGCCACCTCAGTTAGAGAAAGAAAGATTTCTATTCCCAGAATTTTACCCTCGTGACCTGGTGACTATAGTGTTGCCACCCAGAAAACAAATTTGAAAGGAAAATCCATGACTAGGATTCAAACATTGACTAACCTCAGAATATTTATCTCCTCTACGTATTGTTCTGTTGTAATAATTTAGGAGTAAATGTCTACATTTTCTCTCACTACATGTCACTATAATACATGTACTTGTGTTCTGTCATTAAAGTGTGTGACTAAATTACTTATCGGAGCATTTTCCTGTGAAATTTCTATTTTTGGAAATTTTTGGAGGTCAGTGTGTATATTCCCTCTAACACTTGTAAAGTGGGCTTGTACTTTACTTTTGTATAGGAAGTGCAAGTGGTACTTTACTTTTGTATATAAAAAGTGAAATAAAATGAAAATTCTGACAATTACATTCATTTATATAAAATAAACGTTATTTAGAAAATATCTACAAGATTTAAATGTGAATAGCAAGCACATGTATCAATTGAAGATCTTAAGCAACAAAAAAATCGGAGGAAATGAGCTATAAAGTTAAAGTGAGGAAAATATATTTATTTACACATTGCTACAAAACCCCTTATGCTGTGACACATGTATGAAAAGTTTATTGCATGTTGCATATCATGAATAAGAACATTATAAATGTTCCCATGTTCGGTTACATTTTGTTCAGCCATTGTTAGCCACGCCCACACTGTTTGTGAAGCATTGAAATAATATTTATTTGCAGTAAATATGAAACACGAAAGATCAATCATGCATAAAGCATTGATTATGAAACACTTTTCAACTTCAATGCAATTTTATTTAAACATTTCTAAAATGCGATACATTCCTCGGTAAAATTTTTAAAATTATCACAATGCTACATTAATTTATTATATTTGAAAACTTCATCGAAAACAAATGAATTTTATTCAAATGACGTCTTCTAAATATAAATCGCCTCTATATAAAAGCAGCATTTCATTCATAAACATTTTTCCAATCCTTTCATTCATCACAATACTAAAATAATTTATTTTATTTAAAATCTTAAAACCATGGAGGTACAAGTAATTTAACTCTATGCTTAAAACTTTATCAAAAACATCGTCTGACTCTCTGTAAAATCAATGAATTTTTCATTCATATCAGACATATTGCAGACTCCATGAGCTAAATAATTTTGAGTTAAAGAAATTCAGCAATTCTTATACATCTCATTCTACATATTTTGGTGTTTACATTTTCCATAAGTGAAAATTACACTTCATTGTAGAAATAATCAAAGTTTGATGATCATTTAAACTCAAACATATTATAATTGCGTTGTTTCAGTATGTAGATGTCCAGAATTTAAGCAAAAATAAAGCGGTTTTTGGAAGGATACAACACTAAATATGAATTAAAACGAACTTTAAAAATCACGATTTTGATACAAGATGGATGCCATATTTTATTTTGAAGTGGATCACGCGATCTCTTCATATAATGGTCACGTGATCTCCTCATATAAAGTGTGTAATTATTGTTTTAATTTTCTATTTAAAAAACTACTAAATATATTCTTCTAAAAAATTTTTATACATTTTATGGGATAATTTGAATATTTCCTAATATTTTCGAAGTAATTTATGAATTTTAAATTTGCTTAAAAAATGTTTGAAACATTAGGTCCCATAACGTTCAATGCATTTCATTTTTTCAACCCGGGTTCAATCCGAAACTAATTGGGTGATATTATTCATTTATATTCCCATAGGTCCCACAGACCGTCTGAACAACATACTAAAATTTCATTTTGATAAAGTCATTTTTACGGCAATTATCGTGCTAACAGAAAGACAGACAGACAGAATGAACAAAGTCATAAAAACTTTTCAACTATGTTGTAAAGTGTTAAAAAAAAGGGAGGGGTAAATTTTTAAACAGATTATTTCATTCGAAATCGCTATTTCCGCAGGTGCTAAAGTGCAGACGAAAAAATATGTAAATCAGAATGAATTTTCGATATGGATTTTATATTGCCCTAATTCTGTCATTTCATGTCCAAATTTAATTTTATTTGTAGTCCGACGGGACAACTTTTTTCAACGTTCGCCATTTGGACAACCATTATATAAGTCCAAAACTGATAGTATTATTCCATCTCCCCGCAGAGTATGAAATTGAAAAAAAAATTTTTCTTTTGCGTACTGTCTATATATATCGATAATATTTTAAAAGTATATTTTACATAAAAAATAATTTCGTTTAATCAAATATGTTAAAGGAGTATTAAATAATAAAATTCGAGAAAACTGCGCTGCTTTAAGCCGCAGCTAATTGAAAATCATGATAGAAGGAATAATGCATCAATGTGTACTTTAAAGAGTACAAGATAAATATAGTAAGATTCAAAATATTTTTGGGAGTGACAAAAATTTACTTTTTAATGTCAACGTCGAGAATCAAATGACAGCCGCTCTTCAGCCAGGTCCAACAAATACCAATGTTGGCTCTCTTTAATCACAGGACGTACGACTGTGTACACCTACTAGCGACCAGGAAATCAGAGTTGTGACAATTAACTCATGGAACAACTAGCCTCACTCTGCCCTATATCACACAATTTTGAAAGTCTTTTAATATAATTCTTCTTACTGTATAAAAAAACTATTTTCCATTTGGAAGTATTCGTCTAAACCTAACGGTTCAAATGTTGTACGTCTCATCAGTCTTTTAAAATGCCCTGTATGGTGAAGATCAAATATTATAAAACAATTATAAAGAGTTGGATAGACGGGGGGCACGAGTACCATTTGAAGTGCTCGTATGGGTAATTTCATGGCATATTAGGAGTGCAAATTTTGATACAATAAAAAAAGTTTTAAAATGTTTACTTTCCTTATATGTATAGTATAATGTATATGAAAGGTATTGTGACGCAGTAGAAAATTCGAATTCGAGTTTTCGCCGGGAGCTCAAGTTTCAAGCATCCCTGAACTCTAATCGAGCGTTTTTAAGGCCGTGTCTCTGTGCATGGGGGAGGGGGGACGATATCTCACGAACGAATGGAGCGAGTCGAACAAAATTTGGTACAAAAATTACAACTCGTGAATACTGGGAGCTTATTGTTTTCAAACATAATCGAATGTTCGGAAGATCTTCAAATTTTCGAATGAAATTTTGAAAAAAAACATCAAAAAATCAAAACCTTCAGTAAAGTTACGTAAATAATGGTTCCTTATGTAATCTTTCATTAGAAAATGATTGACATAAACTTTAGAACGCTAGCATTAATTGTTCTCGAGATGCCACAAATTTTTTGCATAAATTTATCAAAAAATCACATAAAATTAAAATAAGTATTAACTTTACCGAAAATATTTTCACTTTTCATATGTAATATTATGTGATAAATGTGTTAACATCATTCTCGCGGATCTAGTTTGTTCCATTCACGAAAGAAGATACTTTAGGCCATAGTTTTGTATCTTGACGCCTAGCAATTCGCTAATAGTCATTTTTCTACTACGAATATAAAAATAACCTACTTCTTCGTCCGTGACGCTTGACGAAATTTTGGCGACAAATATGGCGGAATATTGCCAACTTAGCTACTTTTTTAAATGTTGCGAAATAGACAAAAATGTCACCAACTTGATAAAAATAACACCAAATCAATAAAAATGGTGACTGATTGATGAGAATTCAATATCTTGGAAGAAATATAAGAATCTACCATTATAGAATAACCCATTTACCCGTCAGTCTCTAGCGTTTGGCGAAAAGCATGGCGACGAATTTGGCAGGGTGTCACCAAATTGGCGACTTTTTAAAATGTTGTCGAACTCACAAAAATATCTCCAAATTGATAAAATTATTACTAAATTTGGGGTAAACTTTTTGAATTACGACATATGACGAGCATACCTCCTAGTATATAAAAACTGCTTTTCCCTCTATTTGACTGTTACGCTTGGCGATACAATTGGCGATACACTTGGCGAATAATCTAACGAAATATCGCCAACTTGGAGATATTTCTCCCCTAAATGATGAAGTTGTCTTCAAAATTTCTAAAATGACAGTAAGTTAATGAAAATGACGCCAGATTGATGAGTTAATTATTTGAATATTTTATTATATGGATTCTATTGCTTGCTGAAGATGCTATCAATACTGAAAATTGTTAATTTAGGCTTGTGTGGAATACAAGTTAATTAGGTACTTCGAAATAGTTTTACATTTTAATAGTTTTACATACCAAATGTACAATTTAATGATAGAAGCACTGTGCCTTGGATCTTATACATAATTTTTTCACCGTGAAAGAAGAAAATTCATTGCATTACATAAGGAAAGTCATGTGTTGCCCACATCAGATTTTTTTAATATTGTTTTTGGTTTTTTCGAGCGTCACTTTACTGTCCTCTGAAGAGTACTAAATTCCGGCTCGCGAGCACCGCAATGCTCGCCAACCTCTACTCAAGACCATCACTCTATCCAGCTGCTTAAAAGTTTAATTTCAAAACTATATTTTTTATTGTAATTATCGAATTTTTAAGAAACTATTTTAAAATTTAAAATTTTTGAAACAGAAATTGAAATTTAACATATAAGAAGCATTCGAAATATGACTTAAATTTGGCACATTTTTTATGTAAATAAACTATTTGAAATAAATGCATAAAAATTTAAAAAATTTTAAGATTTGTATATTTAAAAATAGGATTTTTTTCTAAAACGCAATATAGTCACATTTATATAGATAAATATTTATTAATTATAAATTGTATTATTGTCCTTAAAATTTCTATACTTTACAATACACAAGTTATCTATTTTGGCATGGCTTAATTAAAATAATTATTATATCCAAACCGCGATATCACCAGTATGTGATTATTGAACTATGAAATTATCGGTATTTCTATAGTTAATACTAAGTAACTGATGCATTTTAATTCAATCTTTTTGACAAAATTACAAGTTTTTATTTTAACAAGTTTATTTTAAACAGTTTTTATTTTACAAGTTAAATTAATGACTCAACTGAAGCATTATTGTACCATTAGTCTGCTTGGAAAGTTTCACAAGAAATTATTAATTTGTTCATGACATATCATTCGTAAAAAACAGAAAACCACATTTCAGGATAAACACGATTAAAGCTTGAGAGAAAAGCGACGAATATAGTGCTTAATTTTTTGTTTCAAATATCTCAAAATGGAATAATAGTAAAGAAAAAAATGGTATCGATATTTTTAAAATTTATAAGGCTGCAAAACGATTTTAAAATAAGAAAATACATCATTTTTAATAAAATTTTAAAGGTGCTATATACCCTTAAAAATTCAAGTCTATCGCGGAATAGATTTGGAATTTCCTGTCGCCACTTCACGCATAAGGAATCTTATACTCATCCACCCTCTCTGGAAACATTTTGAGCATTCTAAAAGCTCCGATTTCTGAAGACCGTGAGAACTCGCAACGGACGCTATGGGTTTTTTTTTTAATAAAAATGGACGCATGGGAAGTGTTCTGGTGCCTCACAATTTTCGTCAACCTTTTAGAAAGATTCACCCAATGATCCGGAGAAACCCAGGCACGTCACGTGATTTATTGCATTTTTCTACGTATCGCAGTCGAATTTCAGCCATGGGGCAAAGCAAGGGTTGTATCTCAAATCTCGGGCTGGACGCGAAAAAGTCAGATAGCCTTTTTGGAAATGCAACTTTCAGCAGGTCCCCAGAGATTTCTGCCCTGGCAAGTGAGTGCCGCCCTTACTGTTCCCAGGGGTAAATCCAACGTTCTCTTGTCTGCTATATCTAAACCAGAGGTTATTCTTAAATCCAATTGATTGTATAAAAATAATTAATTACAAGGTTTAAATGAGAATCTAATAGTAATAAGGAGAGGGGTCCAATTATTATAATTATCGCGATAGCGATTTTCCTCATGTCAAGCAAACTACTGTTTTGTTAAAAATAACTAATCAAAATAGTACGTGTTTTTAAAATAAAGATTGAATATAATTTAACCGATATTTATATTTATTGTGTATTGTCTTATATGATGCATTTTCAGCTATTCGACCTGGAGTTATACTCGATATTCGAGTAACTGGCGTTTTACGATCAGAGGCTATTTTTATAATGATGGCAATTTTAGAACGAAACAATGCCACAGAGTCTATGTATCATCTATATAAATAAAAATGTAAGATCCATGTGTTTGACTATCTATCTCATCGCACGAAACAAATTTCATGAAATTTAAATGGTCATCCTTTGTGTGGTTCCACTTGACATTTAGGCGTCCGACTGTCCTTCTATCTATTTGTCTCTCTGTCTTCATGCTCTTCTGTTCTGTTCGTCTGTTCTGTCTGTTCGTTCTGTCTGTTCGTCTATCTATCTTCATATTCTTCTGACTGTTTCCTCACTTTGAGCGTGACCCAATCGTTATATGAGTCTCCAAACTAACTAATCATTTTAAGTCTTTATACAGTAACTGAAATTCAAAATCCGATAACGTGACCTAATTTCTGTCTGTGCCTTTATCTCTAAAATTATGGAAATCTTTATAAGCAAAGACAGCCAGCAGAAGCAATGACATATATTCAATATAGTGTGCATAGGCCTAAGTACATGATGCTTTTCACATGGCTAACTGTATATTACCTGCTAATTGGCCATAAATGAAAAAATCTGATGTGGGCAACACATGACTTTCTTTATATAATGCAATAAATTTACTACTTCTACAGTTAAAAAAATGTTTTTCTTATAGTAGATACTTATATTCTTTCCAAGATAACGAATTTTCTTCAATTAGTCGTCATTTTCATTTATTTAGCGTCATTTTAATCAATTTGGCGTGATTTTTTTTAATTTGGCAACTATTAAAAATGTCGCAAAGTTGGCGATATTCCGCCAAATTCGTCGTCAAAATCTCGCCAAGCGTTATGGACGGAGAAATAAGTTATTCTTACAGCAGATAAAAGACTATTGGCGTTCAAATACAAAAATATTACTGAAAGTATCTTCTTTCATGAATGGAGCAAGCTAGATCCAGGAGAATGATGTCACCATATTTATCGCATGGAATTACATATGAAAAGTTAACCTATTTCTCAATAGGAAATATTTTTTTTTATTTTATATAACTTTTTAATAATGTTTTTTGAAAAATGTGCAATATCTCGAGAACGGTTCATGTTAGCGTTCTAAAATTTATATCAATCGTTTTCTAATGAAAAATTACATAAGAAATGTCTATTTACGTAACTTTATTAACGGTTTTGATTTTTTGACGATTTTTTCAACATTTCACTCGAAAATTTAGGGGGGGTTTTGAACATTCGATTGCGTACAAAAACAATAAGCTTCCAGTGTTTACGGATTGTGATTTTTGTACCAAATTTTTTTCGAAGCGGTCCATTCGTTCGCCAGTTATCGTGTCCACAGTCTCACTGACACACACACACACAGACATCACTTCAAAAGTGTTTGATTCGTAATCAGGGATGCTTGAAACTTGTTCTCCCGTCGAAAACTCGAATTCGAATTTTCGACCCCGTCACAATTCTTTCCTTATACATTATGTATATAAGGAAAGTAAACATCTCTCTTTTCTGTTTCTAATAAGGAGATCAGTAGCACAGTCAACAATGAAGCTATTGTTTAATTGTCAAACTGTTATTATCACTATATGTAATTGTCTAACGTGGCTTTTCTTTTCCAGACAATAAGGAATCCCCCCCCCCACCATTGACTTAGAAGGCTGAATCTTTGCTGACTTATAGTGCCTGCTATCGAACAGAATTTGACGTAGCTGAATTTTCGATTAACACCCGGGAGCAGGAAATTATTATATATTTTTTTTTACGAAAATACTTTTAAGACCTCACAAAAGCCCTCTGGTGACGTAAAAGGCTGAATCGTTGCACATTTTTGGAATCGAACGTTCGGAAAGAACCTAACGTATTCGAATTTTCAGGACAGAGATAATGGAGTTATTTATAGCCTTTTTCGATTTTCAAGCACCCCTCCGGTAGCTTAGAAAACTGTGTCTTTCCACACTGATAGTACCGACCACTGAACCGAACCTAATAGAACCAGATATTTTATTTTTCTCCCGGAGTGTGTAAAATGAAGGAGGAGGGGTAAAATCTCTCAAAATGTTCTCGAAGTTCACCCTGGAGACATATAAAATTGAAAATAGATCACGGGACACTTAACTGGGCAAAATTTTCAATTCAGATAGCTGTCTTCGACTCTATGCATCATTCATTGAAGAACAAAATAAAGCTTATTATAAAAATGTGGAAGCTTAATTTTTCTTAAAGTGACCACTTCCTTGCCTTTGACAGGTTAAAATACTGGGCTATACAAACAAAATTGCAAGTTGCTTCTGTCTGTCTGTTTATTAACTCAGCACGGAAGTTTTTTATCTTACTTATTTCCCTTTTGTGAAAATTTCTATAAAATTTAAAAATGAAAGTCTCCATATATTAAAAAATCAGCGTTAACTGTGAATTATTTGTTTTTACATTATATATATATTCCTTACGAAAAAGGGGTATACAGCTTGTGCAATGTAAAAATCTGCATCCAAACGGGATTTTTTTTTTTTTCTGCATTAGAATTTCATACTTCAAAGTGTACGATTTCTTGAATATCAAGACCAGTTTGAAAAATTGATGAAACTCTCCTAAGAATCCAAAATTGAACAAAAAAAAATATTTTTTCAGCCCAATTCTTCCGCCGGGTTTCCGTGATGAAAAAAGAACAAGTTAACGTTACTCGTGACACATCATTTCATGAAAAAGGATAGAAGGCATTTTTCAAGTTTACAGTTCGTTGTGTTTCTGTCAAAATGTTTGACAAAAGTTATTTTCTTCTTTTTGCGAGGGGGAGGGGGTCGTAAATAACTGCGTGCCTTCGAATTACAAAATATAAATCTAATACAAAATACAAAATATTAAAAGAGTTATGAAAGCATGCATGTTTCATATGGAATACGCTTGATGTGCGATATATTAATACTGCTGTTGAAAATCTGTTTCTGAATTCATCATTGTTTGAAAAATTTTTACTGATTGTTGTAAATAAAGAAATATAAAGTAATCAAAATATTATAAAAGTTGGCAAAATATTGTAAAAGTATTCTGGTGGTACGACATCCCGATATAAGTTATTAACCCACCACCAAAAAGAACATAAAAACATATTTTAAATCGAAATTGTCCATTATCAGAAAAGAGCATTTAAATAAAATATTTATTTTCATTAGAAACTCGGAACGATATAATAAGTGCCTTATTTTTACTTTCCTTATATACATAATGTATAAGGAAAGTATTTGTGACGGGGTCGAAAATTCGAATTCGAGTTTTTGACGGGAGAGCACGTTTCAAGCATCCCTGATCACGAATCAAACATTTTTGAAGTAATGTCTGTGTGAGTGTGTGTGTCAGTGAGTCTGTGGAGACGATAACTGACGAACGAATGGACCGATTCGAACCAAATTTGGTACAAAAATCACAATCCGTAAACACTGGAAGTCTATTGTTTTTATATGCAATCTAATGTTCAGAACACCCCTAAATTTTCGAATGAAAATTTGAAAAAATCGTCAAAAAATCAAAATCACTAATAAAGTTACGCAAATAGACATTTCTTATGTAATTTTTCATTAGAAAACGATTAACATAAATTTTAGGAAGTTAACATGAACCGTTCTCGAGATATTGCACATTTTTCAAACAAATTATCAAAAAGTCATATAAAATAAAAAAAAAATTATTTCCTGGTGAGAAACTTGTTCATTTTTCACGTGTAATACCATGCGATAAATTGAGTGACATCCTTCTCGTGGATCTAACTCGTTCCATTCATGAAAAAAGATACTTTGGATAATACTTTTGTATTTGAACGCCAATAGTCATTTAGCTGCTGTAAGAATAACTTATTTCTTCGTCCATAACGCTTGGCGAGATTTTGGCGACGAATTTGGCGGAATGTCTCCAACTTGGCAACTTTTTGAAATGTTGCCAAATTAACGAAAATCTCGCCAAATGGATAAAAATGACGCTAAATCAATGAAAATGACGACTAATTGTCAAAAATTCAATATCTTGGAAAGAATATTAGTATCTACTATAAGAAAAACCTATTTTTTTACTGTAAAAGTAGTAAATTCATTAAATTATATAAGGAAAGTCATGTGTTGCCCACATCAGGTTTTTTTAATTAGATTGTATTTTAATTTTAATTAATATAATTCCTATGCAATTGGTTGGACAAAAATATAGCATAAATTCATAGAAATATAATTATTAGACCAAAAGGATGGTTAATATTTTAGAATTTCGTTGAACTGTTGACTAATATAACTACGACTAGAATACAGTTTAGTATGGAAATTGCAAAGTTAATTCTCATATCTTGAAGAATACTACGCTTATATTTTAGGATTGTTTCTTTATTCAAATGTTTATATAACATAACTATTGCATGTAATGACAAATAAAGCGGACATTTCGTTAGTAATTTTTATTTATATTTCTTGCACATTTTTCTATTTTAGATAAAATCGTCGAAAATTTGAGGACGAATTTGAAGGTTCTTACCTAGTTCGAGCTACCTAAAATTCTCCAATTTTCTAAATTTTATGGATTAAAGAAAACGTGCCTGTGGCGTAAAAAATTAATATTTGTTTATGGTTGGGTGTATTTAATTTAAACTTTAAGTTAGTTATTTTAACATTAGGGATGAATTCATCATAATACATTGCAGAAGTGAAGCCCAGCTAGTTATCTTTTCTATGTTGCCCAGTGTTTCTGAAAAGCAATTTGATTAATAAACCTAAAATTAATTTTAATTATTCAATTAACAGACATTAATTTTGCTCAAACACAATTTTATTAATTATTATACTTCATATTATATTTTAGCATAGCTTATTTCAAATCAATAGTTATCTTTACAATTTACTAATTCGTACAACATTATAGTTTCTTTAACTTAACTGAGTCAGTAGTGATACAGTTGTATTATCTTACTGAGTTTTCGTCGGGTTACGCAATTCCTCATATTATGATGCTAAAAGTTTACCTTTTTGCCCTTTGGAGTACAGTAGATCATCTGGAGTAGATAATTTGGAGTAGAAGTAGATCATCTTTGGACATCCTTCTCGAAAAGCACTAATTTTACATATTTATTCAGCGACGTTATGGTAGCAACAGGTAGAAGCACATTATTAATGCTTCATGAACGGAAACAACTTTTAGGATAATCATATGAGCACATTTTACGTGCTCAGTCAACGGCAAACTTGCAGCTTATCTTCATAGCAGAGTCTGATGTGGTTAATTCACAAATGAGAAACAGAGATTCTTCACATGTTTTGATGTGCTTAACCCACAGTCAAAATACCTCACAGTCAGAACCCTCCTAAATTTTCGAGAGTCATCTGAACCTTCACTTGATGCACAAGGGCAACTTTGATTTCCCCCCTTGGCTCTAATTAGATCTGCCGTATCTGTGGGCCAATTTGCTCCAGTCATCTGGGAGTTGTCTGTATTTGCTTACATTGGTTATTACTTTCCTTATACACATAATGTATAAGGAAAGTTTTGTGACGGGGTCGAAAATTCGAATTCGAGTTTTCGACGGGAGAGCACGTTTCAAGCATCCCTGATCACGAATCGAACATATTTGAAGTGATGTCTGTGTGTGTGAAAGTATGAGTGTGTGTGTGTCAGTGAGCCTGTGGAGACGATATCTCACGAACGAATGGAGCGATTGAAATAAAATTTGGTAGAAAAATCACAATCCATGAATACTGGAAGACTATTGTTTTAAAACACAATCAAATGTTCAGAACCCTCCTAAATTTTCGAGTGTAATTTTGAAAAAATCATCAAAAAATCAAAACCTTTAATAAAGTTACGCAAATAGACATTTCTTATGTAATTTTTCCTTATAAAACGATTGACATAAATTTCAGAACGCTAGCATGAACCGTTCTCGAGATATTGCACATTTTTCAAATAAATTTATCAAAAAGTCTTATAAATTAAAAAAAAATATTAACTCTTAAGAAACATGTTCACTTTTCATATGTAATATCATGCGATAAATTTGGTGACATCATTCTCGTGGATCTAACTCGTTCCATTCACAAGAAAATATACTTTGAGTAACACTTTTGTATTTGAGCGCCAATAGTCATTTATCCTCTGTCAGAATGATTTATTTCTCCGTCCATAACGCTTGGCGAGATTTTGGCGGCAAATTTAGCGGAATGTCGCCAACTTGACAACATTTCTAAATGTTGCCAAATTAACGAAAATCTAGCCAAATGGATAAAAATGTCGCTAAATCAATGAAAATGACGACTAATTCAAGAAAATTCAATATCTTTGAAAGAATATAAGTATCTACTATAATAATAACATTCTTTTAACTGTAAAAGTAGTGAATTCATTGCATTATATAAGGAAAGTCATGTATTGCCCACATCAGATTTTTTCATAATGCCCGCGGGCTCGCTTGAGTCCATAGTTGTATTTCTCATGCTGCCATTCTTCATTTATTGCTCGTAAATAAATTGTCCGCCCATTATAAAATTAGACATCGTAGAGTCTGCTGCTGATTTCCGTCATGTCGCAGAGCCATTTCTGAAATGTCAAAATACCTTTTGCGCAACTGCATCACTCTGAAATATGAAAATACCTTTTTGCGCAACAGTATCACTCTCAAATATGAAAATATCTTTTGCTCAACTGTAGCACTCTGATATATGAAAATACCTTTTTCACAACTGTATCACTTTGAAACATGAAAGTACCTTTTGCGCAACTGTATAACTCTGAAATATGAAAATACCTTTTGCGCAACTTTATCACTATGAAATATGAAAAAAACCTTTTGCGCAACTGCATCACTCTGAAATATGAAAATACCTTTTGCTCAACTGTATCACTCTGAATTATGAAAATACCTTTTGCGCAACTGTATTACTTTGAAACATGAAAGTATCTTTTGCGCAACTGTATCACTCTGAAATATGAAAATACCTTTTGCGCAACTGCATCACTCTGAAATATGAAAATACCTTTTGCGCAACTGCATCACTCTGAAATATGAAAATACCTTTCGCGCAACTGCATCACTCTGAAATATGAAAATATCTTTTGCTCAACTGTATCACTCTGAAATATGAAAATACATTTTGCGCAACTGTATCACTTTGAAACATGAAGTACCTTTTGCGGAACTGTATCACTCTGAAATATGAAAATACCTTTTGCGCAACTTTATCACACTGAAATATGAAAACACCTTTTGCGCAACTGTATCACTCTGAAATATGAAAATATATTTTGTTCAACTGTATCACTCAGAAATATGAAAATACCTTTTGTGCAACTGTATCACTCTGAAATATGGAAATACCTTTTGCGCAACTTTATCACTCTGAAATATGAAAATGCCTTTTGCGCAATTGCATCTCTCTGAAATATGAAAATACCTTTTGCGCAACTGTATCACTTTGAAACATGAAAGTACCTTTTGCGCAACTGTATCACTCTGAAATATGAAAATACCTTTTGTTCAACTGTATCACTCTGAAATATGAAAATACCTTTTGTACAACTGTATCACTCTGAAATATGAAAATACCTTTTGCGCAACTGTATCACTTTGAAATATGAAAGTACCTTTTGCGCAACTGCATCACTCTGAAGTATGAAAATAACTTTTGCGCAACTGTATCACAGTACCAAAGTTAATTCGATTCGCTCACTTTGTTCGAGAGATATCCTACCCATGGCCTCACAGATAGACAAACACGCACACAGATATTATTAAAACTAAAAGAGATTCGAGGCAATTAGAGACTTTCCTTTCGAAACAAGTGGCCATTCGACATCTGAGACAAACTATATATATATATATATATATATACATATATATATATATATATATACATATATATATATATATATATATATATATATATATATATATATATATATATATATGTGTGTGTGTGTGTGTGTGGGAATATATATATATATATATATATATATATATATATATATATATATATATATATATACACACACTTGAAAGATCGCCTTGAAAGATAGACTTGAAAGATCGCCTTTGGTGGGAAAATTATTATATACAAAAACATAATACTATTTATCCATATGGATTAAATTCTATGTTATATAACGTGAAATACAACTTTGAATATATACAAAATCCTGTTTCTTCAGTTGTAATAGAGAATTATGACAATACAGTGAGAAATGGTATTTCTAGACGTCATAAAAGGGCTGGAAGAAAGGTAAAGCTGAAACTTAATGATTCTATTACTGAGCTCGTGTCTTTTGTAAAAAATATTACAGAAATGAACGATGTTCCACATTCATGGATTAAAAACTTCACTTATGGTATTAGAAAACGTTATCTTGTGGATCTGTGGAAATACTGTTCAGAAGTTGATTTTAAACATCGTTTCGTGAATGATTCACCACTTCCAGCTATTTTTATTGATCTTATAAAATTACGTGCCAAAAGATTAAATATTTCTTTACAAGATAATAAAACTATTAAAGTAAATCAAGAATATCTAATAATTACATACAAAAATAAAAAATTCGATAATGTAAATTTTTCAAATATTTTAAGTAAAAATCAATTTAAATTACCAGTCAATATTAACATAAAAATTGCATATAAATATGCTAAACCTCTATGTAGAAGCCTTTTTAATTATAATACTGTATGCAGAGGTATTAAAGATAACGATATTGCATGTGATTGTCAGCGGTATACACCATATGTAAACGAAAAATTTGGTCACGTAATTACTGGAGACTTAGAAATACTGTCCGGATCAATACTTAAACCTATATTTGAACTAGGTACTAAATACAGAATGCATGACTATCGATCGATAGACAAATCTTTTGAACCTAATATCAATGCATTTGTTTATAAAATGGCAGTGAAATACAGTATCCCTATTGAAACCTTCGAAGAATGGAGTTGTGCTATTCGGAAGGCATTTAAGTCAAAATATCATAATGCTGTAACCCCTACTATAATACATAGATATAGCAAAGATGCATTGTCATCTTTACACAAAAAATTTGTAATAACTTACGTCGACAAGGTAACGACAAATTATGCATTTACTTGTGTTTTACTTTATAAACAGTTATTATACAAAAGTTATCACGATCCATGCGTATACCTACCTTTACAGCAATCTAAGTCAGAAATTGAGAATCGCATTAAATCGAAATACATTAAATTAGGATACAGGATGGGGCAAATCCGTTTTCCGTATATTACTTTAATACCTAAACTTCATAAAGATCCTGTTAAATTTCGTCCCATTACAAATGGTTTTCAATCATATTTGACAACAGCTAACAAAAAACTCTTATCTATTTTAAAAATAGTAATGATTAAGATTAAAAATAAAGGTGCATATTTTATTAGTAATAGTATAGAAGCTATTAAAAAAATAAATGTAATTAATGAAAATTTGTATTTTAAAAGTTTCGATTTTAATGATCTGTTTTCAAATATAAACATCAAGGACTTATACGTTATTGTCATGGAGATATACGAAAAATACAATCTGCAGTCGATTATTGACAAATATAAATTTAAAACATTGGTGGAAATGGTTTTATTCGAAACTGTACTGTTTGATGGCACATCTTATTTTAAACAATTACATGGTATACCCATGGGGGGTGGTTGTTCATCAATACTTGCTGATATATATCTGAATAAATATGAAGATGGAACACATATATTAAACGAAATTCTGTTCATTCGCTACGTTGATGACATTTTGGTAGCGTATCCATGTGAAGCATATCAGATGGGTTTTACTTTCTATCCACAACATTTAAAACTTACTGAAACTCCATATAATGTCAACAAAAGTCTAAATTTTCTGGATATAACGATATACAAGCAACCAGGTGGTTCTACTGGTTTCTGTTTGTACGATAAACGCAACGACTTCCACTTCAAAATCAATTATATCATATACTGGAACTCATGTATGCACAAAAATGTTTTTAGAAATATTATACTGGGACAATTAATACGTAGTCAAAGAATAAACAGTAAAATGGAAGATCGATATTTATGCGATTATCGTTTCCTACAAAACACCATCTCACAGGGTTTTCCCAAGTATTTTTTAAGTGACATTATCTACAAATTTTATAAAATAACTGTAACCGATAGTTACCGTTTATATTTAAATAAAACTGATGGCAATATACATACTGGATTGTCACAGGTAAAGCGTGTGATAACTGATACGGGACCTCTTGAATAGGGTCTATTGTATAATACGTTATGGAAGATTTGCATCGTCTTGTATATAATACAATATTGGATGTACATCTGCATGTAATATGCTATTGATTGTCATTCAGGTATATGGTTTTAGAAATAGACTTTGTTATTATTGTTCTATTATGTGTCAATATTTAAAGTCTTCTTTAAGTAGAAGCTAAGTAATTTTGATAATTTATACTTGTGAACATGTTTTAAACTTTATTCAAACACTTTTTAAATATATTTCAAACATTTACTGTTGATGAATTTCGATAGGGCTGGATCTCGACAATTATATCTTATATTTGTTTGTGTATGTTGTCTATTTACATCTTACAATTTGATACATTCGTATTCTTTTTTGCAATATACCGGCTCTCCGGGAGTGTTGTCGCGACGCAAAGCATGCTTAACCGGGGTGAGGGGGTCACAACTCCCCCCGGCCATCTTTTGGTATATTGTTTCCATCCATACCTCTTTTCTTTTTGAAAATATATATATATATATATATATATATATGTATATATATATATATATATATATATATATATATATATATATATATATATATATATATATATATATATATATATATATTAACATTTATTTTCTTCCTTCGCGTCTACACAATATATGCAGTATGTCACCCAAATCAGGTCGAATTTGATTCAGCATTTGTACTTTCCTTATATACATAGTATAATGTATAAGGAAAGTATTGTGACGGGGTCGAAAATTCGAATTTGAGTTTTCGACGGGAGAGGACGTTTCAAGCGTCCCTGATCACGAATCGAACATTTTTTAGGTGATGTGTGTGTGTGTGTGTGTGTGTGTGTGTGTCAGTGAGTCTGTAGAGGTAATATCTCACGAACGAATGAAAAGATTCGAATGAAATTTGGTACAAACATCACAATCTGTGAATACTGGAAGCCTACTTTAAGCACAATTGAATGTTCAGAACCCCCTAAATTTTCAAGTGAAATTTGAAAAACAGAATTTTTTCTCGTTGTTATAAGAAAGACTAAATTATAGGAAAGACTAAAGTATAAAAAAGACTAAAGTATAAGAAAGACTATTGTTTATGTTTACACTTTCAATTTTGTGAATAGTTTTATAATATTCATGTAGACCATATCAATTTTGAAACAAAGTTTTAACATTTCCTCCCTATTAAGAATTGTTGTGCATTAAAATATCATACATCACCATCTTTTATTTACCAATGATGAATATTATTCTTAATTTGTTGGATCATGTGTATTTTATATCAAAATTCTGATTTGTATATTTTTCAGAGGACTGATAAACGAGTGCATACGATACTGACCCCTAAAGTCCTCCATGAAAACCAGTACTGTTGACAATAAGACTATATGTGGTCCCATACAGTAAGACCATATGTGGTTCCATACAGTATGACCACAAGACCAGTAACCATAGACCATAAGGACAGTAAGTACCACACATATGTGACAGTAAAACCATATGTGGTAAGACTATAAGTTTTGTTCCCATTTATAGAGCATTTGATTCATAATTCCATTTTATAAAAAAAATACTTTAAAATGTAATCGTGGCATTTTATTTTACAGCTGCTCTTATTGCACAGATTTCATATTTTAAAATTTATACAGACAATAGCAAAAGGGGCTCCCAGATCGTATTTGTTTGTTTGTATTTGAATTTTATACTTTGCAGTGTAGGATTTCCTGAATAGCAAGACAGTTTGAAAAATTGATGAAACCCTCGTATTCATTCTAAAGGAAAGGAGAAAAGATTTTCAACACAGTACTTTTGCTCAATTTTGCTGATAAAAAAAGGACAAGTAACCATTATTTGTAACACACAATTTCATGAAAGAGGATCTAAGTCGTTTTTTATATTTATTGTCCATTGTACTTATGCCAAAATATTTGATAAAATTTATTTTCTTTCTTGGGTTTTGTAAATTGTTAAGTGCTTTCGCATTAAAATACCAAATAATTGCCAGAATATAATGCTTAATTTATCTATGTCAATAAAATTGGAAGTCCATCTATTGGTCTCATTATCACGCGAATTCATGAAAATTTGTTTGGTAGTATTGGTATGATCCCACTTACATTTCATGACTCCGTCTGTGTGGTGAGGTGAATTTTACACATAAATACGAAATAGAACAATACATATTACTCACCACTAGTGCCCCTCCGCTCAACCAAAATCGTATAGTGGGATCCTTACGGATCAAAGCACATTGCTAAAGCTAATTAAAGGGTCCTAAAATTGTGGCCACATTAACAATTTATTAAAAAAACACATGAAATATTTAAATTGACACTAATAACAAACATACCAATTACAATTACTTCCCAATTACCCAGCTTGACCTCGGGGTGTACGGTTAATTTTACATTAATTTGTATTTTTTTTAATTTTCCAAAACTTGCATTTAATTACTTTAAAAAAAAAATTCATTGGGCAAATATCCCATGAGGCTTAAAGTTACCCTTAAACACTGGAGATCACATCAAACACTGTTAACACATTACTAAGAAAAACATTTAAAATCAAATATAATTCACCATACCTTCATTACAGAAGAAATGACACACACATGGGTGCTAGTTTTTATGTTCTGTTTTGTTGCCATTCTTTTATTTGTCTTGTTGTAACTGTGTTGTGATTCAATTTTAACCTGTCTTGTAATGTTTTGAATCTAAAATAAAGTTCCCGGCCACACACTTAGCTACAGTAAACCTTCGGGTCTGTCGTGTGGTCTGGGTTTTCAACACTTCAACACACATGGGTGCTGGTAGCAATCCCTCTGCACATTGGAAAATGGGTGGCAATATTATTAGGATGGCTAGTTCAGTATTGGACATTTCATAAATATCACTGTCAGTCGGATCAGCTCGGTTGAGGTTAAGCAGGTGACGGTAGTTCAGACAAGGATTATTCCGGAGATGGGCACACTGTCCACTTCAATTCTCCTCCTCTTAACGTTGGCTTATGCCCAGAGGTTCATAAGAACTTGCGTACAGGCGTTACCGGAAGATCAAGAACAATTACGTAAACTATCATCGTCAGCAGGATCAGACAGGCTAAGGCTGAGACAGGGAATTCTCCACCTCCTAACGTTGGCTTTGACCCAGTGGTTGGTCAGAACTTGCGTACAGGCCGCTACAAGTAGGTCAAGAGCAAATTCCCGGCTAAGTAGAAATGAACTCCTACGGACCTCACTGATTCCAGTCGATGTCACCCAGTTGGCGCGCGTCTGTTGCATAAGGGCGCAGGATTGACACCCGCAAGCACTCCGACCATGCAGTACCGAAGTTGCCACGGCTTGAATGTAGCTAAGGGAGCAAAAGGTCTCACACACACACACACACACCACGCCGTTTTGAGGCAGAGCTGTGTTGCACTGCGAAACCAAAAAAAAATGACGACTTTCTTTACTTCACTGGTCGCCACCGCCCGAAGAATTTGCGTCCTCGCGCTGAATTAGGCTCTGGCTCGTTTGGCTACGAGTCGCCATACATCACCGGACACACGACGTCGGATCCTAGCAGAAAGCATTGGCCGCTCTAAAGAGGAGCGACGGATACCGTGCCTAAAATGCAACAAAGTGCATGCCGGATCAGGCTTCACAAAAAACACAAGTGCCACGCACTTGGAGTGCTATTCTCTCGAGATCAGAAAGGCATCTGAATTTTTTACATTTTACTAAAAAACTTCCAGATTTTTAAAACGAGGGGAACGAAAATTTAGGGAGGCAGTCCCCCAATTCCCATTCGCTGTTTCCCAAGCGCAATAAAAACAGGCGGTCTAATTGCCTCTCACCATAGGTTTGCGAAGAGACGTTCATTTTTTATGCGCTCCACTAAAATTCAAGAACCAGAGAGCTTTCTACAAACCGGGTGGTCCAAGGACCGGGCCACGACGAGAGCCACACTTGACAGGACTATAAATTTTCAGAGATTTATAGCTCAACTTTGACATTTTGCTGCAATTAATTCTCTATTTACAACCCATGTCAACTGTGTATACAAACCAAGGCGCCAAAAGTCCCAATTTCGCTTTGTGCAGAGGCATAGCTATATACATAATGCAAAACCATTATATACATTTCAAGTACATTACAGTTGCCCTTTTTCCTCCCAGGGTTACGTATAAAAAAAATATGGAAATGCTTCATGGCAGTCTGTTCTTCTCTCTGTCTGTTTCCGTGTCCTTATGGTTGCTGCTCCTTTTGAGCGTAACCCAGTTATTGAGCCTTTTACAATAAATGCAATTCGAAATTCGGAGATATGACCCGATCGTTGCCCATGCCTTTATATTTAAAATTATGGAGACACTATAAATAATCGAAATAAAATATGAACCTTTTAATCTGCAAGCAATGTTAAAAGAATGAGAATTTCTTTTTTCCATTAAAAGTTTTTGAAACCAGAAGCGTAGTCTTCAAGAAAGCTATCATTTAATTGCAAAATTGTTGTTATCTATTTTTAAAAAAATTGCAATTTCTGCTTCTATCTGCCTGTTTGTTATCTCAGCACAAGAAATCTTATTTCCTTTATGTGAGAATTATGAAATTTAACAAGCAATATCAATCATGCATAAAACATTGATTATGAAACACTTTCCAACTTCAATGCAATTTTATATAAACATCTCTAAAATGCGATACATTCCTCGGTAATAGTTTTAAAATCCTCACAATACAACATTAATTTATTATATTTGAAAACTTAAAACTTATCGAAAAAAATGAACTTCATTCAAGTGAAGGCATTGAAATATAAATTGTCTGGTTTAAACATCTCTAAAATGCGATACATTCCTCAGTAATATTTTTAAAATTATCATAATACTACAATATTTATTATATTTGAAAACTTTATCGGAAACAAATGAACTTTATTCAAATGACGTCATCGAAATATAAATCGACTGGCTCTCTCTATAAAAGCAGTATTTCATTTATAAACATTTTTCCATTCATTTCATTCATCACAATACTATAATAATTTATTTTATTTAAAAACTTGAGACTATGGAGGCACAAGTAATTTAACTTTATGCTTAAAACTTGAAAAAAGCGTCTGGTTCTCTGTGTACAATCAATGAATGTTTCATTCATATCAGCTATATTGCAGACTCTATGAGCTAAATAATTTTGATTTAAAGAAGTGCAGCAATTCTTATACAACGCATTCTACGTATTTTGTTATTTACATTCTCCATAAGTAAAAATTAGGCTTCGTTGTGGAAATAATCAAAGTTTGATGATCATTTAAACTTAAATATATTGTAATTGCGTTGTTTCAGTATGTAGATGCACAGAATTTAAGCAAAAATGAAGCAGTTTTAAGACCGATGCAACACTAAATATGAATTAAAAAGTACTTTAAAAATCACGATTTCGACACAAGAGTGATTCCATATTTTATTTTGAAGTGGGTCACGTGATCTCTTCATATAAAGGGTGTAATTATTATTTTAATTTTCATTTAAAAAACTACTAAATATATTTTGCTGAATTTTTTTTTTATATATTTTATGAGATAATTTGAATATTTCCGAAAATTTTCAACGCAGTTTGTGAATTTTAAATTTGTATAAAAAAATGTTTGAAAAATTAGGTCCCATAGGATTCAATGTATTTCATTTCTTCAACCCGAGTTCAATCCAAAACTAATTGGTTGATATTATTTATTTATATTCCCATAGGTCCCACAGATCGTCTGCACAGCATACTAAAATTTCATTTTGATAAAATTATTTTTACGGCAGTTATCGTGCTAACGGACAGACAGACAGACAGACAGAATGAACAAAGTCATAAACACTTATCAACTATATTATAAAGTGTTGAAAGAGAAAGCCTTCAAATGTTAGAAGTTCACCGCAGAGTTAATAAATTACATAATTATTGATATTTCTTTTTAAAATTACAAAAAATATATTAAATAAAATGACGAATTTTAATTATAAAAATATGCACATATTTAAAGAGTTTTTTTATAATAAAATTATTATAAGTTTTAGTGGTACATGTCCAGCCGTAAATGTCTTCCTCAAATTTCAGTAGTAAACTGTGCAAAAGAACTATTTTAAACTGTGTAAAAGAACCAACAGAGAGCAAGCACAGTTCATTTTTAGAGCGAGAACAAGCATTTACCATCCTTGCTCGCGTTCTACTATTATAGCTGAAGGTTGTAAAATGACCATTATCAATAGTTAACATTGCTAGGTTAATAACATATTTCTTAAAACTTTATTTTTCTGCTATGTCAGTAAATCTCGTTTATACTTGGAACATGCTTCTAATGTAGCGGCCAACATGTGTGTACCGATATTGCAATTTCAATACAGAATAGGCAATAAATGCGCTGGCAACATGAAACATATATTTGAACACTCCTACCGGCAGATTTTGTTAGCTTATTATCGCAGATATTTTAACTTCGCAGACGTATCTTAAAATTATAACGATATGAGTAATCATATTAAACCGATTTTCTATAATCTTATTATCTTGAAGCTGAATTATTTGGAAAAATTTCCGACTTTTTAAAATGTCATTTAAGCATAAAAATTTCCGACCGTGCAAAAAATTACTCAACACCTATTGGTGAGTTACACGGTCTGGGATCCTAAGCATAAAAATTTATTTGTTTATTTATATTTGAGTTTCATATTGTAAAATACATTTTTTAGAAAAGGCATAATGTTTTTAGTTGGATTTCGCTATTTTAAATAGGTTTGCATAAAATAATTAGCGAAAATAACTTTGTGCAAACGATTGGTTTCTGCAATCACCGTCTGCACAATCAGATATCTAGGTCGACGTTTTGATATATGTATTAATATAAAATATGTTTCCGCAAACTTTATAATTTCTTCTGATAAAACCAGAATTTGTTTGAACAATTGAAAAAACTGTACTATCATTCCCAGTGATTATCAAACAGCTGATAATTACTCATTCAAACGGATTAATACATGTCATCAGAACACACCAAATTTGTAGCAAACTACAGTATTGTGGCAATTAATTGAGAAATGCAGTTTTTTTTATAAAATTCAGTTTTATTCAAGTTTTCTATGGATACATTTAAAACTAATAAGTGATATGACCTCCCCGAGACTTTATAACATCATAGACACGTTTCGACATGGAATGTACTAGACTAGCACATGTAGTTTTAATTTCAGCGTCTCTGAACCATATGTCAATAACGGCCGAAATTAGCTTGGCCATCGTCGTACAGTCAAATTTGTGAAGCCGTTTTTTGACAATAGCCCATAAATTTTCTATGGGATTCAAGTCTGGTGAATTCCCGGGCCAATCCAGTACGGTAATATTTTTTTTTGAGCAGAAATTTTTGATTCGCTTCGAAGTGTGACATGGCGGGCTGTCTTGTTGGAAAACGCAATCGCCGTTCGGCCACAGTTTAGCCATGGTTGGAAGCACTTTTCGGGTCAATATGACTTCGTAACTGGCACTGTTCATCATTCCCTCTACGGGAACAAGAGATTCTGTCCCTAAAACGCTGAAACAGCCCCAAAACATCTTTTTGGGCGGGTGCTTGATTGATGTGGTGCTGATTGAGAGGTTCTCCTTGGCTCCTTCTCACGAACATAGATCTAAATCCCTGAACCACAAAATGTGTTTGTCAGAAAAGAGAACTTTCTCCCAGTCCATGTTTTGTATTTTCGTGCCCATTCCAACCTTTTTTTCTTCATGCGAAGCGTCAGAAGCTGCTTCTTGTACGGTCGACGTGCTCTCCGTCCGCGTTCTAACAGCCTGTATCGCACTGTTGAAGGTGCAATATCAACACCAGCTGCCACCATGGACTTAGACAGGTCAAAACTGGTTAATCGAGGATTTTTAACACTCATTCGATGTAAAGTTTTGTCGTCACGAGTCGAAGTTGACCTTTTTCGGCCGCATCTTCCAGAGCGGTTGGTTCCAGCATTTCCTGTTTCCTGAAACCGCTTCCAGATCCTCCCGAGACTTGCTGTACTCACTCCACATATTTTACCTATTTCCTCGAACGTCTTAGTGTGTTCTCTAAGCGCAATCACTTTAGCACGTGTTTCCGCGCTGATATCCATGACGCTGAGACTGAGAATCTACCACTGAGAAACTACCGCAACAACTGAGAAACTACCACTGCGGAACACCTGCCACCTGGCGGAGGAATTTGAACACCTGCTACTTACCAGGTGTATACGAACACCTGCTACTTTGATAATAACTGCAATTTGAACTCTGAGCTAATTTTGAGTGCTTCTTCCTAAACTTACGTGTGATAAAACGAAAAAAATGACATTTCTCAATTAATTGCCACAATACTGCATGTCTTTTACTATTTATTTAAAACATAAAAATTTACAGATAAATAGAGAAACACAAAAGATGTATAAAAATAAGGTAAAATACATCGAAATAGAAAATACAACATAAATTGAATAGCAATTAATAATGACTAAAAAAGAAAAGGAAAATTTGAATAAAAATATTAAATGAACAAAAATTAAAATGAAAAAAAAATGCTTAAACTAAATCAAACATCTATTACAGCAAAATATGAAAAAATGTTCACAGAAGTCCATAATGAACAATGGTATAAAAGAACAGGGAGCAACTCTGAAAGTACTCTTGATAGTTATAAGTCTAAAAGAGCAAAAATGCTACAGATCATAATTATGGATTAAAAATAAAGTTATCTTCATGATCATGGAGGTAATTGATAAATTTACTGAAAATTTTTCACAATTGTGACGTGGTTAATTCAGAAATAGAAATTTTTGAAATTAGGCTTTCTTAAATGACAATTTAAAACTGACTTTTAAAGTGACAATTTAAGACATAATGTCGCAAAATTTCGACAGCATTATCACAGATACACCTTGTAGAATGCGTTTTGTCAATGTTGTATTGGAATGATGGAATAACTCCTTTATAAATTAGAAGCTAAGATATATTTTTGCAGAATTGCAAAAGGATGTATAATTTTACTACAATGAGATTCACTTATACCTTTGTTTGAGTAACCTCATTTTAATTCAATTAGTCTCTAATTATTTTTTCTTCAAAATGACTTTTAGCTTCGATATGAAAAATAGAACTGAAAAGCCATTTGATGCCAAAGGATTGTTAACAAATTATATGGCTAATAGATTAGAATATTCATTTCCCTGATTTCCCAAATGAGCTTTTATCCAAATTAAACGAGTCTTTGATGACGTTATCAGACGCAAAATATTTCTAATGATATATAAAAATTGCGTTTATTTTAATTAGATATTAAACGTTAATTTTAAGCAAGATTGACTGACTGAATAAACTAAACTAGTTGAATTAATAATATTATTATTGTTAATCCATGTTAGAGCTTGATAAATAAAATAGTATATTATTTTGCACAAAAAGTTGAGTTACTTAATCGAAGTTTAGTATGCCATGAATGAATTCAACTGTATATGCTTATGATTTGCAGAAAGCCTATGATATATTTTCTATTTTGATCCAATTGTGAAATTAAACATATGAGAGAAAATTATTATGATTGATATCTGCCATTATTACTTTCCTTATATACATAATGTGTAAGGAAAGGGGTCGAAACAGGGTCGAAAATTCGAATTCGAGTTTTCGACGGAAGAGCACGTTTCAAGCATCCCTGGTAACGAATAGAAAATTTTTGAAGTGATGTCTGTGTGTGTGTGTGTGTGTGTCAGTGAGTCTGTGAAGACGATATCTCACGAACGAATAGAGCGATTCGAATGAAATTTGGTACAAAAATCACAATCTGTGAATACTGGAACCCTATTGTTTTAAAACACAATCGAATGTTCAGAACCCACTAAATTTTCGAGTGAAATTTTGAATAAATCATCAAAAAATCAAAACCTTTAATAAAGTTACGCAAATAGACAATTCCTATGTAATTTTTTCTTAGAAAACGATTGACATAAACATTAGACGCTAGCATGAGCCATTCTCGAGATATTGCACATTTTTCAAATAAATTTATCAAAAAATCCAATAAATTAAAAAATATATTAACTGTTAAGAAACATGTTCACTTTTCATATGTAACATCATGCGATAAATTGGGTGACATCATTCTCTTGGATCTAACTCGTTCCATCTACGAGAAAAGATACTCTGAGTAATACTTTTGTATCTGAACGCCAATAGTCATTTATCTGCTGTAAGAATAAAAGAATAACTTATTTCTTCGTCCATAACGCTTGGCGAGATTTTGACGACGAATTTGGCGGAATGTCGCTAACTTGGCGACATTTTTAAATGTTGCCAAGTGATTTTTTGTTCATTAACAAAAATCTCGCCAACTGGAACTAACTGGAGGAAAGTCATGTGCTGCCCACATCAGATTTTTTTTAAGAAATAGTTGGTATTTATTAGATTTTTTTAGAAAACTAACGAAATGTTATTAGTAAGGTTTTATCTAGACTAAATTTATCGCCTAAATTGAATAGCACAGCAAACATGCTAATATTTTTGGCAGAACAAAGAAAACGGCAATGCAAACTAATTTATTTTGATACATCTAAACATTAATATACATAAAATCTATTGAAAAGATAAAACTATTTCTATTACGATAAATATTCATTTTGAAGGCATTAAATCGAACACGTCACCCACTTATTAAAAATCAAAAACTAATTTATTTTTTAAATAAAAAGCTGTCAAGTTTCTTTTCAATGAAAGTAATTTCAGAAAAAGTTTTTTCACTTCTCCAAATGACCTGAGAATTCCTTTCTTTGTCTATGTTTACGACACCCATTGACAAAATTGAAAATATATCTCAAAAATATTTTTCTGACAAGTCTGCCTTTAGAACAACAATAAAACTAGCCAAACATTCTCATTTTTATAGCAGGTTCGTTCCTGCGTGTTTATTTTTGTTCATTTATTTTTCGATTTCAAACTAAGAAGGTTCTAGTCATTTTTAGATTCTGTTAGAATTATAAAGTTGTTTTGCAGGTTTTAAGTAATAAAAAAATTGAATTTATTATAAATTAGTAGGTGCATATTTCCTTTAACTAACTATCCACTCTACCATCTGCTTAAAATGTTCTACATCACTCCATGTTATAGCATGTATAGAATATAGTACAAGTATGGAGAGAAAAATAATCGTCTCAATAATCCTATGGATAGATCATCATCTGGATAGCTATAGATCAGAGGTTCAATTCACCATTGAGACAAGTGTCTTTTAAAAAGTGCACATTAAATAATAAAAAAAATATGATGTGGGCAGCACGTCACTTTCCCTGCAGACTTATATCCACGTTCTCCTTATTTTAATTAAATTTAATTCACTATTAATTCAATTTTCGTTCTCATTTGGTAACTGGACTCATTTTCAAAGGTGGCGCATAGAAAATACGAAAAAACTAAAATATATCTACAATGGCTAATCCTAGTGTAATGAGGTTGGAGTTATTCTTTTCTTCGTTAAAAATTACGTATAAACAAGCATTTAATGGATATATTTGAGCATACGTAGTTTTTATTTTCGAATTTGTCGATTTTTGCGGGCCATTTTGCAAAAAAAAGGCAAGTTATTTTTTTCTGAATCGTATCAATATCTAATCAGCACCAGGGTAGCCCACACGCGACATATATACCGAATTTTGTGAAATTCAGTCCATTAGTTTTTCAGCTAGAGTGAATACATGCAATTTTTCAGGGCCATTTCGCAAAAAAGGAGGGGTTCTTTTATCACGAATAATATTTAAAAACTAATCAACACCAGGGTCACACCCAAGTGCCTTCCCTACAAAAATTTTATGAAATTCAGTTAATTAGTTTTTGAGTTAGAGTGGACACATACATTGCACAGACAGACACATAGACACACACACAGACGTCACGCTAAAAATAGTTTTTTCGTATTCTAGAGATCTCGAAAAATGTAGATCCGTCGAAAACTCGAGTTGTGATTTTCGGCATGATTCCAATACTTTCCCTACACATTACCATGTATTGCAGAGAAAGTAAAAATCTGATGTGGGCAGCACATGACTTTCCCTGTAGATTTATATCCACGTTCTCTTTATTTTAATTAAATTTAATTCACTTTTAATTCAATTTTCGTTCTCATTTGATAACTGGACTTATTTTCACAGGTGGCGTAGAGAAAATAAGAAAAAACTACAATATCTCGAGAACGGCTAGTTCTAGTGTAATGGGGTTGGTCTTATTCTTTTCTTCTTTAAAAATTACGTACTAAACAAGCATTTAATAGATATATTTGAGCATACGTAGTTTTTTATTTTAGATTTTGGCGATTTTTGATGGTCCATTTTCCAAAAAAAGGCAGGTTATTTTTTTTCCGAATCATACCAAAATCTAATCAGCACCAGGGCGACCCACAAGTGACTTAAAACACAAGTGACTTATCTACCGAATTTTGTGAAATTCGGTCCATTAGTTTTTCAGCTAGAGTGAATACAAACTTTTGCGAGTCATTTCGAAAAAAAAAAGCGGGTTCTTTTATCCCGAATCATTCCCAAATCTAATCAGCACCAGATTCGCCCACAAGTGATTTATATACCAAATTTTATGAAATTCGGTCCATTAGTTTCTTAGTTAGAGTGAATACAAAATCTGCACAGACAGACAGACACACAGACACACACACAGACGTCACGCTAAAAATAGTTTTCTCGTATTCTAGTCGCCTCGAAATGTGTAGATCCGTCGAAAACTCAAGTTGCGATTTTCGGCATGATTCCAGTACTTTCCCTATACATTACTATATATTGCAGGGAAAGTAAAAAACAATAATAGCGTGTTTTAATCCTTTTGTCCAGAGCAAATAATAAATAATACAATTAAAAGCAAAAATCATTGTTTTTTAATGAACCACCTTTTATTACTCAAATGCAACTTAAATGTATGGAAAATGTATTTATTAATATGAATGTAACTTAAGAGTACGAAAAAAAAAACCGACAAACCAAATTTGAAATTTCTATCGACCTCCGTTCAAGTTATTTCCCCAAAATGAGTACATTCGTATGGCGGAGTAAGAGACACATTGGTCCTATAAGGTTCAGAATCCAAAGAATTTAAATATACCATAAAATACAATGACATACTCAATTTGGGCTTTCTAAAAGTTGCGTTTTTCGAGTTACTCCCAAAACCGAATACATTCCTATGGTGAGCGCAGGATGGGATAGACCGAGAAATTACCAAAATTCAAAGAATTAAAATGTGCCGCAAAATACAGCATATTAAATTTGGTATTTATAACTTTTCCAGTTCTCTAGTTACTAACCAAAAACGAATACATTTCTACTTCAGGCCCAGGACGGCTAGCCCCGATAAAATTCAAAATCTAAAGAATTAAAATATACTACAAAAGACAATAACATACTAAATTTAGACCTTCTAGCGACTCCAGTTCTCGAGTTATTCCCCCAAAACGAGTACATTCCTCTGGTGATCCCAAAACCGGCTAGGGCAATAAGTCTCGAAATCTAAAAATTAAATTCTACAGCAAAAGACAACGACATGTTACATTTTATGTTACTGTGATAATTAAAACTTGATTAGTTAGGGCCTCAAATATTTGAATCACACTGACAAACACAAGATCGAGTTAAATAAAAGTGTATAAAAATATTTTCATTGTGATTCAATTAATTCAAAATGTTTATTTTTGTTATAAATCACTTATTTGACTTTCGCCACACTAGGGGGCGTTACTATATTAGGATCTGTCGATTATCCATTTCCAGTTTAGTCCACATAGTCTTGCGCTTATTTTATCTTTTAATTCCTGACTTGTTGCACTGAAGAAGGAACTCGAAATTATTTTCGTAATGCACCTTTGCCCATTTGCCTTTATTTGCGCTGCCCTTTAAGCTGTTGAAGGCTCAGACCGTCCGACTCATCCTTAGGACTTGAGCAACTATTTTGGCGGCCGGGAAAGGCCCTTTAAGTTGTGAACCAATTCATTATTGATTATCACGTGCAGTACTTTTAATATATACTAGTATTTAGCCTGAGCATGACAGGGAAATCAACACACTTAAACAAACAATTTGCAACTTTTTTACCAAATTTTATTTTATTTAATAATATAAATTTTTCTTAACAATAACATTTTGTACAAAACAATTTAACATCCCAATTTTATTTAACAATAATATTTAGCATCGATTGCAGTCGTCTTAATCGAAAATTGACACATTTAGGTTCTGTTCCGTATTTCGATATTATGAGTATGCAAAGTTTCAGCCTTAAGTTCTCTGGGGGGGGGGGGATCAGGGCGGTCTGGAATGACTTTTCAACACTCTTTTGGCCTTCAAAAATAGAAAAATCGACCACGTTAAATTCTGTTCCATAAATTATACCATAAGTATGCGAATAGTTAGCCTTCTAGGTCGATAGGAGGCTTCTGGGAAGGGATTGGAATGTTATTTTAAAAATTTCAATTTTTCTGACCCTCGGGGAAGGAAATCGCAAATCTGGCGTCGTTAAATTCTGCCATGTAAATAATACTGTAAGTATGCGAAAATTCAGTCTTTTAGATTAACGGAGAACTTCCAAAAAGTCTGGACAAAAACAGGTTAGATTATTGTAATGCAGATTTACGTAAATAATATTTATTGTAATAATTTATGCGTTTCAATAGGAAATGTATATTTAATACAATTTTTAATAAAAATTCGATTAGATGCTAATTATCAACTCTAAGATTACCACATATATACAGTTATATATTATTGCATAATGCAATTATATATTCAAATAATTTCTGAAAATTGAATTCGTGTTTTATTTTATAGATATACACTTTTTCACAAAAGGAAAAACGGTAATAATCAGCACTTTCGAACTCCGAATAAGAGATATGGATATTAAAACTCTCTTAGCAACGAGAAATATTTTGTATTTAGCTCGTAATTTGAATAAATAAAAAATAAAAAATAAAATTCTTTTCACTTTCAATGAATTCTTATTCGTAATTTTTATGTACGAATGTGGCAGTTTTCTGTATCTTTAATCATATTCTGTCAGAATCTTATTAGCAAAATACAAATAAGCACTTTCATTTCGCTAATTCTTAACAGCAGGAGTTTTTCCATTGGGAAATTAGAGGAGCCATTATACAAAAGGCATGCTGCTGCTTCATTAATTTTAGATGGAGCAGATCAAATACTGTCTGTAATATTTTCCATGAAAGTATTTTTCATAATCCGATTAGGGTACAACATTTTTTTAAATTAGTTTTCGAGTATTTTAAAATGAATTTTTTATTACGTTATAGCTGTTCTTTGTCAAAAATAATCGACGTTCAAAAAAGTTATTTTTTAAATAATTTGCATTTTAAAAATTGATGATTCATAGTAAAAAGCTGATACTAAAAGCTTTGTTTTTCATAAAAACTTGCCATTTTACAAATATAATGTTGGCTTGGTTTATTAAAAAAATAATAAAATTTGCACTTTTCCTACAGTACGTAACACATTTAAAGGAAAGTATTGTAAGGAGGGTCAAAAATTTAACTCTCAGAGTTTAAAGGATCAAAGCAAATAAGATGCTTTATACCTTATTTAAAGTGGAACCTACAAATTCTACCATGAAATACGACTTGTTCACGTCATCTAAATTAAATATATATACATGTTTGTCCCTGAATCTCGAATAAGGCACCTTATGGGGTGAAAACTTGGGATGCTATATTTCAGGTTCTTTGAAGAAAACATAACTTAAATAAAGTTCCAGGGACGAAAGCCATTTAGCTTGACATTCCATGAAAGCGTTTCAACCAGCAATGCAATATTTTGCTACAGGAAGCATGATTGAAATAAAATACAAACGACACTTCTTGACATGCTGTTCTTCTAGTGTAAAATATTCATAAACATTTACCATGTTCTTGTGTCGATTTTTATCGGCATCTGGATATTATTTCAAGAGAAATAAAAAAAAAATTTCCTTTCTGAAGTGGCAAATTCCTTATATTTATCTTAATTTTTGTGATTTTCCTTTATTTCAAAACAAGGAAAGGATGTAAGCAAGAGAAATAAAACTGTTTAGGTGGCATTTCATGAAAAAATGTTACATACAATTTCAGTTCACTGGCAGCCTTAACAGATTTTCTTTATATATTGTATATATTCTCAAAACAACACAGTTTTGTACTTCGCAGCTGCTTAAATTTTTTGTTTATGAATTTAAATCTGCATTTCAATAAAAGCTTTATAAATTTATTATAGGAATTTAGTGTCCTGTGAAGCATGTTTCTTTTTTGTCGGTTCAGTAACTTTCGATTTGTCGTTTGATGCAGCTCGCGACAAAGCACCACTGTAAAGATATGTGATTTACGACTACGCAAGATATCTATTGCCAAGTATTTTGCTTACCTGGAAAGGTTTGGTTTATCATTCAAATATATTATTACATTTTTATCAAAAACTTAAGAGAATATTTTTAAGGTTGTTTTCAATTTGTATTATAGGCGAATAGCACGTCTGTTTACTTAAAGTACTGGTTTTCAACCTGATTGCTTCACTTTGAATGATAGCCTGGAGTGCTATATGTGCACTTGATTATCACTTTTTATTCCCGAAATATTAAATATCCGATTGTTTTAGACTACCGATAGTTTTAAAATGATCATTCTAGACACTAGGAACAGGCAGGGAAAATATATTTAGTTAAGGACGCCATGCATTCAAAAAGGTGTAAAACCACTGACCTAAAGTTTTGAGAACAGTATTTTAATTACACGTTTCCATTTTATGTATAACATCAAACTTTATTTGTATAACATTAAACATTTGTTTGTATAACATTAGACTTTATTTTGACTAACAATATTTTATTTGTATAACGTTACACTTAATTTTGATTAACAATTTTTTTTAATTGTATAACATTAAACTTTATTTTGCTTAACAATCTTTTATTTGTATAACATTAAACTTTATTTTTAACACTCTTTTATTTGTATAACATTAAACTTTATTTTGATTAACAATCTTTTATTTGTATAACATTATACTTTATTTTAATTAACAATCAGAGACGGTTTGAACCAGGTAATATGCCAGATAATAACTTACCTGAAAAACTTAACAAGTTTTATCAGAAAATACTTGCATCTTCAAACAAGGCTGGGAGAAAACGCTTCAACCGCTTCCGAATACTACAATTATAAATCTATATACATCATTCCATGTACAGGCATTAGAATTCGTATCTCTTGTATTTTATTGGACATCATTTCATCATATTCGTTAGGAACTGGGCATGCATACGTACTCGCAATTATGCGGAATCTAATTTAAAAATTAAATCCCATTCAAAATAGTTCTGGTGTGTATATAAATAACAGTTGAGTGACAAAAACTCCAATCAAATCAAATTCGATAACTGAAAGTATTGACAATAGAAAGTTTTCTTATTAAATTAATTAACTGAGAAGGAAAACTTACTGCTTCCTATAGGGCAGCTTGGTGCGCATTTTTTACAGTGATACTTTTTTCATATTTTCGTGATATTGTAAACCTCGAAAGCCAACAAATAAGTGAATATTTCATTACATTGTGAAATTTTTCCAATTCAAAATTATTTTATTTTGTTTTCGTTTTATATTAATAAACATAAAATAATTTCAAATATTAGAGTAACTAACAAAAATACGGGCATCGAATAGACTTGCGTATATGAAGTATTCGAGCTGTAAAGGATTTCAAATTAAAATTTAATTTAACAAATAATTATAAAATTAGAAGTGTAAAAAATTAAATTAAATATTTGAAAATCTTTAAATCTTTAAATCTTTAAATCTTTATACAAAAGATCAGTTAAGGTTTTGAAATTTGGATATTAAATTAAACAAATTAGAATATTCGAAAACAATCAAATCAGGGTAACACATTTAAATCGCTAAAACGTATTTCATATACAGAAGCAAGTTTATATCACAATGCATGAGTTTAAATCACAATGCATGCATTTAAATCACAATATTTAAGTAATGCCAGATACTAAAATGTTATTTCACAGTATTTTTACAACAATACTGTTTTTTTTTTAAAGTCAAAAGATCTATTTAAAATCTTTAAATGGGAAATAAATCACAAATAACTTACATTTTAAGTGTTATACAAAGACATGGTACAATTTTAAACATTAAATATCCCAACTATTAAAAATTACTACACTTTATGCCGCTTGAAATGGATATGAGTAACATTTTAAATATAATTGAATTCTAGCTGAATCGCACTATTTTCTAAAAAATAAATAAGTTGACATTATGGTTCTGTTAAAAGCTGAGTTCATAGACCTTCGAAGTATTTAATCATTTTTCTGCTATTAAAATTTAAAATATTATTGTCATATAGTGTTTATGTTTATTTTTTCACATATTTTTCTGAATATTTTATAAAAGATATATCTAGGAATTAAAAATAATAAATTATAATATAAATAAATAATACATTATAAAATAATAAATTATAAATAATAGATTATAAAATAATAAATATAATAAATAGTACATTATGAAATAATAAATAATAAATATTGAACTTATTTAATAAATTTTAAAAAAAATTGTCAGATTGAAATTGGTCAGATTGATTAAAAAAAATTGTCATATTAATATTGATTTCAAGAATCAAACTTAGCGGTTTTGACTCAAATCAATGGATAGATTTATGGCTAAACGTGAATATCTATGGTTATTTCTCCAAAAATGGCTGCATCCAGCCATAAAATAGTTAAATTGGCGAATTTGGTGTCGATGCCAGAGCCATTTCATAATACTTAACAACAATCAACTTCGTTTTTTTTTTTCTTCCTATGCAGTCCATTATAAATTATGAGTACAATAAAATTTGGGCCTTCTAATGTTAACTTAGACATTTATTCATTTTATCTAAAATAATTCTTCATCCCGCTGATTATTGTTTTTAAATACGTTAGCATTGAATGACTAACAACAACAATCCAACACCTTCTTTTGTTCATTTTTAATATCCATTCTTGTATGCAATATGAAATGTGAAATTAATATACAAAAAATATTAATTGGGATTTCGAAATATTTTTATGTAAACAGTTTCAGAAAGATGTTTTATATGTGAAAAATGATAGCTTTTTTTTCTCTGTAATTTCTTTGATTTAAAATAATATTTAAGAAATGTCATAGAATTACGTTGATTTTTTTTGGTGTATTTATACTACACATTTTTACAAATTTTTATAATAACTGAGGAGAAAGCAGTGCGTGTTACATGAAATGAAGAGTAGGTTTCCAAGATTTTCTTCAAAATATAATTTTTCAAGTTAGTTATTCCTTTTTTACAATTAATGAATAATGAATGTTCCCAAAAAAACATTGTAAGAATGAAAATTTAAATATGACAAAAACACTACCGGAAGGAAAGAACCGAAAATTTGCATAATCATATAATAAGTCCTTCTGAATCGATTTCTGACAAAATATAATGAAACTTGCTATTCATATGTTTGTCGAATATTAATTCCGTAATTCATATTGCACATAAAAAAAACTACGTAGATTTTGTTTGGATCGTTTAGTAGTTAACGTAATTTAAAAGAATTTAGCATAATAAAAATATTATTTCGGAAGACTACAATTCTGAGAAATTAATTTAATTTTTATGCTCCTAATAGAAGCATAAAAATTTACATACTCATGTTCCAAAAAAGACACTACTAAATGACTTGAAACTTGATTTCGAAGGTGTAATTTTATTGTAGATTCGAAATCTCACGTCAGAATTGGATATCGCGAATTGAAATTTTGAAGTTGGTGGGAATTTAAGTATGAAGGCGGTCCCTTGTGAAAATTTAGAGCATATGAATTTGCAGAGAATGTCATTCCCCATCAAATGGTTTTTCAAATTTGTTTTTTATTATGAACGGTGCACGAGTAATGAAGAAAGGTTCGTTTTTTTTCCGGAGCTATACAGGTTTATCTAGAGAAAAAAAATACCTAAATTGCGATATCTGCATCCCGAAGAAGATAGAAATTAAACCTTGGAATATGAAAAGCTCGGTTCTTCAGCCATGAAAACGTTCATCCAACATGAAAGCGTCCGCCATGAAAGCGAAACTTTAATAAAATACCGACAGTAGAAGTCGATTTTTTACATTCCATCGAAACGTTCTAACTAGCAATAAAATATTTCTCTGGAGAGAGCATGATTGGAATAAAATATGAGGTCAGAATGACACTTTTCCTGATATGTTGTATGCAGGATGTAAAATATTCATAAAAATGTGACATACTGTTGCTTCGATTTCCATTTCTATCTGGATTGTATATTATGAGAAATGAGAAAAAAAAAATCTCATATCGGAAAATGGAAATTCTATTTCTGGCTTATTTTTCGCTTTCTTTTTTTATTTATTTACTAAGAGTGAAATTTTTGAAAAAAAATATAAATAGAATAAGAAATGTATGAAGAAGACTTCATATGATGGCAAGTGATGTTTGCCCTTCATTTTTGATGGAACTTTTGAGAATTTTTACAGTCTTCTGCTCACTTATTTCGTACAGTATATGAGTTTTTGGAAAAACTGGAAGAAATATCTCCAGAACCGGAAGTGGAAATCCTTAATAAATCTCCCAAATCTCCCCAAAATTCAATCCTGATATCTATCCTTTATTTCAATCCTTTATATTTATCGTCATTTAAGCTTTATCTGTAACCAATTCCTAGAAATATATATTTCAGAGAAATATATATATTGATCGGCTACTCCCAGCCTCCGATCTTTCTCTCACGAGTGAAAATTTTGCTTTTCATGCATCCTGACGAAGAAAGTATTTCTTCTTGTGCATCCTGATGAAGAAGATTTCGCTTCTTGTGCATCGTGACGAAGAAGGTATCTCTTCTTGTGTGTCCTGGTGAAGAAGGTTTTGCTTCTTATGCATCCTGACGAAGAAGGCTTTGCTTCTTGTGCGTCCTAACGAAGGTTTCGCTTCTTGTGCGTCCTGACAAAGAAGGTTTCACTTCTTGTGCATCCTGACGAAGAAGGTTTCGCTTCTTGTGCGTCCTGACAAAGAAGATTTCGCTTCTTGTGCATCTTAACGAAGAAGGTTTCGCTTCTTGTGCATCCTAACAAAGAAAGTTCCGCTTTTTGTGCATCCTGACGAAGAAGGTTTCGCTTCTTATGCATAATGACGAAGGCGGATCTTTTTGCCTTTGAAACCTGTCGATACTATTAATTTTGTATTGAATGCTGATTTTAACAAACTTATTTTATTCTTCAGAATCAACTTGAGCTATTTATAAGAAATTCTAAAATTCGTTACTCTGATAAATCATAAAAGGAATTTTCCATATCTCAATCTTACTTTTCATTAAAGTCGTATCTACGATGTTTACGTTTGCCAACATTGAAATCTAAATCTTCAAAAACATCGTGATATTCATTTTATTTCACAGAGTTCCTTACTTAACATTTTTGCATCAAAATTTAACTATGAAATACGAGATGTACCCTCTTAAGTAAAAAATATTGAAGTTTACTTCGCTACATCTCGAAGACGACATCTTAAGAAATGAAAACTTGAAATATAAAACGCTAGGTTCTTTCAAGAAAGTATAAATAAAATTACCAGAGTTTCTAAGACGTTTTGCTTCAAGATCCATCAAAGCGTTTAAACTGGCAATAAAATATTTCATTGTAGATGGAATGATTGAAGTAAAATATGAGGACAGGCAGAACGAAACTTTTTTTTGACATGTTGACAGCGAGGTTTAAAATATTAATAAAAATGCGAAATATTTTTGCATCGATTTCCACTTCTGTCCGAATTGTATTTCACGAGGAATGAAGAGAGAGTTTCTTTTTTTCGTTTCTAAAATAGCAAATTTCATATCTCGACCTTATTTTAGGTAATTTTTTTTGCCTCAGGTGAGGGTAAATAACGTAGATTACAAATATGAAGATAAATAATGTAGAAATATGAGGGTAAATAAAGTAGACTAGATAAATATGAGAGTAAATAATATAGATTAGAAATATGAGGGTTTGGAAAGTATTTTCGATAAAATGTTATGTTAAATTTCAGTAAGCAAATGGTTTTATGTGAGTTTGATTATTAATCCAAAATTTCACTAAATACAAAGTTGAGCTTTATGCATCACTTATACTCATGTCCAAATTATAATTTAAGACAATTTTGTCACAGTAAAATATATCTCAGTGTTCTTTTCAGTAACATTTCTCTACCTCAAGTAAGGAAAAATGTTGTAAGAAAAATATACAAAATTCCTAGTAAAATTTGTAAGCATCCCACTAACTTTGTAAGGAAATGACCATAAGTGTACATTTTAGGTTAAATTAAACAGTATTGAGCTTCTCTGTGTATATTAGTAAGTATTTTAAGTTTTATCTTTCAGTTAATAAGTCAAAACAAATTGTGACAAGAACGAAAAATGTGATGGAAAAATGTGCTTATGTTGTTTAATGTTTTAGCCTGCAGAGTCCGCCCGTATTATTTCGCACTATGGCCTGTTTGCTCTTGTTTAAGCTCTGCTAGTCAGAACTGCGATCAAATTTGTTCAACTTTGTAATTGTGATAAACAATACAACAACTTTGGCCCTTCCGCATAAAAATTATCTCAAGTATTTAAAAAGGAAATCACACTAAACAGGTCCATTTTTCCCCAAAAAAATTAACTCTTAACGATATATCGAATTTTTTCATATTTAGTATGGGAGTTTGTGTGCATTTGATTGAAGGGAAAGTTAATTTTTTTCATTAGATATCAGTGATGTGCGGCTATGTGATTAGCGTTCTGAACAATTTAGACGTAGGAAGTGCACCACAACCTTGCATGGCGAACAACTCGTGTCGACCTCGACTTGAATGGTCGACGTGAAAAGTTATTAAAGTAATTAGCTTCTATGGGAAATAACTCAATTTAGGGTTGATTATTTGAAAAAAAAAAAGGTTTTTTCATTGGATTCAGCATCAGTGCGTTGATCCGAATCAGATATTTCAGCTCGTAAAACGAATCAGAAATCATTTTCTAGAGCATTTTCTCACGGAAATAGAAAAAAATTTGATGTGGTCAGCACATGACTTTCCTTGCATTCATTTTCTCTTTACTTCATTCATAATTCATTAAATTGAGTTTAATTACAGTAAATAGCGCACATAATTAATTGAAATTGCACTGAATTTACACTTTTAATTCAATTTAGCTTTCTATTTCATTTGGTTACAAGGCTTATTCTCGATACCGGCGTAGAAAAAATGAAAGCGTGAGACCAGAAAAGGATCTCTCATTTGATAAATGAGACCAGAAATGGATCTCACATTTGATGAGATACTTTTATTCAGAAATTTATGGTGGCCAAAACTGCAGACAAAGCTTGTAGTCTGGCTGGCACCAAAGTTTATTACTACGTGAACCTAAAGGTCAAAAGACCATAAATTTAGGGGTGCCATACCAGAGGGGCCGAGCTGGGCCTTACGAAATGTGCAATGGTGCCATTGGGTAAAGGAGTAACCAATAAGCGCCAAAAAGAAGTAAAGGCGGAGTTACCCCCCCTCACACACACACACACACAGAGGGAACCACAGCCTGTGACCCGAGAATCAAAAGACAGACATGGAATTTTGACTTAGAAGCATGCCAGAGAAACTATCACGATTTTGACTTGAGATATCACGATTTTGACGAAGAGCACGACTAGACAAGAATGAAAAACCTGACAGACTTGTAGAGTGTCCCGTAGAGGTTCCAAAATAATGGAGATATATCAATGTGTAAGTGCAATCAGAGTACGAGGAGGAGCCACACACCAAAGAGTTATAGTCCTTCCGAGAGGTTGGTGGTAGGGGAAGGAGGGTACGGTCCCTGTGGATGCCTCCCCCACTGGGTTCCGGTCTAAATTGGCTGGCACTTCCCGGCCGTCCAAAAAACAGTTTCCTTACACCTTTCTGGTAGGTCGGACGGTCTGGGTCTCAACAACACCAAAGAGTTATGGCAGTACTAAGACTGATGCAAGCCTTTGAGATATGACATAAAGCCCAAGACGAATTGGAAGGTATGTGCTCAACAGTAATCACAGGTTCTAGACACGATAGTAATTTTAATAATTCTGGTCGCATAAGTCCCCTTCCCTAAAATAATTAATGAAAATAAATGTTGTTAATAAATGTTTTATTGTTTAAGTTTAAATGGTGGGATCAATTTAGCATTTTATATTAATTAATTATTCCTTTACAGGGCTCGCACGAAAGGTAAAATAATTGGAGTATTTTTAGCGGCACAACAAGCAATGTACGATTTAATATTATTTCCACTATATGAGAAGTAACGGCCATGTCACAACTTAATGAATTTAATATTAAAATAATAATTCCTTAAATGAATTTTATATTTAAAACTAAAACTTTAAATTCCTTTTTTTCAATTTGTGTGCCACAGAAAGAAAATAAAAATTTCTGAAGAACAGTTAGTCCTGGAGTTGGCCTTATTCTTTACATTGTCAAAAATTACTTATAAGAAAATCATTTGATTGATATATTCGAGCACACGTAGTATTTTATTTTTAGATTTAACGATTTTTTCGGACAGGCAAGTTTTTTTATTCGAATCGTACCAAAATCTAATCAGCACCAGGTTAACCTGGTGCTGGTTAGATTGGTGCAAATTATTTATCTACCAAATTTTGTGAAATTTAGTATAATAGTTTTCAGCTAGAATGGATACAGGCAATTTTTGCGAACCATTTCGCAAAAAAAAGGCAGTTTTCTCTTATCCCGGATAGTGCCAAAATTTAATCAGCACCAGAGTCACCCACAAGTGACTTACCTATCAATTACTTTTCCAGTTATAGTGGATACAAAATCTGCCCAGACACACAGACACATACACAGACATCACGCTAAAATTAGTTTTTTTGTATTCTGGAGGTCTTAAAAAGTGTAGATCGGTCGAAAACTCGAGTTGCAATTTTCGGCACGATTCCTATACTTTCCCTATACATTACCATGTATTACAGGGAAAGTAAAATTCTGATGTGGGCAGCACATGACTTTCTTTGAAAACTCACATTCACGTTCTCTTTCTCTCTTCAGTAATTCATTAAATTGAGTTTAACTCCAAAATAACAGTCATGATTATTTTAATTTACACTGAATTTGCACTTATAATTCAATTTCCGTCTTCATTTGGTAACTGGGCATATTTTCAAAGGTGGCGAAAATTATAGCGAAAATTATAGCGAAAATCATAGCGAAAATGCAAAAAAGTTAAAATAACTCGAGAACGGCTTGCCATGGAGTAATGAGGTTGGTCTTATTCTTTCATCGTCAAAAATTAAGTGTAAAATTTACATTTAATTGATATATTTGAGCACGTAGTCTTTTATTTTAGATTTTGAAGATTTTTGCGGACCATTTCGCTAAAAAAGGCAAGTCTCTTTTTTCAAATCGTACCAAAATCTAATCAGTACAAGGGTTACCTAACCCACAAGTGACATATCTACCAAATTTTGTAAAATTTGGTCAATTAGTTTTTTAGGTAGATTGGATACATGAGATTTTGCGGGTCATTTCGCTAAAAAAGGCGGGTTATTTTATCCCGAATCATACCAAAATCTAATCTGCACCAGGATCACATATAAGTGACTTATCTACCAAATTTTATGAAATTCGGTTCATTAGTTTTTGAGTTAAAGTGGATACACATATTGCACAGACAGACACACAGATAGACAGATAAACAGACACACACACAAACGTCACGCTAAAAGTAGGGTTTGCGTATTCTAGAGGTCCCAAAACGTGTAAATCCGTCGAAAACTCGAGTTGCGATTTTTGGCACGATTCCAATGCTTTTCCAATGAATTATCATGTATTGCAGGGAAAGTATAAAGAGACAAAATTTGTGAAGCTGTTTCTCCAGATGCAGAGAGTAATTTGAAAAAACGGATTTCAGATTTAGATTTAGCCAGATCAAATAAGTATACAACTCACATAAATTTTTTAAAAGCACTCTGGGTTACAATAAGGAGACTAACATCCTGACATAGAGCATTTATGCTGGTGATGCGATGCGTGTTTGTGTGCTAAAAAAAAAATCTGATGTGGGCAACACATGTCTTTCCTTATATAATGTAATGAATTTACTGCTTTTACAGTAAAAAAAATAGATTTTTCTTATAGTAGATACTAATATTCTTTCCAAGATATTGAGTTTTCGACAATTAGTGGTCATTGACATTGATTTAGCGTCATTTTTATCCATTTGGCAAGATTTTCGTTAATTTGGCAACATTTCAAAAAGTCGCCAAGTTGGCGACATTCCGCCAATTTCGTCGCCAAAATCTCTCCAAGCGTTATGGACGAAGAAATAAGTTATTCTTACAGCAGATAAATGATTATTGACGTTCGAATACAAAAGTATTACTCAAAGTATCTTTTTTCATGAATGGAACAAGCTAGATCCACGAGAATGATGTCACCCAATTTATCGCATGATATTACATATGAAAAGTGAACACGTTTCTCAATAGGATTTTTTTTCTATTTTATATGACTTTTTGATAATTTTTTTGAAAAATGTGCAATATCTCAAGAATGGTCCATGTTAGCGTTCTAAAATTTATGTCAATCGTTTTCTAATGAAAAATTACATAAGAAATGTCTATTTGTGTAACTTTGTTAGTGGTTTTGATTTTTTGACGATTTTTTCAAAATTTCATTCGAAAATTTAGGGGGGTTCTAAACATTCGATTGCATACAAAATCAATAGGCTTCCAGTGTTTATAGATTGTGATTTTTATACCAAATTTGGTTCGAATCGGTCCATTCGTTCGTCAGTTATAGTCTCCACAGACCCATTGACACACACACACACACAGACATGACTTCGAAAATGTTTGATTCGTGATCAAGGATGCTTGAAACGTGCTTTCCCGTCGAAAACTCGAATTCGAATTTTCGACCCCGTCACAATACTTTCCTTATACATTATATATATAAGGAAAGTAATAACATCCTATAATCAAAGAAATATAGAATTTCTTATTATATCAGTTTAAGTAGAAATTAAAATTAATTTTTTTGGATGATTCGAAAAAAATGTCAATGATTTTCACCTAACTTCGTGAGGAAAATTTATTCGCGGCTCCAAGCACTAAATTTTGTGACTTCATAAAACCTAATTAAATTTAACAAATGTATGGTTAAAATGTTACGCTGTCCCTAAAATTCACGAGTTCGGGACCCTGCAAGCCTATTGATATGTTTTTGTAAAGAATGTGCTATATCAATAAAATAGAAAAGGATATCTGCAAAATATGCATGACCTTCATTATACTACACAAAATAAGGAGGCGTACTCCAAAGGGTTTTTCTATTTATATCCCTTATTTATTATTGGAATCTGAGATAAATTCATATTTAGCATAGTTATGATATAAGATATTTTATAATGACAAGAAAAGATGGGTGTTGCTATTTCACTTTTCGAAAATAATGAGCAACTAAATATGACGACAACCTCTTATATAAATTAGATGCACATTTATTTATGCTATACATTATTCCGAGTCTAATGGTACTTTTGGTTTAACTACATGACCCTAGAACCCAGAATAATGAGCGATTGTCGGATTTTTCTTTTAACTGACTGTATATGTTTAAAAATGTTATAAACACGTATTAGCACGTAAAAGAAGCTGTAACTTTCAGCCATGCCTGCTGAAATGCCGTTTAACTAAAACTTTCTTCCGAATTCTGGGCATGCAAATTTTTCTGCTTCATTGTTTTCAAAATATTTAAAAAAATACAATGGTTAGGGAATTCTCACGCTGAGGTTTTAAACATTTGGTAAAGTAAATTTATATGATATATTCATATGACTACAGCATATAATACAAATTTGGGTGTCAACCTATTTCGAAGGCAAAGAACTACCTACTTAATCAGACAAGCAAGGAGTTCAACCTTACTTATTTAAGCAATTTGATGAGTCCACTTCGACGATAAGAGCTTGCAATCCATCCCAGTAGCTCAACGGTAGAGAGTCAACTGGTCAGTTCAAAGATACAGAGTTCCATTCCAGGTTGAGACAGAAAGATTCTTTTACAAATTCAGGCTCCTGTTCAACTGCTTTTTTACTTTCCTTATATACATAATGTATAAAGAAAGTATTCTGACGGGGTCGGAAATTCGAATTCGAGTTTTCGACGGAAGAGCACGTTTCAAGCATCCCTGATCACGATTCAAACATTTTTGAAGTGATGTCTGTGTGTGTGTGTGAAAGTATGTGTGTGTGAAAGTATGTGTGTGTAGTGTGTGTGTGTGTGTGTGTGTGTGGAGACGATAACTGACGAACGAATGGACCAATTCGAACGAAATTTGGTACAAAAATCACAATCCCTAAACACTAGAAGACTATTGTTTTTAAACGTAATCGAATGTCCAGAACCCCATTAAAATTTCGAGTAAAATTTTGAAAAAATCGTTAAAAAATCAAAATCGCTAATAAAGTTAGATAGCAAATTGACAGCAAATAGACATTTCATTAGAAAACGAGTAACATGAAATTTAGAACGCTAACATGAACGGTTCTCGAGATATTTCACATTTTTCAAAAAAATTATCAAAAGGTCATATAAAATAAAAAATATATATTTCCCATTGAGAAACATGTTCACTTTTCATATGTAATACCATGCGATAAAATGGGTGATATCATTCTCGTGGATCTAGCTCGTTCCATTCATGAGAAAAGATACTTCGAGTAATATTTTTTACGTATTTGAACGCCAATAGTCATTTATCTGTTATAAGAATAACTTATTTCTCCGTCAGTAAAGCTTGACGAGATTTTGGCGACGAATTTGGCGGAATGTCGCCAACTTGGCGACTTTTTGTAATGTTGTCAAATTAACGAAAATCTCGCCAAATGCATTGAAATGACGCTAAATCAATGAAAATGACGACTAATTGTCGAAAATTCAATATCTTGGAAAGAATATAAGTATCTACTATAAGAAAAACCTATTTTTTTTACTGTAAAAGTAGTAAATTCATTGCATTATATAAGGAAAGTCATGTGTTGCCCACATCAGATATTTTTACTTTCGAAACCGGTTGACACCAAAGTTTGTATTGCATGCTACAGTTATACGAAGATTTTATAGTGATTTAGCTTTCAAACAGCAGTTCTGACCTCATTTTGATTTCATAAAATCTTTCGTTCGAGTCAGGCTTGTCAGCTCGTGGTTGTTTTTAACACTTTCCAACAAGGTTGAAAAGTGTTTATGACTTTGTTCATTCTGTCTGTTAGGCCGTTGTCACGATAACTGCCGTAAAAATGACTTTATTAAAATGAAATTTTAGGATGTTATTGAGAGGTCTGTGCGACATGCGGAAATGTAAATGAATAATATCACCCAATAAATTTTGGATTGAACCCGGTTTGAAAACGAGAAATACATTGAACCCTATGGGACCTTATTTTTCGAACATTTTTTAAGCAAAGTTAAATTTCACAAATTGCTTCGAAAATTTTAGGAAATATTCAAATTTTCCCATAAAATATATAAAAAAAATTCTGCAAAATATGTTTGGTAGCTTTTTTAAATAAGAATAAAAATAATAATTGCACCTATATTTTGAAGGGCGCGGTGGCCCAGTGGTTAGCGCGCGGGAGGTGCCCTCGGTAAGGCCCGGGTTCGATTCCCGGCCGCCGTGTTCACGCGGAATACGATCACGTTAAACATGTGGGTCCGTAAGTCCTTCCGAGAGGTTGGTGGTAGGGGAAGGAGGGTACGGTTCCTGTAGATGCCTCCCCCACTGGATTTCGGTCTAAATTGGGTGGCACTTCCCGGCCGTCCAAACAGATACCTTACACCTTTCTGGCAGTTCGTATGGTCTGGGTCTCAACAACAACAACCTATATTATATGAAGAGACCATGGAACCCACTTCAAAATTAAATATGGCATCCATCTTTTTTTCCCAGTGTAAAAATCGTGATTTTTAAAGTTCTTTTAAATTTATATTTAGTGTTGCATCCTTTCCAAAACTGTTTTATTTTTCCGTATTTCTTGTGCATCTATATTCTGTGCAATATTTTGTGTATTTCTTGTGCATCTATATTCTGCTATTACAATATTTTTGAGTTTAAATGATCGTCAAACTTTGATTATTTGTACAACGAAGCCTAATTTTAATGGATGCATAATGTAAACAAGTAATTGTAAGATGAGTTGTATAAGAATTGCTGAATTTTTTACTCAAAATTATTTAACTCTGGAGTCTGGAATAAAAGTGTATGAATGAAATATTCACTACTTTTACATAGAGAGCCGCACGATTTATATTTCGATGACGTCATCTGAATAAAGTTCAATTTTTCTAAGAAGTTTTAAGTTTTCAAATATAATAAATGATTGTTGTAGTACTGTGATAATTTAAAGTATATCAGCGCTGAATGAGCCGCATTTTAGAGATGTTTAAATAAAATTGCATTTCAGTTGGAAAGCGTTTCATAATGAATACTGTATGCATGATTGATCTTTCTTGTTGTTCAATACACTGTTGATAAAGTTTCTGTTAAGTAAAAGTCTTAAAATTTTATGTGTGCAAAATATTCATGAATTTCATGTTCTGCACGAAAAGGATAATAAGTATTTTCAGGAAACTGTAGTAAAATTTGCAATAAACTATAACTTATGCATGTTTCCTTTGATCTGGTTTAACACCAAAGAACTCTAAATTATGATGAACATGAGAAAATATAAAAATAAAAAAAATGTTAAAGACGTCCCTGAAAGAAATCGTGGAAAGTGTTTCTTGCTTTTCAGCTATATCCTTCACTTTTATAGAAGCGATATCACGAAAGTTTTTATCTAGATATATTTAACATTCTACTTTGAAACACGAGTTGCACTTGCTTGTTTGAGGAAAAATACTTAAATTTACGTCTCAACATCCCTAACAAAATATTTTTAAAAATGAAACTTTGGAATATAAAGCGCTTGATTCTTTGAGAAAGCATATAAGCATAAAATAAAGTTGGCTCGAAAGCGTTTTGCTTGGCGTTCCAATTGCTGATAAAGTTATTCCTCTCCAGAAAGCGTAATTTAAATCAAATATGAAGAAAGAAAATACACTATTGACATGTCGTCTCCAGTTAGTAAAATATTCTGAAATATCTGCACTCTAAAGTTCCAGACGATTTTCTTATCTATCCATAGTCCATACTAATTAGGTTAACATCACAATCTAAAAAAATCTAATGCGGGCACTACATGACTTTGCCTGCTAACTTACATCCACGTTCTCTTTATTTTAATTAAATTTAATTCACTTTTATTTCAATTTCCATTCTCATTTGATGACTCGACTTATTTTCAAAGATGTCATTGAGAAAATACGAAAAAACTAAACTATCTCGAGAACGGCTAATCCAAGTGTAATGGGGTTGGTCTTATTCTTTTCTTCGTTAAAAATTACGTATAAAACATGTTTTTAATGGATATATTTGAGCATACGTAGTTTTTTATTTTAAATTTTGACGATTTTTGCGGGCCATTTTGCAAAAAAAAGGCGGTTTATTTTTTTCCGAATCGTACCAAAATCTAATCAGTATCAGGGTGTTCCACAAGCGACTTACCTACCGAATTTTGTAAAATTCGGTTCATTAGATTTTCATCTAGAGTGGATACAGACTTTTGCGGGCCATTTCAAAAAAGAAGGCCGGTTCTTTTATCCCGAATCGTACCGAAAACTAATCAGCACCAGACTCGCCCACAAGTGACTTACATACCAAATTTTATGAAATTCGGTCCATTAGTTTTTGAGCTCGAGTGGATACAACATCTTCACAGACAGACAGACACACACACACACAGACGTCACGTTAAAAATAGTCTTTTCGTATTCTAGAGGTCTCGAAACGCGTATAGCCGTCGGAAACTCGAGTTGCGATTTTCGGTATGATTCCAATACTTTCCCTATACATTACCATGTATTGCAGGGAGAGTAATATATCTTCTTTTGGGATATCTCATTCGCATATTGGTATTTTCTTCAAAATTCGTTTATATTTTATTTCAAGTTAGCAACAGGTCAATTCAGTCAATAAATAGGATACAGTACTCTTATTTGTTTCAATACATACTATGTTAATATCTTTTCCATGCTGTTCTCATTCCAAACCATCAGTCTTTACACTTTTAACATTGCTTAGAAAATATGTATTTTTTTTTACTTTCCCTGCAATACATAGTAATGTATAGGGAAAGTATTGGAATCATGCCGAAAATCGCAACTCGAGTTTTCGACGGATCTACACGTTTCGACACCTCTAGAATACGAAAAAACCATTTTTAGCGTGACGTCTGTGTGTGTGTCTGTGTGTCTGTCTGTGTGTCTGTGTGTCTGTGTGTCTGTGTGTCTATCTGTCTGCAGAATTTGTATCCGCTCTAACTAAAAAACTAATCGACCGAATTTCACAAAATTTGATAGGTAAGTCACTTGTGGGCGAGTCTGGTGCTGATTAGTTTTGGGTACGATTTGGGATAAAATAACCCGCCTTTTTTTTGCGAAATGGCCCGCAAAAGCTTGTATCCACTCTAACTGAAAAACTAATGGACCGAATTTCACAAAATTTGGTAGATAAGTCGCTTGTAGGCCACCCTGGTGCTGATTGGGTTTTGGTATAATTCGAAAGAAAATAACAAAACATAAGAAAATAGCAAAATGGCCCGCAAAAATCATCAAAATCTAAACTTAAGAACTACGTATGCTCAAATATAGCCATTAAATGCTTGTTTAATACGTATTTTTAGCGAAGAAAAGAATAAGACCAGCCCCATTACACTAGGACTAGCCGTTCTCGAAATATTTTAGTTTTTCGCATTTTTCCTACACCATTTTTGAAAATAAGTCCAGTTTTCAAATGCGAACGAAAATTGAATTAAAAATTAATTAAATTTAATTTAAATAAATAGAACGTGAATATAAGTCTGCAGGGAAAGTCATGTGCTGCCCACATCAGATTTTTACTTTCCTTGCAATACATTGTAATGTATAGAGAAGGTATTGGAATCATGCCAAAAATCACAATTCGAGTTTTCGACGGATCTACACGTTTCGAGACCTCTAGAAGACGAAAAAATTATTTTTAGCAAGACGTCTGTGTGTGTGCGTGTGTGTGTGTGTGTGTGTGTGTGTGTAAGTCCGTCTGTCTGTGTGTCTGTCTGTGTGTCTGTGCGATGTATGTATCCACTCTAACTCAAAAACTTATGAACTGAATTTCATAAAATTTGGCAGGTAAGTCACTTGGGTATGACCTTGGTGCTGATTAAATTTCGGTATTAATCGGAAAGAAACAACTTGTTTTTTTTACGAAATGGAATTCAAAAATGTCACGTATTCACTCTAGCTAAAATACTAAATGACCAAATTTCACAAAATTTGGTAGATAAGTAACTTGTGGGACACTTTGATGCCTATTAGATTTTGGTACGATTCGGAAAAAAATAACCTACCTTTTTTTTTCAAAATGGCCCGGAAAAATAGTTAAAATCTAAAATAATAAACTACGTATGCTCAAATATACCCATTAAATGCTTGTTTTTATCCGTAATTTTTAACGAAAAAAGGAATAAGAGCTATCCCATTACAGTAGGACTCGCCGTTCTCGAGATATTTTAGTTTTTTAGTATTTTCTCTACGCCACCTTCGAAAATAAGTCCATTTACCAAATGAGAACGAAAATTGAATTAAAAGTGAATTAAATTTAAGTAAAATAGAGACAATATGGATATAAGTCTGCAGGGAATGTCATGTGCTGCCCACATCAGATTTTTCCGTAAATAATGCTGTTCTAATACAACATTTCGAACAACATACATTCCTTAATTATGCAAATTGCCGAAAAGTTCTAAGTAAATTTAGGTATTCCACACACTTTATAAAAATTAAATATCTTGGTGAATCATTTAGTCTTGAGTTATTGTGTCACACATATGCAAATGCACACACATACATGCACCCTGCACAGTCTCATGCAAACTGATGTCATTGCTGAAATGTTCGAAATGACATCAAAAAATATGTCCTGTAATTCAAAGCAATTTCTTAAAAGGTCGAAACGATAAGGGACAGCATAACTGAAATAGTGAAACTTGCATTTCATTCCCCGTTCTGCCTGACTGAATTTTATAATAAAAAATCTGATGTAGGCAGCACATGACTTTCCCTGCAGACTCAAATTCATATTTTCTTTATTTCTTTGATAATTCATTAGATTGAGTTTAATTGAACGAAATAACACTAAATTTGCCTTTTTAATTCAATTTTTGTTTTTATTTAATAATTGGACATTTTTTCGAAATCGGAGTTACAAAATTCATGTCCCACAGTATAGAACTAGAAGCTTGAATTTATTTGCCATTAGGAAGTTTGGGTCGAGTATTGGCAATAATTGTGCTATAAATTGCTTTTCTAAATTGCTTTTCTAAATTATACAATGGTTTCCCTGATCATCTTGATATTTTTTATTCTTCTGAGAAGGATTTTAAAGAGCATTTGCTGTGAACATCTTGTGTTTTATTACATGTATTCTTGTGAAGAGTTTTTTAATTTTAATGTTTTAACTTTTTAATGTATTTTAACTTTTTTAATGTATGTCATGGTATTTTGAATGTAGTTTTGCTCCTGCATGCTGTAACTGAGACTACGTCCTGTTGCTTGCAGTCTTTGTAAATAAATAAATAAATAAATAAATAAATAAATAAATGCATGAAACCTCAAATATCTTGAGACCTGGTAGTCCTAAAGTATAATGGAGTATGTTATATTATTTTCCTCTTCAAAAATTGCGTATAAAACAAGAATTTAATTGATACATTTGGGCATACGCTACTTAGTCTTTTGTTTAGATTTTGGCGATTTTGGCCGGCCATTTCGTTAAAAAACGGAGGTTGTCCTTTTCCGAATCATGCCAAAATCTAATCAGCACCAGAGTATCCCACAAGTAACTTATCTACCAAATTTTGTGAAATATGGTGAATTAGGATTTTAGCTAGAGTGGATACATGAAATTTTTTAGGGCCATTTCATAGAAAGAGGCAGGTTCTTCTTTACCGAACGAACCAAATTCTAATCAGCACCAGAGTATCCAACAAGTAATTTATCTACCAAATTTTGTGAAATTTGGTCAATTAGTATTTTAGCTAGAGTGGATAAATGAAATTTTTACGGGCCATTTCTCAAAAAAAGGCATTCTAAAAATTTCATTCTAAAATTTGGGAGGGTTCTGAACATTCTATTACGTTTAAAAACAATAGGCTTCCAGTATTCACGGATTGTGATTTTTGTAACAAATTTCATTCGAATCGCTCTATTTGTTCGTGAGATATCATCTCTACAGACTCACTAACACACACACACACACACACACATGCTTTCACACACACAGACATCACTTCAAAAATGTTTGATTAGTGATCAGGGATGCTTAAAACATGCTCTCCCGTCGAAAACTCGAATTCGAATTTTCGACTCCGTCACAATACTTTCCTTATACATTATGTATATAAGGAAAGTAATAAATAGGCATTGAGGCAATCATGTCCAGTAAGAAAATGAAACAAAGCAACAGCCGAATCACGAGGGAAGCTAGGAACTGGAGATTTTGAATCAGCAAGTAAGCCCTAACTTCGTTGAACATCTCGGATTTATATTTCTCTCCAAACTTCAACTTAATTAGACGTTTGGCAAAATGATAGGTTATTAATGGACTTGGTTTTGGGAGGACAGCAGTTCCTTTCTTCGCCAAACATTTCTTCGTCATTTTATATTATGAAGCGGACTCTTTATACTGTGTTCGTTTAGATTTCATATCAAAGTGTAACGTTTGATCTGTGCGATCTCCTTGTTCCTCAGTTTTTATATAGAGTAGCATCTTGCTTGATATAACGTTCCTTAAATTAAAAATGTCTCCACATATCGTGGGATCCTAAGAAATTTGGAATAGATTTATTACTCGAAATTCAGCTACCTTTGGGCCATCCACCCTGGAGAGTTATGTAGATATTCTTTCAGCAGAAATTTGAACCACAGTCAATGCCTTTAACCACTGAGATACAGAGACAATTATCTTTCATTTTGTATTTAGAGATAAACTTTACCATCGAACTAGCGTTGAACACGAGCAATACTAAAATGACAAAGTCTCAATAGTTATCCCTCTTCAAAATTACCAGAAGATTTTTGCATTTTTCATCTTAATCTATATATAAAGAAAAACTGTGTGTCTGTGAGTATGTATATTTGTAAATTTGTATCTTGCGTAACAGAAAATATAATCTACGCACAGCCATGAAATTCGATACAGCAGTACTTAAGATCAGACTGTGATGCGCCTTGCCGAGAATATTTTTTAATTCAAATTAGTTTTTACGTGAGTTAGTTGATGTTGACGCAATATTTTGTTCTATTTTCATACAAACCGCTTCCTTAACGATTAAAATTATTATCACAGTTTTAATCTTAACATCATTAAAAAATATCACAAAATTATCCTTTCATTGAGGTTTGAACTTGATTCTTAACATAATGTTCATATTTTTTATAATTTTACAAAACATCGCTAAAATTGCACTTTGCACACGTAATTCATTTTAAATTTCCCGCATTAGCGAAACTTACAGCTATAAGATCTTGCAAATGGGTCAGTAACAAAATGCATTATTTATTTCGCTCTAAAAATAAAAATTATATTTCTAACTTAAATTGACATTTTTTGTCAATCAAACAAAAACATTGTACCGGTGATTTGCGTTATCATTATACAAGAGAAACATTTCAATTCGAGCATTTTCTTTCTACACAGAAATACCCATTTAAGGATATGTTTAGATGATCTCAATCGACGCCAAAGCAGTTTTATTATGCTCATGCGTGGTGGAAAACGGAATTGAAGCCAAACTATGCGCCTATGGGAAGGGGATTGTTTTTTAAAAAATCTGATGTGGGCAGCACATGACTTTCCTTATATGATGCAATGAATTTACTACTTTTACAGTAAAAAAATCTGATGTGGGCAGCACATGACTTTCCTTATATAATCTAATGAATTTACTACTTTTACCCTTAAAAGAACGTTATTCTTATAGTATATACTTATATTCTTTCCATGATATTGAATTTTCTTCAATTTGTCGTCATTTTCATTGATTTAGCGTCATTTTTATCCAGATGGCGAGATTTTCGTTAATTTGGCAAGAATTAGAAATGCCGCCGAGTTGGCGACATTCCGTCAAATTCGTGGCCAAAATCTCGCCAAGCGTTATGGACGGAGAAAATAAGTTATTCTTACAGCAGATAAATGACTATTGGCGTTCAAATACAAAAGTATCACTCAAAGTATATTTTTTCATGAATGGAACGAGCTAGATCCACGAGAATGATGTCACCAAATTTATCGCATGGTATTACATATGAAAAGTGAACATGTTTCTCAATAGGAAATATTTTTATTTTTATTTTATATAACTTTTTGATAATTTTTTTTTAAAAATGTGCAATATCTCGAGAAAGGTTCATGTTAGCGTTCTGAAATTTATGCCAATCGTTTTCTAATGAAAAATTACATAAGAAATGTCTATTTGCGTAACTTTATTAGCGGTCTTGATTTTTTGACGATTTTTTCAACATTTCAGGGAGATTTCAAAATTTTAGGGAGATTCTGAACATTCGATTGCGTATAAAAACAATGGACTTCCAGTGTTTACGGATTGTGATTTTTGTACCAAATTTTGTTCGAATCGGTCCATTCGTTCGTCAGTTATCGTCTCCACAGACTCACTGACACACACACACACACACACACACACACACACACACACACACACACACACACACACACACACACACACATACTTTCACACACACACACACAGACATCACTTCAAAAATGTTCGATTCGTGATCAGGGATGCTTGAAACGTGCTCTCCCGTCGAAAACTCGAATTCGAATTTTCGACCCCGTCACAATACTTTCCTTATACATTATGTATATAAGGAAAGTAAAAATAGATTATTTTTATAGTAGTTATTTATATTCTTTCGAAGATATTGAATTTTCGTCAATGAGTCGTCATTTCCCTGTCGTCATCATCAATGAGTTGTCATTGATTTAACTTCATTTTTATCCATTTGGCGAGTTTTTCGTTAATTTAGCAACATTTAAAAAGTCGCTAAGTTGGCGACATTCCACCAAATTCCGTTATGCTTTAAATGCATGCTTTAAATTCGTTCTATCCCTCTTTATAGAAAAATGTATTCCTTAATTTCTACTCATTAAAACTTCACATTTCTTAACGAAACACTCTCATTTATAAATTGCATTTAAAATGCTTATCGAAATGCCACTATGAAGTAAGAGTTGTTGCACTCTTACCTAGAATAAACATACTAACATACTTCAATTTATTTTTATCCATTTGGCGAGTTTTTCGTTAATTTAGCAACATTTAAAAAGTCGCTAAGTCGACGACATTCCACCAAATTCCGTTATGCTTTAAATGCATGCTTTAAATTCGTTCTATCCCTCTTTATAGAAAAATGTATTCCTTAATTTCTACTCATTAAAACTTCACATTTCTAAACGAAACACTCTCATTTATAAATTGCATTTAAAATGCTTATCGAAATGCCACTATGAAATAACAGTTGTTGCACTCTTACCTAGAGTAAACATACTTCAATTTATGTTCATTCATTTTGAAGAAGACAATTTTTATGAATGAAAACTCAGCATATAAAATGCTTGGTTCTTCGAAGACACCATAACTTAAATACCGTGAAAAGAGGACTTTCACTTGACATTCCTTCACAGCGTTTCGACTAGCAATAAAACGTTTCGTTGCAGAGAGCTTGATTGAAATAAAATATGGGGAAAGAGTGACACATTTCTTGACATGTTGTCTGAAGGATGTAAAATATTCATAAAATTGTGAAGCATTTTTACTTCGATTTCCACTTCTATCTGAATAGTATTTTTCAAATATTAGGAATGATTCTCAGGAGCTTGTTTCATTTCTAAAGGAGCAAAGTTCATATCTTGGCGTTAAGTTCAGTTACTTTCCTCTGTATTAGGCGAGGGAAATTATATATGGAAAATATATAAAACATTCTGCAATCCTTGCTCATTTTCCTCAACGAATTTGTTGATAACTTCGTCAAACTATCAGAAAAGACGCAATTACAGGCATTCATGAAAATTCCAGCTTCATTTCTGAAATATTCAGCTAATTATTGTCTACCGAAGCGTTATTTTTGTATTTTTACTTTCCTTATATATATAATGTATAAGGAAAGTATTATGATGGGGTCAAAAATTTGAATTCGAGTTTTCGATGGGAGAGCACGTTTCAAGCATCCCTGGTCACGAATCAAACATTTTTGAGGTGATGTCTGTGTGTGTGTGTGTGTGTGTGTCAGTGAGTCTGTGGAGAAGATAACTTACGAACGAATGGATCGATTCGAACTAAATTTGATACAAAAGTCACAATCCGTAAGCACTGGAAGCCTATTGTTTTTATCGCAATCGAATGTTCAGAACCCCCCTAAATTTTCGAGTGAAATTTTGAAAAAATCGTCAAAAAATCAAACCGCTAATAAATTTACGCAAATAAACATTTCTTATGTAATTTTTCTTTAGAAAACGATTGGTATAAATTTTAGAACGCTAACATGAACCGTTCTCGAGATATTGTACATTTTTCAAAAAAATTATCAAAAAGTTATATAAAATAAAAAATAAAAATATTTCCTATTGAGAAACATGTTCACTTTTCATATGTAATACCATGCGATAAATATGGTGACATCATTCTCATGGATCTAGCTCGTTCCATTCATGAAAAAAATACTTTGAGTAATACTTTTGTATTTGTACGCCAATAGTCATTTATCTGCTGTAAGAATAACTTATTTCTCCGTCCATAACGCTTGCCGAGATTTTGGCGACGAATTTGGTGGAATGTCACCAACTTGACGACATTTTACATTGTTGCCAAATTAACACAAATCTCGCCAAATTGATAAAAATGAATCCAAATTGATAAAATTGAAATTGATAAAATTTGAAATAATCAATGAAAATGACGACTAATTGAAGAAAATTCAATATTAGGGAAAGAATATAAGTATCTACTATAAATAAGAATAAAAATTTTTTAGCTGTAAAAGTAGTAAATTCATTGCATTATATAAGGAAAGTCATGTGTTGCCCACATCAGATTTTTTTTACTGTAAAAGTAGTAAATTCATTGCATTATATAAGGAAAGTCATGTATTGCCCACATCAGATTTTTATATATATACTATTATCATAACTTTCACTGACATTACTCCCCATTACTCCCCACAGCTGATTTCCCTGAAACTTTCAGTAATATGCTTGCAAATGTTTTTCAGTGTATGGACTAGTATTTAAACTTGTCAATCCCTACTTACTACTTGGCGATAATGAAATTCTGTGGAGAACTATGAAATGCGACAACTACATTCTGATCTAAATTTATTTCTCAAATTTAAGCCCTTACACCCCAAAGAAAACATGAAAGTTGGAATACAAAACCAAGAAAATACAAGTTTCTTCTAAAATGTCTAGTCCTTCGAGGAAGGTAGAAATAAAATTACCAGAGCAACGATGCTTTGCTTCAAGATCTATAAAAACAAAAATAATCAAACAAGCAATAAAATATTTTTTGCAGATAGAATAATTAAAATAAAATATGAGGAGAGGAGAACAGCACTTTTTTGGAGAGTTGGCACGGAGTTTTAAAATATTCATAAATATTAAATACCTTTGCTTCGATTTCCTCTTCCATCATGAGGATTGAGATTCATGAGGATGTGATCTTTTTTTCCATGAGGATTGATATTTCATGAGGTTAAAATTTTATTTTAATTTCCGTAAAAGCAAATTTCATTTCTCTAAGTCGTTTTACGTTAATTGCTTTACCCCATAGAGAAGAAAAGTTTCAAAAATTATAACACTGACTCTGGCGACTCAAACTGAAGCAAAGCACGGAATCTAGCTATATCTTTAATAACTAATTATTTCATGAAAGCAATAAAAAACTTCAAATATTAAATCAAAAACATTAATGTTCAATACAGCCTGGTAACTTATACAATTGCACCAGTTATACCGAATAAATAGGAAATTCTGCTTGGAGTGCGAAATTTTTAAAAATACTTTATCTCCATAGACCTGACATTATCTGACATTTGACCTACGACATCTCAGAACATAGATCGAAATTTAAAATTCAGGCTTCGCCATGACCAAAAACATGAATAGTTTTAAGTTATGTAAAAAAAATTATTTGATTCGGTTGAGAATTAACATTTTATTCGATTACTATGCTAACGAAACTTTCGCACACAATCAGATTGAGGTCGATGATAAGAAACGCATGCAAAGAATTCGCCATCAAAAATATGAGACTTCACGCCCTCACAGCAAAGATCGTCACATGTGTGACAGTGACGTTATAATCACGTGACACCTGGGTCACAATGTGATATCATATTTGTGACTTCTATGCGGCGTTACGTATTAGTAACTTTGTAACTTCATTGTGACTATATTCTGTGATGTTTCCACAATTTAATTAACACGAAACAATGTGACGACATCACAATGGCTAAGGCTTCTCTATATACGAGCTGACTTATCAAGCATATTGAAGCCCACCGTAGCTGGAAGCGCAATCCTTTAGCATTAACTCTATTCGTATTTTCACTTTAGGAAGTATAATTGAAATAATTATGGGTGGTTGTTCTACACCGAACTGCTCTAATCATTCTACAAAGGGTTTTAGGCTATTTCGTTTTCCTAGAAACGAAGAAAGAAGAAAACAATGGCTAAAAAATAATTGGATACCCGGTACTGGAGCATATTTGTGCGTGCTAAATTCTACAATATTCTGATTCAAACTTCTTTTTTCATATATAGTATTTATTTTAAACACTTATTTTATAATTTCTGTAACTGTAGTATGGAACTCTATGGGCTTCAATATACTTGATAAGTCAGCCTGTAGTAGAGGAGCTCTAACAATGGCAATTACAATCTGACGTCACAAACAAGTTAATATGCGACGTCACAAACGACCATAAAAATGACCAAAATGACCAAGTGACCTCAATATGACATTGCCGAGACGTACTGCGACGTCCTGTGACGTCTCAAAGTCACAGTGTGGCGTAAATCTTACGTCACTGTGAAAAAAAATGTTGTTAGGGCGGTTATATGGTAATATTTCATACTAGCTGTACCCGCTCATAGCAACTACAATTTAGGCATCATTGATTTTTAACAACAGGACTCTGAAACTAACAATTTAATTGGTTCTAAGTTTTGCATTTCTTCTTGTCAGGCTTATTTCAATACTTTCTTCATCCCATCTAAGTCTATCAACTTCATTTCTCATTATTACTTTCCCTGCAATACATGGTAATGTATAGGGAAAGTATTGGAATTATGTCGAAAATCGCAACTCGAGTTTTCGACGGATCTACACGTTTCAAGACCTCTAGAATACGAAAAAACCATTCTTAGCGTGACGTCTGTGTATGTCTGTGTGTCTGTCTGTGCATATTTTGTATCCACTCTAACTAAAAAACTAATTGACCGAATTTCATAAAACTTAGTAGGTAAATCCCCTTGGGGGCAAATCTGATGCTGATTAGTTTTGGGTACGATTCGGGATAAAAGAACCCGCCTTTTTTTGCGAAATGGCCCGCAAAAGCCTGTATCCACTCTAGCTGAAAAATGAATGGACTGAATTTTACAAAATTCGGCAAATAAGTTGCTTATGGGTTACCCTGGTGCTGATTAGATTTTGGTACGATTCGGAAGAAAATAACCTGACTGTTTTCGCAAATGGCCTTCAAAAATCGTCAAAATCTAAAATAAAAAAATTACGTATGTTTAAATATATCCATTAAATGCTTGTTTTATACGCAATGCAATTTTTAACGATGAAAAGAATAAGACCAAACCCATTACACTACGACTAGCCGTTCTCGAGATATTTTAGTTTTTTTTTATTTCCCCTACGCCACTTTTGAAAGTAAATCCAGTTACCAAATGAGAACGAAAATTAAATTAAAAGTTAAGTAAATTTAATTAAAATAAAGAGAACTTGAATATAAGTCTGCAGGAAAAGTCATGTGCTGCCCACATCAGATTTTTTTTCTTTCAATGGCATCATCCACAGTTTCATTGGCACTCACTCCATACCTTTCTATGTGCATTATAACACTTATAACAAACTTCTCCTCTTTTAAAAGTGATCTCAAAATCAATAAAAAACGTTAAATCATTTTAACAAGTGAATAAGAAGAGGAATTTTAAAATGTTTGCTTAACTAGTTGCCATTCGGCAAGAATATGTAGAAAAAGCGCTCTTTATATAAAACATCATAACCACATTTTTCTCTCCAACATCATGTATCAAATAAAATAATTTAACAAAGTAAATAGTCAAAGTTATTTTAAATGCTAATGAGTAACGTCTTACTTAAAAACTTACTGCCATTTCACAAACAAAAATCTGATGTGGGCAACACATGACTTTCCTTATATAATGCAATGAATTTACTACTTTTACAGTAAAAAAAATAGGTTTTTCTTATAGTAGATACTTATATTCTTTCCAAGATATTGAATTTTCGACAATTAGTCGTCATTTTCATTGATTTAGTGTCATTTTAATCCATTTGGCGAGATTTTCGTTAATTTGACAACATTTCAAAAAGTCGCCAAGTTAGCGATATTCCGCCAAATTTGACGCCAAAATCTCGCCAAGCTATACTGACGAAGAAATAAGTTATTCTTACAGCAGATAAATGACTATTGGCGTTCAAATACAAAAGTATTACTCGAAGTATCTTTTCTCATGAATGGAACGAGCTAGATCCACGAGAATGATGTCACCCAATTTATCGCATGGTATTACATATGAAAAGTGAACATGTTTCTCAATAGGAAATATATTTTTTTTATTTCATATGACTTTTTGATAATTTTTTGAAAAATGTGAAATATCTCGAGAGCGGTTCATGTTAAGAGTTCTAAATTTTATGTTCATCGTTTTCTAATGAAAAATTACATAAGAAATGTCTATTTGCGTAACTTTATTAGCGGTTTTGATTTTTTGACGATTTTTCAAAATTTCACTCGAAAATTTAGGGGGGGTTCTGAACATTCGATTACGTTTAAAAACAATAGGCTTCCAGTGTTTACGGATTGTGATTTTTGTACCAAATTTTGTTCGAATCGGTCAATTCGTTCGTCAGTTATCGTCTCCACAGACCCATTGACACACACACACACACACATACTTTCACACACATAGACATACTTTCACACACACACACAGACATCACTTCAAAAATGTTTGATTCGTGATCAGGCATGCTTGAAACGTGCTCTCCCGTCGAAAACTCGAATTCGAATTTTCGACCCATCACAATACTTTCCTTATACATTATGTATATAAGGAAAGTAATAAATAATTCGGACTTCGCCCGGCATAGATACGTGCAAATGTGCATACATAGAGACAACTTATAAGGCACTAGTGTCAGAAAGAAAAAAAATGTATTTTTAAAAACTTCCATTCAAATGTTATTATTTTCTTTCTGAGTATGCGTTGATAACAAGTCAGCCGATGACTTTGATGCATTTATTTATTAATTTATTACTATTTTATTACCATTTATATCTATTTTGGTTCAAACTGTTCTATACCCATATAAACTGTATAGGGGAACGGTGGGTAAAGCGCGTACTCTAAGGAAAATTTATTTTTTTCAATTACTGATCAATTTAAAAAATTAAAGTAATACCCTTAACCAATCTTATGATTTATACAGATCTATGTTTTGTATGATTTTTTTTGTTCTTGATGATGTGTCTTTTAAGAAGTTAATGTTCTATCAAATGGCCGCTTTACTCGACATAGTGGACTGATTAAAATTAAAAAATAAAACCCTTAAATGCACAAGAAAATTATTTAACACAATTTTAACATAATACTGTAAATCAGAGACATAAATGTTGTGCATTATAAGTGTATAAGCAGTGCAATCTCTCAATTTTTAAATATAAAAATATCACCTAATTGAAAAAAATAAATAAAAGAGATTGTGTGCTTTGTATAAAGAAAACGTAAATTTACGCATATATAACTATATATCTTTAACTACATAATGTAATAACATATTTCTTTCAAAACGAAATAATAGTGTACAAGAGCCACTATTATATGATCGTGTACAAGAAAGTGTACATGATAATAAAAGTATACAAGAGACACATTTATATAACCTGCAGGCAACGAAAATTTTCGAAACATATTACTTTCCTTATATATATAATGTATAAGGAAAGTATTGTGACGGGGTGAAAAAATCCAAATTCCAGTTTTCGACGGGAGAGCACGTTTCTAGCATCCCTGATCACGAATCAAACATTTTTGAAGTGATGTCTGTGTGTATGTGTGAAAGTATGTGTGTGTGTGTGTGAGAGAGAGTGTGTATGTCAGTGAGACTGTGGAGACGATAATTGACGAACGAATGGACCGATTCGAACGAAATTTGGTACAAAAATCACAATCCATAAACACTGGAAGTCTATTATTTTTATACGCAATCGAATGTTCAGAACCTCCCTAAATTTTCAAATGAAATTTTGAAAAAATCGTCAAAAAATCAAAACCGCTAATAAAGTTACGCAAATAGACATTTCTTATGAAATTTTTCATTAGAAAACGATTGATATGAATTTTAGAACGCTAACATGAACCGTTCTCGAGATATTGCACATTTTTTAAAAAAATTATCAAAAAGTTATATAAAATAAAAAAAAAATATTTCCTATTGAGAAACATGTTCACTTTTCATATGTAATACCATGCGATAAATTTGGTGACATCATTCTCATGGATCTAGCTCGTTCCGTTCATGAAAAAAGATACTTTGAGTAAATTTTTGTATTTGAACGCCAATAGTCATTTATCTGCTGTAGGAATAACTTATTTCTCCGTCCATAATGTTTGGCGAGATTTTGGCGACTAATTTGGCGGAATATCGCCAACTTGGCGAAATTTTTAATTGTTGCCAAATTAACAAAAATCTCGCTAAATTGATAAAAATGACGCTAAAGCAATGAAAATGACGACAAATTGAAGAAAATTCAATATCTTGGAAAGAATATAAGTATCTACTATAAGATAACTTTTTTTAACTGTAAAAGTAGTAAATTCATTGCATTATATAAGGAAAGTCGTGTGTTGCCCACATCAGATTTTTTTTATATATAACGTATAAAATTAGAGTTGAGGAAGAAAGTTAAAATATTCACATTACCACACCATTTTATTGGCTAAAAATGTCTGCAAATACTAAGATGATATGTAAATTAAGTCCGAACAAGAAAAAAAAAGGTCATTGAAGGGATGTATAGCTGAAATTAAAGAAGGCAAATCCCACTCAGAAATCTTGTTTTGGGTGAAATAAAAAGATAGATTTATCATTCTTTACATTCAATATAAGATGCGCGCGGAGTAAATATTGAATTTAAATTAAAATATTCTGTTAGAAATAACTCAAACAGTTACCATCGGATAAACAGGCTGTATTTTATTTTACACTAGGCACACTCAAAAATCAGCCTAGTCACTCTTTGAAAAGGCCCTGGTACATATGCCCCCGCTACTTAGGAGTATGGGAATAAAATATATCAGAGCCCGCGTATCGGGTGTATAGACCGCCGAGCACCGGCACATCACCATCCGCTAAGCGAGTAATTACCGATTACTATAGATATCAAGATTGCTCAAATCGGACAAATAGGAGTGAAAATAAAGAATTATGACCCAAAATATACGCTTCCTGTGCCCCCAAAGCGACCTGCTCCACAAACCAGTTTCGAATATTCCTATGCTCAAATACTCCCTATGATAAAATATATCTTTTATTCACGTGACTGGCAGTGACATCGTCTAATTTACTTGTAGAAAGAAAAGTTTAATTTTGAAATAAAAATTATTATTATCTATGTAGTTTTAAGACAAAATGAATTAAACCACTTCCACTATGCTAGATTGAACCTTTTCAAACTATTCCGGGTGATTAAAAAAAGATGGGCCAAACTTTACGAGGTGGCAGTACACACCAAACTGAGAACTTTTCACCATAGTTTATCGGCTCGGAAATGAAACATATGGGTGTTGCAAGTCGCGTACAAGTTTGGAAGCGGCCGCTCCGCAAACTTAAAAGCGTCATTCTGTTTGTTATTTTCTGGTTGAAGAAGAAAACCACGTATGCAAATTTCATTTGAGGAAGAAGAAGAACCCTTATGCAAAATTTTCGTAACACCGAATGTACGACCTTATCAGTTTGTAGCAGTTATTCGCAGCTCCAACTTTTGAGACGATGGAGGAATTTACAAATAGAAAAAAGTCGATGCATTTCATTTATGAATTTTCTTTTGTAGGGATATTTTAAGAGTATTGTCTATGACATTCTTCTTGAATCTGAAGATAAACTCGTAGCCAGAATTTCGGTCGCTGCTATCGAAGTGCGCGCCATGCCCAGTCTGTTCGAGAGAGTTCGTCAATCCCTCAATCGCCGCTGTGAGACGTGCATTCAGGTTGGCGGTCGCTCTTTTGAGCCATTACTGTAATTACTATTTATTAAATGTCATTTTACAACTTCTAAGTCATTCTTGTGTTTTTGTCTCACTTCATCGGTTTCACCATTAAACGTCCACTGGCGCCATTACATTTCATTTCCGACCCTTTAACTATGACGAAAAATGCTTGGTTTGGTGTGTACTACCACCTTGTAAAATTTAGACCGTCTTCTTTTAAGTCACCCTATATATTTTTATTTTGACGAGTTATCTCTAAGTCTCAAAATAAAGAAGGGGATTATTTCAAAACCGAGATATTATTTTAAATTGACTTCATGTAGCCTTTTAAATATTTGAATAAAATTTGATGGATGAATCAAACAAGAAAGAAATTAGCGAGTATATATGGAAAGATATGTATTGTCCACAACAGATTTATCTCAAAAATTTTCATTGGATATAAACACGTGATGAAGAGATGTTAGATTTATAGCGAAAAATAAATATATCATGGCACATTTCAGAAATTTTTTTTTTCCATTCGCATTCGACTCATGTTGGTCGTAAGAAAAAAATGCTTAAGGTATAATATTTGTTATACCTCCTTCCTTTTCTTCTTGCACGTCCAAATGGCTAATAAGCTCAAAAATTCCGAACGTGAATCATAATGTAAAAAGCGCAGTAAAACTTTACAACTCTTACTTCTTCATCTGACATTTTCGAAATATGTTTTTATACCCCGAACTTTTCAAACAATTTTTTCTGCAGGCAGGTAATTGTGTTGTGCAATACAATTTTTGACGTCCTGGTTAGCTTGATATCTATTTCGTACTGCTTTAAATATGGAAAAATGCATTTCAGGGACCTTTCATGGTGAAATTATTACAAACTTTTTCTTACTTGTTCTTTATGAGAAAGTATTAGTTCTGATAACACGCCAATTGCAGATAAGAGCATCTAATACATATTTCACACTTTTTAAGCGTCCTTCAGCGTGAAATATATATCTTTAATGACAATAAAACAGCGTGCTATGTACTGCAATTTTATGAACCTATATGCAGACCAACAAGTTTACTACAAAATTGGCATCAAATTTTATACATATTGAAATCGTGTTACATGAAAATAAATAGATAAAGTTCAAGCCTACTTTCAAACCATCGCATTTCTATGTAAGTTCTCAAGATATTTTGTTTGAAACTTTGAGAAATTAGTTCCAAGACATCAAATGAAAATGAAAATTATTTAAGAACTGCAAATTTGGTATAATTTTAAATTGATTTTGTGTAGATTTTTACGCATTCAATGTGTAACGAACTGGGCTCTCATTTCCAATGATCATCATTGCCGTGAGCCCGTTCGGTGGTTCGTTTTTCTAAGCATATGCAAACACTTTTATAATCACATGACATATTTATTAATTGGACTATTTACACATATATACACATCTTCACAGATTATTCGATTTATACATCAAATTCCGGACTCCGCGCGTCTGATCGTCTGTTCAGTTCAGAGTCCAGAAAGAAAGTCTTTCTTCTTCCAACAGCCATCGCCCTCCCCTCCAATTTCTGGCCCTAGACCCCCCTCCCCCCCCCCCCCCCCCCGCAGTCCGCAGTATCAAATTGCGTGGCCAGTTGAAAAAATCTCGGAGAAGTAAGATGGGGGCCGAGAATAACCTTTCCCAGTCTTCTGGGCACGGACAGAGTGGGTTCGTGACACAATGAATATAAATAAATCAAGCAAGAAAAAAAAATAGAGTCATATATTTCCCACAGCAGTTTTGTAGACATTTTAATTACGGTATTCTGGAAAATGTACCAGCCGTTGCCTGGGATTTAACGCAAATATTAATTGAATCCATTCATTCATTAATTTCTTTAAAAGACACAGTCATGCCCCACCCGCATTTTCGCAAACACTTTTTTAAGCAAATTTGCGAAATATACGCGTACACCCTAAATAAGCGCCCTAAATAAGCGCTAAGTGGACATCTATGTTTAGGCCGCTCATTTCACTTATGCGATCTGTATACACCCGCATAGCGGGTGCGATACACCCTTAGTCGCTGCGATTTCACATTACGCAGGTTCCTTCTTTGGGATAGTCAGCATCCAAGGCGAACGAGTAGGCTCCATTTAAGCACCTAAACACACCGAAATATAATATACACTGTAAACTGCATTGAAAAGTAAAAAAATAAACATTTTAATTCCTTCCCAATTTTTAAATGTCTGTTTGGACCAAAATCGTTATCGACGATATAAATACGTCATTGCTCCCGATAGCAGCGGATATGCCGTAGGTTGCGATGCCAGGAACAATATAGCATCGCTAGGAAAAAATTATGGGAGCGGGGTTGGTAACCAAATACTTTGTTTTTCATTTCTCTATGAATATTTCTTATTTCACAAATAACGAAATTATTATTTTTTATTAGAATGCGAAGATATAAGTCCATTTTCATTCCAAAGACTAGAATTGTGCGAATCTTCCATTCTTCTTGGATAAATAAAAATAAAATAGGCTACAATACGCATATCGATATATATAAAACTAAATAAATAAATAAACATGAGGAAAATGTTCCGTGGATTCGGTTTAAAAATCGTTAGAAAGAACGTTTGTTCTTTGATCTTTTCAATAGTGTCGAACTGTAATCTTCGAGATATTATTTTTGATCGTTAATAGACCGATTTGTTTGAAAATCCCTCAAAATTGTACTTCAACATAAAATAGCTAAACACCTAATTCGATTTTTTTTTTTAATATCTCGCTTAGCCGTGCCGTCGCGGGAGTTCATCTACCCCTGCACTGAATTTCGAAGCTGTCCAAAGCTTAGATTTCCCGCTACAGACGACAAAACACACTGATAGACATACATACACAGACATATTTTTTATTGTATAAGATACATGCGCTGAATTGATGTAAGCTTTGCGGTGAAAAATATATCATTACACATTACGGAAAAATTTTCTTCCGTCTGATTCGATTCGTGTTCAGCACGGGAAAAAACCGCCGCAGGTATAATATTTTTTATCCCTTCTTTCTTTTCGTCCTGCACGTCCAAATGGCTAATAATCTGAAAAATCCTAAATCGCAGCTAGCGTGAATCATAATATAAAAAGCGCAGTAAAACTTTACAACTCTTACTTTTCACCTGAAATTTTCGAAATATGTTTTTATACCAAAACTTTTCAAATATTTTTTCTACTGGTAATTGTGTTATATAATACAATTTTTTTACACTTTCTGACACGTTAGCTAGATATCTGTCTGATACGGAATGAAATAAGAAAATAATATATTTGAGAGATTTTGCATAGTGAAATTGTTTGTTTTTTTCCTTTTCTCTTTAATATTCTTTAAGAGAAATTTTATTCTCTGCAGTTTTTGAAAGTTTCGATTATGCACATTTTAAAATATCTTGAATACATAGTTAATTAATTTTCTTAGATTGTTCCTGGTTTTATGCGCATGTTTTTGAAGATGGGATAACTCTAGAATGGATGCAAGTATCAAAATAAAGTTTGATATTAAAATAAATTCTCTAAAAATTAGAGTTTGCATTGATTAGAACAAACATTCTTTAAAAATTAAGCTTCTGGTAGCATTATCTTAAAAGAATTAATAATTCTTCCCGAAAAATGCGTTAAATTACGTTCTACTTATATTTATGTTGGGAAAAATATCTAGAATTACAGTTTATCAACTCAAGTGTAAAGTAAAAACAAACACTAGCAAAATCAAAGTACAAGCAGAAAAAAACTTTATTTTGTCTTTACTGTACTATTTTTATTTAAAAGTAGCTACTTGAACATAACATTGCCGAAGATATTTACATTATATAAGCAAACAATCTACTCCGCAAAAGCCAGAGGTGATATTTAGTTGAGAAAATGGTTTGAAATTTTCACGATTTTATTTTAATATCTCGCGAAACAATGCGCTTATTACAAAAAGGATTGTATCCAACTTTACAGAATACAATGGGCTAAAATTAAATAATAATAATAATAATAAATTCGTCTTTTCTATAATTTAAAGATGGGGTGTTCTCTTAAAGAAAGTAATTTATAATTTTGAATTACTTTTTGTATTACTTTTTGAATTACTAGCAGAAATACTTTTTTACTTTCCCACATGCATGGTCATGTATAAAGAAAGTATTAAAATCATGTCGAAAATTTCAACTCAAGTTTTCGACAGATTTACATGTTTCGAGTACTCCAGAACCCGAAAAAAATGTTTTTAGCGTGACGTCTCTGTGTGTGTGTCTGTCTGTCCCTGTATCTGTGTGTGCAATGTATGTATTCACTCTAGCTGTAACACTAATTGACAAATTTTTACAAAATCTGGTAGATAAGTCACTTGCAGGTTACCCTGGTCCTGATTAGATTTTGGTACGATTTAGGAAAAAATAACCTTCCCTGTTTTGCAAAATAACTCGCAAAAAGTATGTATTCAGTCTAGCTAAAAAGTAATTGACCAAATTTTACAAAATGTGGAATATGAATCCCTGAGCGATACATTGGTGCTGATTAAATTTTGGTACAATTCGGAATTAAGGAATAAGCCTTTTTTTACGAAATGAAAGCAAAAAATTGTCAAAATCTAAAATAAAAGACTAAGTGTACTCAAATGTATCAATTTAATGCTTGTTTTATGCGTAATTTTTGACGGCGAAAGAATAAAAACAACCCCAAAACTCTAGAACTAATCGTTCTTGAGGTATATATCTTTTTAATATTTCGCATTTTTGACAATTCTCCTTTGAAAGTATGCCCAATCGTCAAATGAAAACGGAAATTGAAATAAAGCTGCACATTTGGTGCAATTTCAAATAATTATCCGTGTTATTTTGCGCTATTAAACTCAATTTATTTAATTATAAAAGAAAGAAAAAATGAATTTAAGCCTGTAGTAAAAGTCATGTGCTGCCCACATCAGGTTTTTTGAAAGATAAGTAAAAGATAGAGATTTTTGAAAGATAAGTAAGAAAGAGATAATTAATTTAACCCCACATACAGTAAAAAGAAATACTAAGCGCCCAGAATTACAGTGTCCTATAATTATCCATTAACAAGGCAGTGCAGACAAGCAAGAAGTGTTCACCTACCAACTCTAGCTGGTTATCTCTGAAAACAAACGATATAATGTTGAGTTATTTAGCACGGCAACAACAATTTTATCAACTGTGGGTGAAGCTAAAAACCGTTCGATACATTTTCTAGTGTTAAATAAAAGATTATAAAAGGGACATTAAAACAATGTATAAGAAATAATAATTTCAAAAATTTCCATGGTACACTACGGAATTATATATAAAATTATAAATGGAAAAATACCAAAATCTGCAGTTATTCAAAATTCTATTTAAAGACGCAATATATCAGGGATATCTAAAACGGTATTCAAATTTTAAAATCAAAAGGAACAAAACGTCCAAACTGTCGCAAAAACAAGGTCTGCAATTAAAAAATGAAATTTCACTTCAAAATCGTCTGCATCTGAAAACGTGAGAAATGATTTATCTCTTTTCTTGTCACAAACTTGCGGAAATCCGATATTGAATTTGTAGCGAAAGAATTATAGCCTAAATTCTATCGAGTTTTACCTTAACCCACATTGTGTTTCGCTAAAAATGGCAAAAAATTCAAACTCGAAATAAGATTTCCGTAATTCTTTATTTCGTTTGCTTTTTCTACTAACGTTTCTAAATCGCTAATATCTGTAAAAATTTTGAATCGTGTGAACAGAAACCATAATTGTATAAGTTTCTGAAGATACTAAAACTGGTGGCTGATTTGAAAACTGTATTGCTAAATGATAGTTTAATTCAGCGTTTTCCAAACTGATGATTGAAAATTTTCAAGAGATACTTAACTCACAGCAGATTGTTTAATCTATTATACTGTTGCAAACATTGTAAAGAACCCTGCTGCCCAAACTCGAATCCTGGATTATTGAACTAAACAGCCGATGCTCTACCGTTGACCTACTGAGGCGAAATTGACAGATTTTATTGTCTCTGAATTTTCCACCCTCTAATGTCGGATTGGCGTGCAACTGGCAATCTGACTGACCACCTCCTTCTCTTTTTATCTGAGGTTAGCCTCTTGCTTCTACTATTTTTACACAGGGTAGTATCCTCTTTCTGGTAGGTCGGACGGTCTGGGTTTCAACAACAACAACAGGGTAGTATCCTGCGTGGTCGTTGTCCTTCCAATTTGAAATCGGTGCTCAATATTCCAGAGTTCACTGAATCCGTGCTAGTTGTACTGGGGTCACTTTCAGACCTCCGACAAAAATTATTACTTAGGATTCTGCTATATGGGGTGAAATGGAAAATTAAAAACATCTTTCACTCCAAAGGATCTTCCTTCTAAAAATCTGCTCAGGCTACCGTACAACATCTAATATCTCCTTATTTTCCCTTACTGGTATTCCCCTCATTCATTTTACAATTTCTACCCTCTGTAATAAATATATTTTTTGGAAATAAAAATTGATTCCTTTTCTTCTCCCTTCCTCCCTCCTCCCCTCTGATTTTAATTTCCTTGTTCCTTTCTCTAACTTTCACCCCTCTAAATGGTCCGTAAATTTAGTTAACAAGATGAATAAAGACTCTGCCATTTATAAAATATATACTGATGTTTGAAATATTGACAATAACACAGGTTTTTCAGTCTGCATTTTTAAACATGATGTTCTGGAAAAGGTTCTCTCCTATAAACATGACGACAGGAATGTAGTATTTCAAGCCAAACTTACCGTTATTTCCTTTGCTATTGACTGGGCTTCCTCTAATAATACTCCTGTTAATATTTTTTAAGGTAGCCTCTCTTCATTCAAGCTCATAACTCAATAAAAAATAAATCTAATTATCTTAATTCCATTAAATCCAAAGCTTTCCTTGCTAAAAATCTTGTCAATATTTCTTGGGTGGAAACTCACAATAATATATCTGGAAATGAAATTGCCGATTACCATGCCAAAATTGCTGCTATCTCTGGTTCCCCTCTTACTATTCCCTTTCCTTACTCACTCCTCTCAAAATTTTGTAAATCTCATATCCTTAATCTTTAACAAAATTATCTTAATGATTATATTTCCACCAGGACTGGTGATCCGGCTAGAATCCTATCTTACCTCCCTATCGTGAATCCTAATTTACAAATTTTTAATAAATACCTCATTTACTTTCTTACTGATTATGGCCCTTTTCTTGATTACCTATACGTTTTCAAAATTAAATCCACCTCTAACTGTATTTGCAATAAATTCGGTGACGTTGACCATTACATTTTCGATTGTCTTTTTTCCAAAAATTTTCATCTCGGCAAACCGTCCCCCTCTAATAAACCAATTTGGTTCTCCAAAGTTCGTTCAAATCCCTCTTCAGTAGATAAAATTAAAAAGTGTATTCTTGTTGCCATGGAAATTTCTAATAAAGTGCCCTAAGCTTATGAGCAGATTCTGCTCTCAATTAGTTTTGATCAATGAATCCCTTTATTACATTCTTATTAACTTATATGGACTTATTGTGTTCCCTCCATATTTTCTGTTTAAAAAAATAAATAAATAAAGCTATGTTAACTGTATTTTCTCGGTTTTTTTTTTTTTTTTTGACCCTTTTTATTTGAATTTTCTCTAACTTTTCTTTTCTAAATTTTATCCTAAATTTCTTAAATTTCTGTTTTTGTTTTCCATGTGACTAAATTTCTTTTCCTTTCCATATATTTTCCTTTTTTATATATTTAATAAATTTCACTTTTAAAATTTATTATTTCTTTAATTTTAATCTATTTTTTATTATGTTAATATACCTCACTCTATATTTTATTTTTCAATGATCTTTTTATCTTTATTCGCAATAACCCTTTTCCCATATTTAGAAAATGGACGTACTTGTCAAGTTCAAATATAATGTAAAACTGTCTGTTTAACCACAATCTTTTTCATCAATTGTTATTTTTTTAGACCTAAATAAAATGTTCGCTTGGCGGAATGGTAAACCTTGGGTGCCTCCTGAGTGCAGGAGGTATCCTTTCCCGGCCGTGCAGCTAGCTACTCTAAACCCACTGTGAGTCGGACGGTCTAGGGTCTTCAGACCTCAGACATATTTGCACTAACCTACAGGGTTGATCTGTTCGGGCGCCATTGTAGACGTGTGCTATTGGTTTTTGTTTATGTTCGGGCGCCATTGTAAAGAACCTTACTGCCAAAACGGAGAATCGAACACTGGATCTTCGAACTGGCCAGTCGATACACTACCGTTGAGCTACTGAGACGAAATTGCAAGCTCTGATTCTCGAAGTGGACTCTGCAGAATGTAAAACTTCTTCACTGAAGGCTGTTTAGTGAATCAAAAGGGAAAAATACTTTTACAGGCATCCATTTCCATTAAGTCAATGTAGAGCTGCCATATTTGAACACTCGGTACAGGGTTTCCACATTTGGCGATTTATTGTCAACTTGACGACTTTTCGAAAGTACTAGGACCTTCTCGAAATAACGAATATTCTGGGAGATTCTAGTCCCTTATGAAAGTTTCTAGACAGAGTATATAAAAGAAGGCATCGCTCAGTTGGGGTGCAGTTAACGTGATACGATCTATATTGAATGGTAAGATACTTCAATGTTTTGAGAATAGTATCCACCGTTTTGTGAAATTAGTGAAGCATTTAATTGCTGTATTACTGTACCTGACAGTTGTTTAGGGATGTTAGGAGATAGTGGTCGACCTATTTGCTGTATATTGTTCCTGTTTACACTACTCTTGTAAATAAATGTGTTTTTTTATCCAGAAATGTGGATTCATTCTTGTATCCTGAGAGTACACCCACAATTCCAGAGAATGCACCGCAAAATATTATTATGGAAAAAATGTTTATAATACATAAATTATAATACATAAATATTTATAATTACATAAATTTAATTACTATTTCTAATTAAATAAATTTAGGTTAACTGGAACGAATACCCGCCGTTGCCCGGGATTTAAGATGCGAATCCCTGAATAAGCTTCCGGTGTGTTAATAGTACTTATAACATCACTCAATTAAAGCAAACTTGAGCAACGTATGTAAGCCCAAAAAGCACAATAGTGCAGCATACAGCTGTTTCGAGGATACGTTGAATCCTCTTCGTCAATGAAGGCGAACCAACAAACCCAAAGTCCGACATAGAAGTGAGTGACCCTTTCTTCGATTTTGCTTCCATATCTTCCAGGAATTACTCATAGACCTTATATACTAGACCTGCTATTAGGCAGGGCTTGCTATTATTACTGTATTGAAGCAATGCAATCCAACATAGCGAACTTGCCACGTGATCTAAAACGAGCTCCTGCTTTCGTGAATATCCGGTTAACCGAGGATAAGGTTCACTCAATTCAGCATTGTCCAATAACCAGTTCTACTCATCATGTCCTGAGTTTGGGAGTATTTGATGACGTAACAAGTTCCACTATGTTGGCTAGCAGATCTATACTTGCAAGATCTATGGAATTACCTCTGTACAAAATTTCGCCTCTGTCTGAAACTTCAATTATCAGCTACAGAAGACATAGATGCACAGACGGACATCATGTTTTATGAAAGATTTCATACAGAAAGTAAACATTAAAATATGATTAAATATGATAAAGCAAATTTATAATCATTTGCGTCCTTTAACATTTCACTAAGGATTCGCATCGGAAATGAGAATTCCAGTGTAAAAGGTGTTATCATTTCAGCCAATTTTTACCTTCGCTCGCTATATCTTTTCCCCCGAAATAATAAAATTCTTCATCATTTAAAAATATCTTTCTCAACTCTCCTGTATTCATTCTTTTTTCTTTCTCCGTTCTCCTACGTCGAAATGGCTAATAACCGTAAAAATTCCGAATCGTGAGGAAGCCAAATCAAATTGAAAAATAAGAAAAGAAAAAATGCGCATTAAAAGTTTGCTGTAGCCTTTTTCGCAGTTGAAATTTTTCACGAATGTTTTTATTTCTCGAACTTCTCGCACAGTGAGGTTTTTTTTTTTATTTAGGAGGAGGAGGGGGGAGCATAATTGTTTCATGTTGCTCAATTTTTGACATCTTGGCTCGCTAAACTTCTGTTTTTACCGCTTTGAAAAAGAAATTACTTAAAATTTTTGTAAAGTGAAAATTGCGCTTTAATTTTTTTTCCGATGTATTTCTGCGTTTGCTGTTAAATGTATTACAGAACTCAATTGCTTTTTTAATTCTAGTAAAGTTTTCTGGTTTTTTTTTTTTTTTTTTTTTTTTTTTATCGAAATAGTGAATTGTTAGGATCATTTTTCTAAATTTTCAAAGAGAGATGTGCAAAAACATGATTGATAAAAACCAATAATTAACGGAGAGTAATTGTTTTCAAATTATAGGTCCTTGTGGACTACAAGATGTAATTATTATAAAAAATTGATATCTTTTTAATTGAAATATAAATAGAAAACTATCTCAAATGAGCAATTTTGATTTCAAACGACCTGTTTCTTTATTACATAAAGAGTTAATGAAAAAATCGAGAATAATATATTTTTCAAAAACAATATATTTTGGAAAAAATATATTTTGCAAAATCAATTTTTGAAATTTTTTATATGAAAATAATAATTTATGTTGCTAAAATATGTCTTCACTCAAGTAGATATTACTTATTAGAGGATTTTTAAACTGTGTTACTACTGTTGAACAACCAAGGGGTTCCAGGAAGTTCTATAAAAATCTACAACAAGCTGTTTTATATTTTGAACAAAAGCTGCCTCATTTTAAAATCAGATACAAATTATTCCGAAATTTTTATTTTTCATATTATTGTATATAGAAAATAGCCGCTAGAGGACATTTTTAACAATTTTACTGTTCGAAATTTCTGAAAAATCTTAGTTTTTAGATAGTTAGTCCCTCATGGGGTTCATATTGGAATATAAAATCCGGCACAATAATCCACCTCCCCATTTGGTCATAACCCCCTTTCAAAGACCTGACTACGACAATGCAGCTAAAATGCTACATGCTGCGATGCATACCTATTACTACGAATACATAAAAGGTTTAAGCCGCGTATTGTATATCCTTGTTGGAAAATAGCATTTACATGCAACCATTATTATTTGAAGTCTCGGATTACTTGACCTTGACGACAAATTTGATAACATTTGGGACAGATATAGCGAAATCTCGTCTATGACCTTCGACCAGTTTTTGAAACTGCTCTAATTGTGTAGATTGTTAAGAATTTCTCAAGTTGTGTCGATTTTTTTAGAAATTTCCACAGAGGATATATAAGCCAATCATCGTTCAGAAAGAGTGATCTGACGTGATACGATAAAAGTGAATTTTGATATACGTCAGTGTTTAGAGAACATAATCGTCTGTTTTGTGACTGATTAAAGAATTTAATTTCTATTTTATTGTACATGGCAGTTATTTTGTGATTTTGTAATAAGTTGGATACAATGGTCCACACCATATGGACTATGGACATATTTTCAAAAAAATATTAAAAGGATTCATCTGTACATTTAAAAAAATCAATTTTTACTTTCCTTATATACATAGTACAATGTATAAGGAAAGTATTGTGACGGGGTCGAGAATTCGAATTCGAGCTTCCGACGGCAGAACACGTTTCAAGTATCCCTGATCACGTATAGAATAGTTTTGAGGTAGTGTGTATGTGTGTGTCTGTGGAGACGACATCTCACAGTGAGCTGGTAAGATAAGTAGTCGTACATTCTATGCATTTCTATGGCGAAAGACCTAAAATATTTATTTAAACTGAGAATTTTGCAAAAATGAATTATTAGCTCAAAGCAAAGTAGAACTGAAGCAATAAAGAATATTCCTACGTATTCAAAATTATTTTAACTATCAATTTATTTTTATCTCCACATATTCTGTACTCGATCCTATAATTATGAAAAATTACTGAATAATTATACTCATAATTAGGAAACACTTAATTTAAAAATAATCAAAAATACATATACCAATACGTTTTCGACTGGATAGCACGTTTCAAGCATCCCTAATAGCGAATCGAACATTTTTGAGGTAATGTCTGTGTGTGTGTATGCGTGTGTGGGGGTGTGTGAAAGTATGTGTGTATGAAAGTATGTGTGTCAATGAGTCTGTGGAGACGATATCTCATGAACGAATGGAGCGATTCGAACGAAATTTGGTACAAAAATTAAAATCCGTGAATACTGGAAGCCTATTTTTTTTAAACACAATCGAATGTGAAGAACCTCCTAAATTTTCGAGTGAAATTTTGAAAAAATCATCAAAAAATCAAAACCTTTAATAAAGTTGCGCAAATACATTTCTTATGTAATTTTTCCTTAGAAAACGATTGACATAAACTTTAGAACGCTAGAATGAACCGTTCTCGAAAAATTGCACATTTTCAAATAAATTTATCAAAAATCGCATAAATTAAAAAAAAATATTATCTGTTGAGAAATATGTTCACTTTTCATATGTAATATCATGCGATAAATTTGGTGACATTATTCTCGTGGATCTAGCTCGTTCCATTCATGAGAAAAGATACTTCGAGTAGTACTTTTGTATTTAAACGCCAATAGTCATTTATCTGCTATAAGAATAACTTATTTCTCAGCCTATAACGCTTGACGAGGTTTTAGCAACGAATTTGGTTGAATGTCGCCAACTTGGGGACTTTTTAAATGTTGCCAAATTAATGAAACTGTCGCAGAATGGATAAAAAGTGACGCTAAATGACGACTAATTGACGAAAATTCAATATCTGGGAAAGAATATAAGTATCTACTAGAAGAATAAACTATTTTTTTTTACTGTAAAAGTAGTAAATTCATTACATTATTTAAGGATAGTCATGTGCTGTCCACATCAGATTTTTTACTTTCCTTATGTACAATAATGTATAAGGAAAGTATTGTGACGAGGTCGAAAAAGTTTTTGACGGGAGAGCACGTTTCAAGCATCCCTGATCACGAATCGAACATTTTTGAGGTGATGTCTGTGTGTGTGTGTGTGTGTGTGTGTGTCAGTGTGTCTGTGGAGATGATAACTGGCGAACGAATGGACCGATTCGAACGAAATTTGGTACAAACATTACAATCCGTGAATACTGGAAGCCTATTGTTTTTATACGCAATCGAATGTTCTGAGCCCCCTTAAATTTTCGAGTGAAAGTTTGAAAAAATCATCAAAAAATTAAGATCTCTAATAAAGTTACGCAAATAGACATTTCTTATGTAATTTTTTATTAGAAAACGATTAACATAAATTTTAGAACGCTGGCATGAACCGTTCTCGAGATATTGTACATTTTTAAAAAAAATTATCAAAAAATTATATAAAATAAAAAAAAAATTCCTGTTAAGAAACATGTTCACTTTTCATATGTAATATCATACGATAAATTTGGTGACATCATTCTTGTGGATCTAGCTCGTTCCATTCATGAAAAAATATACTTTGAGTAATACTTTTGAATTTGAACGCCAATCTGCTATAAGAATAAATTACTTCTCCGTCCATAACGCTTGGCGAGATTTTGGCGACGAATTTGGCAGAATGTCGCCAACTTGGCGATTTTTTAAAATGTTACCAAATCAAAGAAAATCTCGCCAAATGGATAAAAATGACGCTAAATCATTGAAAATAACGACGAAAATTCAATAACTTGGAAAAATATAAGTATCTACTATAAGAATAACCTATTTTGTTTTTACTGTAAAAGTAGTAAATACATTGCATTATACATTGCAAATACATTGCATTATACAAGGAAAGTCATGTGCTGCCCACATCAGATTTTTTGTTTGTAAACACAACAAATAGATTTCAGTAAGTTATTGAATTTCAATTTTAGTGATCTTATTTTCAATTAAAATTTCACAATTGCCAACTGTTACATTTTTAAATATAAAATATTCATTTTCATGTTAAAGGTATTCAATAAATAGAAGAAGATAATAGTATGCAAAATAGGTCGGGATTGAATTATATATATTCACCCTAAAGCAATAATTAACGGAGATTAAAATTTGCAAATGACACACCAAAATATTTTTGTGTAACTGAGAGTCTGCTTTATTTTATAGTATTCTAGATTCTAGAAGGCTTATTATAATATCTTGAATATTTATGACAGATGCATCAACCTTTTCAAAAAAAAACAAAAGCATCTTAATTACACTTTTTTTCGCATCAATAGCACAAGATCATGATTTACGTTAATTCTTTCAATAACTAAACCAATGTAATATTTTTATAAGAAATTTTACAGGAATATAATCCCCATAACCTTGACTTCTGTGTTTAAATATTATACATATTCTGTGCTGTAAAGCCGTGCTGTAAAATATTTTAAGTTTCTGTGTATTCTGTTTCCTTATAAATAGACATATTTCTGTTAGAATCATTAGAACGTTCAGATATATTTACAAGATATTTTTCTTTCTTTTCTTTGCACCAGATTCCGGAGCTTCAGTTTTGTTTTGTCTTCCTTTGAAACAGTAAGTCACTATATTTTAATATTCTTTCTGGCTTTAATTGAAGCGGATGTTTTTTGTTTTAAATTTTCTTCTTGTTTCTACGTTGCTTCTCCTAGGATATTTTGAACTGTTGTAACAGTTGGTATTTTTGATAACCTTATTCTTTTTAAACTTATTGACTATCATGAAAAAGCTTTTACTAAGGTCAGACTTCTTCAGGCGATCAAAATTTTGTCAGATGATTTCCGTGTGATAATTGTGTTAAAAATGCTTGTTGATGGCTTATGATGATTTAAAGTTATTGGCTCTGGCTGTCAAAGCCAAAATTTAAGATTCTGATTTATTCCGGATATTAAAAGCAGATGGGAATGTCAGCGGGGGTTGATATCCACTGGTTCCTGTGGTGTACTTGGACGGACGTAGCGCACGAAGTGCGTAGCCTTTACTGGTTATTAAAAAATGTGTATGGAACAGTTTATCCAAAACCTGAGCGCAGCACAGCGCAAGATACACTTTCAAAAACAATGGTGGATTAATCTGTCATAGAAACAAAATTTTCAACTAAACATTTTTAATGTATTTTTGTAATAATAGTTAAAAAGTAAAACAGCACACCCCAAATATTTGACTTCATTTGATGGAATAATGACAGGCCCATAAATCTTTGAATATTCCTCCACATACAATGATTGAGTTGATTTTTGAGCAATGGTTTTTGATCTCCCCTCCTAATGATAAATGAGTCACTGATGTCTCTTTTACTTCAAAAAATTAGCATTATATCCAATGTCTATTCCGAACATTTACTGTATTTGCATTATAAAATAGCTGTTTGTTATAGCCATTTGTTCTTTTAGAAATAAATATCTTAAGAGCAAACAAATAAATCATTTATGTGATCAATTACAGAATCCACCAACCAATAATTAAAGAAATTTTATTTTAAAAAGAATGTTTTGATTAATCTTTATCAATATTCAGTTCCGAAACTGTCCCGATGTTCAGCAAACATTTTTTTAAAAATATTAGCCATCTGTTTCCCTGGTTTCGAATTTCGACCACATGATTATGATGGAATTCAGTAATCAATTCGTAATAAGTCTATTAATTTTGAATTTTAATTACTGCTGCGTGTCACTCAAATAGGATCTATTAAGTAATATATTAAGAGGACAAATCATTATGTTAATTGCACGGTGTTTTGAGTGTTTTGACATTTTAGATTCGTTGATGAAGAAGTACATATAATAAAAAAACAAGATCAGCATCAGAATGTTTCTTTGTAAGAATCAGCGCCATTTATACCAATTATTGAAAAATAATTTTACTTTTTCGTATCATGCAAATTTAGGTTTGAAATATCTTCAAGAGATTACATGATAAATATTTGTTATTATTTTTATATTCATGCTCATTCCTAAAACATGCACTTAAAACTAGTGATGTAGTCGTAAAATAAAACATAACAAAAATAGAACGTTTACAAACTGCATTACAATGACATAAAATACTAGTAGTAAATATATTAAGCTACACAATATGGTGTCATCATCATCATAATTATTATTATTATTATTATTATTATTATTATTATTATTATTACTATTATTATTATTATTATTATTATTATATGCCGATCCGGTGGTCGAGCGGTCAGGGGCATGCGTTTCCTTCTGATTGCAGAGTTGTGGGTTTAAATCCCGTCAGAGGGCATGGATGTTGTCATGTCGAGGCCAAGTTAGACTTCCGCCCTTCGGGGAGCCTCTATAAAAGTGAAACTGCAAATCTCCTCCTCTTCCCCATGGGACACCCTGGGGGGTCTTGTGTACGTGGTGTGTAGGCGCCCCTTCACCACGAGCGAATTGGTAACGAACGAATTAACAAATATAACTAGATACACATAGTTAACGTATAACACTAACTAATATATCTTTCAGCTGCTTATAAATCTCCAGGATATAATATATCGGCATATATAATACTAATTTTTTAATTCAGATATGCGGTACATATTAATATTTTACAAACGAGTTTGTTGCCAAACGAGATCGGATAAAAAAATGATTAGATAAAATTTATACTTTTGAAAAAACTTAGGATAAGAATTAAAAACTTTCTATGTAATTAAGATAATAGCTAATTGTGATCCTTTACTATATTCTACAATGTTGAGTACTCACATTTCCGCGTGAAAAATGTTCTTTTCTGTTCATTTCAGAAGAAAACTTATTTATCTTTAGCTTTATTCTGCGTTTCTGGAGAATGGAGATATGAACTCTATTAAAGCAGCGGATTGCTTTCATTAACTTTGTATTTTAAAACGTCATTCACAATGAGATTTTTAAAAAAATCAATATAAATCCTGGTCTTTTTTTTCATTCTCTTCGTTCGTTTTCCCAACTTTGGATCGCATTGAAAACGGAAAATTTCATTATAATTTTCTCTCTTAGTAAAATGATGAACAGTGAGATATGTATGAACAGAGAAATATAAGGGGACGTTAGAATTAAAGATGCTGACATTAATGGAATAAAACGGAAGCCAAGTTTCAGTCCAGAACGTCCCAAAAGTGCTAAAGAATAGAGAATGTAGGATTTTCATTTGACAGATAGATTTATACAGTCCAGTTTATTCTACAGTAAAATGTAGAGTAGTACTATACGTGTTGTATGGTATTTATTTCGGTTTCACAATACATAAAAAATATAGAAAAGGAGATATAAAATCATTTTAAATAATAATAAAGTAAAATAAAAAATATATTATGTTGGTATTGTTTAACTAATAAGGTTACTCAACCGTATAGTATATTTTAAATAATTCAATTTTTCGCTACTTGTTTGCATGATAATGAGCAGTTGTTTAATATTGATATTGCCCAGTCTGTCCAGCTCACACAAAGGGTTACAAGAGATAGCTGGATAAACATGTGTTTAAATGTCTATAATAATAAAAGAAAATGTCTATATGTATGTATGTTTGTGTTAGGCATAACCGAAAAAGTAAGTGAAGCTCAGCCACACAATTATATAGCACAATATCAAAATTTTACACAATCTTACAAAGAATCGCTAAAATTGCACTTTGAACACAGAGTTTCTTTTAAAATTCCCTCTTTGGCGAAAATTATCACAATCCGAAGTAACAAATTAGTCGTTTTCAAAATCCATTACTTAACTCTCTATATAGATAAAATTTATGTTTCTAACTTCATTTGATGCCGGCCAGGGACTAAGCTTCTCTAAGCCTTTTGGCTAGCCCCTCAGCCTGGACAGTGCACTTCATTTGGTGATTTTTGAAGATTAAATTAAAAAAATTATTGTACTGACGATTTACGTTATCACTGAACAAGGGAAGAACGTCAGTTCGACACTTTTGTCCCTGCATGCGAACCTTATTGAAATGGACGTTGATAGACATGTTCAGTTGATTTCAATCGGCGCTGGAAAAATTATAGCTGAAAAAACTTCCTAGACAAAAGCAAGCTATGTCAATTAGGTGACGACGCTTGTTTCTAGGCCGTTATAATCCCCCTTTTTAAGCCAAAAGACCAGTATGCACCCTTAACAACCGTTAGATGGCGCGCGTGCGTTATCCATCTGGTTTTCTTCTAAATTTATGACCCGACCTAAGTCCCCCCCCCCCTCTTTTTTTAAATTTACGGCAGTTAGGCTCTAACTACTGACCAACATTTGCATATTTTTGCAAAATCAACTGCGTGCGCACAAAAATAAAAAGCACAATTTATATAATGTGTGCGGTTACAGCCAGTGGGGGGCTGTGGGTATTTCGAACAGTTCGGGCGTTCTTAAAATGACTGAATTATACGTCTTAACATCTTGGTCGCTCCCAGATGCACCCGAAACAGCTTAACGCCTAGGACACTTGCTGTTCTGACCGGACGTGCTATTCGATCTAATCAGACGATACTGCTAAACACACACATAGGTAAAAGCGGCACTGCCGTGAAAATTGCAGTTACACGTACTGTGTTCAGTTTACATTAGACAAGTATATCTATATCACAGTTAGCAAGTATATGACATACGGTGAGCATCTATCAAGTCAGTTTACGCATAGTGAGTGTACAAAACACTGAACAAATAGATAGGTATGGTTGCTGCATGGAAATTCCATACGTCCGGTAAGGACGCTCTGTAATAACCTATTAAGTTCTTCAATACAATTAAAGTCAAATTACCAAAGTATATGAGAACACTCGAAATGGGGACAAGTATTTAAATTAAGTAATAAAAACATTTATTCCAAACATTTCATGCATTAATGGTATTATTCAATATTATGTATACATATTTATAATCAAACTTCTTAAAGACATAGATCATAATATATTAGACTTTCAAAATATTTAATGACAATTCCTATCCTTACAGTTCTATATAATTTAATATAATATTTCTTAAAAACTCTATATATTCACCTTGAAATTGATTTTCTTTTTGGGCAAAAATGAGAAGCCCGAGAGAGTTCTTCGATACCTCTCGTAAAGATATATATCTTAAAGTTGTCCTATCTTCATATAATCGTTGCGGTCGAGGGCTGCAGGGACGGCGGCTTTCTTGGCGGGATCTGTTTAGACCATCTCTTCTCGATCAGCACATTTTTATCAACTCCGCGATTTCACATTTTTAAAATCTCAACTAAGCTCTCTGTTTCTCACCCCCCCCCCCCCTCTAAAGGCGTCCCAGTCAACCATTGGATAGGCAAGCATTTTTAACACGCCTTACGGCATCATTATTGGTTCGGCTTCCTTGATTGAAATTACCAATATTTGCTCTGTTTGAAACACCGTTATGACCGCTTTCCAGTGGTCCATACGATACGGCTGGACCTCAAAGGTCAGCCCTTGGGAGTGTGTGGCGGTTAACTATCGCCATTTATGCCACCTGCACCAAAACGAACTAGAAGCGGCTTTTCTCTATGTATCTGATAACTGAGGAAACCGCATACCGTTTCCTGTTTTCGGACGCCTGACTTCCAAAGACTTCCGATGGGAATTTACACATAACTTTAACGCCTGTGACAGTATGTTGGCATGTGAAAGTCATAATTTTCGTCACCGGCATGTGTGAAAAACAATACGATGGTGCACTCCGAAAACACTGCATGGGGGACACCCCCCATTAATGAGCCCCAGACCGACGACGACCAATAAGATGGTCGGTCACTCCTTCTGGGGCGTATACAAAATTCAGTTTAGAAAATAACTTTCATCTTTTCAGAGAGACTCGTTCCTGAAATCTCAACTTGAACTGTCGAACCTGCGTTCGACTGCCTCGGACTTAACGTTCCCAATATCAGGACATAGCCGCCTGCCGCAGAATCTCTCTTCAAAGAATTACAATGATGTACATAGAGCTGTAAATTTAATTGTAAATAAATGTTTATTTTTATGCAACGTTAACCCTCTGCCTACAGAACAACAACAAAATGTACGGGGATTGGGCCGGGCATTAATACCGCATGTCAGGTTTAGCCTACACAATCAAAAAAGCAAAACCACAGCAAAACCCCGCACAAGCACAACCTCCTATGTACAACCATTGCAGGTGCTCTTGATGGGTAACTTATATAAATTCAATACCTATTTGAGGGACCATCTTCACAGATACTGATCCTTCTCTTTGGAAATTGCAATGTTATATTGGGAATTGAAAAGTCAATATAACAATGGTTTTCATAGTAATTACCTAAAGTATAGCGATAGTTTCTGGAAATATATTGCTCTCTATAAGTATTATGCAGAGTAACTATATTTCGAACAAGTTTTGAAGCGTCCTTTAATCAATCTTCTTGGTTATTAACAAGTCAAAGCAATAACCCTTTATGATTCTTCGATCCTATAATTTTACTCCACACACAATTCACGAATATTTCAACGATTATGCTCTTTAGAGAGATGGCAATTAGAAATTCCAGAATATATTATCATTTCTGTGTAATTCGAACCTTTGAGGCTAGTAGCAACAGTTAACAACACTCTGTTGAGTTTGGAATCAGGAGGACGCTATAAATGAATTGCCTTTCTTGATCTCACCGCGTTATATAATTTACGACAGTGCTATCAAGAAATTCAATTTATTTAGAGAAATAATATTACAAATCGGCAATCAGATGCATTTGAATCGGAATATTTCCTTTGTTGCGGGTTGCAACTAAATGCACTTCGGAAGCGATAATGTTTCAAATCGTTAAATTGTAATTGGTGTGCATTTATATCCTGAAATGCAGCATAATTACGTAGTAAATGTACCTTATACGCAATTAAATTATCGTGTTCCATTGAAATTGTGGATAATTTATGTATTGTATCAAAGATCGGCATTGTAACAGCCAACTATTCAGAATAATTTTTATGGTGAAAATTAAATATATTTTAAACAATAAAATTGATGGTGCATCGTAAGTATGCAATCAATAGAATCGTTTAAAATTTCATTAAACAATGCAATTGATGAAATAGCCATTGAATAGTTACATGCAGAAAAGTGTAAAATTAAAATGATTAGATATTTACTGAATGGGCTAATACTTCAGAGTCAATTGGCGAATCGTTATTTGTTCAGGATGTCCGGGACAGAAAATTTTATTTCTCTTATTGCAATGAGTTTTGTTCAAACACATTTTAAACAAATGTATATCTTTTGCTGTGTATGTGAGACCAGAAATTGATCTCACACTAGTTATTATGAGACAGTTTTATGTACATTATTTATTGTGTCTGAAACGTCAGAAAATACTTTCAGTCTCAATGACGCCAAAGTTTACAGCATGCTGACCCAAAGGTCAGATAAAACCATAAATTTAGGGGCGTCAAGACAGAGGGGGTTGAATGACTCTTAAGAACATGTGAAGTAACGACATTGGATAAAAAGGCTGACCAATGGAGAAGTTGCTTGTGGCTTCTCCATCAAGGCGGCCAATAGAAACAAAAGAGGAGTGTCAGACCTGAGGCAAAAGAGCCACAATCTAAGACAGAGCGAATTTATAGATCGAGGATACTTACAGAAAAATGATTACTAGAATGACATAAGAACGATAAAGAGATAAAGAACGACACACTTAATAAGAACAGACGAAGAGAATGGCATAAGAACGATACTTAGAGAAAACGATTTCGACAGTGAGATTGCAACATGAATTCTACGTGAGAGGTGATATCGAAATTCACGATGACTTCTGCACGACAATCGCAAAATGTAAACGACAAAGTCCGGAGTACAGTTATTCCAGAAGTGTTTGATACACCTAGCCATCAGTACAATATGATCGGAGAATCACTTGTGGGCGAATTACACTTCGAGTTAATTCCAGTAAAATGAGCGACATTAACTACGTGCTGGTGACCAAGTTTAAGACAGTCTTGAAGTTATGTGTTCCTCAAATAATATTGCAGGTCTTAAATACATTTTAGGCATTTTTCACTAATGGTCTCACATTGTCTCTCTCCGGCGCGAACAAGAGGAATAATTGTTGTAATTAAGTAATTTAGTATTTTATGTTGTTAATAAATGAATTATTGTTAAAGTTAAAATGGCGCAATTAATGGAGTAGTATTGTGTTAATTAATATTCATTTACAGAACTCAAGATAAAGAAAATAATGGTGGGTTTTAATAACGGCAAGCAACGCAATGTTTAATTTAATAATGATGTTCCACTATGTACGAATTTACGATCACATCAATCTTACTAAATTAATATCTAAAAGCCAACTTTTAAGTTTTTTTTATTACTACTCCACATTGTGTAATTGGGGAATGCAAAATAAATAAAAATATTTTTTTTATTTAAACCGTATATATGATTATAATATAACATAATATAATTATGACTTCAAACACTCTATTTACAAAATTAATATATTTTTATTGGAGAAAAGCATATTCTTTAATTTGTTTTGAGTATATTTTTATATACTGAATATTTTATAATATATTATTTTTATATACAGAATATTTTATAAAAAATCAAAAAACGTTTTATTGAAAAACTCACTTCTTATATGAGTGACCTATGTATCGAACACCGTAAATTTAAATTTTACTCTTTTATGTACAAATCCTGAAGACAACTTAAAGTTAACAGTATAGTCAAATTATGTCTAAAATTCATAGTTCTGTCTTAAATGTTTCTTGAATTACATCAATCGAATTACATTACATTTCTTGAATTACATCATACATTGAACATTTTAAGGATTTAACTTCTGAGAAAACAAGGATTTAAAGTTCTGTTTTATACGCATTACAGATTATATGCCAAGATTTCAATGTTTAATTTCTTTAATTAAAGGATTTAAATAATAGTTATGTCATTCGATACTACACTATATGTATATTTTTTTAACTTAATGAAAAAAATATTCCCTTTTCGAAAATTATCTGCATTTGGGTCCCTTTAAAATGGCATCTGTCGAAAACGCCGATCTTACGAAAAGAAACCATGTCCGTCGAAAACTCTCTTCAAGAGCTAATCACGAACTTTATTCAGAAGATATGAGCTCTTAACTGTTGTCCATTAACAGAAAATATTCCAGTGAAGTCAGATATGAAAGCACACATTTTTTTTTTTTTTACTTTTCATTTCTTAAGAGAATAGAGATCCTTGCCAAAGAATGGTTGGAAGTGTTAATAGGAGTTCCCGAACTTTTCGGGTAAAGAGACACATTTGGATATTAAAACTACTAAACGGGCTGAATCGAAAAATAAATATTACATACACTAACTTCCAAAAGTTAAGCACGAACGGTGAAATCAACAAAAATAGAAAAGTAAAGCCTTGATTAACTCAAAATTGTATATGAAAGTAGCAAATGTGTTTATGCATTAAAGGAAACAAGAATTATGTACAAAGATGAAAAAAATATTTATTTTGCGTAAGTTATATGATGACGTCACATTTGGGTTATTAACAAAATGATGTTTAAAAGCAAACAAACCAAACAAAATATACATTAATATGGTATGTCACCACCCCGGACTTTCACACAAACTTTATAACTATTTTCCATGCTTTCAATGGGGTGATCAATCATCGCAGATGCGAGCAATGGCCATTCCTCCAAATGGACAGTTCCCAACTCTCTGAGACTGACTGGAGGAGGTAAACGTGCAGAGACAGCATTCCCGAGGGCATCTCAAAGGTTTTTAATGGGATTAAGGTCGGGGGAATACGCCAGTTATACGAGATATATCCTCACTTTCCAGGTATTCATCAATGATGTTAGTTCGCCAATGGGGACGGACATTATCGTCCATAAGGAGAAAAACAGAACCAACTGCTCCAGCGTAGTGTCTCGTAATGGGGTCTAGGACCTCATCCAGATACCGAGCAGTCGTCACAGAACCGCCTTTAAAGATGTGCAGCTCTGTGCGATATCCAATTGAAATTCCAGCCCACAGCATGACGCTACCACCTCTGAATGCGTGATGTTCTTGGTCTGATTGCGTGTGTCTCGTTCTCCTCAGACCCTTACACGCTAATCATCTGATTCCAGGGCAAATCTGGACTCGTTCATAAACAGAACGTTGCACCAATCTGAGACAGTCCAATTGACATATTGAAGACACCATTTCAATCTTGCCTCTTTGGCTTGGACGGTTAGTGGAACACAAAATCGTGGTACTCGGGCGTACAGTCCCTTCATGTGGAGCCTTCGGCGCACAGTATTGGCAGATATTGCCTTATCAAGTGCCGCTGAAACGATAGATGTAACAGTTGTGGAGGTAGTTCGTCGATTCCGCTTGGATACTATAGCAATATACCGATCATCAGAGGGGGTGGTAACCCTTAGACGACCGGGCACAGGTCTCCGGACAACTGTTTAACTTGTTTGGAATTGTTTCCATAATCGAGAAATTACCGAATGATCAGCGCCAATGAAAATAACGACATCTTTAATTGACTGTCCTGGTTCAATGCGTCCGACAGCACGACAGCGCTCATTATCTGTCATTCGTCTTCTTTCAGCCGCAGAAACACGAATATCATCAAAAATAATCCTACGAAAGATATAAACACTTCGTACTAGCATTTAAATGCACCTCCTCAAACCCTTCAGAATGCTGGCGTCTTCAACGACTGCCTAATTAGCATATATCCGGACAGTCAATTGTGATTGGCTGTAACATACGATATTTGCATACTGCCATCTACATCCGCAGCGATTTTCAGCCACTTAAATTCAAATACGTTTTCGAAAAATGAAAATTTGCATTGCAAGCTTAACTTTTGGAAGTCAGTCTGTATATATACACATATATATCCCTGGAGTCTTCTAATACCATTTTAGCGCTTTCATTTTGGCCGATATTGATAAAATGTCATTATTTTTTGTAAATTTGTCTACAAACGGAACCAGGATATTCTATTTTTCAGATCTTCCTATGAAGATAAATGTGTACTTCGATATAACAGGATTCTTACACTTCTTTTAGTATAATTAAATTAAATACTTTAATAAAATGTTTTAAATAACAAGGTCATTTTGAATACTATAGGAATTTGCACATAATTATGAATTTTAAGCTTCTTTATATTACGTATTCTGTACGAACTGGTTATGTTATAAAAGGTTAAATTATAAAGGTTATAAAGGTTGATAAAAGGTTAATAAAAGGTTGTTATGTTATAAAGGTTAATAAAAGGCTGCTAGTTATGTTATAAAAGGAAGATAAACAAGTATATAAGCTAGACCTGCTTTTTGCGTATGGTTGTTCAAAATTTGGTGTAGTATTATTGCCATTAATAACTATTAAATCTAAAAAGGTACAACGCTCATGTATGTGTGTTACTCTTTTCTCATGCTCATAATTCCATAAGTGATGTGTGAATTGAAATCTTCTAGTAATAAGATACTTATTTAATGAATTTTAAAAGAGTTTATCCAGTCGTTTAGTGATGAATTTATGTCGTGTAATGATTGATACAGTGTTCAAGTGTGAAGAATTGCTATTTGCTATTGAATACTACTTTTGCTATAAGAGCCATTGAATTCTAGATTTATGAAAACTGCACTAACGGATGATAAAGCCTGAATATGGTTTAAATTATTATCTATAATGATGATGTGATATCTGCTGTTCAATTATGAATATTTAATCCAACTTCTTGAATAGCTATAAATGTGATCTTTGTTTGTGTCTTTGAATATATACTATTCATATATATATATATATATATATATATATATATATATATATATATATATATATATATATATATATATATATATATATATATATATATATATATATATATATATATATATATATTGTGGAAGGTTATTGCTGAAAGGGCTGTTACTGTTTTTGAGAAATATATATGATAGTAAATAAACATGATTTATTATTCAGATTGATATTTTTTAGTATTTGCTATTATTATTTGATAATTTGGGCAGTTTTTTTCTGTCAATGACTGAGATATATACGAAGTTCGCTCCTTTTCTGGAGCTTTTGCAGTTTATGCGTCTTTTAGTTATGGATTTCCATTCTTTTGTTTTGTGTTGCTTTCACAATTTCATGTTGCTTTCGTACTGTGTTATGTTGCACATTTGCAACAGTATTCTTCTATCCACGGAAAATGGTATGCTAAGCGATTTTTTGTAGGCTGACAACTCTCAAGATAACATCGGTATAATAATTGATTAACGCGGTTTTGTTATTACAGATCCTCCGCAAAAATTCCGGTGACCGAGAAAACTAAATATTTGCACATTTGTAGTATCAACCATTGTCCGAAACCTAACGGAGGGGGATTTTCGATTCCCCACCCCCCGTGGTGCAGAAAAATCACTAATATTTATACACTAATAGAATAGATCACGTGACAGAATCTAACATGTTAGATTTCTTCTACAAGGGTGGAAGTATTTCCAGATAGCCCAGGTGAGCTTGATGGCTGAAACTTTGCGCGTTTATAATATCGACCACAGGGCAGAACCTAATGGAGTTAATATTTTATTAAGACGATTATTTTCCGTACTACAAGCTATGCATTGTTAGATGGAATTTATTTTATTTAAAAATTTTAAGAGTGTTAATTTTCCTGTCATTGACAGTCTTGACCACTGGATTTTTCTTTTTATATTCTCTGTGTGTGTCCGGATTATTGTAAAATTACTCATTTTAGTTATAAACAATTCGCAATCAAAAGAATTCTATATATCATGTCATATAGACTTTACACATTTCAAATCTGAGCAAAACGAAAATTTGATTAAAAAGGGAAAACTCATATCAGGCTCCTATGAGATTCCGGTATAATAAGTAAATTTCACTGCAATTGAAAACTGGTACGACAACGGTGTAAGTACGATATATATATATGCAAAATGCGATTATATGAATACATTTGTGTTTTTATGTATGATTTCTTGGTTTTGTTAATCTTTATTATCATTTTGATCTTATAGGTTTTGTCTCACTCATGCACATTTCTATTTACATATCGCTTCTGAAAACGTGTCACACTCTGTATCCATTATTCAAAGGAATTTTATTTGAAATAATCTATACAAAGCCGCCAGTAGTTGTTCTTCATATTTCAAGTCACAGCAATCACCACTTATGACTTCTAAATCCTGTAATTTAACTCCGCACACAGGTTTCAAATATTTCAACAACAACGCTCATTAGAGATATAAATCGACAGCTACTAATTCTGCATCTATGATAAAGTCTATATAATTCAAACCTTTGGGCCTCATAGCAACAATTAAATGCAAACTGTTGTACACGAATTACGCTACTTCATTACATAGCCGTGAAATCAAAGAAACCAATATATTCATAGAAACGATATTTTGATTCAATAATCGGATATCATCTTTGAATCGGAATCTTTCCATTCCTGCGAGTTATAACTTAAAGCACTTCCGCAGCGATAGCGGTTAAAATATTATATTTCAAATGTTTGAATTGTTATGGAATGGTGCATTGTTATCGAGAAATGCATTAGTGTAATTGCGTCTTTTGCGTTATTAAATGATTGAATTTCATTGAAATCGCGGTGCATTTTGGGCATTGTATCAGACTACATAGAAGTAATCGATTTAGAATACATTTTTAATAAAGGAAGCAGCATGGAAGGTTATTATGCAATTATTGAAATATAATATGCTAAAGTTTAATGTAATAATGCGTTCCCAACATTTTCTATTGCAGCTTCGAACAACCAAAGATCTCTCCTCCTTTATGAAATGTAATACTTGCTAAGTGGTAAAATTGAATTTGTTAATCTCCATAAATGTTGTTAAAACTGTATCGCATCGGAGATAGCGTCTATTCCAGACAACCAAGCGAATAGAAAGCGCGAAATCTTCCCGTGGATGTTGTCATCTTCAATGAGAACACATTCTTCCAATGAATGTTCCAACTTCTCCGAAATCAGACCGTCATGCAACTGCCCATCTGTACGACCACTTTCGTATTATCTGTTTTTTTCATCCAGGTTAACATCCTGTGTAATTGGGATGTCGAAACTGGCGCATAATATTAACAGGGTCTACTGAAAATTTATAACTAGGTCTTTTTTCGACCACCCCCATCATCATCATTGCATCTGATCTGCAGAGTTAATTCGTTCGGTCGCCATTGTAAAAATCTCAGTCGGGGGATCGAACAGCCGATCTTCGAACTGGCCATTGAACTACTAGGACCAGATTCCAATTTATTCTCATAGAAGTGGACGCTACAAATTTTGAATTTAAACCTTATCGAGTAACTAGTGTTAAAAATTAATGAGTACATTTTACTGTATTTGAGTACCATTTACTACATTTTAGTTACTAGTTTGGGAAAGGTGTTGAAAACAGATCTCCATTACACGAAAAGTAACCGTTACAAAGACATATTTTGTTACTGAGTATTGAGCAACCCTGGTTAAAAAATAAAGCGGTACTGGGAGTTTTTGTGTTAGGTTATCATGCGAAGCCAGTCTTGAAATTCACCCTTGAAAGAGTAGAAGCATCTGGCTCTTGCCTAACTCCTATACCTTTCCTTCAACTCCACCAAATAAAATTTATACCTTATAATTGAATAATTGAAGCATGCATATGTAGTATTATATACAATCTTATGATCCCATCACATATCTTCTGGTTTCAAGAATGTTCCTCGTTAAATAGAAATTGGAAATGTCAGGTTTGTGAATCTTAATGTTCTGCTTTTTTTTTAGCCCTACATGCCTCAAATAAAATTGACCTCAATCCAAGTGCGATACAGTACACGAATATAGCCATTAAAAATATAGATTTTACGAATAGAAAGTATTTTTTGTATACAGATACAAAAAGCAACAAGCTGGGACCAAGCCCCAGATCCTACTTTTATTACCAGTTTTGAGACGACAGTTTTTATGATGGGGTAGACAGAAATTTACTACCCAAGCTATAAAATTATAGCCCCGTAACACGTGCGCTTTATGACGCAAACAAGACTCCAATGCAAAAGGAGAGTTCCAATGGAGCTTAACATAAGTTCCACACCCACAGAACTGGAACCAATGACAGAACAAATCTCCAAAGTCAGTGAGTAGAAGGGAAAAAACACAGAGTACCTCATACGAAAGTTTGTGAAAAAGAAAGATTCCTGATTTTACTGTTGACATGAAAGGACGTACATCTGATTTTACTGTGGACATGACTTTTGAGATGACTTACTTACGAATAACATGGCATTATACTTTCTTGCGAAATACATTACAATTATCTTGACTTTAATAAGTCGATATGTGCTCCTAGCAAAAGTGTGTGGAGAACGTCAGATGACTGGACAAAGAAAGAATCCAGGCCCGACGAGAGACGTCAAAGATTAATTACGTTACCTTTTACATAAACATTTTGAGAAAAGATTTCAATATCCAATGTACTAAATTAATAGCTTTCGTACTGTATCAGAACACAAAAACAACTCTAATAACTATTATATTAGTAATTGATAAATTTGGTAAATAAGATTTAATGATAAATTTAACAATAATTAATAAGTTTTGTTTGAGCAATTTAATATCTGTTTATTGGACAATCAAAATTAATTTTATGTTATTAATCAAATTGTTTTTCAGAAGAAACACCGGGCAATATACCAAAAATTAACTATTGTGATTTATTGCGGACCACATGTACCAATCACTACTATATAAGAAACTCAAACATTAACTATGGTGGGTATATCACTTCGACAATTGTATATAAATTTAATAAATTAAATATAATAACTAAACTTTTTTATACACCACATCGAACATTTTTACCTGTGCTTTAAAATTCCTTTTGTTCCATAATTTTATCTACTTTTCATAATGTTTTACTAAGTAAATATTTAAGTTGAAGTTTGATTACCTAACACAATCAAAGCAACATCTCGAAAATCACAAATTTTAAGTTGTGCCACCATATTGAAACAAACATGCGATGTAATAATTAGATAGCGAATCTAATTCCATCATGATATTCCGGAATGTTTCTAATGAGCGATGGCAGCACAAATACCGTTTGCTGTGCAAGTTCATATGTGAGGTAATTACTAGATAATACATATGGATATTATCAAAAATGTTCCCTCAATATAATTATCTAAATAAGTGTCTGAAGAATGTATGCAACTTTGATTTCCGAATAGGATTGAATAATTATAACTTTATTGTTTCGAAAAGCGCAAATTGTTCGAAGTAACTTATTAGTAATAAGTATTATCTGAACACATTATTCAAATAGGAATATGATTTCAAAACATCGATGTAATATGGTAAAATGATTTAAAACAGACTTCCTTTGCAATTACAGGTTAGCGTTCTACTAAAGTCATTAAGGCAAATTATATATAATTTACTTGTTAAATATTCATCACGTATCTGGTTGTTTATTTAATCCTATTAAAACTTGGACATGTATTTTCAGATACTTTTAAATCGCCTCTTCCTTCCGTAATATAACATATTGGGAGAAAATATGTTAAATTACCCACAGTTCCACACACCTTCCTCCTTGTTCCTTTTATTATTGCATCAAAATAATTAGAGGAAAAGGCGCTACTCTATTTTTTCATACACGTGTATACCATATTGTTCAGTTTCATCTATGTTAAAATAAAGCGAACCGTCTGGAACAAAAAAAAAATTCGAAATAATGCTAATTTTTATTAATTATTCAATCGATTGGAAAATACTTGAATTCTGTTCTTTAGTGCGAACGGGATTAGATCCAAACTCCCAATGACCGCGTAACCATGCTGGCGAAAACACAATACTATAGAACATGCTGTGGTGGCGCCACCTAGTGTGACGAAATAAAAGTAAAATGAAAATAATAATAAAATATGATGAATATAGTATAATGAAAATAAAGTAAATGAGTAATGGCATGCAGAAAATAGAAATACGAAGAGCGGTGCAGAAAAATAATGAGGCAGATAGAAAAAGTAACCCATGGTACTCCGCGAAATATGCCATCATAATAAACAGGATAAATCGAATTATTACTGATATAAAAAGCATATTACTATAAGTTTCTGTTATTCTAATGTGGTGCATATTCGAACTTAAGATTTGATGGTCGCACACCAAAATGTAGTATAAATGATTGATATAATTCATTACATAATTATATTTTTATGTGGTCGTATAGCCATGATATACCTTGCTTGTAGCCTCAATAACCCACCAGTGTGTGCTGTAAATTTATCGATATACATTCATTGAAATGTTTAACTTTGAAAAATTAAGACACATCTTTTGCTGTAATTTAATTTTTATTATAATTATTGTTTTTATTGTAAATATTCTTATTATTAAATTCAAATTAATACTTGACATTCACTTATCGTTGATAATTATATTAATTAACATTCTGTTGGCAGTTATTTAGTGTGGTACAGGGCTATTTTAGGTGATTTAAAGTCAGATTTTAACTACTTTCCTTCATAGATGATAATAAACATGTACAGGGCACTTTTACAGACCTTGGCTCTGGTCACGCTTGTAATGCTTTACCACATTTTTTAGACCTGTAGTTTTGTTTTCGACATTGTCTTGCACTTGTACATTTTATTCATTTAACTCCATTTTTACACGCCTGCACTCCATCCTTTTCTTATTTATTATCTCGACAATTTCTCAAATCAACTTTCTGTTGGCACTACATGTACCAACTAACGTACCGACTTCTGGCATCTATATTATTCTTATCTTTTTCTGGGAGAATGAGAATGGGAATAGGTGGAGTGATGTTCCCACCATGATAGGAGAGGACCTCTACTTCTGGCTGGCACTCCGCCACCGGAGACTTTTTCACCTCCAGCGGTTCCTACGCAAGAAGGCTTTCTTTTCCTCTCTTCCTCTCATCTTCCTTCTCTTTCCTTTTCTTCTCCCCCCGTCCTAACATTGCAGGTCCCTTCCTATATATCTTTTTGGCCTTTTTCCCCTTCTCATTAGCTCTCGACAATTGGGGAGGGGAGCTGTCCCAGTCTCTAAGTATTGTGTCCCGGCCACCCAAGTCGTGGCCTCCAGTTCAAAGGACTTTCTGTGCGTTCCATTTCATATGTAGTCAATAGTTTCCTCTGGCTGGGATCTTGTCCCAGCAGTTTTAATTATTTAGTGTATCATCCACCAAAGTCGTGGCTCATCCTGTTCTGAGGCCCAATGCTTCATTCTGGTAGCTGGGATATTATCCCAGCCAAATATGTCAATTTGGTGTCCTCCCACATTAGAAGTGGTTCCCCGGTCCAGAATTGTTTGTTTAGCTCTGTTCCCCGCCCCATAATCTGTAACATTCTTTATCGGACCATCTCCTATGTTCTCTCCTTACCCATGTTTAATTCGCTTCACCACGTTCTTTTTCAGGTAATAAGTGTGCAGAGCCTCTGGTCAAGGGGCCATCCTTGAAGCCTCAAAAACTGCAGGACATCACCTCGACCTCCAGGTCCTTGGCTTTGGCTCTAAACAGCCCCACTTGGTTCTTCTTCTCACCTAATTATCTTCTTTTCAGCAACATTTTCAGGTTCCAAATTTCAGGCGCCAATCTTCCTGGACTGCCGGCTATGGGGACAACCACAAACCGCAGCTCAAGAAACCGGTGTAAGTTCTCTTGCGTGCGCTCTTAGTGACTTAGCACTGTCGCGTTGCGGATGCCTGTCCCTTTACGCAGAGCTTTCGAGAATATCCCCTCGGCTCCATGTCCGTCTCTACAGTAAGTCTGTTTAGAAAGGCTAATGCCTACCAGCATTATTATCTCCTGTCTCTTCTTCGGCTCAACCAGCCTCTTGTCCTTCCAGGTCTTCGTCCTAGTTAGTTCTAGTTATCTTTAGTTAGCATAGTTTAGATTAGCCATATCTTAGTTTAGTTTAGCTAGTCTAAATTAGCTACGGTCCTATTTTTAGTTTACTCAGATTATTTCCTATCTTATCCCTCTCAGCTTCTTCTAAACCAGTTTCACCTTCCTGTTCGGGGCTATGCCTCTGGTTATGGGTCAAAAGCTAGTGCGAGGGCTCTCGTCCTAGGTCCCTATTTCCTCCTCTCCTTCTACTCCACCTTGGGTTCTCCAGGTCTCTCCTCCTAGGCTCTTCGTCCTCCCGCTGCCCTCCTTGCAATAAGCTTTCTGCGTGATGGAAGATCTTGTTCATCCCTTGGTCTACCTCTCCTCCTCTTCTCTCTGTAGTCTAAGCTTAGCTCTTCTCTTTGTCTTATTTTCTCTGCGGAGCTCATGTCTTTTTCCTGCCCGGTCTTTCTTCTTTTTTTCTCTCTTAGGTTAAGTAAACCTGGCAGCACAGCTATATGCCCGGGTTGTGACAGCGCCTCTTTAAGTTGTATGCTGCCTCTGCATAACTACTTAGCCGTAGAAAGTCGAAATCCTCTACAAAATCAAACAATAGTAAGTAATATTCGTGCCATAATTCCATGGCCTGTTCGGTCCTCTTGGCAGTCACTGCATTCAACGATTCTATCGGTTAATGCATTTTTTGGTCCCCCCTTAACTCCTTATGAAGTAGGGGTGTTTTATCGCTTAGGCTTCCTCACCTAGGGGAAGTTTCTCCGAGGTACCTTGAGTGCTCCCGGAGCCGTGAGACTTTGGGCTGCTTCTTCCCGAGTCCAAGTAATAACGGCTCACACGATATTAAGATATTTATTTGCATTATAAACCCCAAGAGTACAAAGAGGAAACTCGTTACGCTTTGTTCATTATTGTTCTTGGTTGGCACTTCTACAAAACTCTCTACGCTATGATCATCTGTCGTATGCCCATTTATTAATTGATGGATGGGGGTAGGGTACTTATACCGAGGTCTTCTATTCATTTTCGAAACACATTTAAATAATACTTCCCGAAAATGCAAAATTAGATCACTAATGCTAAAGTTACCTTTAATGAGATGTTCCCTTGCAAACATTTCGACTCACACGTGCTGACTGTACCTCTAAGTTTATATTTCTGGTTTTTATATTTCTGGCTTTTAATTCATTTGGTTCTTATTTCTCCTTCCACTAGCCAGTAGACAGTTCCAATGGTGTCCATAGTCAGATACTATCGCCATTGTCAGAAACTGGCTATTCTATCGGTTTTAATTCGAATTATATAGCTGTCCTGACGAGAATGCAATTTCGAACTAACCGACATTTTTTATGTAGTTTCAACTGATTGCTCTCCATGTCTTGATCTTTAATCTTGAGCTAATTATTATTGCCTTTTCTCATTTTTTGCCGTGTTTGGTTTTTCATTTTATATATATATAATATATATATATGTGCTTTTTCCAGGTATTCATTTTTTCTTTTTTATTCCTTCTTTATGTATGTCGTCCAAAGTAGATATAGTTTATAGATATAATCTATCTATTTCTTCAGAAACATACATTTTTGTGTTTGCTTCTACAAAAAACTTGGACATGATTAGATTTCTGTAGAGGTTAACAATTCATGATTTAGGCTTAGAGCCTCGTCCACGTGTATAGCGTTTGTGCTTGATTTCGTTTGTTATACTTATTTCGATTCCATACCTTTGTATTATATATTTTTCATTGACTTGCTGATTCGATATTTATTTTATTTATTTTTTTCCATTTGCTTGAGGATTAGTTGATTTTTACTTTTGTTTTGTAAACCAGTTAGATAGTTGAATTTAGTTTAAGTTTTTCTTTTTGTGTTTCCATACCTTTTAATTTTGTTGATTTTCTGTAACTTGATAGCTTGTGTTTTGTATTTTTTATCCATTTGATTGATGATTTGCTGTATTACATTTTATTCTGTGGGTGTTTTAAAAAGTTAGGTTTATCGTCTTACATCTTCTTACTTTTCGTTTATTGGATTTTCAAACTTCTATTATATATATATATATATATATATATATATATATATATATATATATATATATATATATATATATATATATATATATATATATATATATATATATATTGAAATGTAATAATAAGAATTATGTAAAAATAAAAAAAATAAAAATACAATTCAAGTAATATTAACATCACCATAGAAGCAAATTCACGGCCATAATGCCGATAAGAGAAAAGAACAGAACCTTCCCAAATTCGATGATTAATCAGAATTAAATTCCTCTTCAGGTCTGAGTAGTTAATTCTAATTAACCCAAACAAATGCCTGTTTCAGATTAAGCAATAGTACATTACTATAAATGCTTAAACTCAGACTACAGGCATGAAAAAATGAAAAAAGGATACATTAAGAAAATTGTATTACCATGCGGCATGAATCATTCCTCTTCTACCACGTGTATACACGATCAACCTCAACAACTTAATCTACAAGCACCGGAATGAACAAGTCGAAATTCTACAAGGGAGGCAGTACGAACGTTCACGGAAATACTCCCAAACCCGTCCAGTGAGTCTAAGCTGAAGACTGGACAAGCAATTCAGAATACAACTTCCCAAACATGCAGAACTGAATATGAATATGAATCATAGATGAAAATTCCTACTAAACAAGAATTCATAGGAAAACTGGATAATCGAGAATGCCACTATACACCATTATAAGGGCGCACAAAACGTAGTTTCAATACTGACAAAAGTTACATTTTTTTGCGAAAATAAAATTCAAAACATTAATGTTAATGCATCTTATTTTCCGATTTTTTGATTTTTCTAATGTTTTTGACTTTGTTTATTATTTTTCATTTTTATTTATTTATATAATTAATAAATAATTATATATAACATACAAACATATATATATATATATATATTTTCTCTCTCTCTCTCTCTCTCTCTCTCTCTCTCTCCTGTATGTTAGTCACTATAATTGGGAATGTTTTCTAGGATGTTATCGAGTGAAATTTGATACACTGAGTTGATAATTTTAATAACAAAATTGGGGGGATATGCATTATTAGTCGCTGTACTCAATAATTCCATAAAGTGCGCTAATTTATAATATTCATCACAAATTTTATTGATTCTAAGAGCCTGGTTTATTATAATATTTCTAAATACAGATATATGCAGACAAGAGTAAAAATGTTGAATTTTTGATGTATTAAATTTAAAATCCTGTCTTTTATCATACAAGTTTATAACCATATTACAATTTTGTAAATTTAAATTTAAATCTAAAAAGTTTGCAACATTTGTGTCATTATTACTTGCATTTAATTGTAAATTATTTGGATAAAAGTTTAATACTATAGGGATATTATTATTTGGGGATACACATAAAATGTCATCTATATATCTAAACATGTGCATATTATGCAAGCTTGGATTAATGTTTTTTTCATAGAAGAATAAATACAGATTAGCTAACAATGATGAGGCACACACCCCTTGTGGGATACCAACCTGTTGTTTAAAAATAGTACCACCATGTTGAATATAATTCTCATAAAGAGTGAAGTTAAGTAATTTTTTAAAAAGAAAATTTGAATATTTTAGGTTGATATTATATTTTTCAAAAATTCCTAAAATAATTCTATACAGATCATCTATATTAATATTATTAAACAAATCTTTGAAATCAAAGGTATAAATACTACGAATATTAGTAAGAGTTTTCAATTTCTTAACTACTTCAAAACTGTTTTTTACAATATGACAATTATTTGAGATTTCATCTGACGAGGATACTTCATGTAATATCTTTAATAATAATTTTCCAGCATTAGTAATGTAAGAATTATGCCCACTGGTAATGGTTCGAAAAGCAACAGGGGATTTATGAAACTTGGGTACTAAAACAATATATGGAATGTTATTACAACTATTTTTTAGATGGATTTGCTTATATTTGGCTGATATTCTATTGTATAAGATTTTAAGGTTAGTTTTATGTAAATTATAGATATGATTATTAAGTAAGTGTGACTGAAGGGTATTTTTATAATAATATTTACATATAATTGAGTAGTTTCCACTTGCCTTATCGACATATGTAATGACAAAATCATTTTGTATTTCTTTAATATCATTTTTAATTGAATTAAGTTTATATGAATTATTAATTTTCTGATTATATATATAATGATTTAAGTATAGCTCTATTAAGACTCTCCAAGGTTTAAAGGCTTCTACAGGGATTTAATATTTATAACTGATTTTATAAATAAATTTATTTAAGTCAAGAAATAAACCTTTACATATTAATTTATGTTTAAATTTAGTAGGTATACGGTACTTAGTACCCAGTAACATCAGTGATCTTAGTGCATCATAATTAATAATATTTAGATTTCCCGTTATAACATGCCCATGGTGTTTATCTACGAAGTCTTTGTATTTTTCTAAATGACAGTGGCAATATGACTCTTTATCCAATTCATAGTTTTGATTAATATCTACTGATTTGGCAATTTGATTATAGTTGAAAATATAACGTCCTAGCGGCTTATCATATTTATATGCAATTTTAGGATTTACATGTTTGACTGGAAAGTAATTGGAAACCGATTTTAAAAAATTATTTATCTTCAGATTATTTAATACAGAATTAGTAAAATTCAAGGTACAATATTCATTTATTTTAGTATTTTGTTTTGATTCGTCATTAAAGTTTAAGTCTGTGACATAAAAATAACTATTAAGATTTTTACTTCTGGTAATGAGCAAATCATAGTATAAATGTTTAAAATGAACGTTATCAAATGCAGTACTTTGAAAAAGATTATATACCATATATATATATATATATATGTATATATATATATATATATATATATATATATATATATATATATATATATATATATATATATATATATATATATATATATATATTATATTTAATTGTGATTTATGTATACTAATATTCCCCTTATCGTCATACCATTATAGTGATAAGTTACCTACTATTTATATCCATAGTCTTGGTCTATAGTTACTTATTTGTAACAAATATGCTAGAGATTGTTTTTTTCAATACTGTGATAAACAATTGTAGTCGATACTTGTAATTATTATATCTAATAAACCTGTGTTGTATTATTTGTATTCCTTTCTTTTGCATCTTCCTGTATCTGTAGAATACCGCAGTAGCGTTTGCGGCTACATATTCCTATACAAAACGGGCTTGTTTTTGTATGCCTGATAAACCCTTAAAATTCGTCAATGAAATTTTGGACCACCCTGTATATAAAGGTTGCACCACGCTTTCATTTAACATATTCGTACTAAAAAGAATCCTAAATAAGCACCTACTACTTCATTCAATAATACAGAAACGCTTTTAATACACTCTAAATAAGCTCATTTGATACGCTGTAAATAAGTGCGGTTAGAAATAAGAAGGAAATGTACGTTCAGAAAGCAAACATTTCCTTCTTAGTGGTTGTAAAGAGCTCATACTGCTGTATTTGGGCGTAAAGTAAATTGCATATAACGCCTTCGAAACAATTGTCGTCACCTAAATAACATGTCTGCTTGCTCCAAGAAAGTTTTGTAATATTATTAATATATATATATATATATATATATATATATATATATATATATTCTGCGAAAGGTATATATTTTGTATTTTCCCCTGCATTTGATTTCAAAAGTATTTTATATTATCTAAAAAATCTATTTCTTTCCCAGCCTTGCAAAATTGGTTAAATATCTTTTGTGTGTGTGTGGAATATAATTTTATTATCCCAGGGTCGCTCCTAATTTGGCCGCTCTGAGCAGCTTGCCCAATAGCACTTGACAAAACTCAAGCACTGCTCTATTTCGTGAGACCCCCAAATTGGATGTCAATCACCTACGCAGAAATTGAAAGACGACAGCGTCCCCCCCCCCTCCCTGCACATATACACACACCTTCGAGACGGGGGCGCGGTAGCCCATTGGTTAGCGCGCTGGAGTTGCACTCGGTAGGCCCGGGTTCGATTCCAGCCACTGCCAGAACTGCCGCCGTGTTCATGCGGAGTACGATCACGTTAAACATGTGGGTCCGAAAGTCCTTCCGAGAGGTTGGTGGTAGGGGAAGGAGGGTACGGTCCCTGTGGATGCCTCCCCCACTGGGTTCCGGTCTAAATTGGGTGGCACTTCCCGACCGTCCAAACAGTTACCTTACACCTTTCTGGTAGGTCGGACGGTCTGGGTTTCAACAACAACACACCTTCGAGACACACACACACGTACCGACTCCTTTTATTCTATCCACCTAGATCCCCGTCTAATATCAGATTGATAGTGCCGACATCTTTTGACTGTATTTAAAACTATTAACCAAAAGAAAATATAAATTAATCTCTCATTACTATTAATATAAATTAATCTCTCATTAATAAATTAATTTCTCATTAATAAATTAATCTCTCATTACTATGACTTCCCGCTTTGTACGCACAAACGGTAGGAGATTCTCCAACTACAACAATATCTGTAAAGAATTGGATACTAAAACAACTGAATGCAAATGCCTTGATAGCATACATAAAGATCCTTATCATAATCACATCATTACAGGTGATCTGGATATTATCTCAGATAAAACTCTAAAAAATATTTTCAAACTCGGAACTAAATACAGAGCACAAGAATATAACCAAGTAATCCAAAATTTCAATCAAGATCTTGAAAAATTGATCTATAAAATAGCAGTAAAACACAGTTTACCAATCCAAGCCTTTCAAGAATGGAAATATAAATTTTCAAAAGAATTTCAGTTTTATTACATCAAACAAGGTAACAAAATAAGGAATCTTTCAGTACCTGCAGCTATACAAACAATAAAAGAAAATTTTGTTATAACTTATACTGATAAGATGGTATCACATTTTGCAATTACATGCAAAAAGTTTTACATGGATACACTTCTCCACTGGTACCACGACAGTACTATGTACACCCCAGTACACAATAAAGGAAATGTTCTATCCAAAAAGATTAAAGCTATGTACAAACGAATCGGTAATGAAATAAAATCTGTTAAATTTCCATATTTAATCCTCATTCCAAAGATGCATAAAGTGCCTGTAAAATTCCGCACTGTTACCGTTGGCTGTGGATCATATCTGACAATAGCTAATAAACGACTATTGAACATCCTCAAGTATGTGATGGAAAACATCAAAAAACAAAATCATGTCATGATCAAGAATGGAATAGAAGTTATCGATCGTTTGAAACATTGTAATAAAAATATATGTTTTAAAAGCTTTGATTTCCGCGACCTTTTTAACAACATTGATTTATCTAATTTATACTCAATCTTGGAAAAATTACATGAAGAATTTAACTTGAAGGATTTTATTACATATCGAAGATACCTTGACCTTATTAAACTAGTATTAAAGGAAAATATTCTACATAATGGAAAAAATTATTACCGACAAATAAAGGGAATTCCAATGGGAGGAGCCTGCTCATCAATCTTGGCTGATATATACCTCTCAACATATGAAAAAGGAACCCATATTTTGTCAGAGATACCATATTTCCGATTTGTTGACGATGTGCTATTGGGGTGTTATGAAGACACCACCAATTTCGATTTCACTTTCCACCCACCGACATTGGAATTAATAGAAAACTGTAAAGAAGAAAATGAAGCGGTAAATTTTCTGGACATCTCAATAAAAAAACATGGATTATATGGTCATTATACAACGTTATATGACAAAAGAGAATTGTATAGAATTAAGATCAATCATCTCATCGATTGGAAACAAATCTTACTAAAAATAATTTCAGAAATATCATACTCGGACACTTCAAGACAAACCAAATTTACAACACGTTTAAAAGAGATTGGAATAATAGCAACATTAAAATCATAACTGAGGCTTTATATAAACATTATCCTTTATATTTCTTAAAGGATTGTTATAGATCGATTTTCAAGGATCATGTAGATTTTTTTTGACAGTTTACTTCATCAATCTGCAAGTAAATAAAGTTTATGCGTACCTGCTAGGATTGCACGCATGCGTAAGATGAACATATATAAGATAGCGAATTGGGCAGGTTTCACTTTTGGTCCAATGTCCTTCTATTTGGTAAGTCTTGTTCTTCCGTATCCGGGTGCCTTCGTAGTGGGGTCCAACCTTTGCTTTGTATTGGTACCGTGAGCGTCTGCCTAGGCTTGAAAAGCAGCTTTAAACGGGAGGGGGAGTCGCAATCCTCCCCAACCATTAAATGCAAAGCATTTGGGTATCCCTTATTTCTTCAATTCTTCTTTTTCTTGGATTATATATATATACATATATATATATATATATATATATATATATATATATATACATATATAATTCTACGAAAGGTATATATTTTGTATTTTCCCCTGCATTTGACTTCAAAAGTATTTTGTATTATCTAAAAAATCGATTACTTTCCCAGCCTTGCAAAATTGGTTAAATATCTTTTGTGTGTGTGTCGAATATAATTTTATTATCCCAGGGTCGCTCCTAATTTGGCCGCTCTGAGCAGCTTGCCCAATAACACTTAACAAAACTCAAGCACTGCTCTATTTCGTGAGACCCCCAAATTGGATGTCAATCACCTACGCAGAAATTGAAAGACGACAGCGTCCCCCCCCCCCCCCTCCCTGCACATATACACACACCTTTGAGACCCGGCCACACAACTTGTTACCATAAACCCCCGGGTTGGTCGTGTGGTCTGGGCCTTCAACACACCTTTGAGACACAAACACACGTACCGACTCCTTTTATTCTATCCACCTAGATCCCCGTCTAATATCAGATTAATAGTGCCGACATCTTTTGACTGTATTTAAAACTATTAACCAAAAGAAAATATAAATTAATCTCTCATTACTATTAATTCTTATCAAGAGATTATACACTAAAACTGATAAAAGTCACTAGGAAGGGAATTATTGTTCTTAATACTCGTTTAATTTATTATTTGTTTTTAATATTTTACCTTTGCTGTCTTAAAACATGGATAACAAATCGAAACTTATAAATTCCAAAATTTTTATTTTGTAGTGTCGCCATCTACCGTGAATATCAAATACCACATATCCAAGGAAACCGAAACTCATGCAAAACCAAAGCAAAATTGCTGTATTTCATAACGCATTTACTTAGTATCATGAATATTTAAGCATTTTGATACCTGTATAAAATTATAAATATGTTGGTATGTAATGAGAATATATTCTGTCCTGACTCAAGTAATCAATTCAAACAGACGTAGCAAAGCAATGGTCCCTATCTTAGGGTCCCCATAATATTTATTTTAAAAATTAACACATTTCCAAATTTTTATTTCAAAACCTAGGATATTGTTTTAAAAAATGGGACATGTTAAAAATTAAAAAGGACAAGAGTAAATCTAATATATATCATATGTTGCACGTTAAATAAAATACTGGTATAAAAATACACATATTAACTAATAGAAATCCAGTTTTAAAAAAGAATTATAAATCACAAATGCATTTAATTTGAAAAATGCACCTTTAAATATACTCAACACACAAGTTTACATTTTAGATTCCTCAGAATATTTATCATTTTATTTATTTTTATAGACCTGTTTAAAAAGTCTTTCTTTTTCGTTTATTTTGACAGAGTACTCATCACAAAAATGATCTGGCGTATACAACGGTTAACACTTTCACTGTCTCAATTTTGAGTATTTCCTTGCGTGCCCATACCGCATTTATTACTGAAAAAACGCGTTCAAGAGCTACAATGGATCCTAGCAGTGCCAAACAAAAACTACATAAGCTTTGTGAAATGAGCTAACATTTCACATTCTTTTCACTGCTCAGTTCACTCCATAGTGTTTCTTTCAGGACTTTTTGGCAGGGATGATGGAATTTTAGTCGGGGGGGGGGGGGGAGTTTCTGTTTGCCCTATATAAATGCTGTGCTACATAAATAGAAACTAGATTGACTTAAAATATCTCCGGGGGGGGGGGAGATACTAGTCTCCTGTATGCCTGAAAGAAACACTGATTTCAAATTTGCAGTGCGGAGTGAACCACACAGATTTCAAAATATATATATATATATTTTTATTCAGGAAGAACGCTTAAAAATTGGGAAATTTGGAATAAATTCGGGACACCTTGATATTTTATCAAAAAAGTGGACTGTCTCCGGTAAAACGGGGCAAATGGGAATCCCACTCTATCTAGAGCTAGAGTGCCAGATTCAGTTTTCATTAATCACTCCAATTTGCATTTTGTAGTGTCGCCATCTATCGAAGGGAATGTAAAAATTACCATGCTTTAATTTTCACTCTAGGAATTTTAAAAATATTTTATTTTTGGGGCTCAAAATAACTGTTATTTTAAAATATTTTTGCAGCAAAAGGAGTTTTATATTCTATTCTTCTTATTTTATTGATTGAGGGGAGTTTTTCATTAGTTTTCGTTAATTTAATTTTATAGTTTTCTGAATAAATATCAAAATTGTCAAATTTGGAAATAAAATTTACGCATTGAAGCAAACTAAAAGTAAATTTTTAGATTAACTATATTTTTTTATGCAGAAAAAGGGCGTCATCTTTCATCTACATCTTTACACCCCTTGTATTTTCTCGAAAGTGAATAACATTTCATAACTTATTACAAAATTTGAAAACAATTTAGCCACAAACACACCCCCAGTTAATTTTAATAAATCCATGATTAAAGTAAACAAGTAGATTGATTACCCACACACATTTTAGTTACAAGCGACAGTGGCATACAGGGAGATATAGGTTTTTTAATCTTCGTTACTCTACAGTAGTGATTACCAACTTTTGCTGTTGAGGAACAGCAAAATCTCCAGGAACTCCAGGGCCGTAGCCAAGGGGGGCTAAGTCCCCCCCCCCAAGAAGTATCCTCAGCCCCCCTGATAAAAATATTTAATTTTTAGCAATGGTATGAAATTTCATACATATCATCCAATATTTACAAGAAAAACTGCTTTTTCAAATTTTTTTTTAAATTACTTCGTTTTGTACAGTACAGAAATAAAAATTTTTAGTAACTGAATTCCTGGTTATATAGATGATCATAAACTTATTTACATAATTAATTTGAAAATATTCAATTTTCATTACATAATATCACATAACACATTATAAGTTTCAAAAAAATAGAGTTTCATAGTTAGACATTCTAGTGTTATGCACTATCAACTTATAGGGTCTTTCAGAAAGGACTCCCTAACTTTAAAATGACATAACTGCGAAACAGTGATAGACAGAAAGATGAAACAAGTGGTATGTTGGATAGACAGGTCTGGAATTTTAAATACACCGGTTTGCAAAACTAGTTACAAGATTGGCTAACAGAAGGCACTGCAAGCACAGTGAGCTTTAAATTACTTATAAATGCTCAGAAGTACAGAACGCTCAATCTCCATACTCCCCGGATCTCAATTCGTGCGACTTCTTTCTTTGGGGCCATTTGAAGGACACTTTTTATAGTAAGAATCCTCAAACGTTAGTTCATCTGTGAGGCATGTGCATCCATTTCAGTAGAGACATTGCAGAAGGTGGCTTCAAGCTTCGCCCATCGTTTGCGTCATGTTACTGCTATACACGGTGGCCATATCAAATCCATGGTAATGTGATTTTAACCCCTGTTTACGAAAAACAATCTCACCCACTATTTAAAGGGAATTGCACTGAAACTGCAGCACCCTCTGTTAGCCAATCTTGTAAATTTTGCAAACCTGTGTATTTAAAATTCCAGACCTGTCTATCCAACATACCACTTGTTTCATCGTTCTGTCTATCACTGTTTCGCAGTTATGTCATTTCAAAGTTAGGTAGTCCTTTCTGAAAGACCCTGTATAATGTATTACTCTAGAATGTATAACTCTATAGTTTTATCATATAGATTTATATATTATTATGCTATACCTGATGAGTATAGAGTTAATATTATGTGATATATTGTATTTAGTTATAATTAAAAGAACTTTTTTAATACAGCGATAAATTTACAGACTTCAATTTAATATTTTAGTGTATTTCCCTCCCCTACTCATCTTCCCCCAAATTTTTCTAGTGAGCCCCCCTCCCCTTGAATTTTACTCCAGCCCCTCTCAGATTTCATTTCTGAGTACGACCCTGAGGAACCCCCCCCCCCCCCCCCCATCGGGCACACACATATTAGGTTCAACGGAGGCAAATTACAAAATAGACGCTTAGAGTAGTAGATAATAAAATTGTAATTAGCTTATACTTTGAAATATAATATTATAGAAGTATTTATTACCCATATCTACTTACTAATTACTGCTACAAAAATGACAAACAATTTTACATTACATCTACCATACTAGTTAGAGATAATGCCTATATAATACTTGTCTAACGTGTTTCTGTCTTTCCAGATCCTAAAGAAGAGTTCCGAACTTTCGATTTTGTTTAATATCATTAGGATTCCAGTACTCATTGATTTGCAAAAATCATTGCAATGTTGCTTTACATCTACCATACTAGTTGTACTAGTTAGAGATAATATCTATATAATAATTGTCTAGATAGAGACTTGCAATTTGGTACACGGCTCGGTCGTTCGATAAAACCCCCAGGAAAAACCGAATTTTTCGAAAACGTTCTCTAGAGGAGGTGCTCCACACCAAAACGTTCGTAAAGTGAAATGATAGGGAAGCATGCTTTGCGATGAAATTGAGACTTCAAATTTGGTGTATGGGTAAATCGTTCGAAAGGAAGAACGGTGCTGTAATTTCAGATGTCCAAAATTTTCTACTTGAGGGGGGGGGGGGGGTTGCCGCACGCCAAAATGTTCGATTTATCGAATAAATGACAAAAAGCTCCTTTAAAATTTGATAGAGGCTTGAAATTTGGTATATGGGCTAATCATTTGACATAAAACCCCAAGACGAATATAGTTATTCAAAAATGTATATTTAAGGGGTGGGTACTCCACACAAAAGCATTCGAAAGGTGAAATGCTAAAAAAGCATGCTTCGCCAAGAGATAGAGACTTCAAATTTGATGTACGGGTAAAAAGTTGGAAAGGAAGAAAGTGTGCAATTTCAGTTTTCCAACATTTGCTATTGTAGAGGGTTCCGCTCACCAAAATGTTCGATATGCCGAATAATTGAAAAACGCCTACTTTACAATGTCATAGAGGCTTGAAATTTAGTATATAGGCTAAGCATTTGACAAAAAAACCAAAAATGAATACAGTTTGACAAAAATGTTCATTGACTGGATGCTACACAGAAAAAAGTTCGAAAGATGAAGTGATAGAAAAAACATGCTTCTCGATAGGATAGAGACTTCAAATTTGGTGTACGGATAGATAGTTTGGAAGAAAGAAAGTGTGAAATTTCAGATTGCCAATATTTGCTACTTTAAGGGGTGCCGCACGCTAATATGTTCGATTTTCCGAATAAATGAGGCACGCTTCCTTTTAAATGTGATAGAGGCTTGATATTTGGTATATGGGCCAATCATCTGATAAAAACACAAGACAAACAGAGTTTTTCAAAAATGTTCATTTATGGGTGTGCTTCACAGAAAAAAGTTCAAAAGGAGAAATAATAATATAGGGGTGCCTCGGGATGAGATAGACTTTAATGTGGTGTACGGGTAGATAATTCGAAAGGAAGAAATGCGCAAATTATGTTTCCTAATATTTTCTTCTTTAGGGGGTTCTGCACACCAAAATATTCGATTTGTCGAATAAATGTGAAACGCGAATTATTAAAAATTTACCTTATTTAGGGGTTGCTTATTGCGAGAGACCGTTGATTTTCAACGGGCATTCGGCTAGTCTATATGATAATTTTCTAACGTGTTTTTGTCTTTCCAGACCCTCCAGAAGCGTTCCAGACATTCGATTTTGTTTAATATCATTAGGATTACAGTACTCATTGACTGCAAAAATCATTGCAATGTTGCTTTACATCTACCATACTAATTGTACTAGTTAGAAATTATATATATATATATATATATATATATATATATATATATATATATATAATAATTGTCTAACGTGTTTTTGTCTTTCCAGATTCTCTAGAAGCATTCCGAACGTTCGATTTTGTTTATAATCATTAGGGTTCCAGTATTCATTGATTGTAAAACTCATATCAATTGATTTTGGAAACTCTGTATTCTATCGTAAGATATCGCGACCTAAGACTTACGGGCGCACACACTAACATGCGCACACACACACACACACACAGACATCACCTCAAAACCGTTTGATTCAAGTTCAGGGATGCTCAAAACGTGCACTTCATCAAAAACTTAAATTCGAATTTTCGACTCCGTCACAGTAATTCCTTATACATTATTCTATGTATGTAGGTAAAGTAAGAATAAAAAAAATATTCTCGCATACTTTCACTAGCATTGCAGGCATCACCGTGTTAGAGGCCCTGTTAAAACAGCTTTTTGAAAGGTCTTTACTGCTTCCCGTATACGCGTGTCGTTCGTTTTTGATATCAATATGCTCTACACCTTTGGAAATGGCTTTTTCCCCCTATCTCGCTTTGTTGCCGTCGAATGACAGGCTTAACACACAGTAACGAAACTAATAGTAAATTGCTCACAAACCAGCCAGATTGAAATTGTGAAAATATATTTTTCTATATATAATGCATATCTCAATAGCATGACCCAAGGCACCAGAAATATCAATCATTCGACAATTTTTATCGTGACCGTGAAAAGTTCAATATCACAATGAAAGAGGAAAAAAAGTTGAACAAGGCCAACATTTTCGAATACTTATGCTTCAGTAACCTCTCGATTTGTATCCACCCACAAAAAAGTAGTCACGTCCACTACGTCATATATCAGCGGTTTCGTGGTCATCTTTTTACATTTTTTAACAGTATGAGTGCTTTTGGGACCTTTATTACTTCTGAATAGTTGATACTAATGACCAGTACCTTTCGCTGTCTTAAATCCTACCATGCGTGAAAATTTGCATGGTTGGCGGGGGAAAAAATCTATCATCGACATCAATGCAAATTGCCTAATTGTATATCATCGCTTTTTCTCAAATTATCAGAAGCACATGGAGTATCAATTGTATATAACAAGAACATACTAGATCAATTTCCAGATATGGCTAACGAGGGCATTTTTTGACCCTTAACCTTTTGCACTTTAAATTAAATTTTTATTTGTTAATGTAATTACATTTTGTTTTAGTTATCCACCAGATAATTTTAATAAGTCAATACATAATCAAATTAAAACCCTTTGTTCTTCTGAAAAAGGATTCTTAATGTTAATGAGACCTGATTTTTAACAGTCATGATATTTCCTGTATTTATTACAAGATTTAAAAAGAAAAATTTTACTCGTTGACTTGCAGAAGTTGTACAGTGTTGTATTACATGCACGAATAAATTAAATTGCTGTATGTATTTTGATGAGTGATGATGCAACAAGGAGTTTTGCATTACTTAAATTGTAAAATATATGTACCCAGTTGTTTTGTAGAATCAAGGATTCCAGCTGCCCTATCGAAATCATAAAATTATTTTCTAATTTACCTAAAATTTCTATTAATACATATCCATGAATATATAATTATTCAATCATAATTTTCATAAGAAAGGTGCTAAGGCTATTTTCACATATCTCATCTCAACTGCACGCATAACAATGAATTTTTGTTATCCAGACGAAAATATTGGCGACATTCAAATTCAAGGCTAAAAGTCTCCAAACATCGTGTATTCATTCAATATATGTTTTGACCAGTATAAAGAATGGAATTCATCCTACGAAACATAAATCAGGAAAATGATGCCAGCATATTATAGAAATAAAAAACTGATTTTTTTTTTCTTTTTTTCTCCCCTTGACATGTATCTTTTAAGGACTCAAATTCACAGATGTTCTTTCTTACAAAAAGTCCAAATAAATAAAAAGAGGTTCAGAATTACCACATATGATTACATCTTGTCAGTAAAGAATTAATCTACTATTTGTCTTCAAACCTGGCAACACGAAGATATCATACTGAATTTGAGAGCAAATATTAAAACACGCGCCAAAAAATGATTGGGTTCTTTCCAAACATGCAAATTAGACGTTTGGTAAAAATGATGAATTTGCGCCTAAGACATTCATTGCAACGAAAACATTTTTTGCGAAAAGTTGGAGTAGACATATATTTTAGCATGGTCCGGCGCATGGACAATTCACGATCACAATGGTGGCGTGCTAGACTCGAGACTGGACAGTTCATCACAGAGATGAAGAATTTATTTTGTGTGCACCCTTTCATCCTTTCTCGTTTATAGACACAATTTCAAACGAGGAGAACCATCACTAGCAAACCGATTTAGGGACGCCCTAGGGTCATAACGTCTGGTACATAGCTTTACTGGTGAGACGTTTCTACTGCTACCATAGGAAGCCCGATGTTGATCAGTACTGTGATCAGAAGACTGCATACTAGAGATCTCTATGAACAAGTGCCAAAAGTTTGTGTGCAGCTGAGATCAAACCCCAAAAGAGCTTGATTGATGTCGTGAGCATGTAATTTTCACTCAAACACAATGGTGAATGTTCTCTTCACAGACGAATCGAAATTTGCCCTAAAATCAGAAAATAGATGCGTACGAGTCCGGAAAAAACAAGGAAAGGAACACCTAACATGCAGCCAGTCTAGTAACCAGTGGCAAATATTCACTTTCTGTTCAACGAGCTTTAAACCAAATCCATAAGCAAATGTCTTCATACATAAAAATATTTAAAATAAATTGAAATATTCATAGTTTGTGAAATTCCATATGTATATTGTTATATCCGAAAAAGGAAAAGTCACACGATTTCAATTTTCGGCATTTATTTGGAGTGATATCTTTGCACTCTAATAAAAAAAACTCTTTTAATTACTCTGTCTCTAAATTTTTGTAGCTTGAAGTAGCTTGTTTGTAAAATTGACTTAGAAATGGATGTTTTGCCATATAACAAAGGATGCCACAAACTTGAACTTACTAATTGAAACCAGAAAGGGATTCAATTAGGAAAATATTTGCAGACTAACTTGTTATGTCTGTCATCAAATATTTCTATTAAAGCATCATATATTATATTACCAAGTTATCTCAATGCTTTCAAAACCTCGATCCTACTATCGCACTTTATTTCACTCAATGGCTTAACACTTATGCCTGAATCTAATATACGCTAAATATTTGCATCTTCCCTAAGAGAAAACAGAGAACGATTGATTTAAAACATAGTTTCACTGTTACATCACAATTATTTTAAATACTATTTAACAAACAGGGACACATGTTCATATTTAACTGCTTAAACTTATTGAATTTATCCCAGAAAACAGTTTTTAGCCCAAATAGTTTAATCGCAGATGATAAATGAAGATTAATAAATAAAAATGAAACTCGCCAACTTATCCGGTTTCTCGCAAGTATTTGAATTGAATTAAAGTTATGAACATTAGTCATTACATGATTAGGTATTTCTGAACTTGAGAGATCAGAATCAATCGTCAGCTAACTCGACATCAGAGCAGAAAGAAAATCAAAAACGCCTCACATTAACAAATACGTATTTCGCACCATACCTCTTGGAAAGATATCAGCGCACTTAACTGAAGGTTCAGCTACAGATGATTATTATTTTATATAGTGGAGAACAAAAATTATAAAAAATTAAAGAGTTGAATAGAATATTTTTATACGGACAGCATTTCAAAAACTCGTACAAGTGCTTTTACTTCTTGTCAGGAGAGTAAATTTTATTACAATAAAAATTTCAGAATAATTTTATAAATATTATGAATTCTCTCAAGCGTTATTTTACTATCCTCTGAAGAGCACTAAATGCGTGGTACCTCAAATAAAATACGTAGTATCTCAAATAAAAATATATAAAATGATAGGAAATGAAACAACATCATGGTCTCATTTTCAGAATCTAATGCTATACGCTACATAAAGCTATAGTTATAGCATAATTTTTCTATGAAAGAAGTGTAGTCCCGTCATTTAATAAGGAACGAGCTGCCTTGCCTATATCATGTCTGCACTTTCAGTATCTGATGTCATACGCTACGTAAAGCTCTATGGTTACATCATAATTTCCCTGTGAAAGAAGTGCAGTACCTTCATTTTGTAAGGAACGGGCTGCCTTGCCTATATCATGGCTGCACTTTCAGTATCTGATGTCATACGCTACGTAAAGCTCCATGGTTACATCATAATTTCACTATGAAAAAAGTGCATTCCCTTCATTTTGTAAGGAACGGGCTGCCTTGCCTATATCATGGCTGCACTTTCAGTACCTGATATCATACGCTACGTAAAGCTCCATGGTTACGTCATAATTTCACTCTGAAAGAAGTGCAGTCCCATCATTTTATAAGGAACGGCTGCCTTGCCTATATCATGGCTGCACTTTCAGTACCTGATATCATACGCTACGTAAAGCTCCATGGTTACGTCATGTCGCATGGTAAATCCATGATCCAATATTTTCGGGGTTGCGATCTAGAGTTTACTTATTTATTTTGGGGGTCAGCCAGCCTTTTCGTTTGGCCAGCTGCTCTCCTCGGAATAGGAGACAAGATGTCGGAGGTTTCTTTAGAGATCGTATTTTCACCGAAAGGTTTAACTTTTGTCCGTTTTCGGAGGGATCATAGGGTTTTCGGCCGGCTTTGAATTAGTGCCCGAAAGCATATCAGTTTCGCAGGGGCTTGAGAAGGGGCTTTTTGTTTCTGGAAGGCCTAAAGCCAATGGCATGTCTTTGGGGTCAAGGGGTTAAGACCCTGAATCCAATGAGGTAGTTGTATGCGCCTCAGGGGCGTGTTTTAAAATCTAGGAGAGAGAGAGTTTTCAGAAATTTAAAAAAGGAGCGAGTAGAATGATCTCGGACTTGTAAGCAAGAAGTTGCCCCTTTTGAAGTGCGTTCCTTTTCTAAGAATGAAAGACCGCAACTCGGCCAGTGATGTTGGTGAGTTACCCAATTGGGACTTTTTGCCTATTTTGTATTTGTTCGACCTCTCTCTCCGGGTTAAGGATATTTAAATACTTCATAGGGATGTTTTAAGTTTAAATGTAATTACCATCCTTTTCATTTTAGTCTGTGAGACTATATATACTTTTGTTTTTGTTTATTTTTAAGTGGTATACTTTCCATTTTGAATATGGGATGTGGGTTTTTAAATATTTTGAATCAAAGTTATGTAAATATTTATATAGTGTAAATAAATTAATGTTTTGTTTACTCACGGCCTTTTTTCGTCTTCGCGCTCTAATCGGGCGTGTCCTAAAAGAGGTAAGTTACCTTAGGACACGTCATAATTTCACTCTGAAAGAAGTGCAGTCCCATCATTTTGTAAGGAACGGCTGCCTTGCCTATATCATGGCTGCACTTTCTGTATCTGATGTCATACGCTACGTAAAGCTTCATGGTTACATCATAATTTCACTATGAAAGAAGTGCAGTCCCATCATTTTGTAAAGAACGGCTGCCTTGCCTATATCATGGCTGCCCTTTCAGTACCTGATATCATACGCTACGTAAAGCTCCATGGTTACGTCATAATTTCACTCTGAAAGAAGTGCAGTCCCTTCATTTTGTAAGGAACGGGCTGCCTTGCCTATATCATGGCTGCACTTTCAGTATCTGATGTCATACGCTACGTAAAGCTCCATGGTTACATCATAATTTCACTATGAAAGAAGTGCAGTCCCTTCATTTTGTAGGGAACGGGCTGTTCAAAATTTATAGAAATATGCAATGACAGTTTCATTGAATGTTTCTTTTCATGTTTACAAAGTATGTTAACAGTTTATCTTTCGAATTGTATCATTTAAATAAAAGAGATCCCACTCTACATATACAAAATAAATTTATTGCATGAAATTTTCAGTAATTTTTGAACAACTCAGATAGACACTGCAATACAGTCGTGACAGTTTATAGCGAAATTGTTCAAAATGAAACTTGAGTTTTAATGATCAGTTCGTAATTAGGTCAAAATGTGTAATACCACAATTAAGATATAAAGAATACACAGTATAAAAAAATTTTATAGTTTCTTGACATTCACAATAAACGATAACGACTGCATTTAACAAATACACTAAATTCTAAAATGCTGTACTTTATATCGAGTTAAAATATACCATTATTACAAAAATAGTTTAATGCTACGAAGTCATTGAATAATAACAACACTATATATTTATTTGTCTGACTGAAAACAATGTTTTATATTGCATTCATATATTGGCTATTTTTTTCAACATGATTATTGCTTGACTATAAACATTATGACACATTTCATTTTAATAAATATAAATAATATACAATAAAATCTATCACAGTAGTTAAAAATTGTTTAAGAAGTAAGGTTTTGATTTGAAACAGCAATGATCACATGTTAAATCGTTGTCATTCAAAATTGCATATTTTTTCTACATTTTAATGCAGTCGAAGAAGTAAGCCACGTGTATTTATCATAAGGCTGTTATTGGTTTAGAGCACTTAGCAAAGTTCTATTCAAATATGCTTTTACATATAAAAACAATATTTAGAAGAATTTCAGATTCATTTTGCAAAAATTCGTATTTTGACAAAACTGATCGGACATTTTCGTGATACAGCATATCATTTTTGTAAATAGCATCAATTCTCCATTTCAAATTATGCGTGAAATCTAATTTAAACCAATTTGTTAAGTTTGGGGGGGTGGCACAAGCGAAAAGTCTATCTCTACATTGAACTCATCAATTTGAAATGTAACAGTGAGGCTCAAAATGCGGGCCAAGGAATTTTACATTATACGATCAGTCATGGCTATACATGCAATTTTCAGGCTGTAAAACAGAGGTGTCTCAAATGATATACGGTAACTGGTACTTTTAAACATAATCAAACAATCGGTAATAATTTTGTGATCTATGTAGTACAAAAACTCAAATCTTCAAGAAAAATCGAACTACCGATTTTTGGCTGTCTAGTCAAGTGTATCTCTACCACTTTTTACTTGTTGCCCGTATCTAAAATTTATCTACCTCTAAGGCCTTTTCCCTTTAATACGTTAAAATTAGTTTCCGTTTAGAATACAGTGTGGAATGAGATAGAAATGAAGCGATCTTTGCTTTCTGATTGATAGATCTGTCGGAAAGATCTAATGTCGCCATAAATAAGCTATAAGCAGAAGCATATATAAGTTTTGCTTTCAGTTGAGCATGAACCATGCAATTATAATAAAAAATAAAGAAAATAAATTTCAGCTTAAAATAATGACTTTAATATAAACTTAAAAAGTTTGACAGTTTTAAATTTGTAAAGAACCTTGCTGCTCCAGTCGGAATTAGAACCACGGATCTTCGTACTGGCCAGCCGACGGTCTACCGTTGAACTACTGGGACGGAATTACAAGCTCTTATTGTCGAAGTTGACTCTGCATTCTCCATACTCTAATGCCAGATTGACTTGCAACTGATAATCTGACTGACCACCCCTGATATTTTTCCTCAAGGTCAACTTCCTGCGTGGTCGTTATCCTCTCGATTTGAAATCGGCGCTTAATATCCCAGAATCCACTGAATTCATGCTATTCGTACAACAGTCACTTTCAGACCTCCGAGTTTTATCCGAGTTAAAAAGCTATGTTAACTGTTCTTATTTTTTGGATCTTTCTTTTTCTTTTGACACTTTTTATTTGTATTTTTTCTTATTTTTCTTTTCTAAATTTTATTCTAAATTTCTGTTTTTGTTTTCATACGCCAATTTTTTTTTCCTTTTCATATATTTTCTTTTTATATATTTTCTAAATTTTACTTTTAAAATTTTATTATTTTCTTTCATTTTAATCTATATTTTATTATGTTATTATACCTCACTCTAAATATTAGTTTTCAATGATCTTTTTATCTATATTCGCAATAACCATTTTCCCATTTTTGTAAAATGGACGTACTTGTCAAGTTCAAATATAATGTAAAACTGTTTGTTTAATCACAATATTTATTATAAATTGTAATATTTTTAGACCTAAATAAAAGTTCGTTTGGTGGGATGGTAGACCTTGGGTGCCTCCTGAATGCAGGAGGTATCCTTTCCCGGCCGTGCAGATAGCTACTCTAAACCCAATATGTGAGTCGCACGGTCTGGGGTCTTCAGACTTCCGAGTTTACAGAATTTATTTAGTTAACAGAATGGATAAAGACTTTGTCATTTATAATATATATACTGATGGTTCAAATATTGACAATAACACTGGTTTTTCAGTCTGTATTTTTAAACATGATGTTCTGGAAAAGGTTCTCTCCTATAAACTTGACAACAGGAATACAGTATTTCAAGCCAAACTTACCGCAATTTCCTTTGCTATTGACTGGACTTCCTCTAATAATACGCCTGTTAATATTTTTTCCGATAGCCTCTCTTCCATTCAAGTTCTTAACTCAATAAGAAATAAATCTAATTATATTAATTCCATTAAATCCAAAGCTCTCCTTACCAAGAACCTTGTCAATATTTCTTGGGTAAAAGCTCACAATAATATATCTGGAAATGAAATTGCTGATTACCATGCCAAAATTGCTGCTATCTCTGGTTCCCCTCTTACTATTCCCTTTCCTTACTCGCTCCTCTCAAAATTTTTATAAATCTCATATCCTTAATCTTTGGCAAAATTATCTTAATAATTATATTTCCACCAGGACTGGTGATCCGGCTAGAATCCTGTCTTACCTCCCTATCGTGAATCCTAATTTACAAATTTTTAATAAATTCCTCATTTACTTTCTTACTGGTCATTGCCCCTTTCTTGATTACTTTTTCAAAATTAAATCTACCTCTAACTGTATTTGCAATAAATTCGGTGACTTTGACCATTACATTTTCGATTGTCCTTTTTCTAAAAATTTTCATCTCTGCAACCCCCCCCCCCCCTCTAATAAACCAATTTGGCTCTCCAAAGTTCCTTTAAATCCCTCTTCAGTAGATAAAATTAAAAACTGTATTCTTGTTGCCATGGAAATTTCTAGTAAAGTGACCTAAACTTATGAGTAGATTCTGCTCTCAATTAATTTTGATTAATAAATCCCTTTATGTGATTCTTATTAACTTATATGAACTTATTGTGTTCCCTCCATTTTTTTCTTAAAAAAAAAAAAAAGCTATGTTAACTGTTCTTATTTTCTCGGATCTTTCTTTTTCTTTTGATCCTTTTTATTTGTATTTTCTCTTATTTTTCTTTTCTAAATTTTGTTCTAAATTTCTGTTTTTGTTTTTCATGTGCCTATTTTTTTTTCCTTTTCATATATTTTCTTTTTATATATTTTCTAAATTTTAATTTTAAAATTTTATTATTTAATTTTAATCTATTTTTTATTATATTATTATACCTCACTCTAAATTTTATTTTTCAATGATCTTTTTATCTATATTCGCAATAACCCTTTTCCCATTTTTGTAAAATAGACGTACTTGTCAAGTTCAAATATAATGTAAAACTGTCGGTTTAATCACAATATTTTTCATCAATAGTTATATTTTTAGACCTAAATAAAAGTTCGTTTGGCGGGATGGCAGACCTTGGGTGCCTCCTGAGTGCAGGAGGTCTCCTTTCCCGGCCGTGCAGCTAGCTACTTTAAACCCACTATGTGAGTGACATGGTCTCAAACGGGAAGACTCTCACTGTCTGGGGTCTTCAGACCTCCGAGTTTTGAAATGGACGTACTTGTCAAGTTTAAATACAATGTAAAACTGTCTGTTTAACCACAATATTTTTCATCAATTGTTATCTTTTTTGGACCTAAATAAATGTTCGTTTGGCGGGATGGTAGACCTTGGGTGCCTCCTGAGGGTAGGAGGTATCCTTTCCCGGCTGTGCAACTAGCTACTCTAAACCCACTATGTGAGTGACATGGTCTCAAACGGGAATCGAACCCTGGATCTTCAAAATGGCCAGCCGATGCTATACCGTTGAAATAATGGGACGGAGATTACAAGCTCTTGTCGCCGAAGTGAGCTCTTCAAATTATTTTTTACATACTTAAGTAATTATATATTAATAATAATTAGATTTAATGATATGAAATGCATAATATGCAGATAATAATATCACTTTATTTAGTGAGATTTTTGTTGAAATTTTGGGTTTCCTGACCCCCTCCCCCCCTAATATGTTTTTATGTGTAGTCCCCCTCTCCAAGAAATACGCCGTGGCCCCCTGTCAGCCATATGGACTCTGTTAAGATCCGCTGGTCTAATTGACGCTCTTATAGCCACTGAAGTGATATAATTATATTTTCTTCTATATTTGAAGTGGACCTACATTTCCTCTTTCAGATTTTACATAAAAGTGCAAATTCTGGTCTATTACTTCCTTATTTCTCTGTTTCTCGTTCAGGATAGCATCCTGTTTGATCTTACTCTCGGAGAATCGAAACCCTGTTATAAATCGCTGAGTCCTGACAAAAATTTCACTTTTGGCATCAATCACACGTTAACAATCGGCATTTAACCTGCAGAGTTAAGTTTTTCAATCACTAGTGTAAATTAATTTTTACTCATTGTCTCAATGATCATGTTGTAAATCATGTTGTAAATCATGTTGTAAATCATGTTGAACTCATCGTCTCAACGCAGAATCGAACCATCGATCTCAGGCTGGCCAGCCGATACTCTTAACAACTGACTTAATGAGACGATTATGTTTCTTTCTATATTTTATCTGGTTGCATTTAAATTCATTTTGTTTAACTTTGTATTTAAATTTTTTCCATAGAAATTTTATTAGTAATATTACTTCTGAAAATTACTTATCAGTCTACAACTTTGAGTAATAGTGTGCAATACCATAAAAGCATTTCAGTATATTAATTACTTTACACACACAAATTAAGTGAAATATAAAGGTTTATTATGAGAACAAATTTAAATAGAAAGTAATAGAAAGTTTCCTATTCATTCATATGAGTCTGGAAAATATATCATTTTTTCATAGTTTGGAATGGGAAATTAAAAAAAAAAATCACGTCCCATTTCATAGCGCAAAAAAAAAATAATTTCAAACCAAAAATAGTTTTTAAATCTTCTAGCTGATACATATTTAGTTATTTTACTTGGCGTACATACTAAACACCCATTTTCTACTTATCCAGTATAAATTATGCAGGATCGGAAAACGTGACCGCTTTAAATAACTACAGCAATTAACCTAATTTTCGGTACAACTTATCATTGTGAAAAGGTAATGCTTAACTTTTCAGATTTATAAAACTAATTCAAAGTACATCTGAGAAGGAAGAGGTAGCCAATGCACAATTTTGTGATGTGTTGAAATATATATTTTCTGATAAAAATGGCAAAAGTGCCCTGCACGTGCAAATATTTTTCATGAATATTATAAAAAGTAAAAGGTATTTATGAAATAAGATCCAAATAATTTGACATATTTTCTTTTAAATAATATGTAAATATGTAAATGGTAATTCAAATAATTGGTACCCGAAATAGCAGTAAATCAAATTTTATCTTAATAAATCCTTGTGATTATATATATATGTATGTATATATATATATATATATATATATATATATATATATTAAAAATCGAAAAATCATCGCATTGAGGTACGGTTTGTACCATAAGTATTGTTAGGATGGGTTTTTTTTTGGTTTTTTTTTGACGTGAAAAACTTTTGTAGTTTAAAAAATCACCTATACGTAGCGCTGAACTCATTGAAGAGACAAAGAAAATAACTTACTGTACGTTTAAAATCGTGTGACAAGCCTAAGTAACTCTGAACAGGTGATAGAACCTTCTCCTTTGTTTAGATTTTGCCTAAATCGAAATTTTCGCAAAGCATTTGATGCTGATTCCCCGCTGACGTAATACAGCTTCACTAACAAGGCTATCTCTGTCATAGTTAACATTCTCGCACAAAAACTTCTTCTTTGCACCGTTTACTAATGAATCAAATGAAGGATCTACAGAGCACTGCAGCTTTTTTATAACAGCATACTTCTGGAAGATGTATTTGGTTAAGCGCCACCTATAAGTGATTTTTTAAACTACAAAATTTTTTCACGTCAAAAAAAAATCCCCGTCCTGACAATACTTATGGTACAAACAGTACCTCAATGCGATGATTTTGCGATTTTTAATGAATTTTTAGAGTTTATACGGACTTTCGAAAAACCCTGTATATATATATCCAAGATAAATTAAGATTATATTCATATAATGACCAAAAAATTTAAATAGAATCATACATTACATTTTCAAAAACATGGCATCTACTGAAATGCACATTTTCACTTCCAAATATATAATGCATATATACCTTTAAAAGGGGACAAAATCCAAATAACCACGATATTAATTATAAGTTTAATAATTTAAGCATTTATAACAATGCAAATTTATGTCTCACAGAGATTTTAACAGTGTTTTTTTCCAAGTTTTCCTTTCATACAGAATGGATACAATTAGACATTACTAATGTGGTATTTACAAAATGTGTTATGTCCATGTTCTGTATACTACTAGCAAAATCTTGAAAATATATGAGGACAACACCTCAGAAGTGTGATTAATATGTTCCCTAATCTATCAGACTACGAAATACTTCCATTTAAATGCAATGTTTCATTTTTTAAATGCATTCTTGGTGAAATGGAATAAATTATTTTAACAACTAATCCTTACGCATGCGTCATGTGTTCATTAATAGACGAAATGCTTAAAACCGCAAATTGAGTTTTATCTATTAGTTATCTATTAGTCTCTCACAATTAGATACATCCACCATATTAATTGAATCCTTGTATAAATACAGATTAAAAGAAACAATGGATTTTACAAATATTATTTTTTCCCAGTTTTTCCGTTATATTCACACAATGTTTTGTATGCATAAAACTATTATTATACTTTTCTGTATATGACGGAAAATTTTTGAATATAGCTTGTGAAAAATAAAATTTAAAACAAACCCCGAATAATAACAAAAATTTTAAAAATCATTTTGCAACATAATTTTTGGCATTTCCGTCTCAGATTTTATTTTATTTTATTTTTTTGAATTTAACATATTATCCATAAATTTGTAAATTAGTTATTAAATTTATGTAAATTTGATAAAACTAATTCTTGGACAATTTTATTTAAAATGTTTGCTGTTTTTGACTTCAATCCAGGACTGCCTTAATCCATTCCAGCTCCCCTAGGCAAAACCAAATTCTTATGACCCATAAAACTTATATAGTTTAAAAGATATGTTTACGTACGGAAGAGGGGTCGCCAGCATTTGCGTACCTTGCCTACGGTTATAAACGGTCTTGATCTAATTACACTTTTATACCACTTTTACAGCACACAAAATCAAAAACAAAGTCAAATCCAAAATGTATGCATAGTTTCTCTAAACGACACACCCGAGATATATTGGTATTTCACGATTACGTTAAAAATGAAAGCTCAAAGAGCATTTTAAATTCATAAAAGTCGCTAAAATTTCTGTCTAAAAACAGTTTGTTTATAAAGTATTCATACTTAATTCATAGAAATATGTTGAAAGTAATTTTTAACAAACATATAAATCTCAAACACTACTGTCATTCTAAATGCACATTGGGAAGCACTGAGTCTCTAAATGTCGAGACCAACACTGTATGGAGAGCTACACCAGCTCGATAGGGAACCTTCTCACCCTGAAGTCAAGAATACTTAAAAAAATTCAACCTTTTTCTTCATTTCCTCCTTTACATTTTTCATATTCAATAGTTATTACTTTCCTTATATACATAATGTATAAGGAAAGTATTGTGACGGGGTCGAAAATTCGAATTCGAGTTTTCGACGGGAGAGCACGTTTCAAGCATCCCTGATCACGAATCAAGCATTTTTGAAGTGATGTCTGCGTGTGTGTGTGTGTGTGTGTGTGTGTGTGTGTGTGTGTGTGTGTGTGTGTGTGTGTGTGTGTGTGTGTGTCAGTGAGTCTGTGGAGAAGATAACTGACGAACGAATGGACCGATTCGAACCAAATTTGGTACAAAAATCACAATCCGTAAACACTGGAAGCTTATTGTTTTTATACGCAATCGAATGTTCAGAACCCCCCTAAATTTTCGAATGAAATTTTGAAAAAATCGTCAAAAAATCAAAATCGCTAATAAAGTTACGCAAATAGACATTTCTTATGTAATTTTTCATTAGAAAACGATTGACATAAATTTTAGAACGCTAACATGAACCGTTCTCGAGATATTGTACATTTTTCAAAAAAAATTATCAAAAAGTCATATAAAATAAAAAAATATATATTTCCTATTGAGAAATATGTTCACTTTTCATATGTAATATCATGCGATAAATTAGGTGACATCATTCTCGTGGATCTAGCTCGTTCCATTCATGAAAAAAGATACTTTAAGTAATACTTTTGTATTTGAACGCCAATAGTCATTTATCTGCTGTAAAAATAACTTATTCCTTTATCCATAACACTTGGCGAGATTTTGGCGACGAATTTGGCGGAATGTCGCCAACTTGGCGACTTTTTAAAATGTTGCCAAATTAACGAAAATGTCACCAAATGGATAAAAATGACGCTAAATCAATGAAAATGACGTCTAATTGTCGAAAATTCAATATCTTGGAAAGAATATAAGTATCTACTATAAGAATAACATTTTTTTAACTGTAAACGTAGTAAATTCATTGCATTATATAAGGAAAGTCATGTGTTTCCCACATCAGATTTTTTCATATGCGAAGATGAACAATATCGCTAGGGAGACAAAGGGAGACTTAAACCCCAACCTTAACCTCGAGACAAGCGCTCTATCCAATCCATTAGTCATCCGGGGCTCCAGAGAGAATCTAATATAACTCTTATCTGAAAATCCGCTCTAGATGAACCTATATTATATACAAAATAGCTACTCCGCAGATAATGCTGATGTTAGCTGAAGGCAAGTAAAGATTAACGCAGTTCATTGTTTTTCAAATAATGGGTAAAAGCCGCTATCTGTAGGACTTTGAACAAGGAACGATCGTGGTCATTCAAAGCAGTTGTACGAACATTAGCTAAACAACTGTAGTTTTGAATTGTTTAAAAGCAGCATTTACAGTTTACAAGCAATGGGACACCAGGCATAACAACAAATCTGAGCGCAAGGCGTGTAGTTGTCAACAACTCATAGATAGTCAAGCTGAATCTAGATTTATTCACTTCAACGGAGACTTGTTCAGTTAACAGAATTGTTCAATTCAACACAGAAATTCAACAGTTTTTTAATTTAATGATAACCTGAACCAAGGATCAAATCTGATGTCCTCGCAGGCCGACATTATGGAGATGATGGGAAAAAGAGAAGTGATTGTATGAGAAGGAAATTTATATGAGTAGTCGTTAAATTAGTAAAACTGATTGGAGCAGTAGGCTTTGAGGTTATCTTACAGCCAAAAGAGCTTATTTGATAGACTGGTTGTCTCGAGATCAAAAAGTTGCATGTCAAAATTCTGATATAAGAATTATATCGTGGTATTTCAGGTATCTTAAGGCATTTCCTATTTTATAGTGAATTATTTATACCCAAAATACCAACTCCATCTATGTTTTTTATCTTCTGCTTCGTAATTTTCCCCGCGATTATATTAATATTAAAGTTGAATTTCACTCAACACTATTATTAGTAGTTTTTCAGTCTTAACTGTTTTCTCTCTGAATTCAGTTATAGTTAAAATTTTACTTTTCCCCCATTACTAACTAATTATATATTAAAAATATAACTATCATGAGGGGGGTGGAAATTTAATTAAAAATTTAGAAATTAATTAAAATTGAGGGAATTTATTTGTACTTATGTTCAACAAAAAATGCTCCTGTAACCTGTCCAACTATTCGTCCTTAACAGTAAAATGCGCATATTAGACCTTCCTTATCATTTTAGCATCCTGACACATTAACAAACACATGCAACCAACTGTTAATTTCGTCCACTTCAATCTTTAAGTTTGCACTTATATTGACATTCCTGAGAGAATAAACCCTGAATTATTAATTTTAAGAATTTCTAATTTCATCAACACTACCGCCACCTATGCATTCTGTACCTATACCGAGACCTATATGGCTTCGGTCTGGGAAACATAAACCTTTGTTTATAGACCAATTTTTCGGTAAAAACCGGTTCTTGCGTAGTAAGGTCATCACATGTCTCATTCATTTGATTTTTCTTCACGTAAGCCATTACCATGCTATTTACGTAATATCTCCTTGAATTGATGACTCTCGACTGGAAGTCCTGCTTCTGGACGCAAACATCATACCACATTCGAGTCCTGTTCTTCAGTTCCTCTACCGCTTCGGACATTTTCTCAACACCGTAATCTTGTACCCTCTGAGCCAACCTTCGCACGAAATACTTGTACAATATCATATCAGCACTGTTGAACTGAACCAGCCTTTGCAGCAAATCTGGACTCATTTTCCGTTTGTACCTAAAAATTTATCCGAACGTTATTTCATTTATTACAAAATTATAACTCAAGATGAGTGTTACAAATCTTTAATGATGCACTAAAATAATATCTATATATATATATATATATATAACTCACTGGACAGAAAGGAAGAAAATTTTTTAGTGAAATACTTAATAAATCATTCATGGTAAATTTTTTGTTCTAAAAAAAAAGTGAGAAAAGTAAATAGCATATACATTTATATTGTATTCTAACAAACTAAATATCAATGCTATACTTTTCTACAACTGAGTATTACCACAGAAGAAATGCAAAGTACAAATATGTGATGTTTACATTACAGAGTTCAATAAAATATATACACGTATAAAAACTGTACACAAAAATCTAAAATATTTTGCTACATAAGACCAATCTTTACTTTTCTAATCATGGTTAAAGTTAGGTGTGTATTTAGACTTATTTTACATATATATAATATTTCCTACGATCATATAGGATTTGTACTGGTGAACAAACTGCATATGTAGAATTTATTGTTGTAAATATATATATATAAACTGTGTTAGCAATATATATATATATATATATATATCCAACTATTTGTTTTATCACTTTACCTCTTGTTCCTAGCGTTTAGGTGGAATATGACCACATCGTCGGTCTTCCAGCAGAGCAGCTCCTTGAGGAGGACAAGGGACTCTTCCATCTTTTCTCGTACCATCACCAGATCGAAGATCGAGTCCAGGAAAAAAACATACTCTTGGACGGCTGACATGTTGGAGAATGTTTTATCATCCATACCCAGATCAAACAGCATTTGGTTGAAGCCGATTTTACCGCCCATGCGCTTATCGTAGAATCCTGGGGGTTTTTGATGCTTTCCTGTAAGAAAATTGCTCAAAAGTTCATTGAAATTAACCTGTGTGTATCTCTGTATAATGAGCTTTTAATGTTACAGAAATAATTAAAATTTAATCCAAATAATGTAATATACGGGTAACAAGAAGAAAAATTAATTTCATATGATGAGACATGACCAACAGTAAAAAAGTAGTCCAATTTAACAAGTCTGAAAATGATATATGATCAGCTCGTACTATCTATATGTATCAGCTAAACAAATTGGCATACTGCCTGTATTAGAATCGTTAATTGTCTACATCAGATCAATCAATTATACGTGTACCAGATATGGAAAGAAGAAAGATAAGCGCCTGCAGAATGCTTTGAAAGTTTTGAAACAATGAATATTAAGTATAATGTTAATGTCTATTGCTTCAAATACAATCAAGACACCTTGAGGATGAGGAATAAAGTAGATCTCCTGCAAACTTAAATAAAAGTAAATCTTCAACTAAATAAAACTTTTCTGCGGAACAATGATATCTAAATCACTGCGTGAAAAGCACAGCTGCAAATCAAATCTTAAAACTCAAATGCATGTTTCTTTTATTTATTGCGTGCGTGATTATACATTAGTAAGATATTTATTAAAAGTGTTTTCAGCTGCATTTGCAAAAACTTTCTTCAGCACATACTGGGATACAGGTGTTAATCAAAAATAATATGACCATATATGGTACCATAAAGTCTCGCATCTAAATTTAAATTTGTCTCAAACATTCACCCGACACCTGAGTATTCTACGATTACAATAACTCGACTTTTCAAATGTTTGATCATAAGGTAAATTTTACTTTGAAAACACTGTCATTCAACACGCTTATAATAAAATCTCATGATGTATAACGTGGTTCAACTCACTTTTATAATATTTAACTCACTTTTATATGGGAAAATCATATTTTACGTTATTATAAATGCCCAGTACAAAAATTAACATGTAAGTAGCTAGAGAACGGCAATACATTTTGATATTTTGAGTTTTCACATTAAAAATGCACACACACGCGTTTTCCAACGATCCTTACTTATTGCTTTCAAGAGGAACCGTATGTAACCAGTACAAATTTGTGCATTTATAGAGACTATCTATAGCTTGTATACAAGGAATAACCATACTACTTGTTTCAGAGTAGTGGTTAATCTTTAATGAACTACGGGTCACAATTGAATTGAAAGCTCAAAGGCCAAGCATGCAAATCTGTGCACATGACCGTGCACATGAACGCAAATACTCACTCACTAATAACAAGGCCGCAAATACTCACTCACTCACAAAGGCCGTGGTAGAAGTCTAGCTTTGCCTAGCACCACCCAATTTAGACCGGAACTCAGTGGGGATAGCTTCCAGAGGAACTGGACTTTCTTCCTCTATCACCAACCTCTCAGAAGGACCTTCGGACACACAGATTTAACGTGACTATACTCCGCGTCGACACGGGTGGAAAAAGTTTAATCCCAGAATAATAACATTTTGAGCCTTAAAGCTACCTCATCGTTTATCCCTTTCTGGTGCACAATAATAATCGTATTTGAATTCTTGATTTTTGTTATTGCTATGGATTTGAATGCAGTTCCTTGCACTTTGCAACGCATATTTCTCGACATAAATTCCTTTTTGGCATTTATTAGCATTTATAGTACTATTACATGTCAGATCGAAGAGAACTTTACCAAAAAAGTTTTATAGCTCTATGCTACTTGAAATTCAATCACCTGGTTTCTCGCTTTTTCTTACAACGCCCATTTCAGGGCAGAATTAATATTTGTTATCTTGAACTTGAGGCCTCTGATAACAAAGCAATAGGCTTACACTCCCAAAGGACTCATTTGAACATAAAAAACTGCAAGTTCAGATATCGAGAAGCAAATATATATATCGTTCAAGCTGCGCTCACTACTGCAACTGATACCCTTGTCGTTAATCTAACCCCGGTATCGAACTTATTAATCTGCTCAGATCTCATTCACATACTGCACATGTGAAGTTTTTATTGTTTTTTTTAACATATTATGTAAATACGACACAGTTTCTCTTAGGCCAACGGCCGTACCGTGCTGAAAACACCGGTTCTCGTTAGATCACCGAAGTCAAGCAGCATCGGGCGCGGTTAGTACTTGGTGGGTGACCACCTCGGAACACCGCGTGCTGTTGGCCATCTCGGGTGCGGTATCCCCGTGGTTTGCGCGCTAGATTTGCACGCTACTACAAATGCCGCCGTGTTCATGCGGAGTACGATCACGTTAAACATGTGGGTCCGTAAGTCCTTCCGAGAGGTTGGTGGTAGGGGAAGGAGGGTACGGTCCCTGTGGATGCCTCCCCCACTGGGTTCCGGTCTAAATTGGGTGGCACTTCCCGGCCGTCCATACAGTTACCTTACACCTTTCTGGTAGGTCGGACGGTCTGGGTCTCAACAACAACAACAGTTTCTCTTAGAAATTTCTCTATAAAACCATCCCACGTGTAACACTATTGAGATATTAGTCGATTGTATAATATACACCTTTTGCTCTCAGGCAGCAAAAAATGGGCATTTCAATCAAAATTAGAGAACGTGGTGGAGAATTAGAGAATTACGATTATGCATTTTGTATCAATATTTTGCAAATTCTACATTGAAATTTCTACTACTTAAACTTTTTTTCGTCTACATTTTAAAAGCAGTAAATAGAACTGCAGTTAGAAAAAATTGAAAAATGTTTTTGTTTTAAATTAAAACAGAGTTCTGATATAGGATTTCTTTTCCACAGAAGAAAATATTCTTGTAAGTTCATCGGTGGCCCGCAAAATAACAAGTTCCGGGCTTCGAGTTAAAAACGACTGCTTTAGAGAATTCTGTGAAGTGACTCAGGGATGTTCGTAGTTATAGACATTATAAGTATTTCCAGAACTAACTAGCCAAGACAGCAAACAAGCTGCTCTGAAAGAATTACATATTGAGTTTATAGATTTTAGTTGGAACGTAAAAACCATTTTTAGAGAACAGATCTCACGGAACTTCATAAAATGGAATGGAGAATTGCAGTTGCTTTCAGTTAACTTTTTACTACAAATAGTCATATTTTAAGGCCACATCCTAAACATTGAATGGTAAGTTTCGTAACTCTAATGAACCCACTTGGTTTATGAGTGATTCAGATAGTTGCAGTTAATATCCATCTTTTTTACGATAGAAAGAATCTTAAGATTTTAAAATAGATGGATACTGTGTAACTGAAACAAGGATTCACACAGAGGGTTCCACTCGATACCTAACAGCGAATTTCCGATCATACAAGAACTTACCGCGTATTTTATCACGATTCATTTGAAAATAGTGAGTCAGAATGATATTGTACTCAAAACATTCGAGCATCAGAAACCATCTACCATTTCATCGTTCAAATGAATCTGCACATTTCTCGCTGAAAGTCCTTTTCTGTAACCGTAATAGATGGAGACATTCTAAAAGCTGTGACTACCTTTTGAGTTACAAATATATTTTATGCTATTGAAACAAATTCAAAATATAATACCCGATAAAAAATTAACATTGATGCCCAGCTACCGTATAAATCTGCTCTTTGCAAAATCGATGTAGACTGTAGAAAGAAAATATAGACTCATATAGATAGATCATTGATCAACTAGATGCTTCACAATCGTCACAAATATCAAGCATGTATCATAATTTGATGAGTCAGAATGATGAATTATGTTTTCAAATGATGTATTATGTTCAAAATGATGTATTATATGTATGTGTATGATATTTTCTCGTTATTTTTGAGGAAAACTTATATTTTTCATCACACTGCATACATTTAATTTTGATTATTTTTTACACTGACGTATTCATAGAGGGGGTTCGGTGGGTCCGGACCCCCCCCCCCCCCCCGAAATATAATTTCTGTATACGTCCTTGCCTGTGCACTCGTGTTTTTTCGTTGAATTGTGATTTAGTATCAATTTAGTCAAGTTTTAGTCAAGTTTAGTTAGTTTTTTCAAACTTTCTTTTGGATTGAAATTTCACTTTACTTTGGTTCTCCTCCCCTCCCCCTGAAATGAAATTTCTGGATACGTGCTTGATTATTTATAACGTTTATTTCACGGTGTGTTGCTAATTAACCTAATTCGAAATAGATAAAATAGTAAAAACTAAAATCTATTATTCTTACCTATTGTATCAAACCGCTCCTTGTAAAATCGATGAAGACTGTAAAATGAAAACAAAGATTCATAGAGTTCCACAGGATGCCTAACAATTGTCACAAACTTTACATCCTCAGAAAACCTGCTGCGCATTTCCTCATAATTCAGTCTACAGTGGTGAGTCAGAATGTTGTACTGCATCCCAAACTTTCTAGCATCAGGAACCATCGTCCAATTGAAGGGTTCTGGATGACCGATATAGCTGCCCTTTTCTGGAACTACAAAAGTAAGTCCCCTTCTGTAACCGAAACGAGTGAAGATGTTTTGAACGCTGGAACTGGCACACTTGTGAGTTTTGAGAAAGACTATGTTCTTGTGAGGTCGACATGAATTTGTTGAAGATTCAAATGGTTCGTCAATGATGTCCACATCATCAGACAGCAAAGATGCCATGGGACTGAAAAAGACGTTGGAGTAATTTTCTTTTAAAAATTGTGATATATAAGAATAAAATTCATAGCATACTTAGTGCTGAATAAAATTTAGTGTAATTTTATTTTAATATAGTCAAACCACTTTAGCATTGAAAAAATTAATATTTTTTTATAAAATTTTAAATGTATGTTTCTCTAAGCCTATGTATACACATAAAGCAAAAACTTACCAAACGTTTATTAGTTTAATCGGTACAGGCTGTCCTAAAAATTGGACAATTGTCCATCCTCTAGATATATATCCCATAGGACAGTCCTCTAGATAATTTTTTTGGCAATCCTTTTTCACTGTTATAAAAGTATAGAATATTACCTTAATAAATTTACATGTATGTTTCTTCTTAGAGCTCAAAACTTTAAAAAACTTACATGTTGAAAATGTAAAAAAAAGGCTGCAAGAATCACCATATTAAAAGATTAATAAAAATATCCAACATTAATTTAAACTTGCGACAAAGGCAAATATATATTTAATGATTCTTAAACAATATATTGTCTTTAAATTGAATTAAAATATGCAAAAGAATTTATATAAAGACCACTTATGTGTGCTGTCCTATTTTTAGGACGATGAGGAAATATGGGTTAAACGAGATGTGTTTTTACCACAAGCAGGTTTTTCAATCCAGTCCAAATATATGAATTTAATATATTTAATTCTTCTGTTAACTTTTAAGATGAATAAGTTTTCAATCACATTGACTGTTTATATTAAACGTATTTTATGATGAAGTTTATAAAGTCAATAAGTAAAGATGATTAAATTTCATCTTATCAGTATTATACCATTCAAACGCCTTTCCTAGTGATATTTTAATGCAAATCAGATAAAACATTTTTGAAAAATATTTATCTTTTAAACTGTTTACAAATTGATAATCATCAACGCAAGCACAAGGTGATAAAAAAGTTGTCATTTAATCTTATGGTGATACTTTCAGTAAATGGTGAAAGTCTGAGTAACGCTTTTGACATAAATGAAACATTATCTTTCTGTCCTTCAATCACCTTTAGTTTCACCTTATGCAGAAATATATTGTGTAAATCATCTTAAAATTTTATTATTTTTAAGTTATTTGAATACAAATTATTTACTTTTAGTCTGAAGGAAATTAATAATCTGAATAAAGTTATTAATCAGATTGCAATATTCAGTAGAACTTTGTTAATTTATAATATTATAAAATTCGTATCGAACATTTTCCGTTTGAAATTCTACAATATATTTATACAAATAAGGTAATTCGAATTTTATATTTGTTTTGGAGGTTGAATTACAAAAATTTTTCTCTATTTGTAATCTTCATACAAATGTGCATACTTTTGCACAAAATTACGTAGAATTATGAGCGTGGATATTAATTCATTTCACAGTTATTACATACCTGAATCTTGATTCATCATATTGGATGATGTAGATAATGAAAGCTGCGCAGAAAATGATTGTAATCAAACTGAAACTACGCTGATTATTTTTTGATGGAATGATTTTCTTTGCAGCATTTCTCTGTAAGAAGAAAATTATTATGCAGAAAATATTTAACTCGCAAGGAAGTAGTTAAAAGCATGCAATCACCATTTAAGAAAAAGGTAAAAATATTCAAATATACACAGTTCGATACCAAAAGGAATGACTTTGCACGCAGTGATAATACAGTTTAAGTGAAAAGTTTTTATAGTAATTTTTTTGTTGGCTGTACACGAGTATTGTACTATACATATTTATCATAAAAATGGTAATGTCATTAAAATCGTTTCATGAAACGAGGAGAAGTCGCTACAATGCCAGTACTAAAAACTGAAGAAACTTTTCTACGAAAATAAGCAATTTAGTGGGCATTAAATAAACATTTTTAATGACACATAAAAATCATAATATGACGTATAAAAATAAACATAACTTGCTTTTACAAGGATACAAAATTTATAGAATTAGAACGCAAATAATTCGGTATTGAACAATCTCAGAACAATAATTGTAGGTAGGGTAGTTAATGTAGGTAAATGTTAGTTTGAAATACACAATGCATTCAAAATATGCTGGAAATATGAAGTATTGACAAAATTAAGATAAATCAACATGACTATTTTGTTGACATTTTATACATTCTTGAATAATTAAATACATTTTTAAAAGAACGACACTGATCGTCACACAAATGGATGTAAAATATATGAATAATGAATGTGGGAGAGGGTTCAGTGGAGTTTCACATCTTTGTCAGTTCATTTTTCATTACTGTGTTACATCAATTCACTAATTAAGTCCTGAAATGGGAGAAGGTACATCCAAATACATAATTCACCCTCATCAGGGAGAAAGTAAATAAGAGATACTTCGCACCAAGATGTATCATCTCAAAATCCAATGACAAATATACTGAATAAGAGAAACCATTTATACCGTTGATACTATGAAAAAGCAAAAATATAAATGAATTGAGCTGAATTGGGAAAAATACTTGAAGTAAAGAAAATTAAGCCATATGAATTTAGGAATCTACAACCATCTAAAAAGGATGTGCCAGTATGTCTGAGTACCACATGCAATCCCGAGAGCTAAAAGGACTCATGTTCACTAATTCAAGCATCCAAATTAGAGATTCGTTTTTCAAATTAATCCTTGGACCTGGTGAAATAGCCTCTCAAAGTTTGGCCTTTTTTTCTAATTTTGTGTTTATAATCTCAGATAGAAGGGGTTACCACAACATGGTGCAATTACACGGTCATGAGACTTCAATGCCTGAAGATATAAAAAAAATTGTTTCAGCTCATGGAGTTAAAGATGAGACAACCTCCATGATTCAGCTGAATAGGAAAGTTAACATTGAGAAGCCATCCCAATTAAAACATTCAGAGTTTGAATATTAAACCATGGAGTTAAAGAGACTTGCTTTCTGCTTCACGTTTTAAACAAAGCAATTGATGCAAACTTTGTTTATAAACAGATTGGCTGGAGTTGAATTGTATGACCCATAAAATTAGAGAGAGAGTTAGTTCCTTTTCTTTCGAGTGGTATGACCAGAAATGGACAACTTGAGATAAAATGCTTGAAGTATTGAACTTGATAATTTGGTTATACATTCTATCATTGTAAAATAAGTAAATTGTATGCATTATGTTGAAAAAGGCATGTTCTACCCACATGAGATGTTATTCTATACTTTTCGACGTTTTTTTAAATCACAATTAGTATTAAATGGAAAAAATGAAACTTTTTGTGGGATTCTTTAGAAAATTGTTCTTTTAAAAAAAATTCTTTATTCTTTAGAATCAAATATTTTTAATGTCTTAAATTTCTTTACTTTTAAGCACGTTAGCGTAATTAATTAAATAACGTTTTTTAACTCACATGTGTTTCTAGATTATTTTTTTAATTTTCACATACATAAGTTAAAAATATTGGAGGTTTTATCCTCTTTCATTCAGCCTATAAGTGAATAGGTCTCTGAAGTTCTTCGACTTAAAAAATCGTACTAAATTTTATTTTATTTTTCTGAATTTTCTCAAAAGATATCGCAGTCATAGGCTACGACAGACAGACAGACAGGCACACAAAGAGTTAATCAAAAATAGTTTATTCGTTTTGAGATATGCTCAAAACGTATAAATCAATCAAACCCTCGAAACTGAATTCTTGAAACCACATAATAATTTCCAGGAACGTAAAAGAAAGATATTTTACATGTATGATAATTCTAGCCCAGAGATAAGTCAAACTCTATATCCGCTGCCTCTGTTCAAACCCCATTTTCGGAGGAGAAATTCTCAATTCTTGAGATCAACCTCAAACATATCCCAAACGGGAGGTGTCGCAAACAGCCCAAGGAGTAATCTGACCAGTCTCGAATGCGGAAATCAGTTTAAAGTTAATCACAACACCTTTCTCCCTGGAAAGGAGGAACTCTGTGATTAACAACTGTCAATCAGAAAATAAGCAGCCTTTGAAACCACACCCTGCTTTAAAAAGTCCAAAAATGACTAGCAGTGACACCTGTATTCAAAAAATAGAAATAACGAATCTAAAAAAATATGAAATTTTTAAATTATATTGAAAAGTTTGCTTTAAAAATAGAAGAAAACAATTTATACACTTCTAAATTTTTTGAACCAAGCACAAAATCGTCTTCAGGGAAGTGGAGAAACCGATAGTGATAATACTTGATAGTTATGTTTTAATTTGAACATTTGTGCAGAATTCAATTTTGTCGCAAAATCAATATTTCAGTATTTCTGACATAATTACAAATATTTTTCCAAGTCCTTTACTCATATAATTTATCATTCTTTTATGTACATTATACATGAATTTTGAAAATCTAGCTATATTTTAAGTACTTGAAAACAAAATTTTCACGAAATACCATTGGGACAATCCTTTCGAAGTACGCCTTTAAGAAGGAGCCTGGGTGAGCACAAATTAATTGCGTTATGTTAGAGGTTGGTATGGTATGTATGTTTTGATTGGGAGTCGTATAAAAATAGTAATAACGAATGGGAGGGGTGTATGGCTGTTATGTGTCTGTGGATATTAGGAGTGAAAGGTAGTTAATGTCCGCCGGTAGTAGTTAATGTCCGCCGGTTCTTGTATGCCATACATGATCGTGGTATACTGGGACGAAGCGAGTGGACTTTGCTAGTTATTAACAATTTATCGCACTTATTAAACTGATTTCTAATGAGAATACTGGGAATGAAAATAAATTTTTGGGTGGTACTTTCGGTCAGAGATGTCCCAACCATTGATATTATTCACATCAAAATCTGATGTGGATAGACACGATGATTTTCCCTATATAATTCAAAGACTTTACTTTTTTCACCATAAAATAATCATGTACAAAAGATCCACAACAGAAGTTTCGGATTTAAATTATACATTAAAATTCGGTCCTTTTCTTGATGATAACGTGTGAAACTATTTCGAAGTACCAAATTAAATGCTATAGCAGATAACAGTTATAATAAAAACTGCTATCGTAAGTTAAACAATATAATCCATATATTCAACTATTTTAACAATTAATATGAAACCGATGGTTTGAGTTTCAATCAAGAAATTCCTTAAATTCCAAATCCGAATTCTAATTATTTTGTTTTTTATATATCAATAATGTATTGACAATAATTGGCAATTTTTTAATTTCAATAATGTATAATTTTTCATTCTTTAACTTGGAAAGCTGAACCCCCTTACAATAACAACCATGTATTTATCATACGCAAAGTCTCTAAATGTACGTTTACAATGTTAATGTTATTAAATTAAAATTCCGTAAATTGATATTTGGCGCTTTGATGACTTTGTGGTTCGAAACAAAATTACTAAATCATACTCAACTCAAAACTTCACATCAAAAATTCAATTAGCATTTAATTACTGTTACCTAAAATAAATGACAGCGGATGATATGGCGTCGAAATACAAAACTATCGCAAACATTAACATTTCTCGGGAATTGAACAAGTTACGTCCAAAAAATTGATTATAATAGTTTTGACGCATAATACTGCATATGTAAAGTGTACATCATATTTGACTAAACTTACTATTTTTTAATTTTAACATATTTTTTTTTAGTTTGTTTGAAAAACGCGCAATATATCAAAGATGGTTATTGCTAGAGTTCTAAAATTTATGTCATTCGTTTTTTTATGAAAAAGTACGTATAAAATGATTAGTTATTTTAAATTATTGAATGTTCTGATCTTTACAATTTTTTTCGAAATTCATTAGAACTTTTTTTTGAGGGAGGGGGGGAGGGTCCAAACGTTAAATCGCGTTTAATATTAATGGGGGTTCTATTATTCACTGATGCATGCACACACACACACATAACGCATGCACACACACACACACACACATACACACACACACACACACACACAAGCATCACCTCAAATATGTTCGATTCGAGCTCAGGGATGCTTTAAACGTGCTAATCCGCCAGAAACTCAAATTTGAATTTTTGACCACCTCATAATACTTTCCCTATAGTATATATTATACTACGTAGCGAAAATAATAAAAATTAAATCGTATTTTATATATTATGCCTGTAACCCTCATTTGGCAGGACTTCCCGCAAACTAGGCTATTTCCACCTACATTTAGTCTAGAATATAATTAAATTTAACTGTCTTAAAATTGGGCCAAATGCCCTGGACAATAAGATTTTGGAAACTTATAAATGCAAATGCGAACATCTGCAGAATATGAGCTAAAGAACTTCAAGGAAAGACGATTTAAATATATACATTATTCATGTGGCATACATCCAAAGTAATTAGGGATATGTTCCATTTCATAAATTACTTCTCTGCAGAACTTCTTTTCAAGTTCAAGGCCATTTCATTTCTTCAAGATACAAAATTTTGATGGATAGTTACTATAGAAACGCAACGATGTCTAGAAACGTAAGTTATTGACATCGAGATTGATTTGGGTCTTGCATAAAAAAATGTATTATAAATTTAACATAAATAAATTATTCCCATTTAATTTGAGCAATTCTATTCAATTGCTTCGAAATATAATCATTAATCTGTTATTTAGAATTTCTAGATTGTCTAACAAAATATATCATAATATGCATATTGACCTTAAAAATGCAAATATATTATATTATTACCCAGAATATTTAGTCAATAGTATTATAAAAAGTTAAAAATAACTACTCATTTGCAAATACTTTATATCAGAATTATCCATCTCTAATTATATTATTATCACTGAAGCTTCAGCATAACGACCTGTTACCTTTTGTATATATTTCTTACCAAACTTTATTTACAAGACTTTATTTAATTTTAGTCCGTGTTTTATCCATTATTTATCATATGTTAAATCTCACTGCACGTTTTGCCAGAAAACAATGCATATCTTCTGAAATTTTACAGTTTGTATTAATCTTAGTTTATAATATTTATATATACATATATTTATTTGTATATTTTTATGTATTTATATTTATTTCTGATAATTCGAATTATTATGTATTTCTTATTGTTATATTCAAGTTTTGCTCTTGATTGGCAACACTGATTTAAATATTTATCAGTGGAATTACTGGTTATTCACATTTTGTGTAGCAACACAATCTTAGTGATTGGCAACCGCTAAAAAGTTTACTTCCATGGTGATTTTTAAACTTTCAATAACTTTTTCATACAATTTTTGGTAATAATATTAGTTTAAAACATTTATATATTTATTTATGTATTTTTATATATTTATATTTATTTCTAATAATTATAATTATGATGTGCTCCATATTGTTATTTACATGTTTTTCTCTTGATTGGCAGCACTGACTTCTATCTTTATCAGTGAAATTACTGGATATTCTTCTTTTGTGTAGCAATGTATACATTTATCTTAGTGATTGGTAAGCGCTGTAGATGTTGCTTCCTGTACATAGTGATTTTTAGGCATTATTACATTATATATTTTTTGGTAATAATATCTTTCTATCTTTTTCATTACTTTCCTTATATAAATAATGTATAAGGAAAGTATTGTGACGGAGTCGAAAATTCGAATTCGAGTTTTCGACGGGAAAGCACGTTTCAAGCATCCCTGATCACGAATCAAACATTTTTGAGGTGATGTCTGTGTGTGTGTGTCAGTGTGTGTGAAAGTATGTATGTGTGTGTGTGTGTGTGTGTGTGTGTGTGTGTGTGTGTGTGTGTGTGTGTGTGTGTGTGTGTGTGTCAGTGAATCTGTGAAGACGATATATCACGAACAAATGGAGAGATTCGAATGAAATTGGGTACAAAAATCACAATCCGTGAATACTGGAAGCCTATTGTTTTCAAACACAATCGAATGTTCAGAACACCCCGGTGCTTTTAGACTTTTTTTCAATCTGTTTCGGCTTATCGCACTTACACGTGGACGATGGTTCCTGCCTTATGGTAATACTTGATTTCCTAATTTTTCTTTTCTTCAATTCTTCTTCTTTTAGTGCCTCTAGTCTGAGTTTTGGCATTTATATTAACTTACTATTGCCAAATCTGAAACAGACATTTGTTTGGGTTAATTAGAATTAAATACTCACACCTGAAGACGAATTTAATACTGATTAATCATTGAAATTGGACCGGTGCTGTGCATTTCTGTTATCGGCATTGCGGCCGTGGTTTGACTGCTTTGGTGATGTCATATATATATATATATATATATATATGAAGATCCAATGAAAGAAAAGTGAGAAGCTGTAACACGAAAATTCAAGTATCTAACAGGCTTACGAAATAAAAGTATAAATCAACAAATCCTCAAGCAAATGGAAAAAATTAAAAACAAATAAATAAAATAAAAATCGAATCAACAAGTCAATGAAAAGTTTCGAAATACAAAGGTATGGAATCGAAAAAATAGTAACAAACGAAATCAATCACAAACGCTATACACGTCGACAAGGCCCTAAGCCTAAATCATAAATTGTTCACTTCCACAAAATTCGTAATCATGCCCAAGTTTTTTGTAGAAGCAAACACAAAAATGTATGATTCTGAAGAAATAGATAGATTATATCTATAAACTATTTCTACTTGGACGACATACATAAATAAGAAAAATAAAAGGAAAAATGGATATCAAAAAACTAAATGAAAAGCACACTGTCCTAGTAAGCACGGGAACACAGAAAGAAGTGACAAGTGTTGACATTCACAAAGGAAGAAGATATACTGTTGCCATTCGTAAGAAATAAATAACAGTAATACGAGAAAACATGTACAAGAGATAATATACCATCAAGAGGGGCAAAAATAGAAAGGCTAATGTCTAAGTGGATGTATAAATAAAATGTAATTAAAAGAAGAGAAGGGAGATGTCAGGTTAAAATTTAAAGCAATATTAAATAAATAAATTCAAGAAAATCCAGCTATTCTAAATTTTTTAACTATACCATTTACAAAATAAGAGAGATACTTATATAAATTGCTGGTAATTTTTAGATTATCAATATGTAAAGCATGGAATTTTTTATTAGATAATCTATATATTCAAAAAAGCTGATTAAGAATTATATTTCTAAACAATAGAAACGAGTTGCAAGAATTAAATGGTAAGATTTTATTAATTTTAAAATTAAAAGTGTCTTTTTTATCATATAAATTAGTAACAATTCTATTACAAAGTTGAACAAAAAGATTTAAATCCAAAAACTTAATATTTTTACTAATAGTAGCTTCGTTAGGAATTAATTCCAAATTATTAGGATAGAAATCTATATTAATGACACAATTTTCAGTATGTACTAAGCAAATCAGATCATCAACATATCTGTATATTGTATAATCTATTGATGTAATAGACTGTTCAAAATGAAAAAGATATAAATTAGCTAACATACTGCTACTGCAGCCACCCTGTGGAACTCCTGAGACTTGTAGGTATAATTTATTTCCTTGAAAAACATAATTATTGAAAATAACAAAGTAAAAAAGTTTAGGAAAGTTAACAAAACTGGCTTGAGATGCAAGATTAGTAATATAATCATTGTATAGAGCTAAAATTACATCATACAGCTCAGAGATCTTGATATTATTGAAAAGATCTTTAAAATCAAAAGTTTGAAATCCTACTATATTTTTAAGGGATGTTAATCTATTCTTTAATTCTGTACTATTATTAAGAATATGGTAATTATTGCTAGACTGACGTAAACTATCATTAATTTGATTTGAAGAATTTAGAAGTAATTTACTCGTAGAAGTAGAGTAAGTATTATGCCCACTAGTTACTGTTCGAAATTTAATGGGATTTTTATGAAATTTTGGAATAAGCACAATATATGAAAATTTAAGAAATTTATATTTAATATTTAAGTCACTATACATATTGACAATTTTTAATTTAATACAATTAATGGAATGTAAATCAAGTTTAAAAAGACTATTATTTTTTAAATAATCTAACAGAAATTGTATATAAAATTTTTTACAGATATTAGCATAATTAGAGGCTTTATCAACATAGGTGATAACAAAAGATTTTTGTAAATCAGTAATGGAGGGTTTAATATTATCAAAATTATATATGGATCTAGACAATTTAATACTACTAATAACATTTTTAATAGATTCTAATAAAGTAAATTTCCACATATTAAATGCCTCTAAAGGCATAGCACATTTAGAAGCTAATTTATATACTATATATTTATCAAGATCAAGATTAATGGATTTTAAAACTTTAATAGAATTATAAAGTGTAACCTGAATTTAGTGCCAAAAGACATAATGGTTCTTAACGAAATGTCTTTAACAATACCTAAGTCTCCTGTAACTATATGCCCCAAGTCAGGATTGAGAAATTTAGCATAATCTTTTTCTGTACAATTACATTTATTTTCTAAAATTGACTTAGAATACTGATCTAAAGAGAGAGATCGTGAAATTTCATTAAAATTAAATATTGATCTACCAAAAGGCCGGTTGTATTTAAAAGTCTTTGATACACTCAAATCTCCAATAGGCATTAAATGCTTGAACTTGTTAAAAAGATTACCAAAATTTATAGAATTATAAATGGGATGCTTGAAAGAAATAACACAATATGAATTAGTTGGTATATTATTAAGATGATTATGATTAAGTTTCAAATTTAAATACTGTGATATTGTAATAAGTAAATCATAGAAAATATGATTAAAGTGTTCATTAGCAAGATTTAATTTTAAGAAAATTGCATAAACTCTATTTAAATGTTTTTTCTTCACCGCAAAATCCCAGGATTTAATTAATTTCCACTGAAAAGTGCTATTAAATTTATTATGTAATTCCTGATTTAAATATCAATTCCTGATTTAAATTCCAGCTTGCTTGTGATCGACTGTAAGCTAAAATGCTAAAGTAGATAATAAATAAATAAATAAATAAATCACTGTATACTAGAAAAAGAAAAATAGTTGTAATAAATAATAATAAATGTTATAAATAATTATTGCAATAAATGAATTATTATAATCACACATTATTGCAAGACGTATATTTTCTGAAGACAATTCCCAGTAATTCATTTATTATGCGTAATAATTGAGCCAAAAATTAAGTGTAAACACCATTTGCCACCATATGAAGATTTCTTCATAAATTTGTGTTTTTGTTTTTCTTTTTTGGTGTAAGCGTTATTTTATCCATCTTGTGTGTTTGTAAATAAATAAACAATTGCCATCGAAAGGAACCTATATAAATCTTTTCTTCTCATTTAAAACATTTATGGGAAACGTTTAACGCAGATTCACTAGCTTGTTTAAAGAAAATTCAGGAGATATCGTCAATACTTGCATTCACAATGAGATATCGGAGTATCTATCTACTGGATACGAAAAAAAGCGAAAGTTCTATCTTAGGAAACAGCTGCTGTGACAGAATTCCAATCCGCAATTCTTTTAAGAAAGACAGGGAACGTGTTTGTCCATATATTTATTGGCAGATGAAATAATGCATTGAATTATATACTATATCATGCATAAAGAAATTGTCTTGAAAAAAAATACGTCAAGCAGCAATGTGTGAATTTCATTATAGTAATTAATTTATGATATTATATTGTGCGTATGATTTTCAAGAAGAAATGTAAATTTTAAAAGTATAGTTTGCATCAATACGTACATTATATTTAAAATATGTTGTTAAGTAGATTCCAGAGTGAAGACCTGCAGAAAATTGTTATCGCGAAGTTTTCGGATCTACCATAAAGCGAATGAAAGGAGAACTTCTCAGGAGGACCTATATTTTAGCTTCCTTTTTCACGAATTTTAAAAGTCTTATATGCAAGTGAATTTCAATAACTAAGGAAACGAAGCCTTTCCCACTTGGGAAATTTATTATTTGTTGGATACGAGTAGATTATTAACTACCCAGATCTCTGTTTGTTTTCTCTGCCACTAGTAGGCAGCACGTGTAAGGCACTTTGTTTAACAAACATTTAAACATAGCAGCACTTGTGAAAGCGTGGTCAAATGTTTAAATACGTAGCGTGATAAGATTTCTTATAGTTCAGGGCATAACACCTGCTGAAATTTATCGCTAGCTTATTAAGGTGTGTGGACTTATTAAGGTTATGTCACGAAAGCAGGCTTGGATTTGGTTCAAAGTGTCTGATAACGCTTCCATTGAGAGGTGCGGTGCTTCAACCTCCTTCTTACAGCCCTGACCTGGTACCTATAGATTTTTAGACCTTGGAAGAAGCAACTGGTAAGCTATATGCAACTGACAATCCAGTTCCACAAGCTGTAAGGTCTTGAGTGCAGGACGTTGACATTTGTCTTTAACATTTTTATTATGGATGTCAAAATATTGATGACGTCGATACGACACAGTACCGATACAATGAGGAGCGATATTGATACAGTATCGATAGAATGAGAAGCTATATTGATACCGTATCAGTACAATAGGGAGCGATATTACTACAATAGATATACAATGAGGAGCGATATAGATACATTATTGATACAATAAGGAGCGATATTGATACAGTAACGATGCAATTGAAAGCGATATGGATGCAGTATCGATACATCATTAAACGATATTTTTACTGTATAATTTAAGCCATGACTACATTTGACCATAACAAAAAGCTATTTAAAATGTTTGTCACATTTGTGATGCGTGACATCCAATCCATTATTAAAATTTGTCATTAAAACTCGTCCCAATTATTCATGATAATGAAACGCATTCTTCATGATTGTCACGTAGTTTTCAGAGTCTACACATACTTTATTGAAGAATCTATAGAGGCTTGTCCGTTCATTGTGCTCCTATCGATATCCAATGCATACAGGTATTTGAAAAGTTTAAAAGTCAATGGAATGAAAATTAAGTATTTGTGTCACCAAGGAAACCTATTTGAATCTTTCTAAAAGGAGATAGCATTGGAAAAATAAATATTAAGCTGAATGGTATATTTTATTGTAAATAAATAAGGGAATTTGTGGAATAATTGTATATCTTGACCTTTTCACATTCGCGTCAATGAACATTGACAAAGATTTGACATTTGATATCAATTTGTATTTGCATTTACAACAATTTAATATATTTCTACATGCTTCTCTCATCTATAAAAAAAGTTATGTTCTCTGTTGGTCCTTTGAGAATTAATTCAATGTACAGGGTTCCTCGGAAAGTTCTGAAATACCCCAATAGCTTTGTAAGCAAATGGCCATACACGTTGAGTCTATGTGTAGAAAAGTGCCCATGCCCGACTGATTAAAAATGATTGCAATGCCCCTAGCGGAGAATAAAATATCTGATGTGGGCAGCACATGACTTTCCTCATATAATGCAATGAATTTACTACTTTTACGGACAAAAAATAACGTATAAGATCCACGGTACTGTGTTCTTACCGTTGAAATGTACAATTGGCGATTTTCCGGAAGACAACATGTAAAACTATTTCAAAGTACCCAATTAACTTATATTTCGCGCAACTCTGAATAAACAATTATCAATATTAATAGCATCCTCAATAAGCGATATAGTCCATATATTAAAATATTTTAATAATTTATTCATCAATTAGACGTCATTTTCATTAATTTAGAGTCATTTTTGCAATTTTGACGATATTTTTGTCAATCTGTAGCAAAACATCGCAAAGTTCGCCAAATGTATCATCAAGTGTTACAGACAAACGGAAAGAAAAGCATTTCGTATATACTTGAAGGTAAGCACGTCATATGACGGAAATCACAATTTGCGAAACATTACTTTCCATATGGCTTCATTTTTTATCAATTTAGCGACATTTTTGTCACTTTGGAAGTATTTAAAATAATCACTAGGTTGGCGACATCTAGCTAAATTTCTCGCCGAACGTTACGGACGGACGGAGAAATGGATTATTCTTATAGTCTACTCTTATGTTATTTCCAAGATGTTGAGCTTTCATCAATTAGTCGTCATTTTTTATCTATTTAGCAACAATTTCGTTAATTTGTCAACATTTAAAAAAGTCGTCAAGTTGGCAACATTCCGCCAAATTTGTCAACAAAATCTCGCCAAGCGTTACGGACGGAGAAATAAGTTATTCTTATAGCAGATAAATGACTATTAGCGTCCCCATACAAAAGTATTACCCAAAGTATTTTTTTCTCATGAATGGAATGAGCTAGATCCACGACAATGATGTCAGCAAATTCATCGCATGATATTACATATGAAACTGAACATATTTCAGAATAGTTAATACTTGTTTTTATTTTATGTAAGTTTTTGATACATTTATTTGAAAAATGTGCAATGTGTCAAGAACAGTTCATGCTAGCGTTCTGAAGTTTGTGTCAATTCTTTTCTATGAAAAAATACATAAGAAATAACTATTTACGTAACTTTAGTAATACTAGAACGAAGGAAGCGATCATTTTGACCGCATAGCTACTTTGACCGCTGACGTCGTTCCAGGAAGATCGTTGATTTGTTCTCTTATGAAACCTAGAATAATTGTCTTCTGTGTTTTCAATAACTTTTAGAAAATAAGAAAAGTCATAAAATTTCAATGGGCTGGGATTAGCCGTTTTGCAGGAATAGTTTCTCAAAGTAGTTATGCGGTTAAAATAACCACCTCCCTCGTTCTAGTGCTAAAGGTTTTAATTTTTTGATGCTTTTTCAAAGTTTCACTTGAAAATTAAGGGGGGTTCTGAGCATTCGATTGCGTTTAAAAACAATAAGCTTCCCTTATTCAGGGACTGTAATTTTTGTACCAAATGTCGTTCAAATCACTCTATTCCTTCGTGAGATATCGTCTCCACAGACTCACTGACACACACACACAGACATCATCTCAAAAACGCTTGATTCATGTTCAGTGATGCTTGAAACGTGCTCTCCCGTCAAAAAATCTAATTCGAATTCTCTACCCCGCCATAACACTTTCCTTATACATTATACTATGGAAAGTAAAAGAATGGATCACGAATTTGGCAACAGAACGAGATAAATGAAAAATGGCAATTACAAAGTTGTAGAGAATTACCCAGTGAGTATAAATCGACATCAGAAACGCACGAATCGCATATATGAATGGCAATAAAGACCTGTCAAAAAGGACTGTAAGACAGGGAAAACTGCAAAGTTTGTCAAAATACACTGAAATATTCTTTCTCAAATTTAAATGTACATTGTTGCTAACGGAAGGCATTTTGAACAAGCTGAATATACTGGCTTCCAAAAGTAAAGCACGGACGGTAAAATCAGCAAAAATGGAAAAATAAAGCTTTGCTTAACCCAACATTGTACATGAAGGTGGCAAATATGTTTATGCATTAAAGAAAACAAGAATTGTGTACAACAAGAAAGATCAATCATGCATAAGCATTGATTATGAAACACTTTCCAACTGAAATGTAATTTCATTTAAAAATTTCTAAAATGTGATTCATTCAGTGGTAATATCTTTTACATTATCACAGTACTACAGTAATTTATTATACTTAAATATTTAAAACTGTATCGAAATATAAATCATCTGATTCTTTATGCAAAATCAATGAATATTTCATTCATATAACTTGTATTCCAGACTCCAGAGCTAAATAATTTTGTGTGAAAAAAATTCAGCAATTCTTATGTAATTCATCTTACAATCGCTTGAGATATTTGCATTCTGCATATGTTAAAATTAGGCTTCCTTGAAGAAATAATAAAAGTTTAGGAATCATTTAAAATCACAACTATTGTAATTGCATAGGCACGGAATTTAGATACACAGATAATACACAGATAATATATATGTGTATGTGTATGTACTCAAAGTATTGGAATCGTGCCGAAGATCGGAACTCGAATTTTCAAAGGATCTACACGTTTTGGGACTTCTAGAACACGAAAAAACTACTTTTAGGAAGACGTCTGTGTGTGTAAGGGTGTATCTGTGTGTCTGTGTGGATATTACATCCACTCTAATTGAAAAACTAATGGACCGAATTTCATACAATTTGGTAGGTATGTTTTTTGTGGGAAATCCTGATGTTCATTAGATTATAGTACGATTCGTAATAAAAGAATCTGCCTTCTTTGCGAAATGGCCGCAGAAATTGCCTTTATCCACTCTAGCTAAAAACTAATGAACCAAATTTAACAAAATTTGGAGTATAATATTTCAATAACCTACAAGTGATTTATATACCAAATTTAACAAAATTTTGTATATAAATCATTTGTAGGTTATTCTACTACGATTCGGGAAAAAGGAACGGGCTATTTTTGCGAAATGGCCAGCAAAAATCGTTATATATAAAAATAAAAGACTACGTGTGCTCAATTATATCAATTAAATTCCTATTTTATATGTGATTTTTGACAACAAAAAGAATAAGACTAACCCCATTACTCTAGGACTAGCCGTTCTTGAGATATTCTAGTTTTTTCGCGTTTTCGCTACGCCACCTTTGACAATAAGTCCAGCTATCAAATGAGAACCAAATTTAAGTTTAACGTGTAAATTCAATGTCATTTAAAATACTTATGTTGTGCAGATAAACTCAAATTATCATTGAATAAATAAAGAGAACGAATATGAGTCTGTAGGGAAATACATGTGCTGTCCACATCAGAATTTTTAACAATATTACAACAATGATTTATAGAAGTGAACGGGGATTATTTTCAGGCCATTTCGAAAAAAATGTATGATCTATATTTAAAGATCCATCAAATTTTTGTCGAATAAAATGTTCAACAAATTTAAGCTGTGTACAAATTTTAACTCTCTAGGACGTAGGGAAGTGCATTTAAAATGCCATCAAATAAATTTATCATGAAGAGTTATATAAAATTTAAAAAAAAAGAAAAATTGTTATCTACCAAATTTACTTTAAAATATGAAGCCACTCCCATATGCAAAACGTTTAAACTGGAGAGATATTTATTATATAATATCTCTTTCTTTTCTTTCTGGATGATATCCCAAAGTCAGAATTTAATTGAATTTGTTTTTTTCCCTATATTAAATATTTTTTTTAATTAAAAAACTACTTAACATATTTTACTGAATTTTTTTTTATATATTCTATGGGATAATGTGAATATTTTCTAAAAATTTCGAAGCAATTCGTGAATTTTAAATTTACTTAAAAAATGTTTGAAAAATTAGGTCCCATAGGGTTCAATGTATTTCATTTTTTCAACCCGGGTTCAATAAAAAACTAATTGGGTGATATTATTTATTTATATTCCCATAGGTCCTACAGACCGACTGAACAACATACTAAAATTTCATTTTGATAAACTCATTTTTACGGCAGTTATCGTGCTAACGGACAGACAGACAGACAGACAGACAGACAGACAGACAGACAGAATGAACAAAGTCATAAACACTTTTCAACTTTGTTGTAAAGTGTTAAAAATGAGAAAAAATATTTACTTTTCGTAAGTTATATAATGACTTCACATTTGGGTCATTAATAAAACGATGTTTAAAGACAAACGAACCAGACAAAACTTACATTAATATGGTATGTCACCACCCCTGACTTTCACACAAATGTTACAACGATTTTTCATGCTTTTAATGAGGCGATCAACCATCGCAGATGCGATCAATGGCCATTCCTTTAATAGGACAGTTTCCAACTTTCTGAGACTGGCTGGAAGAGGTAAACGTGCAGAGACAGCACGCCCGAAGGCATCCCAAAGGTTTTCAATGTGATTAAGGTCGGGGGAATAAGTCGGCCACTCCATACGAGAAATACCCTCACTTTCCAGGTATTCGTCAACGATGTTAGCTCGATGGGGACGGGCATTATCGTCCCTAAGGAGGAAATCAGGACCAACTGCTCAGCGTAGAGTCTCGCATTAGGGTCTAGGACTTCATCCCGATACCGCGCAGCCGTCACAGAACCGCCTTTAAAGATGTGCCGCTGTGTGCGATATCCCATTGAAATTCCAGCCCACACCATGACGCTGCCACCTCTGACTGCGTGATCTTCGATGATGTTCTTGGCCGGATTGCGTGTGCCTCGTTCTCTCCAGACCCTTACACACTTATTACCTGCCTTCCCGGCCGTCCATCTTGTTACTCTAAGTCCTCTGGACGAGTCGGACGGTCTGGGTCTTCAACACTTATTACCTGATTCCAGGACAAATCTGGACTCGTCCGTGAACAGGGCGTTGCACCAATCTAAGACAGTCCAATTGACATGTTGACGACACCAATCTAATCCTGCCTCTCTGTCATGGCACCCCTAAATTTGTGGCTTTCTAACCTTTAGGTTCACGGGTTGTAAAACTCGATGCCATCCAGACTACAAGTATTGTTCGCCGTTTTGGCCACAATAAATATTCTCATAAAACTGTCTCATCAAATGTGAGATCTATTTCTGGTCTCACATATCTGTATATGCATGTATATATAGATGTATATAATATGTATGCATAAATGTTTATATGCCTTGATTACATATATAGGCATACTTAGATTTAGAATGATTTGCATTTACTTATAAACAAACTTGAATCGGAAAAATATATGTCGTTATTCACTAACATCAAATTAAATTGAAAATAACAAGAAAGATTAATCATGCATAAAGTATTGATTATGAAACACTTTCCAACTTCAATGCAATTCTATTTAAACATCTTTAGAATGCGATACATTCCTCAGTAATATGTTTAAAATTATCACAATACTACATTAATTTTTGAAAATAATTTACTCATGAGCATGATAAAAAAAATAATAATTAAACTTTTAGAAATATATTTATTATAAAATATATCTCTCTTTTCTTTCTGGAGGATATAGCAAGAGTCAAAATTTAATTGAATTTGTTTTTCTCCCCATATAAATAATTTTTATTTAAAAAACTACCTAACATATTTTACTGAATTTTTTTTTTATATATTACTTTCCTTATATACATAATGTATGAGGAAAGTATCGACGGGGTCGAAAATTCGAATTCGAGTTTCCGACGGGAGAGCACGTTTCAAGCATCCCTGATCACGAATCAAACATTTTTGAAGTGATGTCTGTGTGTGTGTGTGTGTATGTGTGTGTGTGTGTGTGTGTGTGTGTGTGTGTGTGAAAGTATGTGTGTGTGTGTGTGTGTGTGTCAGTGAGTCTGTGGAGACGATAACTGACGAACGAATGAACCGATTTAAACCAAATTTGGTACAAAAATCACAATCCGTAAACACTGGAAGCCTATTGTTTTTATACGCAATCGAATGTTCGGAACCCCCCTAAATTTTCGAATGAAATTTTGAAAAAATCGTCAAAAAATCAAAACCACGAATAAAGTTACGCAAATAGACATTTCTTATGTAATTTTTTATTAGAAAACGATTGACGTAAATTTTAGAACGCTAAAATGAACCGTTCTTGAGATATTGCACATTTTTCATAAAAATTATCAAAAAGTCATATAAAATTTAAAAAAAATATTTCCTATTGAGAAACATGTTCACTTTTCATATGTAATACCATGCGATAAATTGGGTGACATCATTCTCGTGGATCTAGCTCGTTCCATTCATGAAAAAGATACTTTGAGTAATACTTTTGTATTTGAACGCCAATAGTCATTTATCTGCTGTAAGACTAACTTATTTCTTTGTCCATAACGCTTGGCGAGATTTTGGCGGCGAATTTGGCGGAATGTCGCCAACTTGGCGTCTTTTTGAAATGTTGCCAAATTAACGAAAATCTCGCCAAATGGATAAAAATGACGCTAAATCAATAAAAATGACGACTAATTGTCGAAAATTCAATATCTTGATAAAAATATTAGTATCGACTATAAGAAAAACCTATTTTTTTTTACTGTAAAAGTAGTAAATTCATTACATTATATAAGGAAAGTCATGTGGTGCCCACATCAGATTTTTTTATGGGATAATTTGAATATTTCCTAAAACTTTGGAAGCAATTTGTGAATTTTAAATTCGCTTAAAAAATGTTTGAAAAATGAGGTCGCATAGGGTTCAATGTATTTCATTTTTACAACCCGGGTTCAATCCAAAACTAATTGAGTGATATTATTCAGTTATATTCCCATAGGTCCCACAGACCGTCTGAAAAACATATTAAAATTTCATTTTGATAAAGTCATTTTTACGACAGTTATCGTGCTAACGGACAGACAGACAGAATGAACAAAATCATAAACACTTTTCAACTATGTTGCAAAGTGGTAAAAAACTTAATTAGCTGAAATAAAGTTTTAGAATTCTGCACATAGGGAAGCTAGCGACACCACTGGATCAGGTCTGCTATTAAAATTTAGCAACAACTAATTTTCATTAACTATGGTAACATGAAAATATATGAACCTTAAAATAGTGTCAATAGCGTGATTTGTCTGATTTATGCAGTTAGCATAAACACTGTAACATAGCAAATATTTCCAGCGCAGTCAACGGCTGTTCACTGCAGAGGAGATCCAATAAAACTAAATACTGAGTCATCGGTTCTGTGGCATCACTAAGAATATCATCTGCTCCAGGAAAATTTTCGTACAAAATGAAACTGCTTTGATTTAATATTATCTGTGCGTATGTTATATATTTTAAAATCATTTTTTTTTCATTCCCTTAGATTACTAAATTTATGGTTATGTTTAAAATAGCTTATATAACTAAAATTGTGAGGTTAGTTTTAGATATTTTAGAGCACTAAGGAGCTCTGCCCCCCCCCTACTCACTACGCTTCTCCAGCCCCTGTAACTCGCTTCGTGAGTTAGGAGGCTTCGTGAGCTATTTCAAACCAAACTAAAGTTTAAATCGATAAGCGGTTTATTTTATCCTGTTACCCTATTATTTCTCTATAAATGTACCAAATTTCATATTTTTGTACAATATAGTTTTTGCGGTACGAAACAGAGAAAATCGATGGACGTGCCGATATGAAAGAACATTTTTCACTTCAGAAGTGATTAAAAAGTAAAATATCTCGTAAACTACATCGAAATTAAAAGAAAGAGCTCCGTTCTGCAAAACTTCAGCTATGTAGATATCTGCTTGCAAAAATTCGTGATCTTGCTATTGTTAGTCTTTCCAAACTCGCAATTTCATCGTGTTACCCTATTATTTCTCTAGAAATGCACCAAATTTCATATTTCTGCATGCTATAATTTTTACGGTACGAGGCAGAGAAATCGCTAGACATGTCGATAAGAAAAAGAATGTTCACTTCAGAAGTGCATAAAAAGTAAAATATCTCAAAAACTACATTGAATTTAAAAAAAATAGCTCCGTCCTGCAAATATTCACCCATGTAGGTACTTGCCTTCAAAAATTCGTGGTCTTGCTATTGTTAGTCTATCCATGACGCGAACTCGCAGCTCAAATATTTTGTCTTTGACTTTGACATTGAATGTTTCTTAAACTACAATATATATCATACAAGAAAGATCAATCATGCTTAAAGCATTGATTATGAAACACTTTCCAACTTAAATGCAATTTTATTTAAAAAAGTCGAAAATGCAATGCATTCCTTGGTAATATTTTAAAACTTATCACAATACTACATTAATTTATTATATTTGAAAACTTAAACCTTCATTGAAAAAAATGAACTTCATTCAAATGACGGCATTGAAATATAAATTGCCTGGTTTAAATATCTCTAAAATGTGATACATTCCACGGTAATATTTTCAAAACTATCATAATACTACGATAATTTATTATATTTGAAAACTTCATCGAAAACAACTGAAATTAATTCAAATGACGTCTTAGAAAAAATAACACACCTGGATCTCTCTGTAAAAACAGGATTTCATTCATAACTTTCTCCCATTCATTTCATTCATCACAATAGTATAATAATTTACTTTATTTAAAAATTAAGACCATAGAGCTACAAGTAATAAAACTCTATGCTTAAAACTTCATCGAAAAAAATCGTCCTTCTCTTCATAAAATCAATTAATATTTCATTCATATCAGCCATGCAGACTCCATGGACTAAATTATTTTGTTTTAAAGAAATACAGCAATTCTAATACAACTCATTCTACATAATTTGCTGTTTACATTTTACATAAGTGAAAAATAGGCTTCGTTTTAGAAATAATCAAATTTGGATAATCATTTAAACTGAAATATATTGTATTTGTGTTGTTTAAATATGTAGATGCAAGAGAATTTAAGCAAAAATAAAGTAGTTTTAGGACCGATACAACACTCAATATGAATTAAAAAGAACTTAAAAAAATCACGATTTTGAAACAAGATGGATGCCATATATCATTTTGAAGTGGGTCATGTGATCGTTTCATATCATGGTCACGTGATCGTTTCATATAAGAGGTGTAATTATTATTTTAATTTTTATTTAGAAAACTACCGAATATATTTCGCTGAATTTTTTTTTATATATTTTATGGAACAATTTGAATATTACCTAAAATTTTCGAAGCAATTTGTGAATTTTAAATCCGCTTAAAAAATGTTTGAAAAAATAGGTCCCATAGGGCTCAATGTATTTCATTTTTTCAACCCGGGTTCAATCCAAAACTAATTGGGTGATCTTATTCATTTATATTCCCATAGGTCCTACAGACCGTCTGAACAACATACTAAAATTTCATTTTGATTAAGTCATTTTTACGGCAGTTATCGTGCTAACGGACAGACAGACAGACAGAATGAACAAAGTCATAAACACTTTTCAACTTTGTTGTAAAGTGTTAAAAACGATTTATTTCAGCGTATTCCCCATAGATATTTCTACAAGGTACCAAATTACCTATTTTTATATGCAATAGTTTTTGCGGTACAAAGCAAAGAATCTCGAGAAACGAGAAATTTGTGAAACGACGGCGTCAGCTACTTTTTTAACATTTTACAACATAGTTGAAAAGTGTTTATGACTTTGTTCATTCTGTCTGTCTGTCTGTCTGTCTGTCCGTTAGCACGATAACTGCCGTAAAAATGACTTTATCAAAATGAAATTTTAGTATATTTTTCAGACGGTCTGTGGGACCTATGGGAATATAAATAAATAATATCACCCAATTAGTTTTTTATTGAACCCTGGTTGAAAAAATGAAATACATTGAACCCTGTGGGACCTAATTTTTCAAACATTTTTTAAGCAAATTTAAAATTCACAAATTGCTTCGAAATTTTTAGGAAATATTCACATTATCTCATAAAATATATATAAATACTGTAATTTGTATTTTATCATTGAATAAAAAAGTTCAGTAAAATATGTTAAGTAGTTTTTTAATTAAAAATTATTTAATATATGGAAAAAAACAGATTCAATTAAATTCTGACTTTTGGGATATCCTCCAGAAAGAAAAAAGAGGTATATTATGTAATAAATATCTTTCCAAGATAATACAATAAATATTTTCCCACTTGTATATAAGAGAGGCCTCACATTTTAAAATGAATTTGGTGGATTCTTTTTAATTTTTATAACTCTTCATGATATACTTATGGCATTTTTAATGCACTTTCCTACGTCCTAGAGAGTTAAAATTTGGTACACAGCTTAAATTTGTTGAACATTTTATTCTACAAGAATTTGGTGGATCTTTAAATATAGATCATACATTTTTTTCAAAATAGCCTGAAAATAATCCCCGTTCACTTCTATAAATCATTGTTGAAATATTGTTAAAAATTGCACATGTCTTTTCCTGCAGACTCATATTCACGTTCTCTTTATTTCTTCAATATTGATTTGAGTTTTTCTGCACAAAATAACAGCCATAAGTATTTTAAATTACATTGAATTTGTACGTTAAATTTAAATTCTGTTCTCATTTAATAGCTGGACTTACTGTCAAAGGTGGCGTAGCGAAAACGTGAAAAAACTAGATTATCTCAAGAACGGCTATGCCTAGAGTAATGGGGTTAGTCTTATTCTTTTTGTTGTCAAAAATCACGTATAAAATAGGAATTTAATTGATATAATTGAGCACACGAAGTCCTTTATTTTTATATTTAACGATTTTTGCGGGCCTGTTCGCAAAAATAGCCCGTTCCTTTTTCCTGAAACGTACTAGAATAACGTACAAATGATTTATGTACTAAATTTTGTTAAATTTGGGTATATAAATCACTTGTAGGCCTTTGAAGTATTATACACCAAATTTTGTTAAATTTGTTCCATTAGTTTTTAGCTAGAGTGGATAAAGGCAATTTCTGCCGACCATTTCGCAAAGAAGGCAGATTCTTTTATTACGAATCGTACTATAATCTAATGGACTTCAGGATGTCCCATAAAAAAACATATCTAACAAATTTTATGAAATTCGGTCCATTAGTTTTTCAATTAGAGTGGATGTAATATCCTCACAGAAACACACACAGATACACTTTTACACACACAGACGTCTTCCTAAAAATAGTTTTTTCGCGTTCTAGAAGTCCCAAAACGTGTAGATCCTTCGAAAATTCGAGTTCCGATCTTCGGCACGATTCCAATACTTTGAATACATACACACACACACATATTATCTACGTATCTGTGTATTATCTGTGTATCTAAATTCCGTGCCTATGCAATTACAATAGTTGTGATTTTAAATGATACCTAAACTTTTTTTATTTCTTCAACGAAGCCTAATTTTAACTTATGCAGAATGCAAATATCTGAAGCGATTGTAAGGTGAGTTACATAAGAATTGCTGAATTTTTTTCACACAAAATTATTTACTTCTAGAGTCTGGAATACAAGTTATATGAATGAAATATTCATTGATTTTGCATGGAGAATCAGATGATTTATATTTCGATACAGTTTTAAATATTTAAGTATAATAAATTACTGTAGTACTGTGATAATGTAAAAGATATCACCACTGAATGTATCACATTTTAAAAATGTTTAAATGAAATTGTATTTCAGTTGGAAAGTGTTTCACAATCAATGCTTATGCATGATTGATCTTTCTTGTTTAATATAGAGAGATATCGGTATGATTAAATTGTGAATAGTCAAAAGGTGTAGCAATTATGCATATGGACCCGCCCACATTTGTCCACTCCAATTCTTAACATTCAGAGTTTTTAGGAAAGCATGCAGATGACATATTGGCACTAATATATCAATCAAGTTTAAATTTCATTTCATTTTATTCATAAATTGGCTAGTAAAGTTTTTGACTGCAGCCATTTGGACAGCCCTTATAGTTAAACCCAAAATTATGACATTATTCTTCCCACACAGTATGACATTACAAACAATTAAATATTCAAATATCTTTCGGATAGAGTCTCTATAGTTACCGGTAATATTTTAGAAGTATATATTATATAATAAATTATTTGCTTTGATAATCAATTTATTATAATTAATTAATATTTGATATATCCAGAAAGTTGCGCCGAATTACGGCCGCAGCCAATTGACAGAATTCTAGGATTCATAAAAACAATATCAATAAGTACATATTTTAATGAAATATAGCGGAAAATCGCTTAAGACAAATAACATTGAAAAGTTTAAACTTCTGGTTGCCAATGGTTAGAAAAGTTTTTACCCCCCCCCCCCCAAAAAAAAAAATTACACTTTTTTTTCTGAGTTTTATTTAATGTAACAAATCGATTGGTGCACAAAAATATAATTTTCACTCAACTTATTTTGTATCTTTTGTCCCAAGTTACTCATCGACTCGCTGAGTACATGGATGAAACTTAATGTCATACGTTAACTTTTTACAAGAGAAATGCCAATTTACAAATCTTGCCTTCATTCGAGGAGGGCATATTTGATACCAGGCGACAGAAATTTCGATTTTTCCAACGCACAACAGCGGGAAATAGCACCTTTAGATCCTGATTAATCGTATAGTAATGCCTTTCAGTTATATCCTTTACAACATTTTATTTACCTTGAAACAAGGTATACTGAGTGTCCCAAAAACATTGACCTCGGCTCTTATTCCTTAAATATTGATCTTAGATATATATAATAAATTACAAAGCTGCGTAGAAAAAGGTATAGAATTTTATGAAGTCGATAAAAAATTTCAGGGGATTAAATTTGAAGAAATATAAAATTTAAATTTTTATACTGACCACGTACAAAAACATTTCCAATCAGTAAAATGTGTCCCATACACTAATAAGGTGATGTACAAAATTTCACCATTTTATCATAAAATGTCCCAGAGATATGTCTAAACAAAGTTGGTGAGGGATTATTCACCAATTAAAACGTAAATGTTTACAGCAAGACTGCAAATGACTCAACGCAGAAATGCATCATAGGCAAATAATATCTGCCTCTTATCTTTAATGGATCTTTGGCATGGATGGAAAAAACTTTGAACAAGCTTTGTAATTTTTGTATAAAGTTATTATTTATACACTGTTTAGATACTGCTGCACCAATAAATAGCAAAATTATTATTTATTTATGTAATCATTGTTTTCTTTCGTAATTTGTGTATGACCCCTGAAACGCGATCTGCCGACATGATTTTTCCCCTCTGAGAACCCATGTCGATGCATCAAAAAGTGGTTTAAGTTAACATTTTTGTCTTTTCATATCTCTGGGACCTTTTATGATAAAAAGCTGAAATTTTGTACATCACATTATTAGTATATGGGGCACATTTTACTCATTGGGATTGTTTCTGTAAGGGGGCCGTATAAAATTTTAAATTTTGTATTTCTTAAAATTTAGTTTCCTTGAAAATTTTAATCGATTTCATAAAATTCTTTCCTTTTTTTAAGCAACTTTGTAATTTATTATATATGTCTAAGATCAATATTTAAGGAATAAAAGCCGAGGTCAATGTTTTTAGGATATTTTAAATTACATTGAATTTGTACGTTAAATTTAAATTCTGTTCTCATTTAATAGCTGGACTTACTGTCAAAGGTGGCGTAGCGAAAACGTGAAAAAACTAGATTATCTCAAGAACGGCTATGCCTAGAGTAATGGGGTTAGTCTTATTCTTTTTGTTGTCAAAAATCACGTATAAAATAGGAATTTAATTGATATAATTGAGCACACGAAGTCCTTTATTTTTATATTTAACGATTTTTGCGGGCCATTTCGCAAAAATAACCCGTTCCTTTTTCCCGAATCCTACTAGAATGACCTACAAATGATTTATATACAAAATTTTGTTAAATTTGGTATATAAATCACTTGTAGGTTATTGAAATATTATACACCAAATTTTGTTAAATTTGTTCCATTAGTTTTTAGCTAGAGTGTATAAAGGGAATTTCTGCCGGCCATTTCGCAAAGAAGGCAGATTCTTTTATTACGAATCCTACTATAATCTAATGAACATCAGGATTTCCCTCAAAAAACATACCTACCAAATTGTATGAAATTCGGTCCATTAGTTTTTCAATTAGAGTGGATGTAATATCCACACAGACACACAGAAACATACACACATACACCCTTACACACACAGACGTCTTCCTAAAAATAGATTTTTCGTGTTCTAGAAGTCCCAAAACGTGTAGATCCTTTGAAAATTCGTGTTCCGATCTTCGGCACGATTCCAATACTTTGAGTACATACACATACACACATATATTATCTGTGTATTATCTGTGTATCTAAATTCCATGACTATGCAATTACAATAGTTGTGATTTTAAATGATCCCTAAACTTTTATTATTTCTTCAACGAAGCCTAATTTTAACATATGCGGAATGCAAATATCTCAAGCGATTGTAAGATGAATTACATAAGAATGGCTGAATTTTTTTCACACAAAATTATTTAGCTCTGGAGTCTGGAATACAAGTTATATGAATGAAATATTCATTGATTTTGCATAAAGAATCAGATGATTTATATTTCGATACAGTTTTAAATATTTAAGTATAATAAATTACTGTAGTACTGTGATAATATAAAAGATATCACCACTGAATGTATCACATTTTAGAAATTTTTGAATGAAATTACATTTCAGTTGGAAAGTGTTTCATAATCAATGCTTATGCATGATTAATCTTTCTTGTTTATTAACACTTTACAACAAAGTTGAAAAGTGTTTATGACTTTGTTCATTCTGTCTGTCTGTCTGTCTGTCTGTCTGTCTGTCTGTCTGTCTGTCCGTTAGCACGATAACTGCCGTAAAAATGAGTTTATCAAAATGAAATTTTAGTATGTTGTTCAGACGGTCTGTAGGACCTATGGGAATATAAATAAATAATATCACCCAATTAGTTTTTTATTGAACCCGGGTTGAAAAAATGAAATACATTGAACCCTATGGGACCTAATTTTTCAAACATTTTTTAAGTAAATTTAAAATTCACGAATTGCTTCGAAATTTTTAGAAAATATTCACATTATCCCATAGAATATATAAAAAAAAATTCAGTAAAATATGTTAAGTAGTTTTTTAATTAAAAAAATTATTTAATATAGGGAAAAAAACAAATTCAATTAAATTCTGACTTTGGGATATCTTCCAGAAAGAAAAGAAAGAGATATTATATAATAAATATCTCTCCATTTGTTTAAACATTTAGCATATGGGAGTGGCTTCATATTTTAAAATAAATTTGGTAGATAACAATTTTTCATTTTTTTTAAATTTTAGATCACAGACTACTATACAGACCTGTCACTCTCGATAGTTTCGTTTTCGCGGCGGCCATTAGAGATAGACCAAACATTGGGTTGGCGCGCTCTTGGCGATGGTCTAGTTTGTTCCGAGCGCTTGGCGATAGTCTGGTTTGGTTCCAAGACGATTTTCAATGTTATAACCCTATTTCGCTCGGCGAAAACTTAGAACAACAGACTAGCGTGGTTTGAGTAACGTGAAAAAGGATTATTTGTTAAGTGTTTAGATCATTTCATAGAAATGGATTGATAAAAGAAAACTGGTTGCGTTACAGGGTATGTAATTTATGTTTATTAAAATTGAAATAATTTTAGTTATCACCATTCTACATACGTGTTCATTATAAGTATACACGTGTTCATAAGTATACACGTGTTCATATAAGTATACACGTGTTCATATAAGTATATTAGTGCTGTGTTATTACTGCCGGATTAGACTAAATTTTAAGAGGTAGTGGTATAATTAGTTAAAAAATATTTTCCGAATTTTTATAAAATGTGAAATAATTGATATTTGGATAGCTTTTTCTTAGTTAAATGTGATATAGTATGTGTATATATTTATGTAAAATTTTTATTAAGTGCCTTATGGTGGAAAATTCCCCCCCCCCTCGGGTAATTAATGATTGAGTTCCACAACTTCGATAGTGCATTTATGTAAATTTGATATTTACTATATGAATATTTTTATATTTAAAAAAAAAAGTCTATTATCAGTATCCCAGAATAAATTAAGGATCAAGTAATTAACGATCAACACGCTAGTATACTTTTTAGACTGAAAATATTATATAATATTTCAGTCTTTTGAGTATGTTAGCTTGTAATTTTTTGTGCATTATGTTTTATAGTGAGACAATGCAATGTGTGTATTTTTTAATCTATTTTATGATTATTTGAATTAAATATATAACTATGTTTATTTAAATATTCTTAAACTAATGAATATATTTATGTTGCAGATTAATGTATTTTTAAATCCTGATCCTTTCTATAGTTTCAAAAATTATAAAAGTACAGTCCTCAACATTCTGTTCCCCCCCGTTTAAAAAAAAATCGCCAAGCGAGCGATAGCGCGCCAAATCTTGCAGATGCATCGTAGTTCAGTTGGTCCAACTCACGAGCTCTAGTGTCTATGCGACATCCCATGTTAAAAATGTTGCCATAGGGTCCTATGGGAGTGAACCTTCTGAATATAGTATTCTGTGTTTTAGATAACTCTTCATGATAAATTTAATTGATGGCATTTTAGATGCACTTTCCTACGTCCTAGAGAGTTAAAATTTGGTACACAGCTTAAATTTGTTGAACATTTTATTCGACAAAAATTTGATGGATCTTTAAATATAGATCATACATTTTTTTCGAAATGGCCTGAAAATAATCCCCGTTCACTTCTATAAATCATTGGTGTAATATTGTTAAAAATTCTGATGTGGACAGCACATGTCTTTCTCTGCAGACTCATATTCGTTCCCTTTATTTATTCAATGATAATTTGAGTTTATCTGCACAACATAAGTATTTTAAATGACATGGAATTTACACGTTAAACTTAAATTTGGTTCTCATTTGATAGCTGGACTTATTGTCAAAGGTGGCGTAGCGAAAACGCGAAAAAACTAGAATATCTCAAGAACGGCTAGTCCTAGAGTAATGGGGTTAGTCTAATTCTTTTTGTTGTCAAAAATCACATATAAAATAGGAATTTAATTGATATAATTGAGCACACGTAGTCTTTTATTTTTATATATAACGATTTTTGCTGGCCATTTCGCAAAAATAGCCCGTTCCTTTTTCCCGAATCGTAGTAGAATAACCTACAAATGATTTATATACAAAATTTTGTTAAATTTGGTATATAAATCACTTGTAGGTTATTGAAATATTATACTCCAAATTTTGTTAAATTTGGTTCATTAGTTTTTAGCTAGAGTGGATAAAGGCAATTTCTGCGGCCATTTCGCAAAGAAGGCAGATTCTTTTATTACGAATCGTACTATAATCTAATGAACATCAGGATTTCCCACAAAAAACATACCTACCAAATTGTATGAAATTCGATCCATTAGTTTTTCAATTAGAGTGGATGTAATATCCACACAGACACACAGAAACATACACACATACACCCTTACACACACAGACGTCTTCCTAAAAGTAGTTTTTTCGTGTTCTAGAAGTTCCAAAACGTGTAGATCCTTTGAAAATTCGAGTTCCGATCTTCGGCACGATTCCAATACTTTGAGTACATACACATACACATATATATTATCTGTGTATTATCTGTGTATCTAAATTCCGTGCCTATGCAATTACAATAGTTGTGATTTTAAATGATCCCTAATTATTTCTTCATTATTATTTCTTCAAGGAAGCCTAATTTTAACATATGCAGAATGCAAATATCTCAAGCGATTGTAAGATGAATTACATAAGAATTGCTGAATTTTTTTCACACAAAATTATTTAGCTCTGGAGTCTGGAATACAAGTTATATGAATGAAATATTCATTGATTTTGCATAAAGAATCAGATGATTTATATTTCGATACAGTTTTAAATATTTAAGTATAATAAATTACTGTAGTACTGTGATAATGTAAAAGATATTACCACTGAATGAATCACATTTTAGAAATTTTTAAATGAAATTACATTTCAGTTGGAAAGTGTTTCATAATCAATGCTTATGCATGATTGATCTTTCTTGTTCTTTATTTCTTTAGGAACTCATTAAATTGAGTTTAATTGCCCAAAATAACACTAAATTTGCATTTTTAATTCAATTTCTGCTTTTATTTGGTAATTGGACATTTTTCCAAAGGCTGCATAACAAAAATGAGAAGAATCTCAAATATCTCGAGAACGCTTGGTCCTAGAGTAATAGAGTTGTTCTTATTATTTTCCTCGTCAAAAATTACTTTTAAAACAAGCATTTAATTGATACATTTGAACATACGTAGTCCTTTTTTTAGATATTGGCTATTTTTGCGGGTCATTTCGTAAAAAAAAGCAGGTTGTTCTTTTTCGAATCGTACCAAAATCTAATCAGCATCTGAGTATCCCACAAGTGATTTATCTACCAAATTTTGTGAAATTTGGTCAATTAGTGTTTCAGCTAGAGTGGATACATGATATTTTTGCGGGCCATTTCGCACAAAAAGGCGGGGTTTTTTTTCGAATTGTACCAAAATATAATCAGCACCAGGTTCGCACCCAAGGGTCATACCTACCAAATTTTATGAAATTCGATCCATTAGTTTTTAAGTTAGAGTGGATACATACATTGCACAGACACACAGACATACATACAGACAGACAGACACAGAGACACACAGACAGACGCACACACAGACGTCAAGCTAAAAATAGTTTTTTTCGTATTCTAGAGGTCTCGAAATGTGTAGATCCGTCGAAAACTCGAGTTGCGATTTTCGACATGATTCTAATACTTTCCCTATACATTACCATGTATTGCAGAGAAAGTAAAAATCTACAAAAGGAACTGATATCTCATCAGAAGCAAACTTGTGAAAAAGAAAATCAAAGTTCTCATCTGGTACTCTGCAAAAAGTACCAACGGCGAAAATGATTGAGAAGATATCAGTTTTACAAAAAGGGTTAGCCATAAAAATGATTGAATTGAAGAACTATCGCCAATGTATCAAACTTCATAATTGAAAAGTGTATAGTGGATTGTTTTTGGATATATTTTGTTATAAACTTAGCAAATTTACCTAATAATTAAATATAGAGATGCAATATATATGTAATTCAAGTTTTATCTTCCAAACTCCTTTCAATATACTTAAGTTCGTTGCAGAAATACGAACGAAGAAATAAATTTGCAACGAAGAAATAAATTTGTCGTTTATCAAAAACTTTTCCTCTCTATACTTTTCACTAATGCAATTTGATAAACTTGACCCTTCATCTTACATATTTTTATGGCTAACATTTCTAGTAAAATTGATTTCATATTGATCATTTTCATAGCTGACACTTTTTGTAAAGCTAAAGAGCTCGGCTTTTTTTTCCCCCCAAGTTCAATCTCTTTGAAATATTGTCAACGCTGTGAAATTATTTTTTGTTGAGATAAACGTCATTATGTGCACTTTTGAAGTAATTTCAGTGCAAAGTGTTTGAAGGAGCTCGATGTAGAATTGTCTATGTTTTTTGTGTTCCACAAGTACGTATCGAAGATGTTATTTTTCGACAGCAGTTAACGTTGACAAAAATTAATTTGTTCCTTTCTATTGCATTTTTTTCGCTTGGCACTTTTGTTACGGTGAGGCCGTCTTATAGGTCGGTGTTGATATTTTTATGACTGGAACCTCATTCTATTATCTGTTACCCCCGCTACGAATCCTCTCTTTAGGAATTCTAAATACATGTATCCTACAGTTGTTTTCCCTGCCACTTTACAATTGGCGTTTATTAAGCAAAGACGATGTTTTAACCTAATGAAGAGGGATCAAAACTGCCACGAAACAACTGTTCTCACCTAATTTGCATAATATGCAAATTGCGTTATTGACACGAGGCTACAAAAAACTTTTCAAATACAAGGTACTGTGACATTCAACATTTGTGAGGAAAACTACTTTTAAAGCAAAATGCGAATTGTAAGGTACTGAGAAAGATTAATTTTTTAATTAAACAGTGCGCATTTAAAATTTCTTTCTAAATGCGTCATTACATTGTGCACGAAACTCCCATAAATTCAAACAGAAATGTATTAATGGATAATTTAATAACTAATAGTTTTTAACATTCTATATTCGACTTAAATTGAATATTTATATAATGTACTGTATATTATATATTTAAATGAATTTTGGAAGACTAATTTCGTTTTAAAATGAATTCTAATTTTTGAAGATCGTTTAAGTGAATAATTTTAAATTTCAACCAATCGTTCATTTTTTAAACTCTTAAATTAATGTCTTTCAGCAATTTTAAGAGCAGCAAATCAATCAGCAATTTAGTTGGGTTATAACTGGTAGTAAACACAACGCGAATAATAATTATTTTTAAATTTTGCTGTTTTTAAATCTAGTTTTCAAATGTAGTTCTACATTTTCTTTTGGTACCGTAGTTTTTACATTAGTATGTTTTATACATCTTTCCAGGCTCTTCTTGTTTCTTTGATCCTGCGTACTAAATGGCCTAAGGGTTGAAACGGCTCTGCTTGTCACAGTGACGAGATTCGCTTTTTACAAATTAAACAACGAAATGTTAAATACAACATTAACATATGAAAAACATTATAAGAATTTTAATTTACATTTTTAGGAATCTATTGATGGAACGCAAGTGTTATATAATACAATATTAGTTTCGAATGATTACAATCGTTTGATATGAACTATACTGCTCAGCGGATGCTAGCTATATTCTTGTTGTCAAGTTGATTTGCGCGAATAAATAGTTAATTGGGAATATTTTTATATGTTGTCACCCAGAAATGTTCCCAATTACAAACAATTCAACGTTATCATTGTGCTATAAATCTTATACATTATTATTAAGCTGTGAAAGAATCAAAGCTGTTGCATTACGTAGAGAGAGTCATATGCTGCTCACATTACATTTTTTTGGCACGAGTGACATTTCGAGAGATCGTAAAGTAATCATACGACTTATCAGGACGGTAAATATTAATGGAATAAAAAATAAAATTTGCGAATCTCTGATCTACGACAGAGATGCAAACCTTAATGCTTCATTCTTCATAATTGACGAGATTTATTTTAGACAAATATCGGATTTGTTGTGGACATGGACTTGTATGTAGAGTTACTTCATCAGAATGCAGTACAGACCATTATGTTCCGGGACATTCGTCATTATATCAGATATTCACAAAAGTTTCAGCAATTAGACTCCTGCCCTTGCATGTCAATTTGTCTTATATTTTCAACATCTGGAATAAGATTATTAGAAAATTGGAAATTACAACTTGAATTAAACAGTCTGGTAGTACAACTTTTATAGAACTTAAACTACACAGTCTGTAGCAACCAAGGAGCTACAACCATCATCGATGCGCCAATTAGAGCACATCAATACTCAGAGCGACTAATTGCAGTGGGTAGTAAGAAAGCATGCTGTGCAGTAATTTAACAAATCTCTGCAACAAAGTTATCCGTAGATAAAGCCGTGTCGGGCAGGCTTATATAATTTGGGCTCAATCTCCTACAAATTCAATTCCAGCTGCCTGGCGTAACTGTCGTAACAGATTCATAGAAAAAGCAACTCACAGCAAGTTTTCTTGCTGCCAACGCAGTTAACGAATATTCGATAGATCTAACGAAAGCGTAATTCATGGTTTCTGTATTGAGAGCATGATTTAGAACGCTATCTTATTATATCGAGTTAGATTTGTCTTGTGTTTCTTATCACGCATTCGTCATTGACATCTGACAGCACGGTTAAAAGGGCAGGAATGATAACGGCGCAATTTTTGATAAGTGACAATAACAGTCGGTCAAACTTATCCGGCATTACAGATTAGAGGCGTAGCATTAGAGGTTTCGGCTTTTTTAAAAATACTTAATATGCTGGATATCAGGTACTAAAGATTTTCACCTGCGCTTCGCATGTTTGATATGGATACTAGTCTATTAAATGCGACACCTGCACATTTAATAAAAGTTGTGGATAACTTTTCTGAATATCCAAACACTTTCAGATTTAATGATAAAAATGGCTCATAATTTATATCTTCTTATTATTGGACCTTAATTTTACTCATGACAAAATGGTCGTTTTTATCGATTTCAAAATGGCTTTAAGACGGAACATTAATTATATTTGTGATAATGCACGTAGAAGAGCATCTGCACCAAGGTCACACACAAGTGACTTACCTACCAAATTTTATAAAAGTTGGTATATTAGTTTCCGAGTTAAAGTGGATACATACATTGCACAGACAGACACATAGGCAGACAGACGGACAAACAGACACATAGGCAGACAGACGGACAAACAGACACACAGACACACACACACAGACGTCACGCTAAAAATAGTTTTTCGTATCCTAGAGGTCACAAAACGTGTAGATACCTCGAAAAATCGAGTTACGATTTTCGGCATAATTCCAATACTTTCTCTTTATATTACCATGTATTGCAGGGAAAGTAAAATGTCTGATGTGAGCAGCACATAACTTTCCCTGCAGACTCAAATTCATTTTTTCCTTATTCCTTTAATAATTCATTAAATTAAGTTTAATTACACAAAATAACACTAAATTTGCATTTTTAATTCAATTTTTGTTTATGTTTAGTAATTGGGTATTTTTCCAAAGGTGGCGTAACAAAAATGCAAGAAATCTCAAATATCTCGAGAACGGTTAGTTCTAGGTAATGGAGTTGGTCTTATTCTTTTCCTCATCAAAAATTACGTATAAAACATGCATTTAATCGATACATTTGAGCATAAGTAGTCTTTTTTTTTTTTTCAGATTTTGTCGATTTTTGAAGGCCATGTCTAAAAACAAAGACAGATTGTTCTTTTCCGAATCGTACTGAAATATAATCAGCACCAGATTATCCCACAAGTAACTTATCTACCAAATTTTGTGAAATTTGGTCAATTAGTATTTTAGTTAGAGTGAATACATGAGATTTTTGCCAGCCATTTTACAAAAAAAGGCGGCTCTGTTTTTCCAAATCGTACCGAAACATAATCAGCACCAGGGTCACACCCAAGTGACTTACCTACCAAATTTTATGAAATTCGGTTTATTAGTTTTATAGTTAGAGTGGATACATACATTGCGCAGACAGACACACACACAGATGTCACGCTGAAAATAGTTTATTCATATTCTAAATATCTCAAAACATGTAGATCTGTTGAAAACTCGAGTTGCGATTTTCCGCATGATTCCAATACTTTCCCTATACATTACCATGTATTGCAGGGAAAGTAAAAAGCATTGAGAAATGAAGCTGATACATTTCGAAAGACATAAGAACGTATTGAAAATAGTCTCAGCCAAGGAAGAAATGCAAAACTTACAGTCAATTAAATTGTTATTCCCATAGTCCTATCCATGGAGTTAGAAAAATCTGATGTGGGCAGCACATGACTTTCCCTGCAGATTAAAATTCATATTTCCTGTATTTCTTTAATAATTCAATAGATTGAGTTTAATTGCACCAAATAACACTAAATTTGCATTTTTAATTCAATTTTTGTTTTTATTTGGTAATTGGACATTTTTCCGATAGCGGCGCAACAAAAATGTAGAAATGCAAGAAATCTGAAATATCTTAAGAACGATTAGTCCTAGAGTATAATGGAGTGTGTTATATTTTTTCCTCGTCAAAAATTGCGTATAAAACAAGAATTTAATTGATACATTTCAGCATACGTAGTCTTTTTTTTCAGATTTTGGCGATTTTTGCGGGCCATTTCGCAAAAAAAGGCAGGTTGTTATTTTCCGAATCTTTCCAAAATCTAATCAGCACCAGAGTGTCCCACAAGTAACTTATCTACCAAATATTGTGAAATTTGGTCAATTAGTATTTTAGCTAGGTTGGATACATGAAATTTTTATGGACCCTTTCGTAAAAGAAACGGATTCTTCTTTTCCAAATCGTATCAAATTCTAATCAGCACCAGAGTATCCAACAAGTAACTTATCTACCAAATTTTGTGAAATTTGGTAAATTAGTATTTTAACTGAAGAGGAGAAATGCGGAGAATCCCAGCGCCACCTGAATTGTTGTCTCAAACGATATTGCCGTTTTCTTAATATGAAGTTTTAACTACTTACTTTTACCTCCATGGTCCTATCATTAAAATTTTCACAGATGCCTAGAGCGTAGATGGCCTGCGCAGGTACAAGTGGTTATTAATCTGCAAAATTTGGCACTTTTAGATGAATGTGCTCATGTTCAATACCTTAATTCGACCTTTTCTTTTTCTTAATTCTAAGAGTCAAAGTGGCGGAAGGTTTTTGAAAATCCCTTTGCATCGTCACCCCTAATTATAATTTTCGAAACTTTAGAATTTTTTTTTTCATTTATCTGGAAACTAAAACGGATCAAATGAAACCAAAGCCGAGACTCAAGCTAATGTGGAAGTACTGATTAATTTTAATTCTCCAAGATTCTGGCTCGAAAGGAAGTGCTACAGATAATTTTGAAAGGTGGATTTGAGTATTTTGATTACTTCTTTGCACCATCACCTCTAATTCGAATTTTCGAAAAAATCATATTTTCCCCTTGGTCTCGAAGCTGAGACGGATCGAATGACGCCAAAATCAATATTCTAGATACAGTAGAAGTGCTCGATAATTTTAATATATCACCCAATCGCAATGAGTCTGTCTGTTCAGTGTATATTAATATGATAATCGGAATCAGTATTGAGATTATAATTCGGTAAAATAAATGGAATTTAAACGCAACACAAGCAAATAATTACCATGAAGAAATGTTGTTCTGATAACATCGCACTACAGACAAACCTCTTAATTCCTATTATTCCTATACCACTTACATTTCAGAATCAAGATATGTGAAAGAAAATAACGCTGACACAAGTTGTTCTAAAATGGGACAGCTCTTTGGATATTTGAGAATGGAAAGATGAGAACTTTTGGTGAGATAAAGCACGGGACGCAATGAAAGGTTAATTTCTTTCAGTTATTCTATATAAGGAAACGTGATTGTGTGAGTGTGTGTGTGTCTATCTGGAAAAATGATAGCCAACCTTAAATTCTTTTCCGTCCACACCTCGTTGTGCTCGAAATCTTAGGGTGAGTCGTGTAGGCTGAGTTGTGGAGCCTAACTTTCATATTTTAACCTGTAATTGATTTTAATAATTTTCTAGGGTAAAAATCGCTTATTGTAGCCTTCACTATATTATTTGCATTGTTGCATCGGCGTGTTTAAAGATGAGCATTATTTTATCACCGTATTTTTTTGTCCATGCGTTTGGAGATGAAAATTTAACGTCCATTATAGAGTCCATTAAAAGCTATTAATAATTAAAATCTGAAATTTTGAAGTATTAATTTGAAGATTTGTATTTATATCAACCAAATCCTATATTTCAAATTCGAAATTTTACTTCATGGAATTCTACATTTCAATAAAAAATGTATTTTAAATGGATATTCAAACTGCAGTCGATTGCTATGGAAAGTGAGAGCCATCTAACTAATGAATAAAGCCAAAAATGTGTCAATATACATAGTTTCCATAGTATAAAGTTAGCCTTGCCGCGAGTATAGAAACAGTGCAGGTCATTCCTCCTTTTTTACACGCAATGTAAGTCCGGTACATAATGATACGAATATCACATATGACCATATGTACTCTTTACATTATGTCCAGACTCATACATGCTGGCACACATACCTACATCTCACAAATGTGCATCTCACGAATTGCAGGAATTCACTACATGTGTGAATCCACAGAAAATTCGAATTTCAATTTTCGAACCTGTCAAAAAATGTTTCCCCTATATATTGTACAATGCATTTAAAAAATAATAAAATGGCAGCATGAAGTAAAATCGCCTCTCTAAATGCGCAGTGTGTCAGAGAACCAAATGCAACCCCGAGGGCTAAAAAATCTCATAGTCATACTAATTCGACTGTGCTCAGTGGCGGCCATTGGGGGGGCCGCGAGTATGCGCGACACCATTGAGTAAACACCCCAAATTATTTTTTTAGTTATACAGATTTATTACAATTTCTATTGAAAAAATCTGAATTTTTGGTTCAATTAAGGGTGAGCGTCAGTAAATTTTCTGCCCTATCCGCGCTTTGTTAACTTTCGCGGCACACATATTTCGCCGAAATTCTGCTCAAACAGTTGCGAAATATTTTCTTATAGATAAAATGCTATGCTTAGATTATATTAAAACTAAATTTAATATCCAGTAAAACATAGAATATATGTTTTATTTTAATTTCAAATATTTTTGATGCTGCCATCTGTTGTCGTAATTTAATTCATATCGACTATTTTTATTTTTTTAATGAACATTTTTAAATGTCTATTCCTTCTAATACGCTATTAATACAACAACAGATCATATATAATGCCATAATCACGGAAACGTAATATTAAACTTGGACTTGAAGACAAAGGAACTTGAAGACAAAACTGCAGTCCTCAGTGATGCACATTCAGATCTCTTATCAAATTTATAGAATGATAAATTACCTTTCCGTGATTGTGGCATTATTATATATGATCTGTTGTTGTATTTAACACTGTATTAGAAGGAATAGATGTTTAAAAATGCTCATTAAAAAAAAATAATAATCGGTATGAATTAAATTACGACGACAGATGGCAGCACCAAAAATATTTGAAATTAAAATAAAACATATATTCTATATTTTTGGGGCATTAAATTTAGTTTTAATATAATCTAAACATTGCATTTTATCTTTCAGAAAATATTTCGCAACTATTTGAGCAGAATTTCGGCGTAATATGTGTGCCGCGAAAGTTAACAAAGCGCGGATAGGGCAGAAAATTTACTGACGCTCACCCTTAAATCAAGAATTATTAAAAATAAGTTATGAAAATGCCACTAGATGGCAGCACTACACCTTTCTTCGGAGAAAGTCGACTCACGAAAGCTGTATTGCACAGAATTTTCAACACATAGGGGAAAATATAGGGATATTTTTAACGCCGCGTCCCTACCGTCGACAGTTCCTGAGTGAAAGAATGGTATAGGAGCAATATTAGAAATTTGGCGTGAAAAAAAAACAGACATTGCAGGTTTACTAGTTGATTGTGTCGCGGGACTGAGCGCGCCCCAGCCAAAAAGAAACAGAAGAGTAGAAAAACATGAAGAGGGACTTCTCAAATTGGCTCAGTTTCGCTAATTTGGCTTCAATTTTCTATATTTAAGAATGTGTTTGTTCTCATTCTCGTCTTTGTTATAAATTTAGAAGTTTAAATAAACATTTGAACAAATGAGAGAATTGAGTGTACGTGTGTGGTGATGGGAAGGGAGGGGGTATGATATTTTAAGGGTTTCTGGCCATCGTGAATAAAGTGTCTTGTTTAGGACACTCAGTTTGAGGGATCGTTTGTCGTTGTTTCGCATTTCGTCATTTCTGATGTAGTTTGTCTGTTGTTCTGTTCTTCCGGAAGGGATTTATTTCTATGCTCTGGTTGATCTGCTGGTGACGAATTTCAATATGTTTGACTTCAAAATAATTCTTTAAACGTCACGAGTTTCCAATTTTTGGCACACTGTGACATATAGGCTATTTTTAGTGACACTTTCATAAATGTGTTGTTTCGGACATTTAGTTTGAGTTGACTTACCCAGCTGTCTTACTTTTTCAGCTATTTAACATTAAAAAATGCCTAAAAATGAAAGAAATTCTAAGTATTTGTTAAAAAACTTAAAAATTAAATTTTTAACATGATCCTTTTATCTGACGTCGTTTTTCTGGAAATTTTGGCCCGACCGCTGGCGACTATATTGGTAGCCCCAAATTGGCTCTAGACTTATAATATTGGCCCTAGGCTTATATTTAAATTGAAGTTGCCCCCAAATTTCTGATCTCGCCTTCTAATTCAGCGAGTTTGATTCTAATCATGGTTATAGTCTCTGCACCATCTGTACGTGTCACCTGAATATATATTTTGTGCCAAGCCCCTGGACGTAACTTTTAGCTTAGCTCCCTCAATTTTACATCTCGTTTCCTAACTGAGAGATTTTGGTTCTGCTTGTGGCTATAGCCTCTGCACCATTTGTACATATCACCTGGATATGCATCTTTGTGAGAAATCCCTAAGATTAACTTTTACTTCAGTTACGCACCCCCCCCCCCCCTCCAATTTCCCACCTCACCTCTTAATTGAGCGATTTTGATTTTACTGATGGCTATAGTGTCTGCACCATTAGCACATGTCACCTGGATCTGCATCTTTAGAGTGATAAATCTTTGAGCGTAACTTTTACTTCAAATAGCACCCCCCCCCCCCCTCACACACACACACTTATCCATCTCGACTCCTAATAAAGCGATTTTGATTCAGATGGTGGCTATAGTCTCTGACCCATATGTACATATTAACTTGATATACATATTTGATGGATATAATATACATTCGTTTTTTACGTCAACCCCTGGGCTTAACTTTTAGTTTAAGTAGTCCCCATAATTTTACATTTCAATTTCTGATTGAGCGATTTTGATTCTGCTGGTGACTATATAGTCTGAGCAACATTTGTACATTTCAATTGGATACACATATTTTTGTGTCAACCGCTGGGTATAACTTTTAGTTTAACTAGTCCCCAGAATTTTACATATTTGCTTCTAATTGAGCGATTTTGGTTCGGCTTGTCGCTGTAGTGAGTCTCTCTACCATTTGTACATGTCACCTGGATATGCAACTTTAATATGGCAAATCTCCGAGCGTAACTCTTACTTTGGTTCCCCCCCCCCCCCCCAATTTTCTATCTCGCCTCCTAATCCACCGATTTTGATTTTACGGGTGGCTATAGTGTCTGAACCATCAGTACGTATCGCCAGAATATGCATATTTTTTAGTCAACTCCCTGGGCATAACTTTTAGTTTAACTAGCCCCTACAATTTTACTTAAATTAGGACTATGTAATGTTTTTCACTAGGAAAGATACGTTCCATGTGTCCAGGCTTTTTATGAACGAGCGAGCAGGTGGGAGGTACGTTATTTTACTTAATACATCCGTCGTTTATATTTTTAATACTCCCGTTGCCATGCCCAAAATACGTATATGTATATACATATGCTTTATATATACATATATATATATAATATATATATAAATAATATATATATATATATGTATATATATATATATTACTAACATATATATAGGCATAAATACATAGATGAGCGCCCCCTCTACATGTCGCTCACGAGCCGCCACTGACTGTGCTGAATCTAAATCTGAAATCCGTTTTTAAAATTAACACTTATAAGAATAACTAATAATTTTCAATGGATCTGGAGAAATAGCCTCTCAAAGTCTGGCCTTTTTTTTTGCTATTTTTGTGTTTACAATCTCAGGCCAAAAGCGCTGCCACAACATAATGTGATTGCATGGCCATGAGACTCATGCATGTTCCATGATGTAATTGGACGGGTGTAATGCACGAAGCTCGCAGATTTTGCTGGTTAATATAATATATTGCACTAAATAAAATAATTATAAATACGCAACTTTTCCTCATCGAGAAATCCACCCAAATCGAAATCTTTATCAATTTTAACATGTTTTCGCAAGAGTGTTACAAAGAAAATATTTATAGAACAGAAATGTTTCCAAATTTTTAGTGTGTTTGGGAAATGATCCGATAACAAACAGCTAAGATTTCTGACTATTTTAGAAAAATTGCCAAATTATAATCAGTACCGCATCTGGGTGTAATTTATCTTTTTCCTTATATTTTAATTAGCAAGTTGATACCGCCTGCAAAATGTAAAATATAAGAAAGAAAGGGTAATTGTTCAAAGGAATTAAATCGGAAAGCTAAAAACTTTTCGTAGTAATTATAAGGTTGGCACGCAAATCTTGTATTGATCGGAGCGTAATGAAAAAAAAAAAATTGGCACGCGATTAGGGAAAGTTATCTGCGTGTGAAACATACCTTCAATACCACTTATCATTTATGTCTAAATATAACATAAGTGTAAAAAGTTTTAATATATTCGTTATAAAATGAAGAATATCACATGAGTGTAGCAATTTTTGAGAATTATAGCTTGAACAATATATACATTGAGTGGTCGAATTATTATGATCACCAGGCTATTTTGTGCAAAATAGTTATCATATTTTCTATATTTTATTGCTGATCGGGTATAAAAAAGGAAAACTAAAGGCATGCAAAAACTAACGAAATACTTTGCTAAGAAAATGTATATAAAAAAGATTTAACAGACTTTGAGCGTGGAATAATGGTAGGTAGTCGAAACAATTGTGCCAGCTCTAGCAAAGCAGCTGCACTTGTCAATTGTGGTTGCTGTTAAGCCTTCCTGTTCGGAAAATGCGGAACAAGCTCAATGGTAAAGATAAAGGAATAGATAGATATTGCAGCTTCTGTTGGTCCAAAGACCCAAGTCACACCATGGTATCAATCTAACTTGACCTGATGCCAACCCATTTAGACTGGAACCTAGTAGGGGTGACAGCCACAGCGACCGTACAAATCTTATCCTGACACATCCCCTCTAAGCTGGACTTTCGTACCTGTGAATTTATCGTATGCATGCTCTACGTAGACACGGAAATAGTTTTGGACAGCGTTCAGAATAAAATACGGGACCTCCGATAGCGAAATACTTTGCTAAGAAAATGAATATAAAAAAGATTTAACAGACTTTGAGCGTGGAATAATGGTAGGTAGTCGAAACAATTGTGCCAGCTCTAGCAAAGCAGCTGCACTTGTCAATTGTGGTTGCTGTTAAGCCTTCCTGTTCGGAAAATGCGGAACAAGCTCAATGGTAAAGATAAAGGAATAGATAGATATTGCAGCTTCTGTTGGTCCAAAGACCCAAGTCACACCATGGTATCAATCTAACTTGACCTGATGCCAACCCATTTAGACTGGAACCTAGTAGGGGTGACAGCCACAGCGACCGTACAAATCTTATCCTGACACATCCCCTCTAAGCTGGACTTTCGTACCTGTGAATTTATCGTATGCATGCTCTACGTAGACACGGAAATAGTTTTGGACAGCGTTCAGAATAAAATACGGGACCTCCGATAGCGAAATACTTTGCTAAAAAAATGAATATAAAAAAGATTTAACAGACTTTGAGCGTGGAATAATAGTAGGTAGTCGAAACAATTGTGCCAGCTCTAGCAAAGCAGCTGCACTTGTCAATTGTGGTTGCTGTTAAGTCTTCCTGTTCGGAAAATGCGGCACAAGCTCAATGGTAAAAATAAAGGAATAGATAGATATTGCAGCTTCTGTTGGTCCAAAGACCCAAGTCACACCATGGTATCAATCTAACTTGACCTGATGCCAACCCATTTAGACTGGAACCTAGTAGGGGTGACAGCCACAGCGACCGTACAAATCTTATCCTGACACATCCCCTCTAAGCTGGACTTTCGTACCTGTGAATTTATCGTATGCATGCTCTACGTAGACACGGAAATAGTTTTGGACAGCGTTCAGAATAAAATACGGGACCTCCGATAGCGAAATACTTTGCTAAGAAAATGAATATAAAAAAGATTTAACAGACTTTGAGCGTGGAATAATGGTAGGTAGTCGAAACAATTGTGCCAGCTCTAGCAAAGCAGCTGCACTTGTCAATTGTGGTTGCTGTTAAGCCTTCCTGTTCAGAAAATGCGGAACAAGCTCAATGGTAAAGATAAAGGAATAGATAGATAATGCAGCTTCTGTTGGTCCAAAGACCCAAGTCACACCATGGTATCAATCTAACTTGACCTGATGCCAACCCATTTAGACTGGAACCTAGTAGGGGTGACAGCCACAGCGACCGTACAAATCTTATCCTGACACATCCCCTCTAAGCTGGACTTTCGTACCTGTGAATTTATCGTATGCATGCTCTACGTAGACACGGAAATAGTTTTGGACAGCGTTCAGAATAAAATGCGGGACCTCCGATAGCGAAATACTTTGCTAAGAAAATGAATATAAAAAAGATTTAACAGACTTTGAACGTGGAAGAATGGTAGGTAGTCGAAACAATTGTGCCAATTCTAGCAAAGCAGCTGCACTTGTCAATTGTGATCGCTGTTAAACCTTCCTGTCCGGAAAATGCGGAACAAGCTCAAGACCAATGGTAAAGGTAAAGGGGGAGATATTACAGCTTCTGTTGGTCCAAAGACCCAAGGCACACCATGGTAGAAGTTTGACTTGACCTGATGCCACCCATATAGACTGGAACATACTAGGGGTGGAAGCCACAGTGACCGTACAATTCGTATCCTGACTCATCCCCTCTAAGATGGACTTCCGTACCTATGAATTTATAGCATGCATGCTCTACGTAGACACGGAAATAGTTTTGGGCAGCGTTCAGAATAAAATGCGGGACCTCCGAGGGCGACCCTCTTGCCTTAACCACTGGGCTATCTCTGCTTTTTTCCCCGGGCGCACTGGGCTATACCTGCCCCTCCCCTCAGACGCAACTGGGCTTTCCGTTCCCCTTTCTAATTTTCGACCCAGACCATCCGACCTACCTGAAAGTGTAAGTTATTTGTTTGTACGGCCGGGCAGTGCTACCCAATTTAAATCGGAACCCAGTGGGGGCGACACCAACAGAGACCGAACCCTCCTTCCCCTGCTACTAACCTTTCGGAAAGACTTTGAGACCCACAGATTTAACGTGCCCGTACTCCGCTTAAACACGGGGATAGTTTGGGAAGAGCGCTGAGTCGAATTCGGGTCCTCCGAGTCCAATCCCCTTACCGTAACCACTAGGCTATGCCTCCCCGTATCTCTGCCACTTATTAATTGTAAGTAGGTAGAAATTATTAGAGTTTACAGAGGGACCACCGTACAAAAACCAGGTCTGAACGCAAGGCCAACTTCTGCTAGATAATTGTGAATCTAATGAACCGAAACTTTCCTACTTAAATTACTTGGTGTCGTGGGACAGTATTGGAATTTTCCTGTCGCCACTTCACTTCTAGGAAGTATTACACCCCCCCCCTCTCTCTCTTTGGAAACGGTTGACATTCCATTGCTCTGAGTAGGAGACCAGCTGCAGTCGTGAGAAAGTGGCAAAGGACGCTATGTTATTTTTAAATAAAATGGACACCTGCAAGAGGGCTAGAGCCCCCCAATTTTTAGCCAACCCTTTGGAAGAGGCCAAATCCAGTGATTCGATGGAGCCCGGTCGCGTCACTGAATTTATGTGTTTCTCAACCTATAGCAACCAAGCGTCAGCTATGGGGCCCGGCCAGGGGGTTGTCCGTTTTCCCGACGAGGAGAAGAAGAGTTGAGGGAGAACTCAGTGGGTATTTTTGAAAGTCAAGTGCTGGTCATCAAAAATCGACGGAGGAGAGCCGTCCCGATGTCTTCCGCCCGTGCCGAAAAGGGGTAAGTCCTTTTGTCCTCTCCCGATGCAGGCTGAATACCAGAGAATAAAATTAGAGTTTAATAAGGAATCTAACTGCATAACTCGATGGTTAATATGGTAATTAAAACTAGAGAGAGGGGAGAGATCATGATGATCATTATTCAATGCCTACGACTTAGCAAACTGTAAATGTATTGTATGAATTTAAAATTGAGCATTATTCAATGCCTACGACTTAGCGAACTGTAAATGTATGAATTTAAGATGTTATTTTTGTGTTTTTAAATTAAGTAACAAGTTTAAATATAAGTATTTTAAAATAAAAGCTTTATTAACTTTTAATTAGTATTTATTGTGTGTTCTCGTGATGCATTTTCCAATTAATCTTAACCTGGAGATTTGCTCGGTAATCGAGCAAGTGGCGTGCGTAAGTACGATCAGCGGCCAAAGTGTAATTGTAAGATTTTTCAGCGGAGCCATGCCACATATTATGGTGCCGTGACCAGGATTTGACTTTCAAAAATACCCACTGAGTTCTCCCTCAACTCTTCCTCTCCTCGTCGGGAAAACGGACAACCCCCTGGCCGGGCCCCATAGCTGACGCTTGGCCGCTATAGGTTGAGAAACCCATAAATTCAGTGACGCGGCCGGGCTCCATCGAATCACTGGATTTGGCCCCTTCCAAAGGGTTGGCTAAAAATTGGGGGGCTCTAGCCCTCTTGCAGGTGTCCATTTTATTTAAAAATAACATAGCGTCCTTTGCCACTTTCTCACGACTGCAGCTGGTCTCCTACTCAGAGCAATGGAATGTCAACCGTTTCCAAAGAGAGAGGGGGGGGTAATACTTCCTAGAAGTGAAGTGGCGACAGGAAAATTCCAATACTGTCCCACGACACTTGGTATTTTTAAAAAGTTTGCATAAGTTTGGAAACTATTACGTATCAACAGGCATATTTTTCCAAACTCTTATACACTTTTTTAAAAGTACCAAGCGATTTAAAAATAAAAGTTTTGGTTCACTCGATGCACAATCATAAATTTTATGCTCCTGCAAAATTTCATGCAGGTAAATGCTATAGAATTTACCTAAAGTGTATACCAAAACAGAAAAAAAAACACATTTTGATTAAAGGCTCTGAATAGCCATTCGAATGGACGTTTCACTTGTTTTCATCTTTAAGCTAAAATTTATACCTTATATGAGATGAAAGGTACATAAATTATATATTTTTGCAATCAGCAAAACGTACCTTGAGTTTTGAGCTACTAAATGAAAATTCGATTTTCTGAATGTTTATCACGGCTTAATGTTCATCACGTTTATCACGTCTTAATGTTCATCACGTTTATCACGTCTTAATGTTCATCACGTTTATCACGTCTTGGTCCTCTATTTCGAATGCTGAGCAACATACATTGATTAATTTTTTTTTCTCTTAAAACTTTACCTATTTGTTAGTTTCTCTGATTTTGACAGGCTAAATACCAGTATTTTAATATAAATCTGTGAGATATAATAATTAGCTTAGATTCCAGGCCCCCAAACCATCGACCTCCAGAGAATTGACCCTGGAGGAAGTAAGAGCAGCTGCAGCTGCCATTAAAAGGAAATCGGAAGTAGATAAAGCCAGAGAGGCAAAGGATAGACTTGACAGGAGGGTTGAGGATTGGAAAAAAACTAAACGAGTCAGGGAAGAAGAGCTCGCGCAAACCCAGCTGTTAGTTAAAACGGGTGAAAAAAAGCAAAAGACTATCGAGTATCAAAAGAACACTCACAAAAAAGTGCAACCCGCGGCTGAGGCTGAGGAAATGGAAGCTGAGACTGAACCGACTGATAAATCTGATGCTGAAAAGATGGAGGATATCCTCAACCTCATCAGAGGATTTATCAGCATGTTCAATTTAGACAACATAAAACATCTGTTGATGCAGTTCGCAGAGTTAGTGCAAAAAAAGAGCGATCCTATGGTAATGGTCTTTGAGGCCCTTAAAATAATCGCGGATTTTAAAAGTAACAGTGAGAATCAAACCCGTCAAGGCTAGGTCCCAAAAGGAATCCTTTCAAATAATATTTTGGAATGCGAACGGCATATCTCCAAGAATAAATGAACTTAGGAACTATGTAAAAACGAAAATGACGTAGACGCCTTATTAATTCAGGAAACTAGAGGTAGAGAAAGTAAAAAACTAAACATAGCCAACTACTCTGGCTATCATAATTTTAGCTCAAATACTAATGCTAGAACGCCCCATGGAGGAACAGCAAAATACATTAAAAGAAATATTCCCCACGAGGAACTAAAAAGCATAAATCTTCAAGGTATAGAAAATACTGTATAAAAATTAAAATTAATAATACTAGCCCGTTTATCCTAACCTCAACATATGTCATAAATATGAGTATAGTAGACGTAGCTCAGCAACTGGAACTACTTTTTTCGCGATATCCAAACACGATACTCGTAGGTGACTTCAACGCACACCACCGAGCGTGGGGCTGTAGGAGAGCCAATGCACGCGGTACACAGATACACAGACTGCTGAACACCACAAACACTGACATTATTGCACCTTCGACACCAACCTGCTTCTCAGGCGCCAACGGCACATTCATAGACTTTGTCCTAACGCGAAACATAGATTACGCTCACACTATTAGTACCCTGAATGAATTCGACTCGGATCATCTACCGGTACTGGTGACATTCGACCTGAACACACCTCTTCCAGCCTCTTTGGGACAAGAGAGGGTCAACTGGGAAGTATTCAAAAGAGCACTCTTCGAGCCGCACTTAGCAGTACCTAACATAATGAGCACGACGGATATTGACTCTGCCACGCACACACTCACAACAGAAATCAAAAGAGCAATTGCCTCTGCCACAAAACATCGTGAGTCTCCAAAAATGCCCACACTTTCCCACCATGTCAAACAATTAGTCAGGCAAAGAATTAGAATACGTAAGACATGGCAGGCTAACAGAGACCCCGCCCTTAAAAGGGAACTTAACAGACTCACGTGCAAAGTCAGGGAAAAAATTGTCGCAGAAAAGCAACAACAGTATAAAGAACTAATCGAATCCCTTAGCCCAGAAGACATATCGCTCTGGCAATTCGCAAAAAGACTCAGGAAACCTCAAATTAAGCTCCCGCCTCTAATAGATGGCGCTAAAATCGCGTACTCAAACGAGGAAAAAGCCGAGGCGCTTGCAAGCCATTATGAAAAACAATTCCAACCAAACCACGATCTAATGTGTCAGGACACCCTAAGAATGGTTAGACAAACTTTAAATAACTTCAGGAATTCCCCGGTAACGGCTGAGATTAACCCAGCCACCCCGCAGGAGATAGTAGAAATTATCAAAAACCGTAAAAGCCTAGGGCACGACAAAATCAGAAATATTGCGGTTAAAAACCTACACCTAAACGTAATATGTTACTTGACTATCTTAATAAATAAAATATTAAAACTAAACTATTTTCCCAAAGAATGGAAGGAAGCGATAATCATAACAATCCCTAAGCCAGGTAAGGATGCCACAATTCCAGCCAACTACAGACCAATTAGCTTGCTACCGACACTTAGTAAAATTACTGAGAAAATAATTCTTAAGAGACTGAACACGCACCTTAGTGAGAATGACATTATCATTCCGGAGCAGTTTGGATTTCGGCCAAAGCACTCCACCACTCATCAATTGCTGAGAGTGGTAGAGTACATATCTTCTGGTCTCAATAACAAGACACCCACAGCTGCGATTTTTCTGGACATACAAAAAGCCTTTGATGAAGTGTGGCACTGTGGATTAGCGTACAAATTGATCACTTTAAAAGTCCCTGACGCTCTTGTCAAATTTTTAATCTCATACTTAAATAACAGACACTTTCAAGTCAGAGTAGGAGGTAACTTTTCTACACCCAAGCTCATTAAAAGTAGTGTACCGCAAGGTTCTATCCTGGGCCCGACACTCTTTAACATATACCAGAACGACATCCCCAGGACTCCAAACACAGAGCTGGCACTCTATGCAGACGACAGTGCGATACTTGCAAAACACCCCTATGTCTTAGTAATGCACAGACAGCTACAACAACACTTAGACATACTCCAAACTTGGCTGGAAAAATGGCGAATAAAATTAAACCCCAATAAAAGTCATTGGATTTATTTCTCGAGGAAACAGAAACCTCCGCCGCCACTGTACATAAGCAACCATGCCCTACGCGCGGAAAAATCTACTAAATACCTAGCTGTAACGATAGATTCCCACCTAACCTGGAAACAGCACGTAACGAACTTAATCAAAAAAGGATAACTACAGGAGCCTTATACCCAATGATAGGAAACGGAAATCTCAGTCATCAAAACAAACTGCTAATTTATAAATCGGTCATCCGCCCGGGAATGCTGTATGCAGCACCCGTATGGGGATATGCCTGTAAAACTACAATAGACCTCCTAGAGACAAAACAAAACAAAATCCTACGGGTTATCAGGAAAGCTCCCAGGGACTTAAGAAACTCGGTAATTTGGAATGACTTCAAAATAAAAACTGTTAGAGCCCAAATTAAAAAGCTAGCACTTAAATTTTACAAAAATTTGCCATCCGTTCCAAATGAACTGTTATTCAATCTGCATGACTATGATCATCGCAAGGCCAAATCTCGTAAGAGACCCCGCGCTGTTCTAAACATCGATAATCGGAATTAAAAATCCTACCTCAAACATCTAATATTAAATAAAACTCGCGACTAATGTTCAAAACTCTAAGCTACCAAAATGCTAGATAATCCTTAGATCTGCATCAACCCCCCAAACTGCTTAAACTCTAAATGTGCAACAAACTGCCACACTAGGATCTAGGACAAATAATAACAAGAAAGATCAATCATGCATAAGCATTGATTATGAAACACTTTCCAACTGAAATGTAATTTCATTTAAAAATTTCTAAAATGTGATTCATTCAGTGGTAATATCTTCTACATTATCACAGTACTACAGTAATTTATTATACTTAAATATTTAAAACTGTATCGAAATATAAATCATCTGATTCTTTATGCAAAATCAATGAATATTTCATTCATATAACTTGTATTCCAGACTCCAGAGCTAAATAATTTTGTGTGAAAAAAATTCAGCAATGTAATTCATCTTACAATCGCTTGAGATATTTGCATTCTGCATATGTTAAAATTAGGCTTCCTTGAAGAAATAATAAAAGTTTAGGGATCATTTAAAATCACAACTATTGTAATTTCATAGGCACGGAATTTAGATACACAGATAATACACAGATAATATATATGTGTATGTGTATGTACTCAAAGTATTGGAATCGTGCCGAAGATCGGAACTCGAATTTTCAAAGGATCTACACGTTTTGGGACTTCTAGAACACGAAAAAACTACTTTTAGGAAGACGTCTGTGTGTGTAAGGGTGTATCTGTGTATGTTTCTGTGTGTCTGTGTGGATATTACATCCACTCTAATTGAAAAACTAATGGACCGAATTTCATACAATTTGGTAGGTATGTTTTTTGTGGGAATCCTGATGTTCATTAGATTATAGTATGATTCGTAATAAAAGAATCTGCCTTCTTTGCGAAATGGCCGCAGAAATTGCCTTTATCCACTCTAGCTAAAAACTAATGAACCAAATTTAACAAAATTTGGAGTACAATATTTCAATAACCTACAAGTGATTTATATACCAAATTTAACAAAATTTTGTATATAAATCATTTGTAGGTTATTCTACTACGATTCGGGAAAAAGGAACGGGCTATTTTTGCGAAATGGCCAGCAAAAATCGTTATATATAAAAATAAAAGACTACGTGTGCTCAATTATATCAATTAAATTCCTATTTTATATGTGATTTTTGACAACAAAAAGAATAAGACTAACCCCATTACTCTAGGACTAGCCGTTCTTGAGATATTCTAGTTTTTTCGCGTTTTCGCTACGCCACCTTTGACAATAAGTCCAGCTATCAAATGAGAACCAAATTTATGTTTAACGTGTAAATTCAATGTCATTTAAAATACTTATGTTGTGCAGATAAACTCAAATTATCATTGAATAAATAAAGAGAACGAATATGAGTCTGCAGAGAAAGACATGTGCTGTCCACATCAGAATTTTTAACAATATTACACCAATGATTTATAGAAGTGAACGGGGATTATTTTCAGGCCATTTCGAAAAAAATGTATGATCTATATTTAAAGATCCATCAAATTTTTGTCGAATAAAATGTTCAACAAATTTAAGCTGTGTACCAAATTTTAACTCTCTAGGACGTAGGAAAGTGCATTTAAAATGCCATCAATTAAATTTATCATGAAGAGTTATATAAAATTTTAAAAAAATGAAAAATTGTTATCTACCAAATCTATTTTAAAATATGAAGCCACTCCCATATGCTAAACGTTTAAACAAATGGAGAGATATTTATTATATAATATCTCTCACTTTTCTTTCTGGAAGATATTCCAAAGTCAGAATTTAATTGAATTTGTTTTTTTCCCTATATTAAATAATTTTTTTAATTAAAAAACTACTTAACATATTTTACTGAATTTTTTTTTATATATTCTATGGGATAATGTGAATATTTCCTAAAAATTTCGAAGCAATTCGTGAATTTTAAATTTACTTAAAAAATGTTTGAAAAATTAGGTCCCATAGGGTTCAATGTATTTCATTTTTTCAACCCGGGTTCAATAAAAAACTAATTGGGTGATATTATTTATTTATATTCCCATAGGTCCTACAGACCGTCTGAACAACATACTAAAATTTCATTTTGATAAACTCATTTTTACGGCAGTTATCGTGCTAACGGACAGACAGACAGACAGACAGACAGACAGACAGACAGACAGACAGACAGACAGACAGACAGAATGAACAAAGTCATAAACACTTTTCAACTTTGTTGTAAAGTGTTAAAAAATTAGGTCCCATAGGGTTCAATGTATTTCATTTTTTCAACCCGGGTTCAATAAAAAACTAATTGGGTGATATTATTTATTTATATTCCCATAGGTCCTACAGACCGTCTGAACAACATACTAAAATTTCATTTTGATAAACTCATTTTTACGGCAGTTATCGTGCTAACGGACAGACAGACAGACAGACAGACAGACAGACAGACAGAATGAACAAAGTCATAAACACTTTTCAACTTTGTTGTAAAGTGTTAAAAAGTAGTAAATAAAAACCTCGAACTTCCAATTAGGGTCACAGAATTAATGTCACAGTTTGACGATAAGAACCGCATATTGAAACTGAAGATTAAAGGCACTTCGCGCCTGGTGCTCTGTCCTGTACGACTCTCAACTTTCACAGATTATATGTCTGCATAAGACTTGAACATAAATCCTGATTCAAGTTGGGCGAGGCTTGAATTTTCGAACACTGTTTCGTGTTGACCCTAGCTTGGGATTAGTTGGGTCGAGCTAAGCATATTGAGTTTTGTAAACGGTTATAGATGAATTTTAGTAAAGTAAATAAAATTATTGTGTTGATCTCAGCTGTGTAAAGGTAATATTTAAGAATAAACGAACTTTATTCTTAATTGTATTTATAAACAATTCACAAATTCGGGTTTTTAACACATTTGATTAGATATGATTTCGGGCCAAGACTCAATGGTCTTCGAGTCAGGCCGGGCGCGGGTTCTATAACTGTAAATATCTTCTGGCCTATGCCGGGTTTAAGCATTGGGTTTGTCGGATCGATACGGGTAAAAGTCTGACATTTCGACCCGTGCAGACCTCTAACGTAGCTACTTGTGCGAAAAAAAGAGCGAACTATCTATCTATCGTTTGCCCAATGACAACGAATCTAGCCTTCATTATTCATTGCGTTGTTTAAAATATGAAGCTAAAGGAACACTCTATCTCCACTGTTTAAAAACGTCATCAAAACATTTGATTTACCTTGCTAAATTAGTACTATAGAGGTAAAGAGCCTCTTTCTACCTCTAATTTATCTCATATATTTATTGATTATTTTCTTCGGGCTTTTGTTCAATAATCATTAATTATTTTCTTCAGACTTTTGCTCAACAACGAAAAATATGACGACTCAGTAATTTAATTATTAGCCTTTCATGCGCAAGGTTTTGCCGTATTATTTAGGATCGAATAATAATTAATAATATTGAGTGAGAAAAGTGTGCGGTCCGTATGTGACGGGGGATGTTTTTCCTTCAAAGGCTGCAGGCGAAAGAACCGGACGGGAATCTTTTGCCTAATTTTAGGCAATCTTCATTCTAATGACTGTGAGACGTAGAACTAAATACCACGGAATATAAATATATTAGAACATCGAGGAAAGACTGTCACGTTAGATATTTGGTGGTAAATTGTCAACAGATACTGAGCATTAAGAAACACTAGAGTGCAAGTGCTCTGTGCGTGGAGGGGCTCTAGCAAGTTACTTTTCTTACATATGTAATGTATAGGGAACAGTCAAAAATTCGAATTCGAGTTTCCGACCGAAAAGCACGTTTCAAGCATCCCTGAACTCGAATTGAACGTTTTCGAGGTGATGTCTATGTATACGTGTGTGTGTCTGTGGATGCAATATCTCATGAACGAATGGGGCGTTTTGAACGTAATTTGATACGATTATTACTACCCATAAATACTGGAACCCTGTTCAATTTAAACAAGATCGAATGTTCGGAAGGCCTCCTCAAATTTTTGATATAACTATTTTGTATACGTATTTTGTTATTCAAAATGAATGACACGAACTTTAGAGCGTTAGCTTGATCCGTTCCCGAAATATTGTACGTATCATTAAAAATATATTTAAAAATACATAAAAATGAACTGTAGTAAGTATTCTTAAATATGTAACACTATACATATATAACATATTTCGAATTAGGCGTAATGCCGCCAACTTGACAACTTTTTAATGGGGGCCACATTGACAAATATGTCGTCACAATGGCAAAAATGACAACAACTTGATGAAAATATAAATTAACATATTTTAATATATTGGAGTATAAATGCCTAGCAAATGTTAGCAATATTTCCAATGGCCAAGTTAGATTTGCGCAAAATGGCAAGCAAAATAATTTTACGTGTTGTCATGCAGAAAAGCGCCAAATAATTTTCAAAATTAACATTGTGCCATGGATCTTATCCATCATTACTTCGGATTGAGAGAAATAAAGTATTTGCATTATGTGGAGAAAATCATGTGCTGTCGTCCGCAGCAGATTTTTTTTTTTTTTTTTTTTTCTAATATAAGAAATCTGTGAGAAGTCGAATTGAAAGTCCCACGCCACATATTTTTGCGGTATTTTCACATGTCACTTAAATACGCCTCAATTTTGTATCTCCTTATCAAGACATCCTATCTCTTGATGGTAAGGGCGAAGTGAAATACGATTAAGCCCTGTCTTTTGCTCAAAACAGAAAAAACCATCACACACAGTTTATTAGCTTTAGTTTCTGTGTTTTAAAAAGTCATGGCGAATGTTAAAATAAAACCGAGTTAAAAGTAAATAGTTATGTCGTAAAATAACAATAATATACAGTAAAAACACAAAATTTTGATAAAAATATATTTTCCTATAACAAAGCTAGTAAATGTATCATTATTTTTACTTTATCATACTAATATGTAATATAGCATAGAGGGAGTATATTATTGTTTTCACGAAAATTTTCTAATTCGAGATTTTGATGCCAACATATATTTTAGGACCTCCTGAAAACGTTTTGACTATTTTTGGAGTGATAACCGTCCGTCTGTCTGCATGTATGTTTGTATGTATGTCTGTGGTCGTTTTTTTTTTTGTATATACGGTAGCTGCCGCAAATATTAACGGACTTTCACGAAACTTTATATCCGAATTTGTTATCGAAAAATCTAGAACTAGAAAGAATTTTTTTAGATTTGAGCGAAAAGTTCGAAGTTTATGCGAATTTTATATATTTTTTTAATATGGTAGCATAAGATAAAATTTAACGTAATGATACATAAAAGGAATTATTTATGGCTTAATGATAACGAGACATAATAGTCCCAATCATTGTTGTGAAAAAAAGTCGCGATACAATTTTTGTGTTCATGACGTCATTAGTTCCCTCGGCGAAAGGGGGTATGGTATCAATTGAAAGATTTTTTCAAACCTTTTAAAGTGAAGGATCAAATATTATAATTGCGATCATTGGACCAACGATACAGACTTTTAAAAAGTTTGCAAAAAAAATATCACAAGCTACTTTAAAAACTCATTTCTCCATCCGTCCGTCTCTGTCACGTTTTGCGACAAATCTGGCGAGATATCGCCAGTTTGGCGATTTTCTTAAATGCTGCGAAATTGATAAAAACGTCGCCAAATCGATCAAAATGTCGCCAAATCTATAAAATATGTTGCCAACTCGATAAAAAAACGTCGCCAAATTGATAAAAACTGACACTAAATCAATTAAATAAAATGTGTGTTGTTATGAGATAGTACTCTAATGATGTTTCTTTAACGTTTGTCTGTCAATCCAACCGTCCCACTCAGCAACAAATTTATCGACTTTTCTAAATATCGTCAAATGAAACAAGTTATCGCAAAATAAACGAAAATGTCTCCAAATTGATAAAATGACCCTAACTTAATAAAAATGTCGCATTATTGATGAAAATTTTATATTTTACAAAATTAAGTTCAATTTCCTTGATAATCAAAACTTGCTTTGTGGGAATTATTAATTTAATATCTTAATAATCCAGTTCTCCATCCGTCCATCTATAACGCTTGGCAAAATAGTTGGCGAGATATCGCCAACTTGGCGATTTTTTTTTTTAATGTTGCCAAATTGACAAAAAATATCGCGAAATTGATAAACATGCCGCTAAATCAATGAAATTAATTGTGTTTTGTTAAAAGATAGTATTGTAATGATTTATCGGTAGCCTTTGTTTGTCGGTTTAACCGTATCTGGAAAATCTTTGCTCCAAACGATCACAATTATAGCATGTTAACTAATACGGTTGTAAAATTTGGAGAAAAAATATCACAAAATGGATTCTGGAATGAGAAAGTCGAGTTGAGGAGCCACACTCGTTTATTTATATTGGTATATGTTACGTAATTTGAAATGAAACTAACGTAATTTGAAATTATGAAACGTAATTTGAAATACATTCAAATTTCGATTCATTATCAATATAAATGAGATAAAGCATGATTATACTTAATTGATAAAAATGGTAATAATAAATTAGAGTGATGATTAATGATAAAGCAAATTAGTGAAATTTAATGAAATAAAACCACATAAGTGAAATTTTGACATTTAAAGAAAATGTTAAAAATTGAATAACTAATTTAAAATGAGGCGTATCGCGAAACACTATTTTAATACTAATTATCGCGTTAGCTTAATTTGATGCTCTAACGATGGATATTAACAAGCATTTATTTGAAGTTTGGACTTCAAAACAAGAGGAAAAACTAAAAAATATTTAATTAAAATAAAACTGTAAATTAAAGTGGAAGATAAAAATTGTCTTTATTTTACATTCAGTATATTTTTAATGGATAATGTTAATATTAAAGTAAAACCACATTTCGCAAATTCTTCTTCATTCTGAAACCCCCAAAATTACAACTCTTAACCCTAAATTTATTACAAATGTGTAGTAAGAATGTTCAGAGAGCACGTGTTTGGAAATTAAATCAAGTGATGTATTTCAATAGTATAATTTATTTTCAAATTGAATGTCCTAATAAACACGTTTTAAATTACGCATTTTCAAACCTCCAAAAAAAAATTCCGTTAAATTTAGACGGTAAATTTTTTTTTTAATTTTCACAAGAAATAAAATAGGAAACTTTACAATAGATAGATCCAACGTGAACTTTCCTTACAAAGTTATTGGGGTGCTTAAGATCTTTTCTAATGGTTAATGAAAATTCCAAATTACTCTTCTAAGCTGAATAACTCCTTCAAAGCGCAATTTAATTTAATGAAACATATTTCCGATAAGCAGACGTAATCCAAGTGCCGTTTGGTATCAACTTTATCTTTAGCGACTTTACTTTTCAACCCATATTATTAGGATCAGCTGATGTACATACTTTATTCACTGGTTTGTTAAACTCAATCAGGCCCAAGTTTTTATTTAAAATATTTAAGATTCTATGTAGGGTAAATTTTATTTCACTACTATCCCAGACAACGCCTGTTATTCATGTTAGTGTATAACTACACATCTAAAGTATGAAATTTCGCGAATCATTTTTTAAGAGCTATTGAAAAGTTCGGAAAACAATGGATGTAAATCATGATAGAAATTGGCCGTTGTTTCTCTTTGATTTATAAACATTTTGGAATGTCCATAAATGAAATGAATTTTACTGATCTGTGTTAATATATGCTATCGTAATATACTATTTATATTCTTGGTTAAGCTCATTGCTGTTCTTATTAATTACCCTATTTCTCAATAGGAAACAATGCTATAAAGATCATAATCTCTTAATCTCTCGTGATTAAAGTTTAAAAAAAAATTAAAGCTATAATCACGAGAAGCTAAGAAAAGTTCCATCTTTTTCTTACATTAATATATAAACGCATTAAATTCCATGGCAGAAAGGACATTTGTCCTTGAATTACTGTAAATACTGGCATATGCACTTACAAAAAAGAGGGATATTTTCAAAAACGTTCGATATCGTTTAAAGCGGTCTTAACATGTGCTTATCGTTCAAAATCTGGAATTTGAATTTTTTCGGGAACACAATACTTTTTTATTCTACAGCAAATATATCTAGAAATCATATTATAAAAGTTAAATTCATACAATAAACATTTGATAAGAATCAAAAGTGTATGATTTTTCTTTACAAATGAGTAGTTTTCATAAAAAGTATTTATAAAAAATCTAAGTACACTTTTAAATAAAATCCTCGAATGTAAACACAAAAGAAGCAAAATAAAAATTTGATTTAAAAAAAAAACCGGATTCTTTAGGTTGGTCGAATTTTCAGACTTTCACTATTAAAATCAGTTTTCAAAATTTGAATTTAAAATTTGTAATTCATTTACATATAATATTTTTATAGTAATTAGAATTTAAAAAAGAAAGTACTTCCTTGCTAAAAACCGAATAAATCGTTCGTCAGCGACACCATTTGCGAAATACTACTCTACAGTCTACACACTACATGGAACAAAAGCTCAGTTCTTACGTCTGCCACCCTCCTGCACACGTATTCCGCGTTCTTTCTGAAGACGGCACCCAGTCGGACCTTCCGCTTGGCCTCTCGCTCCATGGGCCGCCAGAAATGATAATAATAATGGAAAGTGGAGGAAAAATACCTGTGTACGCTGGAAAAGAAGGGCGGGTGCCCCCTCCCCCGCGAACGGATCGATACCGGATGAATCTGCCCGTGGACGAGCAAATAAAAAAATAACGTAAGAATCGCCCTAGCGACCACTCAAACGGGTGCCAGTGCATTATTGAGTGGTCGAAGCACCGGCCGTGAATACATGCTGTGCGAAGAGCGTGCAAAGTTTTGCGAAGTATTGAAAAGGAGGAGCAATGGGGGTGGTATTGGAGTTATATCAAGAAGGTGGAGAAATAAGAATTGGGTTTTCGAAGTATGATTTGTGGAACGTTGCATGGATCCTATCCACCTACGTAGCTAAGTCAGTAAAGCGATAATCTCAAGATTAAAAAATTCGGGGGTTGACCCCCCCCCCCCCCCCAGGTATTATTTCATATTGGCACGACTCGTAGACCCTGCATATGAAAAGAAATTGTATATATGAGCAAATAAGGATGGTAGAGTGAGAGAAAGAGAAAAACATGGCGGATACTAGATACGCCGATACCAAGTCTCGGTTTCAAATCTTACATAATAAAGGAAGATGCCTGTGTATATGTGTGCAGTCCTCAGGGGGGGGGGATGAATAATCGTGCGACCGTGAAATTTGGCACTCAGATATTTCAGGACCCGAATAGGTGCACCTCGGCGTTATTGTTTTTAAATTTCGAATAAGATTTTTTGTTATTTTATATTTTAGCCAGAATTACAACGATTTTGAGCGATATTCATACATATCGGTCCCTTTATGACCGAAATATTGTCGCATAGTTTTTATCTTAACACCATAGGAAAGTTTGAAAAAAAAATTTCTTTCAAACAAACTTTGAACGGAGTCCATGCGTGAATAGACAAATTTTAATGACTTTTAAGAAAGTATATACTTTTCGTGCGTTTTAAACCTCTCCAATGTTTATATTACGATATAAAACAATTGACGTGCCATCCAACGTTTATCAATTAACTAGTTATCAATTAGCTCCTAAATATATCACAGACTACTCCAAAAAAAATGTCATAAACCGATCTGCTGATTAATTATAATTTTTTTATCCAACGCATGTCTTAGATTTCTTGAACGACCTCCACTACCGCTTAGAGATGAGTTCGGGCTTAATTTAGAGAGCCGGAGCTCGTCAGAACCCGAACTGCTCAACGTAAAATAGAGCCCGAATCCGCCCCAAAACGAAATGTTTTTAACTATCCCACTTAATTTTCACTCATTTTCAAAAATTGTCCATTTGTAAAAATGAGCGGTTACGTTTAGATATCAAGCACAAATAATGCATAAACTATTACTTTGAGCGCCGAAGCTTTGGAATAACATAAATTGAAAATAGAGAAATTGGTATTATGAAAATCATATAATGACATTAAAATAGCATCAATACGATTGTTTGTAGTTTGTAGTAGCAAAATTGATATTGGCGTTTTTTTTTCTCTCCACTCAATATTTTGTTACTGCAAGTAGTCTTTTTCAAATAGTTGGTTTATACTTTGATATAAACTATTTTCTGAAATATTTCCTTCCTTGTTTTGCCTTGTTACACTACTCTAGATGGCCACACACATTCAACAAACAGTCTTGGAGCATCCTAGAGTCAGTTTATGGCCCGAATATAAGCAATACGAAAATTATTTAAACAAAGCAATGAAACACCAAAGTAGGGATACGATATATATAAGCCCTCACTCACCCAGTCCTAATTCCCACTAGATAAGCTCCTTTCGTTCACTATTAGCAGTGGATAACGTCTGAGACGCACTGGCGTTATTTTTGAGTTCTTTATACTTTAATTGTTTACCCCCGCGAGCCACCAACCTGTTGAAGTTGATTCTATTAATTTCCAACGTCCAGTCCAGGGGCGGCAAATAGGGGGCGCGAGGGGGCGCGGTCGCGCCCCCAAATTTTTCCTTGTCGTCTATTGGCTTCTCTCTTGTTTTATTGACTGTCCACTGGTCAGTTTTCTCACGCTATGGCGTTTCAAAAGAGCTAACCTTCAACCTTCACAGTGAAGTTCCCACTTCCGGCTGGAACGAATCCTTTTCAATTTAAAAAGATTGGGATGATGTTATCCTTTTCACTTGAAATTTTCAAGTTTCCGATTAAATGTATGTGTAGTTAGTGCATGCTCATCTATTCCTTCTGCTAGAAATGCATTTCAGCAGTTCAATGCATTATATTTTTTCATAGAAACATCATATAAAAAACATGTTATTTTCGAAAAGATTCACTCTTCAACAAATGCTTTTTCTGGATGCTTTTCAATTCTACAATCACTAAGTGATACGAGGTGGTTGGTCTTCCAGAGTTAAAGCCATAAAAGCACTACTTGATAATTTTGAAGTGGTGATTTTAACACCGGAAGAATTATCTGAAAAAGATTCTCTCAATGGTGGAAGTGCCGAAGTTCTTTTACCATGCATGACATCGTTCGAATTTTTGTTAACTTTGTTTGTATTGAAACAGTGTTTTTGATCAATTCAATACTCTCTCAAAGCATCTTCAGTCATCTGATCTTAATTTTCAGACTGTGCAAGCTTTGGCTAAAGCTACTATTAAAACTGCCAGTTTTTTTCGCACTGATGCATATTTCAATCAAGTGTGGAGTTTTGTGACAAAACTTTGCGAAAAAAATTCTTGTTCTGGACCAAAACTGAAAAGGCGTAAAAAAATTTCAAGCGAGTTTGGAGGCGGTGAAAAAAATCACCATGATGATGTTAAATCATATCACAGAATCAATATTCAATATGAAATTATAGATTCAGTATTTAATGAAATTGGGACAAGATTTAATGAGAACAATATATATCTGTTTTGTTTGCCCTTAGTTCAGTATTATCCGGATCAGATGTCGAAAAAGAAATAGAAAATGTTTCAACCATATGCAAAGTATATGACTTCCAGAAAGAGGAATTGTTGTGTGAAATGCGGCTGTTTTATTCAATGGTGAAAAATAAAAACATAGACCATCCCAATTTTAAAAGTCGCCTGGATGATTTTAAAGAGCGGAATTTAAAAAATGTGTTTCCTGTCATAACATTATTAGTTAAATTGTTTTTGACTATGCCAATCAGCTCAGTCAGTTGTGAAAGGTCTTTTTAGTGCCTTAGGAGACTGAAATATTATTTTCGCAGTACAATGGGACAAGAAAGACTTTCATTTTTAGCTGTTTTAGCTATAAAACAAGATATACCACTGGATTATGGTGATATTGTAAAAAATTTTCTCTTCTTCCAGACTCTGAGAACCTGCGTTTAAAACTTCAATATAAGGTAAATAAATATAAATATTTGTATTTAGAAAAATTATGTTAACAACAAATTATGTTAACACAATTATGTACAAAAATTATGTTAACACAATTATGTACAAAAATTATGTTAACAACAATTATTTTTCTCAACATCAATTCAATTTTGTGACCTCCCCCCCCCTATTAAAAAACATTTTATTTATTCCATATTATAAATTTTCAGACATAGAAATCTCGCACCCCCAAATGGAATGCTGAAATGCCGCCCCTGGTCCAGTCTGATAGATTTAACGGATGGGGCGGTCAATAATAAAAGCAACGTCACATTTTATTATACAACACTTCCTTGCCTAGAACGATAGAACCCATTTACCAAGACTTCAAATAAGTTTTCAGACCTATTAGTAGTAACTTTTTAGTAATAAAATAAAATGTGAATATCTTTGATTTCAAAGTTTTTATATAGTTTGGAGTCCTAGCCCGAAATGCACTTAGTACCGTAGCCCGAAATGCACTTAGTACCGTAGAGCCCTAGCCCGATTCGGACCCTGGCCCGGGCTGAGCCCGTCTCATCTCTAGCGCTCGGACCCATCTACTGGGGCTGTTCTAGCTACTGAGGGTACCCCAACCACGGGAAAAAATGAGCTTTTCTATCTATTGAGACGGCTGTAAGTACGGAAGTGACGGATTCTTCGCAAATGGCGGATTTCGCTAGTGATGTATTTTCCTCCCATTCCGTGAAATGTTCACTGTTATTTATATGAATAATTTTTTTTTTGTTGTTGTTAATTTTTTTGATTAGTACATCTAATTTATCTCTGGCAATTTTTACTATTATTTATGTGAATAACATTTATTTTCTATGGTATTTTTTTAGATAAATATTTTGCTATTTATTTTTTTATTAGTAAATTCAATTTATACCTGCTTTAACTCCCGAGCAACGCAGAGTACATTTTCTAGTTAAGGGAATAAAAATGTAAAAAATTATGCGCAAGCTTCATCAGCAGATTTCCGGATTGAAGATTCAGAGTTTCGGGACTACAGTCCCATCCCAGATATGATGTCACAACACATTTCAAACACAAAATTTTACTCAGAATCTTGCTTAGACTTCAATTATCATCGGTGGATCAGTTTCCTGCAAAGATGTACACGAATGTTAAAAATTTGAGAACTGCATGTTAGGAAAGCAAAGAAAATCCTTCATGTGCAGCCAGTCAATTTCGTTGGACCAAAAACTTGATCTTACTCGTATAATCTGAGAGTCGGCTCTTAATGATTCATTTTCAACTGCAGAGCTGGTGAGGTGGGAAAACGCAGCAGTGGTTCTTGAAATGATATTTGGAAAGCGTATATAATGCGTCGATCCTTTATAGTGCTTAATTTATAATGATTCTTACTGTGTGTGCTTTCCGTTGATCTTAACATTGAAAAAATTTACAACTTCAACAAATGAGCAAAATTTTATTCAGTGCGTGATACATTACGCATTTACACAGGAAATACAAACATAACTTTGAATTATAGAAAGAGGGAGCGCTTCTGCTGACAGCAAAATGCACATATATCTAATACAAGAAACTTGCCATCTAAGAATAGCACCAATGTGCTTATAATTACGTCCATTAGAATTGCACTAAAAGCTTCATACCGCTTCTTATTGTAAATCAAATTTTAAAATATCTATTTTAAATAGAATCTAAATGTTGTCAACTATTATACATTGAAAATCCATTGAACTAATTTTATCACTATTTAGGACTCAACAATCCATAAACATTGATAAATAAGCATCAAGGAAGAGCAAAATTTATATTAAACTTACCTTTCAACAACTATGTCCAACAAATTAGTAGTTTGTGCCGATGAATTCTTTGATAAAGATTATATCCACAATTCCACTGTTGAATCATCGTAGAAAAGAGAAATACAGATTAAACTTGCTTCCTTTCCGACATTGACAAACTACGCCCAGGACGTTGCTATGCTCCGATGAGTTCTTTGACGAAGATCCTATCCACAATTCCATCAACACTGTTGGACCGGATTCGTAATCTCCGGTCCAACAGTGTTGATGGAGTTGAAGATAGTTTTAATGATGACCACAGCATCCTCTCTTGAAAGCAACTTGCCTCTTATCTATTTTCATAGTCCAGATACCTCAAGTTCCTGTTACCGGCTGACTATATCTGGAATAATGTTAATTAAGTTATAGAAAAATAATTGACATACCTGGTGATACAAATAGATCCATCAACTGGTTAGACATTCACTTCCACTGGTGAAAGGGAAAATAAAACTCTTGACTTCAGACGGGATGCATACATTTTTGAGTCCCTGCAAAAACCTTCCTTCCATGAAACGAGGTGTTATGTAGGTTCAAATTAAATACAAGTTTCATACGAGTTTGCATTAGGTACAGCGAGTAAAATAAGCGTGAAATAAATGGAAGATTATAAAAGATACCTTCCTCGTCCCACTCTATGTTCTCTCTAATTAGAGCAAAAGGTTCATCAAAACAAAAAGTGTCGAGTATGAAATGCTCACAAAATGTCTCAAAGGGTCATCTTCTTTGCAATTTTCATTGCAAAGTCAGCAAGTGTGGTTGTCAGCAAGTTTAAGAGATAAAATACATAAATCTCCTTTAAAGCAAGTTTTCTAGAATGTTTCAAGTAGAGGTTTTGAAATATTTCAAATGTTAAACTTTTTTCGAAACAAGATGCTGCTTCGTCGACCTAAATTTACGGAAAAGAAAAGCTGGGTTTCCTTTAAGACCAAGATAGGCTTAGTCGTACAGCACTTGTTTCGAAATCAAGCTGACAAACATATTCTTACACAAAAATTATTAGACCAGTTCCGTAGAAATTCATTGAAATGCTTTTTTTTTTATAGAACACCCAAGAGCATCTATGAATATGTAAGAATAATTTAGACTTGTGTAAAGAACCTTGCTGCTTCAACCGGAAATCGAATCCTGAATATCCGAACAGGCCAACCGACCTCTACCGTTGAGCTACTGGGACGAAATTGCAAGCTCTTACAGTCGAAGTGGTCCATCCTGGTAGGCAACTGACAATCTGACTGACCGCCTCCTGCTATTTTTATCTCAGGATAGCCTCTTGCTACTACTATTTTTACCCAGGTTAGTATCCAGCGTGGTCGCTATCCTGTCAATTTGAAATCGACACTCAATCTTCCAGAGTACACTGAATTCGTACTAATCGTACTAGCGGCATTTTCAGACCTCCGACATCTTTGCACTAATCTACAGGGTTGATGAGTTGCTGCGCCATTGTAAAGAGACTTGTTGCCCCAACTAGGAATTGAACTCTGGATCTCCGAACTGGCCAGCCGGCGTTCTACCGTTGAGCTACGGGGACGAAATTGCAAGCTCTTATAGTAGAAGTGGACTCTGCATTTGTACATTTTTTATCTCTTTGTATTATTTTAAATTTTTTGTTAAAATATATTCAATAAAATCATTTATCATATAAATATGTAAAGATAAATATATAAAGATATAGATAAAGATAAATAAAATTCCATAATCAAAATTATTTTTTTTGTTCCATTTTTTTTTCATCTATAATTATTTTATATTTATTTTTCCATTATATATAACTGTATTACATAAATTCATTTAAATCAAACACATATATTAACATGAAAGGCATAAAACATTCATCTAATACGAAATTAGTTTCAATAGATATGTTTCATAACAGATACAAAATAAAAGCAGAGATTCATATAAATAATGTTTTAATTAAGACTATTCAATCACATTGTAAAGATGTTCTACAATATAGTGACGCACTAACATAGAAAATTTAAATTAACAGCAGATGGATAATTAATATATGAATCATAATTTATTAGTTATTCACGTGAAAATAAGTATCACATACTGTATAAGATTTTGTGGATAAAACTACATGGAACTGTAAAAAATCCATGTATTTTTGTAAGTAGAGAAAAGTTGAAAATGAAATGTATTTACAAAATATCCCACAAATGTGTGATCATATTATTTGAAAAATGACGATGTAGTGAGAACGATTACCTAAAATAGTTTTAATGGCTGATGAAATTTATACAAAAAAGTCTCCAAAATAAAATTATTCCTCGTTACAGATACTATTAGAGGTAGGTCTAATAGTATCTGTAACGATACAAGTTTACCGGGTCGAGAGTGATTTTACTCTAACCGTCCAGACAGCACCACATCCCAAACCGGGAGTGATTTAATTTGAATTATTATTTCCTAGTAATCTAAATTTATATCGCATTAACAAAAAATTAAGAACATGCTCCCAGTGCAGAACCGGCATCGGTGAATTGGTTTCGTTCTTGGTAGGGATATTCAGCATCAAATAGGTGATAACTACACAGATCAGAAAACCAGGCAAATGCCACAAGTTTGAGAACTCCCAATATGACTGACAAAGTCAGACATCCAATACCAGTTACGATTAAAAAGATTGAACTCTGACTACACAAAGTTACAATGACCTGGTTCATCTACAGTCAGGATCAGTATGTTTAGTGACAATGAAAAAGTTGAAAGTTTAGTCATATACTACATAAAAACTTATATATTTTCTTTGTAAATATTCTCAAGTTTTTGTAGAAGATAAACAACAAATGGCTGCTTAACTATGCCTGGCACAGTTCGACATCCTTAAACCAGAGTCCGAAGTCTGGCTCAAATTTTCTAAAACAAATTTGGAAATGCGCGCACAACTTTTTATCAGCCGCCCATAGGGTAGGTAGCACAAATGTGAGAAACCCGTTATGCAGGGGGGGGGGGGGGGGGCTACTGAAAAAGTATGATGACTGATTATGACTGTATCAGATAAAAAAGGAGTCACGGGAAAAAATTTTGTCAAGAATCCCCTTAATTTCTATGGACGGTCCTGATATGGGAATACCCGCACATAAAACATTTTCTCCAAAAGCAAAAGGTAAAATAATTAATACTGCAAGCAATATGCTGTTTTACATATGCGAGAACAATGTCGCTCGCCAATTTTAAGTTTTGTACATCAAGCTGTACATTAGTGAATCAAAAGACAAAATGGCTACCGAACTAGTGGACCGAACACCTAATGTAACAAGCCAAGGAAATTTTGTGATGCAGAATATGGTTTTATATTTAACAGTTTTAATAAATTTAAAACCATTGAATTTCTTTTTAAATTAATAACTATTGATATTTAAGCCTGGTACTAATATAAAATAGCAACTGTGAATGAAAAAAAGATATTTTTCTTCAATAAAGCGAGCGAGATCATGGTATTTTCTATCACTTACAAAATATTTTGGTCTGGCTCGACATTGATTCTTAAAAAAAAAATTTGCACGATAGTTTAGAAAAATTGGACAGCACTGATGTGCGCACATTAAAAAATTATAAAAACATTACAGTTTTCATTAATTCTATCGCCGCCAAAACGAATGAGGTGTAATTTTTAAATTGTGTGTCCTCCCTTGCTGTTCTACTGCCTCTTGAATGTTACCGCCCCGATTCAAATCACCTATTGATGATTCATTGGCATTAACACTGACATCTACAGATACACAGTACTCGGGCTCCTCATTGCTCATGTCTGAGTCCACTCCCAGGTCATTGTCAACATACAGCTTGCAAGAGGTATACAGCAGATCATCGCAGTTGTCTAGCTCGTCGTCAATTGAGACTGTATCGTAGTTTATAGTATTATACGCTTCCAACACTTTTGAGTTCAAACAACAACTGCCACGGATTTTTCTAAGGAGCAAAATGAAAATTATAATGAGTACAACACCGATGGAAATAGAAGATATGCTGATGACGATGGAATTCCGAGAAAAGAAATCGGAAAAGGTAAGAACAGGAACTTTTGTTGGCGAAAGAGAGTCAGGAGTTGAAGACCCTAAAGAAGAAAAAAATAAATAAAAAATACATTATAACCAAATATTTTAAATGGAATTTCAGAAAAAATCTGACGTGGAAAGCACATGATTTATTCTGCAGATTCAAATGAATTTTTTCATACATTATGTAATACATTAATGTAAATTTTATCGAACAAAATAGCACATAAATAGAAAATGGATACTTATTTGAAAAAATATCCAGCATACAATTAAAAAATTATTTCCTTTCTCACTTGGCGACTTTCGTATATTAAAATGACACTAAGAGAAAATAAAAGGTCTAAACAACTGAAATGTCTCAGAATGATTTGTCTTAGATAATGGGAATGATTTTATTCGTTTAGTCAAGTAAAAGCTATGAATAAAACAAGCAGTTTCTAAAGCACATTTTGGATCCTTCTGCGCCATTTTGAACGAAACCAGTTCTACTTTTTACAATCATATCAAAATCTAATAAGTATCAGGATAGCTTACGAAAACCAAATTTCATTAAATTAGTAAAATAACTTTTGAGTTACATTAGATATATACATTGCACAGGTAGGCAAACAAAAATGTACACACACACGCACAGAGAGAGAAAGATATGTTACGCTAAAAATTCTTGTTCTCAAGTACCCTAAACGCATAAATCCTTCAAAAACTGAAGTTGCAAATTTTCGACCCAATATTTTCTATACATTAGGGAAAATAATACACAAATGGATATCAATTTCATTATTTATACACAACTTTTTCACTCTTTGCTGAGAGAAAGAATTTTAAAAATAAGTAATTCGTTGGACAACAGCATATACAGGTTGAAAAGAGTATCAACATGTTTTAAATACACCAAGAGCCTTTTTTCGTCAGGATAAATCAGACAAAGCGCCAGTACCGACAAAGAAAAAATGCGTTTGTCATAAAATAGCTGTATTACCTGACCCGGGAAAGTATCCGTTGCCAGACAGAAGTGTAAAAATATAATGAAAGAAAAAACCAAGAAAAGATGAAAACGCAGCAGGAGAACTGTAAAAGAATTCAAACCTTTTTCTCGGTGAATAAAACTATGAGCTAGTTCGCTATGATGAAAATTAGGAGAAAAAAGCAATATAATCATCTAATATACTGAACTTTTTTTTCTCTTTATGTTATTATCATTATTATTATTATAATTATTAGCACTTAATTTTACGAAAGGTTAATTTTACTTATATTTATTATTTTATTTTTTAATTTATTATTTTATGCTTTTAATATTTTTCTTATAATAGTTTTATATATTTATTAGTTTATTTTCCGGTGCGGGTAGTTTTCCGGGAAATTTTATTCTATTTGAAGTAATTTTATTAATACTTAATTACTTTTATTAATTCTTATTTTACGGTATTATATTTTATTTCAAGAAAATCTACATCCATAGAAAAATAATCAAATATGTTTACACAGTAATCGATTTTCATTCCATTTTTCAGATTTCAAAGAAAAATAAATTATAAGAGAAATAAATTTTATATCTGAATGACATTATATTTTATTTCAAGAACATTATATTATGTTGCGTAAGTCAAGTAATTATTATTTTTAAGTATAAAACAATCAAATATGTTTATACAGTAGTCGATTTTCATTCAATTTATCAGATTTAAAGGAAAAAATATAATAAAAATAAATTTTATAATTAAAAGGTATTATGTTTTATTTGAAGAAAATTATATTATGTTACTTAACCATAGGAATTGATTTTTTTAAAGGATAAAACAATCGAATGTTTTTACACATATATCGATTTCCATAAAATTTATTAAATTTAAAAGAAAAATAAATTATAAGAAAAATAAATTTTAACACTCAACGGTATGATATTTTATTTTAAGAAAATTGTATTATTTTACATAAACAACAGAATTATTTCTTTCAGGTATAAAACAATCAAATGTATTTATACAGTAGTCGATTTTCTATCATTTTTAAAAATACATTTATAAGAAAAATAAATGTTGTAATTGAACGGTATTATATTTTATTAATAGAAAATTATATTATATTACTTAAACAACAGAATCAATTTTTTTTATGTATGAAACAATCAAATGGGTTTACACAGTAGTCGATATTCATTCAATATATCAGATTTAAAGAAGAAATTATAAGAAAAATAAATTTTATAATTGAACGGTATTATATTTTATTTGAAGAAAATTATATAATGTTATTTAAGCAACGGAGTTAATTTTTAAGGTATAAAACAATTACATGTTTTTACATAGTTGTCGATGTTCATACATTTTATTAGATTTAAAACAAAAATGAATTATAAAAAAAAAATTGTATAATTGATCAATTATACATTTTATTAGAAGAAATTATATTATTTTACTTAAATAACGGAATTACTTCTTTAGGGGAAAAAATATCAAATGTGTTTATACAGTAATCGATTTTCATTCAAAATATCAAATTTAAAAAAAACATTTATTATAAGAAAAATAAATTTTATAATTGACCGGTATTGCATTTTATTTAAAGAAAATTATATTATGTTATTTAAGTAAAAGAATAATAATAATTATTTTTTTTTAAGTATAAAACAATAAAATGCTTTCGCACATTTGTCGATTTTCATGCAATTTATTAGATTAAAAAGAAAAATACATTATAAGATACAAAAAGTTTATAGTAGAAAGGTATTATAATTTATTTGAAGAAAATTATATCATGTTACTTAAGCAACGGAATTATTTTTAATGTATAAAACAATAAAATATTTTTATACATTTGACGATTTTCATAAATTCATTAGATTTAAAAGAAAAATAAATTATAATAAAAATTAAATTTTATAATTGAACGGTATTATATTTTATTTGAAGAAAATTATATTATGTTACTTAAGAAAAGGAATTATTACTTTTTTAAGCATAAAATGATCATATGTGTTTATACAGTAGTCGATTTTCATTCAATGTATCAGCTTTAAATAAAAAAAAATCTGATGTGGGCAACACATGACTTTCCTTATATAATGCAATGAATTTACAATTTTTACAGTTAAAAAAAATGTTTTTCTTACAGTAGATACTTATATTATTTACAAGATATTGAATTTTCTTCAATTAGTAGTCATTTTCATTGATTTAGTGTAATTTTTATCCATTTGGCGAGATTTTTGTTAATTTGGCAACAATTTAAAATTTCGCTAAGTTGGCGACATTCCGCCAAATTCATCGCCAAAATCTCGCCAAGCGTTATGGACGAAGGAATAAGGTATTCTTACAGCAGATAAATGACTATTGGCGTTCAAATACAAAAGTATTACTCAAAATATATTTTTCATAAATGGAACGAGCTAGTTCCACGAGAATGATGTCACCAAATTTATCGCATGGTATTACATATGAAAAGTGAACATATTTCTCAATAGGAATTTTTTTCTTTAATTTTATATGACTTTTTGATAATTTTTTTGTAAAATGTGAAATATTTCGCGAACGGTTCATGTTAGCGTTCTAAAATTTATGTCAATAGTTTTCTAATGAAAAATTACATAAGAAATGTTTATTTGCGTAACTTTATTAGCGGTTTTGATTTTTTGACGATTTTTTCAAAATTTCACTCGAAAATTTAGGGGGGTTCTGAACATTCGATTGCATATAAAAACAATAGGCTTCCAGTGTTTACGAATTGTGATTTTTGTACCAAATTTGGTTCGAATCGGTCCATTCGTTCGTCAGTTATCGTCTCCACAGTCTCACTGACACACACACACACATACTTTCACACACACACACACAGACATCACTTCAAAAATGTTTGATTCGTAATCAGGGATGCTTGAAACGTACTCTTCCGTCGAAAACTCGAATTTGAATTTTCCACCCCGTCACAATACTTTCCTTATACATTATGTATATAAGGAAAGTAAAAATAATTGAAAGGTATTATATTTTATTTAAAGAAAATTATGTTACTTAAGCAAAGGAATTAGTTTTCTAAAGTTTAAAATAATAATTGTTTTTACACAATAATCGATTTTCATACAATTTATTAGATTTGAAAAAATAAATTATTCGAATAATAAATTTTATAATTTAACTCATTGTACTTTTTAAAAAGCGTTATATCATGTTACTTAAGCAACGGAATTATTTCTCAAAGTATGGAACAATCAAATGTTTTAACACATTTGGTGATTTTCATAAATTTATTAGATTTAAAAGAAAAACAAATTATAAGGAAAATAAATTTTATAATTGAACTGTATTATATTTTATTTGCAAACAATTCTATTGTTTTACTTAAACAACGATATATTTATTTAGGTATAAAACAATCAAATGTGTTTATACAATAGTCAAATTTCATTTATTTTATCAGATTCAAAAGAATCATTAAATATAAGAAAAAGAAATTTTATAATTAAACTGTATTATATTTTCTATAAAGAAAATTATATAAAACAATAAATGTGTTTATAAAGTAGTCGATTTTCACTCAATTTTTCTAATTTAAAAGAAAAATAATTTTTATAATTAAACGGTATTATATTTTATTTCAAGAATATTATATTATATTACTTAAACAACGGAATTATTTTTTATTGGGGGTACAAAACAATCAAATGTGTTTATAAATAGTTGATTTTCATTCAATTTATCAGATGTAAAAGAAAAATAAACTACAAGAAAAATAATATTTACACGTCAATGGTATTATATTTTATTTCAAGAATATTATATTATATTACTTAAGCAACGAAATTCCTTTTATTTTTTTCGCGGGGGGGGGGGGGGGGGGATATAAAACTATTAAATGTGTTTATAAATAAACGATTTTCATTCCATTTATCAGAAGTAAAAGAAAAATACTACAAGAAAAAAAAATGTATAATTGATCGGTATTATATTTTATTTCAAGAATATTATATTACTTAAACAAAGGAATTTTTTTTTCTTTTTGTATAAAACTATCAAATATGTTTATAAATAGCCGATTTTCATTCAATTTATCACATTTGAAAGAAAAATTAATTATAGCTTATAAGAAATCTCTTTTAATTAGTCAAAAAAAAAATGTTTTTTCTAACTGGATAGAAAAGGTATGAATTAACTTTTGCTACTATTTCTAGGTCTTTATTTCGGCACATCGAGGTGAGATAAATATTTCAAGTCAAAGTTTCAGCATAAGTTAATCGAACTTCATATTTTTGTAAATTAGTTTATTACTTTAGTAAATTGATTTACAAACGGAACCAGAATGTTTTATTCTTCAGATTTGGCAACGCAGGAAGTTTTGAATGGCAAGAACAGAATATCTTATGCTTTATTTTTTACTTTCCTTATATACATAATGTATAAGGAAAGTATTGTGACGGGGTCGAAAATTCGAATTCGAGTTTTCGACGGGAGAGCACGTTTCAAGCATCCCTGATCACGAATCAAGCATTTTTGAAGTGATGTCTGTGTGTGTGTGTGTGTGTGAAAGTGTGTGTATGTGTGTGTGTCAGTGAGAGTGTGGAGACGATAACTAACGAACGAATGGACCGATTCGAACCAAATTTGGTACAAAAATCATAATCCGTAAACACTGGAAGCCTATTGTTTTTATACGTAATCGAATGTTCAGAATCCACCTAAATTTTCGAATAAAATTTGGAAAAAATCGTCAAAAAATCAAAACTACTAATAAAGTTACGCAAATAGACATTTCTTATGTAATTTTTCATTAGAAAACGATTGACATAAATTTTAGAACGCTAACATGCACCGTTCTCGAGATATTGCACATTTTTCAAAAAAATTATCAAAAAGTCATATAAAATGAAAAAAAAATATTTCCTATTGAGAAACATGTTCACTTTTCATGTGTAATACCATGCGATAAATTGAGTGACATCATTCTCGTGGATCTAGCTCGTTCCATTCATGAAAAAAGATACTTTGAGTAATACATTTGTATTTGAACGCCAATAGTCATTTTTCTGCTGTATGGACAACTTATTTCTTCGTCCATAACGCTTGGCCAGATTTTGGCGACCAATTTGGCGGAATGTCGCCAACTTGGCGACTTTTTGAAATGTTGCCAAATTAACGAAAATCTCGCCAAATGGATAAAAATGACGCTAAATCAATGAAAATTACGACTAATTGTCGAAAATTCAATATCTTGGAAAGAATATTAGTATCTACTGTAAGAAAAAAATATTTTTTTACTGTAAAAGTAGTAAATTCATTACATTATATAAGGAAAGTCATGTGTTGCCCACATCATATTTTTTATAGAGGAATTAAATTCAATATTTTAATGGAATTGTTTTTAAAAAATAATATGATCGATTTTAAAGTTCGCATTTTTTTTTTTTTTAATTGCTAATCTCTAAAAGGCAAAATATTTTTAAATAAAATTACAAATTTATATGAGTAGAATTTTTTTATAGTATGTATATTATCTAAATAACATGTGCGAATTTTCGCTAGTGTATTTATTAGTTATCTGTATATATATATATATATATATCTTCAAACCTTTTTTTCTTTATATATATATATATATATATTATATATATATATATATATATATATATATATATATATATATATATAGATATATATATACATATATATATACATATATAAAATGAAAGATTTTAATCGTAAATTATGCATAAACTACTGTATGAATAAAAAAAACCATCTCTAGCATATCTGTTACAAATGAGTAAATATAGACCAAGACTAAGGATAAAAATAGAAGGTAACATATCACTACAATGGAAAGGGGGATGAGAAGAATATTAGGATACAAAATTCACAATTAAAAGTATATAAATATAAATAAAAATAAAAAGAAAACACGGCAAAAATGAGAAAAGGCAACAATAATTAGCTCAAGATAAAAGATTAAGACATAGAGAACAAGCAATTGAAACTACACAAAAAATGGCGGTTAGTTCGAAATTGCATTCTTATCAGGACAGCCATACAATTCGAATTAAAACCGATAGAATAGCCAGTTTCTGACAATGGCGATAGTATTTAACTATAGACACCATTGGAACTGTCTACTGGCTAGTGGAAGGAGAAAAATAAATCAATTGAATTACAAATCAGAAAATTAATACCTCCTCGAACAGAAATATGAACTCAGAAGCATAGTTACCACGTGTAAGTCGAAGAAGCGACTGAGCATTTCACCTCACTTTCTCAATGCGAGTGGGCACCGGAATGAATACATTTGAACGATACATAATATGTATGGAGACTTTCAAAAATAGGAATCAGTATAGGACTCAGGACAAGTGGAAAATAGTCATTCGAAAATAGTAAACAGTAATAGACTCAGGCCAAGTGGTAAGTTAGGTGATAAGAATGAGTGAATTCTCAAAAATGAGTTATCCAATCAAAGATAAATAATGCATGTGGAAAAATATTAAGTGGTATATTTGAAATTATTAATAATATTATTTACTTCCGGATATTGGGAATTTTGACAAATGCGTTTAAGATTATTGATGTGGAGAAAGTGAAACCGAGGATCAGAAAGTCGATGTATTCGAAATAGCTGGTTTAAAATGATGTTTCTAAACAATTGAATAGAATTACAAGATTGGTATGATAGCAGCTTTATGATAGTGAAGTTGTAAGAATCTTTTTTATCATATAGCTTATATATATATATATCATATTGCTTATATATATATATATATATATATCATATTGCTTATATATATATATATATATATATATATATATATATATATATATCATATTGCTTATATATATATCATATAGCTTATATATATATATATAGTTTTATGTAGAATATGACATCAGATACTGAAAATGAGAGATGATGTGAACAATCCGACCCCTGCATAATGCAGTGGCTATACTTCCTATAATGTAGCCATGGAGATTTATATGTCTAACGCTTAACGTTTATTTTTACATTTCAAACTCAAATGTTAGAACGATTCGTAATTTAAAATCAATTGATCTATGGAGTTAGGAATCCCTTTACCTCCATGGATTTGATCTCTTGTGTAACCTATTTATTGCACAAATTATGGTGTAATTTTATTAAACTTATTATTAAATATGTTACCACGGATTCCAACCAGTATTATTTTATTACTTTTATAAACAAAAGACCGAAATCAAAGTAATAATCAGATGGAAATTGAGCGATCGCCAGTTCGCTGCTTTTTAAGAACAAAACCACGGCTCTATTATAAGAATTATATGGGACATAGACTATGAATAAACCGTTTTTTTTTTAAATCATTTATAGAGCAAAAAGTACTCACTAGTTCAGATAAATATGGCAAATATATTTACCTAATTATAATAATTTACTTTGCAGTATTAAAAAAATGTGATGTGGGCAGCTCATGACTTTCCTTATACTATAATGCAATGAATTTTCTCTTTTGGCAGTCAAATAACAATGTATAAGAACCACGGTGTTGTGTTTTTATTGTTGAATTGTATATTTGGCAATTTTTCGGATAACAACATGTAAAACTATTTCAAAGTACCCAATTAACTTATATTTCGCGCAACTCTAAATAAAAAATTATCAACATTAATAACATCCTCAATAAGCGATATAGTCCGTTATTAAAATATTTTAACAATTAATTCATCAATTAAGCATAATTTTCATTAATTTTGCGTCATTTTTGCAATTTTGACGATATTTCCGTCAATTTGGGATGAAATATTTCAAGTTGACGATATTTTACTAAATTATTCGCCAAGTTCGCCAAAATGCATCCCTACGTGTTACAACAAACGGAGAGAAGGACATTTCTTATATACTAGAAGGTATATGCCCGTCATATGATGGAAATCAGAATTTGAGAAATATTACTTCCCATTTGGGGTCATTTTAGTCAATTTGTCGACATTTAAAATAGTCGCCAAGTTGCCTATGTCTTTCTCGCCAAACGTTACGGTCGGACGGAGAAATGTGTTATTTTTATACTTTACTCTTATGTTCTTTCCAAGATATTGAACTTTCATCAATTAGTCATCATTTCATTTATTTAGCTTATATTTCATCGATTTGGCGAATTTCTATCAATTGGGTGACATTTAAGTCAATTTGGCAGCTTTTAAAAAGTCAGCAAGTTGAAGATATTCCGATAAATTCGTCACCAAAATTTTGACAAACGTAATGGACGGAAGAATAGGTTATTCTTATAGTAGTTACTACTTACACTATTTCCAAGATATTGAATTTTTGTCAATTAATCGCTATTTTCGTTGATTTAGCGTCATTTTTATCAATTTGGCGACATTTCCTTTAATTTGGCAACATTGAAAAAATTGCTAAGTTGGCGACATTCCGCCAAATTCGCCGCAAAAATCTTGCCAAGCGTTATGGACGGAGAAATAAGTTATTAAAGCAGATGAATGTCTATTGGCGTTCAATTATAAAAGTATCAAACAAAGTATCTTTCTTCATGTATGGAACGTGCTAGATCCACAAGAATGATGTCACCAAATATATGGCATGATATACATATGAAAAATAAACGTATTTCATAATAGTTAATATTTTTATTTTATTTTATGCGATTTTTTTATACATTTATTTGAAAAATGTGCAATATCTCAAGAACGGTTGCATTCTAAAGTTTATGTCAATCGTTTTCAAGGGAAATATTACATAAGAAATGACTATTTGCTTAACTTTATTAAAGGTTTTGATTTTTTTATGATTTTTTCAAAGTTTCACTCGAAAATTTAGGGGGGTTCTGAACATCCAATTGCGTTTAAAAACAATAGGCTTCCAGTATTTACGGATTTTAATTTTTGTACTAAATTTCGTTTGAATCACTCCCTTTTTTTTCGTGAGATATCGTCTCCACAAACTCACTGACACACACACACACAAACATTACCTCGAAAACGTTTGATTCGTGATAAGGGATGCTTGAAACGTGCTCTCCCGTCGAAAACTCGAATTCGAATTTTCGACCCCGTCACTATACTTTTCTTATACAATATGCTATGTATATAAGTAAATTAAAAAAAGAAAAAAGAAATTACTTGTCCACTTACCCTCGCTGAAGCTTGTGTTAACTTCCATCTCTTTAGGAGGCACATAAACCACAAAATTCACGTTTTAGTCAAAACTCACCTGACTTTACATAATAAAAAAAAAATAATAATAATAAAAAAAAAAAGAAAGAAAAATTGGTCCTCCTATTTTTCACCGACTTCAAACTGAGAAATAACTAACTGACTCAACAGCGAACAAACAACGAAGTAACAGCACGCAATCGTGGTGTAGAATTCAATGGTCGTTCCTTTTCAATCTGGGCTATCTCAAACAGCTGATAAGGAGCCAATCACCTGCGATTAATGAATATCCGAGAACGCATGTTGATCGCTGCCGAAACACGCTCCTTTTCTTCCAACCACGCAGAAACTCGGCAGTCCGATTTTAGTTTGCAGTTGGCGATGACGTCATGGAGGGGAAGTTTTAGTTTCATTTGTGACTGGGAGAAGAGTGAGTGCGACGCTTATTGTTCAAGCGTTCGGTTAGACTTCGTGTGATTTAATGACCTCATTAGTTATTTTTCTGAAGTTGATGAATATATATTTTTGTTTACAACTCTTTTAAACTAATAATAACACATGCAGAATGTGCCATTATAAATCACTGCAGAATATCTATTATGTGGAAAATTCAAAGTGATATTTTACGAGTCATAAATTTTTAACGTTTTTTTACCGATTTCTCTGAAGTAGTGGCTCTCGGTAAGAGCTGAATCGCTATGCAGCTTATGGGTTCAGGCCAGGAGTCAATAAGCGTTTTTTTTGTTTGTTTGTTTGTTCGTTTTTTATTGTGAATAACATCTATGTTTGTTTTTGTGAATAACATCTCTGAGTGAAATTGGAACATTACAAAAAATGTAAACACTGCAGACGCTTATATCTCCGAACCTAATGGATATAAATATAAACAATTTTTACTTGTTTTGCCGGACATAGGGTACAATTTATGATTATATAAAAGTAATTTTAATGTTTTAAACATTTTTGCGAATTTTTGCCTACTTTCACTCGAAATACCTTCTAAACTATGAAAGATAAAGTGAAAAACATGTTCAGTAAGCGACAATCATGTTCAGTAGAAAATCCAGTTTCTATATCCATAATTTGTTTTTACAAAACTCTTATAGCTCTTGAGATTTCGCTTCCTTGTCAATTTCAAAAAGATTGACAACAGGAACCCTCACGTTTAAATGAAATGAAATGCTGCTGATAACGTCACTACATGAAATCATAAAAATAAAATTTGTCTGTCCTTTTTTTAACGTCAAAAAGACCCCCTGAGTAAGGTTTTATTTTGTGTCCGAAACTGTTAATTCGCCACTGGTTCTCAACCTGTAATTCGCGAATTCCAATGGGTTCACGGAACTGCTTGAATACTATACTTATGCAGAAAAATATGAGCATGTATGTTTAATAATAATTATTTGCAATGGAAATACATATGAGGAAATGCTCAAGAAACGTGAGGAATTTCCCGACGTGGCCGAGATAGTGTTGGAATCAGTATACCTGATCGCTGTCAGTACACCGAAGTTTATTTACCTGGTTCCGTCCGATTCTGTTTTTTAAACGAAATGACCACAAACAGAATATTTTTATATATTTGAATATATGTTTAGTATTTGAATGTTAATATTTTTTTTTTGCCATATTTATCGTAACGAAAATTTAAAAAAAAAATTTTTTTTAATATGTTTTTCAACAATATAATGACATTTATTTATTTTTCGAATCTTAGTCTGTAAATTTATTAATTTAAATTGCCAAATTAGTCATACCATTAACAGAAAATTCGGTATGTGGCCTCAAAATTATATTAGCCTGAACCTAAGAGTGTGGGTGTTGACTTCGCCCTCTAAAATTCCAAATTCAGCACCGAGCATACATATGTAATATCAAAAGACCTGGGTTGGGTTTCCGTTTACGACGAATTGAGATTTTGCAATAAAATTTAAAGTCAAATGCTCTAAAACTCTTTTTTGAATGCTTAAAAAGTATATTATGCATAGTGACAGAGCCGAATTACCAATTGGCCCAAAGTGGTTTCGAATCCGTGACCAAGGCATTTTGGTACTCTGCGAGGAATATGAATAAACGGAGAAATATATAAACTATGCTGCCAATTTTTAATCAAAACCGTTTTCTGGATATTTATTACTCCGAATACTTTGCCTTTTGTATGTACTGCCTTGTAGTATCAGCTGCTACAGGTGAAACACTATTCTCCAAACTAGAAAATGAGTTTAGATTTAGTATGTTACGCAAAACTGCATGAATTGTTTCTCAGTTTTATGAGAAATAGTAGATAAGTGAAAATGGAAGTTTGAAATCATTTTAACTTTTCTAAATGCTCTTAATTTTTTTTATAATATTCATTATTTTCAAAGAAACACAGCAAAATAAAATTTAAAAAATTAATTTATGGAATTGATTAATTTAAATATAATTTTAGTTTTCCATAAATGCTTTATTTTACAATGTTATAACTGTTATAAAAATGGCTAAAAAGTAAACCCTAATAGCAGTATCAACGAGTTTGGGAAGTGAAAATACAATGCTGTGTTTTTGCTGTTATTTTATCTTGAGGAAGGAGGATATTTCTTGCCTCGACAACCGGTTGATACCTTTACTAATTTGTTTTGTGCTATATTATTAACGATTTTTTTAATATATAGCAAGTATAATAGAATAATTATTTCTCATTTGGAAAAGAATATCAGCAAATAACTGACTGATTTACAATATTTTACAATTAAAAATAATACACATTAATTGTAAAAAATATATATATATTCAGTCTGCAAAACTCAGATGTCCATCATATAAAATATTTCAGATTACGCTAGGGATTCTTAACTTTTGAAAATGTACCACGACCACCTCTCAAAATAAACTTCATATTCAAAGTTCATGCCCCTCATGCAAGTGCTTCAAATGTTCATATCAGTCTGCATTTCTCAAAATTTATGCAATATAAATTTCTGTGAGAAACTCTACACGTATCCGTATCCTCTTCACAAATCTTCTGGAAAGGCGTATTCTACCTGCTAAATATTACACAATTGATAGAAAAGCACATTGTAATTTAAAATGCTATACATTGTACACTTTGCCCTCATACTACAAACTATAAGTCTGATGTGGGCAGCACGTGGCTTTCCCAGCAGTCTTAAACTCATATTTTCTTTATTTCTTTAATAATTCATTAAATTGAGTTTAATTGCAACAAATAACACTAAATTTGCATTTTTAATTCAATTTTTGTTTTTATTTGGTAATTGGACATTTTCCCGATAGCAGAGTAACAAAAATGCAAGAAATCTCAAATATCTTGAGAACGGTTAGTCCTAAAGTATAATGGAGTATGTTATATTCTTTTCCTCGTCAAAAATTATGTATAAAACAAGAATTTAATTGATACATTTCAGCATACGTTGTCTATTTTTTTTTTTAGATTTTGGCGATTTTTGCGGGCCATTTCGTAAAAAAAGGCAGGGTGTTATTTTCCGAATCGTGCCAAAATCTAATCAGCACCAGAGTGTCCCACAAGTAACTCATCTACCAAATATTGTGAAATTTGGTCAATTAGTATTTTAGCATAGGGTGGATATACAAAATTTTTGCGGGCCATTTCGTAAAAAAAAGGTGGGTTCTTCTTTTTCGAATCGTACCAAATTATAATCAGCGGCAGAGTATCCAGCAAGTAACTTATCTACCAAATTTTGTGAAATTTGGTAAATTGGTATTTTAGCTAGAGCGGATAAATGAAATTTTTACTGGCTATTTCGCAAAAAAAAGGCGTGTTCTGTTTTTACGAATCATACCAAAAACTATTGAGCACCAGAGTCACATCCAAGTGACTTGGACCATTAGTTTTTGAGTTAGAGTGGATACATACATTGCACAGACACATACAGACAGACACACACACAGACGTCACGCTAAAAATGTTCTTTTCGTATTCTAGAGGTCTCGAAACGTGTAGATGCGTCGAAAACTCGAGTTGCGATCTTCGACATGATTCCAATACTTCCCCTATACATTACCTTGTATTGCAGGGAAAGTGAAAAAGGGATTAATAAGATTTGACCTTTAAATATATGTCATCATATGTGTGCATTTATTATTGCTTTGCAGTTATATATTTCACGCCTCAATGAGCATCTACCTTGCCGCTAGAAGAACTGACCCTGACAACTCGCGCTATAGCTCAAGCAGCTCAGCATTATTTTATTAATCACTATTGAACATGCGTCAGCAAACCGTAATTAAAACGTGTAATTTTGAATATTAAACTAAAACATTTAAACTTCCAGTAACGAGCTTTAGTTTGAATTTTCTTAGACTTATCTAAAGACGAACCTTTCGCCTAATGACGTCAACGGTCACTATCAGTTTAGAAATAACTCGTTGAGTTCAACACATCCGTTGGTGTTTTTCGAGGCAAATATCCGTGATAAGATGGACTCACTCTCAAGTGACCAGGCGTCAACCTTTCGCCCGAAATAATAACTCGAATATGCAATATACAAACATGGGTTTCTAACATTTATTTTTACTTGTACATAATAAAGACCTGCTGCAAAGATTTACTGTAAATAGAATTACAATTAACCCAAAAGGCAGAAGAAAGTTTGTTGGATATAAGTTGAAAGTTTGTTGGACTAAGAATTTGCCCTTCGATAGATGAAATGCAGCTCACGCAATGACCATAAATGTCTATGTTTGATATAGTACAAAATAAAATTCTTATTAAGGGATTTCACAGCTGCAAGGCCGTACCAAGGGCCAAGCCGACCGCTTGGGGTCTCATGTTTGCAGAGAGCCTCAATATTCTGTGCATTATTTTTATTGGTCTTATTGGTCATTGTTTAAAGACTCATTAGTGCATTATATCCGATCCAACGTTTTCTTGGTTTTTTATCTATTTCTGCATTTTATCATTAGGATTTTTGAATCAGTTTATAGTGTTCTTTACAACATTTCGGCTACAACCTGTTCATCGAATGTAGTTGAGCATATTGAGATCATAATACTATAATTCCCATGGTGCGCTTTGTTATATAATTAGGGCCTGATTATCCATTGGGATAACTTAGTTTAAGACCCGGGAATACTTTGTATCGTACAAAGACCCCCAAAATATTGTTGACCAAGGGGGTCCAAAATTACATTCCTGAACCTAAAGTATAAAGACTAATTTTAGTCTTTTAATTAATTTCTTTTTTTTCAATTTTTTTTCAACTTGCAAAAACAATATAATTAAATTATCGGATAATCGCTTTTTCGGATTTCTGGTTTTCGGATGTGTTACGTTTTACTCTATTTATTGTTCAGATGAGGACTTTTTATGAAAGTTCACTTGGGACCTCAGAAAACATCGGATACGTTACTGAGGTAACTGGGAATACCCCATGTTTCCCAACAGAAAACTTCTCTAATGTTTATGATCCTGTAAACTTATCCTATAGGCCCGGTACACGCATGCAACATTTAATTCAACGTCTTCTCCGTTCAGTCAAAAAGTATCAAACAAAACATTGTGTGTGAATAACAAAAAAAAAAATCTGATGTGGGCAACACATGACTTTCCTTATATAATGCAATGAATTTACTACTTTTACAACTAAAAAAAACGTTATTCTTATAGTAGATACTTATATTCATTCCATGATATTGAATTTTCTTCAATTAGACGTCATTTTCATTGATTTAGCGTCATTTTTATCAATTTGGCGAGATTTTTGTTAATTTGGCAACAATTAAAAATGCCGCCAAGTTGGCGACATTCCGTCAAATTCGTCGCCAAAATCTCTCCAAGCGTTTAACGGAGAAATAAGTTATTCTTACAGAAGATAAATGACTATTGGCGTTCAAATACAAAAGTATTACACAAAGTATCTTTTTTCATGAATGGAACGAGCTAGATCCACGAGAAGGATGTCACCAAATTTACCGCATGGTATTACATATGAAAAGTGAAGATGTTTCTCAATGGGAAATATATATATGTTTTATTTTATATAACTTTTTCATAGTTTTTTTGAAAAATGTACAATATCTCGAGAACGGTTCATCTTAGAGTTCTAAAATTTATGCCAATCGTTTTCTAATGAAAAATTACATAAGAAATGTCTATTTGTGTAACTTTATGAGCGGTTTTGATTTTTTGACGATTATTTCAAAATTTCATTCGAAAATTTAGGGGGGTTCTGAACATTCGATTGCGTATAAAAACAATAGACTTCCAGTGTTTACGGATTGCGATTTTTGTACCAAATTTCGTTTGAATCGGTCCATTCGTTCGTCAGTTATCGTCTCCACAGACTCACTGACACACACACACACACACATACTTTCACACACACACACACAGACATCACTCCAAAAATGTTTGATTCGTGATCAGGGATGCTTGAAACGTGCTCTCCCGTCGAAAACTCGAATTCGAATTTTCGACCCCGTCACAATACTTTCCTTATACATTATGTATATAAGGAAAGTAAAAAGTTTTTAATAAATTGAACGCAGACGGAGGAACCCTTAGATTACATATAAAACGAGTTTAGTTTACTATGAAAATGACAGATTCTTTCAACGTCTACATGTTGTTAGAAATCTTAAAGTAATGGCTCATGTGGTGTAATAGCCCTTCTTATGCAACTCCCTTTTTTCAGAATCTCTGAAGTGAGTAACGCATATACGTATCCTCATCCATTCTCAAAATAGCTATGACAATCTTCAAGGTCAGTGTATAATTAACGAAGTAAATTTACATGGAAATACCTTTAAAGCAAGCACCTTCTGCCATGGGTGCCCATAGGGGGGAGAAAGGGGAGCACTTTCTACCCCCTGGGCGTCCAAGGTCACAAATGTGGCATTAAGCTAGTTGATGTTGTACGTCTAGATTAAAGAATCTATCCTTCATTATATGAAATTTAGCTCGTGAAAAATCACACGAATGTTTGTGTTTGCGATAATGCAGAAAATCTCTATAAGAAGTTTGTTGATTAGAAACACTATGTGTTTTCCGACAGAAAAACTTTTATAATCTTTATCAACACGTTAACTTTTCTTTATAATGAAGGGAACTTCAGAAAGTTTGTAACAATGTACAGATTGTGCTGAAAACAGAAATAAAATCCATTCTCTTTTATAAAATAAAAATACAGCTTTTATCGCACATAATGATTATACTACAGCACCAGGAAATATGAATATACAATGAATACAACAATAAGTTGAAACCTGTCCATAAGGCACAGATCTTAATGAAAATATCTCTTTTCATCTAGTTCTGAGGATAAAGAAAGTTATTTATAATAACACTACATTTAGGTAACACAACAACTGCCTGTACCAGACTCAAAATGCCACTCGGTCAGAAGACCACATACTGCAATGTTTAACAATATAATTTCCAATATAAATGTCGTCTCCTGAAAATAATTATTTTATTTCGAGATTCATGTTGTTTAAAATGCAATGGAAATAATCAATAACTCTTATTATTTATGTTTCTTCAATTGAAGCATGACATACAGATGATACTATGAGTTACTTAATGAAAAGGGCAATATTTCCTTAAGTGAAACATAATTTTTTTAATTTTTTTACAGTAGATGCATATTAATTTTTTGTGAATAGGATATTGTGTATTTTCTCACATTTAACTTATAATAAAACTAAAAAAATTTAGTACGAAAATCATCTGAAAAAAAAGCAAGTTGCTTTTATTGTCAAAGCTGCAATTTCTAACAGATTGTTCTTGATCAATGAAATAGGTTACTAAATTATTTACACGGGTGTCATCCTCAGATTTTGAATGCACTTTCAATTATTGTTCCTATTATTAGTATTTATGTTCCTATTATTATTAAGAGTAGAGCATATCAGGCATCTACTGAAAAGTTCTGCAGATTAAATCTCGCTACTAATTTTGCTGTTAACACATTTTGTAAACTTTTTAAAACTTATTGTTGTGACCTTGACATCTTTTTTTATGTCTTATGTTATTACCAGGGTTAAACGAACTACTACTTGTTCATTTTAAACACAGTTCACTTTTCCGCTTCCGCATGCTATTTACACTAATTTTTATAAATTTTAGATAATGCAAATGATTAAATCAATAAGGAAATTGTGACAAAACCAGTGAGATACTAGACCGAAAGTGAGGTTTATCGTTAGATTATAGATTATTATAAAAAAGTTACAAAAACAAGAAAAAGATAATGAATAAAAATTTAAATTAAAAAATTGCTTTGATTCAGTTTTTTTTTTCTTTTTTTTTACTTTCCTTACGTACATAATATAATGAATGTAATTAATTAAAGAATTGGCAATGATGAGGGAATATAGGTGTTGTTGTTGTTGTTGTTGAGACCCAGACCGTCTGACCTACCAGAAAGGTGTAAGGTAACTGTTTGGAAGGGAATATATGTGTGACATAATTTTCCATATAAACTATTGTTTGAACGTATACTATTATTATTTCCGTGCGAACTATTATCAAATAACCCAAAACATTTCTAATACAGGATATGAAAAAAGTCTACACATTAAATTTTAAAACTATATGATGAGCAAAGAATTGAAATAGTAGATTTTTTTTTTCAGATGGTGACATAATCGGGAGGATTGTTATTAAAAAGTGTGAAGAATCGGCAAAAGATAAGACTACATTATCCTTATCTGGCTGACATCTGACAATGGAAGGTTAGAAAAGCTAGTTGATTTATGTTGGGAAGGTTGATGATAAATGCTGGGACCATGTAGTAGTGATGAAATGTGGCCACTAAGAGTTTCAATTTGGTTCTTTATAGAATATTGCATTATTCACATATAATACACATATAGAAACCTCAAGCAGAAGCACTTCTTATAACTCTTCCAAGATTAGCTATAATACTTATATAAGGAGGAGGCATTTCTTCATAAGTCTTCGAATCGCTATTTCCTTTGTGAATATCACTTTTTCCAGGAGCGAGATTAGTGGAAGAATTGGCAATCACGGTAACATAATCTGGAGGATTGTCATCAAGTTGATCAACAAAAGATAAATTTACATTGCCCCTATCTGGTCTCTGAGATCCTTGGATGGCTAGTTGATCCATGTTGGATAGGAAATACTTCACAATGCCGTAATAGATGCAGCGCACCAAAAACCCAGCAGCAATCCCACCAACGAAGGCCATTCCAATTAGTAAAGCAATCTGCTGGTTGTTCGAACTGTGTTGCCTTGTCAGAAGGATGAGTGTTTTGTTATGGAAAATCATATTGGCCACAGGGAATTTGCCAGAAAATGCTTCTGTGGGGAGGAAGGCTTCTTTAAGTCCACCTGAAATGCAAAACAAAAATTCCGAATATTATAGATATTTATTAGAAAAAATGAGTAATCAAAATAAAAAAGGTATAGTATAGCAAGGCGTAGATTTACATATAAAAATACATTTTATGACACTGCATTGACAGTTTAAACAATTTTACTTACTTAAAACCTTAACAACTTTAGGTTAATTTTACTACCCTAAGATGTATTTCCATGTCGTTACTTGAAAGACAAACACATAAAGCACTCCAAAGAAATAATACTGAGCAACCAATGTAAGTAAGTTAACATTAGTTTTAGCAAATATTTTTCCAAATTATATTTTTTACTGTGTTTAATTGATTGATGCAAGGAATGCTACATACGCATTACTGCGTCAACATTTTGGACTGATATGTTGACCAAACATTGTAATTGCTTTACGAACATGACCCGAGGTGTTTTTATTATTCAGATTTACGTGTGAAAATAATTTTGTATACCAAGAAGAGTCTTACACTTTATTTTAGATCTTATACTTTATTTTACTTTTATAGGAAATAAAATAAGTGATATCCTAAAAAATATTAATCAGAAGAAGATACTTAGCTAAACCATTTCAAATTTTGTACCATGTCAATTATATTTGAATGTTATTCCGGTCAATGAACTCTAAAATAAAAATACATCATTATCATTAGAATATACATATATTTCAATTCACGGGCAATTACATAAGGTAAAATCTGTCAACATTTTATAAATTTCAATTTTCATATGACTTCTTGATAAATGAATTTGAAGAAACAAATAATGCATGACGAACAGTTTGAACCAGGATTCTAAACTTATCGGCATTTATTTTTAAATGAAAACTTGCGCATAAAAGAATTGTTTGTGCTATATAATTAACTGTTATAATTATATATATATATATATATATATATATATATATATATATATATATATATAAACAAAAATTTGATAAAAAAATTTCGCCCACTTATTATTTGATCTTGGTCACAGTCAATGAGATTCAAGCATTCATCGATTGCAATGATCGTAACAAATATAGTCTGCAACCATTATAATATCATTGATTGGGGGAATGGAAAAAAGTAAAATGCCATTTTTTTTAAGTGTTTAGTTTTTAAGATTGAATAGAACCGAAAGCCAAACAACAGTTTTACTATTTAGTAAGGAAAAAAAAATTCCATGAGAGCAGAAATTTCAACGGTTATTTGAGTGACGTCACACTTGCTGAAAATCCAAGCATTGAATCTTTAAATTGTGTTTCTGTGGTTTTCCGGGAGAAACTGAGAGGTGTGTGGAAACACATTTAATAGTTCCACTTAAAACTTCGCTAAAAATGTATAAATAATGTATGTTAAAATAATGTTCGAATGTTTGAATGCAAAGTTATCACTCCGAATTCACGTAAAAGATTAGATTTGTGTGAATCTTTAATTCGTGGAAAGACCAATTTAAAAATAAATGTGATATCAAATGCCAAAGAACGTGTTAGTTGGGGTATTTTCAAAAAGTGTCTTAATTATGAACTTATTGTTTTATGAACATCGGTCAAAGCTCGGTGGAAAGGGCGAATTGCTTAATTGCTGAAATTGCTTGATACCATTTTCAATCACTTAAGAACCGATTTGTATTAAAATCGCTCAAAATTAAGCTTCATTAATTAAGTCAAAAATTGAAATTTTTTAAAAAATCTGGTCTTAGATGCAATGTTGTCTGAACTCAAGAACTCCTGTACCGAATATCATTGCTGTTTGTAACTTCGATTTTCCACTTCGCAACCCACAAACTACGGAGTATTTTCACAAGTGCTTCTGTTGAAGAAAAACACTTTAATAGCACTAAATACATGCTTAACTCATCTTCTACCAAACTGTCTCTTCTATCTCATGAAACTTGCACATTCAAATACAATATGAGATATTTTTAAACAAATTTTAATATATACAAATAGAAGGTATACCGGTCATATAATTAAAAAGTTTTCAAAACATTATCTCCCATCTGCTTGCTCACAGGCAGCATTTGGGATCCTACTATCTGCGGACAAATAAAAGCCATGCACCTCTCCCAATCAATATTATTATTTCCTATACGATTCCCTATCAAAACATACATAATATATCATCCCTTTACAAAACAACATAAACGCAATTCATTTACGACCCCTTAACAAAACGTATCTATCCCACAAACAGTGAAACTCACTCAAATTTGAATTATATATATTAAATTAATAATTCCCATAAAGCGAAAGGGATTATCAATGAAATGGAACCAATATGTTTCTTTTCGGACTTTTTAGCCGGGAAGGCGAATGAATTTTTTTTTTTTTTTGGGGGGGGGGGGGGGGGGTACAGGCTTTCTATTGCCCTATATAAATATATCTACATTCTGTCACATAAATAGAAACAATGTTAACATAAAATGTCTCCAGGGGACTTCTCCCCCCCCCCCCCCCCTCATGTATGCTTGAAAGAAACACTTCACTGCGCGTCATTTTATGAATTTGGGGAAATTTTCGTATTATTACAGATATTTTGATCAAATTGGCTAAATTTACGTTAATTTGGCGAAATTTTGATCAAGTTGGCAACAAGTTGGAAAAGTAGCCACGTTTGTTGCCAAGTGGGACAGTCGAACTGACAGACCACCGAAACATCATCACAATTTATTTTATTGATTTTGTGCCAGTTTTATCAATTTAGCGGCATTTTTATCAATTTAGCTACATTTCCGTCAATTTGGTAATTTAAAAAAGTCCCCAATTTTGTGATACCCCTTCAAATTTTCCAATTGTTACAAAAGGATTTAAATTGAACTTAAGTTTGTAAAATATTGAATTTTCGTCAATTACGCGTTCTTTCCCCATTAATCTAGTGTCATTCTATCAATTTGACGACATTTTCGTTATATTTGGCGATATTTTGTTCAATTTGGTGACATTCTTGGCGTCAAATTTGTCGCCAAATGAGACGGTCGGACTAACAGACAGGCCCTTCTGGAATATTGTTATAATACTATCCCCTGACTAAACACAATTCATTTCATTGATTCAGCGTCATTTCTAATACTTTCCAACATAGTTGAAAAGTGTTTATTACTTTGTTCATTCTGTTTATTACTTTGTTCACATGATAACTGCCGTAAAAATGACTTTATCAAAATAAAATTTTATTATGTTATTATGATGTTGAGACGGCCTGTGAGATGTCTGGGAATGAAAATGAATACTATCAATATCACCCAATTCGTTTCGGATTTAACTCGGGTTGAAAAAATGAAATACATTGAACCCTATGGGACATAAATTTTCAAACATTTTTTAAGCGGAGTTAAATTTTACAAATTGCTTCGAAAATTAAAAAAAATATATTCAAATCATCACGTAAAATGTGTAAAAAAAAATTCAGCAAAGTGTGTTAAGTAGCTTTTAAATAAAAATGGCAATGATTACACCCCTATTATATGAAGAGATCGGGACTAATTTCAAAATAAAATATGACATCCATTTTTTTCCTAGTGTAAAAATTGCGACGTTTAACGATCTCTTAAATTTATATTTAGTGTTGCATCCGTCATTTCAAAAAGGCACGTGCACCGGAAGGAAGAAGTAGTACTGGATCGTAAATAAAAGCTACAGTTAGAATGAGAAAGATATAAAAGATAATGTGAAATGGCGGAAAACAACATGGGACGTCTACCTGCAAGGATAATCTAAATTAAATTTTCTCTTTCGCGATCTCATTTCTAACTCTTTACAACATAGTTGAAAAGTGTTTATGGCTTTATTCATATTGTCTGTCTGTCTGTCTGTTCGTTCGCACGATAATTGCCGTAAAAATGAAATTTTAGTATGTTGTTGAGACGGTCTGTGGGACATAAGGGAATGTAAATGAATAATATCACCCAATTAGTTTTGGATTGAACCCGAGTTGAAAAAATGAAATGCACTGAACCCTATGGGACCTAATTTTTCAAACATTTTTTAAGTGAAGTTAAAATTCACGAATTGACTTGAAAATTTTAGAAAATATTCAAATTATCTCATAAAATATATAAAAATATTTCAGCAAGATATGTTCTGTAGTTTTTAAATAAAAATTAAAATAATGATTACACTCATATAATATGTGTCCGACCGTCCAAATAGTTGCTCATGTCCACTGGATGAGTCGGACGGTCTGGATTTCAACACTCATATCATATGGTCCAACTGGTTGTAATATTGCACCCATAATATTACACCCATATAATATGGTTATAATATTACACCCATATAATATGGTCCAACTGGTTGCTCAAGTCCTCGGACGAGTCGGACGGTCTGGGTCTTCAACCCATATAATATGAAAAGATCACGTGACCCACTTCAAAATAAAATATGGCATCTATCTTTTTTTCCCAGTGTAAAAATCGTGATTTTTAAAGTTATTTTAAATTTATATTTAGTGTTGCATCCCTCCTAAAACCGCTTTATGTTTGCGTATTTTCAGTGCATCCCTATATTATGCACCAACGCAATTACAATATTTTTAAGTTTAAATGATCAACAAACTTTGATTATTTCTACAAGGAAACCTAACATTAATGGAAGCAAAATGTAAACAAGTGATTGTAAGATGAGTTGCATATTACAGTTCCTTTATAAAGTAGGTCCCTTTATCTACATACACAGCGGCTCTAAAATATCCGTATCTAGGACAACACTCAGTGGTTAGTGCTAAATTGAGTGAGGAGCAGGAATCCAGGTATTTTGGAAATTTTCATGGAAATAATCTAATTTATGTATTTTATACGTGTTCGTTCTAATTTTGAGTTTTTGTGTAGTTGCAACTTACAAAAAGCATTTCTGAATAATCGTTTTATTGGAAAAACTTTTTCAAAATAACCCGTTTTTTTCACGCCCAGAAAAATCCAGCCCCGTTAAATTTTATCATGTACTTAATACTATAAGTGTGAAAACTGCCAGCCTTCTAGGCGACTTTAAAAGGGACTGGAAAAAAAAACACGTTAGATGATTATTATATAGATATTATATAGATATACAATTATTATATAGATATACAAAATTAATTTAACTTTCCATTATACAATTACTTTTCAACTCATATTAAGAAAATTCCATAATTTAAATAATTTCCTCTGGATCCCACAAACCGCCCTAAATTTTACATGCTTCAACTAACAGACTCAGCATTTTGAATTTACAATTAATAATTTTACTTTTTCATGAAACACGTTTTTTTTTTTTTTTTTTTTTTTTTCAGTGCGAAACGCAACACATATTTTCGATTAATGTAATACTAAAAATCCCCTTCCTTCAAAATTTTCATTTTTTCTTCAAAATTCCCATATTCTTCAAAATTTCTTTCCCCCAAAATAACCTGGTTTCGCGGGCCAAAACCTTTGAAAACCAATTAACTATGGAATAGGAAAAATTCACAAATAACAATACTAAACTCACCCATTTCGAGAATAAAGACAGAGACGCTAAATTTCACTTCATTCCTGGAAAATGCCACAGCCTAAAAAATAAAAATAAATAAATCCCGCTTCTCCTCGCAGTTTTCTTAATCACCTAGGAAAGATAGAATCGTGAGCATATGTTAACACTTCCAGAAGCTACAAAGGCCATTTTTGCATCAGGTAGGCGATAAGCGTTATCATCACAGGTCCGCTATCTGTTTTAAAACAATCTTTACAGTCATAACCTCAACAGTGATTTTATTCATCGAAACTGGTCTGAAGCAGGTGTAATATTTTATTGCCGCGATTACCCCATTCGGTAGGAGCTATAAAATTTCAGTTTATTGCCGAAATTTGGAAGCAGTTCTCCGATAACGATCTAAATACTCGGATCCAGTGGCGTATTAACAATTTTAGGAGGTCCTTCACTAAATCTCATTCGGGATCTTATGACGTTATGTATTTTTCTAACGTTAAAATATTTGAAGACCCTCCCCAGAGACCCATTCCGTTTCAGTATCAAAATTGTACATTGGTGTGCATTATTCATTTGACCATTCTGATATCTTCAGAGCATTTCCTATTGGAGTACTCTGAATCTCTTATCCTTTGTACTATGGAACACCCCCGTAGCTCCACCCTAATTCTATCCAACGTGCACAGCTACGATCCCCTTTGATCCCTATCATGTCTTATTTTTTTTTATTTATTTTTTTATTTTACCCTATCACGTTAACTTCACTTTTCTATAATTTCCCTAAATTTTTTTAATTTGATCGGAGATTAAAGCAAACCCTTCGAATTTGCTAGGCGCTTCAAATTGTATCCCTTGAGATCTTGAGATTATTCATTTGAAAAACGTTTTCAGTAAAACCTCTTTAACACACACTTTCGAATATCGGACACCTCCGATTTATACGCATTATTTTTAATTTCCAGCCCTCGAAGTGCACCAGGTTCTGTGTATATATCTACAAATATCAGGTCCTCTGAATAATGAATGAACAATTATTTTGATCGTTTAAAACTCATTTGATAAAACATGATTTTAATGCGTAAATATGCACTTTTAATCATGCATTCAGAAATGCATTTCAATCACAATTCTATTGCTAATGAAACAAAAGTAGAATTATTTAGTGATAATTTTGAGAGTGGCTACGGCACTATTGTTAATTACCTACTGTAAAATGATCGATGTATACTAATATACTATAAAGCCTAAGAATGAGTCTTAGACAGAAGAATAGTTCTCATAGTAGATCCTGTCATAAATGCGTAATAAACTACAGAATGAAAATGAAGCATGTGTGACAGCAGCCGACTCTACTCCTGCCAAAGACATCGATCGAAGATGCTAGGAATCAGTACCCGAATTATAAGTTCGGAGTCGAAGCTAGCTTTTGCTCTAACCTTATAATGTCGATCTTGTAACCACGGGGTTCCGAGTTCGGGTCTGGCTCAGGACTAGCAACATCGATTCCTACTCATTCTTGTCTAATAAAAATTCCAAATCACACTTTTTACTTTCCTTATATACATAATGTATAAGGAAAGTATTGTGACGGGGTCGAAAATTCGAATTCGAGTTTTCGACGGGAGAGCACGTTTCAAGCATCCCTGATCACGAATCAAACATTTTTGAAGTGATGTCTGTGTGTGTGTATGTGTGTGTGTGTGTGTGTGTGAAAGTATGTGTGTGTGTCAGTGAGTCTGTGGAGACGATAACTGACGAACGAATGGACCGATTCGAACCAAATTTGGTACAAAAATCACAATCCGTAAACACTGGAAGCCTATTGCTTTTATATGCAATCGAATGTTAAGAACCCCCCTAAATTTTCGAATGAAATTTTGAAAAAATCGTCAAAAAATCAAAACCACTAATAAAATTACGCAAATAGACATTTCTTATGTAATTTTTCATTAGGAAACGATTGACATAAATTTTAGAACGCTAACATGAACTGTTCTCGAGATATTGTTCATTTTTTAAAAAAAAATTATCAAAAAGTCATATAAAAAAAAATTCCTATTGAGAAACATGTTCACTTTCATATGTAATACCATGCGATAAATTGTGTTACATCATTCTCGTGGAACTAGCTCATTCCATTCATGAAAAATTATACTTTTAGTAATACTTTTGTGTTTGAACGCCAATAATCATTTATCTGCTGTAAGAATAACTTATTTCTTAGTGCATAACGCTTGGCGAGATTTTGGCGACGAATTTGGCGGAATGTCGCCAACTTGGCGACTTTCTGAAATGCTGCCAAATTAACGAAAATATCGCCAAATGGATAAAAATGACGACTAATTGTCGAAAATTTAATATCTTGGAAAGAATATTAGTATCTACTATAAGAAAAACCTACTTTTTTTTACTGTAAAAGTAGTAAATTAATTACATTATATAAGGAAAGTCATGTGTTGCCCACATCAGATTTTTTACACATATAATCAAGATTCTGTAAAACGTTCCAAAAATTAGCCTTGGACTTTACAACTCCAAGTTTAAATTTCTATAATTTAAAAAATATTTATTTTTTTTTATATTAAACTTTGAGGGTTAGATCATTATAAGTATTCGACGAAATGATATTTGAAGAATTGAGAACTATGAAATTTTCGGTTTTGCAACTTGCATGTTTTTTGAAGACGCAACTGCTCATATTCTATATTGTTTAAGTCAATTTGTATTATCGTTAGCATAAAAAAGAGAGTTTTTGTTTACGATATTCTTTTAAATATTTTTGTAAAACATTTATTTTGAAGTTGGTAACAGTATATCACTGTCCCACCAGAGTTCAGTAACGAACTCAGGCAGTGAAACATTAATTTACAGCATATTCCCAAATTGTAGAAAAATAGGTTAAATTTTACAGTACTTATCGTAGGACAAAATGTATATTAGTAAAGGAGGCAAATTGCGAGCAGTTTTTATCTGAACACGTTCAGTAACAAACTCCGCATGTAAAACATTAATTTACTTCATATATCCAAACATTAGCACATCAAATGTAAGCTTAATTACTTTGCTCCCTTGCTTCATTTATTACTTTCCTTATATATATAATGTATAAGGAAAGTATTGTGACGGGGTCGAAAATTCGAATTCGAGTTTTGGACGGGAGAGCACGTTTCAAGCATCCCTGATCACGAATCAAACATTTTTGAAGTGATGTCTGTGTGTGTGTGTGAAAGTATGTGTGTGTGTGTGTGTGTCAGTGAGTCTGTGGAGACGATAACTGACGAACGAATGGACCGATTTGAACCAAATTTGATACAAAAATCAAAATCCGTAAACACTGGAAGCCTATTGTTTTTATACGCAATCGAATGCTCAGAACACCCCTAAATTTTCGAATGAAATTTTGAAAAAATCGTCAAAAAATCAAAACCACTAATAAAGTTACGCAAATAAACATTTCTTATGTAATTTTTCATTAGAAAACGATTGACATAAATTTTAGAACGCTAACATGAACCGTTCTCGAGATATTGTACATTTTTCAAAAAAATTATCAAAAAGTCATATAAAATTAAAAAAAAATATTTCCTATTGAGAAACATGGTTACTTTTCATATGTAATATCATGCGATAAATTGAGTGACATCATTCTCATGGATCTAGCTCGTTCCATTCACGAAAAAAGATACTTTGAATAATACTTTTGTATTTGAACGCCAATAGGCATTTATCTGCTGTAATAATAACTTATTTCTTAGTGCATAACGCTTGGCGAGAATTTGGCAGAATGTCGTCAACTTGGCGACTTTTTGAAATGTTGCCAAATTAACGAAAATCTCGCCAAATAGATAAAAACGACGCTAAATCAATGAAAATGACGACTAATTGTCGAAAATTCAATATCTTGGAAAGAATATTAGTATCTACTATAAGAAAAACCTATTTTTTACTGTAAAAGTAGTAAATTCATTACATTATATAAGGAAAGTCATGTGGTACCCACATCAGATTTTCTTGTATTCAGAATTGTAAATAGTTTAAACGTGTTTGTGTAAAGCTTGAGGTTTACCAGATTTAAATTAAAATATTTTTATAAATCTAAAGAAAGAATTCGATAATGATTAGCAAGAAGAGTAGAAAACTCGTAAATTAGTTTATTCAATCAAAGTTTCCAATAGTTCCTTTTTTTTCACTACCCACATGGCTCAAAATCGAATCCACTATATGATTCCCTAAAGCAGAGAAATGTTCACACTTACAAGTGACAGAGTTGTCAATTCAATTTGTTAACAACCGATTTTCGGAAAAATTTATAACGATTGACAAGTACACACATGTACACATGCACAAATTTTTGCAAGTCCAGCATTTTGGTAACATTTGTGGCAGATTTATAATTTTGATGGCCACAGAAAATTTATAAAAAAAAAATAAATAAATTGATTATGGCAAAAATATAAGATGTCTCTCAAAAGTTAAGCACGCGACAGTAAATACGACATAACTCAAAAAGTTCTACTTTGATAGCCTTCAAATTTCACAAAAGGTAGTCAATTGGTGAACACATGCAGGTCAGTGCGATATTACAGCTCATACCATAACCCTACAACGACTGAAGGCGTGGTGTTCAACGATGTTATTAGAATGGTTGTGTGTTCCTCATTCTCTCCACACCTTTACACTTTTATTGTCTGAATCTATATCAAATCGTGATTCTTCTATAAAGGGTACATTAATCAGATCATTGCACTTCTGTAAAAGTCGCATGCTGACGATACCACTTTAATCGTGCTCCTCTGGCGTTAGCACTCAAGCGATACAAACTTGTGGTACCTGGGAAGGGGCATAAAGTCCTTTGACATGTAGCCTTTGCCCCACAATAATGGCAGTTATCGACTTCCTTGTTATTGTGGTAGCTATTAATAGGAGAGCTGGTGCTGAAGTTCGGCGATTGCACTTGGATTGCAATTGCGATGTACTGCTCCAGAGGATGTTATAGTTGTAGTCCTAGGAGACCTATCTCCACATAACTGTCCCACTTGTTTGAAATTGTTTTCATAAAAGAGGCATGACAGAATGGTCCACACAAGAAAAATTGATGACTTCCTTAATGGACTGTCATGCCCCAGGTCTCCCAACAGCAAGCCAGCTTTGAGAATCTTCCAAACGTATTTTTTGTGTCATAACAAAGATAATCTAATCTAAAATCAGCCCTAACAAAAGCTTTTGAGCATTGAAACGCTTAGGTGCAAACGAATCGTTTACATCTCACATCTAATTTTCATATTGTTGGAGAAGCAAATTGCTGTTGGGCACATTATTTGATATTTGCATATTCCCATCGACAACAATAAGTTTCACCCAATAAGATCCGTGGATGCGTTCGCTATTTAAGAATGTGCATAATTAACTTGCATGCTTAACTTTTGCATGCTTAACTTTTGGAAGGCAGTGTACTTCGCTTTATAAAGTAAAGGCTGGAGAATCAGAATTTGAAATATCTTAAGCACGGTTATGTACGACTTTTTTTTAACACTTTTCCTTAAAAATGAGTGAAAGTCGTATAAAAGCCATATTCAAAGAATCCAAAATATTCCAGTTGGTAACACGTCTATTTAAACTTGAATAAAACTCAAGGACATAACATTTAAAATATGAAGGTCATTTATTGAACGTCCTAACAGACGTACAAAATAGTTATAAAAGTCAGAAGCGCTTTCAAGCGTATAAGCGCCCTTCATCAGTGGCAACACAAGATGTAAGACATTCAATCGTTCATGTATAGCGACCAGAAACACGGCAAAATTTGCATAAATAAAATGGTAATGTACAAAGCTACTAATTAATAATAAATCTCTAAAATCCAAATAAACAAACATGCACCGATAATTTAAAGTCGGTCAATTACAAGCAAAATACAAATATGACAAAACTATAAGCCCGAAAATTCAAAAAATTTTAAAAGGAAGTCAAAGGTATTTGTGGAGAGGCTTGAATCAGGTGCTGCCCTACTATTGGTGCGAAGGGGTGGGTCTCCCGCACCAGGGCGGCACACTTGAAGGGACGGCACTTCGAAGGACGGAGAAAAAAAAATATAAGGCATATTACCAAAGGAAGATTTCGAATGGATCAATAGAGACTGGCTTGTATATTCAGCTTCTAAGAATTGTGTTTTTTTATTTCCTTGCAGATTTTTGCAAACATTAATTCTCCTTTAGAACAAGAAGGATTTTCTGACTGGTAACATTTATCCAGACGTTTAAGTCAACATGAAAAAAGTATCCATCATATTGAATACATTACTAAGTTCGTTGACTTCAAACGGCGTTTGAGCAAAGACTGTCGATTTTGATATGGAAAAATTGATTAACGAAGAAAAGGCACGCTGGCAGGAGGTTCTTTTCAGAATAGTGCAAAGGATTAAATTTTTAGCGCAACAAAATTTGGCTTTCAGAGGTAACAGTGAAAAGCTTTTTCAGGAACACAATGTCAATTTTTTAAAAGTAATTGAAATGCTGTCAAAATTTGATCTTTTTATTGCTGAACACGTCCAGCGTGTTCAAAAAAATGAAAAACATTCTCCCCACTACCTGGGACATAGCATTCAAAATGAAATAATACATTTATTATCTTCTGAAATAAAATCATCTATCGTAAAACTTATAAAAGGCAACAAGTATTATTCCTTAATTTTATATTGTACTCCGGATTTTAGTCGTCAAGAGCAGATAGCTGTAGTTATTAGATTTGTTATGTTCAACAATGTAAAAAATAAAGTTGAAATAAAAGAGCATTTTCCTGGCTTTTGCAAAATTGTAGATGTAACCGGTACTGATCTAACTTCTTTCATCACTGATCATTTGGCGGAAAATGATCTCAAAATGGAAACTATTCGAGGACAGAGTTACGACAATGGCACGAACATGAGAGGGAAAAACATTGGATTGCAAACTTAGATTTTGCAGAAAAGCTTTTTATGTTCCATGTTCCGCTCATTCGTTTAATCTGGTGATTAACGATGCTGCAAAAGTAAGTTATCAGGTAGTTGACTTTTTTAGTATAATACAACGTTTATTTATCTATTTCTCCTCTTCGACTAAAAGATGAGAAATTTTAACTCACAATATATCAAGATTTACCGGGAAAGTCGGATTCAGGCAATAAAACCTTTACGATTTGGAAGTATGTGATAGCTTATCACAAATACTCGATGATGGTACATTTGAGCTACCTACAAAGCACGAGACTCACTGTTTGTTAGAAAAATTAGAATCTTTCACTTTCGTATTTTCTATTGTTATATGGTATGGAGTGTTATCGCAGGTTAACGCTGTCTCCCAAATTATGCAAAGACCGAACGCAGATATATCAACCTGCATTGAGCATGTAGATTGTCTTAAAAAATTTCTTATTGGCTACCGAGACAACTTTGAAGACATTGCAAGCATCGCATCTGAAGTTGCCATGTTTTGTGATATAGAAGCTGTTTTTCCTTCTGAACAATTTCGGCGCAGAAGAAAAAAGAATAAAAAACTTTGACTATGAACAGGAAGATGAAAATGTGAATGATCCTACAGATAATTTCCAAATAAATTTTTTTTTTTGTTATAATTGATACAGCTTTAAATTCCATTGAAAACAGATTTGACTTACTTCAAAATCATAATGCACTATTTGGTGTTTTGTTCAATTTTGAAACGATATTGCACTTGAAAATCAAAGCTTTTGAAACTGGTTTTGGATCTTGAATCTAAACTAAGTGATAAAACTGATATAAACTGCCCTAAAGACATAAATGGTACGGAACTTGCAGATGAACTTAGTATAATTACCAGTTTTTGAAAACAGAAACTTCGCCATAAGACGTCCTACAATACATTTATAAGTATGGATTGACAGGAACTTTTCCCCAACGTTTCAATAGCATTAAGAACCTTATTAACGCTTCCTACATCAGTTGCTACTGGAGAAAGGTCTTTTTCAAAACTAAGACTGATAAAAAAAACTATTTAAGATCAACAATGGGGCAAGAAAGTCTTTCTGACTTAGTCTTAATATCAATTGAGCATGAAATGTGTGATAATTTGGATATAAAAAAAATACTAGAAAATTTTGCTAATGTAAAGGAAAAAAGATAAAATTTTGTTAAACATTTCTGTCTCTTATCGTTTTCTGTAATAAAAAATAATTATTTTTTTTTTTTTAATTTGTTTCCGATAAACTGAAGAGGTGTGTTCAATCCCTTTGTTCCAGAGAAAAATAAGTTCTTAGTCGGGGTGGCAAATTTTTTTTTGAACCAGGGCGGCAAATGGCCTGGGGCCGGCACTGGCTTGAATTGCATATAATCGAGAATGAGTCGCCAAGCAAAACTTAAAATTTGAATGGGATCAAAATTACAAATCGAAATACGGTAAATATAAACGAAAAGGGATTCATAAAGAAGATTACGAGGGTTATTGCAACGGAATAAAAGAAAAGTTTTTTCAAAAACAGACAGAAAATTATCATTTACGACATACTGAGCAAGAGCAGTGGAAAGTTTACCGTTCTTGACATGCCGAGCGTGTTCCCCTCAACCGATGCCAATAGTACGTTTAGTACTATTTTCATTATTTAGTATATTTTTAAGTGCAATTTCAAGAGGTGAAATGATATTACCAAAACTCAAATAAATAGAGAATCCGCCTAATCGGGGCGTTTCAGAAAGTAGGTTCGTGCTCCTGTTGTTGATAACATCTACATACCGGTTTCGCGTTTTAAGCGAGTTCTGTGAGTATGATTTTGCCCATGAAAGCCTGAGGTAAAACTTGATGAAATTTGTTGCAGACTGCGAGGTAAAACTAAATTTGTTGATCTTCAAGAGGGTCGCAAAATTGCAACACATAGCAAGCTATAGGGGCGCGGTAGCCCAGTGATTAGCGTGCGGGAATTGAACTCTCTAGGCCCGGGTTCGATTCCTACCACTTCCAAAACTGCAGCCGTGCTCACGCGGAGTATTATCACGTTAAACATGTGGGTCCGTAAGTCCTTCCGAGAGGTTGGTGGTAGGGGAAGGTCCCTGTGGATGCCTCCCCCACTGGGCTCTGGTCTAAATTGGGTGGCTCTTCCCGGCCATCCAAACAGTTACCTTACACCTTTCCGGTAGATCGGACGGTCTGGGTCTCAACAACACGTAGCAAGCTATCTTACTAACATTGTAGTTATCGGTTATTCTATGAGTAAGAACAATAAAGAGCCCGAAGCCAGTCCGTGAAAGGTGTTTTTTGCAATGAGAGCTCGAGCTTCTCCTGATGGCTGGACAGTTACAACCATGGTGTCAGAGCCCAACCAGAAATATACTATTGTGGGGTATTGGAGCCCGACTGTAAAATACAAAGAATCAGAATCAGTGCTGGATTACCCAATAGACACACTAAGCACGTGCTTAGGGCACCAATAAAACTCCAAAAAGGCGTTAATTTGTATATTTTGCTTAATGCTTACCTAATAACAGAGCAGTGAAATTTCTATAGCCCCATACACTTTTGAAGCCCGAGCGACCTTTAAAATATTTCTGTCTTCCAAGGTTATATAGTGGTTGCCTCCTTCAATGATGACTTTATTACACCTCATCAATATCAATATAATCAATTGGTCAGTACTACAGTAAGTAGAATCATTATCCACATAAAAATGCTCATAGAGAGAGGGGAAGCTCTGTGCGAAATTTTGGAAGTCCGTTTAACGTCAGGGTGTATTTTTCAATTACAATTTCATTATAGTTCTTTAAAAATTAAAATATAGCTAATTATACTGTCCTTAGAGCCCAAACCACAGCAACTTGTGAATAATACGAATCTGTTAGGGGTCATTATCCAATGGGCGTATATGATCCCTCGCCTGGAGGCCCCTAAATGATTAAGATCCCCAAGAAATGTAAGCAAAAAATGTTAGTTTCAAGAGGTGAAATGGTATTACCAAAACTCAAATAAATTAAAGGAATGAGCTAAGAATACGTTCATTACAAAACCGCTTAAATCTCTGATATCCACTGAAAGTGAACTACTGAAAATTATTTTCATCAGATAATAGAAGAATGTTATTACGGAGAGATTTTTAAATAATTCGCTCTTTAAATTTAATTATGTTATTATTATTAATTTTCTTTTTACAATTTTGTTCCTTTTTCCTTTCAAAGAAACCGCAGGAAATGCATTAAAAATAATTAATGTTATTTATGTATTTATTAAATTTTTGTTAATAATATCATTCATTTTTAGAATTTTTTCGGTGGCCTGTGAATCTGTTAATTTAAATTGTTGAAATATTCCTTTATCTCTCTATATTTAAAAAAAGCTAGGTGCAACCGCTGACCAAATCCGTTTAAAATAGAAATTTTCAAGGCTGTCAAGGCTAGAGAAGAACCTATGACATCAAATGATTTGCAGTTTGGCATGACAATTTAGAATATATTGCCATGTGTCGCCTCCTATTTTGGTTACAATCCGGCGAAAATTTCTATTTGTTATACAATTTTACAGCGAAAATATTTTTATGCTACTTTTGTAGGAAAATTTTAATTTCTTTTTTGTATCTTCAAAATCTTATCTTTCATTGTTGAAAAGGCTGTTGCCATCTCAAAAAAAGTAATATTCAGATGGTTTAACTTTCTCTGTCGAAAAAGCTGTTGCCAATTTAAAAACTTATTTTCAATAAATGTAAAAGTAGGGAGTGTGTAAAATTTTAATTAGATGATTTCATTCCGAATCACTATTTCAGCAAGTAAAAAAGTGGTCAGGAAAAATTTCAAAACTTGAAATAATATTTCGATGTGGATTTTGTATCGACATCAATTCTGCCATATCATGTTCAACTTTACTTTTTATTTTAAGACCGAAGGGTCATTGGTTACAATTTTAGCACCAATCATGGACAGTAATTTGTTAAGCCCTAAAGAGATAACAGTTATTATCCTATAGATTATGATTTTTCTAAAAATATAAAATGAAATATTTATGCGGACAGTTAATATCTGTCGATAATATTTTATTGATATATCTTATATAAAAATTTTTTTCGTTTGATCAATGTATATGGTTATTGCTGTGCTAGGCAACAATAAGAACGCTGTACCAAAATAAAGCATACAGTTAGTTAAAATAAGCAGAAAAATCATACTCGGTATCAATGAGTAAAAACTTAAACAACGTAATTCAACATAATTAAATAAACTGTTTTGAGGATGCATTTATCATGTATTATAATTGAAACTCAGCACAACACTATTTTGCTTTTCTTTTTAGGGGAAGGAGGGTACGGTTCCTATGGATGCCTCTCTCACTGGGTTCCGGTCTAAATTGGGTGAATAAAAAGAAAGTTATGGAGATTGTCACGGAGGGCGCGGTAGCCTAGTGGTTAGCGCGCGGGAATTACACTCAATAGGCCCGGGTTCGATTCCCGCCGTGTTCACGCGGAGTACGATAACGTTAAACATGTGGGTCCGTTTAAGTCCTTCCGAGAGGTTGGTGGTAGGGAAAGGAGGGTACTGTCTAAATTGGGTGAATATAAAGAAAGTTATGGAAATTGTCGCGGAGGGCGCGGTAGCCCAGTGGTTAGCGTGCGGGAATTGCACTCGGTTGGTCCGGGTTCGATTCCCGCCACTGCCAAAACTGCCGCCGTGTTCAAGCGGAGTACGATCACGTTAAACATGTGGGTCCGTAAGTCCTTCCGAGAGGTTCGTGGTAGGGGAAGGAGGGTGTGGATGCGGTCCCTGCGGATGCCTCCCCCACTGGGTTGAGGTCTAATAGGCCCGGGAATATAAAGAAATTTATAGAGATTGTCGCGGAGGGCGTGGAAATTGCACTCGGTAAGCCCGGGTTCTATTTTCGCCACTTCCAAAACTGCTGCCGTGTTCACGCGGAGTACAATCACGTTAAACATGTGGGTCCGTAAGTTCTTCCGAGAGGTTCGTGGTAGAGGAAGGAGGGTACGGTCCCTGTGGATGCCTCCCCCACTGGGTTGAGGTCTAAATTGGGTGGCACTTCCTGGCCGTCCAAATAGTTACCTTACACCTTTCTGGTAGGTCGTGCCAGTGAGTTTGCCACGGTCAGAATTTTCAAGGGTAGCGAACAAGCTGGTCGCCGAAGGTGGCTAGTATATTAATAAAAGATGATATTTGTAGCAAAAAATTGAAGAGTCGTACGACCATGAAACGTGGTATATAAGTATTTCAGGACTCAAGAGGATGCACCTCGTACGCTTTTTAAAAATTCAAAAAAATTATTTTATGTTTTCGCACAAATTGGCCCCTTGGCAACCGAAAATATCATCATAGAATTTCCATCTTGACACCATCGTATATATTGAAAAACATTCCGTTTAAACCGAATCCGTAGGACACTTTCTTCATATTTATTAGTTTTTTAAATACATCGAAATTTGTATTGTTTGGGTTATCTGTTGCTTATTTCATCGTATCCAAAAAAGTAAAATTAACTTAATTCTATAGTTAGGCAAAAAGCTGTGTTGTTGAGACCCAGACCATCCGACCTACTAGAAAGGTGTAAGGTAACGGCAAAAAGCTGCATGTATATCTTCACATTCTGAAGAAAAAAAAATACGTTATTTTATTTTTGGTAATTTTAAGAAAACGCAAAAATTTAGATTGTACATAGAGTAAATAAATGAAATTCGATGGACTTTTCTGAGCATGCCTACTTTGCAACTCGGGGTGAGGTTTAAGCCACGTCTTCTCTCCCACAAAAAGGATTCTGTTCTATTTGTATTAGAAAATGTATTTGGCGATGCCAGGGAGTTAAAGCACGAAATGAAAAAACATTTATTTTCCAAATCAGCTTCAATCTAAATCCCCACGAAATGCGAACCAGTTTGTATTTCCACGCAATCTCTTCCGCAAATGTGAAAATCAAAAATAAACAAAATATTCAGGAGAGAAAGTGTGGCATAAAACAACTTCAGGCAATTATTTCATATCTCTTTAAGATGCAAGATTAATTTTTATAATTTTTTGATTTCCACATTTGTGGAGTGCATGCATGGGGATTTAGATCAAAATGCGAAGATATGATTTGGAAATTTAGGTGGTTTAAATGAATAAAGGGTGAAGTTTTGAAAATTGTTTTATTAAAATAGTGGGTGGTTATTTAAGTATGTGTAATGCTAGGTAGCGTTCTATTTTATATTACTAAAGGAAGATGTCTGTGTGTGTGTAGTCTGTAGCGGAAAATATAAACGCATTACAGCCATAAAATAATTTGGTACATTAGGACCAGGGAAAATATGCATCAGCGAGATTGTTTTAAAAATACGAATTAATTTTTTAGTTATTTTATGTTTTAGCACGATTTTAATACAAATCTATTCTCTAGTCACCTAAAATATTATTGCAGAGTTTCGATCTTGATACCATTGGAAATATCGAAAAAATTATCTTTCAAATAAATTTTAAATAAAATCCATTTTATTTATAAACGAATTTTCATGAATTCTTAAAAAATATATACCTTCCATGTGTTGAAGACAATTTATCTTCTATAATAATACAGGAAGATGTTAGGTGAAGAACTCAAATTTCTGCAACAGAGAGCTCTTTTCTTCTTGATGTTTACTGGCACTGTGCTAAGAACTTTGCAATTAGCGTTTAACCAAAGCATGTTTCATCTCATAGCACACCACTGATAAAAAGCAAGTAAATTTTCATTTAGCATTGTGTGTTCAACAAAGAATTTTTTTCACGAATACTTCCAATGGAACTTTCTTTTTAATTATGTAATGAGAGCCCCCAATTTGTTCCATTTTCAATTCACTGTATCCAAAATACACAACAAATTTATGAAGGAGAAAATGGCATGTATACTTCAATTTTTATGGAACAATTAAGCATTTTTATTCTCTTTTGAATACATATTTTGTACCAGTCATACAAATTTTTCGAAAAAAACGGAAGTGACATCTTCAAATCTGTATATGAAAGTCCTTAGTGACCTCGAGAATGTGATGCTGAATCAATTATCTAATCTTTATCCATAGCCAATCCTGAGAAATAGATGTTTCAAGGAAAATCTTTGAACCAGAAGAGAAAATTCTTAGTGAACCATTTCACCTTCTCCAAAATATGATCACGAATCCATATCAATTTATCAACTTAGCTCTATTAATAGCCAATATTGAGACATACAACATTTCAAGTAAAATGAATTTTTTTTTAACTGGAAATGAAAATTCTCAGTTAATCCCCCCCCCCCAAAAAAAAACTTTATGCTGAATCCAAATCAGTCATCATCTGAAGTAATTTGTCTTAAATTAAGCAATAAAAATATGTGAAAAAAATCTGGTAATTTTAGATTAAATGCTGTATGTGTATTTCGACATATAACAGGACAAAACTGGCAAATATTGAACAAATTGCATACATAAAATTATAAGCTGATAAATGCATTTCATATGCTGTTTGTTTTATTCAAAAAGAGAATAAACAAATAAATAACGAAATCAAATATTGCTCTTTACTTGTAGAATTGAATAAAAGTGATTTTTTCCAATAATAAAAAATATGTTTTCAGTATTACAATGCTATTTCATCAATTTTCCCAGCTAGGCTCAAATTACACTATTATCAAACAGGGCAATATTTGGCATTTATTAAACAACTATAGGTTATTCAATTCCTTCAAGTTAGACAGAACAGTAAGAAAAATATCACAATTTTATAATATTTTTTAAATTAAATTTCACCTAGATGTAAATGATTACAATAACAACTAATTTCAATTGATGTCTGACATTTTTTACAAAACTGAAATACTATTCTAGTGGATCCATACTTTGTTAAATTGGTGACATCATTCTCTAACAATTTTGACATTTTTTATAAAACTGTGAAAGTATTTCATAAATTAAAATAACAGAGATAAATTCCCAAATGTTGGGATCAATTTTTTGGCTCAGATGTTGCAATTGCTTAGTTACTGATAAGAATGAAAATTCAATACTTCAGTTCTGGCATCTTCAGAAGAGTCAGAAAATATATTTGTCCAGGGAGTTAAAGCATTTCATAAAATATGTAGTAAATAAAGCATAAACAAGGAAATCTTTTATTCAAAGCAGGCAGGAAAAGTCAAATTTTTATGTAACAAAAATTACACAGTGAAAAATATAAAAATGACATCAAGGAGGGTAACATAAACAAATATCTACATTTGCCCACTAACTCATGCATCTTCTTCGTCAGATTCTGTGTCCTGAAAAGCAAGGAAAAACATTAATGAAAATAGGAAACAATATTGACAATTCTATAATTTTTAATAACTATACATTCATTTCATATAAAGAAATCATTTTACTACAAATATTTTATATTATATATAAAAACTATATTTATATATTTATATATATATTATAAATTATATTTATAATATATATATAAAATATATATATATATATATATATATAATATATATATATAATATATATATAAAATATATATATAAAATAAAAATTATATTTATATTATATTATATATATATATATTTTATTATATAAAATAAATTTTATATATATATATATATTATATATATATAATATATTATATATAAAAACAATGAAAATAGGAAACAATATTGACTATATATATTCTATAATTTTTAATAACTAGACATTCATTTCATATAAAGAAATCATTTTACTACAAATATTTTATCATACTTTTGAGAAAAGTAAACTGTTCTGTTTTATGTTTCATTAGAAATGAAGCAAACTTTTATATAGTACATCCTCTGAATATTTGAGGACTTCTGTTAGAAATGGACAAGCTTATGTAGTATATTGACACAACGCATCAATATGTATTGTTTGTTATAAATAGATGTGAGGGTACCAGCTGGCTCTGCTTGGGTTTGAAGTGTAGCAGTCCAATACTATACGATTAGGCCAAAAGATATCTTCGTATAATTTGGGATGTGCTTTGCAACATTGTTGATTATTGCTAGAATGGCACAACAGTTAATCACCATATACTCTTCTCCTGGAAAGAGCATGGATGAGCCTGTACAAATAGCAAGGGAGACCCCCAGAGCATGCAACAATCCTGAGGCTCTGGTCATGAGTGTGCCAGGTCGAGACGGTGATATGCATACTTTGACCCTATGGCTGCTTCGAGGGCATGACATTGGTTACCATGAGAAGAGAAAAAAATACACCTTTCATAGTGCTGCCATCTTATGAGTGGTGTTGCGATTATTGTCGATAGAAGTTTATATGTTCATTTTGTCGTACTGTTCACCACTGAAAAGGACCAACTGGCTTCACTTGGGTTTGAACCTGGAGTGTAGTAGTCTGACACTATAAGGTTAAACCAAAAGATAACTTCAAAACCAAATGTATAATTTGGGATGTGCAGATTAGCATGATCGATCATTGTCGGAATGGAGAAAGAGCTGGTCAGCACAGATGAATCAATATCACTTTTCAAACAATACTGTATTGCATCACATTAATTAATAGCTTTCTACATAATGAAATTTTCTAAATCTTGCATTTTACAATTTTTAAAGATTAAATCAGAAACAAATTTTTATTTTAACTATTCTATTTTATAATTTCCATTTTAACAAACTACCTATGTTATAAATAGAGAGCATTATGATTATAATATGATTGGATAACAGAAGTTCAGAAGAACCCCTTTAATAAAGATCAAATGTGATTGAGCATGAATAATCTTTTTTTTTTTTTTTCAATAAATCCAGATATGTAATAATATTTAAATTGTATAATTGCTATTATAACTCTTTTGGATATATTTTTCTAGATGCATTAACTTTCAGAATGTTTATTATTTTCTAGTTTTAAGAACAGGCTACAAGTCTTTTTCAGAATGCTTTTTATCAAAATAGTTAATTTGAATTGCTTTTCTTTCAATAAAATTAAAATTTATAATTTTTCTAAAAATAAAATAAAATATGATTACAAATTAAAGAAAATTGTTCATATGATGTGCATCAAAAGTAATTTTACCCAAATCTGGTGATCACATAAAAGCAGAGATTGAGATAAAGCCTCTATATGCACATTTCACGCTATAAAATAAGCAACTACAAGTAAATATGCTTTATAAATTAAGCAATACGTATTTTTACGTATCGATTTTGCAAACAAAAAAAATATTTTTTAGAATCGCAAATTAAATCGATTTGGCTTGAAAATAAGCAATTTCTTATTTTATTCGGCATCACGTACATCGTTACAAATTCACCATAACAAAAGTTTATTTTTATCCTTTTGCGTAATGTGCTTTTTACGGGAAGGTAAACAGCCATCAAATTGATGTACACATGGAGTTAGAGGATGGTAAGAATATCGGTGAAGTAGACTGCAGTCAGAGGACTGGTGATGAAAGAGCATGGTACCAGAGCAGTGGCTCATTTTTCATGTTTATTACTAACTTCAGACCCTGTTTTACATATTTTTGACATGCTTAAAATAAAAATTAACTTTTAACCTTCATTGCAGTTTTTGATGTTAACCATTGGTTTAATTGTACCTGCTGAATATTTTAATATGAATTTTGAGAAAGATGTTCATTTATGGGAAAGCCCAAAACAAAGAAGGTTGGAAATTTTAAAAGGAAAACATAAAAATTATTTTACTTAACACTTTAAGTGTGTCATTTATTTCCCTTTGCACGCACTGCAGTGGGAAGCTTTTTCTCCCATGCTGTTTAACCCACTGCTTGTGAGCTGAATAAGAAGGTGTTTTACTGAAATAAGTATTAAGTAAATAAACATGCATAATAACAGATAAGGAAGTAAAAAACATACAATTCCAATTTTTAATAGTTCCACTTGGTATGATAAATTTTAAAACATGGTATAACAAAGAGCAACTTCACAATCTGGACACCATATTTTGGTTTCTTTCCCAAATGTCTTGCCAATTTTATTAGAAGCATGACATACAACACATCGCCTAGTTGGATCTATTTTGCAAGGTGTGGGAAGTATATATTTATCAAAACGTCTCTCTGTAAGACGAGAAGGATGATTTTCATAACTTTGCCTTTCTGATTTTACAGCCATGTTTGTAGAATCATAGGATGTTTGTATTGTTTCCTCAATGATTTCAATTCTAAAGTCAATTCTAAATTGCCTTTAATCATTTAATAAGTCAGACTAAACAGTTAGTAAGTGAAATATTAAATAAAATTTTAAAATATATTACTTTCCTTATATACATAGTATAATGTATATGAAAAGTATTGTGACGGGGGCGAAAATTCGAATTCGAGTTTTCAATGGGAGCATGTTTCAAGTATCCCTGAACACGAATCAAATGTTTTTGAGGTGATGTCTGCATGTGTGTCAATGAGTCTGTGGAGACGATATCTCACGAACAAATGGAGCGATTCAAATGGAATTTAGTACAAAAATTACAATCCGTGAATACTGGAAGCCTATTGTTTTTAAACGCAGTCTAATGTTCAGAACTCTCCTAAATTTTCGAGTGAAATTTTGAAAAAAAAACAAAACCTTTAATAAATTGTTGTGCAAATAGTCATTTTTTATGTCATTTTTCATTAGAAAACAATTAACACAAACTTTAGAATGCTAGCATAAACCTTCTTGAGATATTGCACATTTTTCAAATAAATTTATCAAAAAATTACAACAAAAATTATTAACTATTGTAAAATATGTTCACTTTTCATATATAATATTATGTGATAAATTGGTTGTCATCATTCTCATGGATCTAGCTTGTTCCATTCATTCAAAAGGTACTTTGGGTAATACTTTTTTATTTGAAAGCCAATAGTCATTTATTTGCTATAAGAATAACTTATTTTTCCATCCATAATGCTTAGCGAGATTTTGGCAACGAAGTTAGGGGAATATCGCCAACGTGGCAACTTTTCAATATATTAACAAATTACGGAAAATGTTGCCAAATTGTTTAAAATGACACTAAATCAATGAAAATGACGACTAATTGATTAAAATTCAATATCTTGAAAATAATATAAGAATCTACTATAAGAAAAACCTAATTTTCTATCTGTATAGTTTGGCAAAATTTTGGTGAAGAATTTATTTGTCGGAATATCTCCAACTTGCCGACTTTCTAAATGTTGCCAAATTGACAAAAATATCGTCGAAATTGCAAAAATGATGCTAAATTAATGAAAATGACTCCTAATTGATGTATTAATTAATAAAATATTTTAATATATGGACTCTATTGCTTATGGAGGATGATATTAATATTGATAATTGTTTATATAGAGTTACATGAAATATACGTTTATTGGGTACTTTGATATAGTCTTGCATGTTATCCTTTCGCAAAATCACCAAATGTGAACGTTAAAAACACAGTACCATGGAACTTTATTTTTTTACTGTAAAAGGAGTAAATTCATTGCATTATATAAGGAAAGTCATGTGCTGCTCACATCAGATTTTTAAAATTTAATTTTGGATGAGGATATTCAATTTGAATTAGAACTTATTTTAATTGTATACTATATATCGGCAATTTTTAAAAAAAATGATCTTCTACTTTTTTGGTGGATCCATTACATTGATGACATCGCTCACTACAACGCTTTTGACACAATTTCAAAACTAAGGAAAAATCATGTCATAAATTATAATCTAGATTGTGGGATTTTGACTCTGATTCAAGGATTACCATTCCTAGTCGGCAACATATAAATAGAATCATTCTATTTGGAATAAAATATTATATAAAAATCGATGTTCCTTTCACATATTTTCCATACAACACATAATATATGTAAAGGGAGTAAAAAACAAATTGACCATTCAATATTGATGGATCTGTGCGTTTTGTGCATCCAGAAATCAACCACTTTTTCAATAATGTTCGTGTATATTGTCTGTCTGTCCCTCTGTAGACACGATATCTCTCGAACAAATTGAAAGAAACTTGATACGATTATTTCCACTGAAAGTCATCAGAAGTTTTTTTATCTTCAGATTGATCAGGCCATCAATTTGACATCATTACTATATCACCTAGGTGTTTTACTAAATGGTGAATTTACTGTGGAAGAATGAAGTTTCTGATCCTGGTTAAATAGACCCCCCCCCCCCACCCCAAATCTTTTGTTTTCAAATTTTTATGCAAATTACTTTTATATAAAATTTTAAGAAGTTGAAAAAGATGTCTGAAAAAATGCAATATATAAGATTTGGGAACGCCTGCCTACTCCACGCCCAATTTTTTTTTTCTGCTGATGCTACTGAACAATTGCTACACTCAGCATGTTCAATAGTTTTTGTGCTATGCTACACATTGTGTACACAACTTTTTGTACACTGTTACTTATCTGTCAATCAAAATTTAGGTATAAGGTATGGTTTACCATAGAAATTTCGTATTCGAAATTTTGATCACGCTATAACAACTCTTGAACATACAACACATATGGGCTCTAAATGTCTTCGAAATGTGTTTAGGAGTTATAGAAACATATGTATCAGTCTGTCAAGATCTAAGATATAGTTTCGAGATATTTCATATTTGAAATTTTATTGAAAAAATACGTTATATGAACTCCTGAACAAATTTCAGCTGCAGTCCTATGAAAAGTGATTGCGGGCCCTAAGACTATGGCTCCTCTCCCTAATCAAACTGGACTACAGCCTCTTCTGGTCTGTCCTATTTGTCTGACCTCATAAGATACCATTGTTCACAGATAAATAGACATCTCTCTGAAAGTCTTTAAAATGTGTTCAGGAGTTATGGAAACATACTTAATCTAAGTATAAATTATTGTTTTACTAGAGATTTTGGTTAAAATATACGTTACACGAACTTCTGAACACATTTCATCTACAATCCTATGGAAAGTGACTGCAGACCCTGGGGCTAGGGCCCCTCCCTGTGAGCAGAGCTGACTTCAGTTCCCTCTCATCCTTCCTGGTTGTATGCCTGACCTTTTGCTTATTCTTCGAGCAAAATTTGGGTATGAGGTATAGTTATTCAGAGAAATTTAGTATATAATATTTTGATGATAAGACATGAACCATTACTAATAGAACTTGTCTTATGATCAAAAATTACTAATTTTGACTCAGACCATTTCACTTTCAAAGTAATCAAATTCTAAAAGTCTTTATATTTCAACTGTTTTAATTTTTAACAAGAATTTTGATTTCTAGCATTCAATTGGGAAGGGGGGGGGGATGTTACATTGTAAATGAATGTATGTATGTATGTATATATATATATATATATATATATACATATATATATATATGTATGTACATATATATATATATATATATTTATATAGATATAAATTAGTAAATCCAAAGTTAGAATGTATGTAGTAACTCATAATACACTAATTTTCTACAAAATACAAAGAAATAACCTATGCAAATAAAAGAAAAGAATAAAATAGGAGAATGAGCCACAATAAACTACAATTAACATTGGAAGAAAGTAGAGATAGTAATACATAATAAAAAAATTTAAAATAAATTCTATTACTAAATTTAGCGCAAATTCAGCATAAATTTGAATAGATAGCAAATAGAATGTTTCTTTAATACGAAGCATACAAAAGGAATTAGGAATAAGGATAGTTCATAAATGAAAAGTTAGATAAACTGAACAGCGTAGTATAAGAATGTATATAGATTTATACTTTTATTATGTAAGTTTGTTAGAAAGTTAGGTTTTTCGAGTTACAGCGTCTCACTTTTCTTTCATTGGACTTTCAAACTTTTATTATTATATATATATATATATGGCACAGTGTGCTTTCATCCTGTGTATAGTGTATGTCAGATTAGTGAAAATTAAAAAAAAATCTGACGGATTGAAATGTTATGTTTATGTGGCCCTCCATCATAAAAAATTAGTTAGAGGAAGAATGGTTCAGTCATATTTGAGGTTGCTGATAAACGGAATTTACCGATAGATTTTATTTTCAGCTATGCAAAAATACTTTAAATATTCGATGGTTGGGGAGGGGGATCACATTGTAAGAAGTATCTCATATATCATATAGTATATCATATATGGCCCAGAATGTAGCTGTATCATGGGTCACAATTTAGTGAGTAAATAAACTAGCTAGAGCTAAAATGTTCAATTTTGCTGGGCTTTATTCTAAAAGGGAAAGAAGGTACAGTCTTTAGTTGCCATCCCCATTTGATTTTGGTCTAAACAATGTGACACTGTTCTGGTTGCCCAAACTTTTAAATTATACTTTCATGGTAAATCAGATGGTTTGGGTATGAATAAGAAAAGTTTGTAGCATTAGAAATTTGACAGAAAACATGCTTATTTGTCAAAGCCAAGGTATAAAGTATTTATCCGATAATTTTTGTATTAAAAAATTTAATGTAACGAAACATTATAAGGACATCTGACCAGTATAGAAAAACATTCTTTAGATTCAATATTTTAATATTCGATTTAAAGGGGGGGGGGGGGGGGGGCAGATTAATAAATTTATTTTTTTCCAGAATAAATTATTTTAATGTTTTCCAATGTTTGGGGGAGGAGACTGTCTTACATAATTTTTCAGAATTTCTAAGAGGGAGAGGGTAGAGTGACGGTATAACATTCAATTTAAAGAGGGGGAGGGTTCACATTTATGTATATATATGGCCCAAAGTATATATGCGTCATGTGGTATGTGAATAAAAATTTCAAAAACATTGTGGTAGAAAGAAGTCGCTGGGCCCCGAACCAGGGATCCTTTGCTTACAAGACCAACATTATAATCATAGAGCAAAAGCTAGCTTCTGCTCCGTTCTTATAATTCGGGTACAAGTTCCAAGCATCTTTGATCAGATGTCTTTGCTGCCGCACACTCCCTCACCTGATGAGAAAGCCTCGGTCTAATTTCGGCGAGGAGGGGGCCGCTGAGAACCCCCCCCCCGCATGTCCCCCCTGAAATGCAGTTGAGGGGCTAAAAGCCGGGAGGCGTGTTGCCTCGGGCGTGAAGTCAGTCTTGGTCAACCAGGAAGGGAGTGGCAAGGCTTCTGACTCTGTGTGGTGCTTTCATCTCGTGTTGAGAGGTGAGATCGCTGGCATGAGAAGGTTGCGTGTTTCAAACGTCCAGTCATCATTGTGGCGGATGAGGAATCGCCAGTCCCGAACTCGGGACCTAGTGCTTACAAGACCGACATTATAATCATAGAGCACAAGCTAACTTCGGCTCCATTCTTATAATTCGGGTACAGGTTCCAAGCATCTCTGATCAGATGTCTTTGCTGCCGCACACTCCCTCACCTGATGAGAAGATCCTGGTCTAAATTCGGCGAGGAGGGGGCTGCTGAGAAAACTCCCGTGTGTCCCCCTGAAATGCAGTTGAGGGGCTGAAGGCCGGGAGGCGTGACGTCAGTCATTGTCAACCAGGAAGGGAGTGGCAAGGCCTCTTACTCCGTGTGGTGCTGCCATATCATGTTGAGAGGTGAGATCGTTGCGAGAGAAGGGTTGACTGTTTCAAACGTCCAGTCATCATTGTGGCGATTCAGCGTCGCCTGTCCCGAGTCAGGACCGAACTCGGACCCATGTGCTTACAAGACCGACATTATAATCATAGAGCAAAAGCTAGCTTCTGCTCCGTTCTTATAGTTCGGGTACAGGTTCCAAGCATCTCTGATCATATGTCTTTGCTGCCGCAACATCAAACTGGTTATGGGTGAAATGTTCAATTCTTCTGGCCTGAGGTTAGAGGAAGGATGGTACAGTCTCAATAGCTGCCACCCCCATCTGATTCCTCTGGTTGCCCAAACCATTGCAAGAAGTTCGTACCATACAAATGGGTTCAGGAGTTCAAAAATCATGCTTCTTCCTCAATCAAAGTCTAGGTATAAAGCTTTTATCTGACAATTTTTGTATTAAAAAATTTAATGAAAAGACACGTTATAAGGACTCCTGACCACTATAGAAGAATATGGATTCTTTATATTCAATTTAAATGGAGGGGGGGGGGGGGGGTAACAACATTAATGCATTCATTTCATTTAAGAACAAATTCTTTTAGTTTTTTGTTCTTGGGGAGGGGGTGCTTTTTATATAATTTGTAATTGAAGCAAGGGGAGGGCGAATTAACTGAATAACATTAGATTTAAAGGGGGAGGGTAACATTGTGTGTGTGTGTGTGTGTGTGTGTGTGTGTGTATATATATATATATATTTATGACCCAGAGTGCATCTGCGTTATATATAGGTGAATAAAATTTGCCACCCCATTGGGTTCCGGCAGTCCAAACAGTTATCTTGCACCTTTGGGTAGGTCAGACAGTCTGGGTATGAAAAACAATATCTTGGCCCTGGAAATTGAAAGAAAAATGTTATAAGTACTTCTGAACACGTCCTTGCTGGACAAATATGGAAAATAACGCTTTAATTGAATTCTTTAAAATTTGAAATATTTATTTCCAAATTATAGTAAATTAATATTTTTAATTATTTATAGATTGAATATCAAAATATATAGAATTGCATATTTCACATTTTAGTTATGCGCATTACTATATTTTTTAGTAAGCAACATCGCTACAAATAACGAGCTCATAGCGCATCGTAAGCAGACGGACAGAATTCCAAGGCATTTATTCACAAAGGATATTATCTATCCTGATCCTCCACACAGAGCGGTACTAGACCATACAGGATAGGTCCACAGCGGTGGGTCAGGGTAGACAAACTTGTTTCTGAGAAATTTATACCGGAAAAATACGTTACCCCTCAATAGAGGAAATGAAACTCATCTTTTGGTGCGCAATGTATGTATTAGAGGCAGGGGTAGATAGAAATGATGAACTATCGCTCTTCAGTAATTTCGAACAGATTCATCTCCAAATACGTTGCACCATCTAGTGATAGTATATCAAGGCTTTAAACACTGAGGATTCCTCTTAAATGAACAACTAACCAGCTACTAGGCCACAGTAGAAATGGGAAGAATATGTTAAACAAATACATTCCCTCATAGATAAAACTTTTAAATAGTTTTTATATTTCTTTTCAACTTTTTGTTAAATTATTTCATATCTGGTATGCATCTGGGGTAAAAAGTTCTGAAGATTTTAATTTCAACTCTATAAGCATTTTTACTCTAAAATCAATATTTACAAATGTATCTTTCTAGACTCAAGCCAAGATCTTCTGATTCATTCATGTACACCTGTGCATCTGATGGGGCTGAGGACACAGAGTTTATCGATAGACATCAATCCCTCTGTTTTGGATCGTACCAGTGTTGTGTTCTCGCCTTGGGAAACCTACTAAAGGAGGGAGAAATCAGAGGAAGTTTCCTGTTGAGTTGAGACATCATAAGAGATAGGAATTAATCAATGAACCGAGCACAAAGGAAACCGCCTGTCCAAGCCAAGAAAAAACAACTTGCATTAGAGAAAAAATGTCAAATTCTCCAATTCAAGCTCAAAAATGAAAAAGGGGTCTGGTGAATGTTTTTGAGCAGGGAGACAGTTTATATATATATATATATATATATATATACTAAAATTTAGAATTAAGACGCAAACCACATCCAAATCGGATGATTAAAAGAGAAGAAATGACAGAATTAAAAATGGGGGACTTATCTAGTGTCTATTAGGCCTAGGGATAAAAGGCATCATGGGTGTCAAACTGTCCAAAATTTCAAGAAAAGTTTATAAGGTAAGAATCACACTTTTTAGGAAGAATTTAATGAATCATAAGCTTCTTTTGTGTAAAAATACTTCCAAAATCACAACCTGTCCAAGGCCAGAATGTCAAGAAAGATCCAGAAACTGACGCAGCATGACCAGATTGAAAGCAGAAAATATCCAGGGAAGAGAACACAATTATTCGAAACTAGTTCAAGTTGTCTGTAATCACACTTCCAAGGTACAAAAACAAAAATTTAACCAGTACTCTATTCAGAGAGTTTCATTATTTATTGGGATCCTATCTTAAGGAGATGTATCAATTTAATCTATTAATTTCTGAAAATTTGGTGGCAATGACACTCAGAAAGCAAGCGAAACTTGAACCTAAACTAAAATTTTAACTTCCTGCCAACAGTTAGGTGTGGCTCCGCTAGCGGTCAATAAATATATAGCAACCAGTTTTTGTAGCAATTATTTTATTTTATAGCAGCAACTTCTATGCCCGTGCAGTGGGTGCAAAAGACCCCTGTTCACTCTGACATCCCCCTTCTATATCCCCTAGCCCCCTTCTTGCACAGGATCAAAAGTCATAAAACAGCAACATTTGTTCAAATTTGGCATAAGCAGGTTGAGTAGGTCCAATGCAGCCTCGAAAATACAATAGGAAAATTGCATTAAAATCAGAGAAAATATCACTTTTTAGCAAGGAAGCGGCTGCGAAAGCACCAGTAAAAACAAATATCCCTAACAGAATATACTACTCCATCTTCCCCCTCTCTCCCATCTATAATGAACAACCAAGAATATAAACCACACTTATTTGAAAACTGACAAAACACAAATCTCCCCCATACGGAAGGAACATTCTGTTCTTAAGCTCTGCTAGACGAGAGTTTAAATGGAAAGTTATTGAATTGTTAATATAATTTAAAAAAATTAACAAATATAGTGACAATGAAACCAATTTCACTCTTCGAAAGCTAAGGGATGAAACTTTACAATGACATATTTAGAAAACTGTACCTCTATATTTGAATGATGACAGTTTTAAAATGACAAATACACAGAATATTTGAAAAGCTGTGTGAACTTAGTTTGTATCCGATTTTAAAAATCTGTATAAATAAAATTATCAATGTTATCGAAATTCGGACTTCTAGTGGCTCCTGAAAATTAATCAGTCTCCCATTCAGGGGAAAAAAAAAAAAAGAGATTATAACTTAATTTTTGGATGAGAAGATACATTTGTCGTACATCCTTCTTTTATCCTCAAAAATGAGGTTCTTTTTAAAAATATTTTTATTTATCAACTTTTTCAAATATTCTGTTCTCAGTCTGCCACTAAGATTCAATATTTACACTTAAAAAAAAATGCAGTCTGGACTTTGGAAATCACTGTTCAATATCTTTCCAGCACACAAAATTTTCCAATAGCCACCCCAGATAAAAATTGCACAATATTTACGATATTTTATAAGAATGATCATGAGTAAAAAAAAGGAACTCTTTTCGATAGCAATTTTAAGTGTTTTTTTACTAGTGCACAAAGATCGCCCCAGAGATTTTCTTTTTTGAGAATTTTTAATAATTTCTTAAAATTTGAAGCATAATTAAGGAATGTTAAAAAAGTTAAAAATATAAAATAATAAGGGGTAACAACTTGTTTTATGATATTCTTTTTTAAAAACTAAAATACTCATTTTCAAATACATTAATAATAAAACATTTGCTTACAGAAGTTTTCCTGCTAGTCTCTGAATTTGGTTTATACACATATAATTTTAATTCATGCTATTTAATTAAGATTTTTTTTATACATGAATAAAATCATATTTTATTTATAAATATAAATGTTATTCTATGTACCAATAAAATAGATTTATATTATTTGAAAAACTTGTGTCAATATATTTCGTTGATACAGTAAATATTGGTGCAATTGCAAACAAAAACATAATTCAAATGAAAGGCGGTCCTGTGACAGTACTCTCTCTCTCTCTTACTTACTTTCAAAACTAGCTGACACTGACATTTTTGTTTATTGTTATTTATTAACCATGATTTTTTTACTTACAAATAAGTTAATATTCTAGAACTCATGCAAAAAACTAAAATAACTTTGTAATATTGCTATCAAATTTTAAAATGTATTAATTTACTCATAAAAAGTATTGTTATAATTAAGAAATATAATTATAAAAAGAATTAATGTACTTATGAAAATGGCTTTGATTGCTTAGTACAAAAACTTTGTCAGTGACTATTGCAAATCTTTATTGCAAAACTTTAGCTACTAGAACACAATGAGAGTAAATTCAGTAAAAAACTGCTAAAGAGTACAAACAAAGAGTACAGTTGGAACAAATTGAGCATAGTTCATGTCACTGTATAATATTTCAGGCTAAAAAATAAAATAAAATTTGGAAATAATGGATACAAATTTGTACACAATCATTTCGAGGGTTTTAACAGTTACTTTCCTGAATATAAAGCAACCATACATACACAAATGGTATTAAAAATGGAAACATTTATCACTTCAACCTTACCTGAGCTATGAATTATTCCATTAGTTCTACCTTTGAGCAGTAAGATAAAGGCTGATTGGACAATGTAAAGATAAATGTGGAATAAGATTGTACAAAAGGAGCTTTTCTGTGCTGTAAATTTGGAGAAACTAGTTGCGAAGTGAAGTAAAACATTAAAGCCGTTTGATGGCTTGCGCTAAGAATTTATTTAAGCAGACTTTTAAAAACTTTGATTCTTCCAAAGATTTAGTATACAGTTACTACAAAATATCTCAAATCATTCAGGTATGTGCAATAAAACTTTAAAATGGGTACTTAATTTTTTCTCCAAAGTGATCTGTGGTATTATTTAAAATGTAGAAGTATTTAATTGCAGTTGCCAAGATAAGTTTAATTTTATATCAGGGTATAATTTATAGGTACAAATTTTTTTTTGAAAAACCTATATTCACAAATCAAATGTTGAACTAGCAAAATATGTTATTTCAACAGCAATTCATTCCTTGCATTTTAGCCATATAACGAAATTTTAGGGCATAAAATCTAACATTATGAAAATAATTTTCAGACTTTGAAGTTATAGAAATACAATATTGCACCATTCATATCCCTTCATAATTTTTAAATTACCACAAGAATTATGCATTTTAAGCTCAGAAATGACTCAGGTTGATGGATAAAGCTGCATGTTATACATGAAAATACAGTTTTATTGATAGCAATCAATTAATAACAAAAAGTTAACTTACAAGATCTTCTAGATCATTAGTTGTTGACTGCAGGCCACTCATCTTTTTCATCATCTATTAATATAAAAGAAATAAATACCAGTATAAAAATGGGGAAAAAGGCAACAACACACATACACAATAAAATAAAATAAATAACAACACTCCTTTTCATTCAGTTGTCAGTGGTTGGGTTGCCAAATTTTGGTGACATGAGAATTATTGGGGGGGAAAAAGTGCTCATGGAATCAATGTTTTCAAAGTATGATTGATTATATGCATCTTGCATAATAAAGGAAAATAACGTATATGGTTTGTAATAGGAAATCCAAGAGTTATATGGCTACAAAATTTAGTACATAGGTAAGGTGCACCTCAGTCGTCACTTAGGACAGGCAAGGAGCACCTCCCCAGTTACTTATTTTCTTTTAAATTAAAATTAGTTTTTTAGCATGGTGTAGCCAAATTTTGAGTGATACTTACACAAAACAGTTCTTTAGTGACCAAAAATGCTATCATAGAGTTTCCATCCTGACACCGTTAGAAAAATGAAAAATTCTCTTTCAAACAAACTTTGAACGAATGGAATCCATGCGATTAATAAACAAATTTTCATAAATGAATATATATATATATATATATACACACAAATAGTGATATCCCATTAAAGCTGATAGTCAAGGGCCGAAATTTATTGTAAGCATTAACAAGAGTCCATTATAGCAGGAGTCCATAAATCTGACGTAAAATAGTAATGAACGTTCGCTATCCTCAATTATATGTAACATATTAGGTATATTGAAAAATACAACCTTAAAATAAAAAAGACAAAAAATTTTAATCAAAATATTTTAATATGTATAATGAGACAGAAGTGAAAAAAATATTAGCATTCAAATCATAAACAAAAGATAGTGGTACATATCACTTATTATGTCCATATACCTTAACCAGGGAATCCGTATTTGTATGTAACAGTGAGGAAATTCATCTTGAACGGGTGCCATCTTAACGAGAGTCCACTGTGTGTGTGTGTGTGTATATATATAATATGAAAATACCATGAAATATATTATAAAATCATCAGAAATCACACTTAAAAGGCGCAAAGCTGCACTAAAAAGAGGATTAAAAATATTTTCAAAATGAAAAGAGGTATGGATGGAAACAATATACCAAAAGATGGCCGGGGGGGAGTTGTGACCCCCTCACCCCGGTTAAGCATGCTTTGCGTCGCGACAACACTCCCGGAGAGCCGGTATATTGCAAAATAGAATACGAATGTATCAAATTTTAAGATGTAAAACAGACATCATACACAAACAAATATAAGATATAATTGTCGAGATCCAGCCTTATCAAAAATCACCAACAGTAAATGTTTGAAATATGTTTGAATTATGTTCACTAGTATAAATGAGCAAAATTAGATAGCTTCTACTTAAAGAAGACTTTAAATATCGACACTTAATAGAACAATTATAACAAAGTCTATCTCTAAAACCATTTACCTGAATGACACTTAATAGCATCATACATGTAGATGTACATCCCCCATACCGTATCATACAAGATGAAGCAAATCTTCCATAACGTATTATACAATAGACCCTATTCAAGAGGTCCCATATCAGTTATCACTCGCTTTACCTGTGACTATCCAGTATGTATATTGCCATCAGTTTTATTTTATAAAATTTGTAGATAATGTCACATAAAAAATACTTGGGAAAACCCTGTGAGATGGTGTTTTGTAGGAAACGAAAATCGCATAAATATCGATCTTCCATTTTACTGTTTATTCTTTGACTACACATTAATTGTCCCAGTATAATATTTCTAAAAACATTTTTGTGCATACAAGAGTTCCAGTTTATGATATAATTGATTTTGAAGTGGAAGTCGTTGCGTTTATCGTACAAACAGAAACCAGTAGAACTACCTGGTTGTTGTATCCAGTTGTATCCAGATATATTGTTATATCCAGAAAATTTAGACTTTTGTTGACATTATATGGAGTTTCAGTAAGTTTTAAATGTTGTGGATAGAAAGTAAAATCCATCTGATATGCTTCACATGGATACGCTATCAAAATGTCATCAACGTAGCGAATGAACAGAATTTCGTTTAATATATGTGTTCCATCTTCATATTTATTCAGATATATATCAGCAAGTATTGATGAACAACCACCCCCCATGGGTATACCATGTAATTGTTTCAAATAAGATGTGCCATCAAACAGTACAGTTTCGAATAAAACCATTTCCACCAATGTTTTAAATCTATATTTATTAATAATTGACTGCAGATTGTATTTTTCGTATATCTCCATGACAATATCGTATTGAAGTCCTTGATGTTTATATTTGAAAACAAATCATTAAAATCGAAACTTTTAAAATACAAATATTCAGTAATTACATTTATTTTTTTAATAGCTTCTATACTATTACTAATAAAATATGCACCTTTATTTTTAATCTTAATCATTACTATTTTTAAAATAGATAAGAGTTTTTTGTTAGCTGTTGTCAAATATGATTGAAAACCATTTGTAATGGGACGAAATTTAACAGGATCTTTATGAAGTTTAGGTATTAAAGTTATATATGGAAAACGGATTTGCCCCATTCTGTATCCCAATTTAATGTATTTCGATTTAATGCGATTCTCAATTTCTGACTTAGATTGCTATAAAGGTAGGTATATCCACACCTCTTTTCATTTTGAATATATATATATATATATATATATATATATATATATATATATATATATATATATATATATACATACATACATACATACACAGTCAAACCCCTCTGAACTGTCACCCCTGAGATATGGTCACCCCGTTTTTACGGTCAGTTATAAATTCCCTGGCAGGAAACGCATTCACAATATGCACTTTGAACCCCTGATTAGCGGTCACCCTCAGATACGGACGCGGACACTATTTTAATGATTCATTCCATCAGACTAAAACCTCTGTACGGACATAATCAAAATTTGAAATTTCTGTACCAAAGATAGATTCCCAGAATAAATTGCAACTCACCATGAGTAAGAAAAACACCTGCGCCTACAACAATGGTCATTCTCTAGGGACATTAACAGCAAGCAATTCAAAAGGGAGATAAGGAGTAACGGGAACTCCCCCATTCCTCAGTCACAAAGGAGTGAAATCCACTTCAAGGGAAAAACTCGACTAAGACCACAAAGGGTACAGAAGTGGAATGTGTATGGTCGTTCGTGAGCGTATTATCGTCATTCATGGGCGTACCGTCTGAAGAATATTCTCCTATGGATGCAGATGTGATGATAGAAGAAAACAAAAGAGAAATATCCGATATCGTCAGGGAATTTGCAACAGAATCATCCGAAGAAGAAGAAAGTGAGGAAGAAGACGTCGAGTGTGAAGAGCAAGGAGTAGGAGTCAGCATCAGAAATTACTCTGAAGTTTTTAAAGTGTTAGACGGACTAAAGACATTTTCCTGTAAGCATAATGATGGAAAGGCATTAAATTTAGTCTCACAACTTAAAATAAACTTCAAAGGAGAAAGACTGGTGGCTAAAACCCACCAAACATCAATTGATCAGTTCTTTCCCCGAAGGTAAATAAATTCAATGTATACTACTGTACGTTTTTTGCATATAAGCTCACATGTTGTGAATTTAATTGTTTTTATGAAACAAATGCGCATGTTCGTCACGAAGATCGCAGCTGGGGGCGGGACGGAGTTAACCCCCCAATGAAAGAAAATTTTAACACTGAAAAGGTACAAGGTAAAAATCTAATCAGGTATAGTATCAAAAACAATGTTCAACCTCGCTCCCCCCCCCAAAAAAAATCAAATTTCAGCTACGTGTTTGTCAGTTATGTTCTCAAATTGCTTTATGTTCTCAAAAATAGGTATGTTTCAATATGAGGTTTTTTAAAACGATTAATGTCGAAAACCCAGACAACCCGACTCGCCCTAGGGCACGAGCAGCAATTTGAGTGGCCGGAATAAAGAAGAGGGGGCACCCGGGTTAAAAACGATTAATGTGTAATATTTGATCTAATTTAGAACGATCCTCTCTTTTACGGTCACCCCTCGTTTACGGACAAATTTTTCTGTCCGGAAAGTGACCGTAAATGAGAGGTTCCACTGTATATATCTTTTTTGTGTGTTTTAAACATCCCTGATTTTCAAATTGGGATTTAAAAAAATTATTAGTAATTATTATTATTGTAGTTGCCAAGTTTATAATTTAAGTCTAGCACTTTTAAATATCGCACACTGCTGAAATACAATATATAATTTCCTGAACCCATCCGTTCATTAATTATAAATTTAAGCAAGCAAACTGTTAAAAATTTCAAAGCCTCATATTTTCATTTAAGAAGGTTGGCCGAAAAGTGTCTTATCAGGTCCATTCATGCATGCTTTGCTCATAATGGATGTCCTTGCTCTTGGCATTCAAGAGGAAACATCCAGTGAATATCTATGTATGTGATGTAGTGGGTGGGGTTGAAGTTATTCTATTCCTTTTACGGTTTCATGAATGATATAAATATGGGCAATATATAAATTCAGCTACTGTGTTGAGATTGTTGAAATCTGGACTGAAATTGTGTCCATTGGTAAATTGTAACATAGAACACAGAGTATCTGAAAGTGACGGATTTAAGTTTTGTGATTTGGGGGTCTCATCAGGGCTGTTGGGCTGACATAGATGGATTGCATGTAATTTTCATTTATATGAATAAAATTAATTTTGTTTTTTTATATATAATAGAATTACATATGCTTAATATTAATATAAATGCAAATATTGATATAAACTCTGTACTTTCACTATCATATGCTCTTTTTCATCCATATTGATAAATGTGAAGAATAAACACAATTAAAATATAATCGGCTGTGACTTAGTACATTTGATTTCAAAAAAAATATCTAAGTGTTGCCATCTTGAAAATAGTTATACAAAAAGAAACTCAAATAAAATTTGCTTGGGCATCCTGTATATATAAATTAATATGACTAAAATTTATCTAAAACAGTCTCACCCAAGAACAGAGTACAGCATTAGTGAACTTGAATGAAAAAAAATATATATATATGCAGTATGGGGTAGAGATAATACAGCTTGCAACTTTATAAACATAAGTAAATGTAACATTTATTAAATAAAGAGATGAATAGCTACTGTTAGGCAATTTATCATTTAGCATATCTGTCACTAAATTCAAATACACACATTCATTATTTAGTTAACATCTCAATAATTTTATTCTACATATTTTCATTTTCAAATTTTATGTACTTTGTAACAGCGAGTGGTTGTAAATTTAGATTGTAATGGATTTCTATGAGAGATGTTGGTTATCTTATTTTTGTAGTTACACATTTTAGTGTCACTCTTGGGCTAGATATTAGATTTAAAAATTTGAGGGGCTGTACCGGAGGTACATCCACAGCATAGAATATGTCTTGTTATATGAGTGCTAGCAAATGAAATGGCTTATATATATATATATATATATATATATATATATACATACATTTCATTTATTTCTACAAACTGTCAAAAGTGGTCTATGATAGGAGAAATAAGTTACAAAGGGCAAACAATAACCATCTACTATCTTACAAATATTAAATCTAAACATGAGCCACCTAATGTTGTTAGTATAATCTAATCAATATCAGATCCATATCGAAATGTCTCTTTATAACTTCTAGAAATGTTTCATTTTTGTCATGTTAAAATTGAATTCATGAGTAATTATCATTGGCAATGCAGAATAGCAAATATCGGCCACTTTTATATATTCATTTAGTACCCCTGAGTGGCCCGTTTTTTTTTTCTTTTTTGTTGTTCAGTGTTTTGACTTTATCTTTCTGAACCTGACTCTTATAATAGAATCTTATATAAGATTTTGAATATTTACTTTGTAAATATTTCAATGTTTTGAAATGAATTTGAAATTTTTGCCTTTATTTCCTATGTTACAGTTAGTTACCTGTTCACTGTTTTTGCACTTTTATTTTGTAGATCATTCAATTATGAATTATTTGAGGGATCAAACACACATGCAGCTCCTCTGATTTCTGAGTTACAATTTCTGGAATGGCATGAAATGTGGGAATTTTTATTTTATCTCAGATTCGGCTACATTCCTTGCTCAACTGTGCCATCCTGATAAATCATCCCTAATAATATGCAGATGATCTTGGTTCAACATTTGATACCACTGCCATCCTCTTCCAACTATTACATAGAGCTATAATCTATTAAAATCTCACTCTTTTATGACCCAATCTGGCAATACGGCACTCCATACCAGGTATGGACAAAGATGTATTCTACGTAAAAAGTTTAAATGTCAAGTATAAGTGCTCAAATTAGCTTGATAATTACTAGTATTCAAATGTGTAATTATCGGTTTAACCCAATTTTGTGTAAATTGTATTTTATTATGATGAAAATTGCATATGTAGATCAAGGTAAGCTGAGCTGTAGAATGTAGGCATACATGCATTCTACAGATATGTTTTAAAATATTAAGTAATTTTGTGAATACCCGAGCTTCACTTTTTTAACATTGTGTATGCAATCATAACATGCTTATTTTGTCATATTTTTCCATATGATATTAAAATTATTATTTACAATTTTTCTCATAATTATCTTATTTTGTTATTGCATGCCCCCCAAAATTAGTAACATATTTCGTTTTCACATTTACGTACATCATTGATACTTTTCCATTTTTATTTTAATCTGGTGCTAGATATAACTGGCATGGATATTCACTTTAAAAGGCAAAAATGCCCTTGCTATCTTTGAGAGAAAGGTTTTAAGAAGCATATTTGGTGGTATCCAAATTACTGGAATGTGTAGAAGATTTAATATGAACTATATTATCTATACAAACAATCAGATATTGTTAAGTTCGTAAAACTACAAAGAATGAAACAGGTTGGCCAAGTAATCTAAATGCCTGAAAAAACAGCACAAAGAATCTGATCAAACCAACAAGAAAGCAGCTTAGAGAAAGATCAAAATCTGAATAGACTGATTGTGTTGATAAGGACTTTATGTTCTGAACACTAGAAATTGGAGCACTCTTACTAGATGTAGGACGGGGTGGAACGCATTCATTGAGAAGGCTAGAGCCCTTACTGGGCCATCAAGCCAGTGAAGAAGAAGAAGCAGGTATATATGTCTTACCAGTACTACCAAGCAGCTTCTGATAAAACCCAATAGTTCACTAGTAACCTAAGTTTATCATGTTTGAAAACTCCTAATTTCCCAATGAAACCCACTAAGTTGAGTTTATTTTTTAAAAGTTTTTTTTCAAACCTAATTAACTTTCACATATCCTACAAAAGATGATGGTGATAAATTAAGGAAAATGTACATCCAGAAAATGCCAATTTTTAATTTAGGCGAAAGTGAAACAAGCTTCCCTAATTTGCAAAGATTTAAATGGGAAAATTTCAATTAACTTGAAAAATCTTTGCTTTTCCAAAAGCTTTAGGAACCAATGTATCATGTAAACAGACAATGTACCATATAAAATCCAGGTTATTAAAATTCAATGAAACTCATCTTACATTTTCAAATTCATCTTCATTCATTTCAACATCTGAATCATCTTCATCTCGCCATCTGTTGAAGTCTATTTTCAGCCAATGATACTAAAGAAGTAATAAAAATATCATATATAGAAACATAATTAAACAACACAATCATAAAACTAAAAAATATTCATATTTAATTCGGCATGTCAACATTAGGAGCCCGACCTCACAAAAATCTTTTACCTTATTCTTAAAATAAACATTTGTTTCCTAATCTTATTATTTTTGTATTTAAATAAATTTTTCATAAATTTTACTACAAATTTATGTGGGTTGTGAAAATTTTTGTTTTATTAGAAAAAAAAAAGATAGAAAACTAGCTCCTTATTAGTGATTGGAAATTTAATTAGTCAAATGAATGCAGTATGAGTTAAATGGCTGGTAAAACCTAAACCCAGTTAACTAAAATTGTAACAGACTTATGGATATGTGTAAATGCCTATGAATTTCACCCATGATTGCTTGAAAAAGGGAAGAGAAAACAAAAATGATGGAATAGAGATTAATTCATTTCTATGTAGAAAAGTCGGCAGAAATATGAGAATATTTCCAAGAATTGGATTATTGTAATGATTGAATGCAGAATTGTTATATTCTTTTATTAAATTTTTAAACAATTTCTTAAAATGTGAAGATATGTGTTTCAATTTGGGAAGTACTTTGTGAGGTGCCTGCATTATTAAATGTTTTTCTAACATCTACTCATTACAAATTTGCATATGCTTTCTGTAATCCATATCGCCATTAATATGTTATAGCTATTTTTTATCTACATCTGATTGCATATTTGTGAAAAATAATCTATATCAGATATGAAGGTCCAAACTGCGGTGCCTGCAGCTAGCAGTCGCTAAATACAGTAGCACAGTGATGGTGCTAAGACTATATCCACCAACACAACAAAAATCTTTCAATAAAAGCTAAGATATGAAATTGTGGGAGCATGTTGAAGAAAAAGTTATGCCCAGTGTGTAGATAGGAAAAATGTGTATATCCTGCTGATACGTATAGATGGTACAAAAATTTACTCAATTACATGTGAAATTGGGGAGGGGGGGATACTTGAAGTAAAAGTTGCACCAAGGGGATTCACAGTAAAAAGATATCCAATAGACATATACAGATGATGCAGAGACTATATCACCAGCAGAATCAAAATTAGTTAATTAGGAGTAGAGATGGGAAATTTTGAGGGGCTAGTTGAAGCAAAAGATATGCTCAGGAGGTATCTGACAAGCATTGGTCTCAAATGAAAAGTGAATCCATCGGAGGATTGGGTCAACAGCTGGGGGAGGGGGGGGGGGGGGAGTAAATTTCAAGGAAAACGACATTAGACTAAAAGATCAGATTAAAAATTTATTTTAAGAGTTTTTTAAACAAAATTTAGAATATTTTATAATGTTAACCAGTTTAGAAACTAAGACTGCTGGGTGGGTAAGTGACCCCTCAAACTGAATGCCCGAAACAAAATATATTTAAAAATATTACTAAAATTTTAGTTTTGACCATGAGCATGTCACAAATAGAAAACCTATGACTCTGTAAATGAGAAATGACCTCCCTCCTGATAAACAAAACCTCTAAATCAGAAATACCCCTTGCCACCCGGACAGTCACAAAGCAGCTTTAACCTCTCATTACATTTGGCTGAATGAATAGAATTAAAATCTTAAGTGATAACTTTTGAAGTTTTTATTGGATCACAATGATTTTTTCTGAGAATGCTTACAATAATATTACAATCTTAGATTTAAAAAGAACTAAATCTCGATTTCTTAAATTCACAAATTCAGACTTTTGTATTTAAATTGACCCTTGTCCAGGTGCTAGAGGTCTGTGATTCCAAACTCCAATATTTGCTGACTAATAACAGGAATACGAAAATAGGTCTTTGTTCTCAATGTGTTTCAGTGGCCTCTTTTCCTGGTACTTTTTTAAAAATCTTTATTAAAAAAAAGAAAAACTACTAACTTGATAAAAATTTTGGCCCCTTCGGATTCTTTTAAATTTCTTAAGCTTCAGTTTAAAAAAAGAATTTAAATCATACATCTAAAATTGTCTGACATGATAGATTTCAGTATGGGTATATTTTCCCCTTTTTATAATATTTAAAATTCTATTGAATTTCTCAAATTTTAGAAAGTTTGGTGCATAGTCCAAGATCGTCAGCTTTAAAAAAAAAAGTGAGCTTCTAGGCCATGTGAAGTTTGGAACATTCATATACATCCAGACAAACACATACAGATGATCAGCTTTTCATCAGGGTAAGAAATTAGTAGGGGCCATGAGCGAAATACGATCAAATTTTTATCATTTGTGACCATAATTTCGGAAACGGGGGGCAAATCGCAACTAGAATTAAACCACTATAATTTACCAAAAATAACCGAGGGAAAAAAAAACTTTTTTTCTTGTATAAAACAATAAGTCAATTTAAAATTAGTGCAATAATATAAAACAAGCTTAATATTCCTATTTGCCAGATGGCGATTGAACTCCAAAAACTGACTACCGACCAAACTATGTGATAGCTTAAAGAATGACCCTTCTCCTGAAACAATGCCACCTGTGGAGTAACAAAAATCTGTCAACAATTGCTACAATACTGTTATGGCTCTTCCATAGTTCTTCCCTACAAGAGGATCGTAATTTATTGCATTTGCAATCGAGAATGAGTGCAACCCACATTCCTATGTTACTCCTCCTCTTAATCACCGATGTGTTTTACAACATGCCGTGGCATAGTCTTTACCGTGCTCTATGCATTCACCTAGACACCCCCAATTTTTACACTCTGTACGAAGGAGCAACTACTCTGCTTCGAAGACTAATCTAGATCTTTGGTACTAATAAGTCTCATCATTTTTACATCAACTTCAAATTTTAAAAAATACTGCGTGAAAATCGCCCTGTCTATTTTTGCCGAATTTTGAATTTATTTATTGGTTAAATATTCATTATAGCATGTTTTTCATAATAAAAAATTAAAAGTAATCTATAAGAAAGAAAGAGCTTCGGGAATTTGCTGCGACTTGGGACCAGCACAAGCGAACAAAATCTGGGCGTTTGGTGCGAATAAAGGACATCAACCTTGGGGATGAGGGAATTCTTTTCCGAGCTGAATTGCTGATATTGCAATGTTATACAGTATTGTTCTACTTTAATCTACATATTCACGGTCCATAAATGACCATATGGAAATTATGAATGTGTGTAACATTGACTAAAATAGCGTGTTAACCCGGACATACCTCGTGTTAATTTTAAAGCTAGATCGCGAGAATTTCACAATTTTTAGTCTCGATGCACTAGTCTTTTGTTCAGAGAAATTGTAGATTTCCTTTTATAGATTATACCTTGTTTTAAGTTATTAGTCTGTCATCAATGATGCATAAAACTAAAAATGTATGGATTCCTAAAATGTTTGCATAGTTGTGTTTTTAGAAGTGCTAACTGTTAACAATTAAAGTCAAAGTTAAATCGGTTCCATTGTCAACTTATCCGTGGTCAAGAGCTGTTCATTTCACATGAATTGTATCTGTAGTGATTTTAAATGTGAAATTTGATAAGGAAATATTCAAGCAAGCGATCAGCAGACGTCAGCCAAAAAAAGAAATAAAATCACATATTTTGATGCCTAGTATGATTCCATCCAGGTGGGGGCGTGCCATCAACGCTTTTCACTTGTAACTAGAATAAGCAAAATGCCAAAAGAGAAAGGGTTCCATATACCTTTGTGTCCTGCCTTGTTAATTAATGAAGTGTGCATAAAGTTGCTTCAGTACAGCATGGATACGCTAAAGTATTTCTAATGCAGCGAAAAGCAAATTCCTAGCAAAGCACCAAGATATATAGGACTTTCTTTCTCTCAGCATTTTGCTTAGTTAGTGCTGATACATTCTTAAGTTTGCTGATACATTCAGAAGTTTTTTTTATAAATGAATTTTTTTTTTTGTTAAAATGAAAAGGAGATTCATGCTTCTATGCTTTGCTCTGCACTTAACTGTGCTTTGTATCTTCACATGGATTGTATCTGTAGTGATTTTAAATGTGAAATTTGATCAGGAAATATTCAAGCCAGCGGCAACCAAACTTAACTGTGTATTGTATCTTCACATGCATTGTATCTGTAGTGATTTTAAATGCGAAATTTGATCAGGAAATATTCAAGCAAATAGCAGCCAAACTTAAATGTGCATTGTATCTTCACATGCATTGTATCTGTAGTGATTTTAAATGCGAAATTTGATTAGGAAATATTCAAGCAAGCGGCTAGGCAATTTCCTTTTCATACAATCTACTGCAGGTCTGATAATTTTTCCCCCGAGATTTAACATATCTGTGTTTCTGTAAGTCTTCTAGCTCCATCTTGTGGCGTATGTTTACTGTGGAGTATGCAATGCAGTAAGTTAATGCTAAAACCTAATGGAAGGTGTTGAAGACCCAGACCGTCCGGCTCGTCAGCAAGAAGGTGTAAGGTACCTGTTAGGACAGCTTGTTGAGCCACCTAATATAGACCTGAATCCAGGAGGGTTGAGATCTACAGGGATTGTACCCTGCTTCCCTCGATACCAACTTCTTGGAAAGACTTTTGGACACAGAGATTTAAATGTGCCGGTATTCATACTCAACATAGACAGTAGCTCCAGGAAACAAAGTTGCATCCTCTGAGCACAATCCCTGTGTCTTGACTGAGCTATCTAGTCCCGACCTCAGATCTTGTATAATAATTGTTTATATTATATTTCTACTCAGCATCTATATCATCGGCTGAGCAAGACTGACTTACTAAGTGATATATTTACAGCCTAAACTGATGAAGGTAGATATTTTAATCTTTTAACTCTGCCATACAAATTACATCATCTTCATTTGTAATTTATCCTATCCTACACAAATAAAAATGGAAATAATAAAATATTCACTAACTGGTTTACATGTAAATGCGTCAACAGAAAATGCAACAACAATAAGAACAAGAATAATGAGAAACATTACATTCAAGAAAGCATTACATTCAAGAACATTACATTCAAGGTGGGCGCGGTAGGCCATTGGTTAGCGCGCTGGAGTTGCACTCGGTAGGCCCGGGTTCGATTCCAGCCGCTGCCAAAACTGCCGCCGTGTTCACGCGGAGTACGATCACGTTAAACATGTGGGTCCAGAAGTCCTTCCGAGAGGTTGGTGGTAGGGAAAGAGGGGTACGGTCCCTGTGGATGCCTCCCCCACTGGGTTCCGGTCAAAATTGGGTGGCACATCCCGGCCGTCCAAACAGTTACCTTACACCTTTCTGGTAGGTCAGACGGTCTGGGTCTCAACAACAACATTCAAGAAAGCAGTTTTTAGCAGTATTTTTTTTTTACTTTTATTCTACTAACTCTAATGCTTTTTATTTTTATTTTCGACTATAGACTTGTAGACTTGCCCGATGGCAGCTATGATAAAATGATTCCTTTAGCCTTAATTGTGGTCGAGATATAGGGTGCTGAAAGCCCTTATCTTGTGGACTGAAGTAAATATATATTTGGCACGACTCTCTCATCACTCGTATAAAATTGCGGTTTCATTTTTAACACTTTACAACATAGTTGAAAAGTGTTTATGACATTTTTTCATTCATTCTGTCTTTCTGCCCGTTAGCACAATAACTGCCGCAAAAATGAAATTTTAGTATGTTGTTCAGACAGTCTGTGGGACCTATGGGAATATAAATGAAATACATTGAACCCTATTGGGACCTAATTTTTCAAACATTTTTTAAGTGAATTTAAAATTCAAAAATTCCTTCGAAAGTTTTATGAAATATTGCGGTTTCATTTTTAACACTTTACAACATAGTTGAAAAGTGTTTATGACTTTGTTCATTCATTCTGTCTGCCCGTTAGCACAATAACTGCCGTAAAAATGAAATTTTAGTATGTTGTTCAGACAGTCTGTGAGACCTATGGGAATATAAATGAATAATATTACTCAATTAGTTTTGGATTGAACCCGGGTTGAAAAAATGAAATACATTGAACCCTAATTTTTCAAACATTTTTTAAGTGAATTTAAAATTCACAAATTCCTTCGAAAGTTTTATGAAATATTCAAATTATCCCATAAAATATATAAAAAAAATTTCAGCAAAATATATTCAGTAGTTTTTAAAATAAAAATTAAAATGATAATTACACCCTTTGTATGGAGAGATCACGTGACCACTATATGAAGAGATCAAGTAATCCACTTCAAAATAAAATATGGCATCCATCTTGTATCAAAATCGTGATTTTTAAAGTTCTTTTTAATTCATACTTAGTGTTGTATCCATCCTAAAACCGCTTTATATTTGCTTAAATTCTGTGCATCAATGTTTTGAAACAAAGCAATTACAATATATTTGAGTTTAAATGATAATCAAACTTTGATTATTTCTACAACGAAGCCTAATTTTCACTTATGGAAAATGTAAAAACAAAAATATGTAGAATGAGTTGTATAAGAATTTCTGCATTTTTTTAATGCAAAATTATTTAGCTCATGAAGTCTGCAATATAACGGATATGAATGAAACATTCATTGATTTTACAAAAAGAAAATTTTTTAGATGAAGTTTTAAGCATAGAGTTAAATTACTAGTACCTCCATGGTTTTAAGTTTTTAAATAAAATAAACTATTATAGTATTGTGATGAAGGAAAGGAATTTAAAAAATTTATGAATGAAATGCTGTTTTTATTTAGAAGCAATTTATCTTTCGATGACGTCATTTGAATAAAGTTCATTTGTTTTCGATGAAGTTTTCAAATATAATAAATTATTTTAGTATGATGATAATTTAAAAAACATTACCGAGGAATGTATCACACTTCAGAGATGTTTAAACCAGGCAATGTGTATTTCAATGAACATTTGAATGAAGTTCATTTTTTTTCAATGAAGTTTTAAGTTTTCAAATATAATAAATTAATGTAGTATTGTGATAATTTTTAAAATATTACCGAGGAATGTGCCGCATTTTAGAGATGTTTATATATAATTGCATTGAAGTTGAAAAGTGTTTCATAATCAATGCTTTATGCATGATTGATCTTTCTTGTTGTTATTTAGTGGAGAATGCTACCACGTTCCTAAATAATTATGTGTAACTTATTAGTGAGAATATAAATTATTTTTAAAATATTATATTCTCACTAATTATTCATTATATCTCACTAATTACTTGAGATTCATTCTTAAATTATAAATTTTCTCCACTCGTGTCAAAAAAACTGCACAGACAGATTCCAAAGTTTTAGAATAAAATACAATTTAGACTGCACAGACACACACACACACAGACTCCCGGCCGTCCAAATAGTTGCTCAAGTCCTCAGGATGAGTCGGACGGTCTGGATCTTCAACACACACACACACACAGAGACAGCTTCCTAAGTTTTAGAATCAAATACAATTTCTAACAATTTGAATAACTGAGTAGTTATAAAAGATTAATATTGATAACATTTATTTTTATGAAAAGCAAAAAATTAGACTGCACATGATAGGATAATTTAAACTTTGTTATGCTTCAAAAGAGCATTTACTAACACTATCCCAATCAAATGAATCTAATTTAAAAGTTAAGGAATATTCTGTAGTGTAATTTTTACCTTCTTATTATCTTTCAGTAGTCTATTCCAGTAAGGTCCTTCTTCAGTCTTCTTGAGAAAAAAATCTACTCCTCGATCAGACACACAATATTTTGAAGTCTGAAACAAAAGAATAAAAATACTAAATTATATACATACATCAGCTAAATATCATTAGGTGAGATACCAAAAGCTAAACTTTAAACATTGGTAGGTCTGCAGTAAGTTGCTTTCAAAGGGCTTTGCATTTTTAAGCAAAACAATTAGCTATCTGAGAAGTAAGTAATGTACATTAATAATAAGTGCAATAGTGGATTTTCCAAAAAATTCCTAAATATTACAAATGTTTTTACTATAAAGGGACGAATGTAACTTGGTAAGTCATATAAATTATCATTTTATACAATATTTTACTTGCTTTTTCTAGTTTTTTTTACAAATTGATATAACACATATCCTTCATTTAATTAAATAAGTTCTATTTCATTTGCATAAATATTTGCAGCACATAATTAAAAAGATCTAAATGAATTTTGGAAATTTTTCTTAAAAGTTTTTTTAATAATCGGATATAGTGAACTTCTGAATCTGTGAATTAGGGATTCATTGTAATAGGGTTCGACTGTATGTAATATAAAAATTATTAAAAAAATACCTGCTTATAATTGAATGGATGAGTATTATGGATATCTTCTATATAATAAAAGGCAATGTCTGTGTGTCTGTGCGTCTGTCTGTCTTATACACTATACGTTTCGCGACCGCGCGTCGGAGAGCTACGAAATTTGGCAATCGGAGACCCTGGGGGGTGGGAAGGGGACACGTGAAAACCGATTTTTAAAATTTTAATTATTTTTTTTGTTATTTAATATTTTATGCGATTTCGACCGTTTTTTGACATTTTTGCCCTTTTTTCTCCACGATCCAGACATCGTAGAAAAAAACAAATCACACCATCGAAAAGAGCAGAGAATTTCGAGTAAAAATATATAAATTTCAAATCTCAGGGACAAATTCTAATATTTTTTTATGATTTTAAAACAAAAGTCACTTTTGACTCAAAAAAACGATTTTTGGTTTTTAAATTCTCGCATAGTAAAAAGTACTCAGAATTTCGTCTAATAATTTACATTTTTAGAAAGGTCAAATATCTGGCATTCTTACAAGTCCAATCTGGACAAGAAATAATTATAAATATTTACAGGATCGCGATTTTAATGACCTAAGGATTTCCAATTTCTCGGCGAACGACGTTTTCTCCCGTTGAATTTTCCCCCCGTCTCCATGGAGACCGCCCTTCCGGTTTTAAATGAATTAAGATATGTGTTGTATACAACGGGTGAAATGATTATCTTAAATAATAAAAGGCAATGTCTGTGTGTCTGTGCGTCTGTCTGTCTGTCTGTCTGTCTTATACACTATACGTTTCGCGACCGCGCGTCGGAGAGCTATGAAATTTGGCAATCGGAGACCCTGGGGGGTGGGAAGGGGACACGTGAAAACCGATTTTTAAAATTTTAATTATTTTTTTTGTTATTTAATGTTTTATGAGATTTCGACCGTTTTTTGACCTTTTTGCTCTTTTTTCTCCACGATCCAGACATTGTAGAAAAAAACAAATCACACCATCGGAAAGAGCAGAGAATTTCGAGTAAAAATATATCAATTTCAAATCTCAGGGACAAATTCTAATATTTTTTTATGATTTTAAAGCAAAAGTCACTTTTGACTCAAAAAAACGATTTTTGGTTTTTAAATTCTCGCATAGTAAAAAGTACTCAGAATTTCGACTAATAATTTACATTTTTAGAAAGCTGAAATATCTGGCATTCTTACAAGTCTAATCTGGTCCAGAAATAATGAAAATTGCCTTCAGGATCGCAATTTTAAAGACGTCATGATTTTAAATTTCTCGGCGTTCCGTTCGTTTCTCCCCCGCTGAAGCAGGGAAGGTGGTGGGTGGGGACGTCAAGGTGGAGGTGACGTCACGGTTCTGAATAGAGCGCCTTTGCTCTATATAAATTATTATATTTATATTTTAAATGATGGGACGATCTGGATTTTTTAAATGTATATTTTAACTTTTGGATATTTTAAATGGATATTTTAATTTTATGGATATTTTAAATGATGGAACAATGAAACAATGGAATGAGGATGATGGAATTAAGCATATGGTCATTTTAAATTGCAAATTAGCACGCGGGAAGTTAGCGGTAGGCCCGGGTTCGATTCCCGCCACTGCCAAAACTGCCGCCGTGCTTACGTGGAATACGATCACGTTAAATATGTGGGTCCGTAAGTCCTTCCGAGAGGTTGGTGGTAGGGGAAGGAGGATACGGCCCCTGTGGATGCCTCCCCCACTGGGTTCCCGTCTAAATTGGGTGAATATGTAGAAAGTTATGGAGATTGTCGCGGAGGGCGCGGCAGCCCAGTGGTTAGCGCGCGGGAATTGCACTCAGTAGGCCCGGGTTCGATTCCCGCCACTGCCAAAACTTACGCCACGTTCACGCAGAGTACGATCACGTTAAACATGTGGGTTCGTGAGTCCTTCCGAGAGGTTGGTGGTAGGGGAAGGAGGGTACGGTCTAAATTGGGTGAATAAAAAGAAAGTTATGGAGATTGTCGCGGAGGGCGAAGTAGCCCAGTGGTTAGCGCGCGGGAATTGCACGCGGTAGGCCCGGGTTCGATTTCCGCCACTGACATGGAGTACGATCACGTTAAACATATGGGTCCGTATGTTTTTCCGAGAGGTTGGTGGTAGGGGAAGGAGGGTACGTTCCCTGTGGATGCCTCCCCCACTGGGTTCCGGTCTAAATTGGGTGGCACATCCTGGCCGTCCAACCAGTTACCAGGCCCGGGTTCGATTCCCAAAATTGCCGCCGTGTTTACGCGGAGTACGAGCACGTTAAACATGTGGGTCCGTGAGTCCTTCCGAGAAGTTGGTGGTAGGGGAAGGAGGGTACGGTCTAAATTGGATGAATAAAAAGAAAGTTATGGAGATTGTCGCGTAGGGCAAAGTAGCCCAATGGTTAGCGCGCGGAAATTGCACTCGGTAGGCCCGGGTTCGATTCCCAAAATTGCCGCCGTGTTTACGCGGAGTACGATCACGTTAAACATGTGGGTCTGTAAGTCCTTCCGAGAGGTTGGTGGTAGGGGAAGAAGGGTACGGTCCCTGTGGATGCTTCTCCCACTTGGTTCCGGTCTAAATTGGGTGAATAAAAAATAAGTTATGAAGAATATCGCGGAGGGTGAAGTACCCCAGTGGTTAGTGCGCGGGATTTGCACTTGGTAGGCCCGGGTTCGATTCCCAAAATTGCCGAATAAAAATAAAGTTATGGAGATTGTCGCGGATGGCACGGTAGCCCAGTGTGTTGGAAACTTGGTTCTGTTTTCGTCGCGATTCTCGTTATCGCGAGAACGTGTTTACATTTTTAGAATGGTTCTACCGTTCTCGTGAACGACTCGTGACGGGAACAGAACATGCCATTCATGCAAATCGCCATCTCGCCGCGCGCGCATCCTGATTTGCATATAGTGAGGGCGCTGCCGTCAACGGTTGTGTTCCGGAGCGTACCCATCACAGTGTATATATGATAGGACACATTCTCAGTTATTCAGAGACTTTACAGACCTTGACTGACCATGTAGTAGACGTGGGAGACTTTTCAGAGTTTAAGATCTTGTAGTTATGCAGACTTAAGACTCGACGTATAGTCAGATCGATCAGACGGTGATCGACGGTGAAAGACCTTGTATGGAAGGCAGACCTTGATCGGTAGAGAGTAGTCTAACTTCTAAAGCCATGACGTGTGACCTGATGATGGTGGCTTCATTAACGTGCACGACATGAGTGGTACAGTAGCTGTTTTTTTTCTACTTACCGATGTTATAATAACTGAGAGTGTGTGCCTAGTCATAGACTATTCAAAACCTTTTTCATGAGCTTGCTAGCTCATTGTATATAGTTTTGCTTTGCAACGAATGTTACAGTGTTTTATTTTGTAACTTCATCTGATGCAATGGATCTCACAACAAATAAATTGTGTTTGTGTTTAACGAGCTTTCTTTCTTGAGAAAACACATCACTACTGCGTATCATCTGCTACAAAAATTTTTTCTACCAGCACTTCGGATAGGGATATGACCAACACTGCTAAATCTGCAAATGACTTTCAAATTTTCTAGTCAAGTCACTTAGCTAACACAGCAAATAGCTGCCGACATTTGGTTATGGGCCGTAGTATGTCAAGGCCATAACTTTTATCCGTGATAAAGCAGCAGTGAAGAGTTGTGAATTCCATCGACGGGGGCCGCGACCGGCGCCATTTGCATCAAGCAGAAAGGTAAACAACGCACTCTAGTCACAGTTAAAGACTATGGAGGTGAGCAACGGCATAGAAGCGTTAAACAGGGACAATTACGTCACCTGGCGTAATGAAATTTCATTTATCCTGAAAGGAGAAGGATGTTACGGCCACATCAACCGTACTGCATTACCAGTCGACGAATCTACGTCACGCCGCGAGCGAGAGGAGTACATGCGCAGCAGCGACCGCGCACTTTCCATCCTGTTTCGAAATATCTCGGCGGAGTACAGAGAACTGCTCGACATCGGCGACAGCCCGGCGGATGCGTGGGAGAAGTTGGAGGCGCATTTTGAGGCCCCAACGCGCGCCAATCTAGTTCATCTGTTGGACGAGTTTTTCAGTCTACGCCCGGAAATCGAGGAGCCCATCGACATATTCTGTACGAGGATAAGGAAAGCTGTCACCAAGCTCAAGAACGTGAATCACCCCGTGGAGGATGTGTACGTGGCATTCCAAGCCATCCGGTATCTCCCAGACCAGTACCAGAGTATCATTCAAATCATTTATCGCTGGAGCGATACTGATTTTAAATTGGATAAAATTCAGAAAGAACTGTCTTTGGAGGAGGGCAGGATTAGACAGTTGAGGAAGGATCATGACAATAATAATGTAAGTTCCAATTCATCTGTATATTTTTCAAATGTTAACGCTAAATGTAAAAATGTCACCAAAGTTAAAAAGTCTATTAAGGTCATAGGACCATGTTTTATGTGTAATAAAAATGGTCATGTAAAGGCACAATGCCCAAAATTGAAAAAGATGACTAGCTCTAGTATTATTGAAGTATTTTCAAATATAAATGTAGAAGCTAATATTGTTGATAATCCTGACAATAGGCTCAGCTGGGTGATTGACACCGCTGCTACGCGACACTTTTGTAATGATGTTAAAATGTTTTCAAAATTTGATAAATGTAAGGATACATCTATGTCGCTAGCAGTGGGTGATATGGAAAGCCCAGTTGAGGCTATTGGAACGGTGAACATGTATGTTAAATTTAAAGATCATACAAATAATATTGTGTTACAAAATGTTATGTATTCACCTAAATTACGGCGTAACTTGTTGGCCGCATCTGTATTAGAAGAGCAGGGCTATTCTTTTAGTGCAGCCAAAGGTATTCTATGGTTTAAGACTCCTGAGGGAGAAAATTTCTTTTACGCTAAACGTAAAGAAGGATTGTATTTCTTAAAACCACAGTACTCAACTAAAAGTTTAAATAGTTGTGTTAAGGGCCGTAAAGGAGATCAGGATAGGGACAAAAATTCTAAACAGGTTAGAAAAACCCCTGCAACAAACAGTCAAAGTCAAAACAAAATTAAGCCTAACTTGAATAAAAGGAAAAACAAATCTGATTTAAAGTCAAATAAAATTAGTGGTTCAACAGTTGAAATTCTGAACAAAACTGAATTATGGCATAGAAGATATGGCCATATTAACTCAGACTACTTGCACCAAACAAGTAAAGTTTCCGCGGCAAACGGACTCCCAAAATTAAAATATGCAAAAGTAAATTGCATTCATTGCAAACTTGCAAAATCTAAAAGAGTTTCGTACAAACCAATAGGCAGGATTAGATCTACAGAACCTTTGCAATTACTGCACATGGACGTTTGTGGTCCAATGCCTGTAGCTTCATTGGGGGGAAACAAATACTTCTTGACTATTACAGACGATTTTAGCCGCAAGGTGTTTGTTTTTATTTTAAAACAAAAATCAGATGTGTTCAAAGTTTTTCAGGATTTTCAAGCTTGTCAGGAGAGACAATTAGGCAAAAAGATTTTGTGCATCCGTACTGATAACGGCATGGAATTTTGTCACGGTCAATTTAAAGCTTTTTTGAAAAAGTTAGGGATTAAGCATGAACGATCTAACACTTATACACCCGAACAAAACGGGGTATCTGAAAGATTCAACCTGACAGCGTTAGATTGTGTCAAGGCAATGCTTAATCAAAGCAAAGTTGGTGACAAAATGTGGGCAGAGGCAATCCTATGTTTTACTTATACAAAGAACAGGATTTGCCATAAATTTAAAGTTAAAACTCCACACGAATTGTACTATGGGAAGAAGCCTGCTGTATCCCATCTCAGAGTTTTTGGATGTAAGGCTTATGCTGGTATTGCAAAACAGCTTAGGAAGAAGCTAGACCTAAGAGCTCAACTGGGAGTTATGGTAGGATATGCAGAAAATACCAGGGGCTATAGAATTCTTCTTGTGAAAGAAGGAAAAATATTAGAAATAAGCAATGTCCGTTTTGAGGAGATGGAAGCAGCGGAAGGCGTCCTGGACCCCATTCGACCTAGAAACTTCACCCAAAAGAAATCGGGTTTTACTCGAACATCAGATTCAGGATCGGGATGTTTGGATAGTGAGTCAGAGGAAGAAGCAGGTGAGAGCCATGACACTAGTCATACTAGTGAGGAAGAGGACTCTCCTGCTGATTCCGATCTGACCCCCTGTTCAAACATAGATTGGGAAAGGAAAGCTGTACCCAGGCCTGATGGAACTCGAACTGATGTTTACTACTCAGTGAGGGGTGATAAACATAGGCTGAGAAGTCATAATGATGTTAAAAAATTCTGTGCTAAGGCTAACATACATTATGACCAAAATTTGTTTAACTTCAGAGAAAAGAGGGATATCAAATCCAGGCCAGAGGCAAGCAACATAGAAATAATAGGTGATATTGATCATGTAGTTTCTTTGCTAAAGGGAGAATTTGATATCAAATCTCTAGGGAAGGTCCAAAAACTGTTAGGTGTGGAATTTGCTGAAATCAATAACAAAATTTTTATACATCATAGGCAGTACATTAATAAGATTTGCCAAATGTTTGAGGAATTTTTAGCATTAAATTTTTGTAATCAAATTTCCAAAAACAAAAATGATTAAATTTGTAACTTCTAAATTTTTTTTTCTTTCTTTTACAAAATATGGTTAGGATATCGTATAAATTACTCCTCCCTCTGTGATGCAGATAATTGTATCTAGAGTATATATATGTGTATTGTTTACAATGAACTTTCTAAAATTTTTCACATTACACTGAATGTATATATATATCCATGTTTTCAATTCCCGCATAAGACAGTTATGCTTATGTGTATTATCTTTGTGTGTTTACTCCTTGTTATCATACACTTGGTTATGATTCATTGAAGACAAACCACTTCTTTAAATTTATATATGAATACAATACAGAAAGAAAAATCTTTTCATTATCTGTGTCACTGCTATTAGTATTAATTATGTATACTGGTCTTGGACAGAGATAATGAACAGCCATAATTGAATTTGATATTTATAGTAAAATTTTTAATCTTAAATGTTAAATTTAATAATTATACATAAAATTTTCTACATAATTGAATTTGATATTTATAGTAAAATTTTTAATCTTAAATGTTAAATTTAATAATTATACATCAAATTTTCTACACAATTGAATTTGATATTTATAGTAGGATTTTTAATCTTAAATGTTAAATTTAATAATTATACATCAAATTTTCTACACAAATTGAATTTGATATTTATAGTAAAATTTTTAATCTTAAATGTTAAATTTAATAATTATACATGAAATTTTCTACAAATTGAATTTAATATTTATGGTAAATTTTTTTTTTATCTTAAGTGTTAAATTTAATAATTATACATAAAATTTTCTACATAATTGAATTTGATATTTAAAGTGAAATTTTTTTAATCTTAAATGTTAAATTTAATAATTATACATAAAATTTTCTACACAAATTGAATTTGATATTTATAGTAAAATTTTTTTAATCTTAAATGTTAAATTTAAATTATTATACTTAAATTTCTTGAAACTTAAATTTTGACTTAAATTAAATTTTTTGGAACTTAGTGTTTCAATGATATCTAAATTTTTCTTTCAATGATAAATTTTTTTTGCTTAACATGAAAAGTAATATATATACTTTATGTTTTTGCTGGATACTAAAGAACTTGACATTTTTGCTGTTATGTTTTTTAGAATAATTTCATTGATTGATAGCACGTGCGCCGAGATTTGGGGTTTTGCATGAGGGGGCCGATTGTTGGAAACTTGGTTCTGTTTTCGTCGCGATTCTCGTTATCGCGAGAACGTGTTTACATTTTTAGAATGGTTCTACCGTTCTCGTGAACGACTCGTGACGGGAACAGAACATGCCATTCATGCAAATCGCCATCTCGCCGCGCGCGCATCCTGATTTGCATATAGTGAGGGCGCTGCCGTCAACGGTTGTGTTCCGGAGCGTACCCATCACAGTGTATATATGATAGGACACATTCTCAGTTATTCAGAGACTTTACAGACCTTGACTGACCATGTAGTAGACGTGGGAGACTTTTCAGAGTTTAAGATCTTGTAGTTATGCAGACTTAAGACTCGACGTATAGTCAGATCGATCAGACGGTGATCGACGGTGAAAGACCTTGTATGGAAGGCAGACCTTGATCGGTAGAGAGTAGTCTAACTTCTAAAGCCATGACGTGTGACCTGATGATGGTGGCTTCATTAACGTGCACGACATGAGTGGTACAGTAGCTGTTTTTTTTCTACTTACCGATGTTATAATAACTGAGAGTGTGTGCCTAGTCATAGACTATTCAAAACCTTTTTCATGAGCTTGCTAGCTCATTGTATATAGTTTTGCTTTGCAACGAATGTTACAGTGTTTTATTTTGTAACTTCATCTGATGCAATGGATCTCACAACAAATAAATTGTGTTTGTGTTTAACGAGCTTTCTTTCTTGAGAAAACACATCACTACTGCGTATCATCTGCTACAAAAATTTTTTCTACCAGCACTTCGGATAGGGATATGACCAACACTGCTAAATCTGCAAATGACTTTCAAATTTTCTAGTCAAGTCACTTAGCTAACACAGCAAATAGCTGCCGACACAGTGGTTAGCGCGCGGGAATTTCACTCGGTAGGCCCGGGTTCGATTCCCGCCATTGCCAAAACTGCAGCCGTGTTCACGCGGAGTACGATCACGTTAAACGTGTGGGACTGCAAGTCCTTCCGAGAGGTTTGTGGTAGGGGAAGGAGGGTACGGTCTCTTTGGATACCTCCCCCATTGGGTTCCGGTCTAAATTGTGTGGCACTTCCTGGCCTTCCAAGCAGTTACCTTACACCTTTCTGGTAGGTCGCGCCAACGAGTTTGCCACGGTCAGAATTTTCAAGGGTAGCGAACAGGCTGGTCGCCAAAGGCGGCTAGTCTATATAATAAAAGGCAATGTCTGTGTGTCTGTCTTATACACTATACGTTTCGCGACCGCGCGTCGGAGAGCTACAAAATTTGGCAATCGGAGACCCGGGGGGGAGGGAAGGGGACACGTGAAAACCGATTTTTAAAATTTTAATTATTTTTTTATTTATTTAATGTTTTATGCGATTTCGACCGTTTTTTGCCCTTTTTTCTCCACGATCCAGACATCGTAGAAAAAAACAAATTACACCATCGGAAAGAGCAGAGAATTTCGAGTAAAAATATATCAATTTCAAATCTGAATTTCGATTTCTAATATTTTTTAAAGATTTTAAAACAAAAGTCACTTTTTGCTCAAGAAAACGATTTTTGGTTTTTAAATTCTCGCATCGTGAAAAGTACTCATAATTTCGACTAATAATTTACATTTTCAGAAAGGTCAAACATCTGGCATTCTTACAAGTCCAATCTGGTCCAGAAATAATGAAAATTGCCTTCAGGATGGCAATTTTAAAGACGCCATGATTTTAAATTTGTCGGCTACCGGCTCAGTTCCTCAAGGCATTTTCCCCCCATCCGCATTAGTTTCTTCCCCGTCTCCATGGAGACCGCGCTTTCGGTTTTAACTGAATTACGAGCATAAGTGTTGTATACATCGGGCGAAATTATTATATTTATATGATATTTTAAATGGATATTTTTAAATGGATATTTTAAATAATTTAAATGATTGAATTATGGTGGTTTGAATTGTGGTGATGTATTTGAAATTATTATATTTATGGATTGGTGGAACGACATGGTTGATTTTTTTATTTTAAATGGATATTTTAATTTATGGATAATTTAATTTATAGATATTTTAAATGGATATTTTAATTTTATGGCTATTTTAAATGATGGAACGATGGAACGAGGATGGTGGAATTAAGAGCCTAGCATATGGTCGTTATAAATTTAAATTAGCGCGCGGGAAGTTAGCGCGCGAGAATTGCACTCGGTAGGCCTGGGTTCGATTCCCGCCACTGATGCGGAGTACGATCACCTTAAACATATGGGTCGATAATTCCTTCCGAGAGGTTGGTGGCAGGGAAAGGAGGGTACGGTCTCTGTGGATGCCTCCCCCACTGGGTCCTGGTCCAAATTGGGTGAATAAAAAGAAAGTTATGGAGATTGTCGCGGAGGGCGCGGTAGCCCAGTGGTTAGCGTGCGGGAATTTCACTCGGTAGGCCCGGGTTCGATTCCCTCCACTGACAAAACTGCTGCCGTGTTCACGCGGAGTACGATCACGTTAAACATGTGGGTCCGTAAGTCCTTCCGAGAGGTTGGTGGTAGAGGAAGGAGGGTACGCACCCTGTGGATGACTTTCCCACTGGGTTCCGGTCTAAATTGGGTGAATAAAAAGAAGGTTATGGAGATTGTCGCGGAGGGCGCGGTAGCCCAGTGGTTGGCGCGCGGGAATTGCACTCGGTAGGCTAGGGTTCGATTGCCGCCACTGCCGAAACTGCTGCCATTTTCACGCGGAGTACGATCACGTTAAACATGTGGATCCGTAAGTCCTTCCGAGAGGTTGTTGGTAGAGGAAGGAGGGTACGGACCCTGTGGATGCCTCCCCTACTGGGTTCCGGTCTAAATTGGGTGAATAAAAAGAAGGCTATGGAGATTGTCGCAGAGGGCGCGGTAGCCCAGTGGTTAGCGCGCGGGATTTGCACTAGGTAGGTCCGGGTTCGATTCCCGCCACTGCCAAAACTGCCGCCGTGTTCAGGCGGAGTACGATCACGTTAAACATGCGGGACCGTAAGTCCTTCCGAGAGGTTGGTGGTAGGGGAAGGAGGGTACGGTCCCTGTGGATGCCTCCCCCACTGATTTCCTGTCTAAATTGGGTGGCACTTCCTGGTAGGTCGTTCCTTCTGGTAGGTCGCGCCAGCGAGTGTGCCACGGTTAGAATTTGCCACGGTCAGAATTTTCAAGGGTAGCGTACAGGCTGGTCGCCAAAGGCGGCTAGTAAATAATAAAAGGCAATGTCTGTGCGTCTGTCTGTCTGTCTTATACACTATACGTTTCGCGACCGCGCGTCGGAGAGCTATGAAATTTGGCAATCGGAGACCCTGGGGGGTGGGAAGGGGACACGTGAAAACCGATTTTTAAAATTTTAATTATTTTTTTTGTTATTTAATGTTTTATGAGATTTCGACCGTTTTTTGACCTTTTTGCTCTTTTTTCTCCACGATCCAGACATTGTAGAAAAAAACAAATCACACCATCGGAAAGAGCAGAGAATTTCGAGTAAAAATATATCAATTTCAAATCTCAGGGACAAATTCTAATATTTTTTTATGATTTTAAAGCAAAAGTCACTTTTGACTCAAAAAAAACGATTTTTGGTTTTTAAATTCTCGCATAGTAAAAAGTACTCAGAATTTCGACTAATAATTTACATTTTTAGAAAGGTCAAACATCTGGCATTCTTACAAGTCCAATCTGGTCAAGAAATAATTATAAATATTCACAGGATCGCGATTTTAATGACCTAAGGATTTCCAATTTCTCGGCGAACGCGTTTTCACCCGTTGAATTTTCTCCCCGTCTCCATGGAGACCGACCGCCCTTCCGGGTTTAAATGAATTAAGATATGTGTTGTATACAACGGGTGAAATGATTATATTTATATGATATTTTAAATGGATATTTTAATTTATGGATATTTTATACGGTTTTTGGCCTAAGGACAATTAAAAACCGAATAAGTTTTTGCTTTTTACACGGTTTTTGGCCTAGGCACAATTAAAAACCGAATTACTGTTTGCTTTTTATAAGGTTTCTGCCTCATTATGCTGGATTGAATTGTGGCGATGTATTGTTTACATCGGGTGGTGGTTGGGACCACAATGCAAAAACTTAAACACTGAAGAAATAAAAAAATAAATAAAAATAAAGTTATGGAGATTGTCGCGGTGCATTTATGCATCGGGTGGTGGTGGGGACAATCTTTAAAAAAAAAAATTTTAAAACTGAATTAGTGTTTACTTTTTATAAGATTTCTGGCTCATTATGATGGGTTGAATTGTGGCGATGTATTGTTTACATCGGGTGGTGGTTGGGACTACAATGAAAAAACTTAATTGTGGCGACATATTGTTGTGGCGTACTCTATTGTTGTATTGTACAAACTTAATTGTGGCGATGTATTATTTACATCGGGTGGTGGTTGGAACCACAATGAAAAAACTTAATCATTGATTGCTTTTTATACGGTTTTTGGCCTAAGGACAATTAAAAACCGAATAAGTTTTTGCTTTTTACACGGTTTTTGGCCTAGGCACAATTAAAAACCGAATTACTGTTTGCTTTTTATAAGGTTTCTGCCTCATTATGCTGGATTGAATTGTGGCGATGTATTGTTTACATCGGGTGGTGGTTGGGACCACAATGAAAAACTTAATTATGGCGATGTATTTTTGTATTACAAAACTTAATTATGGCGATGTATTTTTGTGGCGTACTGTATTGTTGTATTGTAGAAACTTAATTGTGGCGATGTATTGTTTACATCGGGGGGTTGTTGGGACCGCAAGGAAAAAACTTAATTATGGCGATGTATTTTTGTAGCGTACTGTATTGTTGTATTGTAAAAACTTAATTGTGGTGATGTATTGTTTACAACGAGTGGTGGTTGGGACCACAATGTAAAACTTAATCATTGATCGCTTTTTATACGGTTTTTGGCCTAGGGACAATTAAAAACCGAATTAGTGTTTGGTTGCTTTTTATACGGTTTTTGGCCTAGCGACAATTAAAAACCGAATAAGTATTTGCTTTTTACACGGTTTTTGGCCTAGGGATAATTAAAAACCAAATTAGTGTTTACTTTTTATAAGGTTTCCGGCTCATTATGCTGGATTGAATTATGACGATGTATTGTTTACATTGGGTGGTGGTTGGGACCACAATGAAAAACCTTAATTGTGTCGACGTATTGTTGTTGCGTACTCTATTGTATTGTAAAAACTTAATTGTGGCGATGTATTATTTACATCGGGTGGTGGTTGGAACCACAATAAAAAAACTTAATCATTGATTGCTTTTTATACGGTTTTTGGCCTAAGGACAATTAAAAACCGAATAAGTGTTTGCTTTTTACACGGTTTTTGGCCTAGGCACAATTAAAAACCGAATTACTGTTTGCTTTTTATAAGGTTTCTGCCTCATTATGCTGGATTGAATTGTGGCGATGTATTGTTTACATCGGGTGGTGGTTGGGACCACAATGCAAAAACTTAAACACTGAAGAAATAAAAAAATAAATAAAAATAAAGTTATGGAGATTGTCGCGGTGCATTTATGCATCGGGTGGTGGTGGGGACAATCTTTAAAAAAAAAACTTTTAAAACTGAATTAGTGTTTACTTTTTATAAGATTTCTGGCTCATTATGATGGGTTGAATTATGGCGATATATTGTTTACATCGGGTGGTGGTTGGGACCACAATGAAAAACTTAAACACTGAATAAATAAAAAAATAAATAAAAAGAAAGTTATGGAGATTGTCGCGGTGCATTTATGCATCGGGTGGTGGTGGCGATAATCTTAAAAAAAAAAAAAACCTTTTCGCTGAGCAGCATCGTTAAAAAGCGAGCTTACCACTGTCAGGATTTTCAAGGGTAGCGAACAGGCTGGTCGCCAAAGGCGGCTAGTTATGAAATAAAAGGAACAATCTTATGGAAGATGAGTTAAACACATATATTGTGGTACACTGTTGGAAACTTGGTTCTGTTTTCGTCGCGATTCTCGTTATCGCGAGAACGTGTTTACATTTTTAGAATGGTTCTACCGTTCTCGTGAACGACTCGTGACGGGAACAGAACATGCCATTCATGCAAATCGCCATCTCGCCGCGCGCGCATTCTGATTTGCATATAGTGAGGGCGCTGCCGTCAACGGTTGTGTTCCGGAGCGTACCCATCACAGTGTATATATGATAGGACACATTCTCAGTTATTCAGAGACTTTACAGACCTTGACTGACCATGTAGTAGACGTGGGAGACTTTTCAGAGTTTAAGATCTTGTAGTTATGCAGACTTAAGACTCGACGTATAGTCAGATCGATCAGACGGTGATCGACGGTGAAAGACCTTGTATGGAAGGCAGACCTTGATCGGTAGAGAGTAGTCTAACTTCTAAAGCCATGACGTGTGACCTGATGATGGTGGCTTCATTAACGTGCACGGCATGTGTGGTACAGTAGCTGTTTTTTCTACTTACCGATGTTATAGTAACTGAGAGTGTGTGCCTAGTCATAAAAACTGTTTACAATCTTTTTCATGAGCTTGCTAGCTCATTGTATATAATTTTGCTTTGCAACGAATGTTACAGTGTTTTATTTTGTAACTTCATCTGATGCAATGGATCTCACAACAAATAAATTGTGTTTGTGTTTAACGAGCTTGTTTTCTTGAGAAAACACATCACTACTGCATATCATCTGCTACAAAATTTTCGCTACCAGCACTTCGGATAGGGCTATGACCAACACTGCTAAATCTGCAAATGACTTTCAAATTTTTTCTAGTCAAGTCGCTCAGCTAACACAGCAATAGCCGCCGACATTTGGTTATGGGCCCAGTATGTCAAGGCCATAACTTTTATCCGTGATAAAGCAGCAGTGAAGAGTTGTGAATTCCATCGACGGGGGCCGCGACCGGCGCCATTTGCATCAAGCAGAAAGGTAAACAACGCACTCTAGTCACAGTTAAAGACTATGGAGGTGAGCAACGGCATAGAAGCGTTAAACAGGGACAATTACGTCACCTGGCGTAATGAAATTTCGTTTATCCTGAAAGGAGAAGGATGTTACGGCCACATCAACCGTACTGCATTACCAGTCGACGAATCTACGTCACGCCGCGAGCGAGAGGAGTACATGCGCAGCAGCGACCGCGCACTTTCCATCCTGTTTCGAAATATCTCGGCGGAGTACAGAGAACTGCTCGACATCGACGACAGCCCGGCGGATGCGTGGGAGAAGTTGGAGGCGCATTTTGAGGCCCCAACGCGCGCCAATTTAGTTCATCTGTTGGACGAGTTTTTCAGTCTACGCCCGGAAATCGAGGAGCCCATCGACATATTCTGTACGAGGATAAGGAAAGCTGTCACCAAGCTCAAGAACGTGAACCACCCGGTGGAGGATGTGTACGTGGCATTCCAAGCCATCCGGTATCTCCCAGCCCAGTACCAGAGTATCATCCAAATCATTTATCGCTGGAGCGATACTGATTTTAAATTGGATAAAATTCAGAAAGAACTCTCCTTGGAGGAGGGCAGGATTAGACAGTTGAGGAAGGATCATGACAATAATAATGTAAGTTCCAATTCATCTGTATATTTTTCAAATGTTAACGCTAAATGTAAAAATGTCACCAAAGTTAAAAAGTCTATTAAGGTCATAGGACCATGTTTTATGTGTAATAAAAATGGTCATGTAAAGGCACAATGCCCAAAATTGAAAAAGATGACTAGCTCTAGTATTATTGAAGTATTTTCAAATATAAATGTAGAAGCTAATATTGTTGATAATCCTGACAATAGGCTCAGCTGGGTGATTGACACCGCTGCTACGCGACACTTTTGTAATGATGTTAAAATGTTTTCAAAATTTGATAAATGTAAGGATACATCTATGTCGCTAGCAGTGGGTGATATGGAAAGCCCAGTTGAGGCTATTGGAACGGTGAACATGTATGTTAAATTTAAAGATCATACAAATAATATTGTGCTACAAAATGTTATGTATTCACCAAAATTACGGCGTAACTTGTTGGCCGCATCTGTATTAGAAGAGCAGGGCTATTCTTTTAGTGCAGCCAAAGGTGTTCTATGGTTTAAGACTCCTGAGGGAGAAAATTTCTTTTACGCTAAACGTAAAGAAGGATTGTATTTCTTAAAACCACAGTACTCAACTAAAAGTTTAAATAGTAGTGTTGAGGGCCGTAAAGGAGATCAGGATAGGGACAAAAATTCTAAACAGGTTAGAAAAACCCCTGCAACAAATAGTCAAAGTCAAAACAAAATTAAGCCTAACTTGAATAAAAGGAAAAACAAATCTGATTTAAAATCAAAGTCAAATAAAATTAGTGGTTCAACAGTTGAAATTCTGAACAAAACTGAATTATGGCATAGAAGATATGGCCATATTAACTCAGACTACTTGCACCAAACAAGTAAAGTTTCCGCGGCAAACGGACTCCCAAAATTAAAATATGCAAAAGTAAATTGCATTAATTGCAAACTTGCAAAATCTAAGAGAGTTTCGTACAAACCAATAGGCAGGATTAGATCTACAGAACCTTTGCAATTACTGCACATGGACGTTTGTGGTCCAATGCCTGTAGCTTCATTGGGGGGAAACAAATACTTCTTGACTATTACAGACGATTTTAGCCGCAAGGTGTTTGTTTTTATTTTAAAACAAAAATCAGATGTGTTCAAAGTTTTTCAGGATTTTCAAGCTTGTCAGGAGAGACAATTAGGCAAAAAGATTTTGTGCATCCGTACTGATAACGGCATGGAATTTTGTCACGGTCAATTTAAAGCTTTTTTGAAAAAGTTAGGGATTAAGCATGAACGATCTAACACTTATACACCCGAACAAAACGGGGTATCTGAAAGATTCAACCTGACAGCGTTAGATTGTGTCAAGGCAATGCTTAATCAAAGCAAAGTTGGTGACAAAATGTGGGCAGAGGCAATCCTATGTTTTACTTATACAAAGAACAGGATTTGCCATAAATTTAAAGTTAAAACTCCACACGAATTGTACTATGGGAAGAAGCCTGCTGTATCCCATCTCAGAGTTTTTGGATGTAAGGCTTATGCTGGTATAGCAAAACAGCTTAGGAAGAAGCTAGACCTAAGAGCTCAACTGGGAGTTATGGTAGGATATGCGGAAAATACCAGGGGCTATAGAATTCTTCTTGTGAAAGAAGGAAAAATATTAGAAATAAGCAATGTCCGTTTTGAGGAGATGGAAGCAGCGGAAGGCGTCCTGGACCCCATTCGACCTAGAAACTTCACCCAAAAGAAATCGGGTTTTACTCGAACATCAGATTCAGGATCGGGATGTTTGGATAGTGAGTCAGAGGAAGAAGCAGGTGAGAGCCATGACACTAGTCATACTAGTGAGGAAGAGGACTCTCCTGCTGATTCCGATCTGACCCCCTGTTCAAACATAGATTGGGAAAGGAAAGCGGTACCCAGGCCTGATGGAACTCGAACTGATGTTTACTACTCAGTGAGGGGTGATAAACATAGGCTGAGAAGTCATAATGATGTTAAAAAATTCTGTGCTAAGGCTAACATACATTATGACCAAAATTTGTTTAACTTCAGAGAAAAGAGGGATATCAAATCCAGGCCAGAGGCAAGCAACATAGAAATAATAGGTGATATTGATCATGTAGTTTCTTTGCTAAAGGGAGAATTTGATATCAAATCTCTAGGGAAGGTCCAAAAACTGTTAGGTGTGGAATTTGCTGAAATCAATAACAAAATTTTTATACATCATAGGCAGTACATTAATAAGATTTGCCAAATGTTTGAGGAATTTTTAGCATTAAATTTTTGTAATCAAATTTCCAAAAACAAAAATGATTAAATTTGTAACTTCTAAATTTTTTTTTCTTTCTTTTACAAAATATGGTTAGGATATCGTATATTTTACTCCTCCCTCTGTGATGCAGATAATTGTATCTAGAGTATATATATGTGTATTGTTTACAATGAACTTTCTAAAATTTTTCACATTACACTGAATGTATATATATATCCATGTTTTCAATTCCCGCATAAGACAGTTATGCTTATGTGTATTATTTTGTGTGTTTACTCCTTGTTATCATACACTTGGCTATGATTCATTGACAAACCACTTATTCAAATTTGTATATGAATACAACACAGAAAAGAAAAAAAATCTTTCATTATCTGTGTCATTGCTATTAGTATTAATTATGTATACTGGTCTTGGACAGAGATAATGAACAGCCATAATTGAATTTGATATTTATAGTGAAATTTTTTAATCTTAAATGTTAAATTTAATAGTTATACATGAAATTTTCTACAAATTGAATTTAATATTTATAGTGAAATTTTTTTAATCTTAAATGTTAAATTTAATAATTATACATAAAATTTTCTACAAATTGAATTTAATATTTATAGTGAAATTTTTTTAATCTTAAATGTTAAATTTAAATTATTATACTTAAATTTCTTGAAACTTAAATTTTGACTTAAATTAAATTTTTGGAACTTAGTGTTTCAATGATATCTAAATTTTTCTTTCAATGATAAATTTTTTTTTGCTTAACATGAAAAGTAATATATATACTTTATGTTTTTGCTGGATACTAAAGAACTTGACATTTTTGCTGTTATGTTTTTTTAGAGTAATTTCATTGATTGATAGCACGTGCGCCGAGATTTGGGGTTTTGCATGAGGGGGCCGATTGTTGGAAACTTGGTTCTGTTTTCGTCGCGATTCTCGTTATCGCGAGAACGTGTTTACATTTTTAGAATGGTTCTACCGTTCTCGTGAACGACTCGTGACGGGAACAGAACATGCCATTCATGCAAATCGCCATCTCGCCGCGCGCGCATTCTGATTTGCATATAGTGAGGGCGCTGCCGTCAACGGTTGTGTTCCGGAGCGTACCCATCACAGTGTATATATGATAGGACACATTCTCAGTTATTCAGAGACTTTACAGACCTTGACTGACCATGTAGTAGACGTGGGAGACTTTTCAGAGTTTAAGATCTTGTAGTTATGCAGACTTAAGACTCGACGTATAGTCAGATCGATCAGACGGTGATCGACGGTGAAAGACCTTGTATGGAAGGCAGACCTTGATCGGTAGAGAGTAGTCTAACTTCTAAAGCCATGACGTGTGACCTGATGATGGTGGCTTCATTAACGTGCACGGCATGTGTGGTACAGTAGCTGTTTTTTCTACTTACCGATGTTATAGTAACTGAGAGTGTGTGCCTAGTCATAAAAACTGTTTACAATCTTTTTCATGAGCTTGCTAGCTCATTGTATATAATTTTGCTTTGCAACGAATGTTACAGTGTTTTATTTTGTAACTTCATCTGATGCAATGGATCTCACAACAAATAAATTGTGTTTGTGTTTAACGAGCTTGTTTTCTTGAGAAAACACATCACTACTGCATATCATCTGCTACAAAATTTTCGCTACCAGCACTTCGGATAGGGCTATGACCAACACTGCTAAATCTGCAAATGACTTTCAAATTTTTTCTAGTCAAGTCGCTCAGCTAACACAGCAATAGCCGCCGACATACACATACATAGTAGTATTAAAGCACTTTTCCTTCAGTAAAACTTGTAAAAACATTCTACACTTTTAATATTTTTAAATTTTACAAAACTTAACACTGAAGGGATATGCTTCTTAAAAGTTAACATCCTTTTTTCCCCAAGAATGAGTAAAATATCACTCGTACCCTTTTAGTTCTCATTCATTATTTTTTTTTCCAAAATAGAGGATGCGCATACACACACATTTCCTCCCCCCCCCCTTTTCCCCCCTTAAACTTCAAAACTCAATGATCAAAGATCTCTTGTAAAGATAAGTGTTTCTTAATACAGTTCTGAAGAGCATTACATTTCATTTTTAAATCAATTAAAAAGAGGGGAAAAAAAGCACAAAATTTTCTGAAAAAACAGCAGAAAATTTTTATAGAACATTTTTTAACCACTTTAAGATTAGGTCTTAATATTATTGGCAAAGAAATAAAATTAGTGTTGAAATAACATTTCATTTAAATGCAATTTTGGTATAATTCTTGATTTCGAGACAAATTCTGTAAACGGCCTATTTGCCTGCTATAAATGTAACAGAAAAATTGTAAATTTAGAAGAAATTTTTTGCTAAAAAATCGAAAGACTATAAAAAATTAATACTTAATTAACACTATTATTTTGCATATATTGATTCAATTCTATATTTTTTGTAAATTCGCTTACAAAAGGGGCCATGATGTTTTATTCTTCAGTTCAGATCTGCTCGTGAAGATAATTTTGTATAGCGAGAACAGAGATTCTTAAACTTCTTTTTAGGAGCATTAAATTAAATATTCTAACAGAATATTTTAATTAAAAATGTCATTTAGTATACTATAGGAATTTGCACATGATTGTAAATTTTAAGTTTCTTTATATTATATACTCTGTATGAAAAACTGGTATGCTGCCAGTAGGTAATATACTTAGATATAAAAGGAAAAGAAGTTCCAACAAATGTACATTAACTGAAACGATATTACGTAAGAAGTGAAATGAAATTTTTTACACACCAACAGATCCAGATAGAAGAGCCTGAAAGTGAACACCCGGGAGAAGCAAAAATGGCACAAAAAGAATTTGAAACAATTGAAAAATCAAAAAGTGACACAAGTCAAAAGCTCAAAGAATCGGAAGCTATTAAGGAAGCAAAAAGTGGCACAAGTCAAAAAAGCAAAGTAGTTGGAAAGAGTGCAACTACTATTCCAATAAAATGGAGCATCCAAAACAGTGGTTCAGTTAAAAAAAATCACAGGCAATGGCAAAAATGAACCTGGTCAGAAACAAGTGAGCCACCTGAACAACAGAAAAAGAAAGGAAAATATAATTTTAAAAAGCGTAAAGCAGATGAGGATATTGCCCCATAAGCACACAGAACAAAGCACACTTCAATGAAGTTCAAAATGAAAAATAATACTAGGAAAGAGTGCGAAAATGAAAGAAAATTATTTCAGGATCAGTACAGGAGGGTCATTCTGTGTCAAATCAACAAATGGGGGTTGCATCATAGTAATGTATTTTGATCAAAAATTAAAATTAGCTTATATATGTGGGAAGAAGGCGAAAGCCAGAATTTCAATTTTTTTTTAAATGTAGAAGTGGAGATTTTGGCCCTTGAAACATCGTTCAAGGTCATATTTCTGTGAAGCATGATGTTCATTCTTTCTAAAATAAAACCACTTATATTTGTCACCAATATTTCAGGTGCCATTTTAAAGCTAAGGTTTCAAGCTTTCATATGATATAAACTAATTGTAATATTTTTTTTTAATGAAACCCTTTTTAAGCATTTAAATTTAATACTTTTGAAGGTTTTTTTCTCATGTTTAAGATTTTTTCAATTTAGCTGATGAAATTAAAACATGGATAAAATATGATTGATTTAAGAGTTGGAAGTGTTTTATAAGCACAAAAATTTTAAGCTTCTTTTGGATTTTAGGGTTGCCAAAATTTCAAAAATGATCACTTTTATCCCCCCCAAAACCCCATGTGGGGCATAATTTAAAAATCTAAAAACTGATTTAATAAAACAACAAATCTATGTAGATAATCAAGTGAAAGAGGCTTTTTGTGTATATTTTATCCTTTCTATTTTTAAAATTGAAAAAAAAAAGTGTTATTTTCAGCATATGAAAATTTTTAAAACAAGAGGTTATTTATTCGTATTTACATGTCTAACCAAAAATATGTTGTTTTACCTGTCTATTTGTTCCTCTCTTATTATTAATATTAATTTAAATGTGATTTCATCAATTTTTATTGTAAATATCATTGCTGAGTGTTTTGCATCTGATATCATGTAATTAAAAAATGAAAGTTCCTGGGTAGAACATCCACCAAGTATTCAACTTTCATCTTCCGTTGAGAAAACTATCATTTTTAGCAATAAAGTAATATCTCAGCCTTTATATTTATGGCTAAAAAAACCCATTAGTTTTATATTGGATGATAGCTGCATACATATAAACTATGAGTACCACTAGCACCAGTTGAGATACACCATTTGGGTCATACCTCTGCAAATTGCGAAAAGCCTATCTTGTAATTTAGATGGTTTAAATTCAGTATACAATTATTTTAAGATTTCCTAAAAGCAAACATATTTGCTTTAATTCTAGTATTCCTGTAGTAGATTGTACAAATAAACAATTTTTCTTCCCTGGAAAACAACAGCTGTTTTCATTACATGTAAAGAATGTGCAAACTGTTTCTTTCACTTTTAAATCAAGTGTCCTACCTTTTCTTAATTGAGGAAAGAACCATGTTTATGAGATCTTTAGTTCTGTGAACTAGATACTGGTTAGCTCCAAACTCTTTTATAATTGTTTTAGTAGCCTAATTTTGAGGCATAAGACTTAAATTTTTAATTTCTTCTCAAGTTGAACTGCTTTTGTTATATTTTCTCTTTAGTTTTGGAATTAAATTAGTGCAATCTTCACACTGTGAGCTAACTAGATGTGAAGAGTTCTGATGACTGTTCGGAAGGTAGTTCAACATCCAAACTTTTGCCAACTAAGTTTAACAGTTTTTTGAGTCACATTAACATATCTTTTTGAGTTTTATCTTTCAGTGTGATTTTTTTGGCATTGACTTAGGTTTTTTAATTGGTGAGACACCTAATACATTACATGCTATGTTGACTGTTTCAATGGCTATTTTACTAGTCTGATATTCATCGGAACTACTCTTTTTGAAATTCTCAGTGGTTGACCTTTACTTGAGCATAAAGATTTACCAGGTATAAAATCACGTAAGTTTGTTGCTTTTTGTTGTTCTATAAAGTTATTGTTCTCAGGCCTTTACTTACTTCAGCTTTATGAGATGAAAATGGATCGCAGTGAGAACAATTTATTTAAAAATCAAAATTTAAAAATTTATCTGATAAAATATGAAGCAGCATTTCCAATGGTAGACATCATTTCCAATAGAAATGCAACTAGACTGCTGTTCAGCTCAATGTTTCACATCAAACTGATCTAAATCTCACACCTACAAAACTAAGCCAATGCTCAGTGATTCCAAAATCAGATGTGACCTCTGACCTATTTCTCCCTCATTTGCAACCCAGTAGGGTACCTTGTTCAGAACGAAGGCTGCTGGGGAAGAGCATATCTAAGAAAGATGTTTTCCAAAGCAATTAAAGAGAAAAATAATTGTTTTATTAAATTTCATATTTTTTCAGCATAATGGATTAAATTTATTTTCATAATAAATAATTAGGTAAGAAACATGAACATTTATTTATTATTTTATTGGATTTTTTTTCCAAAGATAAAAATATGATGAAATCTAATGAATAATTAATTTAAATGATTGAACATATATTCAAATGTACAAGCAAAATGGCATTTTTTGTACAAACATTAAATATGAATAACTAATTCCCTATTATTTAAAATTTTTAATACATAAAATGTCGCTTTTCATTTGAATTTTATAAATAGAAAGGAAGAAATATACAAAATTTGATAATACATATGATCATTTGTATGTATTCGTGGCTTCTTCGAAACAGTTTTTGTATTTTTAACTTCTGAACTGTTCTTTCGTCTTGGAAGGGGGGGGGGGAGACTTAAAGTTAGCAATTTTCATATCAGTTGAAGATAATGAAAAATGAGAGCATTGAAAGAATTTTTTGCTTGAGGTAACATGGTACAAATAATATTTTGATATGACTTTTTTTTTAACACAGACAACTTCTCCCCCCCCCCCCCCCCCAATCATAAGCAAGAATATATGAAATCACCTTTAAATTAATGTTAATGATTACAAAGAAAGAAATTCACATGCAAAACAACATATTGTTAAATAGATATTTAAGTATTAATAAGTAACGTCCTGTTTTGAAAATTTTCCATCTGTTGAAAATGTAACTTTTCTTTCCAATTTTAAAAATAGAAAGGATAAAATATACAAAAAAGGACCTTTCGCCTGACTATCTGTATGGAGTTGTTGTTTTATTGAAACAATTTTTAAATTTTTAAATTATGCCCCACAAGGGGTTTTGGGGGTGTTAAAAGAGATCATTTTTGAAATTTTAGAAGTTTGACAACCCTAAAATCCACCGATCACACATTAAGCTACCATAAGCCTTAGGGTTGGTCGTGGACTATGGGAGTAAGGTAAGATGTGGTGAAAATTTGAAGATTCAGATTAATTTATTTATTTTAAGAGGCCTAAAAACAGCATTTTTTAGCAAAATTGATGTTAAATTTCAACCTTGAATTTCAGCCCCTCAGATTGCAGTTAGACAGATATTACAATGATATAAAATGTAGTCTACTTTAAGACCAGTAAAATAGTTTTTATCCCAAGTCTCCATCTTTTTTAAGTTCCAAGATATTTAAGTTTACGTGAGCATCAAAATTGGCCAAATTTATAGTCCGTCATGTTGGAAAAATGGCCATACCTAAAAAACAAACAATAAGAAAAAAAATTTAAAAATTGTTTTTTATCTATTGGATTATGTAGGAACATATGTGTAAAATATAAAAAATTTTAAAAATTGTCATGCAACCAAATCTTTTTTTTGTTGATTTCACAAGGAATGACCCAGGAATAAGACAATAAATAATGATCACGGGATGAAACCGTACAAAATTAATCAAGTACCACTGGAAACCACAGCAGAAACAGCATTATCCGCAGAAAAACTATAATCGGCATCGGTACACAGGGAGACCAAATAGCTGGACACAGCAAGGCAGTAATGATTGGCGGTAGAAGAGAAATGTCACAAGTGAGGATCGAAATCATCGATGGACAGAAAGGAACCAACATCCTCGATGGACAGAAAGGGACCAAAATTCTCAATGGACGCATCTGGATTGAAATCATTGGACAGAAATGGACTATAGGGGCAGATGGACAGAAATGGACAGGTGGCTCAGATGGAAGAACAATGAGCAGAAATGGAAATATAAATTTAAAAAAAGAAATTCTATTTTGGGGAAAAGTAAAGAGAGTTTGAACTTTAGTGTCATGAAAACGACTAGAAGAAAGACAGAAGAGGGAAATAAAACTGTACTTTATAAACTGTTTTAAAATTATCAAAAATATATAAAATGCTATTTTGTCATGGTTAAAGTAATTGTAAATGTAATAAATGTAGAATATAGGTTTGTAATAAGAATATTAATGAATGAAAGACATGGTTCAGGTAGAATTATGTAACTTTAAAAATGTAAGTTGTGTTTGAAAAGTACTAAAAGTATATACTGTTTTAAAGAGTAAATATTATAGATTCTAAAATTAGTATTGACTGTATCAGTAGTGCATAAAATGAAATTGAATACAGAGTAATTTGAACAGATAATGTGTTTAACCCCTTGCCTGTGCCACCCGAATCCAGTTCGGGCAACCCTTCTGCGCCAAATTTGGAATGCCCGAACAGTTTTCTATTCCGTTGATCCCGAATTGAGTTCGTTTTGCCTTCCCAAATGCTTTACAATATAGTTCATTGTTTTTCCAACAGATGGCGATACTTGTCCACATTTTTTTTGGAGGTAGGCGGGATCAGTAGCTTGATAAGGCGGGATATAAACCGAGTTTATTGTAAAGAGTGTGATGTTGGCTTGTTGTTGTTGTTGAAACCCAGACCGTCCGACCTACCAGAAAGGTATAAGGTAACTGTTTGGACGGTCGGGAAGTGCCACCCAATTTCGACCGGAACCCAGTGGGGGAGGCATCGACAGGGACCGTACCCTCCTTCCCCTACCACCAACCTCTCAGAAGGACTTTCGGACCCACATGTTTAACGTGATCGTACTCCGCATGAACACGGCGGCAGTTTTGGCAGTGGCTGGAATCGAACCCGGGCCTACCGAGTGCAACTCCAGCGCGCTAACCAATGGGCTATTTTGGGTAAAATATGAATATAATCCATTAATTTTCCACATGTATGTCAAAATATTAAATATAGTAGTTATTTCATATAAAAATTTATATTTTTACAAAATAAAATTTTTCTAACCTTTTTAAATGTTATAATAAGACAAAACTGAAGCACAAAAATTTTTTTCCATTTTTGACCCACTTTCCTGAAATATACTCCACAGGCAAGGGGTTAATCAAGTAGCAATGTAAGATTTTCAAAATGCTAATATTTCAATGTGTGCATTTCAAATATTAAGATATTTCAATTTTGTGTATATTAAACATGTATTTCAATGAATAAATGCAAATTGTTAAATTGAATAATGTGAGTTTGCCAGTAAGAACAACTGGAAGAGAAAAGGATTTTGACCAGTTGTTCCTAGGGTGTTTTGGCTGGCAAAGATTTGTGTGGAGGAAAATTTGTTAGCAGGATCTGTTTAAAGGACTCACGTTAAAAAATTTTTAGTCTGGTCAGGATGAGTTGTTGTTGCTGAGACCTAGATCGTCCGACCTACCAGAAAGATGTAAGGTAACTGTTTGGACGGCCGGGAAGTTCCCCCCAATTTAGACCGGAACCCAGTGGGGGAGGCATCCACAGGGACTATACCCTCCTTCCCCTACCACCAACCTTTCGGAAGGACTTACGGAAGGACTTTAGAAATAGTTTATAGATTTAATCTATCTATTTCTTCAGAAACATACATTTTTGTGTTTGCTTCTACAAAAAACTTGGACATGATTAGATTTTTGTAGAGGTTAACAATTCATGATTTAGGCTTAGAGCCTCATCCATGTGTATGGCGTTTGTGCTTGATTTCGTTTGTTATACTTATTTCGATTTCATACCTTTGTATTATATATTTTTCATTGACTTGTTGATTCGATATTTATTTTATTTATTATTTTTTTTCCATTTGCTTGAGGATTAGTTGATTTTTACTTTTGTTTTGTAAGCCCGTTAGATAATTGAATTTAGTTTAAGTTTTTCTTTTTTTGTTTCCATACCTTTTAATTTGGTTGATTTTCTGTAACTTGATAGCTTGTGTTTTGTATTTTTTATCCATTTGATTGATGATTTGCTGTATTATATTTTATTCTGTGGGTGTTTTAAAAAGTTAGGTTTATCGTGTTACATCTTCTTACTTTTCGTTCATTGGATTTACAAACTTCTATTATATATATATATATGTGTGTGTGTGTGTTTTGAGTTCCCAGCAAAATAAGCTGTAAATAAAGTTATTTATTTGTTAAATGTCCTGATTCCTTCCTTGAACTATAGTCATTAGGTCAATTTATATTAGATTGAAATCAATGTAGGAGTCAACACAAAAGTTATGATCTTAGGTTGAAGTAGAATAGTACTTTATAAGTGTTCAAAAATGAGTTCAAGAAATCTTAAGCATTTCTCAATCAAAATCTTAAATGTGATCATTGGAAAAAGAAAACTTTCTCTAGACAATACTATGAGAAAGTAAACATTGAGTTAGAAATAGAATAATGTGGATGTTTCAGATATATTGGCATATCATAAATGTTAACATTTAAAATTTAAAGAAAACTGAATTATTAGAATTTTCAAAGATGTATTTATTAACTTAACAGAAAAAAGTAGAAGGCAATTATTTAATTGTAGTATTTAAGAGGGAGGCAAACAATGCAAAAGAACATACAATTTAGGCATAAAATATGAGTAAACATAAGACTTGTGTATGCACTTATCTTATCTATTATATAAAGGACATTTTCAAATGCCACACAATAAAAAGTGATAATTTAAAAACATACCTCTACATTTACATCTTTAAAAAAGTTTAAAGTGACTTCATATTCAACACCAGCAGCATTCTTTGTTCTGAAAATTAAGATAAAAGAGTAAATTATGAGTATTTTTCTATCTACTGAATGTATATAATAAATTTTCAATATAGCATTTTCTCCAATACTAGTTTTCTTGGATCCTGAATTTAGGCCCATAGATATGTTGTGCATTCACATACTCTTCACATAGAGGCATAATTCATATTTAAATAATTTTTGTACGAAATCTGGTAAATAGTTGAAAAGTTTTGGAGGAAAAGCACTAATATGAAATGGACAAAAAAATAAATACCAGATTGGAATAGATTTCTTAAACGCAGTTATGCTAATTCAAATTTCCCTTCCTGAATGTTTAGATTTCTAGTTTGGTCAAAAAGTACTTGATCCAAAAACAATACTTTATAGTATTCATATTCTGTTTGAAAAATAAAATTTTCTGAGTTTTCGCAAATTTCCAACACTGAATCACTACATTTTGCAGTGCCTAAATTAAGTAAGTAAAGCAAACTCAAATAAAAAACTAGCAAAAATAAATAAAAGGAAAAAAAACTTTGAAAATTTAATAAAGCAGCCATGAAATAAAATTCAAATAATAGGCAAAAAAATCAATTAAAGGAGAAAAAACTTCGCAAATAAAACAGTCATGAAATCAAAATTGTAAAAATTGAAATTTTTATTTCAAGTGTGAATAGGTAGGTTAAAATGATTTTATAAGAACAGATTGAATCTTGCAAGGTTACAAGATAAAGGCTAAATTTCTAAACCCATGTGTTAAAAACTTCTAGGTTTATCTATACATTATACAATTAAACTACAAATGGTTACATGGCCATTCTCATCATTCATCACCTTCAGGTACTACATCATAACAACAATGGTTTCATCAGCACATAATTTACACATTGCATAAAAGTGTAAAAAAAAAACCCCTTGATTTAAAAAAATAATAATAGTTAAATCCAACAACCTAAACAACTCAGTTCTGAGTTAGCAACTTAAGTAAATCTATGATAAAAACTGTTATATTTTCTTAAATTTTTATTATCTAGAGAATCTTAATCTTCATTTACATATATTAGTATGGAACATAATTAAACTATAAATATATAATATTTAATGCAAATGCATCAAATTCTAATTTATGTTCTTAACAAATTATTATTTTAATAAAGTTATTCAGTAAATGCTTCATTTCATTAATAATACATTTCAAAAGTAGTTTTACAGTAAAAAACACTAGTTATATAATTACAAAAATTTTAATTGATGCAAACATATCACAAAAGTGATAAATATTTGTGCAATTAAAAAGCATACCGAGGATCGCGTGCAGTGCAAATTCAGTTTTCTGAGATACTGCCACCAGTTATTGACAAACCACCCAACTCATAAATGAAAATACGAAATTAAAAACATAGGGGAGGGGGGGGGGGATGAGGGTGTTAACTACCTTATAAGGTTTTGGAGCACCTTTGGAAGCAGGTCTACAACATTTAGGAACTGTTCATTGGGAAAATTTAACTACATTCTATTTTCTACTTGATTTTATACTTCTTACATTCTATTTTATATTTGATTAATTTTTACCTATCAATATAAAATAAACAAATTAAATAAAAATTAAACACAAATTACATTTTCTAATGCAGGAATGGACTTAGATGAAGGGAGGGACAGCCTTAACCTTAAGTGGACCACTTCTTGGGGGCTCTGATATATTATTTATATTTTATGTCTTCATGATACATAATTTTTATTGCATCATGATGACATCACATTAATGTTGCATAAATTCATATGAGCAATTATGGTAGTGTAATTAAATTTTTACAAATCTAATAAATCAGAATATTCATTTAAAAAATAAATTCATATATTTTGAGTAACATAGAAAATTTTACTTAGGTGTAGTCTAAGTAAAAGTTTCTATACTTTTACTGAGTTTACACCTAAGGCTATTACATACACTGGAGCTCCAGACCCAACCATGTTAGATTAATAGTCTGGAATGCACATAAAAATAAATTTTGATTTTTCAATAACAAAGGAAGGTAAAATTAAAATATTAATCATGAAATATGCATAGCTGCCAACCTTAAGGAATACAATATAGTGAAATTGTCATGTCACTTCACTATCCTTATAGTGTGTCTTAAATTTTTTTAAGGGCTGAAGGAGGGAAGGGGATTTTTATGTTAAGAATAGGGCTTTTAACTTTTCCCTAATAAAATGTGCTAAGTAGGATTCTTAAATCTAATCTGAACAATCAATTAAAAATTAATATAGAAAGTAAACTGAAAATTAACAAAATGATAAATACCTTAGTGATAGTGGAATATTTGGCATTTTTGAGATATTTTAGTACAGGCACAAAATTGCAGAAAGATCAGAAAAGAGGAAATTTTTAATTCATTTTAAAAAGTGTGGGATGAACGTTCACTTTAAATCTTGAACAATAACTTAAAATCAGAAAATGGAATTAAAAATACATGAGCTTAATTAGGAATATAATAATTAAATCTACTATCAAAATGGAAAAACCCAAGTTGAATATATATTTTATGAAACTTAATTATTCCTTTACACCAAATTAAAATATCCCACTTTCAGCAATTGCATAAATACTAAGATCCAGATAAGTTACAGACGATAACTCTTCAATATAAAATATTAAATTAATTAGGCACCGATAATAAAGCTAAAAAACTTTAATATTCAAAATTTACTTTTCTTATCTTGTTTGTTCATTCGGAGCTCAGACTTCGAAGTGTGAGGTTGTGATCTTGCGAAGCTGCTGCTTTTACCTTGTGGTGACTTTTCTTGCTTACGCTTGGGCGTGTGATATAAAGTTACGATAGAGCACGTCGGGCTAAGTAATTTTTCAACTTTATTGTGTGCGGATTTCCGCCATTTTGTGCTTGATTAACAAGTGCGTTTTTACCACGTGGCTCTGCTACTTGTACTACTTTGACCCTGATCTATGATGGATTTGGACAGTGGCCTTTTAGAGAAGACGAAGGAGGTTGCTGGTGAACTGGAGGGTGATGATGCTCGGCCTCTGAAGGATGCAATGAATGCATACCTTGGACGACTGCCGGATGCTGGACTTCTTGCCGCAAAGACCCAGGAAGTGAAGAATGCGGTGAACTACTGCGGATTGATCATCTACGTATTGACCCTGCATATCCGGGATATGCTGAAGAATGGACTCATCGGCCAGGACAAGGACCAAGTCTCCCGGATTCTAGGTTCGTTCAATTTTGTGAATTCTTTTTTGTTGTGCTGTGACATTTGTAAATTTAGAAACTGTGATAGTGATATTTATGTAATCTTTAATTCAGTTGAGGAGTACAATGATAGAATAATTAGAGCTAAACTGTTAGAGTTAGGAATTATAAATGAAATTAAACTTGTTGACAAAACTGAAACGGTGGTAAATCCAAGTAAAAGGGCTAGGATAGAGGAGTCTCCCACTAAGGGAACTACTACTAAAGACCAGGATGAAAATTTAAAAGTAAAATGTAATGCTGTTAGTGATAATGTAACTGTAAATGAAATTGTTAAAACTAAGACTTATGCTGAAATTGCTGCACAATCTGTTCAATTTAAAAGTGCACCTAAACCTAAAGCGGTTGAAAATATTGTTAGAGAAAATAGTATGGAGGTAGAAAAAAAAGAACCAAAAGCGGAATGCTTTTTCATAAAGTTTAGAGATAACTACCAGGCTCTCCTTAAGAAACTAAATGAAATTACAGGTAACAAAGTATCTGGCAAACTCTCAGGAGATATGCTCAAACTTATACCTAATGACGCTGACTCCTATAGGGTTGTTCAGCGCCATTTGACTAGCGAGGAAATCCCCTTCCATAGCTTAAACCTTAAAACGGAAAGGCTGAAAAAGGTAGTTTTGAAGGGGCTACCAACTAGCTATGACATTGAGGAGATAAAATTGACTCTAACATCCAATGGATTAGATGTAGTCCGGGTTTCTCAACTGAGAAACACAAAAACGAGATTACCCCTGCCGATCTTTTTAGTCAGCCTTAGGCCTACCGATGACTGGCAGAGGGTCTACAGACTCATAAGATTAGGGTACTTGGCTGTGAAGGTAGAGGCCTTCAGAGCTAGGGGCTTTAAGATTTGCTACCGGTGCCAACAATTCAACCACTCATCGGAGAACTGCAGTATGCCGCCAAAGTGCCTGAAGTGTGGTGAAGGACACTTCACACGAGACTGCCAGAGACCCAGGACAGAGAAGGCGACATGTGCTAACTGCAATGGAGACCACCCGGCGAACTTCAGGCAATGCCCGAAGAACCCCTGGAACAAGGGAAAGGCACCGGGGTATGCCCCCCCTCCCCCAAAAAATCAGATACCCCCTTGGAGGCAAAAGGCCCTCGGACCAAACCCCCAGGCACCCCCTCAGGGCTCCTCGCACATAGTGCCACAGGTAAACAGGCACGAAACTTCAGCACCTACCAGATCGGTGCAAGAGCAGGCCCCCAAACCTTCGACCTCCAGAGAATTGACTCTGGAGGAAGTTAGAGCAGCTACAGCTGCAATTAAAAGAAGATCGGAGGCAGAAAAAGCCAGACAGGCAAAAGAGGCAAAGGATAGACTGGACAGGAAAGTTAAGGAATGGAAAGATACTAAACGAGTCAGGGAGGAAGAAGAGCTCGCGCAAACCCAGCCGTTAGCTAAAACGGGTGAAAAAAAACAAAAAACTATCGAGTTCCAAAAGGACACTCACAAAAAAGTGCAAACCGCGGTTGAGGCTGAGGAAATGGAAGCGGAGACTGAACAGGCTGATAAATCTGATGCTGAAAAGATGGAGGATATCCTCAACCTCATCAGAGGATTTATCAGCATGTTTAATCTAGACGACATAAAACGTCTGTTGATGCAGTTCGCAGAACTAGTGCAAAAAAAGAGCGATCCAATGGTAATGGTCTTTGAGGCCCTTAAAATAATCGCGGACTTTAAAAGTAACAGTGAGAATCAAACTCGTCATGGCTAGGTCCCAAAAGGAGTCAATAAAAATAATATTTTGGAATGCGAACGGCATATCTCCAAGAATAAATGAACTTAGGAACTATGTAAATGAAAATGACGTAGACGCCTTACTAATTCAGGAAACTAGAGTTAGAGAAAGTAAAAAACTAAACATAGCCAACTACTCAGGTTATCATAATCTTAGCTCAAATACTAATGCTAGAACGCCCCATGGAGGGACAGCAATATACATTAAAAGAAATATTCCCCACGAGGAACTAAAAAGCATAAATCTTCAAAGTATAGAAAATACTAGCATAAAAATTAAAATTAATAATACTAGCCCGTTTATCCTAACCTCAACATATGTCAAAAATATGAGTAGAGTAGACGTAGCTGCGCAGCTGGAACTGCTTTTCTCGCGATATCCCAACACGATACTCGCAGGCGACTTCAACGCACATCACCGAGCGTGGGGCTGTAGGAGAGCCAATGCACGCGGAACACAGATACATAGACTGCTGAACACCACAAATACTAACATTATTGCTCCGTCGACACAAACCTGCTTCTCAGGCGCCAGCGGCACATTCATAGACCTTGTCCTAACACGAAACATAGACTACGCTCACACTATTAGTACCCTGGATGAATTCGACTCGGATCATCTACCGGTACTGGTGACATTCGACCTGAACACACCTCTTCCAGCCTCTTTGGGACAAGAGAGGGTCAACTGGGAAGTATTCAAAAGATCACTCTTCGAGCCGCACTTAGCAGTACCTAACATAATGAGCACGGCGGATATTGACTCTGCCACGCACACACTCACAACAGAAATTAAGAGAGCAATTGCCTCTGCTACAACACATCGTGAGTCTCCAAAATTACCCACACTTTCCCACCATGTCAAACAATTAGTCAGGCAAAGGAATAGAATGCGTAAGACATGGCAGGCTAATAGAGATCCCGCCCTTAAAAGGGAGTTTAACAGACTCACGAGCAAAGTCAGGGGGAAAATTGTCGCAGAAAAGCAGCAACAGTATAAAGAATTAATCGAATCCCTTAGCCCAGAAGATGTATCGCTCTGGCAATTCGCAAAGACTCAGGAAACCTCAAATTAAGCTTACGCCACTAATGGATGGCGCTAAAATCGCGTACTCAGACGAGGATAAAGCCGAGGCGCTCGCAAGCCATTATGAAAAACAATTCCAACCAAACCACGATCTAATGTGTCAGGATACCCTAAGAATGGTTAGCCAAACTTTAAATAACTTCAGGAATTCCCCAGTAACGGCTGAGATTAACCCAGCCACCCCGCAGGAGATAGTAGAAATTATCAAAAATCTCAAAAATCGTAAAAGCCCAGGGCACGACAAAATCAGAAATATTGCGGTTAAAAACCTACCCCTAAACGTAATATGTTACTTGACTATCTTAATAAATAAAATATTAAAACTAAACTACTTTCCCAAAGAATGGAAGGAAGCGATAATCATAACAATCCCCAAGCCAGGTGAGGATGCCACAATTCCAGCCAACTACAGACCAATTAGCTTGCTACCGACACTTTGTAAAATTACTGAGAAAATAATTCTTAAGAGACTGAACACGCACCTTAGTGAGAATGACATCCTCATTCCGGAGCAATTTGGATTTCGGCCAAAGCACTCCACCACTCATCAATTGCTGAGAGTGGTAGAGTACATATCTTCTGGACTTAATAGTAAGACACCCACAGCTGCGATTTTTCTGGACATACAAAAAGCCTTTGATAAAGTATGGCACTGTGGATTAGCGTACAAATTGATCACTTTAAAAGTCCCTGACGCTCTTGTCAAACTTTTAATCTCATACTTAAATAACAGACACTTTCAAGTCAGAGTAGGAGGTAACTTATCAACACCCAAGCTCATTAAAAGTAGTGTACCGCAAGGTTCTATCCTGGGCCCGACACTCTTTAACATATACCTGAACGACATCCCCAGGACTCCAAACACTGAGCTGGCACTCTATGCAGACGACAGTGCGATACTTGCAAAACACCCATATGTCTCAGTAATGCACAGACAGCTACAACAACACCTAGACATACTCCAAACATGGCTGGAAAAATGGCGAATAAAATTAAACCCCAACAAATGTCATTGGATCTATTTCTCGAGGAAAATCAAACCGCCGCCGCCACTGTATATAAACAATCATGCCTTACGCGCGGAAAAATCTACTAAATACCTAGGTGTAACGATAGATTCCCACCTAACCTGGAAACAGCACGTAACGAACTTAATCAAAAAAGCGTATATAACTACAGGAGCCTTATATCCAATGATAGGAAACGGAAATCTCAGTCATCAAAACAAACTGCTAATTTATAAATCGGTCATCCGCCCGGGAATGCTGTATGCAGCACCCGTATGGGGATATGCTTGTAAAACTACGATAGACCTCCTAGAGACAAAACAAAACAAAATCCTACGGATTATCAGGAAAGCTCCCAGGTATTTAAGGAACTCGGTAATTAGGAATGACTTCAAAATAAAAACTGTTAGAGCCCAAATTAAAAAGCTAGCGCTTAAATTTTACAAAAATTTGCCATCCGTTCCAAATGAACTGTTATTCAATTTGCATGACTATGATCATCGCAAGGCCAAATCTCGTAAGAGACCCCGCGCTGTTCTAAACTTCGATAATCGGAATTAAAAGATCCCACCTCAAACATCTGATATCAAATTAAACTCGCGACTAATGTTTAAAACTCTAAGCTGTTAAAATGCTAGGTAACTCTCAGATCTGCATCAACTCCCCAAACTGTTTAAACTCTAAATGTGCAACAAACTGCCACAATAGGAGCTAGGGCAAATATGAAAAAAGTAGTAAATAAAAACCTCGAACCTCCCATTAGGGTCACTGAATTAATGTCACAGTATGATGATAAGAACCACATTTTGAAATTGGAGATTAAAGGCGCTTCGCGCCTGGTGCTCTGTTCTGTACGACACTCGACTTTCTTGTTTGTTCTAATATTTCTAATGTATAAAAACTGTTTATAACTGCTTTTACTTGTAATATATCTTGCTAACTCTTATTTAATGGTACATTTATTAGTTACAGGTAGAGATGTGGATTTTTTGGAAAATTTTGAAATAATTCTCGATATTACATTTCAGTTAGAATAATATGTTCAATGTGGTACACTGCAGTTAACAGCCATAATTTAATATTTTCCATAAATAGTATTTGGTGCATAAGATGTAACTCACCAATGGTGCATGCTGCAGCATGATGGGGTGAGTGGCCGGTTTCGGATAGGGAGATAACTGTTCATTATTTTTCATATGAAATGAGGCACTGTGAAGCTGATTCGAACTGCAGATGGGGTAGAGCAAAGTTCTTAACTAGGAACATTTATATTTTCTCTAATCGATGATTTTTTTTTTGCATATATGTCAAATTTATAGTCGCCAGTACTAATTTTTTAGGCGCCACAGCGACCTGGCACCCGGGATTAAAGTTCCTGTAATAAAGTTCTTTACAACTATATAAAAATGTAACAGAAACAAGTTAAAATTTCATGAAATTATAAATAAAATATACAAAACTTATAATTGTATGTTATATTCTGCACACATACACATTGAATACAATTATATTTTCAAGGTTAAAACAAATTAGTTGATTTAAAATTTTACCTTAAGTATAAATTGTCTTGGGTCAATTTTATTTCTGGCTTTTGAGTATCAGGAAGATGAACAAAGACATAGAGAATATGTCTTCTCTCAGCCCACTGAACAGGGGGTGTACTGAAATAGATTAGAATGCAATCATAATATAGTGAAATAGTAAATAATTTCAGCATATAACACTGTGTATAGTCAACAATAATGCATATATAATAGTTTGCCTTATGAATATTGTAAATAATTTCAGCATATAACACTGTGTATGGTCAACAATATTGCATATATAATAGTTTGCCTTATGTCTGCAATGCTCGCTTTTTATCTGATTTTTAATCCAAGCTTGTATTTATCAGGTCTATGAAGCCCAACTGCTTGTATAAAAAAGTAGTTGTCTAAGAAGGCCTGCCTACAATAAAATTTGCCAAAATTCATCCATGTTTTTAAAAATATTAACTTTTCAAAAATCTTTTACACTGATGAGACTATTATTTACTCAGAAAGAGGATTGAGATATAAAAAAATAGATATACAAAATAGGTATATATAAAAAAAATAGAAACACTCATAGTTTCAAACAGTTTATTTTACAGATTAACTTGAACAACCCAGCACTGTCTCGGTTCTAAATATATATATATAAGCATCCACTATGTATAAATAATTAATTAAGCACCCGTTGCCAAGTAATACATTTAAACATAATTTAAAATGGTTTTGATCAGAAAATTGCACAAATGAAATCCCACATACTCTGCACCCACAAAAGTATAAAATATGATTACAATTGACAGTATATGCAACTGCTCAGAAAAGGGGCAATTCCGCAGAATTTCACATGCACTCCCCATACTTCCCGGTATAACAAACAGTTACCTTACACCTTTTTGGTAGGTCGGACGGTCTGCGTCTCAACAACAACATGCACTCCCCATGACATTCCTTGCGTCTGAGAGCCAATTGTAAGATTTTAGTCTGTCTTATCAGTTGTACGGTTCTGGATAATTTAAAACATGACATGCTCATTACGAACACTAAAAATGCTTGCCTTAATCTGAAACATAAATTTCCACTGAAAGATCTGCCATCTGTCCGAGATGTTTCTACGATTTTGCCATGGTGCATTGAATGAAATTCAAACTACATTCCCCCCCCCCACACACACACACACGCTTTGAGATTTTAGCAGTCACAAAGGAATTGAGTTTATAAATAAAATACCAATTCAAAATTTAAAAAAATAACATTGAGAATAGGCGTACCTACTAGGGTCCTAAGTACCGGTATATACCAAATTTCAGGGTTGTACAATACTTAGATTTCCTGCTTAAGACTGCACAGAAAGACATACCTTCCTTTATTAAGTATGATAAAGTTGGGTACAATACAATATACAATGTAAGCACAAAGTGCTTAATTATATTGTGTATATTTCCTTTATACTTGGCATAAAATGTATTCACATTTCAATATTGTGAAGTTAAATTGGATAAGTAGAGATCTTGCTTTTGTTGTCACCTTCCTTGAGTACTGACTAATGAGTATAGAGACAACATTTTTATCAAGTTTCAAACAGATTTACATGTTATCAGTTAAGGTATGTGTAACAAATTTACAAATTAAAGATGCTGAAAACATTTTTGCATTTGAGGGCCATATTTAATTTTTGCATTTTATAAAAGGACCACTATTAGAAAAAAATATCTGCTGAATATATGAATAGGGACAGAAAAGTGTCGAAGATGATTAGGTGAGGAAAATGTTAAGTTAACACAGAAAATTACAAATGTAGAAATTTACATTTAAAATTTTGGAGAAATTTTAGTATTAAGCATATCCTAAAGCATGAAAAAAATGCTAGATCTGGAATTGGTAGCCTCTGATCTGTAAAACTTTAAATAGATTGAATTTGGATACAATGTATGCAAAACAGTTTTCTAAAGTTTCTTATTATAAGCATAGGTACAGTCTTTTATAAGTATCAGTTTTAAATTCATAAAATGCTTTTAGTATCACATGTTTTCTAAAATTTTGAAAATTTTTATTCTGCAATTTTACTAAGTTATGCATTATTTTTTAAAAATTCACATCTTATTTTGTAACATTTTTATGAGTACTATTCACTGTTATTCAAATTGAATTACACTATCTAAAAACTCTTGTTCAGAACACAATAGCAAAACACCATTCTGGCGGGAGGAACCTATTTCTAAACACACCTATTTCATCACTTAGGATGGGTGGAGCTTATTTCAAAACACAGAATGTGCCAACCTGAGGCGATTTGTATTTAGAAAAAATATGTGTGTGTGGGAGGGGGGGGGGGGGGGCTATTATCTGGATTCACCCTATTCTAAAATAAAATGTTTACATATTAAAAATGGAGAAAGTAAAATACTGGTATTAAATATATGTTTTATAGTTACTAATATATTTTTAATGTTTAATCAAGTGAAAAATTTTTTTCAATATATTAAAATTTCATTTGTCACTTGGGAAGAAAGTCATTACCATGGTTCATTACCCGATCGTCCAAATAGTTACTCAAGTCCTCTGGATAAGTCCGACGGCCTGGGGTTTCCACCATGGTTCATTTGTTTTAATAACATACCTGGCAACCAGATTGCTATTTCTTCTCATTAGATAAATTAACAGGGCTATTTTTGGCAGACCACAAAGCAAATAGCTTGGAATGTAATATGAGGATAATTTTTATGTTTCAAGTGGTAATGTTAGGCAAGTGTATTTATTGCATGTCATTACCAAGTGCATTAAAGCAGAAGGAAATTATTTGTAGATTGCAACTTATTTATTTTAGAATTTAGGGTAGAAATTATATTTACAGGCTTATAGTAATACAATATTATTATATATGAAGCATAATAAATTAGACAGGGGTTAAACTAAATTTCTGTCATTACCATGGTGCTCATTATCAACATTCATGGCTTGATAATGATAAATGAAACCATGAGAAAGTTGTGCAAAACGTGTGTGAAACCACGTGTTTATGTAAAAAATCATGACCATGCTTTAATGTTATTATATTCTCATATATCCTTACAATATGCCATTACCATGTTATTTAAAAAATTTAATTCCTTTTAAAATCTATGTTTGTGTTGCACGATTTCTACTAAAGTATTATTTTAAAAAAAAATGTACTTTGGTACAATGTTAATGGATTATAAATTTAAAAAAAAAAAAAAAAAAAAAAAAAAAGAAACTTTAAAAGCTATTTTGAAAGTTTTTATCAAGTGGAAGATGTAGTATGTGCTTAATCTTCCTTTTGTTTTATTTCAGGAGGAAATAAGTAATCTGGGGGATGCTAATATCATTTCTTTGACACTAGATCAATGCACAGCATAATCTTTTTTCTTTCTTTGAAGAAAGGGAAGGGGGGGGATAACATGGAATCAAAAATTTAAGATAATGAAGGTTGAGAAAGACTTCTAGGACTTATCTGAGTTCACACAAGGGATGGTTGATATTCCTTTGAGGACAAACACTGCTCTCTTAACAAAAGGTTAAGTAGGGTCTGATCTCTTAACAAAAGGGCAGGGAGGGTTCTATTCTCCTAACAAATGGGCAGAACTGCTTGGAGAAACTCTGCACAATGACCTTGAAAGCAACAGAAATGTATTTACATTTATAAGGCAGCAAAATAAAACATTCATTTTCTACACTCTCGGCAATACTCTTTAGAGACTTTTTCTTTTTAATTTCCCCATGCAATGTTTTTGAAACGCAACTTTTCAGCAAAGTCAAACTGAATAAAAATAAATAAAAGCTATTTAAAATTATGATTTTTTGAATACACATTTCTAATTTAGTATTTTACTTAAGGCAATTTTAAATGCTGTTACATAGCTAAAACATAACGTGTATTATTTGTTAAGCAATCAGTAAATTATTTTATTAGCTGCTGAAATAAATAAATTTCATCTATTGACATGAGGGTTTGAATAAAAAATAATTAAATATAACATCGTGTAAATATTATAATTAAATAAAATGCGGCAATTCTTCTGATAAGTGCTCACTGATAGTTTAGAAAGAGATGGACTCCAAATTGTTTAAAGGCTTACGAAATGCAACGATTACAACTTAATCGCAATTTACAATAAAACACAGTTTCAAGTTAAAGAAATATTTACACCACTAGAACAAAGATCTCTCCTTTCAAACTATTATTAACAGGTAACGCCCGCAAATATACCAATAATCGCAAAAAGTGCAATCAATTGTCTAGATTGAAATTACATTGAAATTAGGAAAAAAACCGTTAAGGAGTGTTAAATACTGTTATTTTACAATATAGCAACATGTAAAGATTACCGCTTTTCAACTTCGGTAGCAGTCATGCTTTATATTAGTATAATTATAAATATATCTTGAAATTTTTATAAGGATGCGCAATCATGCACGTGTGTCTTCAATAAATAGAACCAAAACCTTTTTTAGAAACTTCCAAACAAAACCGAACCGACACAATAATGTTGCCAGCTTGAAAATTAAAAATATAACACAAGTTATGTTCGTTTATCCTAACCAATCATTCTATCAATTACTGCCACATTGTTACATCTTCACGTCACTTTCAGAATTCAGAAGGATTTATGCATTCTGATCGGCTAAGGCAGACCGATATTTTCGAAATGCCAGTCACAAACTTTAGATCGTTTTCATCAACATCACCCCCTAGCAACGCTTGCCAACCGCCATGTTTGTAAGACGCCGTTCGCCATTACTAAGGGTCAAACTCAACGTTCATTAAAAGGGGCGAACCACAGACTACTATTAGTATATATAGTATTCTGTGGGGCGAACGTTCATTAAAACCACGCTAATGTCTAATTAACAAATCAGCCACTAAATTTAACGGCCCACTAAAGAGTGATTATAGTTATTTCCAAAAGATACGAGATTTCTGATTGGTTCGTTATTTCTAGCTCGAAAATATAACTACAAATTCCAAATGTTTTCCACTTGTAATTGAGAGCAGTTTACTTATTTTCGTGTTAGTATATCAAATTCTTCTACAGGAAGAGTATAATATCATTCACGTTTACACGTTATATATATATATATATATACATTCACGTTATATATATATATATATATATATATATATATATATATATATACTCATGTCCAAAAGATAAGCATAATTTGTAAAATGCGAAAAATAGTTCACAATCAGTTGTGGAGAATCGTTGGACGAGAGTAAATCACTGTACATTTGCAAAACAGTTCAGTGCGCAAAGCACGTCGGAACGTGTATAAAACGACCTCGAGAGGCATAGCCAGTTGAGGCAGAATTTTGCAATTGCTGTGATTAGGAGCGTTGTTAACAATCGAAAAGGACAAAATATGTCACAAGGATGCCAACTGGACATGTTTTTGAAAGGACGAATTATTGGAATGCTGGAATCTGGTTGATCGAAAACCGAAGCTATTCGAATTTTGAATGTGTGTGATCTCCAAACTGTGGAGAGGTTCCAAACCAATGGAAATGTTACCCGACGATCAGTACCAGGTCGGCCAAGAGTAACAACCACTAGGTAAAACAGATATTTGGTCATAACTGAGCGACGTCAGAGGAATCGTTTTGTCAGACAACTGGGTTCAGCCCTGACAATCGTCACAGGAGTCACTGTTGCTACACAAACTGTTTACAGGAGACTCAGATACTTTGATCTCTATGCCAGACGACCAGCAGTTCGCATTCCCCTGATGTCTGCACAGAAACGCGCGCGTTTATAGTAGAGTTCGGAAAATCGGCAGTGGAGTGGACAACAGTGGGGCAATGTCATGCTCAGTGAAGATAAGAAAAAGAAAAGAAATATTTAGAGAACATAAGAAAACATTACAAAAAATGATATGAATTGGATACCTGCCTATCACATTTGAAAATGGTTCCAAATAACAATATATGAAAATAAAATTATTTAAAAATTGTTAATTCAATGTAATTTCAAATAAATATCCATTTTTGGTGGCGATAAATCGAACAGAAATGTATATAAATAAAACAAAAAATATTTAAATTGAATAAAATTCTATAAAAAATAACTGCAAAATAAAAACCTCACTAAAATACAGCATGTAAAAAATTTGTAATTGTATCAACCGATCTGGAACAGCCTCCTTCTTCAAGATAAAAACACAAAACACCCACATCTAGAAAAGCAAACAGATGGACACATACATCTTCTTGTGCTTGCTGTGGTAGTTGCTTTGCCTTTTATCCTGAAAAGTTCGTTTCTTGTCTCCAAAAATAGCTGATACTGATACTATTTGTTATATGTTGTAATTTTAAAGTAGCTTTTACTGTAAAGATAAAAGCATAATACGATTTGGAGACTGCTGGGCAAGTTATGTTCAATCATTAATAAAAAAATAATAATATTTTAGCTATTATTAAGGGCGCATTAGAAAACTCAATCGACTGGTTATTCAGTTATGACCAGATATGTCATGATTGTTTCTTCAGTTATTTGGTTACTAGGCAGAAAAAAATGGCACAGTTATCCTGCACAGTTCTAGATAACACTTCCAATGAAAACAGCAAAACAAGTCTGCACATTATGTGACCACATAATCGAAAAATTTTCGGTCATTCTGGTTAGAACCGCACTGTCACTGAAATGAGTTTTCAAATGGCAATGGTTATTAACGAGCTATCCAAAACATGTTTACAAATGCAGTTTTTTAACAGGAGGTCAACCCCTGATAACACCTTGTTATTTAATGTTTACCAATAAGAGAACATTTGTTATACTGCGAGTAAAAAATAACCTTTTTGTCGCCATAACAAAGTTTGAATTATGGCGAAGTTCGAATAAAATTTATTCAAATTAATCAGATTTTACTGTATTAAAATATGAACATGACATCCAGTGTGCAGTCAGTAGAATGCAAATTTGTAAAACAAAAATAAAAGTTCTTTTTTAATTAATACTATGAACCATTCTTTATCAGCAATTAATTATTTCAACACAAATACTGCTGTAAATAAAAACAAATTTTATGCTGTTGTGGCGGTTAACTATCGCCATTTATGCCACATGCACCAAAACGAACTAGAAGCGGCTTTTCTCTATGTATCTGATAACTGAGGAAACCGCATACTATTTCCTGTTTTGGGACGCCTGACTTCCAAAGATTCCCGATGGGGATTTACACATAACTTTAACGCCGGTGACACTATGTTGGCATGTGAAAGCCATAATTTTCGTCACCGGCATGTGTGAAAAACAATACGATGGTGCACACCGAAAACACGTGGCGTGCATGGGGGGCACCCCCATTAATGAGCCCCAGACCGACGACGACCAATAAGATGGTCGGTCACTCCATCTGGGGCGTTTACAAAAATTCAGTTTTGAAAAGAACTTTCATCTTTTCGGACAGAGACTCGCTCCTAAAATCTCGACTTGATCGGTCGACTTGCTTTCGAACTTTGGAACTACGCAGTCGAAACCTCCTTCCGACTGCTTCGAACTTAACGTTCCAACAATCAGGATTTATCCGCTTGCCGCAGAATCTCTCTGCAAAGTATTAGTATGCTGTATATATATTTGTAAAATTTAATGTAAATAAATGTTATTTTACGCAAGTTAACGTTCTGCCTAGAGAACAAAACAACAACAACAAATGTTGGGAGATTATGCTGGGCATTAATACCGCATGTCAGGTTCAGCCCACACAAACAAGCAAACGTAAAACCCGCACTGTTTTATAATATTTTGTTTCGGAGAACAGTCATTGTTCATTGTTTAAATCATTGAAGTAAAAATAGATCAAGCCATTGCTACATCAATACCATTGATCATCAGTGAAAAGATAAAAGTTGGTTAATAATGTGGCGAATATTTAGTGTACATAACATGAAACAAAGTACATAGAAAATCACTTGACTTTTGTTATATGTCCATTAAAGCACTTTAATTGCAAGTAAATGTTTGTGAATCCTCGTGATTCTACAGAACAAGCAGTGAGAACCTTTCGTTCAATACATTTTATGATTTTTAGTACACTTTTCCGTATACCTGGTGGGTCCGTGTTTATTTAGAGTTGCTCCCCTCCGGGAAAAACTTTTTTTTTCTGGCGACAGTACGAGTAAGATGCATTGAAAACTATAACTTGATGATTTTTTCCCAACTAGAGCACCTAATATAAATTGCAATACAAGAAAAAGTATGGAAAGACTATTGTACTTGTTAGTCTATTATAAAATATCTCAAAACTAGCAACATTATTAAAATAATTTTAAAATATTTGCAGAAAACTGAATAATTTATGAAAACAAATTAAATACACTTTGAAAATGCAATGAATGACACAAGCTAACCCGATAAAATATACATTTGAAACATTGAATGATTTTAAATATTTCACAATTATTTAACAAAGCTTAATTTTACAAGTGCCTGGGCAGTTTTCTTAATTAATGTGACAACAATAAAATTTTAAAACTAGCTAAGAAAACTCTAAAAAATTTGTTGACGTTATAATTAGCAACAAAACAATTTAGAATCCAGTTAACTTTAATTGAAAAGAAATTTAGATAAGAAGGAATAATATAATGTAAATATTTTGACTGGCATATATTTAAAATGACATGAGAAGAACCTAAAAATGGTAAGCACTTACGTCTAAGGAACATCTACACTCCGTATTTCGGTATTATTTATATCCAATGCATGACGATAAAAGTAATAAGGTCTCTGATTTGATACGGATTTTGTATAAGTAATTATACACCCAAAACACAATATTGGAATAGTATCTAAAGAAAACAAAATCTGTTGACTGTTATATCCACCACGAGCCAGCTATTCATTGACTTCCTTCTTTGTGTGGGCTGCTAGGGGGAGAATTTTCCAGAAAACATCAGGCGAAATTCGAAGGCCAGATTAGGGCCTACGCGATCCATTTTTAGGGGGATTGTGCTTCGGCTACTACTCTCGGAGTCTACTACGTGCTTCGGCTACTACTCTCGGAACTATCATCCCGGAAGAGAGTAAATCTGTGCTCATCGGACCACGTGATTTTTTCCTGATGCTCAGCAATTCATTCTTTATGTTCCTTGGCGAATTGAAGTGTTATTTCCCGATTACTAGTAACCAGTGATTTCCTTTTTAGAAGGCTGCTTGATCCCAGTCCCTAGAGTTCTTGCCTCATCGTGCGGATGGAAATGGTCTTGCTTCCACTATAAACAAACAGCCTGTAAACAAACAACCTGCGTCGTAGAATACGCAGAAACTTAAGAGCAAAAGGGCATTATTTTTACCATAGTGTATAATGGGAAACGGACGATGATGGCAAATAGAAATTGAAAATAAACCCATTAATCATCGAAATTTATTTTTGTAATGAAAATCAGTTATTTAGAATACTTGAATAACAGCATATATATATATAAAAGATTTCATTTGCTAAAGTGCACTTTTTAGTGATTTTAAGTAAATGTACACTACTACTAATTTTTACTGTGGTCACTAACTAGCGTTCTAAAGATGTATACATATACTAGCAAATTCTGCAATGTACATACGAGCGAGAAGGGGAAGATACATAACGATTTTTCTTTAAAAAAACTCGTGTATAAATTTTAATGAAAGTGAATATTTTATTTTCCGGTTAATTAAAAATATTCATCAAACAAGTTAAATTTAGTAAAATTATCGGTTAAACGATTGAAAGTTTCTAAAGTAACCGATTTATTACAGAAATAATGGATATTTCTATACTGCTAAGTAAACGAGTATTATTTTCCTTATATACATAATGTATAAGGAAAGCATTGTGACGGGGTCGAAAATTCGAATTCGAGTTTTCGGCGGGAGAGCACGTTTCAAGCATCCCTGATTATGAATCAAACATCTTTGAGGTGATGCCTGTGTGTGTGTGTGTGTGTCAGTGAGTCTGTGGAGACGATATCTCACGAACGAATGGAGCGATTCGAATGAAATTTGGTACAAAAATCACAATCCGTAAATACTGGAAGCCTATTGTTTTTAAACGTAATCGAAAGTTCAGAACCCCTCCCCCCTAAATTTTCGAGTGAAATTTTGAAAAAATCACAAAAAAATCAAAACCTTTAATAAATTTACGCAAATAGATATTTCTTCGTAATTTTCCCTTAGAAAACGATTGACATAAACTTTAGAACGCTAGCATGAACCGTTCTCGAGATATTGTTCAATTTTTGAAAAAAATTATCAAAAAATCCCATAAATTAAAAAAAATATTAACTCTTGAGAAACATGTCCCCTTTTCATATGTGATATCATGCGATAAATTTGGTGGCACCATTCTCGTGGATCTAACTCGTTCCATTCTTGAGAAAAGATACTTTGAGTAATACTTTTGTATTTGAACGCCCATAGTCATTTATCTGCTGTAAGATTAATTTATTTCTCAGTCCATGACGCCTGGCGAGATTTTGGTGACGATTTTGGCGAAATATCGCCAACTTGGCGACTTTTTGAGGTGTTGCCAAATTAACAAAAATTTCGCCAAATGGATAAAAATGGCGCTAAATCAATGAAAATGACGACTAATTGTCGAAAATTCAATATGTTGGAAAGAATAGAAGTATATACTATAAGAAAAACCTCATCAAAAAATCAAAACCTTTAATAAAGCTAAGCAAATAGACATTTCTTATGTAATTTTTCCTTAGAAAACGATTAACATAAACTGTAGAACGCTAACATGATGCGTTCTCGAGATATTGCACATTTTAAAAATAAATTTATAAAAATACCATAAATTAAAATATATATAACTGTTCAGAAACCTGTTTGTTCACTTTTCATACGTACTATCATGCGATACATTTGGTGACATCATTCTCGTGGATCTAGCTCGTTCCATTCATGAGAAAAGATACTTTGAGTAATCCTTTGTATTTGAACACCAATAGTCATTTATCTGCTGTAAGAATAACTTATTTCTCCGTCTATAACGCTTGGCGAGATTTTGCCGAAGAATTGGTGGAATGTCGCCAACTTGACGACTCTTTTAAATGTTGCCAAATTAACGAAAATCTCGCCAAATGGATAAAAATGGCGCTAAATCAATGGAAATGACGACTAATTGACGAAAATTTAATTTCTTGGAAAGAATATAAGTATCCACTGTAAGGAAAACCTATTTTTTTACTGTAAAAGTAGTAAATTGATTGCATTATATAAGGAAAGTCATGTTTTGACCACATCAGATTTTTTTTGGGGCCAGGCAGCGTAGAAAACGATTTCAACCGTTTTAAAAGTTCTAAATTTTGACAACTTTATCGACAGCAAAATTTTTATTAGCTTCGATACAAAAAGTGTGTTAAACTGGCAATGCTGTCGCAATACGCCCTCAATGATTATAAGATTTGAATACAATTCAAATATAAAAGCAAACATTTTAACCAATAAATTTTTAAAATTAAAAAAAAATTATTTAATTAAAAACTTAAATTACTTTTTAAAATATAAGAGTAAACTATGTTTTCACATTTTATTCCTTAACATATTTTGAGAGTAAACAAGACATTGCAAAATGAGATATTGGAAAATTAACAGATATGTATTAATATTTAAATGTTGAAAAGTAAAGAAACATATTTAAGTTTTAAAAGAAAGCACACATTTTACTTTCCCTGAAATATATGGTAATGTATTGGAATCATGCCGAAAATCGCAACTCGAGTTTTCGACGGATCTACACGTTTCGAGACTTCTAGAATTCAGAAAAACTATTTTAGCTTGACGTCTGTGTGTGTGTGTGTGGCTGTCTGTGCAATGTACGTATCCACTCTAACTAAAAAACTAATGGACCGAATTTCATAAATTTTGGTAGGTAAGTCACTTGAGTGAGACCCTGGTGGTGCTGATTAGTTTTTGATATGATTCGTAAAAACAGAACCCGCCTTTTTTTGCGAAACGGCCCGCAAAAATTTCATGTATCCACTCTCGCTAAAACAAATAAATTGAATTTTTTTGCGAAATGGCCAGCAAAAATCATCAAAATCTACAGTAAAAGACTCGCATGTACAAATATATCAATTAAATGCTTATTTTATACGTAATTTTTGAAGATTAAGAGCAACCTCAGATTAAGAGCAACCTCATTATTCTAAGACTGGGGGGGGGGGGAGGGCAACCCCATTATTCTAGGAATATGTCAAGTTACCAAATGAAAACATTAATTTAATTAAAAGCGTAAATTCAGTGTAATTGAAAATAATTATGGGTGTTTTTTTGTGCATTTAAAGTCTATGAATTACTGAAGGAAAAAAAAAGAGAACGTGAATATGAGTTTGCAGTGAAAGTCATGTGTTGCTCACATCAGTTTTTACTTTCCCTGCAGTACATGGTAATGTATAGGGGGGGTATTGGAATCACGTCGAAAATTGCAACTCGAGTTTTCGACGGATCAGCACGCTTCGGGATATCTAGAACATGAAGAAACTATTTTTAATGTGACGTTAGTGTGTGATTGCCTGTCTGTGCAATGTATGTATCCATTCTAACTCAAAAACTAATGGATCAACTTTTATAAAATTTTACAGACAAGTCACTTGTGAGTAGCCATGGTTCTGATTAGATTTTGGTACTATTCGGGATAAAGAAACCAGCCTTTTATTGCGAAATAATCAGCAGTTGTCGTAAGTAGTATCTACATTAGTTGACAAACTACGTGAGTGTACACTGTAGTTTACACTGTAACAACTCCGAGTTTTCTGAATATAATAAATCTGAGCTAATCTTAATGGTGTATTTATGTACTATCCCATTCGAGAGGCACAGACAAATATTTTTTAATTTTTTCTCCTAGCCTTTTTGAATCACACTTACTTTGAAAAATTATATATATATTAAGTTTAGTCAAGACTGTTTGAAATAGTTTTACAAATAAGAACTTTATATTAATACATACTCATGTAGCTAGCTGGGAATTTTATCACAGCAGAATTAAATTCAACTGTTCTGCTGTGTTAGTTTGCTTGCTAGCGTATAAATTTATCCCAATTATGTGCATTTAATCTGCATTCAATTAATTTTTTAGATAAAGTACTAGTATGTATGATTATATATATATATTTTTATCGTTCTAAATGTCCACGTTAGTGTCTTACCTTTGGTATTATTAAATTATCAAAATTACATGTTATCTGAGTGATTAAATTTTAATGAAAGTTTTATAAATTTCTATGGAAATATAAACCAATTATTTTAAATGTGTATGCATTTGAAATACTTCTAGGAAAGTGAGTAAGAGGAAGCTTGAATTACATTTTAAAATTCATTACAATTCAAAGAGGCTTTTAAGAAAGGTTTATAGCTAGAGCTTAGATGATAACTGATGATATGGAAACTCAAAAGAATGTAGGGTCGTTCATCAAGAATTTGTACTACCGGTTCCTTTTCCACATCTGCTTCAAAAATTTCCCTTGAAATGTGAATATTTCAGAATTTGTAATGGATAGAAGTAATGTCTGATATGGATTCAGTCTCAAATTCCGGAGCGCATCGGGGTTCAATAAGGAATTCCACTTCCGGTTCTTTTTCACCTTCCGGTATAATTTGTATTTTCAGTTACTTTTCTAGATACGGTTAAAAAAATGTCCTTAAAACATCTATTTCACAGAATTGATTACAGATAGATAATGACTGATATGGATTCAGCATCAAATCCGGAGCAGAACTGGAGTTCATTAAGGATATCCACCTCCAGTTCCAACTCTGATTACTGACTATTTTATAAGTTAATGACCTTTGTTCATAAACTGTTCATGTGGCCTGGTCGTCTATGAAATGCATCCTTACCCACTCCTCCTGTTAACGGCTCTGTCTGTGGGAGAAATTGAAAATCCGGCTGCGTTAGGTGCTGTCTCGTGTTCGATAATTTACAATATATATATAATAATACTTAATGTACAGAGATACTATAACTGTGTCTTCTAAACGGGAGAGGGGAGGGGATCTGGAAAGACTTTTCCAAACACATTTTCTCCGCCCACATGGTTAGTGCCATTGACAGAATTTTTGACCCCTATAGAACAAATGTACGGGCCTCCTACTGCCCTTTATTGTATAAGTAAAATAACTTTTCCTGTAAAATGTTTATACTAAGGTGGACCCCAGGCGATGCAGACTTTTGCTCCCCTCCCCCATTCGGTGGCTTCGTGCGTGGAAGAAATGGAAAATCTAACTCCGTTAGGTTCTGTCCCTTGGTTGATACTATAAGTGTGCAAAGATTCTGCCTTCTAGGTTACCGAATCTGCAAAGACTCTTTAGGGAAAAAATTCCCCTCACAGTGGAAATCGAAAATTCGGCTTCGTTCTTTCTGGGTTCTGTCCAATTTTCTCCGCACTCCGGGTGAGAAATTAAAAATTCGGTTCCATTAGGTTCTGCCCCGTGATCGATACTACAAGTGTGTTTTCTATGTCAACAGAGGTGGTGGTGTGTGTATGTGTGTGGGGGGGGGGCGTGGCCTTCGTAGAATCAGGAATTTTTTTCCTATACAAATTTCTCCGCCCCTGTGAGCAGTGCTGCCTATAGAATTTTCAGGCTCCTATTTAGCAAATGCACGAGCTACCTACTTTCCCTATTTTATAAGTTATGATACTTTTCGTAAACTATTAATGCGGCTCGGACCCCTAGGTAATGCATATTTTGTCCCCCCCCCATCACATTTGAATGCTCTGTCCGTGAGAGAAATAGGAAATTATGATCCCTTAGATTCTGTTCCGAGGTCTGTACTTCAATTTTGCAAAAATTCAGCTCTCTGGGTCATCGAAGGCTTCTGAAATATGAGAAAATACTTATTCAAACCCATTTTCTCCGTCCCATGAGCTCATACTATTTTATAAGTTAATTACAGTTTCTTATAAAATGTTTATGTGGAACTGGTCCCTAGGCGATGTATATTTTTGCTCCCCCCCCCTCCATTCGGTGGCTTTGTCCGTGGAAAAAATTAAAAATCCAACTCCGTTAGGTTCTGTCCCATGGTTGATATTATAAGTGTGCAAATATTATGCCTTCTACGCCACCGACTGGGAGTCTGTAAAGACTATTCGGGGGGGGGGGGGGAATTCTACTCATGGGGATGGGGAGGGGGGTGTCAAAAAATCGGCTTCGTTCTGGGCTTTGTTCCGTGGTCGAATCTATATGCGCGCCTTCTGGTTCACACAAGAGAGGGGCTTTCAATTTTCTCCATCCTCTGGGTGATAAATTAAAATACCGATTCCACTAAGGCAAGCTCAGTGATTAATACTATTAGGTTGCGATATATGTTAACGAAAGGGGGGGGGACGGAGAGCGAAGTTCTCCGGAGGATCTGGAAAAATTTTTCCAATACAATTTTCTGCGCCTCTATGGCGAAGTCCCGCCGATAGAATTATATGGCTCTTATTCAGCAAATGCACCATAGCGCCCTATTGCCCCTATTTTATAAATTAGTAGTATTTTTCATAAACTATTAATGCTGCCCGGGCCCCTCAGTAATGTCTGTTTCTGCTCCCTCCCCCCCATACACACACACATTCGGTCGCTTTGTCTGTGGGAGGAATTGAAAATTATAGTCCATTAGATTCTGTCCCGTGGTCGATGCTTCAATTCTGCAAAGATTTAGCCTTATAGGTCATCGAGGAGGTGCTTTTGGAGAATAAAGAAATACTTTGTCAAACCTATTTTTCCGACCCCGAAGAGTAGGTATTTAAACTGTCTTTCCAGTGATCGATATTATAAGTACACAAAGGTAAGGTGAAACATAAGATTTTCATTTTTATTCTCTACTTTAGAGACAGGAGCGCGTGACTTTGAAATTTTTGGCACTTGGTAGCTAAGTTACCCTTCCAAAATACTAGGAAAAGCACCCTTTGAGCTTTAACACCCTGTACACTATCAATCATCTGACTTCAAATGTTTGCTGCATACAATAAATGAACCTAATCTACTATTGACTGTAAAAGTTTTTCTTGAATTTAATTTCAGCCATTTAACACAAAGCTGAGGCAAAATGAAATATCAATTGCTTTTTCATGTCTTGAATTGCAATATGGTATGCAACAATACCTATGTATACAAAACAATGCCAATTGTTCGTTAAAATGCACACAAATATATATTATAACTACAACAAAATAACATGTAAATTGCTCGTCAGAAAACATCATGCACACAGAACGTAATATTAGAGGGAACGATGCACCGCCATCTACTGGCTAAAAGTTAAGATACTTGAAGTACAAATGCTTCCTGAGATCCTTATCAGATCACCAGGCAGGCCGTTAGATCAAGCACGTCGCGTTTGCGTAATTGAGTGGGCCGCGGCTTAATGTATCTTTCGAATTCGAATTTTCGACCCTCTCCCCTCCGTCGGAATATTTTCTCTATACATTTCCTATTATGAAAGTCATAAATATATTTAGAACAATAAACGAACAACAGTCATCTAAAAAGTACGTTAAATACACAATTAATAAAAAAAGAAACATTTTATTCTACAATCAAAATTCGACAACTTCAGGAGAAGAAATTTTTCTGGTTCTCAAAACCATAGCCTCATCAACGTTGATCGATGATAATATTTACATTCATCTTGAATCAAATGTTCTTCCTCGTCTTTCTGTACTATTCTCAAATAGTTTTTTATCTTTGAAGGAACAGGGAGATATTCGATGCCGTGAGGGAGATTTCCTTTTTCCCTGAGGCTTTGTCTCACTGAGCAACGGCTGAAATGCTGCAGGGATCTCGGAGCCATTGGTGTTTTGCTTTCCGGAAAAAGTTTTTCATACTCTTCGGATACTTCATTCACAACCTGATTCGGTAGCGGGTCCTGGAGCAGTTTTTTGAGGCAGATTCGAACCTCTTGGCTGGAAATTACAGGGGCAGGTATGGATTCAAAGGCCAGCTTCATGCAACGGACGTAATTGCTCACCATCTTGGGATGATACTGCACTAAACGGATGTTGATGATAATCTCCAGTCCTTTCATCACTAAGAACAGCCTCCTCCTGGATGATGAATCTAATTTCAGGAGGCTCTTCTTAACGTAGGTTTTATGTACAGCATGCACTGCTTGGTTTAATCTAGGAAAAAAGAATAAATTATAATGACGCAAAACTCAGATTTAAACAGTATAGTGAAATATTTTAAATAAGCAATCCCTTTATTTTGAACAATGTAAGTTTAGGAACAACCGATGGAAGAGAAGCAAGGACTATACAAATATATTTTAGAATACGGAATGAGTTCGGAGTAACATATTAGCTAAGACTGTGGGTCTCCAAACTAGGACGTATACATACATTATATGATAAAAAAGTATCCGTACACTTTGGATGTTAGAATCTTTTTCGTATTTCTCAACAAATACTTGGAGAATTATTCTATAACTTCGGCGATGTGATGAACATGCTTGAGTGTACACTTTCCAGTAAAGTTTCGGTGATTTATGCATTTAGGGGACCACCAAGATATTAAAAAGGGGAATAATATATTTGATCACCCTGTATCATAAAAAGATGGAAATGATTTGTAACTTTCACAAAATAGTTAACTATCTTTGTTCAATGTGTATACGTATTTTCGAAAAACAAAAACGTATTTTCATGAAGATATAAACGTTTCTTAAAAAAAAAAAATTTTTTTTGTTACTTGTTTTTTGCTTACAATATCCATAGGTTTCAATCAAATTTCACGAAACTTACAGAACATTTGTCAACGTCCAAGAAAAACATTATACTTCAATTGAAAATTAAAGCATTGAATATAAGATGAGATAAAAGCATTTGAAGAAACGTTTTTACTGCGCAGGCGCGAATGATAGCAATAGCTTTCTTTCATGATTTTGGAGTGAATACTGTAGGGCAACTTCTATAAAAAATCCACTGGAATATCGTGAAAATTCACAAATATATCGACAATATAATGATCAGCTTTTCTCTGACTCTCTGAAAGTACCATCAGAAACAAACTATTATGTTTCTTATGTGATAATTTAAATATTTCCAAAATTTTTCGAATCAGTTTGTGAATTTTAACTTCGCTTAAAAAACGTTTGAAATATCAAGTCGCATAGTGTATTTTATTTATTCAACCAGGGTAAAATCTGAAACTAATTAGGTGGTATTATTTATTTTTGTTCCTAAACATTTCTTAGACAGTGTCAATAACATACTAAAATTTCATTTTAATCATTTTTACGGCAGTTACCGTGCGAATGGATAGACAGACAGACATAAACACTTTTCAACTATGTTGGAAAGTGTTAAAAACGTTAGATATTAATGTTAAAATTTGTAATGGTAATCATTTTCAATTCTATTCTTTAATTTTAAATTTCGAATTTTCAAAAGACGTAGGGGACCGCTGCGCGATAGAACGCGTAGCTACATCCCGTTCGCTAAGAGGGATTAAAACGCCCTAAACAAGCGACTAAAATCGCTTTTGCTTGCTGCGCGGATATGCAATGCTCCTTGGTCCGGCGTTGGGCACATCGACTTCTAAGCCTTAAATAAGCTCATTTGAAACACCCTAACTTCATCTTCCGCCCTCTGTTAAAACATAATATGCTCTAAATAAGCTTTTTTGTTACTCTAAATTTTTTTGCCCTCTGCGCTTGCATAATACGTCCTGATTAAGTTCTTTTTACACGTCCTAAATAAGTACATTGGATGCTTGCAAATGAGGGATATTAAATATGCTTAAAATCAACAGTACGTTTCCTAAATGAAAATATTTGTTATATTGTTAAGTTACTCTAAACATTCGGGTGAGTCGAGCGGTCTGGGTTTCTGACACGCCAGGAGAATAATTTTCGACCTCGGTCTTCCACGGAATTCTAAGGTTTATTAAAAATGTAAATCAGTAGAATACTCCACACCTCATTTTTCTAAGCACAAAATTGCGCCAAGTTGGTCTGTTTCTTCGTGCTCTGAAATTGACTCCTCCTACCAAAAGTGACGTATTCTAATTTTATGAACTGGAATTTTGAATGTAAATGATAGTGAAATTCAATTTTAATAAATGGGAATAATACTCATAAAAAGCTTACAAAATACGATTTGTGTGCATTATAAAAATATTGCGTAATGGCAGAATTAAAAACTTTTGAAATTTTAGAAACCATATCGAAACACGCAGTACTTAAAATATTTTTGATTTTAAATCAATATCAAAAACTTATAACTCAAAACATCGAAAATTAAAAAAAAAAAAAACAATACTTGGAAAAAATACAAAAATTTAAAACAAGAAAGATCAATCATGCTTAAAGCATTGATTATGAAACACTTTCCAACTTCAATGCAATTTTATTTAAACAAGTCTAAAATGCAATACATTCCTCGGTAATATTTTGAAACTTATCACAATACTGCATTATTTATTATATTTGAAAACTTAACCTTCATCGAAAAAAATGAACTTCATTCAAATGACGGCATTGAAATATAAATTGCCTGGTTTAAACATCTCTAAAATGTGATACATTCCTCGGTAATAATTTTAGAATTATCATAATACTACGATAATTTATTATATTTGAAAACTTCATCGAAAACAACTGAAATTAATGAATTAAAAGAACTTAAAAAAATCGCGATTTTGAAACAAGATGGATGCCATATATCATTTTGAAGTGGGTCATGTGATCGTTTCATATCATGGTCACGTGATCGTTTCATTAAGAGGTGTAATTATTATTTTAATTTTTAATTAAAAAACTACTGAATATATTTCACTGAATTTTTTTTTATATATTTTATGGAACAATTTGACTATTACCTAAAATTTTCGAAGCAATTTGTGAATTTTAAATTCGTTTAAAAAATGTTTGAAAAATTAGGCTCTATAGGGCTCAATGATTTTCATTTTTTCGACCCGGGTTCAATCCAAAACTAATTGGGTGATATTATTCATTTATATTCCCATAGGTCCTACAGACCGTCTGAACAACATACTAAAATTTCATTTTGATTAAGTCATTTTTACGGCAGTTATCGTGCTAACGGACAGACAGACAGACAGACAGAATGAACAAAGTCATAAACACTTTTCAACTTTGTTGTAAAGTGTTGAAAAAAAACGATTGTAGTTTAATAAAATACTAAGCAAAATCGATACATAGAAAAATGATTATACTTTAACAAAATTTAAGGAAAAACAGAACTTAGAAAAAAGTTTGTACTTTAACTAAATTTTAGAAAAAACATAACTTAACCCGGTGCATCGCGCCAACTTGGCGCAATTTTGTATACTTTGAAAAATGAGGTGTGGGCTATTCTACCGATCACCCGTTTATGTTACTGGTTCACAGTTGTACGTGTTGAAATTTGCAGAATTAAGCTTGATGTAATTCACGTGCCACGTGATCACAGAGAACGTCGTTCCGCGTGGCAGATGAGATTTCCATGCGCAATCAGTGAGTGCTTTGGCTGTCGGTCAGACACCGGCAGTATCGGCTAAACGTCGTAATGGTGAAAGGCTCCACGAGGAAAGATGCCTTGCCCAGTAGGGGGAAGGGAACATCCTACTGGGACGAAGTAAGTTAAAAGCTATCTAAGTTAAAAGCCAAAAGATAAGGGACTCGTGGAGCCAATTAATATAAGTCCCTTAATTAGAGTATCTATACATCTTACAGTGCAAATGAAAATTCGAACATTTTCAGAAAATAAAGCATTGTTTACAAAAGCACAATCAATGAAAAATTGAGAAATGAAGTTCAAAAAATTACTTACACTAAGCTCCTAATTATTCTGGTCGTATTATTCCATTCAAACTTGTCATCTCTTGGTCTGAGTAATATAGCTCCAAACAGCACCAGTTTCTGTAGAAATCCAACGTTTCCCGTTAGTATAGCACCTCTGACCATATCTAAGGATCTGTCCATTTCCATATTATCCGACATGTGATGAGAAGTAAAGAAATCTTGAATTGCAGATTTCTGTCTTTCAGCGTGCTTCGTATACATTTTGTTGATATAAAATTTGCTAATCCTTCTACCGTGGTTATATACAATATGGCCTGCAATCATAACGTAGGGTACACTGTTTTTATCATGGAATTTTTCTGACTCTAGCAGTCTTATTAGTCTCTCGAATGTCTCCAAGAAATACAGGTGCCACATTTCTTCATCGTTCTTATCCATATTTTCAATATTCTGTAAAAGATGGGCAATGTCAATATTTACTCCATGCCTTTTTTGAATATCATGCTCCAATCGAGTCAAATATGTCAACAAATTATTCATTTTTGAGTCAACAAGTTTTTAATAGTTTATATGTGTAGGTCATTAAAACTAGTATAGGTGCGGTAATTGGAAAGCCAATCGCTATCTTGAAAGTAGCGTGGGAGGTATCCGTATAATGGAGGCAGCGTGGTGCCAGCGTGGGAGGTATCCGTATAATGGAGGCAGCAAACCTTCGAGAAGTAATCTGATGCTAGCTCTTTGCGGCAAACGTTGTCGAAAATAAAAGCACGTGCATTCACGATTTTCCAGTGAACCGGTTTTCTCTACGAGAGATTAACTATCAAAGCGCTGCGCGTTTCCTATTGGCTGAAAATCTTGTGATGTCACGATTTCGTCTTGGCGTATTACTTGGCGCTCTTTGAAAACTTTCACGAAGTTATCGCTAGAAATGGCGCAAGTAACTTAATATAAATTCATTGAAAACGATTGCGTAATAATAAATAGGGTTTGCTTTGTTTTGTTGCGTACAAAATCCCCCAATAACCGGTAATTGGCTGTAAAAGGGAAAATGCAGTTGACCGTTCATGAAATCAAAAGATACAGCTTTGTTTATAAATATGTTAATGATCAAAAACAGTACAGCTCTGTTCGTAAATATGTTTATGATCAAACAGTGCAGTTTTGCTTATAAATTACTTCTAATATCATGCATAGTATACCATCTATTACGTTAGGCATAACGAAATATATTTTAGAGTACGTATTATATATTTCATTAGCAAAATGAACTATCACGATTTCGTTTGCAAAATGTTTTGTCATGCTTATATTTAACAACTTTGCAAATAGGTCTACAATAAAAATACTTCGATAAAGGTGGAATTTTGTTTTTCTTTTAGTTTCTAGTAAATGTGTACAACCTGTTTCTGAGATTACAAACCGTATGATTTTTCCAAGTAGGAAATGTATGAGTTTGTTATTTAGAAAAGCTATCTAGTTGAAGCACTCATATTAGTTAATGTGTTCTAAATTTTTAATCATTTGGGTGCTTTAATTAGTATATATTTTACAGATTAATAGATTCTGGATTTATATAGATCAACGATTTACAAATCAAGAAAAATATTATGGATATGTATTATGCTTTTACAACAAAATGTATTATTTGTAATGTATTCTAAACTTTTAAAAAATCCATTTTTTAAACCATTCATGTTCTGTTCTATTGAATTTTTGCAAAATTGCATCATTTAAAAGCAATTGCACTTAATTTAATAGAAATCAATTTCTTATTTTAATATCATAACCCCCCCCCCCTCCCTCCATATAGCCATTGTAGCAATGTTGGTTCAAAATATTTTACAAAATAATTTTTTATTTATAAAATGATTTACTGTGCTACAAATAATATTATAATATTTTATACATTGATGTATTACACTTGATAATTAAACCTGCAGTCATAATTGGAATGTACCGAATCAGTGTGTTAACAAATTTAAAACATTTATATATCAAACATGTGGCAAAATCTGTTTTCATCTCTTTATGATTCACAAATGGTATTATTTCATAAACACATTTAGAATCCGGTGAACTTTTATTTATGTGGTAGGGTTTATTAAAAATTGTCAATTTAACTGAAAGCAAATAAAATTAATCTCAAAAAATAAAAGTCAGCAATAAACCAATGTTTCTGTCTGTTTGTTGGCATTGTAGCAGAAAATCGAAGCAATGTCAACTATGAAATTTAGTACTGGACAATTCTGGGCAAGTTTTGAGACACGTCTGGAAAAAAAAAAACTTTAAGGGAGCAGTGGACGTCCAAATTATCCAAAATCAACAAATTTATGCAAAAATTTTTGTTTTGCCTATTCCTATAATGCACATTATCTTACATCAATTGCAAAAAACTGCATTCAAATCCAACTATTATTAAAATATTTTCCCAACCAATAGCCAAATATTTCCCAGTTGAAATCATAAACATGGATGAGCTGTCACTCACAGTTGATAACTGACTGTTTTAGTTCACTGTACTGAGAGTAAACATTATATTTTAGCAACCCCATGTTTATTAATTACAATTTATCAGAAACTTTTTAAACTATGACTTCTTTTGAAAGTGCGTACTTACATGACAGTATTTGTTTGTTTACCTTGTATCTGTTATTTATCTTCTCTTCATTTACCTCGAATAATAAAAGTTCTTTACAGAACTGAAAGTTGCATTTTCATAGTTGTATTTGTTATTTGTTTTTATAGTTTTAAAGAACTTTTCTATTAGCAATGCATATGATAAGTAAGGATTATAATAAACTGAAATCTCGTCTTGAAGAAAAAAAACCAAGCAACTATAAATAAAGCTCACAAGCGATGGTCAGCTTCAATTGATACATCAAATTCATTAGATGCAATTTCCAAAGGAATGTTTGGGTACTCACAAAAATTTAATTTATTTGTAAAATGTGTGGAAAAATATATGGATCAAACTTTTCTAGTCCTTGTGGAAATAATTCAAAAATGTTTCAATGCAAATAAAAGACTCGTACAAGCATTTTTAAAAATTGGAATAGGTCACACAGCTTTTGGAAGTGACCTTGGCAATCGGATACGAATCTTGGATACGAAGACATTTTATAATTGTCTAAACAGAGCTTCTAAAGAAAGGGAGAACTTGAAACAGGATGTACTTCTGATTGCTTGGAATATTGTGTGGGAAAAGTACAAAGAACTATGGTGGATGGCAACTTGATCGATATTTCAGTCTCTTATTATGCAACTCAGCAGAAATGTGGACACACATCAATTTACGGAATAGAAATTGCCATTGATATTTTGACAGAGCTTGTGATTAACTATGAAATTTTGTTAAAATTTGCCCCAACTGTACAAATGCGAAGAGAGATTTGAAGGAAGATAGTGTTGAATACAACATTTGGTATCAAGGCCACAAGTAAGAGTGTTCACGAAATTATGATGGATCCGTGGGTTCAATGGAAATGATAGCTGCAGAAATATTATGGAAACAATCTCTTGATCATGGAATGAAATATGCAAGTTTAGTGTCGGATGGTGGATGGGCACAAAACATTGACGAAGTAAAAGTGTGACGAAAAGAATGACGAAGTAAAAGTGTTACCATTGGAGGCCGTAAAAAAGGTAGTTTGAAAGTAGAAACAATTGTAAAATTAACTAACTTCTATAGGAAATCTATAAAAGGCAATGTGTCGGATATTGACAGGATGAAAAATGCCATCTATGTTACTTTGTTGCACTGTTCATCTACTGACAATTTCTCAGAACACAATAAATGTTCCAACGTGATCAGTCGTAAATAAAGAAACGCCAAAACCTCATTCAGGTATGAAAACCATACTATCTGAAGATGTTGTTTTGAAAAGATTGCCAGTGTACCAGAGATTGGAACATAATGAATTATTGTAGTAGTGTACTGCAGGTAAGACACAAAATGCTAATGAAAACGTCCATAGTGTAATTTGGAAAAACTGTTCTAAAGAAGTCTTTATATTAAAAAAAAACAATTGGAACTGTCAGTAATCTCTCGTGTGAGTGAATTTAATATTGTATGTTTAAATACTTTAGGTGTTGAACAAAGAAATTCTGATCCAATATCAGTATCAATTGCTGAAAAGAGTAATGATCAACATATAAGTCAGAGCAAAAGGCGCAGTTCTCTTTTATGGCAAATGCACAAAAATTAATAAAATATTTTGTAAATTAGTTAACAACAACAATTAATAAAGAATAAATATAAATAAAGTTAGATATATCTTATTGCAGTGTGCTATAGCTTGAACTATGGTGGTATATTTTTTTGGTATATGTTAAAATTACCTATTAAATCTAGGGTAAATTTGATTACATAGAAAATATAATGATGGATGACATGAAAATCAATCTTAGGTATCCCTTGTTGCCGTATTGTGATTGGAGTCTGCCACATGTTGTCCCATTAATACTCTAGTACTGATATTTCTTCTTGTCGCGGCAGATCGCTTAACAAACAAATAATTCAATTCTGAATCAACAATAAACAACATTTTTGAAAGCATTCTTGGCGGTCCATCGTATGTTTTAACCAGTGGGAAGGCATCGTTACCTGTGACATTTTGTGACTTTGCAACAACATTGCACCAACGCATCATTAAACATTACAACATCAATACTGCTACATGAAAGAAACACATTGCTTCACTCGTAAAAATGTAGAAGATTAAATTATAGGAATATTTATTTTTATTATTCACTTTTACATTAATATCTATTAATTTAATTTTTTTTGTAACAGATTGCTAATTTAGCGACATATCACGTATGAATTTGCTCTCTCAGATAGTGATCCATTAATAAAAATTGGTCACCCTTAAAATTGCGTTGCGGTATAAAACAATATGAACTTACTGCATCAATTATAGCATCAAATTAATTTCTTAGAATTGTAAAGAGATTAAATTATAGAAAAATATCTCCTGATTATGATATTTTAGTAAACCCGCATTGCTTTTATTCTTCAGCAACAGAGAAGAAGATTTTGCGTGAATTTTTTATGAATTTTTCTTTTAGCTGTTAATTGTCCTCTTACTGTTTCTATGAAGATATGTTGATATTTCTTCTTTTACAGTTTCAGTATGCTTTTCATTCTGAGGTGTGTAATCTTTAATAAACTTTTGAATTAGTAGGATTGCTCTCTGAGCTCAAGCAAAGCGAAAAAAAAGTTTCAAATAGACTATACCCACAGAGACAAACATCTGTAGAAATATTTGTTTATCTGAATAGATTATTTCTTACCTTATTTACTTTAACTTTTTTCATTTTTTTTTGCTTTTCATGTTTCCAGCCATCCAATTGGATGCACTAGTTTCCTATTCTTATTAACCTTGTACTTTAATTTCCGCTTTCTAAGATTCACACAGATAATGTTAAAGCAGTCGCACTCATACCTATAATATAGATCGGAGATCATAGGCGGCCTGCGCCCGGTGCTCCATGAATATGCCGAACAACGCATGATATTTGAAATTGAGTCCCTTCCTGGAGTTGTGCCGGCACACATGCATATAGAAAAGATGGGTGAATGAAGTGTATTTTCATTCCGAACTTATGCGATAACTTTTAGGATCAATTCCATGGAAAAATTAATTGAAAATCATCAAATAGTAGTCACTTAAGTATTTCTTTCTTTTGATATCTGTCTCGGAAATAATACTATATATATATATATATATATAAATTGAAAATTTTTTAATCGAAAACTATGCATAAACTACGGTAAGTACAAAAAAATCCATCTCTAGCATATCTGTTACAAATAACTAACTATAGACCAAGACTAAGGATAAAAATAGAAGGTAACTATAATTATAATGGAAAGGAGTTGAGGGGAAGATAAGTGTACAAAAATTATAATTAAAAAGGTATATATATAAATATATATAAAATAAAAAGTAAACTTGGCAAAAATGGGAAAAGGCAATAATAAATAGCTCAAGATTAAAGAGCAAGACATGGAGAACAACCAATTGAAACTACACAAAAAACGGCAATTAGTTCAAAATGGCATTCTCGTCAGGACTGCCATACAATTCGAATTAAAATCGACAGAATAGCCAGATTCTGACAATGGCGATAGTATTTACCTATGGACACTATTGACACTGTCTACTGTAAAGACAAATAATTAAAACCAAATGAAATTATAAACCAAAAATATAAAAAACAGAAATATTAACTCACTGGCACAGCCACATAGTGGGAGTGGCAATGTTCCCAGAGAAATATTCGACAGAGCATTTTACATCTCTTCGTCAAATATATATATATATATATATATACATATAAGATTCAAATAAAAGAGGGAAACGACCAATTGCATAGCATAAATGGCAGAGGTGGATTGCGACACCTCTTTCCCGGTTAGAAGCGTGCTTTTAAGCCCGGGCAACACTCCCGGAACCAATGCCATGCAGTGGCCTATCTTCCGGATATGTAATTGGTCGTTTCCCTCGTTCTCGGTTTCCGTCGTTCTCGTCTAAGATTCAAATAAAAGAGGGAAACGACCAATTGCATAGCATAAATGGCAGAGGTGGATTGCGACACCTCTTTCCCGGTTAGAAGCGTGCTTTTAAGCCCGGGCAACACTCCCGGAACCAATGCCATGCAGTGGCCTATCTTCCGGCTATGCAATTGGTCGTTTCCCTCTTTTATTTGAATCTTATATGATACTTTTTGTGCATGTGCTGCTTTGCGCCAACACTTGAAGTATAAGAATTTCCGTTGTATAAAAGTTTTCACTTCGTTTTATATGATATATACATATATATACATATATATATATATACATATATATATATATATCAGCAGTTTGTTAGTAGTGAAGGCTTTTTAAATAATAATGCCGTGCTTGCAGTGATACAATTAAAGTCATAATAAAAAGAATCACAGGATTACTTTCAATAACGTCTTGAGAACTTTTTCAGTATTTTTTCGCTCATCAAGCTCATCCATCGGCTGGATCATCAGACCACCAAACACTATAATTTTCTGCACTAATGCTATGTTTCCATCCAAGAGACTGTTTCTTACAATGTCTAGAGGGACTATTTTCACATTTTCGGAGCCATATGGCCATAGAAATATATCAGCAATTAAAGATGGTAGGTTTGATTCAGATAACTCACACATCTTCGACAAAAAATGGCAGTTGGAAGAGTCATTCCTAATTTTGTGATATAAAATATACGAACATAAAAATGTGTCTGCGATACAGTTTATCTCATTGCATATATGTGATTGTAATTTCCGAATTAGTCCTACCAAGGAGAAAAAAACTATTCCTAAACTCTGTTTCTCTAATTGGTGATCTGTTAATCGACATACCATATACCTGGGCCTAGTCCAGTGTGCACTGCTAGACCTTTCTCGGGGTATGTCAAAGCAATTATCAAAATATGATATAAAATCAGCCATTTTGTATATAGTATTAAAGAATGTGTCTAATGAGAGTATCAGTTTTCAAACTATAAAATAGAATACAGTTATCCAAATATCAGGAATCACACTTTCAGGAGAAAAGTATATATTATAACAACATGTATAAAGTTTTACTGAACAAAGGCAAAAAAATGTTCCGTCACACAAGTTCTTTTCAGTCAAACTAGCAATAATATGAAACGTGAATGATAAGTACAAAATCTACCACTAGTTCATGATATAACAGGTGGGAAATACTTTCTCCAATCAGGATAATTGGGGGAAGGGATTAAAACTAATCTCCAACTTTGCAACCTATACAGGGACAATTGGGTGTTTCCAAATCAGCGACACGCTTTTGACCTTCAATACATGATTCTATTGTGAACAGAAGGATCAAGGTCATAGGACAGATATGAAACCCTATAGAACTGTTTTTTTGAGTGACGCAGTTGACATGTTTGATAAGTTTTAACTGTGGTATCACACAATGTTTCTTTCAGGCATACTTCCGGGGGGTGGGATTAAGCCCAGGAGATAATTTATGTTTACCTAAGTTCTATTTACGTGACAGCATTTAGATATAGTTTATTAAGATAATATCGAAGTAGATTAGTCAAGATAATTTTGGTTTGTTTTACTAAGAACAATAAATATCATATAAAATTTATACTAAACATATTTTCTGCAGATATCTTTGACAAAAAATAAAAATTCAAACTTAAATATCTTTTACATTTACTAACGTTCAGCGAATAAAAATATTCCTTTTTTTTATGGGTACTTCCTAGTATGGAAGATCATAAATACTTGTCCTAATGAACACATATTAACATCCCACTTTACAAGTCGTGACGAATATTTGAATTCGAATACCTTATTCTAAACTTGCTGCTTTTTTTACCTAACAGATTGGTACTACGACACTGGCATTATTTGCTTCGGCTCGTGAATCGGAATCGTTCTGCAACATTTAAAAGGTTTATGGATTGGCTGGACTTTCCTTGGAACCCTGTGTATTTTTTATTAAAAGTGGAAAATATTCTGAGATATAATTCTGAGATATATTATCGCTCACTTTATGCATGGAAAGGGTACTCTTAGGAAATTACATCGAATTTGCAACTTTAAACTTATTGTCTTTCCTTTTGTCGACTTCATGAATATAAAATAGCGCCATAGTTTGCCTCAAACTCTAAAATATCTTGAGAACGTTTTATCCAGCATATGAGGTGTTTTTGTCATCGAAATCACATAAAATATTCATTTAATTAAAACATTTAAGCTAATTGTTTCGAGTGTGTCATGATTCCTCTCCTTCCAGTAAAAAATTGCATGCTTTTAACAAACGCTTAATCTAAATGCCGGCACTTGTATCTTAGGGGAATTGAAGAAATCAAGTTCACATGACTGGTCGCTCGTGATTGAGAACACTTCAAATTTTCCATTAATCCGCTTCTAGGTTTATTATTGCAACTAGTTTGTGATTGACAGGTATACAATGCAGTTTCCCTTTGTTATGACTCCTGGACAGTGAATGACCATGCAAGTAGTATTATAAGTTACTATACTATCTCGGTGGTGGTGACGGATAATTAATCTAAATCCTATAATTCCCCCTCACCTTTCAGATTTGGTTATCAATTTGAAAGTTTAGACAGCCTGCTTGCTATAAGCCATTCCTGTATCTCCCCCAACGAGTTAGTATATATGGAGAAAGGGCGGTCCAATCTTCCCCATGCTAGTAGCATGGTCAAACACAGAGCAGGGGTAGTAGGAAACCTAGCAGGTTAGAAATTCCTTGGTAGTAGGTCGAGGAGGAGAAGGACATTCATGATTTGGCTTTGCAAATAAAACATGACATGAAATAGATTACAAGCATACAAATTGCATAATATATGCATAATATATTTAAAAACAATTATAAAGTATACGAAAAAATTGTGTGCATGCTTGCCTAAAATGTAGAATTCTCCGCTTTTATCCAGATAAACTTTATCTTTGAAAGTTATGTTAGCAGTGTCCATATCTGCTTTGAGGCGTAATACGACTGAATCATTTTTACATCTAAAACATGATGTAAGTAATAATATTTATATTGGTAGAGATGTTTCTAGACCAGAAAACCTATTATTTAAATTATGATGAGGAGAACGTAAGGTTCTTTTAGAGTTAATATTGCTCATTTAATAGATTGCTAACGCATGATCAAGAAGTCGGTGATGCAAATACTTCTTTGGACAAGACATATTTCTTTCTCGAGAACTAAAAGAGAGTGTAATACCATAATACTTCTTGAAAACACTGGGAGTTTGATGATACATCCTTTGATATTTAATTTGTGAACAATCGAGATGTTTATATGAAATTAATTCTAACTAACATCGGCATCTATAAGATTTATCCGGACGGGGAGGGGCAATATCAAGGGTAAGATTAACAACATCGACTTATTAAGTACGATTTACTCTGAACTAGAAATGAGATCGTGCTCATATTTCAGATCATATATCTTTAAATAAAATGCACTTTAAGCAATGGGGGGGGGGGGGGAAATCTCAAGGATAAGATTAACAGCATCGACTTATTAAGTTCGATTTACTTTAAACTAGAAATGAGATCGTGTTCATATTTCAGATCATATATCTTTAAATAAAATGCACTTTAAGCAATTGGGGGGGGGGGCAATCTCAAGGATAAGATTAACAGCAGCGACTTATTAAGTACGACATACTCTAAACTAGAAATGAGATCGTGCTCATATTTCAGATCATATATATTTAAATAAAATGCACTTCAAGCAATGGGGGGGGGGGGGGAATGTCAAGGATAAGATTAACAACATCGACTTATTAATTACGATTTACTCTGAACTAGAAATGAGATCGTGCACATATTTCAAATCATATATCTTTAAATTAAATGCACTGAAAAATTGTGATGTAAAATCTAGCTGACATTGCCAATGAATGTAAACAATTATTACATTTTATTATGAAGGTAAAATTTTATCACACGACACGTCTTTAGATTCATTATCTAAACTCTCACTTTTCTTCCCTAGCCATCAAATCTTGCGAGTCGCCAAGTTATATCTCGTAGGAAAAAATACGAGGATACCGAAAATAACTCTATAACTATCAGAAAAGTACTCCGAATGTTTTTAAAGTGTTAGAATGATATTATAAGTCTTTTGCAATATCACAAACACCAAATATAGAGCAAAACTTCGAATAATACAGCATTAAAAGCAATGAAATTAATAGCCGAATGGAATGCACCACGCTAAAATTTAGCAAAATTACTTCCTAACTATATTTGTAAGATATATAACAAAAAAAAACTTACCCATGAAAAGAGTAAATTCCTCCTTTTACATGCTTTTTCTTGCAGCCGTGGGCACAACAGTACATAACCATTATTTTACCATTTATATTTCTTAAGTACGCTCTCGGTCAGAAATCTCCATTGAAATGTACAGGGTGAGAGTCGGAAGAAAACGGATTCGGAGGAAATTCGTCCTGACTACAATTCCCTTTATTTTTGACGACGATTGCAAATATACTATCTCGATAATCTATCTCCCCAGTCCGCTCGAATCACAGAATAATATATTCAGGAGGTTCATTCCCATAGAAACCTATGGTAACGTCGTTAACATTGGATTTCGCATAGACACTAGCGTTCGAGGAACCAACCAACTCAGCTATGACATAAAAAAATTCGACTGCTAGATTTGGAGACGATCGCTTAAATGGCGATTTTATGTTAATGCGGCCCAAAAAAAAATTTCTGAACTGTACTTTTATAATTTTTTATACTATAAACATGATCAGCATTTAAAAATACTTTTATTTGTAATATGTGTAAATTTAACTAAAAAAACATAGATATATATTTAATTCATGTTATCATAAACTAAATAAAAAATTGACGCATTGCATCGCTGCAAATCATTGTACACAAAAAATTACAAGCTAACATACCCAAAAGACTGAAATATTATATAATATTTTCAGCCTAAAAAGTATACTAGTGTGTTGATTGTTAAATTGCTTAGTCCTTAATTTGTTCTGGGATGCTGTTAATATGATTTTTCTTATAATAAATATCAAATTTATATAAATGCATTATCAAAGGTGTCGAACTCAATCGTTAAATACAATGTGGTGATTATTTTCCACATTACGTCAGTTAGTAAAAAGAATGTAAAATATATACACATTCAATATCATATTCAACTTACTCTAGAAAAAGCTATCCAAATATCAATATTAATACATTTTATATAAATGCGGAAAAGCTTTTTAACAAATAATGCCACTGCTTCTTAGAATTTAGTTTAGTCGGGAGTGATAATACTGCAGCAATTTCTTATGATGAACACGTGCATAGGATGAAATGTGGGATGTTTAACAAATAACCTTTTTATTTAAATAAATATAAATGACATACCTTGTAAACGTAATCCCTTTTCCTTTGGTAATCCATAACAATTAAAATAATTGAATATAAAATCCAAAATAGCAGGGAAAGTATGTTTTCCACGTGTAAACATGCGATGCTAGAACAAAGTTCTTCCTCCAAGTGTTTCTTTCAGTGCCGCCAAATAGGGTTATATTAGCAGAACGTTTTGGCGCAAACCGTCCCAGACCATCGCCAAGCGTGCCAACCTTGATATTGTATTTAATTTTGGTTAGCCGTTGAGGGCGCTGCGGTCGAGTTAAACGTCTGTATATTAGTCTTTTTCCAGATCCAGAAAAGTGAGTTGAGTTCTTCATGGTTTTAAGTAACGTTACCTTGCCAAGGAGTAGCTACTAAGATTTTTAAGTTGGATATAAGTTGGAAGCTTTTATGTTGGATACGTTGAATTTGGATCATCCAGCTGATTTAGACAGAGAATCTGTATCAAAACATTTACAGGTAAACTGAATCTTAATACATTTTATATATGATTATAGGAAATAATAAATTTAATATTTTGTAACAAGTTTCAACGTCATCGTCATATACCTTATGATTCTATACTGCTAATTATTTTTAAATAAAATATTAATCCACTAAGATGACTTTTGCGAAATTGATTTACAACAAATTACTTTTATTTGATTATTTTATTTTCAAATTTGTTAACTATTAAGGTAAATTTTAAAAGTTTTTCTCATAAATAGTGCGTTTAATTGAGTGTGTATCATAGTCGAAATAATACATAAATATCATTTCCACCCATCTCCATTTTCTAACTGTTGTAAACTAGATTGACTAAACTAGCTCATTTTCATATTTTGTTTAATTTTTGAAATTATTTTCACATAAATAGTGCGATTGCGCCATTCAGTTTATTCTCCTGATTTCTTTTGGATCCACCTCCATCGTCTAAATATTGCACATTATACTGATTAAACATTCATATTTCGGTTAATTATTAACGTTAATTTTGAAATTATTGTTGTATAAATAGTGCGATTGTGCAATCCAGTTTGTATTTTACTGCACTGCCGTGGGTCTGCTATCTTTTTCCATCCCATGGTTCTTGTTCATTTGGCTGACTAAACTAGAATATTTTTTTATTTTTAACAATTATAAAGGTTTATTTTTTATTATTTTCACGTACATAGTTAGAGTGAGTAAATTCATTTTATTTTCTGGTGTACGTAGTCATGTAGTCGAAGTTTTGAACTATAGTATTGAATATTAGAAGTCGATTAAATGTTTTAGTATAATTTGAATATGAGCTCTAAAACATTTTATTTTATATTAATTTTTTTTGCAAATAGTAAATATTTACAAAATAAAATAACCCTAACATAAGAATTGAAATGATTAATTTTCTCTATCAATTAACTTGAATTTTTAAATTAGCATTATTATTGTTTTACAGTTAAGTTTTACAGGAGTTAAACTCAAGAAAGTTGGGGGGGGGGGGACAAATATTTTCGAAACTCTCGTATTTTCTGTTTTGCATAACCGAGTATCGAAACAGGTAAAATATAGTACGGGTATATCTTACTTCAAGATCTACATGTGAATATGGATAATTTTTTAAATTGAGCAAACATATAGTTATGCTTAATTTTAAGGGGATTAATAGATTAACGGTATTATAATTTTTATACCGTTATATCAATTACATCCATGGACAAGATTACTGTAATATTTAAGGAAAATATACTTTATACTTCCGATTGTGTTTAAATGATTGATGCAACGTAGGAAAAATATGGTTCAGGAACAAATTTTGCTGATGATTCATCGTTTTTATTTTTCCGTATGTGTTTTGTCCAGCAACGTCACTTCACCATATTATACGAAGGTGGGGGAGGAGCGAAACTGCCCTCATAAGCTTTGTTGTGACTTGTAGAAATGACTATATTTAACACTCATAACCATTTTTAACGGCATTGAAGTACTAAATTTTTAAAGAATATAATTATAATGAATCAATTTTAAAATTAACACATCAGTTTTATGTGTTGTGTTAAACTTTGCAATATGTTCCTGAAAGCCTATGTTAAAGTAAAAAATAAATATACAGTTCTTTTTTTAATTATTAAGTGTATATAAAATTACTTCGATTAACAAACATAAATTACAAATATTAGACTTATACTTCTTATGAATTAAGGATTTGCGTTAAGGATAAATTGAATATACGAATAAAAATATAATTATTTATATAAGTGTGAGTACCTGTGAAAATCACTTGAGAATTTTCATTCACTGAAAGGCAATAAATGTAGATTATCTTTAAATTTGTAAAGTTATAAAGTTGCGTTATTATTTCGTTTTAAATGTATGTTTATGTATGATTGAATTATATTCAAAATGGATATTTTAGTATAGATTTTATTAGTATTATTTATCTGAGTAAAGCTACTCAAAATTGTTTCATTGATTCGGTTTTGAAATTCGTTTTCATAAATGATCGGAAAATAAAGGCGGTTAAGATTTTACTAAGCAGCTGAAAATTATAAAATAACACAAAAATGTTGTGTTTCAAGTTTTATAGTTGCAAAAATTAAGGTAATGTAATTTCTTACTGTATTAAGAGCAATTACCGTAAACACATACAAATCACCGAACATGTGCAAATTCTTGTTGCCATTCAGCGAACGGTAATAACGAGAGTAAATTATTCACACCCGAAATTATGTTTGATTTTAATTTTCTTCCTTATTTAAATTTAATGAATGCATGAATACTAAGTAGCTTAAAATATCTGCTTATTTTTAATTAATATATATCCAAATATTAAATTGTATTAAATTGAGTAGAAGTATCTTTGGAAGATATTTAAGGGTTTTCTATCCATTGTCCTATTTAAACGAAGAAAAAAAAATTATGATGGTTTTCATGCAACCTCCCTCGAACGCAAAACTTAAAATTAAGTACTTAGTACTTTTACTACCCGTTGATATTTTGATCCTCAAATTGATGTGTTTATAGATGTTTAATTTTCATCTCTACATTTAATTACTCTCTTCTTTTCTAATCAATTTATTATGTCAGGGTTACTTTTCATGTATTTAGAATGAGTTGATATATCTTGGAAAATTGTTTCAGATTTTATCATTTACTGTCTGCAAAACTATCAAAAATTTTTTACCTTCCCAGCCGCTAATATTTGTAAAATCAAAACAATATGGTACTTGCCATTCAGACTTTTTTCCCGCAAATCTCCCGAAATGAAATTTTAATTAGTATTTGACAGATTCAGTGTTCCTACAGGAAAGTCCTTTAGCCCACTCATCCCGAGACTCTGAAAGAAACGGCTTATGAGTGCATAATTTAGGTCTATCTTAATGACCATCGAATAAAAGTAATTACGTAGCAGGGAATTAAAAATGTTAGGCTAACAATCTAGGCAACAAAGCGAGATAGAAAAAAAATGTCAATTACAAATTTGTACAGCAATAAAATTGTATTTATCCAGTCTCGATATCAAGAGCGCACGAAACGCGTTTCAAACAACATAATTTCGAGAGTGAGTCAATTACGCCCGTCACTATCGTTTGTCGAATGGCAGCAAACGTATGCACATGTTTGACGATTAGGGTTTGTTTAAGAGTTCCTGTTTTAAAAAAGGGATAAATTACGCAATTTTAAAATATCTTTTTGCAATAATGGCGCTTTATATAGAATATTTTTTTTTTCATTTTACAACTTTCAGCTAATTAAGTGACACTCAAACCAGAGAAAAGTTCAATATGCTCACCGAAGACTCTCCATAACCCTTTCGGTATTATTCTTTGCTCAGTTGAGCAAGAGAATCGAAACAGATTAGCCGAGATAATTTTGATTTGTTTTACTAAGAACAATAAATATCATATTAAATTTATACTAAACATATTTTTTGCAGATAGCTTTGACATAAAATAAAAAATCAAACTTAAATACCTTTTACATTTCCTACCGTTCAGCGAATAAATTTATTCCTTTTTTTGATGGGTACTTACTAGTATGGAAGATAATATGATAATGTACAAATGATCACACAGTAACACACCACATTATGAGTCGTGACGAACAGGGGAATTCGAATATCTTATTCTAAAGGTGCTGCCTTTTTTTATCTGTACATATTGATACTGTGACACTGGCGTTATTTGCTTACGCTCCTGAGTCGTTCTGCAACATTTAACAAGGTTATGGCTTGGCTGGACTTTCCTTGGAATCCTGTGTATTTTATATTAAAAGTGGCAAATATTCTGAGATATACACCCCCCCCCCCCTCCGCGTCTGCACACATTTTGCAGTTTGAGCGTATGACTATAAAAAAATTGAAGCTGCTGCATTTCTATAGAATTTGCAAAAAAAAAGAATTGATGTGGGCAGCACAAACTAGAATTCCTTTTTACTTTATTTCTTTAACAATTCATTAAATGAGGTTTAATTGCACAAATTAACACGTACAATTATTTGAAATGACCCGGAATTTGCAAGTTTCATTTTCATTTGGTAAATGGACTTATTTTCAAAGGCGCGAAAAAACTAAAATATCTTAAGAACGGTATGTCCTAGAGTAATGGTGTTAGACTTGTTCTTTTATTGTCAGAAATTACATACAAAACACGCATTTAATTGATTTTTTGTAGATTTTGTATTCATTTATTTTAGATTTTGGCAATTTTTGCAAGCTATTTTGAAAAAAGTTGGGGTGTTTTTCCCGAAATTTACAAAAATCTAATCAATACCAGGGTAACTTACACGTGGCTTATCTACCAAATTTTGTGAAATTTGATCCATTTGTTTTTTAGTTAGATTGTATACATAAGATTATTGCGGGTCATTTCGAAAAAAAAAATCAGACTCTTATCCTGCATCATATCAAAACCTAATCAAAACTTGTGTAATCTACAAGTAACACTAGGGTAGCACTAGGGTAAATAGAGTTTCTTTTTCTCCCAATCATACCAAAATATAATCGGTATCAGACTCACCCACAAATGACTGATCTATAAAATTTTATGAAATTTGGCCAATTAGTTTTCATGTTAGATATACATTGTGCATACGAAAAAGCAATTTTTAACGTGACGTCTGTATATATGTGTATCAAATATGTGACACAAATTACATATATGTGACACAAAATACAAATGTTTTTTGAAAATATATAAAATATATTTCAAATACATGCACGTTCAATACTGCCCAACTCTTGAGTAACATTGGTGCTGATTAGATTTTCGAACGATTAAAAATATAATAAAAGTAATTTGAACTTCACTCCCCCCCTCCTCTTATTTTGCGATATCTGTCTGTCTATGCAGATATTGTATCCACTCTGACTCAAAAACTAATTGACAGAACTTCATAAAATTTCATAGATAAGTCACTTGTGGGCTATTCTGGTACTGATATTCTGGTACTAAAATAACGATAATATAATGAATGTCAGATGATTAGTTTTATCTATCAATTAGTTTGAAATCTTAAATTAGCATATTTTTGGTTTTATATTATATGTTTTATGTTCAGGTTTGAATTTTTAAATAAAGTGTCTGTAATTAAAATTTTAATATTTAAACTCAAGGGGATAAACTGGGCTGTTGTATTGCTTAATATAAAGTAAAAGTATAATTATATTTCAATGGAATTTTAATAATTCAGATTTGCATTTGTAAAATATTTGTTAGATTACTTTTTGAGTATAATTTAATATTGAACTTATACATATACTGCAATTGTTCCAATTTAATGCATTTGCAAAAAATTGTTTAGAATGTATTTTTTCTATTTTACTATTATTTTTCCCTAGACAATTATGTCGCAAATTTTTGCTCGCAAAGTCTCCTTTTCGTATTTTCTGAGTCATATGCCTAAATTGAGTAATTTTAATTTTTAATGATTGAACTATTCGCATTTAATTAGTTGTAAATATATATTTATGAACTTAATCTACTTAAAGTCACAATGTGAAATCTAAAACATTTTTTATTATAAATTGATTTATTTTTGCAAATAATAAATATAACGATAACATGATGAATGTCAGATGATTAGTTTTATCTATCAATTAGTTTGAAATTTTAATTTAGCATATGTATGGATTTGTATTATATGAATCGCAAATTTCTCTTCACACATAGTCTCATTTTTATTTTCTCATTTATATGCCTGAATTAAACAATTATTTTTTTCATCTTTGAGTTATACTAATTTAAAAAGTTATAAATATTTATGGACTTAATCTACTTAAAGTCACATAGTGAAATCTTAAACTTCTTTTTTCATATTAATTTTTTTGCAAATAAAAAATAGTTACAAAATAAAATAACATTAACAAAGGAAATGAAAGAATATTTGTTTTCTCTATCAATTAGCTTGATATTTGAAATTAGCATAACTATTGTTTTACGCTATATGTTTTATTTTCATTCTTGAATTTTTAAATAAAGGATCTGTAATTAAAATGTTAATAGCTAAATTGAACTTACGGGGATAAAGTGTGACGTTGTATTGCTTAATACAAAGGAAAAGGTATAATTATATTTCAATGGAATTTTAATAATTGAGATTTACATTTGTAAAATATTTGTTTGATTACATTTTGAGTATAATTTAATATTGACTTTATACATATGCTGAAATTGTTCCAATTTAACGCATTTGGAAGAAATTGTTTAGAATATATTTTTTATATTTTACTATTATTTTTACCTAGATAATTATATCGCAAATTTTTCTTAACATTGTCTCTTTTTCTTAATTTCTCAATTATATGTCTGAATTAAGCAATTTATATTTTTAATAATTGAATTATACAAATTTAATGAGATGTAAGTATATATTTATGAACTTAATCTGGTATTAACCTAACTGAATAACCTAGTATTTACCTAACTTTAAACAATATCAAGACGAAGAAATTTATTAATAATGACTGCCATGAAACGTAAGTAGTTTGCACAGTAGACTTAGCTCTTTATATCGGCATCAATAGGACGAAGTATCCGTTTGCGTATTTGAGAGTTTTAGAAAGAATAAATCTGATTTCCCTTTATAAATCCCATGCTACACGAGAATCTCAGTTCCATAAAAAAATGTGGTTGATAATTTTCTAGCGACTTCTTAGCATATTGTAATTATGAGATATTTTCCAGTTTTCATAGTTCAGTATTTGTAAATACTTAATATACAATATTGTTTAAGGACATTGTTGATTAAGGTGATTTTCAACTAAGCTTATGCTCCAGATTTTTCTCCAATTCTCAGTGCACTCTTTCATACATGGGCTCTCGTAGGAAGATTGCCGGGGGACGGGGGGGGGGGGTTAATTCAAGAATAAAATGTACAACATCTTCTAAGCTTGGTACTCGCTTTTGTTATCTTGATTATCCAAGGGGGACAGTGTCCTCCCTTATGAGCGATCTTTTAATGAAATAGTTTTAGAAGTTAAACTAATTTAGAAATAAAAAAAACTTTAAAATATTACATTTTGTGTGTATTTAACTTACATAGGTAATATATTTTAAAATATCGTGCATTTCATTCGCTCTTAGCATTTTTATATAAAAAATTTTTTTCACTCACCATAGAAATAAAACTTATTGAAAGTGCGATTTTCAATATAAATTTCACTTATGAAACAAAAGCCTTTTCAAAGTTAAGACACCAATCTCCCAGCCTCGCCTGTCAAAAATATCATGCTTCGATACTGCTAGGAGGACGCAGGTAATACCGAACCATTGAGATATAATTCTAATTAAATTGTTCTTAAAAATACAGGACGGGTCATAAAAGTTAACTCCCTAGAACATTTTCAAAAGTAAAATTTGCATAATTTGGCTAGTTGTTATTCGCGGTTTTTTTCTGCAAGTAACATATAGTCAAGATGTAGCATTTAAACATGGAGCATCTAGTGATATAATCAAATGATACAAAATATAAAATTCTTAAAATTACATAGAAATAACAAATGACAGAAGATACTTTAAAAGTCTATTTTTCAAGTGTTTATGCTAACATCAATAACAGAAAAAAATTATATTCTATTGTAATCAGAACTAATATTTAAAATATTGCAATTTTAATATAAAAAACACACAGAAAATTACGATTTTTGATAGCAGATATTACGCGAAAGAAACATACATGATACAAACGATATTAAAATATATATCCTATATTTGTGATTGTATATTTTATACTATAACGATAAATACTACCGGGAAGATTAATCACAATGTTCATTATTCACTCTAAACAACTGTAGTAGATCACCAGATAAGTAAAAAGTAATAATATAAGTAATCACAATCATAGTTACCTACTCCAAGTTTCTTGGCGAACAAAGTAAACAATATATGGTACATGTACGATCTTCATTGAAATTCAGGTAACTATTTATAAACTATTAAATAAAAGGTTTTAACTGTTAAAAATGCCTTTAAACTTTTATAAGATCTTGGTAAAAATATGATATATTATACTATAAAAATATTATAATTAAATAATGATTGTTAGGAGCACTAGCAGGGCATGCTAGAACATTCAGCCCCCTCAAATGAAATAGTCTGAACTAGATAAAGTGGCGTTTTTATCTGTATTTTACCTATATATCGTATATTATACCTTTGTATGGGATATAAAAATACTTAGCCCCGCAATTAGATACAATAAACGTATATAAAGTTAGAATTATTATTAGATACAATATACGTATATATAGGTACTATTTAGATAAATACGTCATTTTATTTAATGATGATTTTTTGGGGGGAACGGGGTTGAATTTAAATCCCTAATGAACTGGACATTAAACCAGTTAACAATAATCTACTGAATTATTTTAACTCTTCACATATTACAAAAATTAAGATGATATAGGACTACACATCTAAGTAATGTATGAAAATTTGGCTATATTCTGGTGATCAAATTTCTATTGCATAAGGAACTTTAATTACAAAAGTCGAACGTTATATATAACGCTGCAATTGATAAGATTTGAATTTTTGAATTCAAATTAAGAGTTCACTTTTATTATATATCTGGTTGACAACATAAACAGAATTACGTGACTGGAATTAAGATGTGTAAGCCACATTTAAAAGACGGATAATAGTGCTGCTGAACTAATAATTAGATAAAACCTATAAATTTAACAGGTACCAAACAGATGCTTTACACTTTCGGGTAGGTCGGCGACCTGGGTCGAAGAAGGAGTTTAAGAAGTACTAATATGGTTTTTTATCATATTTTAAGCATTTTTTAAGCTTATATTATTTATAGATCTTCAAAAGTTGAAGAAAAAAAATCCCATCTCCACCATTTTGAAATATGGTGCCCTGTAATATGGAGAAAATTGAACTTACAATTATTCAATAAAGTTGGAACGATTGATCAAATTATTGTATAATATCACTGGCAATCTAAATGTATCCATCGACGTTATTAAGCAGTTCCAAACTTATATATATATATGTTTAAGGAATTTCTAAAAAATATGAACAAGTGATAATAACTTGTTTGCGATATCTAAAAGATAAGCATATTTTTCCTTTCTGATTATGATTTTAATAAGTAGAAATAAATATGAAATTTGAATATATTAGAATGCCGAGTGGAGTTTCACTCTTTTGATATATAAATGATACATATTAATAACATTAAACGTATTTTTTCTTTTGATAGGTATTATTTCCGAAGACAAACTTAAGATCTCAACTAGTGTTTTACAACATCACTATCTACAAATTCATCACTATCTACTATTACTACGACCAGAGAATACTTTAAAGTTGTCATCATGGCTCCTTTCTGCTTCCACTTAACTGAATGCATTGAGCTGTTTAACAGTAATGTAAAATGCGATTCCGCCAGAACGTGGGATATCGCCCGCTACATCATGTCCCTTACTAGCTACAGGTACTTTATAGTAAGATACAGAAGATATAAACCTCTCATGCGTGGAATCGCAAAGAGAATGATTGACATGATAGAACTGCATGAATGCAAGGATATAGAATGTGTTAGTGACATTTTCCTGGCTTTTCATTTAATGCACAACGAAATGTATATCCCTTATAATAGCAGTTACGCTCTCAATATGTGTCATACTTACCATTTCGAGAGGCAATCACTAATACAGGACATCTTTACTAAACCATATGGTTCAAAAAATGTCAATATTCACCGCAGCTTAGACGTTGTTAAAATAGCCGTACTGAAAGGAAACTTTCGGCTGTTGACAAAACTTCTAAAATTTGGAGCCATTCTCATTCAACCAGATGATGAACTAGGTGAATGGAACAACACAAGAAGAGTTTTAAATACGTTATTGTGAGTTATCTTCTTTTGTTCCTTATATTAGCTTTAACCATGCAATTTCAGAAGGGACCTCATTGAACACTCCCCTCCCCGCACATATTATAACTTTTAGTATACTGTTCTCATATTCACATTTCATTGCATGTCTGGGTTTATTTTAAAAATGCATATTTTTTGTGGCACCTCCACTTTTTCAGATTATTCATACTGATCACTGTTTTTACAGCTTAAATTTTTCAAACATTAGAAATTTGAATTAAATTAACTTTCAAATTATTTTATATCATGATTAGAAATTCTTTTACTTTTACTAACATGTTGTTTTTACTATTTGAAATATTTATATTTCATACTATGCAGATGTTCTAATGTTAACTTTAAATGTATTCCAACTTTTATAGTAATTATTAATTTTTTTTAGTGAAATTAATTCAAATTTTATTTAATTTCGTTTACCAAGATTGTTAATTATTCTATAGTGTGAAATCTTTCTGAAAATTGCCAGTGTGTTAATTTTTTTTCGGAGTATATTTGAAATATTTCAGTTTTGAAAATATTCAATGGTTTTCCAGTTTGGAAAAACATATTTTTGTTTTAAGGGTTTCTTTTAAATTTTAGTTTTTGTTTTGTATTTTTATGCTTTACTGTTTTTCGAATTTTACTAACAATATTTTAAAGAAATTTAAAATCTTTCCTTCTTATGTATAACTTTATAGCTACTGAAATTCCGATTATTTTTGGTAATCATTTTCGATAAAGTTTATATATATATATATATTACATCTTTTAAAAGTACTCGTTTCTGATTTACTAACTTGCATTGTCTTTTATTTTTACACATTTCTTTTAATATATTTGCTGTATATAAAATAAAATTAATAATTTAAAATTTTTAAATTAAGATGCTTTAGTATAACTTATAAAAATCTGATGTGGCCAGCACATGACTTTCCCTGCAGACTTTATATCCACGTTCTGTTTATTTTAATTAAATTTATTTCACTTTTAATTCAATTTTCTTTCTCATTCGGTAACCGGACTTAATTTCATAGGTGGCGTAGAGAAAATACGAAAAACTAAAATATCTCGAGAACGGCTAGTCCTAGTGTAATGGGGTTGGTCTTATTCTTTTCTTCGTTAAAAATTACGTATTAAACAAGCATTTAGTGGATATATTTGAGCATGCGTAGTTCTTTAGTTTTGATTTTGATGATTTTTGCGGGCCATTTTGTAAGAAAAGGCAGGTTATTTTTTTCCGAATCGTACCAAAATCTAATCAGCACCAAGATGACTTACAAGTGACTCATCTACCGAATTTTGTGAAATTCGGTCCAGTAGTTTTTTAGCTGGAGTGGATACAAGCTTTTGCGGGCCATTTCGCACAAAAAGGCGGGTTCTTTTATCCCGAATTGTACCCAAAACTAATCAGATCCTGCCCCGCCCACAAGTGACTTACCTACCGAATTTTGTGAAATTCGGTTATTAGTTTTTTAGTTACAGTGGATACAAAATCTGCACAGACAGACAGACAGACACACAGACAGACAGACAGACACACACACAGACATCAAGCTAAAAATGGGTTTTTCGTATTCTAGAGGTCTCGAAACGTGTAGATCCGTCGAAAACTCGAGTTGTGATTTTCGGTATGATTCCAATACTTTCCCTATACATTACCATGTATTGCAGGGAAAGTAAAAATAGTATTGCTTTAACTGACATATAATTCAATTCTTGATTTGTGAAAGAATTCGCTTTATAAAAAGAAAAGCACGAGTTTTAAGTTTAATTTTGTATATTTTGATAAACTGCAATAGAAAAAGAAAAATGGAAGGAATGTTTAATGCTATTCATAGATTACTTCACCTACAATATATATAAAGATGAATGCAAGAATATAAGAATGGAAAGTACTGTGATAATGCAGAGAATCCGAATCAGATTTGTGTCGATTCACATATGTTAAGCATTCCTTAACATGAATGATATCATTGTAGTCATAATTCTAAAACGAACTGCAATTCCCATGAAACTACGTCGCAATCATTTTCACCATAATAGGCCAGACTAGAGTATACATTTTCTTATTTTTTTTGGAATTTATTTAATTTGATGAAAAATTATTATTTATATATAATGGATTACAATCACTTAATTGATTTATGTTTTATTTACGATGTACTTTCAATACACTTGTTCATGAAGTGTCATATTTTGTTTCTAATATATATATATATTATATATATATATATATATAATATTAAAACACCGTGAAATACTACATTACAAAATCATCAGAAATCACACTTAAAAGGCGCAAAGCTGCACTAAAAAGAGTAGTAATTCAAAGAGTAGTAATGGAGTTTCAGTAATTTACTGAAACTCCATATAATGTCAACAAAAGTCTTAATTTTCTGGATATAACGATATACAAGTAACCAGGAGGTTCTACTGGTTTCTGTTTGTACGATAAACGCAACGACTTCCACTTCAAAATCAATTATATCATAAACTGGAACTCGTGTATGCACAAAAATATTTTTAGAAATATTATACTGGGACAATTAATACGTAGTCAAAGAATAAACAGTAAAATGGAAGATCGATATTTAAGCGATTATCGTTTCCTACAAAACACCATCTCACAGGGTTTTCCCAGGAATTTTTTAAGTGACATTATCTACAAATTTTATAAAATAACTGTAACCGATAGTTACCGTTTATATTTAAATAAAACTGATGGCAATATACATACTGGTTTGACAGTTTACTTCTTCAATCTGCAAGTAAATAAAGTTTATGCGTACCTGCTAAGATTGCACGCATGCGTAAGATGAACATATATAAGATAGCGAGTTGGGCAGGATTCACTTTTGGTCCAGTTTCCTTCTGTTTGGTTGGTCTTGTTCTTCCGTATTCGGGTGCCTTCGTATTAGCACGCAATGGGGACCAACCTTTGCTTTGTATTGGTACCGTGAGCGTTTGCCTAGGCTGGAAAAGCAGCTTTAAACGGGAGGGGGAGTCGCAATCCTCCCCAACCATTAAATGCAAAGCATTTGGTTATCCCAAGTTCCTTTAATTCTTCTTTTTCTTGGATTACATTCTGCTTCGGAGTATAGAGCGGCTTGGCGCCTTTTCCTGAGTAGTGCCTTTGATTTTTGTGGATATGCATAGGAATTCTATTTGAATTTGTTTACTGGCTTTTATATGATATTACGGATGTTATTGGTCCTGCTGCAGTGCGCGGATTTAGTAGTTATCCTTCGTCGTATTTACGGGGTACATCTCGGACCGAGCGGGCGAAGCTTTGGTCTTCCGTGTGTTGTGGATATTGAGGCATGCGTTTGCGGATGAATAGGATATGGCCGGGAGTGTGGATACATGGAATAAGGGTGAGATTTTTATGATATCTGTTATCGCCCTTTTTGCATTATATAGTATATATGTCAGTATAGACGTCTTTATGTAAAGTATGATATAGTAATTTATGCATTATGTAGTTTAGGTTTTAATGTCGTTTATGTTTTAGTATTTTAAAGTTTTAGAATTAACAGGACTCGTTAATTTACTTGCCCTTATGACGCAATTTTAGTAAATTGGATTAATTATATGTTTTAATGTATTGGAACTATCAGGACTCGTTAATTAACCTGCCCTTTTGACGCATTTCTTGTAAATCAGATAAAAAATCACTCCAAAAAAAGTTTAAAATCTTTGAAAATGTCACTTATTCCATTAATGGACTGTATGGTTACACGAAATGTTACAGATCATATGTGGACGTATTGAATTGAAAGAGTATTTTATTGTTACCTTCATGAGTATTTCCTGTTCTACTTGTAAGTCTTAAAGCAATGAAACCTCATATTTATGAGGCGTATAATACAAGACTGCTAGCGAATTACTTTCATACTCCTCAATATGAGTCATAAAATGTTGAAACTAAACATGAATGAATACAGCTTATTATATAAAGTGACTGGCAAAAATATTCTTCACGGAATATATGCTCGGTGGCACAATAGATAAGGGTATTTGTGGCATCGATAACCAATTACCCTTTGCTCTCTACATTGATGAAGTCTATTAAAAGCTATTTCCAACCTCTTTATACAGTCCAGGAAAAACAAGCGACAACAAGAAAAAATGTCCGTATTAGTGATGATATGTATAATGACACGATTCAAACAGAATCACAATTTTTTAAAAATGATTTTATGCATCAATGTCATATAAGATATTGTGGATTTCAAAAATGCCTATCAAAAAGATGCAAACTGTGTCCTGTGGCCAACCCGCTTCAAATTAAGCAACATGCTAATCCGAACAGAATATTTTGTAAATCTTACAACACAATATACTGTATCACTTGTCTTACTTGTCATACAAAATATATTGGACAGACTCAGAACCCACTTAATATAAGAATCAATTTACACAGGAGTCAAGTCTGTAACAAAAGACAACTCGATCGACATTTAAGCAGTTTGGAAATTAGGCATTTCAGACAACATGATTTTTCTAGAACCATCATCACCATTCTAGATATAGTACCTCAATTGATGGAAAGATTGTGGTGGGAGGCCACACATATTAAACAGTACTCAACGACATTCCCTTATGGATTGAATTCCCTCAATTTTAAAGAAAGCTACAATTTAGATTATTGTAGAAATGTTGACAATTATCCATTAGCAAGTTCATTGATACCAAGGAAGTCACAGCGATGGCATAGAGGAAGAGGAAAACACCATTATAGCTATAAAGACACAGAAGAAAAAATCTCCATATTTATAGAATCATTTAAAACCAAAGACGGAATCAAGTACAGTTGGATTAAGGATGTCATTTACAGTATAAAAATCAAATATTTACATCGTATATGGGCTTTTATACAGCAATATACGTTGGAAGAACCTATAGACTTTCAGATTGAAGAAACACATAAATATATAGCCATTATGCTAGACTTAATTAAATTAAGGGCCAGAAAATTTCAAATTAGATTAAATCCCAGAATACAGAACAAGCAAATTATAGAATATTTTATAACCACATTCCGAAATAAGAAATTTGATGGAATTCCCTTTAAATCGATACTCTATAGTATTAAAACTTTCTTACCTGTTCAGGACCTTAAGGTAAAAATGACTTACCGCTTTGTACGCACAAACGGTAGAAGATTCTTCAACTACAACAATATATGTAAAAAATTGGATACTAAAACAACAGAATGCAAATGCCATGATAGCAAACTTAAAGATCCTTATCACAATCACATCATTACAGGTGATCTGAATATTATCTCAGATAACACTCTAAAAAATATTTTCAAACTCGGAACTAAATACAGATCACAAGAATATAACCAAGTAGTCGAAAATTTCAATCAAGATCTAGAAGAATTCATTTATAAAATAGCAGTAAAACACAGTTTACCTATCCAAGCCTTTCAAGAATGGAAATATAATTTTTTAAAAGAAATTCAGTTTCATTACATCAGACAAGATACCAGAATTAGGAATCTTTCAATACCTGCAGCTATACAAACTGTAAAAGAAAATTTTGTTATAACTTATACAGACAAGATGGTATCACATTTTGCATTTACATGCAAAAAGTTTTACATAAATACACTTCTCCACTGCTATCTAGACGGTACTATGTACACCCCATTACACAATAATGGAAATGTTCTATCCAAAAGGATTAAAGCTATGTACAAACGAATCGGTAATGAAATAAAAAATGTTAAATTTCCATATTTAATCCTCATTCCAAAGATGCATAAAGAGCCTGTAAAATTCCGCTGTGGATCATATCTTACAATAGCTAATAAACGACTATTGAACATCCTCAAGTTTGTGATGGAAAATATCAAAAAACAGAATCATGTCATGATCAAAAATGGAATAGAAATTATCGATCGATTAAAACATTGTAATAAAGATATATGTTTTAAAAGCTTTGATTTCCGAGACCTATTTAACAACATTGATTTATCTAATTTATACTCAATCTTGAAAAAATTATATGAAGAATTTAATTTGAAGGATTTTATTACTTATCGAAGATACCTTGACCTTATTGAACTAGTATTAAAAGAAAATATTCTATATAACGGAAAAAAATATTACCGACAAATAAAGGGAATTCCAATGGGAGGAGCCTGCTCATCAATCTTGGCTGATATTTACCTCACAACATATGAAAAAGGAACCCATATTTTGTCTGAGATACCATATTTCCGGTTTGTTGACGATGTGCTATTGGGGTGTTATGAAGCCACCACCAATTTCGATTTCACTTTTTACCCACCGGAATTGGAATTAATAGAAAATTGTAAAGAAGAAAATGAAGCGGTAAATTTTCTGGACATCTCAATAAAAAAACATGGATTATATGGTCATTATACAACGTTATATGACAAAAGAGAATTATATAAAATTAAGATCAATCATCTCATCGATTGGAAAACAAATCTTACCAAAAATATTTTCAGAAATATCATACTCGGACACTTCAAGAGAAATCAAATTTACAACACGTTTAAAAAAGATTGCAATAATAGCAATATAAAAATCATAAAAGAGGCTTTATATAAACATTATCCTTTATATTTCTTAAAGAATTGTTATAGATCGATTTTCAAGGATCAGGTAGATTTTGACAGTTTACTTCTTCAATCTGCAAGTAAATAAAGTTTATGCGTACCTGCTAAGATTGCACGCATGCGTAAGATGAACATATATAAGATAGCGAGTTGGGCAGGATTCACTTTTGGTCCAGTTTCCTTCTGTTTGGTTGGTCTTGTTCTTCCGTATTCGGGTGCCTTCGTATTAGCACGCAATGGGGACCAACCTTTGCTTTGTATTGGTACCGTGAGCGTTTGCCTAGGCTGGAAAAGCAGCTTTAAACGGGAGGGGGAGTCGCAATCCTCCCCAACCATTAAATGCAAAGCATTTGGTTATCCCAAGTTCCTTTAATTCTTCTTTTTCTTGGATTACATTCTGCTTCGGAGTATAGAGCGGCTTGGCGCCTTTTCCTGAGTAGTGCCTTTGATTTTTGTGGATATGCATAGGAATTCTATTTGAATTTGTTTACTGGCTTTTATATGATATATATTATATATATATATATATATATATATATATATATATAATATTAAAACACCGTGAAATACTACATTACAAAATCATCAGAAATCACACTTAAAAGGCGCAAAGCTGCACTAAAAAGAGTAGTAATTCAAAGAGTAGTAATGGAGTTTCAGTAATTTACTGAAACTCCATATAATGTCAACAAAAGTCTTAATTTTCTGGATATAACGATATACAAGTAACCAGGAGGTTCTACTGGTTTCTGTTTGTACGATAAACGCAACGACTTCCACTTCAAAATCAATTATATCATAAACTGGAACTCGTGTATGCACAAAAATATTTTTAGAAATATTATACTGGGACAATTAATACGTAGTCAAAGAATAAACAGTAAAATGGAAGATCGATATTTAAGCGATTATCGTTTCCTACAAAACACCATCTCACAGGGTTTTCCCAGGAATTTTTTAAGTGACATTATCTACAAATTTTATAAAACAACTGTAACCGATAGTTACCGTTTATATTTAAATAAAACTGATGGCAATATACATACTGGATTGTCACAGGTAAAGCGTGTGATAGCTGATATGGGACCTCTTGAATAGGGTATAATGTATAATACGTTATGGAAAATTTGCATCGTCTTGTATGACACAATATTGGATGTACACCTGCATGTAATATGCTATTGTTTGTCATTCAGGTATATAGTTTTAGAAATAGACTTTGTTATTATTGTTATATTAAGTGTCAATATTTAAAGTCTTCTTTAAGTAGAAGTTATGTAATTTTGATAATTTATACTTGTGAACATGTTTCAAACATTATTCAAACACTTTTTAAACATATTTCAAACATTTACTGTAGATGAATTTCGATAGGGCTGGATCTCGACAATTATATCTTATATTTGTTTGTGTATGATGTATATTTAAATCTTACAATTTGATACATTCGTATTCCTTTTTGCAATATACCGGCTCTCCGGGAGTGTTGTCGCGACGCAAAGCATGCTTAACCGGGGTGAGGGGGTCACAACTCCCCCCGGCTATCTTTTGGTATATTGTTTCCATCCATACCTCTTTTCTTTTTGAAAAAATATATATATATATATATATATATATATATAAAGGCGCTGATTGTACTTATATTTTTCAAATGAGTGAAGCGTATTCAATTGAAAAATTATTAATTATTTTCAGTTTGATCAAGTTGTAAAAACTCTAAAATGTGCTTTTCTCCAATATCGCAGTTTGCTAATTTAAAGTGAAAGTTTTGTGTTGGATACATCATATATTTTGTGATATGATCAGTGGCATATTTTTTTTGCATGTTTTTGTCTCGCACTAATGAATTTTGTAATGTCAGTTCTGTTCTTTAAACTACTATCCTTTTCTCTTTTCAGTTCACATCATTATTCTGTGTGTGATGCATCAAACGAATTCGTCCAAGGCAGTCTCCTCCAAAATTTTAATCCTGACTCTAGGAAACGACTGTTCCTGATAATATTCGTCCTTGAGTTCTTCGCCATAGTATTACCCGCTTGCGTGAAACTAAGAAAAGCTTACGTTGAACAGAAAAGGTACGATTACATGAGATGCGTTAAACTTGTCTTTGATTCTATCCCTGAGCCATATATTACAGTCCAGGAGATACAGATCTGCTTGAAAAAGCTTCTCCGGGGAAGGATACGAGAAGAATATATACACCCAGTGTGCAGAGAGTATGGATATATATTTCCAGGCAGTTTGAAAGACAAAGCTCCAAGATCCTTACAGCATCTTTGCAGGTGCAAAGTGAGACAAGCTTTTCGGGAAACAGGAAACCTTCCCCGTGGCATCGATTCCCTCGCCTTGTCGGAAAACTTGAAAAATTTCCTTAAACTAAATATTCAGTGAATAATTTTGTTAAATAAGTTATTGTTCATCCAAGGACAATCAACATCCTTAGAACTGTATATTTGATATGATGATGTGGTGTAGTTATTATGCATTCACATATGTATCTTGTAAGTCTTTTTCTTTGTTAAGTAAAGTGTTTCATAAATTTGAATGAATTTTTACCTTTTCATTACTCTAATATTTTGATTGTGTAACATACTCTACTTGCATTTTTACACAGTCTTATTTAGGTTGATTTCTTTATTTGTTTGGGCAGAAGAGTGAAGCCAATTTTTGACCCACTTCTACAGAGTTGATTTTTTTGAAATTTTACATACAGTCATACTTGAGAAAAGTACTTCGGTGAGAAGAACCTTTCTTATAGCAATTTTTGTCTTTGCAATGTTTTGCCAAAAACAAAATATTTTTGGAAACAAAATATAATTGATTTTCGCTTCTATGTTCACTATTTTTTCACTTTAAAATTTTTAATTATCAATTACCCTCAATCTAAACTAAAAAATCTGATGTGGGCAACACATGACTTTCCTTATATAATGTAATGAATTTACTACTTTTACAGTAAAAAAATAGGATTTTCTTGTAATAGATACTAATATTCTTTCCAAGATATTGAATTTTCGACAATTAGTCGTCATTTTCATTGATTTAGCGTCATTTTTATCCATTAAGATTTTCGTTAATTAAGGCGAGATTTTCGTTAATTTGCAAAACATTTCAAAAAAGTCGCCAAGTTGGCGACATTCCTCCAAATTCGTCGCCAAAATCTCGCCAAGCGTTATGCACTAAGAAATAAGTTTTTCTTAAAGCAGATAAATGACTATTGGCGTTCAAATACAAAAGTATTATTCAAAGTATCTTTTTTCAAGAATGGAACGAGCTAGATCCACGAGAAGGATGTCACTCAATTTATCGCATGGTATTACATATGAAAAGTAAACATGTTTTTCAATAGGAAATATTTTTCTTTTTATTTTATATGACTTTTTGATAATTTTTTTAAAAAATGTACAATATCTCGAGAACGGTTCACGTTAGCGTTCTAAAATTTATGTCAATCGTTTTCTAATGAAAAATTACATAAGAAATGACTATTTGCGTAACTTTATTAGTGGTTTTAATTTTTTGAAGATTTTTTCAAAATTTCATTCGAAAATTTAGGGGGGTTCTGAACATTCGATTGCGTATAAAACGATAGGCTTCCAGTGTTTACGGATTGTGATTTTTGTACCAAATTTGGTTCGAATCGGTCCATTCGTTCGTCAGTTATCGTCTCCACAGTCTCACTGACACACATACACACATACTTTCACACACACACACACACACAGACATCACTTCAAAAATGTTTGATTCGTGATCAGGGATGCTTGAAACGTGCTCTCCCGTCGAAAACTCGAATTCGAATTTTCGACCCCGTCACAATACTTTCCTTATACATTATGTATATAAGGAAAGTAAAAAACACTTTATTTTCGGGCACTCCAGTAACCTCCTATGACTGTAATTGTTTTTAAAATATTTGAATTTCTTTTTATCGCAAAATTTTTATTTTAAGGATATTTTTTTTACAATGTGAATTAAGAAAAGGAAGTGGATTTTTATGAAGTGGAATTTCATTATTTTTATACATAGAAGAAAAGTCTTAATTTATATTCATTTAAATGCTACGATAACGAAAGGCGGGGAATAATAAATTTGATTTTCAAGTTATAAATACTAATATTACAATTTAACAACTTTCACTGAAATTGCTGGCTAAATAAATCGAAATTCTGCTAAAAGTGCACGTAACAGAAGCGATGTTTCTTCTTGGGTTATATTACATGAATGATGAGTATCAGAATGTGAAGTTTTCAAATTGCTTACCTGCGTAAAGGAATAAAATTAGGACTTTTAAAATATTGCTCTCGAAAAATTTGGATCTTGGCATTATACACCCTAAATACTTATGAGCCCACGACAGTATTTTCTGAATTGGAATATTATTATTACTTTCCTTATATACATAATGTATAAGGAAAGTATTGTGACGGGGTCGAAAATTCGAATTCGAGTTTTCGACGGGAGAGCACGTTTCAAGCATCCCTGATCACGAATCAAACATTTTTGAAGTGATGTCTGTGTGTGTGTGTGTGAAAGTATGTGTGTGTGTATGTGTGTGTGTGTGTGTGTGTCAGTGGGCCTGTGGAGACGATAACTAACGAACGAATGGACCGATTCGAACCAAATTTGGAACAAAAATCACAAACTGTAAACACTGGAAGCCTATTGTTTTTATACGCAATCGAATGTTCAGAACCCCCCTAAATTTTCGAATCAAATTTTAAAAAAATCAAAACCAATAATAAAGTTACGTAAATAGACATTCCTTATGTAATTTTTCATTAGAAAACGATTGACATAAATTTTAGAATGCTAACATGAACCGTTCTCGAGATATTGCACATTTTTCAAAAAAATTATCAAAAAGTCAAATAAAATAGAAAAAAAATATTTCCTATTGAGAAACATGTTCACTTTTCATATATAATATCATGCGATAAATTGGGTGACATCATTCTCGTGGATCTAGCTCGTTCCATTCATGAAAAAAGATACTTTGAGTAATACTTTTGCATTTGAACGCCAATTTATCTGCTGTAAAAATAACTTATTTCTTCGTTCATAACGCTTGGCGAGATTTTGGCGACGAAATTGGCGGAATGTCGCCAACTTGGCGACTTTTTGAAATGTTGCCAAATTAACGAAAATCTCGCCAAATGGATAAAAATGACGATAATCAATGAAAATGACGACTAATTGTCGAAAAGTCAATATCTTGGAAAGGATATTAGTATCTACTAGAAGAAAAACCTATTTATTTTACTGTAAAAGTAATAAATTCATTTCATTATATAAGGAAAGTCAAGTGTTGCCCACATCAGATTTTTTTTAGATATAGTAGAAGAAGGTTCTCTTAATATATATTCACTATTTAGATGCTAAAATAACGAAAGGCGGGGAATTATAAATTTGATTTCTAAGTTATAAATACTAATATAACAATTTAACAAAGTTCACTGAAACTGCTGGCTAAATAAATCGAAAATATAAGTAATTCGTTAGTAGCAACCTGAGACAAATATTTAAGGACAGATTTTGGAGGATGGGAAGATGTGACCCTCCTTCGTCTGGAAAAAGGAGACAAAGCAGTCAATACACCAAGGCGGGAAAATGTATTAACAGAAGACGTGATTAAAAAAAAAATCTCTGTCACAAATCTGAGAGTAATAAAATATAATTCCAAAAATTAAGGACATATGGAAAGGAGTGAAACAAACAGCAGAAGATTGTGAATCAGAAAAATGTTACAATGCTTAATTTAACAGCACTTAATAAAATATGAAGAAAATAATCGGTTTTGGAAATAAAATTGTCTGACTAATAGAAAAAACACGCAGAAGAGTTTAAAATAAAATATTTTTTTTTATTCGAGTTGAAACCCGCATAAGTCCTGCCAATCCCGAAAAAATACGTCTAACGAAAATCGCTGCCAATTGCAAAATTTTGCGAATTATTTTAAAGTCATATGTAGTACTATAAAATATGAGGAATTTTCCACGAATAACATGACATTCACCTAAATTTAAACACTATCAAGGTAAGGAAACACACTAGTAATAATGTAGTTTGTGAAGTAGACTTAATCACAGCAACAATATGACGAAGCATCTGTTTGCGTATTTGGGAGTTTTAGAAAGAATACATCTGATTTCCCTTTAAAAATCACGGTACACGAGAATCTCAGTTAAACAAAAGCCATTAATAATTTTTTAGCGGATTTTTAGCATATTGTGGTTAAGATATTTTTAAGTTTTCAAAGTATACTATTTGTAAATAATTAATTTACAAAATTGTTTAAGGACGTTGTTGACTACAGACTGTGTTCTCACCCATTTTCAGTGCACTCCTTTGAATTGCTTTATTTCGTTAGTTCTAGCTGTTTATATTTACAAATCTGATATATTTTTTGTATCATTTTCTAATAATATTCTAATATATTTCTACTTCATACATAGGTACCTGTAAACCTTTTTCCCGGGGGGGGGGGCGGGAGGGCAAACTCAAACACATAATGAACAACATTGACTGCTTCATGCTCGCCTTTGTTATATTGAATGTCCAAGGGGGAGTGCGATCCCCTTTCTACCTCCCCTATGGGTGACCATGATTTCATATTTAATAAAATGATTGTAAAAATGTTATATCTTGTATGCATTCATCTTACATAGGTAACATTTTAAAATCTTGTGCATTTCATCCACTCTTTGCATTTTTATGTAAAATTATTTTATTTTATTCACCAATAAATAAAACTTATGAATATGCGAATTCCAATATAAATTTCACTTGTAATACCAAATTTTCAGCCTCCCTAGTTAAAATTTCACGTTTTGCTACTACACAGCATGTATATGTTTGTACATGTTTATTTTTACTGTTGCATGTATTCATCTTATATAGGTAACATTTTAAAATCTCGTGCATTTCATCCACTTATTGCAATTTTATGTAAAATTATTTTATTTTATTCACCAATAAATAAAACTTATGACAATGCGAATTCCGATATAAATTTCACTTGCAATATCAAATTTTCAGCCTCCCTAGTCAAAAATCTCACGCTACGCTCCTTACAGCAAATATATGTTTGTACGTTTATTTTTAGCCAAGCCATGACGTTTCGTTAAGGACTTCCATGGGACCGAAGGTCCCTTACGTCCACATCGAAAGTATTATTGTCCACTGTGTGTAGAAATGTTCATAGCAATAAGATAGCAATATAGCATTGGCACTTTTCGAAGCTCGGGTGCTGTGGAGAGGTCGGAGACGGCTGGTGGAATGCCGTCTTCATCTTGGGATGGCCGTAGTACAGGCTGTGGCGGCAAAGGGCGACGAGGGTGGGGCCAAGGTTTATTGGGCCAATAGAATTTTAGAATGGTTTTAAGCTGTTCTGAATTAAGAAGGGTCAGAAGTTTGAACTCAGTAAAGAAGTATTAAATTAAAAAAAAAAACATTTAAATAAAGAAATCATTAAAACTTTTAATTTATCAGTTAACAGTGCTTAAATTAATTTAAATAACAGTTAATTTTAGTAGATAGCAAATAAAGTCACTTTGTCAAATTTCCGACCGTGAAAAAGAAAGGCTCTTTTCAGGGTCACAAGTCACAAATTTTTAGAAATTTTAAAGCCAGTCAATGCAAAGTGCAGAAACTAAGTATACTACCCACAAGAAGAGACTGTGCTGGTATTAAATACATGATCAAAGTGATCGGTACAAAAAACAGTTTCAAAGGGAAAACGTGGCATAGCCAGGTATGAAAACTAAGGTGTGGGGGGGGGGGGGTTATCCTGCAAAATCATGACAGTTTCTGAAGATAAGCCAGACAATATCAACTTGCGTAGTCGCCTTACGCAGATCAGGGAGTGCATTTTCAAATACAAGGAGAAGCAGTTCCTTGTCTTGAGAGTTTCTCATTTCCAAGAGGGTATTAAAAAAGTCAGCGTAGTTGATAGCACTAGTGCAAACAACTTGAATTTTAGAATTTAGCGACGGCTGGGGCCGACTGTGCCTCAACAATTTGTCCGGTAATTTTTATGGAAGGGTCAGCTTGTTCCTGGTGTCCAAGAACAGTGCTAGTAGGTGCAGATCCTGGGATCCAGAAAAGATGCTTGCGAAATTCACGTTGGGTTTAATACCAGCTGGTCGGTAAAGACGACCGGGGTTCAAAGGATTTAATCCTGGGGGGAGGGGGGGTCCTAGTAACAGTTTTAGAGTAACGTTGGGGGGTTGCCCTATGACTCTTAGTCACTGACGAGTTGCCGGATATTTCGGACAACCGCGCCAATTAGCAGCATGAATGCCGCTGCAGTTGCAGCATAATTTAAAATCAGCAGTGCAGTCTTTGGCGGCGTGGGGCCCTGCACACTTTACGTAACGCAATGGCAGACCACATGCCAGGCTGCTATGGTAAAAACCGTTGCAGGAATGACATTGGCTGACAAACCCTTTGTATCCAGTGTACGGCTCCAGTTTTAGTTCAGTGCCTAAGAGCCTATTAATTTTATAAAGTTCATCTGGGTTAGTCCCGGGCTCTAGTTGGAGGTAGTAGAGAGGTTGGAGTAGTTTGCTCCATCTCTTAGTGAGTCTGAAAATGTTAAGGATTTTAAAATTAATGGCTTCCAAGGCTATTTCAATGAGGTCAATGCCAGTCACTACTGGAAGTCCTCTGATCACAGTTTTGACTGGAAGGTCTCCTCTAAGATGGTAGGTTTTAAACTGCACTCCAGATTTTCTCATGTAGTGCAGACAGTTACGATACTCTTCCTCGTTCCTGACGAGGATCTTAAAAAATTGTCGGTCAAGAACCGGTACAAGTTTTGGTGCATACTTTTTCAAGTTAAATGTCATGGAGGGCCAGTCAGACTGTGAAGCACTGATATACAGCGGGGGTATGCTCGGGATTTTCGGCGCAGGGGCCGAAGGGTCGTCCTGCTTACACCGCCTGTCCTTGCCACCATCCTCGTGATCTCAAGCTTCACTTCGTCCATCCTTCGTCTCAAGTGAGGGAGATTCGCCGAATTCTCGTCAGAATTTTCTCGTCTCCACAGGTTTTAAAATCTCTAGTAAAATTCCGTTTACGGCTACGAGTTTATGGTAATATAATGATATGCAAAGGAAGAGAACCCAGCGTCTGGTATTCATAACGAATACGAAGCAAACTTAAACTTTCACAGTTTTTTGTATTCGCTTCTATAATGTATATTAAAAAAATGCGGTGAATCATTGTTTATTATTTATGCTAATCTTTCAAATTCAGTTCAGAAGAAGCTCACTCTCTGTAAAAGAAAAGAAACAAGAGTTTGGTGTTCATGACGAAGTATAAAATAATAAACAAACTTCGAAACTTTCACAGTTCTTTGTAATAATGTCTAAAATTTATAGTAGAAATAAAATAAAATAAAAATATGCAAAATCAAAAAGGGTTCCATATGTTTTAAAAAATTATTTACTACTCTAATAATTTTCCAATTTACATTCAGACGACAGTTCCACAGGTTTTAAAATCTCTAGTAAAAATCTGTTTACGGCTACGAGTTTATGGTAATATAATGATCTGCAAAGGAAGAGAACCAAGCGTCTGGTATTCATAACGAATACAAAGCAAACTTAAACTTTCACAGTTCTTTGTATTCGCTTCTATAATGTATATTAAAAAAATCAAATAAACGTGTTCGAAATCAAAAAGGGTTCCATATATCTTAAAAATAAAATCTTTACTACATTTTCATATTTTACCAGTTCTCAACGTTTTCAAACGACTGCCCCGCAGTCTTTAAAATCTCTTGTAAAAAGCCATTTACGGCTATGGGTTTATTAGTGATGTACTGATTTGTAAAAGGAGATAACCAAGCCTTTGGTGTTCGTAACGAGCTATAAAATACAGAACAAACTTCAAAATTTACACAGTTTTTTTAATGCACGCCAGCCTAGAATGTATAGAAAACGTAGAATAAGATAAAAGTGTACGAAATCTGAAGGGTTCCACATGTCTTTTAAAAAAAAGTCTTTACTACTCTTTTACATTTTGCCAGTTCTCAATACTTCCAGATGACTGTTTACTATTCTTTAAAATTTCTAGTTCAAAGCCGTTTACGGCTATGGGTTTACTTCTGTTTTACTGATCTGTAAAAGAAGAGAGCCAAGCATATAGTGTTTATAATGAACTATAAAATATAAAACAAACTTCAAAACTTTCACAGTTTTTTGCATTCACGTCTAGAATGTATAGAAAAAGTAAAATGAAAAATAAAAAGAACTTGAACGAAATCAGAAGGGGTTCCATATGTCTTTAAAAATAGTTCCATAGTCTTTAAAATCTCTTTTAAAAACAAAATAGCAAAAAAGTGGTGTGAGTTGTGACTCTCTATTCTTAAGAATTTCACAAACATATTCATTCTCCGCCGAAGTTTCTTCGTCAGAGAGAACTGTTTCTCCGTTTTGTCGGAGTGACACAAAAAAGTGATAAATGGATGAAATGGCGAAATGTTTTCTTCGCTGATCAAATCCCCATGTTTCCTCACACTGGTCTATGGGAAAACTATCATTGATGTTACCGCAGATACTTCAGCGAACTGCACGGTTGTTTAATCTTTCTTTTCCTTAAATAGTTGCTACGAAAACGTGAAAAACACATAGAATTGTGTGTTGCTTGATATTTTGGATGCTTCTCACTTTTCTGTTCGCACGATATTTAGATAGGAAAGGCCTAAAAGACTTAGTTTTCGAATGAGTTTTAAAAGAAAGTTTTGTTTCGTTGTGGAATTTAATAGCTGCTGCACCAATTAGGTTGTCAATATACTTTGAGATTTGGAAATAATTCTTAAAGATTTAGGGTTTATCGTGATATTTTGGGTAATTTTAAATAGAAAATATTACGTGTTAAGAGGAAGTGTTGTGAGGAACAAAATACGTTTGTTGGATTTTGATGAAATTCTACGGTTTGAGCATAACTGACTACGTGAATAAACATTTTATCATCTCTACAATGCATTGCAATGTATTGAAAAATTTTTGGAATTTATGATCGCCAAATTTTGTTTCTGAAAATCGGGGAGGGAGGGGGGGGGGGTCGCAACAGAAAAAATTAAAATTTTTAATTTAACAGATTCAATTTCACCGAATTCTAGTTTACGTAGAATTTTTTTAACAATATCTTAAACTTTAATATTAAAATATAAAATTATATAAAAAATAGTTAATATAAATTATAAAATTTTAAATTTTGGGCTATTTATACGAGTTACAGCGAATTTATAATGTACTTCTATATGTGGAAGACGTGTTATTAATAACATTTATTGGACAAGCTTTATACTTCGAAAAACATTGATGGCTGCTATGAAACTTCATGACAACTGTCAGACTCAGTTTCAAGCCTTGATTAGTATACTTCAATCATTTTACAGTAATCAAAAATACTTCCGTAACCATTCTCAAAATGATAAAGAAATGAAACTTTTACTTTCCCTGCAATACATTGTAATCTATAGGGAAAGCATTGGAATCATGTAGAAAATCACAAGTCGAGTTTTCGACGGATCTATACGTTTTGAAACCTCTAGAATACGAAAACACTATTTTTAGCATGACGTCTGTGTGTCAGTCCGTGCAATGTATATATCCACTCTAACGCAAAATATAATTGACCAAATTTCATAACATTTTATAGGTAAGTCACGTGTGGATGACTTTTCCTGCAGACTGAAATTCATTTTCTCTTTATTTCATTAATTATTCATTATATTGGGTTTACATGCACTAAATAACACGCATAATTAATTAATATTAGACTTAATTTATACTTTTTGTTCAGCTTTTATTTTCATTTGGTAAATGGATTTCTTCTTAAATCTGGCGTAGCAGAAATGCGAAAAAACTAAAATATCTCGAGAACGGATAATCCTAAATGAATAGGGATGGTCCTATACTTTTCATCTTCGAAAATTATCTATAAAACAAACATTCAATTCATACTTTCGAGCTTACGTAATCTTTCATGTTAGATTTTGAAGATTTTTCGAGACCATTTCTCAAAAAAAGTAGATTTTTTCCAATGAAACTTACCGAAATCTAATCTGCATCAGGGTCCCACAAATGACTCATCTAACAAATTGTGTGAAATTTGGTTGATTAGGTTTTCAGTTAGATTGGATACATACTACTTTTGCCATCCATTTCATAAAATCTGGCAGGTTCTTTTATTGTGAATTGTACCAAAATCTAATCAGCACTAGGGTCACTTACAAGGGATTTACATAAATTTTTTTTATAAAATTTGGTTAATTAGATTTTGAGTTAGAGTGGATACATACACACACACACGAACAGGCGATATGGTAAGAATAGTTTCATTTTTTCTGCAATACATCTTAATGTATAAGAAAAGTATTGGAATCGTGTCGAATATCGCACCTCGAGTTTTCGACGGATCTACACGTTTCGGGACCTCCAGAACACGAAAAAACAATTTTTAGCCTGGCATCTGTCTGTGTGTGTGTCTCTGGCTGTGCAACTTATATATCCACTTTAACTGAAACACTAATTGAACGAATTTCATAAAATTTGGTAGGCAAATACTTTGTGGGTGACTGTGGTGCTGTTTAGATTTTAGTACGATTCGAAAAAAAAAACCCTACATATTTTGCGAAACGGCTTCAAAAATCGTCACAATCTGAAATAAACGACTATGCTTATTTTACATGCAATTTTTAATTTTGAAAATAATAAGACAAACCCCATTTCTCTTGGACTAGTCGTTCTCGAGATATTTTTGTTTATTCTTTTTATTGCTACGCCAGTTTGGAGAATAAATCATGTTACTAAATAAAAACGAAAGCTGAATTAAAAGTGCAAATTTAATGTAATTGCAATTAATTATGTGTATTATTTAATGCATTTAAATTCAATTTAACGAATTATTAATGAAATAATGAGAATTTGAAATTGAGTCTGTAGGGAAAATCATTTGCTGCTCACATCCTATTTTTTTTTTTGTATTCTAGATGTCAAAAAACTAGATCCGTCCAAACTCATGCTGTGATTTTCTACACGATTCCAATACTTTTCCTATATATTTCCATGTATTGTAAGGAAACTAATAATGTCCATTAGTTGGAATTGCTCGCTATTCAGAAGTGCCCGTTATAAAAGTTTTACTGAAAACATTTTAAAATGAACATTGCACTACAGTGGCTACTACATCCAATTTTAATACTAGAACAGCCGAGTCTCTGAAAAAGGTTATGACTTATCAAACTACCCCCGACTGGATTAAGAACGGAAACTGAGCTAATGGCTCACGTTTGTGTAGAACCGTTATCTTCGAGAGACAGTAGTCTGAGTGGGGTTGACAATGGTCAAGCACAATGGTCTCTAGCACAATGGTCAAGGACAATGGTCTCTAGGACAGTGGTCAAAGAATGTATATCTTTAGAAGAGATCATGAGCGCCCATAGAACTTTTTGAAAAGGGGTGGGGGGAAATCACTGACGTCACAGGAGAAGACTGGATAAGACGTAAAACATCGTTTATCTTAATGCCCACATTTATGATTACTTTGACACATTCGTCTGTGTGTGGGGCGGGGAGCTTTTGCTATCCCCCATGGACGCACGACAAGTACAACTCTGAAATTTATTACTCCAGAATGACCCACGTTAGAATTCGTACAAATTAAAACCAAAAAGAAAAATAATAAATTTTTGAATCACCGTACGTGTGTGATCCGTGCGTGATTTACTAATTCTGATCAATTTTAAGTATGAAACATTGTCTAGTAGTATTTTACGTACTTTAATATCAATATTGATATAGCGGTATGAAGAAATTGAAGAGTGCGATCTGTGTGATAGTCTGATATGAGGGTGTAAAATATGTTCCCATTGGCCTTGAATTTCGAGTTTGAATTACTAGATTGAATTACTAAATTGAAATCGAGTTTGAATTACTAGAATTTCGAGTTTGAATTACTGCAGTGATTCTCAAAATTTTTTTAACCAGCTGCAGATTATTTCTTTTTACTTGTGAGACATTATGACATACCCATGCAGTAAGTTGCATCACTGAGATAGACATGTGTCACCCCTACCAACGTTGATTAGGCGAATTGTAGTCCGAGAGGTCTTGAACATTCTTCAAACTTAACGAACTTGGAAAATTATTTAATTATTGAACCAATAATTTTAATCATTCTTGCTTGTAATACTTGAAATTTCCTTGTTCCTATTGTATTAATAAATAACTTAAAAGTGTTTAATATATATTTTATTCTTTTTTCCCATTTTAATGGAAATATTTTTCTTGTTTTTCTCGTGACCACAAAACTTTGGTCACCAATGTTGGTTGCTATTTTGCGAACGTGATTTCAGGTTTTGAGACATCGATTGTCGATGGGTTCTATCTATGCTTGTTATAAGAATATTTGAAGTGTGAAAGGTAGTAGCGTAGCGGAAACGCATGGTATATCCTGCTTAAAATATTCTATTTGTTGATAACGTCACTGAAATACCCGTCAATGCCACTTTGGTTGTATGTGTTACCTTGGTCATAATAAGGAGTTCGATTTTAGTAACAATCGGAGAAATATAACTTTCACATGCTTTCGGAATATAACTCCCCCCCCACACACACAAACAAGAATAAGTTTTAAGAGATGAAAATGCTCGTATGCATGAATTAAATGATTGCTTTATATGTATTTTTTTATACGGATACAGCCATTCCATTTTAAGCTATGTAGAACGTTATCAAAATATTGCTGTTTTGTTGTATTGTACTGTTTTGTTCGATAAAAGAATACATCTCAATTAATGAAAGTTACAGAGAGGGAAAAATGTATCTGTCATGCATGCCTGCGTCAAACTTTTTACTTTGCTCAATAAAGTCAAATAAGAATATAATTTTTTTCCAGTTTCGATCAAGTTTTTGGAATATGCGATTTGGAATGAAATTGCTTTTGGAAATTTTTGCTGCATTGAAAGAGAAATTAATTTCGAAATATAATTTTAGTCGTTGATTCCGTTTTGTATAGATTTCTCAGACCGTTACCTTTTCTAATATAAAATGTTCCCAAAAAAGACTTTAATCAGCTGGATACCAAGCGTCCCTTCATCCAGTGAAAAAGTAAAAGGGTGGTGACAAAATGTAAACCGTCCTATCCGTTGATTTGATTACACTTTGGAAGGAATATTTAGCTATTCAGTTTGATTTCTTTTAGCAGAGAGTTTTGTAACGTAGTAGTTTTGCTTTCAATAGATAAATTTTCAGAATATATTTCACCTTTTTACCTTTCATGGATTCCATAATGAACGTCAGTCAGAGAAAGATTAGACTGAAAAAGTTGTAATTAAAGAAATAAAAATCTGATGTGGGCAGTAGATGACTTTCCCTACAGACATACATTAATTTTCCCTTTTTTTCCGTCACAGTTCATTAAATGAAGTTTAATTGCACAAAATGGCATAGATAGTTAATTGAAATCACACTGAATTCGCCGCGGTTTTAATTCAATTTTCGTTTTTATTTTGCGGCTGGACGTGTTTTCAATGGCGGTTTCGCAAAAATGAGAAAAACTAAAATAGATTGAAAACGGTTTATACTAGAGCTATGGGATGGGCCGTATTCTTTTATCGTCAAAAATTAAGTATATAACAAGTATTTAATTGATACAGTTAAGCGTACGTGGTCTTTTATTTTAGATTTTTACGATTTTTGCGGGCTATATAAAATCAATAAAAAAACTTAAGTAATTAAACAAAGGAATGTTAATGACCAAGTGGTTCAAACTTGTGAAAAGAAAACTGGAAGTTTATCAATAGTTCAAACTTAATATTTTATGTAAACGAAACTGTCATTTTTGCTCAATACTGTACCGTAATAACTTTATAAGGCTTATCTGCAATGCCTGTTTTATTTAATAAAAAAAATGTAAATTTTGACATAATATTAGCAATTCATAATTTCATTTCTTCTTTTACGGAATTATTAATATATATATATATATATATATATATATATATATATATGAATATATATATATATATGTCCATATATATGAATATATATATATATATATATATATATATATATATATATATATAACAGCATTCATTAATTTCTTATTGTATATTACTTCTCATTTTTGTTTATCAAGTTTATAACATATTGCATTGAAATTACAAACTTCTGACTCTGGGCAACGTTTGAATGACGTACCAGTCACATTATTACATAATTAAATTCGTCTTATTACTTATAGTTGATACCTCGTTTATTTAATACTTAATTGAAAATTAAAAACTATCTTTACAAGCTTAAAATAAAATATCTGATTATCTGCCCATAAATATAAAGATTTCATGGTCTCCTTAATTTGATAAGATTTTCCAATGGACTCCTTGGATTATCTTTCAAGATAAAATTAATTTTTTTATTTATTGCAATTTTGTAAATTTTTCTTTTGCTTCAGATGCATTTTATGACTGTTAAAAATGTCTTTTTTTATTAATAAATTTATATAATTATTATATTATTTATTTTTACACTGTTGTTGCATATTATACAGTACCCTATTTAAGTTTATTTTAGTAGTGATAAATTTGGTTAAAATATCTATTTGGTTAATTATATTATTTTGTATATCTTCGCTTGCTTTATCTTATTTTGCTTAATCTAAATTTGGATTGCATATACAACAGTTATCAATTTTGTCATAACTTTAAACACATAAACATAAATAGCATCCTTCCAAAAGGCAAGTAAATTGCACAAGATACAGAACATTCACCAGTTAACCAATAAAACATCAAAAATCCAAACGGCAATGAAAATGCCAAAATTAAAAGAAACATTTTATTCTACAATCAAAAGGCTCCAGAACTTTAGAGGCAAAACTGTCTATGCTTTGAAACGTCTATTTATTCAATGATCTGGATTAAGAACGACCTCGATCCGGGCCGTCTATGAGATTGACTTTTAGCTTGCAGCAATTGTTCTTCGAATAGTTCTTTCTCCTCGTGTTTTTGTACTACTCTCAGATAGTCTTTTATCAATTTAGGAAGCGGAAGGGAATTTATACCATGAGGAAGAATCTTGTTTTCTCGCAGCGACTGTCTCACAACACAGCGGCTAAGATGCTGGAGGGACCTCGGAGCCATGGGTGCTCTGCTTTCCGGAAAAATTTGCTCAAAGTTTTTGGAAACTTCATTCACCACCGCATTCGGTAGCAGACCCGGGAGCAGCTTTTTGAGGCAGTTTCGAACTTCACCACTGGAAATAATGGGGACGGGGATGGATTCAAAGATCAGCCTCAGGCAACGGACGCAATTTTGTAATTTCATGGGTTGATACTTCATATGACGCATGTTGATTAGAACCTCCAATCCTCTCATCACCAAAAAGAGTCTCCTCCTGGATGATAAATCAAACTTCTTGAGGCTTTCTTCCAAGTAGGCCTCATTCACAGCGTTTATTGCTTGATGCCTCCTGTTGGAATGTAAATAATTTCTGATGAGTAAAATTTATGAAATGCATTAATTGTTACAATTGGGTATAAATGTTCTCTGGTTTAAAATGTAAAAGAATAAATATAAATAAAGTTAGATATATTTTATTGCAGTGTGCTATAGCTTGAATTATGGTGGTATACTTTTTTGGTATATGTTAAAATTACCTATTAAATCTAGGGTAAATTGGATTACATAGATAATATAATGATGGATGACATGAAAATCAATCTTAGGTATCCCTTGTTGCCGTATTGTGATTGGAGTCTGCCACATGTTGTCCCATTAATACTCTAGTACTGATATTTCTTCTTGTCGCGGCAGATCGCTTAACAAACAAATAATTCCATTCTGAATCAACAATAAACAACATTTATGAAAGCATTCTTGGCGGTCCATCGTATGTTTTAACCAGTGGGAAGGCATCGTTATATCGGCAACTTATAGAAAAATATCTCCTGATTATGATATTTTAGTAAACCCGCATTGCTTTTATTCTTCAGCAGTAGAGAAGAAGATTTTGCGGGAATTTTTTATGAATTTTTCTTTTAGCTGCCAATTGTCCTCTTACTGTTTCTATGAAGATATGTCGATATTTCTTCTTTTACAGTTTCAGTATGCTTTTCATTCTGAGGTGTGTAATCTTTTGAATTAGTAGGATTGTTCTCTGAGCTCAAGCAAAGCGAAAATAAAGTTTCAAATAGACTATACCCACAGACACAAATTTCAGTAGAAATATTTGTTTATCTGAATAGATTATTTCTTACCTTATTTACTTTAACTTTTTTCATTTGTTTTTGCTTTTCATGTTTCCAGCCATCCAATTGGATGCACTAGTTTCCTATTCTTATTAACCTTGTACTTTAATTTCCGCTTTCTAAGATTCACACAGATAATGTTAAAGCAGTCGCACTCATACCTATAATATAGATCGGAGATCATAGGCGGCCTGCGCCCGGTGCTCCATGAATATGCCGAACAACGCATGATATTTGAAATTGAGTCCCTTCCTGGAGTTGTGCCGGCACACATGCATATAGAAAAGATGGGTGAATGAAGTGTATTTTCATTCCGAACTTATGCGATAACTTTTAGGATCAATTCCATGGAAAAATTAATTGAAAATCATCAAATAGTAGTCACTTAAATATTTCTTTCTTTTGATATCTGTCTCGGCAATAATACTATATATATATATATATATATAAATTGAAAATTTTTTAATCGAAAACTATGCATAAACTACGGTGAGTACAAAAAAATCCATCTCTAGCATATCTGTTACAAATAACTGACTATAGACCAAGACTAAGGATAAAAGTAGAAGGTAAATATCATTATAATGGAAAGGAGTTGAGGGGAAGATAAGTATACAAAGTATAATTAAAAAGGTATATATATAAATATATATAAAATAAAAAGTGAACTTGGCCAAAATGGGAAAAGGCAATAATAAATAGCTCAAGATTAAAGAACAAGATATGGAGAACAACCAATTGAAACTTCACAAAAAACGGCAATTAGTTCAAAATGGCATTCTCGTCAGGACTGCCATACAATTCGAATTAAAGTCTACAGAATAGCCAGCTTCTGACAATAGCGATAGTATTTACCTATGGACACTATTGACACTGTCTACTGACTAGTGTAAGGACAAATAATAAAAACCAAATGAAATTATAAACCAAACATATAAAAAACAGAAATATTTACTCACTGGCACAGCCACCACGTGGGAGTGGCAATGTTCCCAGAGAAATATTCGACAGAGCATTTTACATCTCTTCGTCAAATATATATATATATACATATATATATATATATATATACATATATATATATATCAGCAGTTTGTTAGTAGTGAATGCTTTTTAGATAATAATGCCTTGCTTGCAGTGATACAATTAAAGTCATAATAAAAAGAATCAGAGGATTACTTACAATAACGTCTTGAGAACTTTTTCAGTATTTTTCCGCTCATCAAGCTCATCCATCGGCTGGATCATCAGACCACCAAACACTATAATTTTCTGCACTAATGCTATGTTTCCATCCAAGAGACTGTTTCTTACAATGTCTAGAGGGACTATTTTCACATTTTCGGAGCCATATGGCCGTAGAAATATATCAGCAATTAAAGATGGTAGGTTTGATTCAGATAACTCACACATCTTCGACAAAAAATGGCAGTTGGAAGAGTCATTCCTAATTCTGTGATATAAAATATACGAACATAAAATTGTGTCTGCGATACAGTTTATCTCATTGCATATATGTGATTGTAATTTCCGAATTAGTCCTACCAAGGAGAAAAAAACTATTCCTAAACTCTGTTTCGTTAATTGGTGATCTGTTAATCGACATACCATATACCTGGACCTACTCCAGTGTGCAATGCTAGACCTTTCTCGGGGTATGTCAAAGCAATTATCAAAATATGATATAAAATCAGCGATTTTGTACATAGTATTAAAGAATGTGTCTAATGAGAGTATCAGTTTTCAAATTATAAAATAGAATACAGTTATCCAAATATCAGGAATCACACTTTCAGGAGAAAAGTATATATTATAACAACATGTATAAAGTTTTACTGAACGAAGGCAAAAAATGTTCCGTCACACAAGTTCTTTTCAGTCAAACTAGCAATAATATGAAACGTGAATGATAAGTACAAAATCTACCACTAGTTCATGATATAACAGGTGGGAAATACTTTCTCCAATCAGGATAGTTGGGGGGTGGGATTAAAACTAATCTCCAACTTTGCAACCTATACAGGGACAATTGGGTGTTTCCAAATCAGCCACACGCTTTTGACCTTCAATACTTGATTCTATTGTTAACAGAAGGATCAAGGTCAAAGGACAGATATGAAACCCTATAGAACTGCTTTTTTGAGACACGCAGTTGACATGTTTGATAAGTTTTAAATGTGGTATCACACAATGTTTCTTTCAGGCATACTTCCGGGGGGTGGGATTAAGCCCTGGAGATAATTTTTGTTTACCTAAGTTCTATTTACGTGACAGCATTTAGATATAGTTGATTAAGATAATATCGAAGCAGATTGGTCAAGATAATTTTGGTTTGTTTTACTAAGAACAATAAATATCATATAAAATTTATACTAAACATATATTTTGCAGATAGCTTTGACAAAAAATAAAAATTCAAACTTAAATATCTTTTACATTTACTAACGTTCAGCGAATAAAAATATTCCTTTTTTTTATGGGTACTTCCTAGTATGGAAGATAATAAATACTTGTCCTAATGAACACATATTAACATCCCACTTTACGAGTCGTGACGAATAGTTGAATTCGAATACCTTATTCTAAACTTGCTGTTTTTTTTTACCTAACAGATTGGTACTACGACACTGGCATTATTTGCTTCGTCTCGTGAATCGGAATCGTTCTGCAACATTTAAAAGGTTTATGGATTGGCTGGACTTTCCTTGGAACCCTGTGTATTTTTTATTAAAAGTGGAAAATATTCTGAGATATAACCCCCCCCCCCCCAGCGGCCGCACACTTTCTGCAGCTTGTGCATATGACTATAAAAAAAATGAAGTTGCTCACATTCTACAGAATATGCAAATATAAAAAATCTGAAAAAAAAATTACTGAACTGTACTTTTATAATTTTTTATACTATAAACATGATCAGCATTTAAAAATAATTTTATTTGTAATATGTGTAAATTTAACTAAAAAAACATAGATATATATTTAATTCATGTTATCATAAACTAAATAAAAAATTGACGCATTGTATCACTGCAAATCATTGTATACCAAAAATTACAAGCTACCATACCCAAAAGACTGAAATATTATATAATATTTTCAGCCTAAAAAGTATACTAGTGTGTTGATTGTTAAATTGCTTAGTCCTTAATTTATTCTGGGATGCTGTTAATATAATTTTTCTTATAATAAATATCAAATTTATATAAATGCATTATCAAAGGTGTCGAACTCAATCGTTAAATACAATGTGGTGATTATTTTCCACATTACGTCAGTTAGTAAAAAGCATGTAAAATATATACACATTCAATATCATATTCAACTTACTCTAGAAAAAGCTATCCAAAGATCAATATTAATACATTTTATATAAATGCGAAAAAGCTTTCAAAAAAATAATGCCACTGCTTCTTAGAATTTAGTCGGCAGTGATAATACTGCACCAATTTCTTATGATGAACACGTGCATAGGATGAAATGTGGGATGGATAACAAATGACCTTTTTATTTAAATAAAAATAAATGACATACCTTGTAAACGTAATCCCTTTTCCTTTGGTAATCCATAACAAATAAAATAATTGATTATAAAACCCAAAATAGCAGGGAAAGTGTGTTTTCCACGTGTAAACATGCGATGCTAGAACAAAGTTCTTCCTCCAAGTGTTTCTTTCAGTGCCGCCAAATAGGGTTATATTAGCAGAACGTTTTGGCGAAAACCGTCCCAGACCATCGCCAAGCATGCCAACCTTGATATTGTATTTAATTTTGGTTAGCCGTTGAGGGCGCTGCGGTCGAGTTAAACGTCTGTATATTAGTCTTTTTCCTAGATCCAGAAAAGTGAGTTGAGTTCTTCATGGTTTTAAGTAACGTTACCTTGCCAAGGAGTAGCTACTAAGATTTTTAAGTTGGATATAAGTTGGAAGCTTTTATGTTGGATACGTTGAATTTGGATCATCCAGCTGATTTAGACAGAGAATCTGTATCAAAACATTTACAGGTAAACTGATTCTTAATACATTTTTTATATGATTATAGGAAATGATAAATTTAATATTTTGTAACAAGTTTCAACGTCATCGTCATATACCTTATGATTCTATACTGCTAATTATTTTTAAATAAAATATAAATCCACTAAGATGACTTTTGCGAAATTGATTTACAACAAATTACTTTTATTTGATTATTTTATTTTCAAATTTGTTAACTATTAAGGTAAAATTTAAAAGTTTTTCTCATAAATAGTGCGTTTAATTGAGTGTGTATCATAGTCGAAATAATACATAAATATCATTTCCACCCATCTCCATTTTCAAACTGTTGTAAACTAGATTGACTAAACTAGCTCATTTTCATATTTTGTTTAATTTTTGAAATTATTTTCACATAAATAGTGCGATTGCGCCATTCAGTTTATTCTCCTGAACTGAGACTTTGCCAGTTTCTTTTGGATCCACCTCCATCGTCTAAATATTGCACATTATATTGATTAAACATTCATATTTCGGTTAATTATTAACGTTAATTTTGAAATTATTGTTGTATAAATAGTGCGATTGTGCAATCCAGTTTGTATTTTACTGCACTGCTGTGGGTCTGCTATCTTTTTCCATCCCATGGTTCTTGTTCATTTGGCTGACTAAACTAGAATATTTTTTTATTTTTAACAATTATAAAGGTTTATTTTTTATTATTTTCACGTACATAGTTAGAGTGAGTAAATTCATTTTATTTTCTGGTGTACGTAGTCATGTAGTCGAAGTTTTGAACTATAGTATTGAATATTAGAAGTCGATTAAATGTTTTAGTATAATTTGAATATGAGCTCTAAAACATTTTATTTTATATTAATTTTTTTTGCAAATAGTAAATATTTACAAAATAAAATAACCCTAACATAAGAAATGAAATGATTAATTTTCTCTATCAATTAACTTGAAATTTTAAATTAGCATAATTATTGTTTTACAGTTAAGTTTTACAGGAGTTAAACTCAAGAAAGTTGGGGGGGGGGGACAAATATTTTCGAAACTCTCGTATTTTCTGTTTTGTATAACCGAGTATCGAAACAGGTAAAATATAGCACGGGTATATCTTACTTCAAGATCTACATGTGAATATGGATAATTTTTTAAATTGAGCAAACATATAGTTATGCTTAATTTTAAGGGGATTAATAGATTAACGGTATTATAATTTTTATACCGGTATATCAATTACATCCATGGACAAGATTACTGTAATATTTAAGGAAAATGTACTTTATACTTCCGATTGTGTTTAAATGATTGTTGCAACGTAGGAAAAAAATGGTTCAGGAACAAATTTTGCTGATGATTCATCGTTTTTATTTTGCCGTATGTGTTTTGTCCAGCAACGTCACTTCACCATATTATACGGGGTTGGGGGAGGAGCGAAACTGCCCTCATAAGCTTTGTTGTGACTTGTAGAAATGACTATATTTAACACTCATAACCATTTTTAACGGCATTGAAGTACTAAATTTTTTAAAGGATATAATTATAATGAATCAATTTTAAAATTAACACATCAGTTTTATGTGTTGTGTTAAACTTTGCAATATGTTCCTGAAAGCCTATGTTAAAGTAAAAAATAAATATACAGTTCTTTTTTTAATTATTAAGTGTATATAAAATTACTTCGATTAACAAACATAAATTATAAATATTAGACTTATACTTCTTATGAATTAAGGATTTGCGTTAAGGATAAATTGAATATACGAATAAAAATATAATTATTTATATAAGTGTGAGTACCTATGAAAATCACTTGAGAATTTTTATTCACTGAAAGGCAATAAATGTAGATTATCTTTAAATTTGTAAAGTTATAAAGTTGCATTATTATTACGTTTTAAATGTACGTTTATGTATGTTTGATTTATATTCAAAATGGATATTTTAGTAGAGATTTTATTAGTATTATTTATTTGAGTAAAGCTACTCAAAATTGTTTCATTGATTCGGTTTTGAAATTCGTTTTCATAAATGATCGGAAAATAAAGGCGGTTAAGATTTTACTAAGCAGCTGAAAATTATAAAATAACACAAAAATGTTGTGTTTCAAGTTTTATAGTTGCAAAAATTAAGGTAATGTAATTTCTTACTGTATTAAGAGCAATTACCGTAAACACATACAAATCACCGAACATGTGCAAATTCTTGTTGCCATTCAGCGAACGGTAATAACGAGAGTAAATTATTCACACCCGAAATTATGTTTGATTTTAATTTTCTTCCTTATTTAAATTTAATGAATGCATGAATACTAAGTAGCTTAAAATATCTGCTTATTTTTAATTAATATATATCCAAATATTAAATTGTATTAAATTGAGTAGAAGTATCTCTGGAAGATATTTAAGGGTTTTCTATCCATTGTCCTATTTAAACGAAGAAAAAAAAATTATGATGGTTTTCATGCAACCTCCCTCGAACGCAAAACTTAAAATTAAGTACTTAGTACTTTTACTACCCGTTGATATTTTGATCCTCAAATTGATGTGTTTATAGATGTTTAATTTTCATCTCTACATTTAATTACTCTCTTCTTTTCTAATCAATTTATTATGTCAGGGTTACTTTTCATGTATTTAGAATGAGTTGATATATCTTGGAAAATTGTTTCAGATTTTATCATTTACTGTCTGCAAAACTATCAAAAATTTTTTACCTTCCCAGCCGCTAATATTTGTAAAATCAAAACAATATGGTACTTGCCATTCAGACTTTAGTGACTTTCTAATTTCGAAATTTAGATTCCTATGTGCAAGGTGTTCAGAAATTACGTAAGCACTTTTCACTGGAAATTTGACACTTTTCTTTTATACAAATTAATTTCTTTAATACAAAGCAGCCTTTTCTTTTATTATCCCTCATACCTAAGTGAGAGGATTAAAATGAGGATTCTACAAATCCTCAAAAGGCACTTCTGTCACTTTTCTTTTACTCAGAGACGTGTTTAAACAAAGCAAACTTCTTCTGTACCATGCAAATATTTTGCACAAAGGCGCGAGGGACAAAGACGCCACTGAATTTTGAATAACTCAGTTCTTTCGCTATTAAATATGTGTATTATCACATAGTTTACATCTTTCATGTATTTAAGTAAATCTTTATTGTATTTAAGAGTTCTTTATCTTTTAATTGTGCTTCGTTTCATCTTTTCTGTACTCAAGACTTAATCCTTTCGATAAACAGAACTTCAACAGAAATTTTTCCCGCAAATCTCCCGAAATGAAATTTTAATTAGTATTTGACAGATTCAGTGTTCCTACAGGAAAGTCCTTTAGCCCACTCATCCCGAGACTCTGAAAGAAACGGCTTATGAGTGCATAATTTAGGTCTATCTTAATGACCATCGAATAAAAGTAATTACGTAGAAGGGAATTAAAAATGTTAGGCTAACAATCTAGGCAACAAAGCGAGATAGAAAAAAAATGTCAATTACAAATTTGTACATCAATAAAATTGTATTTATCCAGTCTCGATATCAAGAGCGCACGAAACGCGTTTCAAACAACATAATTTCGAGAGTGAGTCAATTACGCCCGTCACTATCGTTTGTCGAATGGCAGCAAACGTATGCACATGTTTGACGATTAGGGTTTGTTTAAGAGTTCCTGTTTTAAAAAAGGGATAAATTACGCAATTTTAAAATATCTTTTTGCAATAATGGCGCTTTATATAGAATATTTTTTTTTTCATTTTACAACTTTCAGCTAATTAAGTGACACTCAAACCAGAGAAAAGTTCAATATGCTCACCGAAGACTCTCCATAACCCTTTCGGTATTATTCTTTGCTCAGTTGAGCAAGAGAATCGAAACAGATTAGCCGAGATAATTTTGATTTGTTTTACTAAGAACAATAAATATCATATTAAATTTATACTAAACATATTTTTTGCAGATAGCTTTGACATAAAATAAAAAATCAAACTTAAATACCTTTTACATTTCCTACCGTTCAGCGAATAAATTTATTCCTTTTTTTGATGGGTACTTACTAGTATGGAAGATAATATGATAATGTACAAATGATCGCACAGTAACACACCACATTATGAGTCGTGACGAACAGGGGAATTCGAATATCTTATTCTAAAGGTGCTGCCTTTTTTTACCTGTACATATTGATACTGTGACACTGGCGTTATTTGCTTACGCTCCTGAGTCGTTCTGCAACATTTAACAAGGTTATGGCTTGGCTGGACTTTCCTTGGAATCCTGTGTATTTTATATTAAAAGTGGCAAATATTCTGAGATATACACCCCCCCCCCTCCGCGTCCGCACACATTTTGCAGTTTGAGCGTATGACTATAAAAAAATTGAAGCTGCTGCATTTCTATAGAATTTGCAAAAATAAAAGAATTGATGTGGGCAGCACAAACTAGAATTCCTTTTTACTTTATTTCTTTAACAATTCATTAAATGAGGTTTAATTGCACAAATTAACACGTACAATTATTTGAAATGACCCGGATTTAGCAAGTTTCATTTTCATTTGGTAAATGGACTTATTTTCAAAGGCGCGAAAAAACTAAAATATCTTAAGAACGGTATGTGCTAGAGTAATGGTGTTAGACTTGTTCTTTTATTGTCAGAAATTACATACAAAACACGCATTTAATTGATTTTTTGTAGATTTTGTATTCATTTATTTTAGATTTTGGCAATTTTTGCAAGCTATTTTGAAAAAAGTTGGGGTGTTTTTCCCGAAATTTACAAAAATCTAATCAATACCAGGGTAACTTACACGTGGCTTATCTACCAAATTTTGTGAAATTTGATCCATTTGTTTTTTAGTTAGATTGTATACATAAGATTATTGCGGGTCATTTCGAAAAAAAAAATCAGACTCTTATCCTGCATCATATCAAAACCTAATCAAAACTTGTGTAATCTACAAGTAACACTAGGGTAGCACTAGGGTAAATAGAGTTTCTTTTTCTCCCAATCATACCAAAATATAATCGGTATCAGACTCACCCACAAATGACTGATCTATAAAATTTTATGAAATTTGGCCAATTAGTTTTCATGTTAGATATACATTGTGCATACGAAAAAGCAATTTTTAACGTGACGTCTGTATATATGTGTATCAAATATGTGACACAAATTACATATATGTGACACAAAATACAAATGTTTTTTGAAAATATATAAAATATATTTCAAATACATGCACGTTCAATACTGCCCAACTCTTGAGTAACATTGGTGCTGATTAGATTTTCGAACGATTAAAAATATAATAAAAGTAATTTGAACTTCACTCCCCCCCTCCTCTTATTTTGCGATATCTGTCTGTCTATGCAGATATTGTATCCACTCTGACTCAAAAACTAATTGACAGAACTTCATAAAATTTCATAGATAAGTCACTTGTGGGCTATTCTGGTACTGATAATCGGTATTCTGGTACTGATATTCTGGTACTAAAATAACGATAATATAATGAATGTCAGATGATTAGTTTTATCTATCAATTAGTTTGAAATCTTAAATTAGCATATTTTTGGTTTTATATTATATGTTTTATGTTCAGGTTTGAATTTTTAAATAAAGTGTCTGTAATTAAAATTTTAATATTTAAACTCAAGGGGATAAACTGGGCTGTTGTATTGCTTAATATAAAGTAAAAGTATAATTATATTTCAATGGAATTTTAATAATTCAGATTTGCATTTGTAAAATATTTGTTAGATTACTTTTTGAGTATAATTTAATATTGAACTTATACATATACTGCAATTGTTCCAATTTAATGCATTTGCAAAAAATTGTTTAGAATGTATTTTTTCTATTTTACTATTATTTTTCCTTAGACAATTATGTCGCAAATTTTTGCTCGCAAAGTCTCCTTTTCGTATTTTCTGAGTCATATGCCTAAATTGAGTAATTTTAATTTTTAATGATTGAACTATTCGCATTTAATTAGTTGTAAATATATATTTATGAACTTAATCTACTTAAAGTCACAATGTGAAATCTAAAACATTTTTTATTATAAATTGATTTATTTTTGCAAATAATAAATATAACGATAACATGATGAATGTCAGATGATTAGTTTTATCTATCAATTAGTTTGAAATTTTAATTTAGCATATGTATGGATTTGTATTATATGAATCGCAAATTTCTCTTCACACATAGTCTCATTTTTATTTTCTCATTTATATGCCTGAATTAAACAATTATTTTTTTCATCTTTGAGTTATACTAATTTAAAAAGTTATAAATATTTATGGACTTAATCTACTTAAAGTCACAATGTGAAATCTTAAACTTCTTTTTTCATATTAATTTTTTTGCAAATAAAAAATAGTTACAAAATAAAATAACATTAACAAAGGAAATGAAAGAATATTTGTTTTCTCTATCAATTAGCTTGATATTTGAAATTAGCATAACTATTGTTTTACGCTATATGTTTTATTTTCATTCTTGAATTTTTAAATAAAGGATCTGTAATTAAAATGTTAATAGCTAAATTGAACTTACGGGGATAAAGTGTGACGTTGTATTGCTTAATACAAAGGAAAAGGTATAATTATATTTCAATGGAATTTTAATAATTGAGATTTACATTTGTAAAATATTTGTTTGATTACATTTTGAGTATAATTTAATATTGACTTTATACATATGCTGAAATTGTTCCAATTTAACGCATTTGGAAGAAATTGTTTAGAATATATTTTTTATATTTTACTATTATTTTTACCTAGATAATTATATCGCAAATTTTTCTTAACATTGTCTCTTTTTCTTAATTTCTCAATTATATGTCTGAATTAAGCAATTTATATTTTTAATAATTGAATTATACAAATTTAATGAGATGTAAGTATATATTTATGAACTTAATCTGGTATTAACCTAACTGAATAACCTAGTATTTACCTAACTTTAAACAATATCAAGACGAAGGAATTTATTAATAATGACTGCCATGAAACGTAAGTAGTTTGCACAGTAGACTTAGCTCTTTATATCGGCATCAATAGGACGAAGTATCCGTTTGCGTATTTGAGAGTTTTAGAAAGAATAAATCTGATTTCCCTTTATAAATCCCATGCTACACGAGAATCTCAGTTCCATAAAAAAATGTGGTTGATAATTTTCTAGCGACTTCTTAGCATATTGTAATTATGAGATATTTTCCAGTTTTCATAGTTCAGTATTTGTAAATACTTAATATACAATATTGTTTAAGGACATTGTTGATTAAAGTGATTTTCAACTAAGCTTATTTTTCTCCAATTTTTAAGCTCCAGATTTTTCTCCAATTCTCAGTGCACTCTTTCATACATGGGCTCTCGTAGGAAGATTGCCGGGGGACGGGGGGGGGGGGGTTAATTCAAGAATAAAATGTACAACATCTTCTAAGCTTGGTACTCGCTTTTGTTATCTTGATTATCCAAGGGGGACAGTGTCCTCCCTTATGAGCGATCTTTTAATGAAATAGTTTTAGAAGTTAAACTAATTTAGAAATAAAAAAACTTTAAAATATTACATTTTGTGTGTATTTAACTTACATAGGTAATATATTTTAAAATATCGTGCATTTCATTCGCTCTTAGCATTTTTATATAAAAAAATTTTTTCACTCACCATAGAAATAAAACTTATTGAAAGTGCGATTTTCAATATAAATTTCACTTATGAAACAAAAGCCTTTTCAAAGTTAAGACACCAATCTCCCAGCCTCGCCTGTCAAAAATATCATGCTTCGATACTGCTAGGAGGACGCAGGTAATACCGAACCATTGAGATATAATTCTAATTAAATTGTTCTTAAAAATACAGGACGGGTCATAAAAGTTAACTCCCTAGAACATTTTCAAAAGTAAAATTTGCATAATTTGGCTAGTTGTTATTCGCGGTTTTTTTCTGCAAGTAACATATAGTCAAGATGTAGCATTTAAACATGGAGCATCTAGTGACATAATCAAATGATACAAAATATAAAATTCTTAAAATTACATCGAAATAACAAATGACAGAAGATACTTTAAAAGTCTATTTTTCAAGTGTTTATGCTAACATCAATAACAGAAAAAATTTATATTCTATTGTAATCAGAACTAATATTTAAAATATTGCAATTTTAATATAAAAAACCACAGAAAATTACGATTTTTGATAGCAGATATTACGCGAAAGAAACATACATGATACAAACGATATTAAAATATATATCCTATATTTGTGATTGTATATTTTATACTATAACGATAAATACTACCGGGAAGATTAATCACAATGTTCATTATTCACTCTAAACAACTGTAGTAGATCACCAGATAAGTAAAAAGTAATAATATAAGTAATCACAATCATAGTTACCTACTCCAAGTTTCTTGGCGAACAAAGTAAACAATATATGGTACATTTACGATCTTCATTGAAATTCAGGTAACTATTTATAAACTATTAAATAAAATGTTTTAACTGTTAAAAATGCCTTTAAACTTTTATAAGATCTTGGTAAAAATATGATATATTATACTATAAAAAATATTATAATTAAATAATGATTGTTAGGAGCACTAGCAGGGCATGCTAGAACATTCAGCCCCCTCAAATGAAATAGTCTGAACTAGATAAAGTGGCCTTTTTATCTGTATTTTACCTATATATCGTATATTATACCTTTGTATGGGATATAAAAATACTTAGCCCCGCAATTAGATACAATAAACGTATATAAAGTTAGAATTATTATTAGATACAATATACGTATATATAGGTACTATTTAGATAAATACGTCATTTTATTTAATGATGATTTTTTGGGGGGAACGGAGTTGAATTTAAATCCCTAATGAACTGGACATTAAACCAGTTAACAATAATCTACTGAATTATTTTAACTCTTCACATATTACAAAAATTAAGATGATATAGGACTACACATCTAAGTAATGTATGAAAATTTGGCCATATTCTGGTGATCAAATTTCTATTGCATAAGGAACTTTAATTACAAAAGTCGAACGTTATATATAACGCTGCAATTGATAAGATTTGAATTTTTGAATTCAAATTAAGAGTTCACTTTTATTATATATCTGGTTGACAACATAAACAGAATTACGTGACTGGAATTAAGATGTGTAAGCCACATTTAAAAGACGGATAATAGTGCTGCTGAACTAATAATTAGATAAAACCTATAAATTTAACAGGTACCAAACAGATGCTTTACACTTTCGGGTAGGTCGGCGACCTGGGTCGAAGAAGGAGTTTAAGAAGTACTAATATGGTTTTTTATCATATTTTAAGCATTTTTTAAGCTTATATTATTTATAGATCTTCAAAAGTTGAAGAAAAAAAATCCCATCTCCACCATTTTGAAATATGGTGCCCTGTAATATGGAGAAAATTGAACTTACAATTATTCAATAAAGTTGGAACGATTGATCAAATTATTGTATAATATCACTGGCAATCTAAATGTATCCATCGACGTTATTAAGCAGTTCCAAACTTATATATATATATGTTTAAGGAATTTCTAAAAAATATGAACAAGTGATAATAACTTGTTTGCGATATCTAAAAGATAAGCATATTTTTCCTTTCTGATTATGATTTTAATAAGTAGAAATAAATATGAAATTTGAATATATTAGAATGCCGAGTGGAGTTTCACTCTTTTGATATATAAATGATACATATTAATAACATTAAACGTATTTTTTCTTTTGATAGGTATTATTTCCGAAGACAAACTGAAGATCTCAACTAGTGTCACTATCTACAAATTCATCACTATCTACTATTACTACGACCAGAGAATATTTTAAAGTTGTCATCATGGCTCCTTTCTGCTTCCACTTAACTGAATGCATTGAGCTGTTTAACAGTAATGTAAAATGCGATTCCGCCAGAACGTGGGATATCGCCCGCTACATCATGTCCCTTACTAGCTACAGGTACTTTATAGTAAGATACAGAAGATATAAACCTCTCATGCGTGGAATCGCAAAGAGAATGATTGACATGATAGAACTGCATGAATGCAAGGATATAGAATGTGTTAGTGACATTTTCCTGGCTTTTCATTTAATGCACAACGAAATGTATATCCCTTATAATAGCAGTTACGCTCTCAATATGTGTCATACTTACCATTTCGAGAGGCAATCACTAATACAGGACATCTTTACTAAACCATATGGTTCAAAAAATGTCAATATTCACCGCAGCTTAGACGTTGTTAAAATAGCCGTACTGAAAGGAAACTTTCGGCTGTTGACAAAACTTCTAAAATTTGGAGCCATTCTCATTCAACCAGATGATGAACTAGGTGAATGGAACAACACAAGAAGAGTTTTAAATACGTTATTGTGAGTTATCTTCTTTTGTTCCTTATATTAGCTTTAACCATGCAATTTCAGAAGGGACCTCAATGAACACTCCCCTCCCCGCACATATTATAACTTTTAGTATACTGTTCTCATATTCACATTTCATTGCATGTCTGGGTTCATTTTAAAAATGCATATTTTTTGTGGCACCTCCACTTTTTCAGATTATTCATACTGATCACTGTTTTTACAGCTTAAATTTTTCAAACATTAGAAATTTGAATTAAATTAACTTTCAAATTATTTTATATCATGATTAGAAATTCTTTTACTTTTACTAACATGTTGTTTTTACTATTTGAAATATTTATATTTCATACTATGCAGATGTTCTAATGTTAACTTTAAATGTATTCCAACTTTTATAGTAATTATTAATTTTTTTTAGTGAAATTAATTCAAATTTTATTTAATTTCGTTTACCAAGATTGTTAATTATTCTATAGTGTGAAATCTTTCTGAAAATTGCCAGTGTGTTAATTTTGTTTCGGAGTATATTTGAAATATTTCAGTTTTGAAAATATTCAATGGTTTTCCAGTTTGGAAAAACATATTTTTGTTTTAAGGGTTTCTTTTAAATTTTAGTTTTTGCTTTGTATTTTTATGCTTTACTTTTTTTCGAATTTTACTAACAATATTTTTAAGAAATTTAAAATCTTTCCTTCTTATGTATAACTTTATAGCTACTGAAATTCCGATTATTTTTGGTAATCATTTTCCATAAAGTTTATATATATATATATATTACATCTTTTAAAAGTACTCGTTTCTGATTTACTAACTTGCATTGTCTTTTATTTTTACACATTTCTTTTAACATATTTGCTGTATATAAAATAAAATTAATAATTTAAAATTTTTAAATTAAGATGCTTTAGTATAACTTATAAAAATCTGATGTGGCCAGCACATGACTTTCCCTGCAGACTTTATATCCACGTTCTGTTTATTTTAATTAAATTTATTTCACTTTTAATTCAATTTTCTTTCTCATTCGGTAACCGGACTTAATTTCATAGCTGGCGTAGAGAAAATAAGAAAAACTAAAATATCTCGAGAACGGCTAGTCCTAGTGTAATGGGGTTGGTCTTATTCTTTTCTTCGTTAAAAATTACGTATTAAACAAGCATTTAGTGGATATATTTGAGCATGCGTAGTTCTTTAGTTTTGATTTTGATGATTTTTGCGGGCCATTTTGTAAGAAAAGGCAGGTTATTTTTTTCCGAATCGTACCAAAATCTAATCAGCACCAGGATGACTTACAAGTGACTCATCTACCGAATTTTGTGAAATTCGGTCCAGTAGTTTTTTAGCTGGAGTGGATACAAGCTTTTGCGGGCCATTTCGCACAAAAAGGCAGGTTCTTTTATCCCGAATTGTACCCAAAACTAATCAGCACCTGCCCCGCTCACAAGTGACTTACCTACCGAATTTTGTGAAATTCGGTCCATTAGTTTTTTAGTTACAGTGGATACAAAATCTGCACAGACAGACAGACAGACACACAGACAGACACACACACAGACATCAAGCTAAAAATGGTTTTTTCGTATTCTAGAGGTCTCGAAACGTGTAGATCCGTCGAAAACTCGAGTTGTGATTTTCGGTATGATTCCAATACTTTCCCTATACATTACCATGTATTGCAGGGAAAGTAAAAATAGTATTGCTTTAACTGACATATAATTCAATTCTTGATTTGTGAAAGAATTCGCTTTATAAAAAGAAAAGCACGAGTTTTAAGTTTAATTTTGTATATTTTGATAAACTGCAATAGAAAAAGAAAAATGGAAGGAATGTTTAATGCATAGATTACTTCACCTACAATATATATAAAGAGGAATGCAAGAATATAAGAATGGAAAGTACTGTGATAATGCAGAGAATCCGAATCAGATTTGTGTCGATTCACATATGTTAAGCATTCCTTAACATGAATGATATCATTGTAGTCATAATTCTAAAACGAACTGCAATTCCCATGAAACTACGTCGCAATCATTTTCACCATAATAGGCCAGACTAGAGTATACATTTTCTTATTTTTTTTGGAATTTATTTAATTTGATGAAAAATTATTATTTATATATAAAGGATTACAATCACTTAATTGATTTATGTTTTATTTACGATGTACTTTCAATACACTTGTTCATGAAGTGTCATATTTTGTTTCTAATATATATATATATTATATATATATATATATATATAATATTAAAACACCGTGAAATACTACATTACAAAATCATCAGAAATCACACTTAAAAGGCGCAAAGCTGCACTAAAAAGAGTAGTAATTCAAATAGTAGTAATGGAGTTTCAGTAATTTACTGAAACTCCATATAATGTCAACAAAAGTCTTAATTTTCTGGATATAACGATATACAAGTAACCAGGAGGTTCTACTGGTTTCTGTTTGTACGATAAACGCAACGACTTCCACTTCAAAATCAATTATATCATAAACTGGAACTCGTGTATGCACAAAAATATTTTTAGAAATATTATACTGGGACAATTAATACGTAGTCAAAGAATAAACAGTAAAATGGAAGATCGATATTTAAGCGATTATCGTTTCCTACAAAACACCATCTCACAGGGTTTTCCCAGGAATTTTTTAAGTGACATTATCTACAAATTTTATAAAATAACTGTAACCGATAGTTACCGTTTATATTTAAATAAAACTGATGGCAATATACATACTGGATTGTCACAGGTAAAGCGTGTGATAGCTGATATGGGACCTCTTGAATAGGGTATAATGTATAATACGTTATGGAAAATTTGCATCGTCTTGTATGACACAATATTGGATGTACACCTGCATGTAATATGCTATTGTTTGTCATTCAGGTATATGGTTTTAGAAATAGACTTTGTTATTATTGTTATATTAAGTGTCAATATTTAAAGTCTTCTTTAAGTAGAAGCTATGTAATTTTGATAATTTATACTTGTGAACATGTTTCAAACATTATTCAAACACTTTTTAAACATATTTCAAACATTTACTGTAGATGAATTTCGATAGGGCTGGATCTCGACAATTATATCTTATATTTGTTTGTGTATGATGTATATTTACATCTTACAATTTGATACATTCGTATTCCTTTTTGCAATATACCGGCTCTCCGGGAGTGTTGTCGCGACGCAAAGCATGCTTAACCGGGGTGAGGGGGTCACAACTCCCCCCGGCTATCTTTTGGTATATTGTTTCCATCCATACCTCTTTTCTTTTTGAAAAATATATATATATATATATATATATATAAAGGCGCTGATTGTACTTATATTTTTCAAATGAGTGAAGCGTATTCAATTGAAAAATTATTAATTATTTTCAGTTTGATCAAGTTGTAAAAACTCTAAAATGTGCTTTTCTCCAATATCGCAGTTTGCTAATTTATAGTGAAAGTCTTGTGTTGGATACATCATATATTTTGTGATATGATCAGTGGCATATTTTTTTTGCATGTTTTTGTCTCGCACTAATGAATTTTGTAATGTCAGTTCTGTTCTTTAAACTACTATCCTTTTCTCTTTTCAGTTCACATCATTATTCTGTGTGTGATGCATCAAACGAATTCGTCCAAGGCAGTCTCCTCCAAAATTTTAATCCTGACTCTAGGAAACGACTGTTCCTGATAATATTCGTCCTTGAGTTCTTCGCCATAGTATTACCCGCTTGCGTGAAACTAAGAAAAGCTTACGTTGAACAGAAAAGGTACGATTACATGAGATGCGTTAAACTTGTCTTTGATTCTATCCCTGAGCCATATATTACAGTCCAGGAGATACAGATCTGCTTGAAAAAGCTTCTCCGGGGAAGGATACGAGAAGAATATATACACCCAGTGTGCAGAGAGTATGGATATATATTTCCAGGCAGTTTGAAAGACAAAGCTCCAAGATCCTTACAGCATCTTTGCAGGTGCAAAGTGAGACAAGCTTTTCGGGAAACAGGAAACCTTCCCCGTGGCATCGATTCCCTCGCCTTGTCGGAAAACTTGAAAATTTTCCTTAAACTAAATATTCAGTGAATAATTTTGTTAAATAAGTTATTGTTCATCCAAGGACAATCAACATCCTTAGAACTGTATATTTGATATGATGATGTGGTGTAGTTATTATGCATTCACATATGTGTCTTGTAAGTCTTTTTCTTTGTTAAGTAAAGTGTTTCATAAATTTGAATGAATTTTTACTTTTCATTACTCTAATATTTTGATTGTGTAACATACTCTACTTGCATTTTTACACAGTCTTATTTAGGTTGATTTCTTTATTTGTTTGGGCAGAAGAGTGAAGCCAATTTTTGACCCACTTCTACAGAGTTGATTTTTTTGAAATTTTACATACAGTCATACTTGAGAAAAGTACTTCGGTGAGAAGAACCTTTCTTATAGCAATTTTTGTCTTTGCAATGTTTTGCCAAAAACAAAATATTTTTGGAAACAAAATATAATTGATTTTCGCTTCTATGTTCACTATTTTTTCACTTTAAAATTTTTAATTATCAATTACCCTCAATCTAAACTAAAAAATCTGATGTGGGCAACACATGACTTTCCTTATATAATGTAATGAATTTACTACTTTTACAGTAAAAAAATAGGATTTTCTTGTAGTAGATACTAATATTCTTTCCAAGATATTGAATTTTCGACAATTAGTCGTCATTTTCATTGATTTAGCGTCATTTTTATCCATTAAGATTTTCGTTAATTAAGGCGAGATTTTCGTTAATTTGCAAAACATTTCAAAAAAGTCGCCAAGTTGGCGACATTCCTCCAAATTCGTCGCCAAAATCTCGCCAAGCGTTATGCACTAAGAAATAAGTTTTTCTTAAAGCAGATAAATGACTATTGGCGTTCAAATACAAAAGTATTATTCAAAGTATCTTTTTTCAAGAATGGAACGAGCTAGATCCACGAGAAGGATGTCACTCAATTTATCGCATGGTATTACATATGAAAAGTAAACATGTTTTTCAATAGGAAATATTTTTCTTTTTATTTTACATGACTTTTTGATAATTTTTTTAAAAAATGTACAATATCTCGAGAACGGTTCACGTTAGCGTTCTAAAATTTATGTCAATCGTTTTCTAATGAAAAATTACATAAGAAATGTCTATTTGCGTAACTTTATTAGTGGTTTTAATTTTTTGAAGATTTTTTCAAAATTTCATTCGAAAATTTAGGGGGGTTCTGAACATTCGATTGCGTATAAAACGATAGGCTTCTAGTGTTTACGGATTGTGATTTTTGTACCAAATTTGGTTCGAATCGGCCATTCGTTCGTCAGTTATCGTCTCCACAGTCTCACTGACACACACACACACATACACACATACTTTCACACACACACACACACACAGACATCACTTCAAAAATGTTTGATTCGTGATCAGGGATGCTTGAAACGTGCTCTCCCGTCGAAAACTCGAATTCGAATTTTCGACCCCGTCACAATACTTTCCTTATACATTATGTATATAAGGAAAGTAAAAAACAGTTTATTTTCGGGCACTCCAGTAACCTCCTATGACTGTAATTGTTTTTAAAATATTTGAATTTCTTTTTATCGCAAAATTTTTATTTTAAGGATATTTTTTTTACAATGGGAATTAAGAAAAGGAAGTGGATTTTTATGAAGTGGAATTTCATTATTTTTATACATAGAAGAAAAGTCTTAATTTATATTCATTTAAATGCTACGATAACGAAAGGCGGGGAATAATAAATTTGATTTTCAAGTTATAAATACTAATATTACAATTTAACAACTTTCACTGAAATTGCTGGCTAAATAAATCGAAATTTGGCTAAAAGTGCACGTAACAGAAGCGATGTTTCTTCTTGGGTTATATTACATGAATGATGAGTATCAGAATGTGAAGTTTTCAAATTGCTTACCTGCGTAAAGGAATAAAATTAGGACTTTTAAAATATTGCTCTCGAAAAATTTGGATCTTGGCATTATACACCCTAAATACTTATGAGCCCACGACAGTATTTTCTGAATTGGAATATTATTATTACTTTCCTTATATACATAATGTATAAGGAAAGTATTGTGACGGGGTCGAAAATTCGAATTCGAGTTTTCGACGGGAGAGCACGTTTCAAGCATCCCTGATCACGAATCAAACATTTTTGAAGTGATGTCTGTGTGTGTGTGTGTGTGAAAGTATGTGTGTGTGTGTTTGTGTGTGTGTGTGTGTGTGTCAGTGGGCCTTTGGAGACGATAACTATCGAACGAATGGACCGATTCGAACCAAATTTGGTACAAAAATCACAATCTGTAAACACTGGAAGCCTATTGTTTTTATACGCAATCGAATGTTCAGAACCCCCCTAAATTTTCGAATGAAATTTTGAAAAAATCGTCAAAAAATCAAAACCAATAATAAAGTTACGTAAATAGACATTCTTTATGTAATTTTTCATTAGAAAACGATTGACATAAATTTTAGAACGCTAACATGAACCGTTCTCGAGATATTGCACATTTTTCAAAAAAATTATCAAAAAGTCAAATAAAATAGAAAAAAAATATTTCCTATTGAGAAACATGTTCACTTTTCATATATAATATCATGCGATAAATTGGGTGACATCATTCTCGTGGATCTAGCTCGTTCCATTCATGAAAAAAGATACTTTGAGTAATACTTTTGCATTTGAACGCCAATTTATCTGCTGTAAAAATAACTTATTTCTTCGTTCATAACGCTTGGCGAGATTTTGGCGACGAAATTGGCGGAATGTCGCCAACTTGGCGACTTTTTGAAATGTTGCCAAATTAACGAAAATCTCGCCAAATGGATAAAAATGACAATAATCAATGAAAATGACGACTAATTGTCGAAAAGTCAATATCTTGGAAAGGATATTAGTATCTACTAGAAGAAAAACCTATTTATTTTACTGTAAAAGTAATAAATTCATTTCATTATATAAGGAAAGTCATGTGTTGCCCACATCAGATTTTTTTTAGATATAGTAGAAGAAGGTTCTCTTAATATATATTCATTATTTAGATGCTAAAATAACGAAAGGCGGGGAATTATAAATTTGATTTCTAAGTTATAAATACTAATATAACAATTTAACAAAGTTCACTGAAACTGCTGGCTAAATAAATCGAAAATATAAGTAATTCGTTAGTAGCAACCTGAGACAAATATTTAAGGACAGATTTTGGAGGATGGGAAGATGTGACCCTCCTTCGTCTGGAAAAAGGAGACAAAGCAGTCAATACACCAAGGCGGGAAAATGTATTAACAGAAGACGTGATTAAAAAAAAAATCTCTGTCACAAATCTGAGAGTAATAAAATATAATTCCAAAAATCAAGGACATATGGAAAGGAGTGAAACAAACAGCAGAAGATTGTGAATCAGAAAAATGTTACAATGCTTAATTTAACAGCACTTAATAAAATATGAAGAAAATAATCGGTTTTGGAAATAAAATTGTCTGACTAATAGAAAAAACACGCAGAAGAGTTTAAAATAAAATATTTTTTTTTATTCGAGTTGAAACCCGCATAAGTCCTGCCAATCCCGAAAAAATACGTCTAACGAAAATCGCTGCCAATTGCAAAATTTTGCGAATTATTTTAAAGTCATATGTAGTACTATAAAATATGAGGAATTTTCCACGAATAACATGACATTCACCTAAATTTAAACACTATCAAGGTAAAGAAACACACTAGTAATAATGTAGTTTGTGAAGTAGACTTAATCACAGCAACAATATGACGAAGCATCTGTTTGCGTATTTGTGAGTTTTAGAAAGAATACATCTGATTTCCCTTTAAAAATCACGGTACACGAGAATCTCAGTTAAACAAAAGCCATTAATAATTTTCTAGCGGATTTTTAGCATATTGTGGTTAAGATATTTTTAAGTTTTCAAAGTATACTATTTGTAAATAATTAATTTACAAAATTGTTTAAGGACGTTGTTGACTACAGACTGTGTTCTCACCCATTTTCAGTGCACTCCTTTGAATTGCTTTATTTCGTTAGTTCTAGCTGTTTATATTTACAAATCTGATATATTTTTTGTATCACTTTCTAATAATATTCTAATATATTTCTACTTCATACATAGGTACCTGTAAACCTTTTTCCCGGGGGGGGGGGGCGGGAGGGCAAACTCAAACACATAATGAACAACATTGACTGCTTCATGCTCGCCTTTGTTATATTGAATGTCCAAGGGGGAGTGCGATCCCCTTTCTACCTCCCCTATGGGTGACCATGACTTCATATTTAATAAAATGATTGTAAAAATGTTATATCTTGTATGCATTCATCTTACATAGGTAACATTTTAAAATCTTGTGCATTTCATCCACTCTTTGCATTTTTATGTAAAATTATTTTATTTTATTCACCAATAAATAAAACTTATGAATATGCGAATTCCAATAAAAATTTCATTTGTAATACCAAATTTTCAGCCTCCCTAGTTAAAATTTCACGTTTTGCTACTACACAGCATGTATATGTTTGTACATGTTTATTTTTACTGTTGCATGTATTCATCTTACATAGGTAACATTTTAAAATCTCGTGCATTTCATCCACTTATTGCAATTTTATGTAAATTTATTTTATTTTATTCACCAATAAATAAAACTTATGACAATGCGAATTCCGATATAAATTTCACTTGCAATATCAAATTTTCAGCCTCCCTAGTCAAAAATCTCACGCTACGCTCCTTACAGCAAGTATATGTTTGTACGTTTATTTTTAGCCAAGCCATGACGTTTCGTTAAGGACTTCCATGGGACCGAAGGTCCCTTACGTCCACATCGAAAGTATTATTGTCCACTGTGTGTAGAAATGTTCATAGCAATAAGATAGCAATATAGCATTGGCACTTATCGAAGCTCGGGTGCTGTGGAGAGGTCGGAGACGGCTGGTGGAATGCCGTCTTCATCTTGGGATGGCAGTAGTACAGGCTGTGGCGGCAAAGGACGAGGAGGGTGGGGCCAAGGTTTATTGGGCCAATAGAATTTTAGAATGGTTTTAAGCTGTTCTGAATTAAGAAGGGTCAGAAGTTTGAACTCAGTAAAGAAGTATTAAATTAAAAAAAAAACATTTAAATAAAGAAATCATTAAAACTTTTAATTTATCAGTTAACAGTGCTTAAATTAATTTAAATAACAGTTAATTTTAGTAGATAGCAAATAAAGTCACTTTGTCAAATTTCCGACCGTGAAAAAGAAAGGCTCTTTTCAGGGTCACAAGTCACAAATTTTTAGCAATTTTAAAGCCAGTCAATGCAAAGTGCAGAAACTAAGTATACTACCCACAAGAAGAGACTGTGCTGGTATTAAATACATGATCAAAGTGATCGGTACAAAAAACAGTTTCAAAGGGAAAACGTGGCATAGCCAGGTATGAAAACTGAGGTGGGGGGGGGGGGGTTATCCTGCAAAAGCATGACAGTTTCTGAAGATAAGCCAGACCATATCAACTTGCGTAGTCGCCTTACGCAGATCAGGGAGTGCATTTTCAAATACAAGGAGAAGCAGTTCCTTGTCTTGAGAGTTTCTCATTTCCAAGACTGTATTAAAAAAGTCAGCGTAGTTGATAGCACTAGTGCAAACAACTTGAATTTTAGAATTTAGGGTGGCAACGGCTGGGGCCGACTGTGCCTCAACAATTTGTCCGATAATTTTTATGGAAGGGTCAGCTTGTTCCTGGTGTCCAAGAACAGTGCTAGTAGGTGCAGATCCTGGGATCCAGAAAAGAGGCTTGCAAAATTCACGTTGGGTTTAATACCAGATGGTCGGAAAAAACGACCGGGGTTCAAAGGATTTAATCCTGGGGGGAGGGGGGGTCCTAGTAACAGTTTTAGAGTAACGTTGGGGGGTTGCCCTACGACTCTTAGTCACTGACGAGTTGCCGGATATTTCGGACAACCGCGCCAATTAGCAGCATGAATGCCGCTGCAGTTTCAGCATAATTTAAAATCAGCAGTGCAGTCTTTGGCGGCGTGGGGCCCTGCACACTTTACTTAACGCAATGGCAGACCACATGCCAGGCTGCTATGGTAAAAACCGTTGCAGGAATGACATTGGCTGACAAACCCTTTGTATCCAGTGTACGGCTCCAGTTTTAGTTCAGTGCCTAAGAGCCTATTAATTTTATAAAGTTCATCTGGGTTAGTCCCGGGCTCTAGCTGGAGGTAGTAGAGAGGTTGGAGTAGTTTGCTCCATCTCTTAGTGAGTCTGAAAATGTTAAGGATTTTAAAATTAATGGCTTCCATGGCTATTTCAATGAGGTCAATGCCAGTCACTACTGGAAGTTCTCTGATCACAGTTTTGACTGGAAGGTCTTCTCTAAGATGGTAGGTTTTAAACTGCACTCCAGATTTTCTCATGTAGTGCAGACAGTTACGATACTCTTCCCCGTTCCTGACGAGGATCTTAAAAAATTGTCGGTCAAGAAACGGTACAATTTTTGGTGCATACTTTTTCAAGTTAAATGTCATGGAGGGCCAGTCAGGCTGTGAAGCACTGATATACAGCGGCGGTATGCTCGGGATTTTCGGCGCAGGGGCCGAAGGGTCGTCCTGCTTACACCGCCTGTCCTTGCCACCATCCTCGTGATCTCAAGCTTCGCTTCGTCCATCCTTCGTCTCAAGTCAGGGAGATTCGCCGAATTCTCGTCAGAATTTTCTCGTCTCCACAGGTTTTAAAATCTCTAGTAAAATTCCGTTTACGGCTACGAGTTTATGGTAATATAATGATCTGCAAAGGAAGAGAACCCAGCGTCTGGTATTCATAACGAATACGAAGCAAACTTAAACTTTCACAGTTCTTTGTATTCGCTTCTATAATGTATATTAAAAAAATGCGGTGAATCATTGTTTATTATTTATGCTAATCTTTCAAATTCAGTTCAGAAGAAGCTCACTCTCTGTAAAAGAAAAGAAACAAGCGTTTGGTGTTCATGACGAAGTATAAAATAATAAACAAACTTCGAAACTTTCACAGTTCTTTGTAATAATGTCTAAAATTTATAGTAGAAATAAAATAAAATAAAAATATGCAAAATCAAAAAGGGTTCCATATGTTTTAAAAAATTCTTTACTACTCTAACAATTTTCCAATTAGTTTTCAATACATTCAGACGACTGTTCCACAGGTTTTAAAATCTCTAATAAAAATCCGTTTACGGCTGCGAGTTTATGGTAATATAATGATCTGTAAAGGAAGAGAACCAAACGTCTGGTATTCATAACGAATACAAAACAAACTTAAACTTTCACAGTTCTTTGTATTCGCTTCTATAATGTATATTAAAAAAATAAAATAAACGTGTTCGAAATCAAAAAGGGTTCCATATATCTTAAAAATAAAATCTTTACTACATTTTCATATTTTACCAGTTCTCAATATTTTCAAACGACTGCCCCGCAGTCTTTAAAACCTCTTGTAAAAAGCCATTTACGACTATGGGTTTATTAGTGATGTACTGATCTGTAAAAGGAGATAACCAAGCCTTTGGTGTTCATAACGAGCTATAAAATACAAAACAAACTTCAAAATTTACACATTTTTTTAATGCACGCCAACCTAGAATGTATAGAAAACGTAAAATAAGATAAAAGTGTACGAAATCTGAAGGGTTCCACATGTCTTTTAAAAAAAAGTCTTTACTACTCTTTTACATTTTGCCAGTTCTCAATACTTCCAGATGACTGTTTACTATTCTTTAAAATTTCTAGTACAAAGCCGTTTACGGCTATGGGTTTACTGCTGTTTTACTGATCTGTAAAAAAAGAGAGCCAAGCATATGGTGTTCATAATGAACTATAAAATTATTTTTTGCATTCACGTCTAGAATGTATAGAAAAAGTAAAATGAAAAAATAAAAAAAACTTGAATGAAATCAGAAAGGGAAAATATGTCTTTAAAAATAGTTCCATAGTCTTTAAAATCTCTTTTAAAAACAAAATGGCAAAAAAGTGGTGTGAATTGTGACTCTCTATTCTTAAGAATTTCACAAACATATCCATTCTCCGCCGAAGTTTCTTCGTCAGAGAGAACTGTTTCTCCGTTTTGTCGGAGTGACTCAATGAACTGATAAATGGATGAAATGGCGAAATGTTTTCTTCGCTGATCAAATCCCCATGTTTCCTCACACTGGTCTATGGGAAAACTATCATTGGTGTTACCGCAGATACTTCAGCGAATTGCGCGGTTGTTTAATCTTTCCTTTCCTTAAATAGATGCTCCGAAAACGTGAAAAACACATAGAATTGTGTGTTGCTTGATATGTTGGATGCTTCTCACTTTTCTGTTCGCACGATATTTAGATAGGAAAGGCCTAAAAGACTTTGTTTTCGAATGAGTTTCAAAAGAAAGTTTTGTTTCGTTGTGGAATTTAATAGCTGCTGCACCAATTAGGTTATCAATATACTTTGAGATTTGGAAATAATTCTTAAAGATTTAGGGTTTATCGTGATATTTTGGGTAATTTTAAATAGAAAATATTACGTGTTAAGAGGAAGTGTTGTGAGGAACAAAATACGTTTGTTGGATTTTGATGAAATTTTACGGTTTGAGCATAACTGACTATATGAATAAACATTTTATCATCTCTACAATGCATTGCAATGTATTGAAAATTTTTTGGAATTTATGATCGCCAAATTTTGTTTCTGAAAATCGGGGAGGGTGGGGTCGCAACAGAAAAAATTAAAATTTTTAATTTAACAGATTCAATTTCACCGAATTCTAGTTTACGTAGAATTTTTTTTAAACAATATCTTAAACTTTAATATTAAAATATAAAATTATATAAAAAATAGTTAATATAAATTATAAAATTTTAAATTTTGGGGTATTTATACGAGTTACAGCGAATTTATAATGTACTTCTATATGTGGAAGACGTGTTATTAGTAACGTTTATTGGACAAGCATGCTTTATACTTCGATAAACATTGATGGCTGCTATGAAACTTCATGGCAACTGTCAGACTCAGTTTCAAGCCTTGATTAGCATACTTCAATCATTTTACAGTAATCAAAAATACTTCCGTAACCATTCTCAAAATGATAAAGGAATGAAACTTTTACTTTCCCTGCAATACATGGTAATCTATAGGGAAAGCATTGGAATCATGTAGAAAATCACAAGTCGAGTTTTCGACAGATCTATACGTTTTGAAACCTCTAGAATACGAAAACACTATTTTTAGCATGACGTCTGTGTGTCAGTCCGTGCTATGTATATATCCACTCTAACGCAAAATCTAATTGACCAAATTTCATAAAATTTTATAGGTAAGTCACGTGTGGATGACTTTTCCTGCAGACTGAAATTCATTTTCTCTTTATTTCATTAATTATTCATCATATTGAGTTTACATGCACTAAATAACACGCATAATTAATTAATATTAGACTTAATTTATACTTTTTATTCAGCTTTTATTTTCATTTGGTAAAAGGATTTCTTCTTAAATTTGGCGTAGCAGAAATGCGAAAAAACAAAAATATCTCGAGAACGGATACTCCTAAATTAATAGGGATGGTCCTATACTTTTCATCTTCGAAAATTATCTATAAAACAACCATTCAATTCATACTTTCGAGCTTACGTAATCTTTCATGTTAGATTTTGAAGATTTTTCGAGACCATTTCGCAAAAAAAGTAGATTTTTTCCAATGAAACTTACCGAAATCTAATCTGCATCAGGGTCCCACAAATGACTCATCTAGCAAATTGTGTGAAATTTGGTTGATTAGGTTTTCAGTTAGATTGGATACATACTACTTTTGCCATCCATTTCACAAAATCTGGCAGGTTCTTTTATTGTGAATTGTACCAAAATCTAATCAGCACTAGGGTAATTTACAAGGGATTTACATAAATTTTTTTATAAAATTTGGTTAATTAAATTTTGAGTTAGAGTGGATACACACACACACACACACAGGCGATATGGTAAGAATAGTTTCATTTTTTCTGCAATACATCTTAATGTATAAGAAAAGTATTGGAATCGTGTCGAATATCGCACCTCGAGTTTTCGACGGATCTACACGTTTCGGGACCTCCAGAACACGAAAAAACAATATTTAGCCTGGCATCTGTCTGTGTGTGTGTCTCTGGCTGTGCAACTTATATATCCACTTTAACTGAAACACTAATTGAACGAATTTCATAAAATTTGGTAGGCAAATACTTTGTGGGTGACTGTGGTGCTGTTTAGATTTTGGTACGATTCGAAAAAAAAAAAAAACCCCTACATATTTTGCGAAACGGCTTCAAAAATCGTCACAATCTGAAATAAACGACTATGCTTGTTTTACATGCAATTTTTAATTTTGAAAAGAATAAGACAAACCCCATTTCTCTTGGACTAGTCGTTCTCGAGATATTTATTTTTTTTATTCACTTTATTGCTACGCCAGTTTGGAGAATAAATCATGTTACCAAATAAAAACGAAAGCTGAATTAAAAGTGCAAATTTAATGTAATTGCAATTAATTATGTGTATTATTTAATGCATTGAAATTCAATTTAACGAATTATTAATGAAATAATGAGAATTTGAAATTGAGTCTGTAGGGAAAATCATTTGCTGCTCACATCCTATTTTTTTTTGTATTCTAGATGTCAAAAAACTAGATCCGTCCAAACTCATGCTGTGATTTTCTACACGATTCCAATACTTTTCCTATATATTTCCATGTATTGTAAGGAAACTAATAATGTCCATTAGTTGGAATTGCTCGCTATTCAGAAGTGCCCGTTAAAAAAGTTTTACTGAAAACATTTTAAAATGAACATTGCACTACAGTGGCTACTACATCCAATTTTAATACTAGAACAGCCGAGTCTCTGAAAAAGGTTATGACTTATCAAACTACCCCCGACTGGATTAAGAACGGAAACTGAGCTAATGGCTCACGTTTGTGTAGAACCGTTATCTTCGAGAGACAGTAGTCTGAGTGGGGTTGACAATGGTCAAGCACAATGGTCTCTAGCACAATGGTCAAGGACAATGGTCTCTAGGACAGTGGTCAAAGAATGTATATCTTTAGAAGAGATCATGGGCGCCCATAGAACTTTTTGAAAAGGGGTGGGGGGAAATCACTGACGTCACAGGGGAAGACTGGATAAGACGTAAAACATCGTTTATCTTAATGCCCACATTTATGATTACTTTGACACCTTCGTCTGTGTGTGGGGCGGGGAGCTTTTGCTATCCCCCATGGACGCACGACAAGTACAACTCTGAAATTTATTACTCCAGAATGACCCACGTTAGAATTCGTACAAATTAAAACCAAAAAGAAAAATAATAAATTTTTGAATCACCGTACGTGTGTGATCCGTGCGTGATTTACTAATTCTGATCAATTTTAAGTATGAAACATTGTCTAGTAGTATTTTACGTACTTTCATATCAATATTGATATAGCGGTATGAAGAAATTGAAGAGTGCGATCTGTGTGATAGTCTGATATGAGGGCGTAAAATATGTTCCCATTGGCCTTGAATTTCGAGTTTGAATTACTAGATTGAATTACTAAATTGAAATCGAGTTTGAATTACTAGAATTTCGAGTTTGAATTACTGCAGTGATTCTCAAAATTTTTTTAACCAGCTGCAGATTATTTCTTTTTACTTGTGAGACATTATGACATACCCATGCAGTAAGTTGCATCACTGAGATAGACATGTGTCACCCCTACCAACGTTGATTAGGCGAATTGTAGTCCGAGAGGTCTTGAACATTCTTCAAACTTAGCGAACTTGGAAAAATGATTTAATTATTGAACCAATAATTTTAATCATTCTTGCTTGTAATACTTGAAATTTCCTTGTTCCTATTGTATTAATAAATAACTTAAAAGTGTTTAATATATATTTTATTCTTTTTTCCCATTTTAATGGAAATATTTTTCTTGTTTTTCTCGTGACCACAAAACTTTGGTCACCAATGTTGGTTGCTATTTTGCGAACGTGATTTCAGGTTTTGAGACATCGATTGTCGATGGGTTCTATCTATGCTTGTTATAAGAATATTTGAAGTGTGAAAGGTAGTAGCGTAGCGGAAACGCATGGTATATCCTGCTTAAAATATTCTATTTGTTGATAACGTCACTGAAATACCCGTCAATGCCACTTTGGTTGTATGTGTTACCTTGGTCATAATAAGGAGTTCGATTTTAGTAACAATCGGAGAAATATAACTTTCACATGCTTTCGGAATATAACTCCCCCCCCCCCACACACACACAAACAAGAATAAGTTTTAAGAGATGAAAATGCTCGTATGCATGAATTAAATGATTGCTTTATATGTATTTTTTTATACGGATACAGCCATTCCATTTTAAGCTATGTAGAACGTTATCAAAATATTGCTGTTTTGTTGTATTGTACTGTTTTGTTCGATAAAAGAATACATCTCAATTAATGAAAGTTACAGAGAGGGAAAAATGTATCTGTCATGCATGCCTGCGTCAAACTTTTTACTTTGCTCAATAAAGTCAAATAAGAATATAATTTTTTTCCAGTTTCGATCACGTTTTTGGAATATGCGATTTGGAATGAAATTGCTTTTGGAAATTTTTGCTGCATTGAAAGAGAAATTAATTTCGAAATATAATTTTAGTCGTTGATTCCGTTTTGTATAGATTTCTCAGTCCGTTACCTTTTCTAATATAAAATGTTCCCAAAAAAGACTTTAATCAGCTGGATACCAAGCGTCCCTTCATCCAGTGAAAAAGTAAAAGGGTGGTGACAAAATGTAAACCGTCCTATCCGTTGATTTGATTACACTTTGGAAGGAATATTTAGCTATTCAGTTTGATTTCTTTTAGCAGAGAGTTTTGTAACGTAGTAGTTTTGCTTTCAATAGATAAATTTTCAGAATATATTTCACCTTTTTACCTTTCATGGATTCCATAATGAACGTCAGTCAGAGAAAGATTAGACTGAAAAAGTTGTAATTAAACAAATAAAAATCTGATGTGGGCAGTAGATGACATTCCCTACAGACATACATTAATTTTCCCTTTTTTTCCATCACAGTTCATTAAATGAAGTTTAATTGCACAAAATGGCATAGATAGTTAATTGAAATCACACTGAATTCGCCGCGGTTTTAATTCAATTTTCGTTTTTATTTGGCGGCTGGACGTGTTTTCAATGGCGGTTTCGCAAAAATGAGAAAAACTAAAATAGATTGAAAACGGTTTATACTAGAGCAATGGGATGGGTCGTATTCTTTTATCGTCAAAAATTAAGTATCTAACAAGTATTTAATTGATACAGTTAAGCGTACGTGGTCTTTTATTTTAGATTTTTATGATTTTTGCGGGCTATATAAAATCAATAAAAAAACTTAAGTAATTAAACGAAGGAATGTTAATGACCAAGTGGTTCAAACTTGTGAAAAGAAAACTGGAAGTTTATCAATAGTTCAAACTTAATATTTTATGTAAACGAAACTGTCATTTTTGCTCAATACTGTACCGTAATAACTTTATAAGGCTTATCTGCAATGCCTGTTTTATTTAATAAAAAAAATGTAAATTTTGACATAATATTAGCAATTCATAATTTCATTTCTTCTTTTACGGAATTATTAATATATATATATATTCTGAGTGGTATTATATGTCTAATGTTATATATTAAACGTATCTTTTATAGTTATATATATATATATATATATATATGAATATATATATATATGTCCATATATATGAATATATATATATATATATATATATATATATATATATATATATATATAACAGCATTCATTAATTTCTTATTGTATATTACTTCTCATTTTTGTTTATCAAGTTTATAACATATTGCATTGAAATTACAAACTTCTGACTCTGGGCAACGTTTGAATGACGTACCAGTCACATTATTACATAATTAAATTCGTCTTATTACTTATAGTTGATACCTCGTTTATTTAATACTTAATTGAAAATTAAAAACTATCTTTACAAGCTTAAAATAAAATATCTGATTATCTGCCCATAAATATAAAGATTTCATGGTCTCCTTAATTTGATAAGATTTTCCAATGGACTCCTTGGATTATCTTTCAAGATAAAATTAATTTTTTTATTTATTGCAATTTTGTAAATTTTTCTTTTGCTTCAGATGCATTTTATGACTGTTAAAAATGTCTTTTTTTATTAATAAATTTATATAATTATTATATTATTTATTTTTACACTGTTGTTGCATATTATACAGTACCCTATTTAAGTTTATTTTAGTAGTGATAAATTTGGTTAAAATATCTATTTGGTTAATTATATTATTTTGTATATCTTCGCTTGCTTTATCTTATTTTGCTTAATCTAAATTTGGATTGCATATACAACAGTTATCAATTTTGTCATAACTTTAAACACATAAACATAAATAGCATCCTTCCAAAAGGCAAGTAAATTGCACAAGATACAGAACATTCACCAGTTAACCAATAAAACATCAAAAATCCAAACGGCAATGAAAATGCCAAAATTAAAAGAAACATTTTATTCTACAATCAAAAGGCTCCAGAACTTTAGAGGCAAAACTGTCTATGCTTTGAAACGTCTATTTATTCAATGATCTGGATTAAGAACGACCTCGATCCGGGCCGTCTATGAGATTGACTTTTAGCTTGCAGCAATTGTTCTTCGAATAGTTCTTTCTCCTCGTGTTTTTGTACTACTCTCAGATAGTCTTTTATCAATTTAGGAAGCGGAAGGGAATTTATACCATGAGGAAGAATCTTGTTTTCTCGCAGCGACTGTCTCACAACACAGCGGCTAAGATGCTGGAGGGACCTCGGAGCCATGGGTGCTCTGCTTTCCGGAAAAATTTGCTCAAAGTTTTTGGAAACTTCATTCACCACCGCATTCGGTAGCAGACCCGGGAGCAGCTTTTTGAGGCAGTTTCGAACTTCACCACTGGAAATAATGGGGACGGGGATGGATTCAAAGATCAGCCTCAGGCAACGGACGCAATTTTGTAATTTCATGGGTTGATACTTCATATGACGCATGTTGATTAGAACCTCCAATCCTCTCATCACCAAAAAGAGTCTCCTCCTGGATGATAAATCAAACTTCTTGAGGCTTTCTTCCAAGTAGGCCTCATTCACAGCGTTTATTGCTTGATGCCTCCTGTTGGAATGTAAATAATTTCTGATGAGTAAAATTTATGAAATGCATTAATTGTTACAATTGGGTATAAATGTTCTCTGGTTTAAAATGTAAAAGAATAAATATAAATAAAGTTAGATATATTTTATTGCAGTGTGCTATAGCTTGAATTATGGTGGTATACTTTTTTGGTATATGTTAAAATTACCTATTAAATCTAGGGTAAATTGGATTACATAGATAATATAATGATGGATGACATGAAAATCAATCTTAGGTATCCCTTGTTGCCGTATTGTGATTGGAGTCTGCCACATGTTGTCCCATTAATACTCTAGTACTGATATTTCTTCTTGTCGCGGCAGATCGCTTAACAAACAAATAATTCCATTCTGAATCAACAATAAACAACATTTATGAAAGCATTCTTGGCGGTCCATCGTATGTTTTAACCAGTGGGAAGGCATCGTTACCTGTGACATTTTTTGACTTTGCAACAACATTGCACCAACGCATCATTAAACATTACAACATCAATACTGCTACATGAAAGAAACACATTGCTTCACTCGTAAAAATGTAGAAGATTAAATTATAGGAATATTTATTTTTATAATTCACTTTTACATTAATATCTATTAATTTTTTTTTTTGTAACAGGTTGCTAATTTAGCGACATATCACGTATGAATTTGCTCTCTCAGATAGTGATCCATTAATAAAAATTGGTCACCCTTAAAATTGCGGGGCTCTTATAATTGCGTTGCGGTATAAAACTATATGAACTTACTGCATAAGTTATAGCATCAAATTAATTTCTTAGAAATGTAAAGAGATTAAATTATAGAAAAATATCTCCTGATTATGATATTTTAGTAAACCCGCATTGCTTTTATTCTTCAGCAACAGAGAAGAAGATTTTGCGGGAATTTTTTATGAATTTTTCTTTTAGCTGCCAATTGTCCTCTTACTGTTTCTATGAAGATATGTCGATATTTCTTCTTTTACAGTTTCAGTATGCTTTTCATTCTGAGGTGTGTAATCTTTAATAAACTTTTGAATTAGTAGGATTGTTCTCTGAGCTCAAGCAAAGCGAAAATAAAGTTTCAAATAGACTATACCCACAGAGACAAATTTCTGTAGAAATATTTGTTTATCTGAATAGATTATTTCTTACCTTATTTACTTTAACTTTTTCATTTTTTTTTGCTTTTCATGTTTCCAGCCATCCAATTGGATGCACTAGTTTCCTATTCTTATTAACCTTGTACTTTAATTTCCGCTTTCTAAGATTCACACAGATAATGTTAAAGCAGTCGCACTCATACCTATAATATAGATCGGAGATCATAGGCGGCCTGCGCCCGGTGCTCCATGAATATGCCGAACAACGCATGATATTTGAAATTGAGTCCCTTCCTGGAGTTGTGCCGGCACACATGCATATAGAAAAGATGGGTGAATGAAGTGTATTTTCATTCCGAACTTATGCGATAACTTTTAGGATCAATTCCATGGAAAAATTAATTGAAAATCATCAAATAGTAGTCACTTAAATATTTCTTTCTTTTGATATCTGTCTCGGCAATAATACTATATATATATATATATATAAATTGAAAATTTTTTAATCGAAAACTATGCATAAACTACGGTGAGTACAAAAAAATCCATCTCTAGCATATCTGTTACAAATAACTGACTATAGACCAAGAGTAAGGATAAAAGTAGAAGGTAAATATCATTATAATGGAAAGGAGTTGAGGGGAAGATAAGTATACAAAATTATAATTAAAAAGGTATATATATAAATATATATAAAATAAAAAGTGAACTTGGCAAAAATGGGAAAAGGCAATAATAAAAAGCTCAAGATTAAAGAACAAGATATGGAGAACAACCAATTGAAACTTCACAAAAAACGGCAATTAGTTCAAAATGGCATTCTCGTCAGGACTGCCATACAATTCGAATTAAAGTCGACAGAATAGCCAGCTTCTGACAATAGCGATAGTATTTACCTATGGACACTATTGACACTGTCTACTGACTAGTGTAAGGACAAATAATAAAAACCAAATGAAATTATAAACCAAACATATAAAAAACAGAAATATTTACTCACTGGCACAGCCACCACGTGGGAGTGGCAATGTTCCCAGAGAAATATTCGACAGAGCATTTTACATCTCTTCGTCAAATATATATATATATACATATATATATATATATCAGCAGTTTGTTAGTAGTGAAGGCTTTTTAGATAATAATGCCTTGCTTGCAGTGATACAATTAAAGTCATAATAAAAAGAATCACAGGATTACTTACAATAACGTCTTGAGAACTTTTTCAGTATTTTTCCGCTCATCAAGCTCATCCATCGGCTGGATCATCAGACCACCAAACACTATAATTTTCTGCACTAATGCTATGTTTCCATCCAAGAGACTGTTTCTTACAATGTCTAGAGGGACTATTTTCACATTTTCGGAGCCATATGGCCGTAGAAATATATCAGCAATTAAAGATGGTAGGTTTGATTCAGATAACTCACACATCTTCGACAAAAAATGGCAGTTGGAAGAGTCATTCCTAATTCTGTGATATAAAATATACGAACATAAAATTGTGTCTGCGATACAGTTTATCTCATTGCATATATGTGATTGTAATTTCCGAATTAGTCCTACCAAGGAGAAAAAAACTATTCCTAAACTCTGTTTCGTTAATTGGTGATCTGTTAATCGACATACCATATACCTGGACCTACTCCAGTGTGCAATGCTAGACCTTTCACGGGGTATGTCAAAGCAATTATCAAAATATGATATAAAATCAGCGATTTTGTACATAGTATTAAAGAATGTGTCTAATGAGAGTATCAGTTTTCAAACTATAAAATAGAATACAGTTATCCAAATATCAGGAATCACACTTTCAGGAGAAATGTATATATTATAACAACATGTATAAAGTTTTACTGAACGAAGGCAAAAAATGTTCCGTCACACAAGTTCTTTTCAGTCAAACTAGCAATAATATGAAACGTGAATGATAAGTACAAAATCTACCACTAGTTCATGATATAACAGGTGGGAAATACTTTCTCCAATCAGGATAGTTGGGGGGTGGGATTAAAACTAATCTCCAACTTTGCAACCTATACAGGGACAATTGGGTGTTTCCAAATCAGCCACACGCTTTTGACCTTCAATACTTGATTCTATTGTTAACAGAAGGATCAAGGTCACAGGACAGATATGAAACCCTATAGAACTGCTTTTTTGAGGGACGCAGTTGACATGTTTGATAAGTTTTAAATGTGGTATCACACAATGTTTCTTTCAGGCATACTTCCGGGGGGTGGGATTAAGCCCTGGAGATAATTTTTGTTTACCTAAGTTCTATTTACGTGACAGCATTTAGATATAGTTGATTAAGATAATATCGAAGCAGATTGGTCAAGATAATTTTGGTTTGTTTTACTAAGAACAATAAATATCATATAAAATTTATACTAAACATATATTTTGCAGATAGCTTTGACAAAAAATAAAAATTCAAACTTAAATATCTTTTACATTTACTAACGTTCAGCGAATAAAAATATTCCTTTTTTTTATGGGTACTTCCTAGTATGGAAGATAATAAATACTTGTCCTAATGAAAACATATTAACATCCCACTTTACGAGTCGTGACGAATAGTTGAATTCGAATACCTTATTCTAAACTTGCTGTTTTTTTTACCTAACAGATTGGTACTACGACACTGGCATTATTTGCTTCGTCTCGTGAATCGGAATCGTTCTGCAACATTTAAAAGGTTTATGGATTGGCTGGACTTTCCTTGGAACCCTGTGTATTTTTTATTAAAAGTGGAAAATATTCTGAGATATAACCCCCCCCCTCAGCGGCCGCACACTTTCTGCAGCTTGTGCATATGACTATAAAAAAAATGAAGTTGCTCACATTCTACAGAATATGCAAATATAAAAAATCTGAAAAAAAAGTTACTGAACTGTACTTTCATAATTTTTTATACTATAAAAATGATCAGCATTTAAAAATACTTTTATTTGTAATATGTGTAAATTTAACTAAAAAAACATAGATATATATTTAATTCATGTTATCATAAACTAAATAAAAAATTGACGCATTGTATCACTGCAAATCATTGTACACCAAAAATTACAAGCTACCATACCCAAAAGACTGAAATATTATATAATATTTTCAGCCTAAAAAGTATACTAGTGTGTTGATTGTTAAATTGCTTAGTCCTTAATTTATTCTGGGATGCTGTTAATATAATTTTTCTTATAATAAATATCAAATTTATATAAATGCATTATCAAAGGTGTCGAACTCAATCGTTAAATACAATGTGGTGATTATTTTCCACATTACGTCAGTTAGTAAAAAGCATGTAAAATATATACACATTCAATATCATATTCAACTTACTCTAGAAAAAGCTATCCAAAGATCAATATTAATACATTTTATATAAATGCGGAAAAGCTTTCAAAAAAATAATGCCACTGCTTCTTAGAATTTAGTCGGCAGTGATAATACTGCACCAATTTCTTATGATGAACACGTGCATAGGATGAAATGTGGGATGGATAACAAATGACCTTTTTATTTAAATAAAAATAAATGACATACCTTGTAAACGTAATCCCTTTTCCTTTGGTAATCCATAACAAATAAAATAATTGATTATAAAATCCAAAATAGCAGGGAAAGAGTGTTTTCCACGTGTAAACATGCGATGCTAGAACAAAGTTCTTCCTCCAAGTGTTTCTTTCAGTGCCGCCAAATAGGGTTATATTAGCAGAACGTTTTGGCGAAAACCGTCCCAGACCATCGCCAAGCATGCCAACCTTGATATTGTATTTAATTTTGGTTAGCCGTTGAGGGCGCTGCGGTCGAGTTAAACGTCTGTATATTAGTCTTTTTCCTAGATCCAGAAAAGTGAGTTGAGTTCTTCATGGTTTTAAGTAACGTTACCTTGCCAAGGAGTAGCTACTAAGATTTTTAAGTTGGATATAAGTTGGAAGCTTTTATGTTGGATACGTTGAATTTGGATCATCCAGCTGATTTAGACAGAGAATCTGTATCAAAACATTTACAGGTAAACTGATTCTTAATACATTTTTTATATGATTATAGGAAATGATAAATTTAATATTTTGTAACAAGTTTCAACGTCATCGTCATATACCTTATGATTCTATACTGCTAATTATTTTTAAATAAAATATAAATCCTCTAAGATGACTTTTGCGAAATTGATTTACAACAAATTACTTTTATTTGATTATTTTATTTTCAAATATGTTAACTATTAAGGTAAAATTTAAAAGTTTTTCTCATAAATAGTGCGTTTAATTGAGTGTGTATCATAGTCGAAATAATACATAAATATCATTTCCACCCATCTCCATTTTCAAACTGTTGTAAACTAGATTGACTAAACTAGCTCATTTTCATATTTTGTTTAATTTTTGAAATTATTTTCACATAAATAGTGCGATTGCGCCATTCAGTTTATTCTCCTGAACTGAGACTTTGCCAGTTTCTTTTGGATCCACCTCCATCGTCTAAATATTGCACATTATATTGATTAAACATTCATATTTCGGTTAATTATTAACGTTAATTTTGAAATTATTGTTGTATAAATAGTGCGATTGTGCAATCCAGTTTGTATTTTACTGAACTGCTGTGGGTCTGCTATCTTTTTCCATCCCATGGTTCTTGTTCATTTGGCTGACTAAACTAGAATATTTTTTTATTTTTAACAATTATAAAGGTTTATTTTTTATTATTTTCACGTACATAGTTAGAGTGAGTAAATTCATTTTATTTTCTGGTGTACGTAGTCATGTAGTCGAAGTTTTGAACTATAGTATTGAATATTAGAAGTCGATTAAATGTTTTAGTATAATTTGAATATGAGCTCTAAAACATTTTATTTTATATTAATTTTTTTTGCAAATAGTAAATATTTACAAAATAAAATAACCCTAACATAAGAAATGAAATGATTAATTTTCTCTATCAATTAACTTGAAATTTTAAATTAGCATAATTATTGTTTTACAGTTAAGTTTTACAGGAGTTAAACTCAAGAAAGTTGGGGGGGGGGGGACAAATATTTTCGAAACTCTCGTATTTTCTGTTTTGTATATCCGAGTATCGAAACAGGAAAAATATAGCACGGGTATATCTTACTTCAAGATCTACATGTGAATATGGATAATTTTTTAAATTGAGCAAACATATAGTTATGCTTAATTTTAAGGGGATTAATAGATTAACGGTATTATAATTTTTATACCGGTATATCAATTACATCCATGGACAAGATTACTGTAATATTTAAGGAAAATGTACTTTATACTTCCGATTGTGTTTAAATGATTGTTGCAACGTAGGAAAAAAATGGTTCAGGAACAAATTTTGCTGATGATTCATCGTTTTTATTTTGCCGTATGTGTTTTGTCCAGCAACGTCACTTCACCATATTATACGGGGTTGGGGGAGGAGCGAAACTGCCCTCATAAGCTTTGTTGTGACTTGTAGAAATGAATATATTTAACACTCATAACCATTTTTAACGGCATTGAAGTACTAAATTTTTTAAAGGATATAATTATAATGAATCAATTTTAAAATTAACACATCAGTTTTATGTGTTGTGTTAAACTTTGCAATATGTTCCTGAAAGCCTATGTTAAAGTAAAAAATAAATATACAGTTATTTTTTTAATTATTAAGTGTATATAAAATTACTTCGATTAACAAACATAAATTATAAATATTAGACTTATACTTCTTATGAATTAAGGATTTGCGTTAAGGATAAAATATACGAATAAAAATATAATTATTTATATAAGTGTGAGTACCTATGAAAATCACTTGAGAATTTTTATTCACTGAAAGGCAATAAATGTAGATTATCTTTAAATTTGTAAAGTTATAAAGTTGCATTATTATTACGTTTTAAATGTACGTTTATGTATGTTTGATTTATATTCAAAATGGATATTTTAGTAGAGATTTTATTAGTATTATTTATTTGAGTAAAGCTACTCAAAATTGTTTCATTGATTCGGTTTTGAAATTCGTTTTCATAAATGATCGGAAAATAAAGGCGGTTAAGATTTTACTAAACAGCTGAAAATTATAAAATAACACAAAAATGTTGTGTATAAAGTTTTATAGTTGCAAAAATTAAGGTAATGTAATTTCTTACTGTATTAAGAGCAATTACCGTAAACACATACAAATCACCGAACATGTGCAAATTCTTGTTGCCATTCAGCGAACGGTAATAACGAGAGTAAATTATTCACACCCGAAATTATGTTTGATTTTAATTTTCTTCCTTATTTAAATTTAATGAATGCATGAATACTAAGTAGCTTAAAATATCTGCTTATTTTTAATTAATATATATCCAAATATTAAATTGTATTAAATTGAGTAGAAGTATCTCTGGAAGATATTTAAGGGTTTTCTATCCATTGTCCTATTTAAACGAAGAAAAAAAATTATGATGGTTTTCATGCAACCTCCCTCGAACGCAAAACTTAAAATTAAGTACTTAGTACTTTTACTACCCGTTGATATTTTGATCCTCAAATTGATGTGTTTATAGATGTTTAATTTTCATCTCTACATTTAATTACTCTCTTCTTTTCTAATCAATTTATTATGTCAGGGTTACTTTTCATGTATTTAGAATGAGTTGATATATCTTGGAAAATTGTTTCAGATTTTATCATTTACTGTCTGCAAAACTATCAAAATTTTTTTACCTTCCCAGCCGCTAATATTTGTAAAATCAAAACAATATGGTACTTGCCATTCAGACTTTAGTGACTTTCTAATTTCAAAATTTAGATTCCTATGTGCAAGGTGTTCAGAAATTACGTAAGCACTTTTCACTGGAAATTTGACACTTTTCTTTTATACAAATTAATTTCTTTAATACAAAGCAGCCTTTTCTTTTATTATCCCTCATACCTAAGTGAGAGGATTAAAATGAGGATTCTACAAATCCTCAAAAGACACTTCTGTCACTTTTCTTTTACTCAGAGACGTGTTTAAACAAAGCAAACTTCTTCTGTACCATGCAAATATTTTGCACAAAGGCGCGAGGGACAAAGACGCCACTGAATTTTGAATAACTCTGTTCTTTCGCTATTAAATATGTGTATTATCACATAGTTTACATCTTTCATGTATTTAAGTAAATCTTTATTGTATTTAAGAGTTCTTTATCTTTTAATTGTGCTTCGTTTCATCTTTTCTGTACTCAAGACTTAATCCTTTCGATAAACAGAACTTTAACAGAAATTTTTCCCGCAAATCTCCCGAAATGAAATTTTAATTAGTATTTGACAGATTCAGTGTTCCTACAGGAAAGTCCTTTAGCCCACTCATCCCGAGACTCTGAAAGAAACGGCTTATGAGTGCATTATTTAGGTCTATCTTAATGACCATCGAATAAAAGTAATTACGTAGCAGGGAATTAAAAATGTTAGGCTAACAATCTAGGCAACAAAGCGAGATAGAAAAAAAATGTCAATTACAAATTTGTACAGCAATAAAATTGTATTTATCCAGTCTCGATATCAAGAGCGCACGAAACGCGTTTCAAACAACATAATTTCGAGAGTGAGTCAATTACGCCCGTCACTATCGTTTGTCGAATGGCAGCAAACGTATGCACATGTTTGACGATTAGGGTTTGTTTAAGAGTTCCTGTTTTAAAAAAGGGATAAATTACGCAATTTTAAAATAACTTTTTGCAATAATGGCGCTTTATATAGAATATATTTTTTTTTTCATTTTACAACTTTCAGCTAATTAAGTGACACTCAAACCAGAGAAAAGTTCAATATGCTCACCGAAGACTCTCCATAACCCTTTCGGTATTATTCTTTGCTCAGTTGAGCAAGAGAATCGAAACAGATTAGCCGAGATAATTTTGATTTGTTTTACTAAGAACAATAAATATCATATTAAATTTATACTAAACATATTTTTTGCAGATAGCTTTGACATAAAATAAAAAATCAAACTTAAATACCTTTTACATTTCCTACCGTTCAGCGAATAAATTTATTCCTTTTTTTGATGGGTACTTACTAGTATGGAAGATAATATGATAATGTACAAATGATCACACAGTAACACACCGCATTATGAGTCGTGACGAACAGGGGAATTGGAATATCTTATTCTAAAGGTGCTGCCTTTTTATACCTGTACATATTGATACTGTGACACTGGCGTTATTTGCTTACGCTCCTGAGTCGTTCTGCAACATTTAACAAGGTTATGGCTTGGCTGGACTTTCCTTGGAATCCTGTGTATTTTATATTAAAAGTATCAAATATTCTGAGATATACACCCCCCCCCCTCCGCGTCCGCACACATTTTGCAGTTTGAGCGTATGACTATAAAAAAATTGAAGCTGCTGCATTTCTATAGAATTTGCAAAAATAAAAGAATTGATGTGGGCAGCACAAACTAGAATTCCTTTTTACTTTATTTCTTTAACAATTCATTAAATAAGGTTTAATTGCACAAATTAACACGTACAATTATTTGAAATGACCCGGAATTTGCAAGTTTCATTTTCATTTGGTAAATGGACTTATTTTCAAAGGCGCGAAAAAACTAAAATATCTTAAGAACGGTATGTCCTAGAGTAATGGTGTTAGACTTGTTCTTTTATTGTCAGAAATTACATACAAAACACGCATTTAATTGATTTTTTGTAGATTTTGTATTCATTTATTTTAGATTTTGGCAATTTTTGCAAGCTATTTTGAAAAAAGTTGGGGTGTTTTTCCCGAAATTTACAAAAATCTAATCAATACCAGGGTAACTTACACGTGGCTTATCTACCAAATTTTGTGAAATTTGATCCATTTGTTTTTTAGTTAGATTGTATACATAAGATTATTGCGGGTCATTTCGAAAAAAAAATCAGACTCTTATCCTGCATCAGATCAAAACCTAATCAAAACTTGTGTAATCTACAAGTAACACTAGGGTAGCACTAGGGTAAATAGAGTTTCTTTTTCTCCCAATCATACCAAAATATAATCGGTATCAGACTCACCCACAAATGACTGATCTATAAAATTTTATGAAATTTGGCCAATTAGTTTTCATGTTAGATATACATTGTGCATACGAAAAAGCAATTTTTAACGTGACGTCTGTATATATGTGTATCAAATATGTGACACAAATTACATATATGTGACACAAAATACAAATGTTTTTTGAAAATATATAAAATATATTTCAAATACATGCACGTTCAATACTGCCCAACTCTTGAGTAACATTGGTGCTGATTAGATTTTCGAACGATTAAAAATATAATAAAAGTAATTTGAACTTCACTCCCCCCCTCCTCTTATTTTGCGATATCTGTCTGTCTATGCAGATATTGTATCCACTCTGACTCAAAAACTAATTGACAGAACTTCATAAAATTTCATAGATAAGTCACTTGTGGGCTATTCTGGTACTGATAATCGGTATTCTGGTACTGATATTCTGGTACTAAAATAACGATAATATAATGAATGTCAGATGATTAGTTTTATCTATCAATTAGTTTGAAATCTTAAATTAGCATATTTTTGGTTTTATATTATATGTTTTATGTTCAGGTTTGAATTTTTAAATAAAGTGTCTGTAATTAAAATTTTAATATTTAAACTCAAGGGGATAAACTGGGCTGTTGTATTGCTTAATATAAAGTAAAAGTATAATTATATTTCAATGGAATTTTAATAATTCAGATTTGCATTTGTAAAATATTTGTTAGATTACTTTTTGAGTATAATTTAATATTGAACTTATACATATACTGCAATTGTTCCAATTTAATGCATTTGCAAAAAATTGTTTAGAATGTATTTTTTCTATTTTACTATTATTTTTCCCTAGACAATTATGTCGCAAATTTTTGCTCGCAAAGTCTCCTTTTCGTATTTTCTGAGTCATATGCCTAAATTGAGTAATTTTAATTTTTAATGATTGAACTATTCGCATTTAATTAGTTGTAAATATATATTTATGAACTTAATCTACTTAAAGTCACAATGTGAAATCTAAAACATGTTTTATTATAAATTGATTTATTTTTGCAAATAATAAATATAACGATAACATGATGAATGTCAGATGATTAGTTTTATCTATCAATTAGTGTGAAATTTTAATTTAGCATATGTATGGATTTGTATTATACGAATCGCAAATTTCTCTTCACACATAGTCTCATTTTTATTTTCTCATTTATATGCCTGAATTAAACAATTATTTTTTTCATCTTTGAGTTATACTAATTTAAAAAGTTATAAATATTTATGGACTTAATCTACGTAAAGTCACAATGTGAAATCTTAAACTTCTTTTTTCATATTAATTTTTTTGCAAATAAAAAATAGTTACAAAATAAAATAACATTAACAAAGGAAATGAAAGAATATTTGTTTTCTCTATCAATTAGCTTGATATTTGAAATTAGCATAACTATTGTTTTACGCTATATGTTTTATTTTCATTCTTGAATTTTTAAATAAAGGATCTGTAATTAAAATGTTAATAGCTAAATTGAACTTACGGGGATAAAGTGTGACGTTGTATTGCTTAATACAAAGGAAAAGGTATAATTATATTTCAATGGAATTTTAATAATTGAGATTTACATTTGTAAAATATTTGTTTGATTACATTTTGAGTATAATTTAATATTGACTTTATACATATGCTGAAATTGTTCCAATTTAACGCATTTGGAAGAAATTGTTTAGAATATATTTTTTATATTTTACTATTATTTTTACCTAGATAATTATATCGCAAATTTTTCTTAACATTGTCTCTTTTTCTTAATTTCTCAATTATATGTCTGAATTAAGCAATTTATATTTTTAATAATTGAATTATACAAATTTAATGAGATGTAAGTATATATTTATGAACTTAATCTGGTATTAACCTAACTGAATAACCTAGTATTTACCTAACTTTAAACAATATCAAGACGAAGAAATTTATTAATAATGACTGCCATGAAACGTAAGTAGTTTGCACAGTAGACTTAGCTCTTTATATCGGCATCAATAGGACGAAGTATCCGTTTGCGTATTTGAGAGTTTTAGAAAGAATAAATCTGATTTCCCTTTATAAATCCCATGCTACACGAGAATCTCAGTTCCATAAAAAAATGTGGTTGATAATTTTCTAGCGACTTCTTAGCATATTGTAATTATGAGATATTTTCCAGTTTTCATAGTTCAGTATTTGTAAATACTTAATATACAATATTGTTTAAGGACATTGTTGATTAAGGTGATTTTCAACTAAGCTTATGCTCCAGATTTTTCTCCAATTCTCAGTGCACTCTTTCATACATGGGCTCTCGTAGGAAGATTGCCGGGGGACGGGGGGGGGGGGTGTTAATTCAAGAATAAAATGTACAACATCTTCTAAGCTTGGTACTCGCTTTTGTTATCTTGATTATCCAAGGGGGACAGTGTCCTCCCTTATGAGCGATCTTTTAATGAAATAGTTTTAGAAGTTAAACTAATTTAGAAATAAAAAAAACTTTAAAATATTACATTTTGTGTGTATTTAACTTACATAGGTAATATATTTTAAAATATCGTGCATTTCATTCGCTCTTAGCATTTTTATATAAAAAATTTTTTTCACTCACAATAGAAATAAAACTTATTGAAAGTGCGATTTTCAATATAAATTTCACTTATGAAACAAAAGCCTTTTCAAAGTTAAGACACCAATCTCCCAGCCTCGCCTGTCAAAAATATCATGCTTCGATACTGCTAGGAGGACGCAGGTAATACCGAACCATTGAGATATAATTCTAATTAAATTGTTCTTAAAAATACAGGATGGGTCATAAAAGTTAACTCCCTAGAACATTTTCAAAAGTAAAATTTGCATAATTTGGCTAGTTGTTATTCGCGGTTTTTTTCTGCAAGTAACATATAGTCAAGATGTAGCATTTAAACATGGAGCATCTAGTGATATAATCAAATGATACAAAATATAAAATTCTTAAAATTACATAGAAATAACAAATGACAGAAGATACTTTAAAAGTCTATTTTTCAAGTGTTTATGCTAACATCAATAATAGAAAAAAATTATATTCTATTGTAATCAGAACTAATATTTAAAATATTGCAATTTTAATATAAAAAACACACAGAAAATTACGATTTTTGATAGCAGATATTACGCGAAAGAAACATACATGATACAAACGATATTAAAATATATATCCTATATTTGTGATTGTATATTTTATACTATAACGATAAATACTACCGGGAAGATTAATCACAATGTTCATTATTCACTCTAAAAAACTGTAGTAGATCACCAGATAAGTAAAAAGTAATAATATAAGTAATCACAATCATAGTTACCTACTCCAAGTTTCTTGGCGAACAAAGTAAACAATATATGGTACATTTACGATCTTCATTGAAATTCAGGTAACTATTTATAAACTATTAAATAAAAGGTTTTAACTGTTAAAAATGCCTTTAAACTTTTATAAGATCTTGGTAAAAATATGATATATTATACTATAAAAAATATTATAATTAAATAATGATTGTTAGGAGCACTAGCAGGGCATGCTAGAACATTCAGCCCCCTCAAATGAAATAGTCTGAACTAGATAAAGTGGCGTTTTTATCTGTATTTTACCTATATATCGTATATTATACCTTTGTATGGGATATAAAAATACTTAGCCCCGCAATTAGATACAATAAACGTATATAAAGTTAGAATTATTATTAGACACAATATACGTATATATAGGTACTATTTAGATAAATACGTCATTTTATTTAATGATGATTTTTTTGGGGGAACGGGGTTGAATTTAAATCCCTAATGAACTGGACATTAAACCAGTTAACAATAATCTACTGAATTATTTAACTCTTCACATATTACAAAAATTAAGATGATATAGGACTACACATCTAAGTAATGTATGAAAATTTGGCCATATTCTGGTGATCAAATTTCTATTGCATAAGGAACTTTAATTACAAAAGTCGAACGTTATAAATAACGCTGCAATTGATAACATTTGAATTTTTGAATTCAAATTAAGAGTTCACTTTTATTATATATCTGGTTGACAACATAAACAGAATTACGTGACTGGAATTAAGATGTGTAAGCTACATTTAAAAGACGGATAATAGTGCTGCTGAACTAATAATTAGATAAAACTGTGGCGATTGCGCGTCGCCGGGCCCCGAACCAGGGACCTGATGCATTGTAGACCGACATTATAATCACTGAGCAAAAGCTAGCTCCTCCTCTGTTCTTATAATTCGGGTATTGCTCGTGAGGCATCTTTTGATAGATGTCTTTACTGCCGCACACTCCCCTCGCTGATGAGGAAGGCCGAGAGGCGTGTCGCCTCGGCGTGACGTCAGGGCCGGGAGGCGTGTTGCCTCGGCGTGACGGACAGTTGTGGTCAACCAGGAAGGGAGTGTCAAGGCTTCTGACTCCTTTTTGGTGCTGCCATCTCGTGCTGAGAGGCGAAGTCGTTGGGAAGGAAGGTTGCGCTTTTTTTCAAACGTCCAGTCATCATTGTGGTGATTGCGCGTCGCCGGGCCCCGAACCAGGGACCTGATGCATTGTAGACCGACATTATAATCACTGAGCAAAAGCTAGCTCCTCCTCTGTTCTTATAATTCGGGTATTGCTCGTGAGGCATCTTTTGATAGATGTCTTTACTGCCGCAAAACCTATAAATTTAACAGGTACCAAACAGATGCTTTACACTTTCGGGTAGGTCGGCGACCTGGGTCGAAGAAGGAGTTTAAGAAGTACTAATATGGTTTTTTATCATATTTTAAGAATTTTTTAAGCTTATATTATTTATAGATCTTCAAAAGTTGAAGAAAAAAAATCCCATCTCCACCATTTTGAAATATGGTGCCCTGTAATATGGAGAAAATTGAACTTACAATTATTCAATAAAGTTGGAACGATTGATCAAATTATTGTATAATATCACTGGCAATCTAAATGTATCCATCGACGTTATTAAGCAGTTCCAAACTTATATATATATATGTTTAAGGAATTTCTAAAAAATATGGACAAGTGATAATAACTTGTTTGCGATATCTAAAAGATAAGCATATTTTTCCTTTCTGATTATGATTTTAATAAGTAGAAATAAATATGAAATTTGAATATATTAGAATGCCGAGTGGAGTTTCACTCTTTTGATATATAAATGATACATATTAATAACATTAAACGTATTTTTTCTTTTGATAGGTATTATTTCCGAAGACAAACTGAAGATCTCAACTAGTGTTTTACAACATCACTCTACAAATTCATCACTATCTACTATTACTACGACCAGAGAATACTTTAAAGTTGTCATCATGGCTCCTTTCTGCTTCCACTTAACTGAATGCATTGAGCTGTTTAACAGTAATGTAAAATGCGATTCCGCCAGAACGTGGGATATCGCCCGCTACATCATGTCCCTTACTAGCTACAGGTACTTTATAGTAAGATACAGAAGATATAAACCTCTCATGCGTGGAATCGCAAAGAGAATGATTGACATGATAGAACTGCATGAATGCAAGGATATAGAATGTGTTAGTGACATTTTCCTGGCTTTTCATTTAATGCACAACGAAATGTATATCCCTTATAATAGCAGTTACGCTCTCAATATGTGTCATACTTACCATTTCGAGAGGCAATCACTAATACAGGACATCTTTACTAAACCATATGGTTCAAAAAATGTCAATATTCACCGCAGCTTAGACGTTGTTAAAATAGCCGTACTGAAAGGAAACTTTCGGCTGTTGACAAAACTTCTAAAATTTGGAGCCATTCTCATTCAACCAGATGATGAACTAGGTGAATGGAACAACACAAGAAGAGTTTTAAATACGTTATTGTGAGTTATCTTCTTTTGTTCCTTATATTAGCTTTAACCATGCAATTTCAGAAGGGACCTCAATGAACACTCCCCTCCCCGCACATATTATAACTTTTAGTATACTGTTCTCATATTCACATTTCATTGCATGTCTGGGTTCATTTTAAAAATGCATATTTTTTGTGGCACCTCCACTTTTTCAGATTATTCATACTGATCACTGTTTTTACAGCTTAAATTTTTCAAACATTAGAAATTTGAATTAAATTAACTTTCAAATTATTTTATATCATGATTAGAAATTCTTTTACTTTTACTAACATGTTGTTTTTACTATTTGAAATATTTATATTTCATACTATGCAGATGTTCTAATGTTAACTTTAAATGTATTCCAACTTTTATAGTAATTATTAATTTTTTTAGTGAAATTAATTCAAATTTTATTTAATTTCGTTTACCAAGATTGTTAATTATTCTATAGTGTGAAATCTTTCTGAAAATTGCCAGTGTGTTAATTTTTTTTCGGAGTATATTTGAAATATTTCAGTTTTGAAAATATTCAATGGTTTTCCAGTTTGGAAAAACATATTTTTGTTTTAAGGGTTTCTTTTAAATTTTAGTTTTTGTTTTGTATTTTTATGCTTTACTTTTTTTCGAATTTTACTAACAATATTTTAAAGAAATTTAAAATCTTTCCTTCTTATGTATAACTTTATAGCTACTGAAATTCCGATTATTTTTGGTAATCATTTTCCATAAAATTTATATATATATATATTACATCTTTTAAAAGTACTCGTTTCTGATTTACTAACTTGCATTGTCTTTTATTTTTACACATTTCTTTTAACATATTTGCGGTATATAAAATAAAATTAATAATTTAAAATTTTTAAATTAAGATGCTTTAGTATAACTTATAAAAATCTGATGTGGCCAGCACATGACTTTCCCTGCAGACTTTATATCCACGTTCTGTTTATTTTAATTAAATTTATTTCACTTTTAATTCAATTTTCTTTCTCATTCGGTAACCGGACTTAATTTCATAGGTGGCGTAGAGAAAATACGAAAAACTAAAATATCTCGAGAACGGCTAGTCCTAGTGTAATGGGGTTGGTCTTATTCTTTTCTTCGTTAAAAATTACGTATTAAACAAGCATTTAGTGGATATATTTGAGCATGCGTAGTTCTTTAGTTTTGATTTTGATGATTTTTGCGGGCCATTTTGTAAGAAAAGGCAGGTTATTTTTTTCCGAATCGTACCAAAATCTAATCAGCACCAGGATGATTTACAAGTGACACATCTACCGAATTTTGTGAAATTCGGTCCAGTAGTTTTTTAGCTGGAGTGGATACAAGCTTTTGCGGGCCATTTCGCACAAAAAGGCGGGTTCTTTTATCCCGAATTGTACCCAAAACTAATCAGCACCTGCCCCGACCACAAGTGACTTACCTACCGAATTTTGTGAAATTCGGTTATTAGTTTTTTAGTTACAGTGGATACAAAATCTGCACAGACAGACAGACAGACACACAGACAGACAGACAGACACACAGACACACACACAGACATCAAGCTAAAAATGGGTTTTTCGTATTCTAGAGGTCTCGAAACGTGTAGATCCGTCGAAAACTCGAGTTGTGATTTTCGGTATGATTCCAATACTTTCCCTATACATTACCATGTATTGCAGGGAAAGTAAAAATAGTATTGCTTTAACTGACATATAATTCAATTCTTGATTTGTGAAAGAATTCGCTTTATAAAAAGAAAAGCACGAGTTTTAAGTTTAATTTTGTATATTTTGATAAACTGCAATAGAAAAAGAAAAATGGAAGGAATGTTTAATGCTATTCATAGATTACTTCACCTACAATATATATAAAGAGGAATGCAAGAATATAAGAATGGAAAGTACTGTGATAATGCAGAGAATCCGAATCAGATTTGTGTCGATTCACATATGTTAAGCATTCCTTAACATGAATGATATCATTGTAGTCATAATTCTAAAACGAACTGCAATTCCCATGAAACTAAGTCGCAATCATTTTCACCATAATAGGCCAGACTTGAGTATACATTTTCTTATTTTTTTTGGAATTTATTTAATTTGATGAAAAATTATTATTTATATATAATGGATTACAATCACTTAATTGATTTATGTTTTATTTACGATGTACTTTCAATACACTTGTTCATGAAGTGTCATATTTTGTTTCTAATATATATATATATTATATATATATATATATATATATATATATATATACGGATATAAACAAGAAGAAAAAATAAGCGAGAACAGGAGTGACCATATGATTTGCATAGAATGGCTGGGGTGGATGGCGACACCCCTTTCCCGCTTAAAGCAGCTTTTACGACCCGGGCAACGCTCACGGCACCAATGTAACTCAATGGTCAATCTCCCACATGTGCAAAGACAGAAGCACCCGAACGGACAAAAGAGCAAAGATGGAACCAAGCATGGAAGAGATACACCTTACTATCCAGCATGAAAACACAACATTTTATAAGGGAAGTCGCACATGCGCGAAAAGACTTCAAGATGATAGGATCGCAGATATGAAAATATATATGATTAAGAATTCTCATTTAGAATCAAACAATGTACAATTTCTTTCTTTGAAAAAGGAATAGTAATAATGTTGTAAAAAATATCTAGGGTAATTTCTTTTTAATGCATCATTTATTATTTTATTACATTCATGAATGCAGTCTTTTTTAAAAGTACTGTAGTTTCTGTTTCTTCTGAAGTACCCGATAATAATATTTCTGAATATATTTTTAGTGAGGTTTGAATTCCAATCAATAATATTATTAATTTTGATATTGTATGAATTTCTCTTGTCGTGTATGGTTGTATAAATTCCATACTGTTGGTGCTTTCTTATTGACAAATCCAGGAAGTCTGTCGATCCATCCTCATTGATCGGGTTTTCAATTAAGTCCAATTCCCTTGGGTAGAATGCAAAATCTATGTCAGGGGTGTTTGCATAACCCCCTAATATCACGTCGTCAACATAACGGAAATAAGGTATTTCCGATAATAGATGGGTTCCTCTTTCATATTTGGATAGATAAATATCCGCCAATATTGATGAGCATGCACCACCCATGGGTATGCCTTTGACCTGTTTGTAGAAATGCATACCGTCATATAGTATGTTTTCATTTAAAACCAACTCAATCAAATCCAAATATCTTCTGAGAGTTATATATGGTTTTAAATTATACTCTTCATGTAATTCTTTCAAGATCATTTGTAGGTTTGTTAAATCGATGTTATTAAACAGATCCCTGAAATCGTAGCTTCTGAAGTTTAAATCTTTATGGCAAAATTTCAGTCGGTCTATCAATTCTTGTCCGTTTTTTAACATTATGGAGTTTTGCTTCTTAATATCAGTCATAACATATTGGAGTAATTTCAGAAGTTTTTTATTTGCATGTTCCAGGTATGATCCGCATCCCACTGTTACAGTTCGGAACTTGACTGGCTTTTTGTGTAACTTGGGAATGAGGATCAAGTATGGAAATTTTACTGATTTAATATCCATACCAATTCTTTTATACAGTGCTTTTATTCTATTAGTGATGATTGATTCGTTATGTTGACGACGTGATATTAGGGGGTTATGCAAACACCCCTGACATAGATTTTGCATTCTACCCAAGGGAATTGGACTTAATTGAAAACCCGATCAATGAGGATGGATCGACAGACTTCCTGGATTTGTCAATAAGAAAGCACCAACAGTATGGAATTTATACAACCATACACGACAAGAGAAATTCATACAATATCAAAATTAATAATATTATTGATTGGAATTCAAACCTCACTAAAAATATATTCAGAAATATTATTATCGGGTACTTCAGAAGAAACAGAAACTACAGTACTTTTAAAAAAGACTGCATTCATGAATGTAATAAAATAATAAATGATGCATTAAAAAGAAATTACCCTAGATATTTTTTACAACATTATTACTATTCCTTTTTCAAAGAAAGAAATTGTACATTGTTTGATTCTAAATGAGAATTCTTAATCATATATATTTTCATATCTGCGATCCTATCATCTTGAAGTCTTTTCGCGCATGTGCGACTTCCCTTATAAAATGTTGTGTTTTCATGCTGGATAGTAAGGTGTATCTCTTCCATGCTTGGTTCCATCTTTGCTCTTTTGTCCGTTCGGGTGCTTCTGTCTTTGCACATGTGGGAGATTGACCATTGAGTTACATTGGTGCCGTGAGCGTTGCCCGGGTCGTAAAAGCTGCTTTAAGCGGGAAAGGGGTGTCGCAATCCACCCCAGCCATTCTATGCAAATCATATGGTCACTCCTGTTCTCGCTTATTTTTTCTTCTTGTTTATATCCGTGTATTCCACTCTGGATGCAGAGCTGCTAAGCGCCACATCCTCTGTAAGGTTTCTGTTTTCTCCTTTACTTAAATAGGAGTTCCGTTCGTGATATACTTATTTTTATATGTATATATATATATATATATATATAATATTAAAACACCGTGAAATACTACATTACAAAATCATCAGAAATCACACTTAAAAGGCGCAAAGCTGCACTAAAAAGAGTAGTAATTCAAAGAGTAGTAATGGAGTTTCAATAATTTACTGAAACTCCATATAATGTCAACAAAAGTCTTAATTTTCTGGATATAACGATATACAAGTAACCAGGAGGTTCTACTGGTTTCTGTTTGTACGATAAACGCAACGACTTCCACTTCAAAATCAATTATATCATAAACTGGAACTCGTGTATGCACAAAAATATTTTTAGAAATATTATACTGGGACAATTAATACGTAGTCAAAGGATAAACAGTAAAATGGAAGATAGATATTTAAGCGATTATCGTTTCCTACAAAACACCATCTCACAGGGTTTTCCCAGGAATTTTTTAAGTGACATTATCTACAAATTTTATAAAATAACTGTAACCGATAGTTACCGTTTATATTTAAATAAAACTGATGGCAATATACATACTGGATTGTCACAGGTAAAGCGTGTGATAGCTGATATGGGACCTCTTGAATAGGGTATAATGTATAATACGTTATGGAAAATTTGCATCGTCTTGTATGACACAATATTGGATGTACACCTGCATGTAATATGCTATTGTTTGTCATTCAGGTATATGGTTTTAGAAATAGACTTTGTTATTATTGTTATATTAAGTTTCAATATTTAAAGTCTTCTTTAAGTAGAAGCTATGTAATTTTGATAATTTATACTTGTGAACATGTTTCAAACATTATTCAAACACTTTTTAAACATATTTCAAACATTTACTGTAGATGAATTTCGATAGGGCTGGATCTCGACAATTATATCTTATATTTGTTTGTGTATGATGTATATTTACATCTTACAATTTGATACATTCGTATTCCTTTTTGCAATATACCGGCTCTCCGGGAGTGTTGTCGCGACGCAAAGCATGCTTAACCGGGGTGAGGGGGTCACAACTCCCCCCGGCTATCTTTTGGTATATTGTTTCCATCCATATCTCTTTTCTTTTTGAAAAAAAATATATATATATATATATATATAAAGGCGCTGATTGTACTTATATTTTTCAAATGAGTGAAGCGTATTCCATTGAAAAATTATTAATTATTTTCAGTTTGATCAAGTTGTAAAAACTCTAAAATGTGCTTTTCTCCAATATCGCAGTTTACTAATTTATAGTGAAAGTCTTGTGTTGGATACATCATATATTTTGTGATATGATTAGTGCCATATATTTTTGCATGTTTTTGTCTCGCACTAATGAATTTTGTAATGTCAGTTCTGTTCTTTAAACTACTATCCTTTTCTCTTTTCAGTTCACATCATTATTCTGTGTGTGATGCATCAAACGAATTCGTCCAAGGCAGTCTCCTCCAAAATTTTAATCCTGACTCTAGGAAACGACTGTTCCTGATAATATTCGTCCTTGAGTTCTTCGCCATAGTATTACCCGCTTGCGTGAAACTAAGAAAAGCTTACGTTGAACAGAAAAGGTACGATTACATGAGATGCGTTAAACTTGTCTTTGATTCTATCCCTGAGCCATATATTACAGTCCAGGAGATACAGATCTGCTTGAAAAAGCTTCTCCGGGGAAGGATACGAGAAGAATATATCCACCCAGTGTGCAGAGAGTATGGATATATATTTCCAGGCAGTTTGAAAGACAAAGCTCCAAGATCCTTACAGCATCTTTGCAGGTGCAAAGTGAGACAAGCTTTTCGGGAAACAGGAAACCTTCCCCGTGGCTTCGATTCCCTCGCCTTGTCGGAAAACTTGAAAAATTTCCTTAAACTAAATATTCAGTGAATAATTTTGTTAAATAAGTTATTGTTCATCCAAGGACAATCAACATCCTTAGAACTGTATATTTGATATGATGATGTGGTGTAGTTATTATGCATTCACATATGTATCTTGTAAGTCTTTTTCTTTGTTAAGTAAAGTGTTTCATAAATTTGAATGAATTTTTACCTTTTCATTACTCTAATATTTTGATTGTGTAACATACTCTACTTGCATTTTTACACAGTCTTATTTAGGTTGATTTCTTTATTTGTTTGGGCAGAAGAGTGAAGCCAATTTTTGACCCACTTCTACAGAGTTGATTTTTTTGAAATTTTACATACAGTCATACTTGAGAAAAGTACTTCGGTGAGAAGAACCTTTCTTATAGCAATTTTTGTCTTTGCAATGTTTTGCCAAAAACAAAATATTTTTGGAAACAAAATATAATTGATTTTCGCTTCTATGTTCACTATTTTTTCACTTTAAAATTTTTAATTATCAATTACCCTCAATCTAAACTAAAAAATCTGATGTGGGCAACACATGACTTTCCTTATATAATGTAATGAATTTACTACTTTTACAGTAAAAAAATAGGATTTTCTTGTAGTAGATACTAATATTCTTTCCAAGATATTGAATTTTCGACAATTAGTCGTCATTTTCATTGATTTAGCGTCATTTTTATCCATTAAGATTTTCGTTAATTAAGGCGAGATTTTCGTTAATTTGCAAAACATTTCAAAAAAGTCGCCAAGTTGGCGACATTCCTCCAAATTCGTCGCCAAAATCTCGCCAAGCGTTATGCACTAAAAAATAAGTTTTTCTTAAAGCAGATAAATGACTATTGGCGTTCAAATACAAAAGTATTATTGAAAGTATCTTTTTTCAAGAATGGAACGAGCTAGATCCACGAGAAGGATGTCACTCAATTTATCGCATGGTATTACATATGAAAAGTAAACATGTTTTTCAATAGGAAATATTTTTCTTTTTATTTTATATGACTTTTTGATAATTTTTTTAAAAAATGTACAATATCTCGAGAACGGTTCACGTTAGCGTTCTAAAATTTATGTCAATCGTTTTCTAATGAAAAATTACATAAGAAATGTCTATTTGCGTAACTTTATTAGTGGTTTTAATTTTTTGAAGATTTTTTCAAAATTTCATTCTAAAATTTAGGGGGGTTCTGAACATTCGATTGCGTATAAAACGATAGGCTTCCAGTGTTTACGGATTGTGATTTTTGTACCAAATTTGGTTCGAATCGGTCCATTCGTTCGTCAGTTATCGTCTCCACAGTCTCACTGACACACACATACACACATACTTTCACACACACACACACACACACAGACATCACTTCAAAAATGTTTGATTCGTGATCAGGGATGCTTGAAACGTGCTCTCCCGTCGAAAACTCGAATTCGAATTTTCGACCCCGTCACAATACTTTCCTTATACATTATGTATATAAGGAAAGTAAAAAACAGTTTATTTTCGGGCACTCCAGTAACCTCCTATGACTGTAATTGTTTTTGAAATATTTGAATTTCTTTTTATCGCAAAATTTTTATTTTAAGGATATTTTTTTTACAATGTGAATTAAGAAAAGGAAGTGGATTTTTATGAAGTGGAATTTCATTATTTTTATACATAGAAGAAAAGTCTTAATTTATATTCATTTAAATGCTACGATAACGAAAGGCGGGGAATAATAAATTTGATTTTCAAGTTATAAATACTAATATTTTAATTTAACAACTTTCACTGAAATTCCTGGCTAAATAAATCGAAATTCTGCTAAAAGTGCACGTAACAGAAGCGATGTTTCTTCTTGGGTTATATTACATGAATGATGAGTATCAGAATGTGCCACGACAGTATTTTCTGAATTGGAATATTATTATTACTTTCCTTATATACATAATGTATAAGGAAAGTATTGTGACGGGGTCGAAAATTCGAATTCGAGTTTTCGACGGGAGAGCACGTTTCAAGCATCCCTGATCACGAATCAAACATTTTTGAAGTGATGTCTGTGTGTGTGTGTGTGTGAAAGTATGTGTGTGTGTATGTGTGTTGGCGTATGGTGGGAAGTGGGGACATTCATATGTTTACACACCTTCCAAGTGGGGACGCACCGGCAAGTGGGGACGTCCTCGCTTTGAATTTTTGCAGAAATGTGCTATTTAATGACAGATAATATTCTGAAAAAAGTTTGGTTGACTTTTGGCATAGGTCCCCAGTTAGGTAGTATATGTATATAGTCTGTGTATAACTGTGTATAGCTCGCGCATATCTGTGTGTGTCTTGCAAAAAGACACGTCCGCGGTTTATCAGAATTGCAACATATTGTGTGTATGCGGAACTGGTTTTCAGAGGGAAGGCGTTAACTGCCCTCTAGCTAAATCTGCGAAACACCCGTGTTGGTCTTTGAGGGAAACCGAGGACAACCCATCGAACTATCAATTTGAGGTACAGTGACCGCCGCTTATAAGAAACACGTTCGTTTCGCTCGTTTTGTTTCTTATAAGCAGTTGTTTCTTAAATCCGGAAATTTTTTAAATATCGTTCTTCCATTGTAAATACTAACTATTGAACACAATTTTACAGAATTTAAAAGATAAATGTATATAAGTAAAATATTAGTACATACATAATACATTTGTAAATTGAGTTTTGCATTCAAAAATATTTCTTATTTTACGAATTAAGCCTTACAACTTAAAATATTATCTATATGTATGCATATACTAGTATGTAATTAAATAAGAATAAAAAGTAAAACTCATAGGTCGTTCATTTATGTATAAGAGCATAGTACATTTTCATACATACCGTAATCTATTACTGAGGAACAGCAAAAAATTTATCCAGTGTTGTTTGTGCTAATGAGTCTGTGATTAGTTTACGTACATCCATTTCTAAATCATAAAATAGTCCATAAACTTTTTCTGATGCCCCTCTATGTTCAAGAGTTTTTCTAATTATAGTTAGGGCTTCTCGCGACTGTTTGGCTGTAGGAAAATTTTCTTCTTGTGGAACGTCGTCTTCATTTTCTTCTTCATTGCAAACATTCTGAATTTCCGCCACTATGTCATCATCACTTTTTTCTTCAGATGTTTGTAAATTTTCATCGATGTGAATCCATTCTTCGAAATGTGCTTCTAATTCTTCTACATCTTCTGCTGGTATGTCAACATTATTTTTCAAAAATCCTGCTTTACGGAAGCAATTAAAAATGCATATGTCAGAAACATTTTTCCATGCGCCTGCGATCATATGGATAGCATCAAGCAAGGTTATTTTCTTGCTTATTTCGCAAGCCGATCCTTTCTCTTCATCAATTGCATCTACTATTTTCTGTCGCAAATTTGACCGATACAGGGTTTTAAATGCTTTAATAATTCCTTGGTCAAGAGGCTGTATGATGGAAGTTTTATTGGGTGGCAAAAAAAAAGTTCAATGTTTGTCAGCTGTACTACAGGATGAGCCGAACAGTTGTCAAGGATTAAAAGAATTTTTTCTCTTCCCATCAGTTCCCTGTCCCACTTTAACAAAAAGTCTTCAAAAATTCTACTTGTCATCCAGGCATTCTTTGAATTTTCGTAGATCACTGGCAATTTTTTTATTCCACTTAAACAGCGCGGACGTTTGCTTTTGCCAATAACTAAAGGGCTCTTTTTTACAGTTCCCGTCATATTTGTTGTTAACAGAACTGTAACTCGATCTTTTTGTTTTTTTCCAACGGAGGATAGATCATTTTTGAACATCATTGTATACTCGGGCATCGCTCTAAAATAGAGCCCAGTCTCGTCAGTGTTAAAAATTTGATGAGGAGCGTATTTTTCTAATAGAGGTGGTAAGCTTTGCGTAATCCATGAAGATGCCGACTCGGAGTCCGCGTCCTGCTTCTCTCAATTTTTTTTGTACACAATGTTATTTCGTTCTTTCCAGCGGCTTAACCAACCATCAGTCGCACGGAACTCTTTTTCTGCTAATTTTTCCGCAAAATTTTCTGCTTTTTTCAGTAAAATTGCCCTACTGATAGGAGCGTTCTTTAATCTGGCGTTAGAAAACCATTGTAAGAGTGCTTCCTCTATAGCAGCTGCCTTTCCTTCTCGTTTCCGTTTTCTTTGAAGATTACAATTTGGCGTCAAAATTTCATTTCTGCCTTTCAGGATTTTACATAATGTTGAGTGCGGAATTTCTAATGCAGAAGCAGCTTCTCTTTGACTACACAGAGGTAGAGAATCATACTTTTTAAGTAAACTTTGCTTTTCAAGCAAAGTAAGGGTTTTTCTCTTTTGCGACATGCTTCCACTAGCAAAACATAAAATGACTAACTAAAGCTGTACGAATCTTATTTGAGTGCATAAGCAGAGATGCCTTTCCTTATCAGTATGTTTCCTTAACTGCCAAAAGATTAAAACTCGTTTCTTACTGGTTTGGGGTTGTTCCCCCTAAGCCTTTCTACGGAGAAATTCTCTGTCATCCTTTGTTACATAGCAAACTCCCACCCCCTCCCCGTACGCCCAGAGACAAGAGATAACAACTCGTCCTTCAGTTAACCTTAAACAAATGGATTTTTTTCTTTTTTACACCCGCGTCGCAAGGAAATCAACAAATTTTCTGTAGAAAACTGTTTCTTATAAGCGGAATCGTGTTTCTTATAAGCGACACAATTTTAATGTTAAAAGGAAGTTTGTATTTGTTTCTGTCGTTTTGGGTCTTATAAACGGCTGTTTCTTATAACCACTGAATCTTATAACCGGCGGTCACTGTATTAGCTTATTGGGAGCCCCTAGAACCACTAGAGTCCCCCCAAAGAGATATGCATACATTTTTTTAGCAGGCACTATCCCCTCCGCAAATTGTTGTAGTTTTGATTTTGAAATATATTTCTAACTCGCCAAAAGAGAAAAATATTACACTTCTGAAACTAATGTAATTTTTTTTTCTTCTGAGGTCCCATTTATAGTTTGGGAGCCAATGTTATAAGAAGCAGATTCTAGCTAGACTGTCTTTTATTATTTCCCATATGTCAAGAAATATTCCCGTCCAGGAAGCTAAAAGTGTTTAGAAATTAAGTATATACAACCATCTTCACAGCATATTTTTTCATAGCATTTATAGAAATACAGTGTGGTTCAGTTTTTGAAAAGTTGTGTGTAATTGTAAAATACAGTCTTTCTCTCTGTATGAATAATCTGTATCTGTGTAAGCATTTGCCTGGTAATAAATGGAGCACAGGTTCGGAATTCAAAACACTGATAAACTCAAACCGCGAAGCGCACTTTTTTTTTTTTAATTCAATTATAACTTATATTTCATATACTTTTTTTATTTTCTTTTAATCCTTAGACTCTTGACACTGCATTTTCTCTTCAGTGAGTTAGAAAAACATATCTCCTGAGATGGTTCAACAGTTTAATTGTTGCTGCTAATGCGAGTTTTAAAAAGACTTCATAAAATCGGAAAAATGGATGTACTTTATTTTAAATGTAAGCAGTCTGAGAGCAAAAATTTTGTTCTGACTTTAATATATACACTTTTAAACTTGCTTATACACTTTTAAAACACGGACCATGCATATACACCTTTAAAACGCGGACTATGCGAATACACCTTTGAAACGTGGACGATGCATATACACCATTAAAACGCGGGCCATGCGTATACACCTTTAAAACGCGGACGATGCATATACACCGTTAAAACGCGGACGATGCATATACACCGTTAAAACGCGGACCATGCGTATACACCTTTAAAACGCGGACAATGCATATACACTTTTAAAACGCGGACCATACGTTTACACCTTTTAAATGCGAATTATTTTTCAAAAAAAGATAAAAAAAAATATCTTGAGTGGGTCGCATATTATCATCTTGTGTTTTTATATTATTTATTTAATTTTCTAAAATAAATATTCAGAACTAGATTGCTTTCTATTTGGTTCGTTTCTTCCGAAAATTAAAAGGTGTCGGAGTGATGTTCATCGATTGAAAAATACTCACCAAACTTTATTCGATATATTCAATTTGTTCGCGAAAGATATGGCACTACATTAAAAAAATATAGATGAATAAATGTTTTAATATCTCGAGAGCAGATCGGGATAATTTCTAAATAATGATGTCCATTCATTTCGGATTTAAGCTGTTTGTTTATAAAGCATTCACTCATTTGATAATAGGGAATTTATATTTTTTTTTCGAATTGTTCCATTTTTGACCAAAACCATAAACTATCTCAAGAACAGTGCATATAAACCTCATGTAAATGATGACATTCGTGTTAAAAAGCTGACATTATAAATACATAAATATTTCTGCAACATTTTCATAGGTTTAAGTTTACTTATTTTTCCGAATTTGAAAAGCATGATAAAAAAATAAGATTTATTCTTTGATCCGGTTGGGGTAAACACATTGTAAACAACATTGACCGATTGAAATAATCGAACCAAGTGTTTTTCTGTATTATCAACTTGTTCGATACTATTGTACCCACAAAGAAATAGACAGATGGTTAAAATTGGTTAATTCGTATTCAGGGATGCTCCAAAACGCGTGTAACCTATAACCTTCAAAATAAATACTAGAATTTGATTTTTGAGTCATCAAAATTGTTTTTACATATAGTCGTATACTATGTGCCGAAAGGAAAAAAATAGTCATATGGGATTAATTGATTTTAATGAAGGGAAGGGTAGATATGGACATACTAATAAGGAAAAAATTACTTAATAAGAGAATATGCACCACGTTCATGCTCCATACTAATAAAACCACAGAAACCCAATGGGCACAGTCTTTTAATGCCATCTGAGTTGTCATCGCGAGTTCCGTGGGCATCTAAAGTCACCACGGATACCGGCCAGACACGGCAGACCGAGAGTCTAACTCTCACCAAATTTGTAACCCAGGTTGGAAACACACCTCTCGTCAGTTGGAGGATTCCAACTGATGACCTGTGAAGGAAAACCCAACAAATACCAAAGAAAAACCTTTACCTTCAAGATTCCTCCAGAAGCTGAAAACACTTAAATGCAATTCAACTACAACTCAAATAAAAACACAATTCTAATTCAAATCCAATATTTATTAATTATTCAAGAAATGGAGTTGCAGATCAAGTACAATTACTGATTTAATAATTTAACCACTGGACCTCTCTTTACCAAAATCATCGGCTCTTTGCCGGAACTTAATATTAATTCTATAAATCAAGTAATATCACATAAATTTCATAGATTCCAATTTATCAAAATAAAGGTATGGTCAGAGAGAATGCACACACCCGGGGAACGTTAAAGGCCTAAGTATTAACTGTATTTCAAAACAGTATTAAATCAATTTAAATTATTATGGCTTAGATAATGCTTCATTATGAAGAAGGAGACTGTAGGTAAAATATATATAAATAATGCTGGCAGAAGATCCCATGGATAAAAAGTTCTGCAGTGGTCGATGCACATGTCCAGTCAACAGCCCAACGGCTCGTTTAAAGGTACATGTCTTACCTCACGAAATTCTTGGAAGGACTCATGGCAGATAGAGCACAGGCATCCACTGATAATTTCCCTCGGGGCAACATTGCCCCGCTCCAGCAGGAACGGTTGAACCGCAGTTTCCGGCAAGGTGCCGGATCAGGTCAGCCGAAGGAACAGCTTCATATTTGCTTTCTCTGGTCCCGGTACTCGACCAAGCGAGATGAGGCATCATCTCTAACGTCTACACGGCGGTCGACGGTCGGCGTGGGCAAGGCATCATCAGATCTCGGCAGTGGCGACGGTAACAGCAGTGGCGATGGTAACAGCAGTGGCGATGGTAACAGCAGTGGCAGGTGGCATCTCTCCCGACCCTCACAACACGGTAACTCCGCCTGAGGGCTAAGTCCCGCGTCGACGTGAGTTCGAAGATGTTTCCAGGGAGAGAGCCCCGAGCCTTAATGAAATTGCCATCCCTGAAGCCCAGCAATTGGGTTTCGTCCAGAAAAGAGCACCAGGCGCGAAGCGCCTTTAATCTCCAATCTCTAGGTGTGGTTCTTATCTTCATACTGTGACATTATTTCATTTGCCCATAGTTGGAGGTTCGAGGTTTTTGATTTACTGTTTTTATTATTTGACTTAGCTCCTAGTGTGGCAGTTTGTTGCACATTTAGAGTTTGAGTAATTTTGGGGAGTTGATGCAGTTCTAAGGATTTCCTATCAATTTGGCAGTTTAAGGTTTAAGAACATTTTTTAGAAAACATTGATCGAGTTTTAATTTAATATCAACTATTTAAGTTGGGACTTACCTAATTCCGATTTTCAATATTAAGTACCGCGCGGGGTCTCTTACGTGATTTGGCTTTGCGATGATCATAGTCATGCAGATTGAATAGTAGTTCATTTGGAACAGATGGCAGATTTTTATAGAATTTAAGCGCTAGCTTTTTAATTTGGGCTCTAACAGTTTTTATTTTGAAGTCTTTCCTAATTACCGAGTTTCTTAAGTATCTAGGAGCTTTCCTTATAATCCTTAGGGTTTTGTTTTGTTTTGTCTCTAGTAAGTCTATAGTAGTTTTACAGGCATATCCCCATACGGGTGCTGCATACAGCATTCCCGGGCGGATGACCGATTTATAAATTAGGAGTTTATTTTGATAACTTAGATTTCCGTTTCCTATCATTGGGTATAAGGCTCCTGTAGCCATATACGCTTTTTTGATTAAGTTCGTTACGTGCTGTTTCCAGGTTAGGTGGGAATCTATCGTTACACCTAGGTATTTAGTAGATTTTTCCGCTTTTAGGGCATGGTTGTTTATGTACAGAGGCGGCGGAGGTTTACGTTTTCTAGAGAAATAAATCCAATGACATTTATTGGGGTTTAATTTTATTCGCCATTTTTCCAGCCATGTTTGAAGTATGTCTAAGTGTTGTTGTAGCTGTCTGTGCATTACCGAGACGTAAGGATGTTTTGCAAGTATCGCGCTGTCGTCTGCATAGAGTGCCAGCTCCGTGTCTAGGGTCCTGGGGATGTCATTTAGATATATGTTAAAGAGTGTCGGGTCCAGGATGGATCCTTGCGGTACACTACTTTTAATGAGCTTGGGTGTAGACAAGTTATCTTTTACTCTAACTTGGAAGTGTCTGTTATTTAGGTATGAGATTAAAAGTTTGACAAGTGCGTCAGGGACTTTTAGAGTGATCAATTTGTATGCTAATCCACAGTGCCACACTTTATCAAATGCTTTTTGTATGTCAAGAAAAATCGCAGCTGTGGGTGTCTTACTATTAAGTCCAGAAGATATGTACTCTACCACTCTCAGCAATTGATGAGTGGTGGAGTGTTTTGGCCGAAATCCAAACTGCTCCGGAATGATAATATCATTCTCACTAAGATGCGTGTTCAGTCTATTAAGAATTATTTTCTCAGTAATTTTACTAAGTGTCGGTAGTAAGCTGATTGGTCTGTAGTTGGCTGGAATTGTGGCATCCTCACCAGGCTTATGGATCGCTATAATTATCGCTTCCTTCCATTCTTTGGGGAAATAATTTAGTTTTAGTATTTTGTTTATTAGGGTGGTCAAGTAAAATATTATATTTAAGGGTAGGTTTTTGACCGCAATATTCCTGATTTTGTCGTGCCCTGGGCTTTTACGGTTTTTAAGGTTTTTGATGATATCAATTATCTCTTGCGGGGAGACTGGGTTAATCTCAGCCGTGACCGGGGAGTTCCTGAAGTTGTTTAGAGTTTGCCTAATCATTCTTAGGGTGTCCTGACACATTAGATCGTGGTTTGATTCAAATTGCTTTTCGTAATGCCTAGAAAGCGCCTCTGCTTTTTCTTCGTCTGAGTACGCGATTTTAACGCCATCTATTAGTGGCGGGAGTTTAATTTGAGGTTTTCTGAGTCTTTTAGCGAATTGCCAGAGCGATACGTCTTCTGGGCTAAGGGATTCAATTAACTCTTTATACTGTTGCTGCTTTTCTGCGACAATTTTATTCCTGACTTTCCACGTGAGTCTGTTAAGCTCCCTTTTGAGAGTAGGGTCTCTATTAGCCTGCCATGTCTTACGCATTCTGTTCCTTTGCCTAACTAATTGTTTGACATGGTGGGAAAGTGTGGGCATTTTTGGTGACTGACGATGTGTTGTGGCAGAGGCAATAGCTCTCTTGATTTCTGTTGTGAGTGTGTGTGTGGCAGAGTCAATATCCGCCGTGCTCATAATGTTGGGTACTGCCAAGTGCGGCTCAAAAAGTGCTCTTTTGAAAACGTTCCAGTTCACCCTCTCTTGTCCCAGAGAGGCTGGAAGGGGAGTGTTCAGATCGAATGTCACCAATACCGGTAAATGATCCGAGTCGAATTCATCTAGGGTATCGATAGTGTGAGCGTATTCTATGTTTCTCGTTAGGACAAAGTCTATGAATGAGCCGTTGGCACCTGAGAAGCAGGTTGGTCTCGACGGTGCAATGATGTTGGTGTTTGTTGTGTTCAGTAATCTGTGTATCTGTGTACCGCGTATGTTGGCTCTCCTGCTGCCCCACGCTCGGTGGAGAGCCCCGAGTTACAATTCACACAGCTTATATACATTCCAAATGGATCCAGGAGCCGTCCAATACAAAATCACATGGGCTCACATCATCTCCTCTCCACCAATCCAAAATTACTTCCAATTCAAAATCATCCACAGTTCCGCCCAACAAACGGTAAAGTTTAAGGCACGTGCAGCAGCCACGTGAAGTCAAGAAGAACGCAGACACTTGTCTCCGCCAGCAACAGGTGTGACCCAGACTAACAGGCGTCATTCCCCGAGTGTGCGAGAATTATATAACGAAATAAAAATGGCACAAATTACTACTGATTTCGATACTTCAACATCTGCTAAAATATATACATTGACAAGAGGGTTCCAGGACACAGATTAATTAAATAAAAGTTTAAAAAGTACTGAAGTTATGTAATTTACAAAGGAGTGACGAATTCCGTCACGACAGAGTTGAGCCCCTTCCCACACGTTTGCATATCTGTTTAATTCGAAAAGTATCTATGCTTTAACAATGGAAGCCAAAATATAGAACGCTGAACGCAAAATACATATGTTTTAATATGCGGAAAAAGTACAAATATTGCTAAATTCCCCTGTATAGATAATGAGAGACACCATATGTACAAATTTGTTATGGCAATTCTGTCCACAATAGAACAGAATATAGAAATACGTATATAGAGCAAATAGCTGAGGTTTAAGAAGTTAGTCGGTATGAGTAGAACTGCCTATTGCACGATAATTTATATGATTATTCTACCAACTAACCAAAAAACTACTTTCTGACAAGCGAATATGATAAAACTGCATACATTTGACACAAGCACATTCTCCTGATAGTTTAGAGTGCTTGTCTCGAGATCAGCAGGCTAGGGTTCTAAATCCTTATAGTCGGTACAAGACTTCATACAGACTCATGCTCGGTATTGTCGACTCTGGTATACTAAATGAATATAAGTGCAAGTATGTGATAATTTTTAAAAAATGTATTCATTTGTTAAGTCCAAGAAGTATTTTCATCGAATTAGTAGGAATATATTCTGAAGTGTTTGTTATGCGGTCAGGATAGCTCAGGCAGAGGCATATATGAAAAATATTTTTAAAAAGACTGAGTCACATGTACGTGACCTCAATTTTTGCATAATATATCCAAATAAAACATGCTTTTCTGGAAAAGTTTGTTTCCTACTGTAAACATATAGCATATATATATGATCATTGTATAGGAGTGGAGAAAATTTTAGTCTCAAGTTCCAAACAAATATATCGATTGATTGGAGTAGCACAATGTACCCCAGTTTATTCCCAGTTAAAATTGAGACGGAAATACTCTGATCTCAACTCATTTTTGATTCGAAGTACTTAAAAAGCATCGCCTTATTTTTTAATACTGAAAGTACTTAAAAATCATCCATTTATTTTGCAATACTGATAATTTAATTATACGATCTTCTCATTTCAGAACAAAAAACGAGCAATATTTAAAAAAAAGACACATCTTTGCATCCTAAATGATATTTACTTATAAATGAATAATTTTATGTAAAATGGCCAATTTCAAAAAGTTTTTCAATACAATTATTGTTTATAAGGTTATTTTAATTATCGAAACAAAATATGTTTGAAAGATTGAGTATACCCTTCCTTTGTCTAATCTCTCTGAATGCTTATCAGTCAAAATGTATCCGTCTGTTACAGATTATAGTCAATTATAGAATATATGTTTATCCAATTTATGAAAATGAAATAGATTAGATCTTGTTTATCTGATACTGGAAATAAAGATTAAATGGAAATTTTGTAAAATTAGAGTAAAATAGCTTTTTCTTTTTTTTTTTTTACATAAAAATGAAAAAGAAAAGTATAAAATCATGAAGGATACAAATTATTGTGTAAAATTTGTTGATCAGTAAAATTAATGATGCCACTAAAGTTTACTGATTGAAATAGCATTACGAAATTCCGTTTGGATAGCATAATTTTCCAAGAGATATCGTGTCTACAAGGAAGCATCATTAAAATGATTGATTTGTATTCAATAATGCTCAAAATGCTTAAATTCATTCAAATCGAAGAGTCTAATTACTTACCTGTATGTAATGTATAGTAGGATAAGTAAAAACAAAGAAAATCTTTATCGATTCTGTGGAGAATCAATTACTTGAATTTTCATACATAAGCGAAAATTACTTCTCCATACAAAGAATGCTGTGAATCCTCGATTGTACAAGTAATACAATTTGATATAAAAATGCCAAATACTATTTTCATTTAAGTGTCCAAATTTAGTGTACTTATACGACGCTAAGAATGTGCCCAATATTGATGATCAGAATTTTTTCAAAGAAGTTTTGTGGTTAGAAATGTTTGCTTTAATAGTTCGAAATGTAACAATTTGGCAAGTTTGCTTCTTGCTAAGCCCGCGAGGTGCCTTAACTACAAAGGGATATATAAAGTTCAAATTAATGTATTGTGAACAATGAACTTGATTCGAGGGTGATGGCCCTTTCTTCTATCCCGATTCATATGGCGCTTTAAATATGTGAAAGTTTAAATATTTTTCTCGAGCAATGTTAATCTATTCCTATCCCTCATGGCGCCTTAAATCGAAAGGATAACGATATTATTTAAGTTAATTTGTTTCCTGAAATCTAGTATTAATTCTTCGTGCTTTAATTTAGATATCGTCTTAATTTGAGGAAAAAGGCAATTTTCAAAAGTTATAATTTCCTGAAGGATTACATTTTTTATTATTATTTAATTACCTAATTCAAGTTGAATCCCAGTTGTTAGAAGAAATACTATTAAAATTATATGTTTGTATTTTCTTATTACTGAAGCACTGTATTTCTGTTGACACTCCGGTTTTAGAACTAATATGTGAGAAAGTAGAGTGCTTTGTTTAAAAACAAATTTTAGTTTTTTAAACTATAATAAAAATTTCAATTTCGACGCCCCTGTAAGACGGCGCCTGAGGACATCACCTCGCCGTCTTACCTCTCGTCACGGCTCTGAAGCATTTACTATTATATATTCCTTTTTTACTTTTCAGAAGGCCGGCCACTAATTTTTCTTTAATTTATGAGGTTTTATCAATTAGTTTTGCGATTTTTAATTAATTTATATTCTTGTTTTTACCTTTTGATCACTTACTTTTAAAACATCGCGATTCCGATATTTCGATCATTTTCCCCGTTATAATATCGGACGTTATGAATTGAGTAACCCTTTTAATTGTAAAAATTCCCCAATATGTTTATTTCATAACAATTAAATAAATTCTTTATCCTTTTGAAGGAATTTGATTTTTCTTAATATTTCGACGTTTATGAATTTAAAAAATATCACTTTGTATCGCTAAACACGTATGACATTTTACTAATTTACTCGAATTTTACTGATCAACAGAATGGGAGAGGGGGAAGGGGGGGGGGAATAAACCAGTTTTGTCTGTGTATGCAGGTAAGTTGAGAATCGATCGAATTTAACTTTGAATTTCTGAAATTTCTCCGAGCAAGAAACTGTCGGACACTGAAACTTAAAAAAAAATGCGAAAATCTTACGATCTATAGCTGCAAGATGAATAGAAAGTATGACTGGGCAGAATAGTAGCCTTTAAACGCTTTATTTTTACCACCCTCCTTCATATTTACCGTATAGTCGTTTATGGACAATACATATGTAGGATAAAGTAAAACAACAATACTTCGTCACAATATCAGCAATTTGGCTCGGAAAAGCTCCCCCTCCCCCCCTCCATTCTGAAGGTTGATGTCCTTTATTTGCTTATATACTCAAAACTAAGGTACCTTATTCAAATATAGGAGTTTTACCCGAAACTATTGCATATAGATTATTTTTTTTTTTAATTTATCATAATCCAAAATATGTTACAATGAATATTTAACCAATAGATAAATTCACAAGCCAAAGATAGCGGGTTTGATTTTCGCGCAACATTTTAATTTTGATGCACAACTTTAATTCCGATTACACATCCGCTTTCGGAAACCCTTTAAAATTTGAGGCAGTTATAAAAACGATGAAAGCCCTTAGTACATCGTGTAAAGTTCAGCAGGGCGCTGGTGGGGTCAAAGGATAGAATTGCCACTTCCGCGCCAGGCCATGTATCAAAACGCATCCTATATATCTAAGGAATTAGACGTCTATAAAATATAAAACGGATATATTAGACGGAATATCTACGGATAGAATATCTAAGGACTTTGGCCGGTCATTTCGTTAATCGCTAGTTTTTTAAATTGAATCGCCAACGTGGGAATACCTTAGAGCAGGAATAAGAAGTATGTCTTCGTATCTCTCCTCTAAGGGGAATACCTGCCTGGGGAGAATGAATGTTCCACCCCAGGCACGGGAACAATGAAAACCCTTTACGATAACGGAGTGTATCGTGCATCTTGAGTGGTCATGCTCAGAGGGTTATGATTTCACCCTGCGGACGGAGAAAGCCGACAAAGGACGAAGGATAACGCTAATGATGTCCCGTTTTTAAGTTCACACACCACTCATTTGGTTGTAAATATTGCTGTAACTCTGCGTCGCTTTCAGTGATCGATAGGTATCCTTACAATTCTTTCTCCCAGATACTTCTGAAAACATTCTATTGTAAGTCTTAAAAGTGTTGAACATCTTAAGTTGTTCACAGAAAAAAAATTGACTTAACTACAAATGTGGCGTCCACTTTAGCCGGTTCATATCAATAGCTCGTGAAAATGTATTTTATGCATAATTTTATGCAAAAAAAAAAAGGTGATGATTTTTAGAATGCTAGAACTGGCTATTTTGTAGGAATTCTACACATATAGGCGTTTAGAACAATAGTTAATGTGACGGGATCCTTCAAAAGCAAAATTCGGCAACTATTAATTCATTTCTGCAGTGCATATGCTTCAAAATGCCTTGTTAAAAATCCATTTAAATTTTTTTTAAAAAACTCGTTTTAAAAACAATCACAGTCAAAAAATTTTATAAAAATATTAATTTGTAAAACTAATATATTGATAATGACTAAAACTGGAGTTATATGAAATTCCATATTTGCATACGCAATTGCATATATAAACACTTACAGAACATGTAAATGCATAAAAGGCCTTTAAATGCATATTTCAAGTGTTTTATTTTCTTTTAGCTTGGATTTTTTTATTTTAACTATCTTTTCATCTTCTTTAACACTTTACAACAAAGTTTAAAAGTGTTTATGACTTTGTTCATTAATACTTACAACAAAGTTGAAAAGTGTTTATGATTTTGTTCATTCTGTCAGTCTGTCTGCGTGTCCGTTAGCACGATAACTGCCGTAAAAATGACTTAATCAAAATGAAATTTTAGTATGTTGTTCAGACAGTCTATGGGACCTATGGGAATATAAATGATAAATTTCACCCAATTAGTTTTGGATTGAACCCGGGTTGAAAAAAATGAAATACATTGAACTCTATGGAACCTAATTTTTCAAACATTTTTTAAGCGGATTTAAAATTCACAAATTGCTTCGAAAGTTTTTGAAATATGCAATTTATCCCATAAAATATATAAAAAGACTTTCAGTAAAATATATTCAGTAGTTTTTTAAATAAGAATTAAAATAATAATTACCCCATTTATATGAAGCGATTACGTGACCATTATATGAAGAGATCACATGACCCACTTCAAACTAAAATATGACATCCATCTTGTGTCAACATCGTGATATTTAAAGTTCTTTTTAATTCATATTGAGTGTTGTATCCGTCCTAAAACCGCTTAATTTTTGCTTAAATTCTGTGCATCTACATCCTGAAACAACGCAATTATAATATATTGGAGTTTAAATGATCATCCAACTTTGATTAGTTCTACAACGAAGCCTACTTTTCATTTATGGAAAATGTAAACAGCAAAATATGTAGAATGAGTTGTATAAGAATTACAGCATTTCTTTAACGTAAAATTATTTAGCTCATGGAGTCTGCAATATAGCTGATATGAATGAAATATTCATTGACTTTACAGAGGGAAGGACGATTTTTTCGATGAAGTTTTAAACATAGAATTTAATTACTTGTACCTCCATGGTCTTAAGTTTTTAAATAAAATAAATTAATATAGCATTGAAATGAATGGAAAAATGTTTATGAATGAAATGCTGCTTTTATAGAGAGAGCTGTTATATTTAGATGACGTCATTTGAATAAACTTTATTTGTTTTCGATGAAGTTTTCAAATATAATAAATTATTGTAGTATTATAATAATTTTAAAAATATTACCGAGGTATGTATTGCATTTTTGAAATGTTTAAACCAGGCAATTTATATTTCAATGCCGTCATTTGAATGAAGTTCATTTTTTTCGATGAAGGTTTAAGTTTTCAAATACAATAAATTAACGTAGTATTGTGATAATTTTTAAAATATTACAGCGGAATGTATTGCATTTTAGAGATGTTGAAATAAAATTGCGTTGAAGTTGGAAAGTGTTTCATAATCAATGATTTATGCATGATTGATCTTTCTTGTTCAATAGCTAGATAAATTAACATCGGACGAAGCTAAACATATTTCTCATTCAACACTCAAATTCCGTGAGCTACTAAGGTCATGCAATTATCCTAAGAAATGGTGAAATCCTTCTAGGGTAAAATAACAAGAGACATGTCTGGTAAAAGAGTGGGAAAATCACCTTATACGAGTATCTGAAGTTTTGCATGCGTCTTTTTCAAAGAGTTGTTCTGTAATAGTTTCTGTATAAGCATTGTGAGTAAAAATGCCTAAAATTAAATCTAATAAATCAATCCGAATAAAATCTTGTATTTATATTCATAGAAAAATCTGCATACAGATGGTGTTATTATATTGTGTAATATGCGAGAAAAAATTATTCAGAAAAATATCAGATCAACATGTAATAACTGCTATTTACATTTCAGAGAAAAAAAAAGAAGAGTGAACACGCAGTTATAACTAAGCCGTTTTCAGCATGAAATACTGAAGAACTAAATATCACATTCAGTTTAAAAGATGACAAGTACTGTTCAATAATATCAGTTGATATTAAAAGAATATTTTTGGCATTAAAATGACAAAGCAAATAAACGACAAAGTCTACGTGTCAAGAACTTAGAAAAGCACATTAGTTGGTTACAGCAATAAAATTTAATCACTATATGAAATTTTTAACTACATTTGAACAATGATATAAAAACTTTTGATTTGCAATAATAGTTTGCTTAAGTTTGGGTGAAATTCCCCGTTTTCAAATGCCTTCAGAAACATTAATGATATTCGAACAAAATATATAAATATATGTATTTTATCTTATAACGTTATAAGCAATTATTTATTAAATTTTAGGTGCATATTTTCACGCATATTTTGACAAATTTTAGTGCATATATTAGTTATGGAATTAATGTAGTATTGAATGAGACATATCTGTGTCTGCAGTTACGTAGGAAGTGTCATAAGCATTCATTGATAATGATTACGTTAGTTCTCCATATATAATTGCATTATATTCTTCACAGAGTATTGGTATATTAAATCCGGCACTGTAAATAACCACATTTGATCTTCGACCTCCCTTCCCTGTTCGAGATCCTGACGACACCAATATACCAATCTTGCCACTTTTTAAAAAATAAAAAATTTTTGATTTTCATAAATTTCATTGAAATGTCGGCAAAAAAATCAATATTTTCCCTGAAAAGGCTCTCTCTCGCCCAAAAATGCCTTATCAGCAAGCACTATTGAGAGGGAAATTATACACTCTTATTAAACATCATGTTTTTGCAATAAATTAATTTTTAGCATTTGGCAACAGAAGTTTGGATCCTTTAATCTCTATTGTTAAATTATTGCAAGATATTTTTAGCTATCTATCTATCTATATATATTAATTCCCAAATGTCCATCTGTCTGTCACTTTTTTTCAGGCACTTCCCGGACTTGCAATTTGGTACACGGGTCGATCGTTCGATAAAAACCCCTGGAAAAATCGAATTTTTGGAAATGTTCCGTAGAGGGTATGCTCCACACCAAAACGTCCGAAAAGTGCAATGATAGGAAAGCATACTTTAAGATGAGATAGAGATTTCAAATTTAGAGTATGTGTAAACCATTCTAAAGGAAGAAAATGCGTAATTTCAGATTTCAATATTTGCTAATTTAGTGGGTGACGTGCACAGAAATGTTCGATTTTCCGAACGAATGAGAAGCGTTTGCTTTAAATTTAATAGAGGCTTAAAATTTGGTATACGGGTTAATCATTTGATGAAAACACCCAAGACAAAAGTGTTTTTCAAAAATGTTCGTTTAAAGGGGTGCTCCAGAGAAAAGCAAAATAATGAAAATTCATGTTTTAAGATGCAATAGAGACTACAAATTTGGTGTTCGAGTTGATAGCTCGAAAGGAAAAGCACGTATAATTTCAGTTTTTCGATATTTTCTACTTTATGGGGGTGCCGCAAACTCAAATTTTCGATTTTCCGAATACATGAGAAACGCGTCCTTTCAAAATGTAGTAGAGGTTTGATATTTGGTATTTGGGACAATCATCTGATAAAAAACACAAGAAGTGTTTTGAAAACTGTTCATTTAAGAGGGTGCTCCACGTAAATTGTTTGAAAGGTGAAATGATAGCATTGCATGCTTCAGAATGAGACAGGGACTTCAAATTTGGTGTACGAGAAGATAGTTCGAAAGGAAGAAAGTGAGCAATTTAAGTTTTCCAATGTTTTCTTCTTTAGGGGGTTCCGCACACGAAAATTTTCAATTTTCCGAATGAATGTGAAACGCGAATTACTAAAAAATTTACTTTATTGGGGGGGGGGGGGGAAGTGCTTATTGTGGGACTGTTGATTTTCAACCGGTATTCGGCTAGTATATACTAATTTCCAAGTGTCCGGTCACTCTTTTTTTAGGCACGTATTGAATAGATAAATACTTGTAATTTGGTACACGGCTCGGTCATTCGATAAAACCCTCTGGAAAAATTGAATTTTTCGAAAATCTTCTCTACAGGGGGTGCTCCATACCAAAACGTTCGAAAAGTGGAATGATAAATAAGCATGCTTAGCAATAAGATAGAGACTTCAAATATGGTGCATGGGTAAATCGTTCAAAAGGAAGAAAGTGTGCAGTTTATAAATAAGCGACTAGAAAATTGTGTAGTATGTAATAAAAAGTATATGAAAAAAACAAGCGACTTCAAAATGTTGAAGAATTTTATGTGTCGGTGTCAAAAAATAAATAAATAAATAATAATAACGTCAAATTTTAAAAATGCAGCCCTGCTTGAAACTTGTCATTTGAAATTCAAACTAAGTGATCCATGGGACAACCCACATATTTGCAAAACAATATTATAGACTATACCATTTAGCTGAAAGTGATAGAAGGTAGTACAAGACAAGACTCTTTTCTTTTTCTCAAAATATATAATGTGTGGCAGACATTACATAATTTATCAAAATATTTGAAAATAATTGTAATTTGGGTATCTGTTTCCATTGCTCAAGAAAAAGAAAAAATAAATAAAATAAAATACATGACTTTATGAAGAGTTAAAACTAAGGCATCTCGGGTCTCCTCTTCAAACATGCAGCTCGTATATCTTAAATAATAAAAGGCAATGTCTGTGTGTGTGTGTGTCTGTCTGTCTGTCTGTCTGTCTTATACACTATACGTTTCGCGACCGCGCGTCGGAGAGCTACGAAATTTGGCAATCGGAGACCCGGGGGGGAGGGAAGGGGACACGTGAAAACCGATTTTCAAAATTCTAATTATTTTTTTATTTATTTAATGTTTTATGCGATTTCGACCTTTTTTTGCCCTTTTTGCCCTTTTTTCTCCACGATCCAGACGTCGTAGAAAAAAACAACTCACACCATCGGAAAGAGCAGACAATTACGAGTAAAAATATATCAATTTCAAATCTGAATTTCGATTTCTAATATTTTTTAAAGATTTTAAAACAAAAGTCACTTTTTGCTCAAGAAAACGATTTTTGGTTTTTAAATTCTCGCATCGTGAAAAGTACTCATAATTTCGACTAATAATTTACATTTTCAGAAAGGTCAAACATCTGGCATTCTTACAAGTCCAATCTGGTCCAGAAATAATGAAAATTGCCTTCAGGATGGCAATTTTAAAGACGCCATGATTTTAAATTTGTCGGCTACCGGCTCAGTTCCTCAAGGCATTTTCCCCCCATCCGCATTAGTTTCTTCCCCGTCTCCATGGAGACCGCGCTTTCGGTTTTAACTGAATTACGAGCGTAAGTGTTGTATACATCGGGCGAAATTATTATATTTATATGATATTTTAAATGGATATTTTTAAATGGATATTTTAAATAATTTAAATGATTGAATTATGGTGGTTTGAATTGTGGTGATGTATTTGAAATTATTATATTTATGGATTGGTGGAACGATATGGTTGATTTTTTTATTTTAAATGGATATTTTAATTTATGGATATTTTAATTTATAGATATTTTAAATGGATATTTTAATTTTATGGCTATTTTAAATGATGGAACGATGGAACGAGGATGGTGGAATTAAGAGCCTAGCATATGGTCATTATAAATTTAAATTAGCGCGCGGGAAGTTAGCGCACGAGAATTGCACTCGGTAGGCCTGGGTTCGATTCCCGCCACTGATGCGGAGTACGATCACCTTAAACATATGGGTCGATAATTCCTTCCGAGAGGTTGGTGGCAGGGAAAGGAGGGTACGGTCTCTGTGGATGCCTCCCCCACTGGGTCCTGGTCCAAATTGGGTGAATAAAAAGAAAGTTATGGAGATTGTCGCGGAGGGCGCGGTAGCCCAGTGGTTAGCGTGCGGGAATTTCACTCGGTAGGCCCGGGTTCGATTCCCTCCACTGACAAAACTGCTGCCGTGTTCACGCGGAGTACGATCACGTTAAACATGTGGGTCCGTAAGTCCTTCCGAGAGGTTGGTGGTAGAGGAAGGAGGGTACGCACCCTGTGGATGACTTTCCCACTGGGTTCCGGTCTAAATTGGGTGAATAAAAAGAAGGTTATGGAGATTGTCGCGGAGGGCGCGGTAGCCCAGTGGTTAGCGCGCGGGATTTGCACTAGGTAGGTCCGGGTTCGATTCCCGCCACTGCCAAAACTGCCGCCGTGTTCAGGCGGAGTACGATGACGTTAAACATGCGGGACCGTAAGTCCTTCCGAGAGGTTGGTGGTAGGGGAAGGAGGGTACGGTCCCTGTGGATGCCTCCCCCACTGAGTTCCTGTCTAAATTGGGTGGCACTTCCTGGTAGGTCGTTCCTTCTGGTAGGTCGCGCCAGCGAGTGTGCCACGGTTAGAATTTGCCACGGTCAGAATTTTCAAGGGTAGCGAACAGGCTGGTCGCCAAAGGCGGCTAGTATATATATAAAATAGTATACTTTATTTCATGCATTGTTTATTTTATAAGCATATTTACACAAATAATATTTTTAGCACTTGCTGTTATCGATCAAATGAAAGTAAGACATATATTTTTGAAAGTAAATGCAGTTGAGGTAATGGACATTTTGGGCCCCTCCTTCAACTCACAGATTGCACAAAATACAATGTAATATACTTTATATAAATTGCATTAGAATATTTGCAAAATTACAAAAATCTTACAAATAATTCTAATAATAGTCTGAAGGGCTTTTTGGTAGCTATGGATCCGAGAGAGAACTTAAATTGACTCCGATTGTGATTGAACTTGGGAATGGATTTTATTTTCAAAAAAGTGGGAATAGAAGAATGAACTATTTTACGAATTTTCAATTCATTATATTGAGGTACAAGGCTTCGAGGTTTACTATGCTACTGTCGAGTTTATTCTATCTACTATTAAATTTTATTTCTTCTACCTCAATGAATTCATCTTATAAGAAAATAGTGATAGAAACAAGAAAGATTAATCTTGCATAAAGCATTGATTATGAAACACTTTCCAACTGAAATGCAATGTTATTTAAACATCTCTAAAATGCGATACAATCAGCGGTGATATTTTTAAAATTATCATAGTACAATAATTTGTTTACTTGAAAACTTAAAAATTCATCAAAAAAGTCAATGCTATAAAATCGCTTGCTTCCCTATCTAAGTAAAATCAATGAATATTCCATTCATATCACTTATATCCCAGACTTCATAGCTAAATAATTTTTCTTTGAAAAATTCAGCAATTCTTATACAACTTATCTTACAATCGAGTTTACATTTTACATACGTTAAACTTAGGCTTCGTTGTAGAAATGATCAAAGTTTAGTGATCATTTAAAATAAAAAATATTGTAATTGTAAAGACACAGAATTTAGAAACACAGATAATATGCAAATATAAAGCGGTTTTAGAACGGATGAAACACTAAATATAAATATAAGAAAGATCAATCATGCATAAAGCATTGATTATAAAACAATTTCCAACTGTAATTTTATTTAAACATCTTTAAAATACGATACATTCAGAGATGATATTTATAATACTTTACAACATAGTTGAAAAGTGTTTATGACTTTGTTCATTCTGTGTATCTGTCTATCTGTTCGTACGATAACTGCCGTAAATATGATTTTACGAAAATAAAATTTTAGTATGCTGTTTAGACGGTCTGTTGGACATATGTGAATGTAAATGAATAATATCACCAGATTAGTTTTGGATTGAACCCGGGTTAATAACATGAAATATATTCAACCCTATGGGACCTAATTTTTCAAATATTTTTTAATCGAATTTAAAATTCACAAATTGCTTCGAAAGTTTTAGGAAATATTTAAATTATCCCATAAAATATATAAAAACAAGAAAGATCAATCATGCTTAAAGAATTGATTATGAAACACTTTCCAACTTCAATGCAATTTTATTTAAACAAGTCTAAAATGCAATACATTCCTCGGTAATATTTTGAAACTTATCACAATACTGCATTAATTTATTATATTTGAAAACTTAAGCCATCATCGAAAAAAATGAACTTCATTCAAATGACGGCATTGAAATATAAATTGCCTGGTTTAAACATCTCTAAAATGTTATACATTCCTCGGTAATAGTTTTAGAATTATCATAATACTACGATAATTTATTATATTTGAAAACTTCATCGAAAACAACTGAAATTAATTCAAATGACGTCATATAAAAAATAACACGCCTGGATCTCTCTATAAAAACAGGATTTCATTCATAACTTTCTCCCATTCATTTCATTCATCACAATACTATAATAATTTATTTTATTTAAACATTTTATTTAAGACCATGGAGCTACAAATAATTAAACTCTATGCTTAAAACTTCTTCGACAAAAATCGTCCTTCTCTTTATAAAATCAATTAATATTTCATTCATTTCAGCCATGCAGACTCCATGGACTAAATTATTTTGTGTTAAAAAAATACAGGAATTCTAATACAACTCATTCTACATATTTTGCTGTTTACATTTTACATAGGTGAAAAATAGGCTTAGTTGTAGAAATAATCAAATTTAGATGAGCATTTAAACTCAAATACGTATATTGTCATTGCGTTGTTTCAGTATGTAGATGCACAGAATTTAAGCAAAAATAAAGGAATTTTTGGGACGGATACAGCACTCAATATGAATTAAAAAGAACTTAAAAAAATCACGATTTTGAAACAAGATGGATGCCATATACCATTTTGAAGTGGGTCATGTGATCGTTTCATATCATGGTCACGTTATCGTTTCATATATGATGTGTAATTAATATTTTAATTTTTATTTAAAAAACTACTGAATATATTTCGCTGAATTTTTTTTATATATTTTATGGAACAATTTGAATATTACCTAAAATTTTCGAAGCAATTTGTGAATTTTAAATCCGCTTAAAAAATGTTTGAAAAATTAGGTCCCATAGGGCTCAATGTATTTCATTTTTTCAACTCAGGTTCAATCCAAAACTAATTGGGTGATGTTATTCATTTATATTCCCATAGGTCCTACAGACCGTCTGAACAACATACTAAAATTTCATTTTGATTAAGTCATTTTTACGACAGTTATCGTGCTAACGGACAGACAGACAGATAAACAGACAGACAGACAGACAGAATGAACAAAGTCATAAACACTTTTCAACTTTGTTGCAAAGTGTTAAAAAATACTTAAGCAAAATATATTGAGTAGTTTTTAAAATAAAAATTTAAATGATAATTACACCCATATTATTTGAAGAGACCACGGGACACACTTTAATATAAAATATGGTATCCATCCTGTGTCAAAATCGTGACTTTTAAAAGTCTTTTTAATTCACACTTTACAACAAAGTTGAAAAATGTTTATGACTTTGTTCATTCTGTCTGTCTGTCTGTCCGTTAGCACGATAACTGCCGTAAAAATGACATAATCAAAATCAAATTTTAGTATATTGTTCAGACGGTCTGTAGGACCTATGGGAATATAAATGAATAATATCACCCAATTAGTTTTGGATTGAACCCGGGTTGCAAAAATGAAATATATTGAGCCCTATGGGACCCAATATTTCAAACATTTTTTAAGCGGATTTAAAATTCACAAATTGCTTCGAAAATTTTAGGTAATATTCAAATTGTACCATAAAATATATAAAAAAAAATCAGCGAAATATATCCAGTAGTTGTTTAAATAAAAATTAAGATAATAATTACACCTCTTAAATGAAGCGATCACGTGATCATGATATGAAAAGATCACATGACCCATTTCAAAATGAAATATGGCATCCATCTTGTCTCAAAATCGTGATTTTTTAAGTTCTTTTTAACTCATATTGAGTGTTGTATCCGTCCTAAAACCACTTTATTTTTGCTTAAATTCTGTGCATAGTATTGTGATGAATGAAATGAATGGGAAAATATTATGAATTAAATGCTGTGTGTAAAGCGTGCTGTGATAAAGTGTTAAAAATATCTGGAACGTGGAGATATATTGACGTAGGTAAAGACAAAAAATGTATTTCAAATTATTCTTCTCAAGTCTATCTATCTCAAGTTATTCTTCTAAAATATAACATAGAAATATCACTTTAAAAGTTATGTTTTTAACACTTTACAACAGTTTGAAAAGTGTTTATGACTTTGTTCATTATGTCTGTCTGTCTGTCCGTTTTAAGCATAGAGTTTAATTACTTGTAACTCCATTGTCTTAATTTTTAAATAAAATAAATTATTATAGTATTGTGATGAATGAAATGAATGGGGAATAGTTATGAATGAAATGCTGTTTTTATAGAGAGATCCAGGCGTGTTATTTTTTCTATGACGTCATTTGAATGAATTTCAGTTGTTTTCGATGAAGTTTTCAAATAAAATAAATTATCGTAGTATTACGATATATTTAAAAATATTATCGTGGAATGTATCGCATTTTAGAGATGTTTAAGCCAGGCAATTTATATTTCAATGCCGTCATTTGAATGAAGTTCATTTTTTTCAATGAATGTTCAAGTCTTCAAATATAATAAATTAATCTGGTATTGTGATAAGTTTTAAAATATTACCGAGGAATGTATTGCATTTTAGACATGTTTAAATAAAATTGCATTGAAGTTGGAAAGTGTTTCATAATCAATGCTTTAAGCATGATTGATCTCTCTTGTTTATATTTAGTATTGCATCCGTCCTAAAACAGCTGTGTTTTGCGTTTTTTCTATGCATCTGTATTCTGCGCCAACGAAATTATAATATTTTTTAAATTAAATGCTGTGTGTAAAGCGTGCTGTGATAAAGTGTTAAAAATATCTGGAACGTGGAGATATATTGACGTAGGTAAAGACAAAAAATGTATTTCAAATTATTCTTCTCAAGTCTATCTATCTCAAGTTATTCTTCTAAAATATAACATAGAAATATCACTTTAAAAGTTATGTTTTTAACACTTTACAACAGTTTGAAAAGTGTTTATGACTTTGTTCATTATGTCTGTCTGTCTGTCCGTTTTAAGCATAGAGTTTAATTACTTGTAACTCCATTGTCTTAATTTTTAAATAAAATAAATTATTATAGTATTGTGATGAATGAAATGAATGGGGAATAGTTTTGAATGAAATGCTGTTTTTATAGAGAGATCCAGGCGTGTTATTTTTTCTATGACGTCATTTGAATGAATTTCAGTTGTTTTCGATGAAGTTTTCAAATAAAATAAATTATCGTAGTATTACGATATATTTAAAAATATTATCGTGGAATGTATCGCATTTTAGAGATGTTTAAGCCAGGCAATTTATATTTCAATGCCGTCATTTGAATGAAGTTCATTTTTTTCAATGAATGTTCAAGTCTTCAAATATAATAAATTAATCTGGTATTGTGATAAGTTTTAAAATATTACCGAGGAATGTATTGCATTTTAGACATGTTTAAATAAAATTGCATTGAAGTTGGAAAGTGTTTCATAATCAATGCTTTAAGCATGATTGATCTCTCTTGTTTATATTTAGTATTGCATCCGTCCTAAAACAGCTGTGTTTTGCGTTTTTTCTATGCATCTGTATTCTGCGCCAACGAAATTATAATATTTTTTAGCTTAAATGATCATCAAACTTTGATTATTTCTACAACGGAGCCTAATTTTAACGTATGCAGAATGTAAATACATCAAGCTGTAAGATGAGTTGTATAAGAATTGCTGAATTTTTTTAACACAAAATTTAGCTCTGGAGACTGGAATAAAGCTGATGAAAAATGAATATAACTGATGTAAAATGAATAAAGCTAATAAAAAATGTATATAATTGATGCAAAATGAATAAAGCTAATAAAAAATGTATATAACTGATGAAAAATGAATAAAGCTGATGAAAAATGAATAAAGCTGATGAAAAATGAATAAAGCTGAATAAAGCTGATGAATGAAATTCATCAACTGTAAAATCATCAAAAACAATCATATGTAAAATCAATGAATGAAATTCATTGATTTTACATAGAGAAGCAGACGATTTTTTAGCATTGCTTTCATTTGATAAATTTCAAGCAAAAGTTTTAGGCATAGTAAAAAGTACTTTTACTTCCATGGTTTTATGTTTTTAAGTAAAAAATATATTATAGTATTGTGATGAGTAAATGGAATGGAATAAAATATTTTGAATGAAATATTTACTACATTAACATAGAGAGACAGGTGATTTATATTTCGAAGACGTTATTTGAATAAAGTTCTTTATTTTTTCGATGACGTTTTAAGTTTTCAAATATAATAAATTGTTGTAATATTGGGATAATTTAAAAAATATTGCAGCTGAATTATAGCATTTTATATATGTTTAAATAAAATTGCATTGTAGTTGGAATGCGTTTCATAATCAATGTTTTATGTATGATTGATCTTTTTTGTTTTAATTATCACAGAACTACAATAATTTATTTTGCTTGGAAGATTAAACCATGGAGATAAAAGTATTTTCTAACTCTATGCTTAAAACTTCTTTCAAACCTTATTCAAATGATGTCATCGAAATATAAATCGCTTAAAAAATGTTTGAAAAATTAGGTCCCATAGGGTTCAATGTATTTCATTTCTTCAATCCGGGGTCAATCCAAAACTAATTGGGTGATATTATTAATTTACATTCCCATATGTTACACAGACTGTCTCAACAACATACTAAAATTTCATTTTTATAAAGTCCTTTTTACGGCAGTTATTGTGCGAACGGACAGAGAGACAGACAGACAGAATGAACAAAGTCATAAACACTTTTCAACTATGTTGCAAAGCGTCAATTAAAATAATTTCATCATTTGAATGTTGGATACTATTCTATATCAACTTATAAATAATGTGAATGTAAAAGAAACTTGCGCAATATAATTCTGCACTATACACATTACACATAGACCAACATTAGTAGATGTAGAAGATGGTAGTTTCATTTTATGCAGTATGCATGGCTTGGAACTTTCTGATGTCACAGAACAGGTTTCCCTTTGAAGTATGGGGTTGTACAGGTGATAGCTCTGAGCCCTGAGCGTCGAGAACCCGATACTGGATACATTATCAGCAGTATTGTTCAAGCAGACATTTTCTACTAAGGGGACCATAGCCTGGAGGCATGCTCTACCTTGTGGCAGAGCTATAGAACGTGGAGGGACTCCACGCTATAGAAGTAATGGATTAGGTCTTAGCACCTTCTCCCTTGAAATTGGAAATATTTGTTAATGACGTCAAGACATTGCATGAGGAAAATTGACATTCATAGGGTTTAATGGAAAGTTTGTATTTCAAACTAAAAATAAGCTCATGCAGAACACAGAAAATGAAAATCAAACATTTGTAACTAGAGCTCCAATTGAATTTTATTGTTAGAGTAATGTCACTTGTGTTTCCTTGACACGAAACAATATTTTTCATTGTTTTTTTTAAACATTTTTTCTATCTGGTTGTTACAATTATAAAGCAGGTTACAATTAAACAAGGAAGATCAATCATGCTTAAAGCAGTGATTATGAAACACTTTCCAACTTCAATGCTATTTTATTTAAACATGTTTAAAGTGCAATACATTCTTCGGTAATATTTTAAAACTTATCACAGAACTACATTAATTTATTATATTTGAGAACTTAAACCTTCATCGAAAAAAATGAACTTCATTCAAATGATGACATTGAAATATAAATTGCCTGGCTTAAACATCTCTAAAATGTGATACATTCCTCGATAATAATTTTAGAATTATCATAATACTACGATAATTTATTATATTTGAAAACTTCATCGAAAACAACTGAAATTCATTCAAATGACGTCATAGGAAAAATAACACGCCTGACTCTCTCTATAAAGCAGCATTTCATTCATAAATAATTTCCCATTCATGTCATTCATCACAATACTATAATAATTTATTTTATTAAAAATGAAGACCATGGAGCTACAAGTAATAAAACTCTATGCGTAAAACTTCATAGAAAAAAATCGTCCTTCTCTTTGTAAAATCAATGAATATTTGATTCATAACAGCTATGCAGACGCCATGAACTAAATGATTTTGTATTAAAGAAATACAGCAATTCTAATACAACTCATTCTGCATATTTTGCTGTTTACATTTTACATAGGTGAAAAATAGGCTTCGTTGTGGAAATAATCAAATTTGGATGAGCATTTAAACTCAAATATATTATAATTGCGTTGTTTCAATATGTAGATGCACAGAATTCAAGCAAAAAGAATTCAAGCAAGTGGTTTTATACGGATCAATAATCAATACGGATCAATATCATTCAATATGAATTAAAAAGAACTTTAAAAATCACGATTTGGAAACAAGATGGATGTCATATGTCATTTTGAAGTGGGTCACGTGATCTTTTCATATTATGATCACGTGATCGCTTCATATAAGAAGTGTTATTATTATTTTAATTTTTATTTAATAAACTACTGAATATATTTCGCTGATTTTTTTTATATATTTTATTGAGCAATTTGAATATTACCTAAAATTTTCAAAGCAATTTGTGAATTTTAAATCCGCTTAAAAAATGTTTGAAAAATTAGGTCCCATAGGGCTCAATGTATTTCATTTTTTCAACCCGGGTTCAATCCAAAACTAATTGGTTGATATTATTTTTTTATATTCCCATAGGTCCTACAGACCGTCTGAACAACATACTAAAATTTCATTTTGATTAAGTCATTTTTACGACAGTTATCGTGCTAACGGACAGACAGACATACAGAATGAATGAACAAAGTTATAAACACATTTCAGCTTTGTTGTAAAGTGTTAAAAATATCTGGAACGTGGAGATATATTGACGTAGGTATAGACAAAAAATGTATTTCAAATTATTCTTCTCAAGTCTATCTATCTCAAGTTATTCTTCTAAAATATAACATAGAAATACCACTTTAAAAGTTATGTTTTTAACACTTTACAACAGAGTTGAAAAGTGTTTATGACTTTGTTCATTCTGTCTGTCTGTCTGTCCGTTTTAAGCATAGAGTTTAATTACTTGTAGCTCTATTGTCTTAATTTTTAAATAAAATAAATTATTATAGTATTGTGATGACTGAAATGAATGGGGAAAAGTTATGAATGAAATGCTGTTTTTATAGAGAGATCCAGGCGTGTTACTTTTTTTTTTTCACGTCATTTGAATGAATTTAAGTTGTTTTCGATGAAGTTTTCAAATAAAATAAATTATCGTAGTATTATGATAGATTTAAAAATATTATCGAGGAATGTATCGCATTTTAAAGATGTTTAAACCAGGCAATTTATATTCCAATGCCGTCATTTAAATGAAGTTCATTTTTTTCGATGAAGGTTTAAGTTTTCAACTATAATAAATTAATGTAGTATTGTGATAAGTTTTAAAATATTACCGAGGAATGTATTGCATTTTAGGCATGTTTAAATAAAATTGCATTGATGTTGGAAAGTGTTTCATAATCAATGCTTTAAGCATGATTGATCTTTCTTGTTTTAAATTAGCAACAGTTTAATCACGTCGATAAATGTTCGTTTATCTGTGTAATATTTAAACATATACAACTTATACATTTAGTATAATTTCGGGAATAAAAATTATATTGAAAACGAAATATTGCTATAAAATCTTAAAGTCCTAAAAAGTTGAGTTCTTATTTGGAAAATTTAAAAAATCTGATGTGGACAGCACATGACTTTCCCTGCAGACTTATATCCACGTTCTCTTTATTTTAATTAAATTTATTTCACTTTTATTCAATTTTCGTTCTCATTCGGTAACCGGGCTTATTTTGAAAGGTGGCGTAGGGAAAGTACGAAAAACTAAAATATCTCGAGAACGGCTAGTCCTAGTGTAATGGGGTTGGTCTTATTCTTTTCGTCGTTAAACATTACGTATTAAACGGGCATTTAATGGATATATCTTAGTATACCTAGTTCTTTAGTTTAGATTTTGAAGATTTTTGCGGGCCGTTTTGCAAAAAAAGGCAGGTTATTTTTTTCCGAATCGTACCAAAATCTAATCAGCACCAGAGTGACCTATACGTGACTCATCTACCGAATTTTGTGAAATTCGGTCCATTAGTTTTTCAGCTAGAGTGGATACAAGCTTTTGCGGGCCATTTCGCAAAAAAAGGCGGGTTCTTTTATTCCGAATCGTATCCAAAACTAATCAGCACTAGCCCCGCCCACAAGTGACTTACCTACCAAATTTTGTGAAATTCGGTCCATTAGTTTTTTAGTTACAGTGGATACAAAATCTGCACAGACAGACAGACACACAGACAGACAGACACACAGACAGACAGACAGACACACAGACAGACAGACAGACAGACACACGCACAGACGTCACGCTAAAAATGGTTTTTTCGTATTCTAGAGGTCTCGAAACGTGTAGATCCGTCGAAAACTCGAGTTGTGATTTTCGGTATGATTCCAATACTTTCCCTATACATTACCATGTATTGCAGGGAAAGTAAAAAAGCATGCTATCAGATTCCACATAATAATTAATTAGTAGCTGTATTCCTTATTATTGTGTTCTTATCTCACACATTCAATAGTATTCAAGATGGGCTCAAAAAGTTTTGAAACCTGCTTACTTGTTAATATCTCGAATTCGAATAATTTCAAGGGAAAGAAATTATTTTTATACAATTAGTATGAGATAAATATGTCATTTAAAATGAAAATTATTTCAAATAGAAGATTTGTTCCGTTTTTTAAATATAAAGGATATGGAGTTTAAGTGTCCACTGGACTTTTTTATATATTCGTAATATCGCATTGGTTAATTCTACTTCTGTTGCAATTGTCATCAGAATACAAAAATATGTTTTATTTTTACATACTATTATATAGATTAGGTACTGTTTTCTTGAGAATTTTCGAATTCAAAATTTTGATGGAAGATATCCTGACGGAAGACAGTTATTGAATTTGATAAGTTGATGAGATAATTTTTAAAAATAAATAATATATTAATACTAATCAAATTGTTTCTGGGCTAAAATAAAATTTTGAAAAATATATAAAAGAAAAGAGGGCAAAATAAAATATTCTTTATATAAAAATCCAGAAAAATTGAATGCTTTAATGACATATATTAAGATAGTTTTTATTATTTTTTATGCTATTCTGTAAAAGAAACCGAAAATATACAATTGTTTAAAGAATACGATACCCCGTATGGATGAAGCAGAGGCTATGGTATTTAAATGACAGGTGTTATAATGACTTGAAATATAAATAGAATACAATGTGTGTGTGTCTGATTACATACGCAAGTATATAATTTTATCTATTGCTATATTAGCTGCAAATATTCAGTGGGACGGTCTGTTTGGACGGCAGGGATAGTGTCACCCTATTTAAACCATAACCCAGTCGGAGCGACATCCACAGGGACGGTGTTCTCCTTCCTCTAATATCAACTTCTCGTAAGAACTTTCAAACCCACGTATTGAACGTGCTAAACTCTGCGTGAACAGAGGGTCAGTTTAGGCAGAGCTAGGAATCGAACTTGGGTTCTCTTAGTGCAATCCCCGTGCCTTAACCACTGGACTATCCCACCCCGAAGTTCATCAATCTGTCCTTCAGACCATATACAGCAAAATCCACCTAGTTCGTGAATAATAATACGTATATAGAGCATTTAGCGAAAGTTTTGTCATGCCAAAATAACATTTTTTAAATAAGTCAACATTTTTAGAAACATTTTTATATAGAAGACACTTCTCATTGCAGATACTGTCTTCCACGGACGGGTTTCGCTCTTATTATGCGCTCGTCAGCAGGGAATAGCAGAAATCTATAATGTTTGTAAGAAACATGTTACAATTTTTTGCGATCTTCTATGGGAACTATCAATTTCAGTCCTTGCACGTAATTGGCATAACATTTTCTTACAATTTAACTCAGCTGCAAAGGCAAATTTCATAAAACACAAATCCGCCTATAAGGGACGTTCCCAAAAATATGAAAGATACCCCAGCCACAATTCTAAATCAATTTTATGCCTGCCAAATGGAAGGATTGAAATTGTAATTTTCCATAAAAGCTTGGATTGTGGATTTCAGCAAGTTTTGTACTACCATTGCATCTGACGAGCTGTAAATTCCATGCTGACGAGCGCATAATAAACGCGAAACCGGTCCATGGATATTGGTATCTGCAATGGGAGATCCATCCTTATTTTGAGGGGCGCCTCTTATAAGTGGGTTTTGTGTATAATACACTTTTATATGTTTAATCTTTTTTTCTCAATATTGCATTCATTCAGTTATGTGTTAGGGCATGTGTTACAGAATGTATAATTTCTTATGTGTCTTCTCTTCTTACTACGAACGCATCTTTTTTTAGGTAATTTAAGCTCAGTTTTCAGCTAGTTTCGAATGAAAGAAGTTACAGCACATCTAGCGTACATATATAAATATTACACAGTTATCAATTTTAAATACAGTGTACTCAGTAAAAATGTGTATTCACAATCCTTAGTTAATAGATATACGTACCCTCGTTTTCTTAGTTATTAGATATACGTACGGTATATCTAATGCCAAGCATTGCCCTCATTCTAACGGTGTATAAGCATGGACCTCATTCTAATGGTGTATATGCATCGTCCGCATTCTAACGGTGTATATGCATTGTCCGCATTCTAACGGTGTATATGTATTGTCCGCATTCTAACGGTGTATATGTATTGTCCGCATTCTGACGGTGTATATGCATGGTCCGCATTCTAACGGTGTATATGCATTGTCCGCATTCTGACGGTGCATATGCATGGTCCGCATTCTAACGGTGTATAAACATGGTCCTCGTTTACCTTGCAAAAATACATACTTGAAATTAACCTATTTTTAAAATTTTCTTATCACATATGTCATTAACTTCCTTCCAGGATGCATAAAATGTAAAAATTTTATCAGAAAAATCATTATTTATGGAGGTCCTCAGTTTGGTGGGTTCCCCGCAGCGTCCTCGTTTTCCACCAAAAACCAACCTGTGTGTGTGTGTGTGTGTGTGTGTGTGTGTCAGTGGGCCTGTGGAGACGATAACTAACGAACGAATGGACCGATTCGAACCAAATTTGGTACAAAAATCACAATCTGTAAACACTGGAAGCCTATTGTTTTTATACGCAATCGAATGTTCAGAACCCCCCTAAATTTTCGAATGAAATTTTGAAAAAATCGTCAAAAAATCAAAACCAATAATAAAGTTACGTAAATAGACATTCCTTATGTAATTTTTCATTAGAAAACGATTGACATAAATTTTAGAACGCTAACATGAACCGTTCTCGAGATATTGCACATTTTTCAAAAAAATTATCAAAAAGTCATATAAAATAAAAAGAAAAATATTTCCTATTGAGAAACATGTTCACTTTTCATATATAATATCATGCGATAAATTGGGTGACATCATTCTCGTGGATCTAGCTCGTTCCATTCATGAAAAAAGATACTTTGAGTAATACTTTTGCATTTGAACGCCAATTTATCTGCTGTAAAAATAACTTATTTCTTCGTTCATAACGCTTGGCGAGATTTTGGCGACGAAATTGGCGGAATGTCGCCAACTTGGCGACTTTTTGAAATGTTGCCAAATTAACGAAAATCTCGCCAAATGGATAAAAATGACGCTAAATCAATGGAAATGACGACTAATTGTGCAAAATTCAATATCTAATAAGTTATATAATATATAAATATATAATAATAGTTATATAATATACGTCGAAAATTCAATATCTAATAAGTTATATATATATATATATATATATATATATATATATATATATATATATATATAACTTATTTGTATGTCCATAACGCTTGGCGAGATTTTGGCGACAAAATTGGCGGAATGTCGCCAACTTGGCGACTTTTTGAAATGTTGCCAAATTAACGAAAATCTCGCCAAATGGATAAAAATGACGATAATCAATGAAAATGACGACTAATTGTCGAAAAGTCAATATCTTGGAAAGGATATTAGTATCTACTAGAAGAAAAACCTATTTATTTTACTGTAAAAGTAATAAATTCATTTCATTATATAAGGAAAGTCATGTGTTGCCCACATCAGATTTTTTTTAGATATAGTAGAAGAAGGTTCTCTTAATATATATTCATTATTTAGATGCTAAAATAACGAAAGGCGGGGAATTATAAATTTGATTTCTAAGTTATAAATACTAATATAACAATTTAACAAAGTTCACTGAAACTGCTGGCTAAATAAATCGAAAATATAAGTAATACGTTAGTAGCAACCTGAGACAAATTTTTAAGGACAGATTTTGGAGGATGGGAAGATGTGACCCTCCTTCGTCTGGAAAAAGGAGACAAAGCAGTCAATACACCAAGGCGGGAAAATGTATTAACAGAAGACGTGATTAAAAAAAAAATCTCTGTCACAAATCTGAGAATAATAAAATATAATTCCAAAAATTAAGGACATATGGAAAGGAGTGAAACAAACAGCAGAAGATTGTGAATCAGAAAAATGTTACAATGCTTAATTTAACAGCACTTAATAAAATATGAAGAAAATAATCGGTTTTGGAAATAAAATTGTCTGACTAATAGAAAAAACACGCAGAAGAGTTTAAAATAAAATATTTTTTTTTATTCGAGTTGAAACCCGCATAAGTCCTGCCAATCCCGAAAAAATACGTCTAACGAAAATCGCTGCCAATTGCAAAATTTTGCGAATTATTTTAAAGTCATATGTAGTACTATAAAATATGAGGAATTTTCCACGAATAACATGACATTCACCTAAATTTAAACACTATCAAGGTAAAGAAACACGTTAGTAATAATGTAGTTTGTGAAGTAGACTTAATCACAGCAACAATATGACGAAGCATCTGTTTGCTTATTTGGGAGTTCTAGAAAGAATACATCTGATTTCCCTTTAAAAATCACGGTACACGAGAATCTCAGTTAAACAAAAGCCATTAATAATTTTCTAGCGGATTTTTAGCATATTGTGGTTAAGATATTTTTAAGTTTTCAAAGTATACTATTTGTAAATAATTAATTTACAAAATTGTTTAAGGACGTTGTTGACTACAGACTGTGTTCTCACCCATTTTCAGTGCACTCCTTTGAATTGCTTTATTTCGTTAGTTCTAGCTGTTTATATTTACAAATCTGATATATTTTTTGTATCATTTTCTAATAATATTCTAATATATTTCTACTTCATACATAGGTACCTGTAAACCTTTTTCCCGGGGGGGGGGGCGGGAGGGCAAACTCAAACACATAATGAACAACATTGACTGCTTCATGCTCGCCTTTGTTATATTGAATGTCCAAGGGGGAGTGCGATCCCCTTTCTACCTCCCCTATGGGTGACCATGACTTCATATTTAATAAAATGATTGTAAAAATGTTATATCTTGTATGCATTCATCTTACATAGGTAACATTTTAAAATCTTGTGCATTTCATCCACTCTTTGCATTTTTATGTAAAATTATTTTATTTTATTCACCAATAAATAAAACTTATGAATATGCGAATTCCAATAAAAATTTCACTTGTAATACCAAATTTTCAGCCTCCCTAGTTAAAATTTCACGTTTTGCTACTACACAGCATGTATATGTTTGTACATGTTTATTTTTACTGTTGCATGTATTCATCTTACATAGGTAACATTTTAAAATCTCGTGCATTTCATCCACTTATTGCAATTTTATGTAAAATTATTTTATTTTATTCACCAATAAATAAAACTTATGACAATGCGAATTCCGATATAAATTTCACTTGCAATATCAAATTTTCAGCCTCCCTAGTCAAAAATCTCACGCTACGCTCCTTACAGCAAGTATATGTTTGTACGTTTATTTTTAGCCAAGCCATGACGTTTCGTTAAGGACTTCCATGGGACCGAAGGTCCCTTACGTCCACATCGAAAGTATTATTGTCCACTGTGTGTAGAAATGTTCATAGCAATAAGATAGCAATATAGCATTGGCACTTATCGAAGCTCGGGTGCTGTGGAGAGGTCGGAGACGGCTGGTGGAATGCCGTCTTCATCTTGGGATGGCAGTAGTACAGGCTGTGGCGGCAAAGGACGAGGAGGGTGGGGCCAAGGTTTATTGGGCCAATAGAATTTTAGAATGGTTTTAAGCTGTTCTGAATTAAGAAGGGTCAGAAGTTTGAACTCAGTAAAGAAGTATTAAATTAAAAAAAAAACATTTAAATAAAGAAATCATTAAAACTTTTAATTTATCAGTTAACAGTGCTTAAATTAATTTAAATAACAGTTAATTTTAGTAGATAGCAAATAAAGTCACTTTGTCAAATTTCCGACCGTGAAAAAGAAAGGCTCTTTTCAGGGTCACAAGTCACAAATTTTTAGCAATTTTAAAGCCAGTCAATGCAAAGTGCAGAAACTAAGTATACTACCCACAAGAAGAGACTGTGCTGGTATTAAATACATGATCAAAGTGATCGGTACAAAAAACAGTTTCAAAGGGAAAACGTGGCATAGCCAGGTATGAAAACTGAGGTGGGGGGGGGGGGTTATCCTGCAAAAGCATGACAGTTTCTGAAGATAAGCCAGACCATATCAACTTGCGTAGTCGCCTTACGCAGATCATTGAGTGCATTTTCAAATACAAGGAGAAGCAGTTCCTTGTCTTGAGAGTTTCTCATTTCCAAGACTGTATTAAAAAAGTCAGCGTAGTTGATAGCACTAGTGCAAACAACTTGAATTTTAGAATTTAGGGTGGCAACGGCTGGGGCCGACTGTGCCTCAACAATTTGTCCGATAATTTTTATGGAAGGGTCAGCTTGTTCCTGGTGTCCAAGAACAGTGCTAGTAGGTGCAGATCCTGGGATCCAGAAAAGAGGCTTGCAAAATTCACGTTGGGTTTAATACCAGATGGTCGGTAAAGACGACCGGGGTTCAAAGGATTTAATCCTGGGGGGAGGGGGGGTCCTAGTAACAGTTTTAGAGTAACGTTGGGGGGTTGCCCTACGACTCTTAGTCACTGACGAGTTGCCGGATATTTCGGACAACCGCGCCAATTAGCAGCATGAATGCCGCTGCAGTTTCAGCATAATTTAAAATCAGCAGTGCAGTCTTTGGCGGCGTGGGGCCCTGCACACTTTACTTAACGCAATGGCAGACCACATGCCAGGCTGCTATGGTAAAAACCGTTGCAGGAATGACATTGGCTGACAAACCCTTTGTATCCAGTGTACGGCTCCAGTTTTAGTTCAGTGCCTAAGAGCCTATTAATTTTATAAAGTTCATCTGGGTTAGTCCCGGGCTCTAGCTGGAGGTAGTAGAGAGGTTGGAGTAGTTTGCTCCATCTCTTAGTGAGTCTGAAAATGTTAAGGATTTTAAAATTAATGGCTTCCATGGCTATTTCAATGAGGTCAATGCCAGTCACTACTGGAAGTTCTCTGATCACAGTTTTGACTGGAAGGTCTTCTCTAAGATGGTAGGTTTTAAACTGCACTCCAGATTTTCTCATGTAGTGCAGACAGTTACGATACTCTTCCCCGTTCCTGACGAGGATCTTAAAAAATTGTCGGTCAAGAAACGGTACAATTTTTGGTGCATACTTTTTCAAGTTAAATGTCATGGAGGGCCAGTCAGGCTGTGAAGCACTGATATACAGCGGCGGTATGCTCGGGATTTTCGGCGCAGGGGCCGAAGGGTCGTCCTGCTTACACCGCCTGTCCTTGCCACCATCCTCGTGATCTCAAGCTTCGCTTCGTCCATCCTTCGTCTCAAGTCAGGGAGATTCGCCGAATTCTCGTCAGAATTTTCTCGTCTCCACAGGTTTTAAAATCTCTAGTAAAATTCCGTTTACGGCTACGAGTTTATGGTAATATAATGATCTGCAAAGGAAGAGAACCCAGCGTCTGGTATTCATAACGAATACGAAGCAAACTTAAACTTTCACAGTTCTTTGTATTCGCTTCTATAATGTATATTAAAAAAATGCGGTGAATCATTGTTTATTATTTATGCTAATCTTTCAAATTCAGTTCAGAAGAAGCTCACTCTCTGTAAAAGAAAAGAAACAAGCGTTTGGTGTTCATGACGAAGTATAAAATAATAAACAAACTTCGAAACTTTCACAGTTCTTTGTAATAATGTCTAAAATTTATAGTAGAAATAAAATAAAATAAAAATATGCAAAATCAAAAAGGGTTCCATATGTTTTAAAAAATTCTTTACTACTCTAACAATTTTCCAATTAGTTTTCAATACATTCAGACGACTGTTCCACAGGTTTTAAAATCTCTAATAAAAATCCGTTTACGGCTGCGAGTTTATGGTAATATAATGATCTGTAAAGGAAGAGAACCAAACGTCTGGTATTCATAACGAATACAAAACAAACTTAAACTTTCACAGTTCTTTGTATTCGCTTCTATAATGTATATTAAAAAAATAAAATAAACGTGTTCGAAATCAAAAAGGGTTCCATATATCTTAAAAATAAAATCTTTACTACATTTTCATATTTTACCAGTTCTCAATATTTTCAAACGACTGCCCCGCAGTCTTTAAAACCTCTTGTAAAAAGCCATTTACGACTATGGGTTTATTAGTGATGTACTGATCTGTAAAAGGAGATAACCAAGCCTTTGGTGTTCATAACGAGCTATAAAATACAAAACAAACTTCAAAATTTACACATTTTTTTAATGCACGCCAACCTAGAATGTATAGAAAACGTAAAATAAGATAAAAGTGTACGAAATCTGAAGGGTTCCACATGTCTTTTAAAAAAAAGTCTTTACTACTCTTTTACATTTTGCCAGTTCTCAATACTTCCAGATGACTGTTTACTATTCTTTAAAATTTCTAGTACAAAGCCGTTTACGGCTATGGGTTTACTGCTGTTTTACTGATCTGTAAAAAAAGAGAGCCAAGCATATGGTGTTCATAATGAACTATAAAATTATTTTTTGCATTCACGTCTAGAATGTATAGAAAAAGTAAAATGAAAAAATAAAAAAAACTTGAATGAAATCAGAAAGGGAAAATATGTCTTTAAAAATAGTTCCATAGTCTTTAAAATCTCTTTTAAAAACAAAATGGCAAAAAAGTGGTGTGAATTGTGACTCTCTATTCTTAAGAATTTCACAAACATATCCATTCTCCGCCGAAGTTTCTTCGTCAGAGAGAACTGTTTCTCCGTTTTGTCGGAGTGACTCAATGAACTGATAAATGGATGAAATGGCGAAATGTTTTCTTCGCTGATCAAATCCCCATGTTTCCTCACACTGGTCTATGGGAAAACTATCATTGGTGTTACCGCAGATACTTCAGCGAATTGCACGGTTGTTTAATCTTTCCTTTCCTTAAATAGATGCTGCGAAAACGTGAAAAACACATAGAATTGTGTGTTGCTTGATATGTTGGATGCTTCTCACTTTTCTGTTCGCACGATATTTAGATAGGAAAGGCCTAAAAGACTTTGTTTTCGAATGAGTTTCAAAAGAAAGTTTTGTTTCGTTGTGGAATTTAATAGCTGCTGCACCAATTAGGTTATCAATATACTTTGAGATTTGGAAATAATTCTTAAAGATTTAGGGTTTATCGTGATATTTTGGGTAATTTTAAATAGAAAATATTACGTGTTAAGAGGAAGTGTTGTGAGGAACAAAATACGTTTGTTGGATTTTGATGAAATTTTACGGTTTGAGCATAACTGACTATATGAATAAACATTTTATCATCTCTACAATGCATTGCAATGTATTGAAAATTTTTTGGAATTTATGATCGCCAAATTTTGTTTCTGAAAATCGGGGAGGGAGGGGTCGCAACAGAAAAAATTAAAATTTTTAATTTAACAGATTCAATTTCACCGAATTCTAGTTTACGTAGAATTTTTTTTAAACAATATCTTAAACTTTAATATTAAAATATAAAATTATATAAAAAATAGTTAATATAAATTATAAAATTTTAAATTTTGGGGTATTTATACGAGTTACAGCGAATTTATAATGTACTTCTATATGTGGAAGACGTGTTATTAGTAACGTTTATTGGACAAGCATGCTTTATACTTCGATAAACATTGATGGCTGCTATGAAACTTCATGGCAACTGTCAGACTCAGTTTCAAGCCTTGATTAGCATACTTCAATCATTTTACAGTAATCAAAAATACTTCCGTAACCATTCTCAAAATGATAAAGGAATGAAACTTTTACTTTCCCTGCAATACATGGTAATCTATAGGGAAAGCATTGGAATCATGTAGAAAATCACAAGTCGAGTTTTCGACAGATCTATACGTTTTGAAACCTCTAGAATACGAAAACACTATTTTTAGCATGACGTCTGTGTGTCAGTCCGTGCTATGTATATATCCACTCTAACGCAAAATCTAATTGACCAAATTTCATAAAATTTTATAGGTAAGTCACGTGTGGATGACTTTTCCTGCAGACTGAAATTCATTTTCTCTTTATTTCATTAATTATTCATCATATTGAGTTTACATGCACTAAATAACACGCATAATTAATTAATATTAGACTTAATTTATACTTTTTATTCAGCTTTTATTTTCATTTGGTAAAAGGATTTCTTCTTAAATTTGGCGTAGCAGAAATGCGAAAAAACAAAAATATCTCGAGAACGGATACTCCTAAATTAATAGGGATGGTCCTATACTTTTCATCTTCGAAAATTATCTATAAAACAACCATTCAATTCATACTTTCGAGCTTACGTAATCTTTCATGTTAGATTTTGAAGATTTTTCGAGACCATTTCGCAAAAAAAGTAGATTTTTTCCAATGAAACTTACCGAAATCTAATCTGCATCAGGGTCCCACAAATGACTCATCTAGCAAATTGTGTGAAATTTGGTTGATTAGGTTTTCAGTTAGATTGGATACATACTACTTTTGCCATCCATTTCACAAAATCTGGCAGGTTCTTTTATTGTGAATTGTACCAAAATCTAATCAGCACTAGGGTAATTTACAAGGGATTTACATAAATTTTTTTATAAAATTTGGTTAATTAGATTTTGAGTTAGAGTGGATACACACACACACACACACAGGCGATATGGTAAGAATAGTTTCATTTTTTCTGCAATACATCTTAATGTATAAGAAAAGTATTGGAATCGTGTCGAATATCGCACCTCGAGTTTTCGACGGATCTACACGTTTCGGGACCTCCAGAACACGAAAAAACAATATTTAGCCTGGCATCTGTCTGTGTGTGTGTCTCTGGCTGTGCAACTTATATATCCACTTTAACTGAAACACTAATTGAACGAATTTCATAAAATTTGGTAGGCAAATACTTTGTGGGTGACTGTGGTGCTGTTTAGATTTTGGTACGATTCGAAAAAAAAAAAAATCCCTACATATTTTGCGAAACGGCTTCAAAAATCGTCACAATCTGAAATAAACGACTATGCTTGTTTTACATGCAATTTTTAATTTTGAAAAGAATAAGACAAACCCCATTTCTCTTGGACTAGTCGTTCTCGAGATATTTATTTTTTTTATTCACTTTATTGCTACGCCAGTTTGGAGAATAAATCATGTTACCAAATAAAAACGAAAGCTGAATTAAAAGTGCAAATTTAATGTAATTGCAATTAATTATGTGTATTATTTAATGCATTGAAATTCAATTTAACGAATTATTAATGAAATAATGAGAATTTGAAATTGAGTCTGTAGGGAAAATCATTTGCTGCTCACATCCTATTTTTTTTTGTATTCTAGATGTCAAAAAACTAGATCCGTCCAAACTCATGCTGTGATTTTCTACACGATTCCAATACTTTTCCTATATATTTCCATGTATTGTAAGGAAACTAATAATGTCCATTAGTTGGAATTGCTCGCTATTCAGAAGTGCCCGTTATAAAAGTTTTACTGAAAACATTTTAAAATGAACATTGCACTACAGTGGCTACTACATCCAATTTTAATACTAGAACAGCCGAGTCTCTGAAAAAGGTTATGACTTATCAAACTACCCCCGACTGGATTAAGAACGGAAACTGAGCTAATGGCTCACGTTTGTGTAGAACCGTTATCTTCGAGAGACAGTAGTCTGAGTGGGGTTGACAATGGTCAAGCACAATGGTCTCTAGCACAATGGTCAAGGACAATGGTCTCTAGGACAGTGGTCAAAGAATGTATATCTTTAGAAGAGATCATGGGCGCCCATAGAACTTTTTGAAAAGGGGTGGGGGGAAATCACTGACGTCACAGGGGAAGACTGGATAAGACGTAAAACATCGTTTATCTTAATGCCCACATTTATGATTACTTTGACACCTTCGTCTGTGTGTGGGGCGGGGAGCTTTTGCTATCCCCCATGGACGCACGACAAGTACAACTCTGAAATTTATTACTCCAGAATGACCCACGTTAGAATTCGTACAAATTAAAACCAAAAAGAAAAATAATAAATTTTTGAATCACCGTACGTGTGTGATCCGTGCGTGATTTACTAATTCTGATCAATTTTAAGTATGAAACATTGTCTAGTAGTATTTTACGTACTTTCATATCAATATTGATATAGCGGTATGAAGAAATTGAAGAGTGCGATCTGTGTGATAGTCTGATATGAGGGCGTAAAATATGTTCCCATTGGCCTTGAATTTCGAGTTTGAATTACTAAATTGAAATCGAGTTTGAATTACTAGAATTTCGAGTTTGAATTACTGCAGTGATTCTCAAAATTTTTTTAACCAGCTGCAGATTATTTCTTTTTACTTGTGAGACATTATGACATACCCATGCAGTAAGTTGCATCACTGAGATAGACATGTGTCACCCCTACCAACGTTGATTAGGCGAATTGTAGTCCGAGAGGTCTTGAACATTCTTCAAACTTAGCGAACTTGGAAAAATGATTTAATTATTGAACCAATAATTTTAATCATTCTTGCTTGTAATACTTGAAATTTCCTTGTTCCTATTGTATTAATAAATAACTTAAAAGTGTTTAATATATATTTTATTCTTTTTTCCCATTTTAATGGAAATATTTTTCTTGTTTTTCTCGTGACCACAAAACTTTGGTCACCAATGTTGGTTGCTATTTTGCGAACGTGATTTCAGGTTTTGAGACATCGATTGTCGATGGGTTCTATCTATGCTTGTTATAAGAATATTTGAAGTGTGAAAGGTAGTAGCGTAGCGGAAACGCATGGTATATCCTGCTTAAAATATTCTATTTGTTGATAACGTCACTGAAATACCCGTCAATGCCACTTTGGTTGTATGTGTTACCTTGGTCATAATAAGGAGTTCGATTTTAGTAACAATCGGAGAAATATAACTTTCACATGCTTTCGGAATATAACTCCCCCCCCCCCCACACACACAAACAAGAATAAGTTTTAAGAGATGAAAATGCTCGTATGCATGAATTAAATGATTGCTTTATATGTATTTTTTTATACGGATACAGCCATTCCATTTTAAGCTATGTAGAACGTTATCAAAATATTGCTGTTTTGTTGTATTGTACTGTTTTGTTCAATAAAAGAATACATCTCAATTAATGAAAGTTACAGAGAGGGAAAAATGTATCTGTCATGCATGCCTGCGTCAAACTTTTTACTTTGCTCAATAAAGTCAAATAAGAATATAATTTTTTTCCAGTTTCGATCACGTTTTTGGAATATGCGATTTGGAATGAAATTGCTTTTGGAAATTTTTGCTGCATTGAAAGAGAAATTAATTTCGAAATATAATTTTAGTCGTTGATTCCGTTTTGTATAGATTTCTCAGTCCGTTACCTTTTCTAATATAAAATGTTCCCAAAAAAGACTTTAATCAGCTGGATACCAAGCGTCCCTTCATCCAGTGAAAAAGTAAAAGGGTGGTGACAAAATGTAAACCGTCCTATCCGTTGATTTGATTACACTTTGGAAGGAATATTTAGCTATTCAGTTTGATTTCTTTTAGCAGAGAGTTTTGTAACGTAGTAGTTTTGCTTTCAATAGATAAATTTTCAGAATATATTTCACCTTTTTACCTTTCATGGATTCCATAATGAACGTCAGTCAGAGAAAGATTAGACTGAAAAAGTTGTAATTAAACAAATAAAAATCTGATGTGGGCAGTAGATGACATTCCCTACAGACATACATTAATTTTCCCTTTTTTTCCATCACAGTTCATTAAATGAAGTTTAATTGCACAAAATGGCATAGATAGTTAATTGAAATCACACTGAATTCGCCGCGGTTTTAATTCAATTTTCGTTTTTATTTGGCGGCTGGACGTGTTTTCAATGGCGGTTTCGCAAAAATGAGAAAAACTAAAATAGATTGAAAACGGTTTATACTAGAGCAATGGGATGGGTCGTATTCTTTTATCGTCAAAAATTAAGTATCTAACAAGTATTTAATTGATACAGTTAAGCGTACGTGGTCTTTTATTTTAGATTTTTATGATTTTTGCGGGCTATATAAAATCAATAAAAAAACTTAAGTAATTAAACGAAGGAATGTTAATGACCAAGTGGTTCAAACTTGTGAAAAGAAAACTGGAAGTTTATCAATAGTTCAAACTTAATATTTTATGTAAACGAAACTGTCATTTTTGCTCAATACTGTACCGTAATAACTTTATAAGGCTTATCTGCAATGCCTGTTTTATTTAATAAAAAAAATGTAAATTTTGACATAATATTAGCAATTCATAATTTCATTTCTTCTTTTACGGAATTATTAATATATATATATTTATATATATATATATATATATATGAATATATATATATATGTCCATATATATGAATATATATATATATATATATATATATATATAACAGCATTCATTAATTTCTTATTGTATATTACTTCTCATTTTTGTTTATCAAGTTTATAACATATTGCATTGAAATTACAAACTTCTGACTCTGGGCAACGTTTGAATGACGTACCAGTCACATTATTACATAATTAAATTCGTCTTATTACTTATAGTTGATACCTCGTTTATTTAATACTTAATTGAAAATTAAAAACTATCTTTACAAGCTTAAAATAAAATATCTGATTATCTGCCCATAAATATAAAGATTTCATGGTCTCCTTAATTTGATAAGATTTTCCAATGGACTCCTTGGATTATCTTTCAAGATAAAATTAATTTTTTTATTTATTGCAATTTTGTAAATTTTTCTTTTGCTTCAGATGCATTTTATGACTGTTAAAAATGTCTTTTTTTATTAATAAATTTATATAATTATTATATTATTTATTTTTACACTGTTGTTGCATATTATACAGTACCCTATTTAAGTTTATTTTAGTAGTGATAAATTTGGTTAAAATATCTATTTGGTTAATTATATTATTTTGTATATCTTCGCTTGCTTTATCTTATTTTGCTTAATCTAAATTTGGATTGCATATACAACAGTTATCAATTTTGTCATAACTTTAAACACATAAACATAAATAGCATCCTTCCAAAAGGCAAGTAAATTGCACAAGATACAGAACATTCACCAGTTAACCAATAAAACATCAAAAATCCAAACGGCAATGAAAATGCCAAAATTAAAAGAAACATTTTATTCTACAATCAAAAGGCTCCAGAACTTTAGAGGCAAAACTGTCTATGCTTTGAAACGTCTATTTATTCAATGATCTGGATTAAGAACGACCTCGATCCGGGCCGTCTATGAGATTGACTTTTAGCTTGCAGCAATTGTTCTTCGAATAGTTCTTTCTCCTCGTGTTTTTGTACTACTCTCAGATAGTCTTTTATCAATTTAGGAAGCGGAAGGGAATTTATACCATGAGGAAGAATCTTGTTTTCTCGCAGCGACTGTCTCACAACACAGCGGCTAAGATGCTGGAGGGACCTCGGAGCCATGGGTGCTCTGCTTTCCGGAAAAATTTGCTCAAAGTTTTTGGAAACTTCATTCACCACCGCATTCGGTAGCAGACCCGGGAGCAGCTTTTTGAGGCAGTTTCGAACTTCACCACTGGAAATAATGGGGACGGGGATGGATTCAAAGATCAGCCTCAGGCAACGGACGCAATTTTGTAATTTCATGGGTTGATACTTCATATGACGCATGTTGATTAGAACCTCCAATCCTCTCATCACCAAAAAGAGTCTCCTCCTGGATGATAAATCAAACTTCTTGAGGCTTTCTTCCAAGTAGGCCTCATTCACAGCGTTTATTGCTTGATGCCTCCTGTTGGAATGTAAATAATTTCTGATGAGTAAAATTTATGAAATGCATTAATTGTTACAATTGGGTATAAATGTTCTCTGGTTTAAAATGTAAAAGAATAAATATAAATAAAGTTAGATATATTTTATTGCAGTGTGCTATAGCTTGAATTATGGTGGTATACTTTTTTGGTATATGTTAAAATTACCTATTAAATCTAGGGTAAATTGGATTACATAGATAATATAATGATGGATGACATGAAAATCAATCTTAGGTATCCCTTGTTGCCGTATTGTGATTGGAGTCTGCCACATGTTGTCCCATTAATACTCTAGTACTGATATTTCTTCTTGTCGCGGCAGATCGCTTAACAAACAAATAATTCCATTCTGAATCAACAATAAACAACATTTATGAAAGCATTCTTGGCGGTCCATCGTATGTTTTAACCAGTGGGAAGGCATCGTTACCTGTGACATTTTTTGACTTTGCAACAACATTGCACCAACGCATCATTAAACATTACAACATCAATACTGCTACATGAAAGAAACACATTGCTTCACTCGTAAAAATGTAGAAGATTAAATTATAGGAATATTTATTTTTATAATTCACTTTTACATTAATATCTATTAATTTTTTTTTTTGTAACAGGTTGCTAATTTAGCGACATATCACGTATGAATTTGCTCTCTCAGATAGTGATCCATTAATAAAAATTGGTCACCCTTAAAATTGCGGGGCTCTTATAATTGCGTTGCGGTATAAAACTATATGAACTTACTGCATAAGTTATAGCATCAAATTAATTTCTTAGAAATGTAAAGAGATTAAATTATAGAAAAATATCTCCTGATTATGATATTTTAGTAAACCCGCATTGCTTTTATTCTTCAGCAACAGAGAAGAAGATTTTGCGGGAATTTTTTATGAATTTTTCTTTTAGCTGCCAATTGTCCTCTTACTGTTTCTATGAAGATATGTCGATATTTCTTCTTTTACAGTTTCAGTATGCTTTTCATTCTGAGGTGTGTAATCTTTAATAAACTTTTGAATTAGTAGGATTGTTCTCTGAGCTCAAGCAAAGCGAAAATAAAGTTTCAAATAGACTATACCCACAGAGACAAATTTCTGTAGAAATATTTGTTTATCTGAATAGATTATTTCTTACCTTATTTACTTTAACTTTTTCATTTTTTTTTGCTTTTCATGTTTCCAGCCATCCAATTGGATGCACTAGTTTCCTATTCTTATTAACCTTGTACTTTAATTTCCGCTTTCTAAGATTCACACAGATAATGTTAAAGCAGTCGCACTCATACCTATAATATAGATCGGAGATCATAGGCGGCCTGCGCCCGGTGCTCCATGAATATGCCGAACAACGCATGATATTTGAAATTGAGTCCCTTCCTGGAGTTGTGCCGGCACACATGCATATAGAAAAGATGGGTGAATGAAGTGTATTTTCATTCCGAACTTATGCGATAACTTTTAGGATCAATTCCATGGAAAAATTAATTGAAAATCATCAAATAGTAGTCACTTAAATATTTCTTTCTTTTGATATCTGTCTCGGCAATAATACTATATATATATATATATATAAATTGAAAATTTTTTAATCGAAAACTATGCATAAACTACGGTGAGTACAAAAAAATCCATCTCTAGCATATCTGTTACAAATAACTGACTATAGACCAAGAGTAAGGATAAAAGTAGAAGGTAAATATCATTATAATGGAAAGGAGTTGAGGGGAAGATAAGTATACAAAATTATAATTAAAAAGGTATATATATAAATATATATAAAATAAAAAGTGAACTTGGCAAAAATGGGAAAAGGCAATAATAAAAAGCTCAAGATTAAAGAACAAGATATGGAGAACAACCAATTGAAACTTCACAAAAAACGGCAATTAGTTCAAAATGGCATTCTCGTCAGGACTGCCATACAATTCGAATTAAAGTCGACAGAATAGCCAGCTTCTGACAATAGCGATAGTATTTACCTATGGACACTATTGACACTGTCTACTGACTAGTGTAAGGACAAATAATAAAAACCAAATGAAATTATAAACCAAACATATAAAAAACAGAAATATTTACTCACTGGCACAGCCACCACGTGGGAGTGGCAATGTTCCCAGAGAAATATTCGACAGAGCATTTTACATCTCTTCGTCAAATATATATATATACATATATATATATATATATACATATATATATATATATCAGCAGTTTGTTAGTAGTGAAGGCTTTTTAGATAATAATGCCTTGCTTGCAGTGATACAATTAAAGTCATAATAAAAAGAATCACAGGATTACTTACAATAACGTCTTGAGAACTTTTTCAGTATTTTTCCGCTCATCAAGCTCATCCATCGGCTGGATCATCAGACCACCAAACACTATAATTTTCTGCACTAATGCTATGTTTCCATCCAAGAGACTGTTTCTTACAATGTCTAGAGGGACTATTTTCACATTTTCGGAGCCATATGGCCGTAGAAATATATCAGCAATTAAAGATGGTAGGTTTGATTCAGATAACTCACACATCTTCGACAAAAAATGGCAGTTGGAAGAGTCATTCCTAATTCTGTGATATAAAATATACGAACATAAAATTGCGTCTGCGATACAGTTTATCTCATTGCATATATGTGATTGTAATTTCCGAATTAGTCCTACCAAGGAGAAAAAAACTATTCCTAAACTCTGTTTCGTTAATTGGTGATCTGTTAATCGACATACCATATACCTGGACCTACTCCAGTGTGCAATGCTAGACCTTTCACGGGGTATGTCAAAGCAATTATCAAAATATGATATAAAATCAGCGATTTTGTACATAGTATTAAAGAATGTGTCTAATGAGAGTATCAGTTTTCAAACTATAAAATAGAATACAGTTATCCAAATATCAGGAATCACACTTTCAGGAGAAATGTATATATTATAACAACATGTATAAAGTTTTACTGAACGAAGGCAAAAAATGTTCCGTCACACAAGTTCTTTTCAGTCAAACTAGCAATAATATGAAACGTGAATGATAAGTACAAAATCTACCACTAGTTCATGTTATAACAGGTGGGAAATACTTTCTCCAATCAGGATAGTTGGGGGGTGGGATTAAAACTAATCTCCAACTTTGCAACCTATACAGGGACAATTGGGTGTTTCCAAATCAGCCACACGCTTTTGACCTTCAATACTTGATTCTATTGTTAACAGAAGGATCAAGGTCACAGGACAGATATGAAACCCTATAGAACTGCTTTTTTGAGGGACGCAGTTGACATGTTTGATAAGTTTTAAATGTGGTATCACACAATGTTTCTTTCAGGCATACTTCCGGGGGGTGGGATTAAGCCCTGGAGATAATTTTTGTTTACCTAAGTTCTATTTACGTGACAGCATTTAGATATAGTTGATTAAGATAATATCGAAGCAGATTGGTCAAGATAATTTTGGTTTGTTTTACTAAGAACAATAAATATCATATAAAATTTATACTAAACATATATTTTGCAGATAGCTTTGACAAAAAATAAAAATTCAAACTTAAATATCTTTTACATTTACTAACGTTCAGCGAATAAAAATATTCCTTTTTTTTATGGGTACTTCCTAGTATGGAAGATAATAAATACTTGTCCTAATGAACACATATTAACATCCCACTTTACGAGTCGTGACGAATAGTTGAATTCGAATACCTTATTCTAAACTTGCTGTTTTTTTTACCTAACAGATTGGTACTACGACACTGGCATTATTTGCTTCGTCTCGTGAATCGGAATCGTTCTGCAACATTTAAAAGGTTTATGGATTGGCTGGACTTTCCTTGGAACCCTGTGTATTTTTTATTGAAAGTGGAAAATATTCTGAGATATAACCCCCCCCCCCAGCGGCCGCACACTTTCTGCAGCTTGTGCATATGACTATAAAAAAAATGAAGTTGCTCACATTCTACAGAATATGCAAATATAAAAAATCTGAAAAAAAAATTACTGAACTGTACTTTTATAATTTTTTATACTATAAAAATGATCAGCATTTAAAAATACTTTTATTTGTAATATGTGTAAATTTAACTAAAAAAACATAGATATATATTTAATTCATGTTATCATAAACTAAATAAAAAATTGACGCATTGTATCACTGCAAATCATTGTACACCAAAAATTACAAGCTACCATACCCAAAAGACTGAAATATTATATAATATTTTCAGCCTAAAAAGTATACTAGTGTGTTGATTGTTAAATTGCTTAGTCCTTAATTTATTCTGGGATGCTGTTAATATAATTTTTCTTATAATAAATATCAAATTTATATAAATGCATTATCAAAGGTGTCGAACTCAATCGTTAAATACAATGTGGTGATTATTTTCCACATTACGTCAGTTAGTAAAAAGCATGTAAAATATATACACATTCAATATCATATTCAACTTACTCTAGAAAAAGCTATCCAAAGATCAATATTAATACATTTTATATAAATGCGGAAAAGCTTTCAAAAAAATAATGCCACTGCTTCTTAGAATTTAGTCGGCAGTGATAATACTGCACCAATTTCTTATGATGAACACGTGCATAGGATGAAATGTGGGATGGATAACAAATGACCTTTTTATTTAAATAAAAATAAATGACATACCTTGTAAACGTAATCCCTTTTCCTTTGGTAATCCATAACAAATAAAATAATTGATTATAAAATCCAAAATAGCAGGGAAAGTGTGTTTTCCACGTGTAAACATGCGATGCTAGAACAAAGTTCTTCCTCCAAGTGTTTCTTTCAGTGCCGCCAAATAGGGTTATATTAGCAGAACGTTTTGGCGAAAACCGTCCCAGACCATCGCCAAGCATGCCAACCTTGATATTGTATTTAATTTTGGTTAGCCGTTGAGGGCGCTGCGGTCGAGTTAAACGTCTGTATATTAGTCTTTTTCCTAGATCCAGAAAAGTGAGTTGAGTTCTTCATGGTTTTAAGTAACGTTACCTTGCCAAGGAGTAGCTACTAAGATTTTTAAGTTGGATATAAATTGGAAGCTTTTATGTTGGATACGTTGAATTTGGATCATCCAGCTGATTTAGACAGAGAATCTGTATCAAAACATTTACAGGTAAACTGATTCTTAATACATTTTTTATATGATTATAGGAAATGATAAATTTAATATTTTGTAACAAGTTTCAACGTCATCGTCATATACCTTATGATTCTATACTGCTAATTATTTTTAAATAAAATATAAATCCTCTAAGATGACTTTTGCGAAATTGATTTACAACAAATTACTTTTATTTGATTATTTTATTTTCAAATATGTTAACTATTAAGGTAAAATTTAAAAGTTTTTCTCATAAATAGTGCGTTTAATTGAGTGTGTATCATAGTCGAAATAATACATAAATATCATTTCCACCCATCTCCATTTTCAAACTGTTGTAAACTAGATTGACTAAACTAGCTCATTTTCATATTTTGTTTAATTTTTGAAATTATTTTCACATAAATAGTGCGATTGCGCCATTCAGTTTATTCTCCTGAACTGAGACTTTGCCAGTTTCTTTTGGATCCACCTCCATCGTCTAAATATTGCACATTATATTGATTAAACATTCATATTTCGGTTAATTATTAACGTTAATTTTGAAATTATTGTTGTATAAATAGTGCGATTGTGCAATCCAGTTTGTATTTTACTGAACTGCTGTGGGTCTGCTATCTTTTTCCATCCCATGGTTCTTGTTCATTTGGCTGACTAAACTAGAATATTTTTTTATTTTTAACAATTATAAAGGTTTATTTTTTATTATTTTCACGTACATAGTTAGAGTGAGTAAATTCATTTTATTTTCTGGTGTACGTAGTCATGTAGTCGAAGTTTTGAACTATAGTATTGAATATTAGAAGTCGATTAAATGTTTTAGTATAATTTGAATATGAGCTCTAAAACATTTTATTTTATATTAATTTTTTTTGCAAATAGTAAATATTTACAAAATAAAATAACCCTAACATAAGAAATGAAATGATTAATTTTCTCTATCAATTAACTTGAAATTTTAAATTAGCATAATTATTGTTTTACAGTTAAGTTTTACAGGAGTTAAACTCAAGAAAGTTGGGGGGGGGGGGGACAAATATTTTCGAAACTCTCGTATTTTCTGTTTTGTATATCCGAGTATCGAAACAGGAAAAATATAGCACGGGTATATCTTACTTCAAGATCTACATGTGAATATGGATAATTTTTTAAATTGAGCAAACATATAGTTATGCTTAATTTTAAGGGGATTAATAGATTAACGGTATTATAATTTTTATACCGGTATATCAATTACATCCATGGACAAGATTACTGTAATATTTAAGGAAAATGTACTTTATACTTCCGATTGTGTTTAAATGATTGTTGCAACGTAGGAAAAAAATGGTTCAGGAACAAATTTTGCTGATGATTCATCGTTTTTATTTTGCCGTATGTGTTTTGTCCAGCAACGTCACTTCACCATATTATACGGGGTTGGGGGAGGAGCGAAACTGCCCTCATAAGCTTTGTTGTGACTTGTAGAAATGAATATATTTAACACTCATAACCATTTTTAACGGCATTGAAGTACTAAATTTTTTAAAGGATATAATTATAATGAATCAATTTTAAAATTAACACATCAGTTTTATGTGTTGTGTTAAACTTTGCAATATGTTCCTGAAAGCCTATGTTAAAGTAAAAAATAAATATACAGTTCTTTTTTTAATTATTAAGTGTATATAAAATTACTTCGATTAACAAACATAAATTATAAATATTAGACTTATACTTCTTATGAATTAAGGATTTGCGTTAAGGATAAAATATACGAATAAAAATATAATTATTTATATAAGTGTGAGTACCTATGAAAATCACTTGAGAATTTTTATTCACTGAAAGGCAATAAATGTAGATTATCTTTAAATTTGTAAAGTTATAAAGTTGCATTATTATTACGTTTTAAATGTACGTTTATGTATGTTTGATTTATATTCAAAATGGATATTTTAGTAGAGATTTTATTAGTATTATTTATTTGAGTAAAGCTACTCAAAATTGTTTCATTGATTCGGTTTTGAAATTCGTTTTCATAAATGATCGGAAAATAAAGGCGGTTAAGATTTTACTAAACAGCTGAAAATTATAAAATAACACAAAAATGTTGTGTATAAAGTTTTATAGTTGCAAAAATTAAGGTAATGTAATTTCTTACTGTATTAAGAGCAATTACCGTAAACACATACAAATCACCGAACATGTGCAAATTCTTGTTGCCATTCAGCGAACGGTAATAACGAGAGTAAATTATTCACACCCGAAATTATGTTTGATTTTAATTTTCTTCCTTATTTAAATTTAATGAATGCATGAATACTAAGTAGCTTAAAATATCTGCTTATTTTTAATTAATATATATCCAAATATTAAATTGTATTAAATTGAGTAGAAGTATCTCTGGAAGATATTTAAGGGTTTTCTATCCATTGTCCTATTTAAACGAAGAAAAAAAATTATGATGGTTTTCATGCAACCTCCCTCGAACGCAAAACTTAAAATTAAGTACTTAGTACTTTTACTACCCGTTGATATTTTGATCCTCAAATTGATGTGTTTATAGATGTTTAATTTTCTTCTCTACATTTAATTACTCTCTTCTTTTCTAATCAATTTATTATGTCAGGGTTACTTTTCATGTATTTAGAATGAGTTGATATATCTTGGAAAATTGTTTCAGATTTTATCATTTACTGTCTGCAAAACTATCAAAATTTTTTTACCTTCCCAGCCGCTAATATTTGTAAAATCAAAACAATATGGTACTTGCCATTCAGACTTTAGTGACTTTCTAATTTCAAAATTTAGATTCCTATGTGCAAGGTGTTCAGAAATTACGTAAGCACTTTTCACTGGAAATTTGACACTTTTCTTTTATACAAATTAATTTCTTTAATACAAAGCAGCCTTTTCTTTTATTATCCCTCATACCTAAGTGAGAGGATTAAAATGAGGATTCTACAAATCCTCAAAAGACACTTCTGTCACTTTTCTTTTACTCAGAGACGTGTTTAAACAAAGCAAACTTCTTCTGTACCATGCAAATATTTTGCACAAAGGCGCGAGGGACAAAGACGCCACTGAATTTTGAATAACTCTGTTCTTTCGCTATTAAATATGTGTATTATCACATAGTTTACATCTTTCATGTATTTAAGTAAATCTTTATTGTATTTAAGAGTTCTTTATCTTTTAATTGTGCTTCGTTTCATCTTTTCTGTACTCAAGACTTAATCCTTTCGATAAACAGAACTTTAACAGAAATTTTTCCCGCAAATCTCCCGAAATGAAATTTTAATTAGTATTTGACAGATTCAGTGTTCCTACAGGAAAGTCCTTTAGCCCACTCATCCCGAGACTCTGAAAGAAACGGCTTATGAGTGCATTATTTAGGTCTATCTTAATGACCATCGAATAAAAGTAATTACGTAGCAGGGAATTAAAAATGTTAGGCTAACAATCTAGGCAACAAAGCGAGATAGAAAAAAAATGTCAATTACAAATTTGTACAGCAATAAAATTGTATTTATCCAGTCTCGATATCAAGAGCGCACGAAACGCGTTTCAAACAACATAATTTCGAGAGTGAGTCAATTACGCCCGTCACTATCGTTTGTCGAATGGCAGCAAACGTATGCACATGTTTGACGATTAGGGTTTGTTTAAGAGTTCCTGTTTTAAAAAAGGGATAAATTACGCAATTTTAAAATAACTTTTTGCAATAATGGCGCTTTATATAGAATATATTTTTTTTTTCATTTTACAACTTTCAGCTAATTAAGTGACACTCAAACCAGAGAAAAGTTCAATATGCTCACCGAAGACTCTCCATAACCCTTTCGGTATTATTCTTTGCTCAGTTGAGCAAGAGAATCGAAACAGATTAGCCGAGATAATTTTGATTTGTTTTACTAAGAACAATAAATATCATATTAAATTTATACTAAACATATTTTTTGCAGATAGCTTTGACATAAAATAAAAAATCAAACTTAAATACCTTTTACATTTCCTACCGTTCAGCGAATAAATTTATTCCTTTTTTTGATGGGTACTTACTAGTATGGAAGATAATATGATAATGTACAAATGATCACACAGTAACACACCGCATTATGAGTCGTGACGAACAGGGGAATTTGAATATCTTATTCTAAAGGTGCTGCCTTTTTATACCTGTACATATTGATACTGTGACACTGGCGTTATTTGCTTACGCTCCTGAGTCGTTCTGCAACATTTAACAAGGTTATGGCTTGGCTGGACTTTCCTTGGAATCCTGTGTATTTTATATTAAAAGTATCAAATATTCTGAGATATACACCCCCCCCCCTCCGCGTCCGCACACATTTTGCAGTTTGAGCGTATGACTATAAAAAAATTGAAGCTGCTGCATTTCTATATAATTTGCAAAAATAAAAGAATTGATGTGGGCAGCACAAACTAGAATTCCTTTTTACTTTATTTCTTTAACAATTCATTAAATAAGGTTTAATTGCACAAATTAACACGTACAATTATTTGAAATGACCCGGAATTTGCAAGTTTCATTTTCATTTGGTAAATGGACTTATTTTCAAAGGCGCGAAAAAACTAAAATATCTTAAGAACGGTATGTCCTAGAGTAATGGTGTTAGACTTGTTCTTTTATTGTCAGAAATTACATACAAAACACGCATTTAATTGATTTTTTGTAGATTTTGTATTCATTTATTTTAGATTTTGGCAATTTTTGCAAGCTATTTTGAAAAAAGTTGGGGTGTTTTTCCCGAAATTTACAAAAATCTAATCAATACCAGGGTAACTTACACGTGGCTTATCTACCAAATTTTGTGAAATTTGATCCATTTGTTTTTTAGTTAGATTGTATACATAAGATTATTGCGGGTCATTTCGAAAAAAAAATCAGACTCTTATCCTGCATCATATCAAAACCTAATCAAAACTTGTGTAATCTACAAGTAACACTAGGGTAGCACTAGGGTAAATAGAGTTTCTTTTTCTCCCAATCATACCAAAATATAATCGGTATCAGACTCACCCACAAATGACTGATCTATAAAATTTTATGAAATTTGGCCAATTAGTTTTCATGTTAGATATACATTGTGCATACGAAAAAGCAATTTTTAACGTGACGTCTGTATATATGTGTATCAAATATGTGACACAAATTACATATATGTGACACAAAATACAAATGTTTTTTGAAAATATATAAAATATATTTCAAATACATGCACGTTCAATACTGCCCAACTCTTGAGTAACATTGGTGCTGATTAGATTTTCGAACGATTAAAAATATAATAAAAGTAATTTGAACTTCACTCCCCCCCTCCTCTTATTTTGCGATATCTGTCTGTCTATGCAGATATTGTATCCACTCTGACTCAAAAACTAATTGACAGAACTTCATAAAATTTCATAGATAAGTCACTTGTGGGCTATTCTGGTACTGATAATCGGTATTCTGGTACTGATATTCTGGTACTAAAATAACGATAATATAATGAATGTCAGATGATTAGTTTTATCTATCAATTAGTTTGAAATCTTAAATTAGCATATTTTTGGTTTTATATTATATGTTTTATGTTCAGGTTTGAATTTTTAAATAAAGTGTCTGTAATTAAAATTTTAATATTTAAACTCAAGGGGATAAACTGGGCTGTTGTATTGCTTAATATAAAGTAAAAGTATAATTATATTTCAATGGAATTTTAATAATTCAGATTTGCATTTGTAAAATATTTGTTAGATTACTTTTTGAGTATAATTTAATATTGAATTTATACATATACTGCAATTGTTCCAATTTAATGCATTTGCAAAAAATTGTTTAGAATGTATTTTTTCTATTTTACTATTATTTTTCCCTAGACAATTATGTCGCAAATTTTTGCTCGCAAAGTCTCCTTTTCGTATTTTCTGAGTCATATGCCTAAATTGAGTAATTTTAATTTTTAATGATTGAACTATTCGCATTTAATTAGTTGTAAATATATATTTATGAACTTAATCTACTTAAAGTCACAATGTGAAATCTAAAACATGTTTTATTATAAATTGATTTATTTTTGCAAATAATAAATATAACGATAACATGATGAATGTCAGATGATTAGTTTTATCTATCAATTAGTGTGAAATTTTAATTTAGCATATGTATGGATTTGTATTATATGAATCGCAAATTTCTCTTCACACATAGTCTCATTTTTATTTTCTCATTTATATGCCTGAATTAAACAATTATTTTTTTCATCTTTGAGTTATACTAATTTAAAAAGTTATAAATATTTATGGACTTAATCTACGTAAAGTCACAATGTGAAATCTTAAACTTCTTTTTTCATATTAATTTTTTTGCAAATAAAAAATAGTTACAAAATAAAATAACATTAACAAAGGAAATGAAAGAATATTTGTTTTCTCTATCAATTAGCTTGATATTTGAAATTAGCATAACTATTGTTTTACGCTATATGTTTTATTTTCATTCTTGAATTTTTAAATAAAGGATCTGTAATTAAAATGTTAATAGCTAAATTGAACTTACGGGGATAAAGTGTGACGTTGTATTGCTTAATACAAAGGAAAAGGTATAATTATATTTCAATGGAATTTTAATAATTGAGATTTACATTTGTAAAATATTTGTTTGATTACATTTTGAGTATAATTTAATATTGACTTTATACATATGCTGAAATTGTTCCAATTTAACGCATTTGGAAGAAATTGTTTAGAATATATTTTTTATATTTTACTATTATTTTTACCTAGATAATTATATCGCAAATTTTTCTTAACATTGTCTCTTTTTCTTAATTTCTCAATTATATGTCTGAATTAAGCAATTTATATTTTTAATAATTGAATTATACAAATTTAATGAGATGTAAGTATATATTTATGAACTTAATCTGGTATTAACCTAACTGAATAACCTAGTATTTACCTAAGTTTAAACAATATCAAGACGAAGAAATTTATTAATAATGACTGCCATGAAACGTAAGTAGTTTGCACAGTAGACTTAGCTCTTTATATCGGCATCAATAGGACGAAGTATCCGTTTGCGTATTTGAGAGTTTTAGAAAGAATAAATCTGATTTCCCTTTATAAATCCCATGCTACACGAGATTCTCAGTTCCATAAAAAAATGTGGTTGATAATTTTCTAGCGACTTCTTAGCATATTGTAATTATGAGATATTTTCCAGTTTTCATAGTTCAGTATTTGTAAATACTTAATATACAATATTGTTTAAGGACATTGTTGATTAAGGTGATTTTCAACTAAGCTTATGCTCCAGATTTTTCTCCAATTCTCAGTGCACTCTTTCATACATGGGCTCTCGTAGGAAGATTGCCGGGGGACGGGGGGGGGGTTAATTCAAGAATAAAATGTACAACATCTTCTAAGCTTGGTACTCGCTTTTGTTATCTTGATTATCCAAGGGGGACAGTGTCCTCCCTTATGAGCGATCTTTTAATGAAATAGTTTTAGAAGTTAAACTAATTTAGAAATAAAAACTTTAAAATATTACATTTTGTGTGTATTTAACTTACATAGGTAATATATTTTAAAATATCGTGCATTTCATTCGCTCTTAGCATTTTTATATAAAAAATTTTTTTCACTCACAATAGAAATAAAACTTATTGAAAGTGCGATTTTCAATATAAATTTCACTTATGAAACAAAAGCCTTTTCAAAGTTAAGACACCAATCTCCCAGCCTCGCCTGTCAAAAATATCATGCTTCGATACTGCTAGGAGGACGCAGGTAATACCGAACCATTGAGATATAATTCTAATTAAATTGTTCTTAAAAATACAGGATGGGTCATAAAAGTTAACTCCCTAGAACATTTTCAAAAGTAAAATTTGCATAATTTGGCTAGTTGTTATTCGCGGTTTTTTTCTGCAAGTAACATATAGTCAAGATGTAGCATTTAAACATGGAGCATCTAGTGATATAATCAAATGATACAAAATATAAAATTCTTAAAATTACATAGAAATAACAAATGACAGAAGATACTTTAAAAGTCTATTTTTCAAGTGTTTATGCTAACATCAATAATAGAAAAAAATTATATTCTATTGTAATCAGAACTAATATTTAAAATATTGCAATTTTAATATAAAAAACCCACAGAAAATTACGATTTTTGATAGCAGATATTACGCGAAAGAAACATACATGATACAAACGATATTAAAATATATATCCTATATTTGTGATTGTATATTTTATACTATAACGATAAATACTACAGGGAAGATTAATCACAATGTTCATTATTCACTCTAAAAAACTGTAGTAGATCACCAGATAAGTAAAAAGTAATAATATAAGTAATCACAATCATAGTTACCTACTCCAAGTTTCTTGGCGAACAAAGTAAACAATATATGGTACATTTACGATCTTCATTGAAATTCAGGTAACTATTTATAAACTATTAAATAAAAGGTTTTAACTGTTAAAAATGCCTTTAAACTTTTATAAGATCTTGGTAAAAATATGATATATTATACTATAAAAAATATTATAATTAAATAATGATTGTTAGGAGCACTAGCAGGGCATGCTAGAACATTCAGCCCCCTCAAATGAAATAGTCTGAACTAGATAAAGTGGCGTTTTTATCTGTATTTTACCTATATATCGTATATTATACCTTTGTATGGGATATAAAAATACTTAGCCCCGCAATTAGATACAATAAACGTATATAAAGTTAGAATTATTATTAGACACAATATACGTATATATAGGTACTATTTAGATAAATACGTCATTTTATTTAATGATGATTTTTTTGGGGGAACGGGGTTGAATTTAAATCCCTAATGAACTGGACATTAAACCAGTTAACAATAATCTACTGAATTATTTAACTCTTCACATATTACAAAAATTAAGATGATATAGGACTACACATCTAAGTAATGTATGAAAATTTGGCCATATTCTGGTGATCAAATTTCTATTGCATAAGGAACTTTAATTACAAAAGTCGAACGTTATAAATAACGCTGCAATTGATAACATTTGAATTTTTGAATTCAAATTAAGAGTTCACTTTTATTATATATCTGGTTGACAACATAAACAGAATTACGTGACTGGAATTAAGATGTGTAAGCTACATTTAAAAGACGGATAATAGTGCTGCTGAACTAATAATTAGATAAAACCTATAAATTTAACAGGTACCAAACAGATGCTTTACACTTTCGGGTAGGTCGGCGACCTGGGTCGAAGAAGGAGTTTAAGAAGTACTAATATGGTTTTTTATCATATTTTAAGAATTTTTTAAGCTTATATTATTTATAGATCTTCAAAAGTTGAAGAAAAAAAATCCCATCTCCACCATTTTGAAATATGGTGCCCTGTAATATGGAGAAAATTGAACTTACAATTATTCAATAAAGTTGGAACGATTGATCAAATTATTGTATAATATCACTGGCAATCTAAATGTATCCATCGACGTTATTAAGCAGTTCCAAACTTATATATATATATGTTTAAGGAATTTCTAAAAAATATGGACAAGTGATAATAACTTGTTTGCGATATCTAAAAGATAAGCATATTTTTCCTTTCTGATTATGATTTTAATAAGTAGAAATAAATATGAAATTTGAATATATTAGAATGCCGAGTGGAGTTTCACTCTTTTGATATATAAATGATACATATTAATAACATTAAACGTATTTTTTCTTTTGATAGGTATTATTTCCGAAGACAAACTGAAGATCTCAACTAGTGTTTTACAACATCACTCTACAAATTCATCACTATCTACTATTACTACGACCAGAGAATACTTTAAAGTTGTCATCATGGCTCCTTTCTGCTTCCACTTAACTGAATGCATTGAGCTGTTTAACAGTAATGTAAAATGCGATTCCGCCAGAACGTGGGATATCGCCCGCTACATCATGTCCCTTACTAGCTACAGGTACTTTATAGTAAGATACAGAAGATATAAACCTCTCATGCGTGGAATCGCAAAGAGAATGATTGACATGATAGAACTGCATGAATGCAAGGATATAGAATGTGTTAGTGACATTTTCCTGGCTTTTCATTTAATGCACAACGAAATGTATATCCCTTATAATAGCAGTTACGCTCTCAATATGTGTCATACTTACCATTTCGAGAGGCAATCACTAATACAGGACATCTTTACTAAACCATATGGTTCAAAAAATGTCAATATTCACCGCAGCTTAGACGTTGTTAAAATAGCCGTACTGAAAGGAAACTTTCGGCTGTTGACAAAACTTCTAAAATTTGGAGCCATTCTCATTCAACCAGATGATGAACTAGGTGAATGGAACAACACAAGAAGAGTTTTAAATACGTTATTGTGAGTTATCTTCTTTTGTTCCTTATATTAGCTTTAACCATGCAATTTCAGAAGGGACCTCAATGAACACTCCCCTCCCCGCACATATTATAACTTTTAGTATACTGTTCTCATATTCATATTTCATTGCATGTCTGGGTTCATTTTAAAAATGCATATTTTTTGTGGCACCTCCACTTTTTCAGATTATTCATACTGATCACTGTTTTTACAGCTTAAATTTTTCAAACATTAGAAATTTGAATTAAATTAACTTTCAAATTATTTTATATCATGATTAGAAAATCTTTTACTTTTACTAACATGTTGTTTTTACTATTTGAAATATTTATATTTCATACTATGCAGATGTTCTAATGTTAACTTTAAATGTATTCCAACTTTTATAGTAATTATTAATTTTTTTAGTGAAATTAATTCAAATTTTATTTAATTTCGTTTACCAAGATTGTTAATTATTCTATAGTGTGAAATCTTTCTGAAAATTGCCAGTGTGTTAATTTTTTTTCGGAGTATATTTGAAATATTTCAGTTTTGAAAATATTCAATGGTTTTCCAGTTTGGAAAAACATATTTTTGTTTTAAGGGTTTCTTTTAAATTTTAGTTTTTGTTTTGTATTTTTATGCTTTACTTTTTTTCGAATTTTACTAACAATATTTTAAAGAAATTTAAAATCTTTCCTTCTTATGTATAACTTTATAGCTACTGAAATTCCGATTATTTTTGGTAATCATTTTCCATAAAGTTTATATATATATATATTACATCTTTTAAAAGTACTCGTTTCTGATTTACTAACTTGCATTGTCTTTTATTTTTACACATTTCTTTTAACATATTTGCGGTATATAAAATAAAATTAATAATTTAAAATTTTTAAATTAAGATGCTTTAGTATAACTTATAAAAATCTGATGTGGCCAGCACATGACTTTCCCTGCAGACTTTATATCCACGTTCTGTTTATTTTAATTAAATTTATTTCACTTTTAATTCAATTTTCTTTCTCATTCGGTAACCGGACTTAATTTCATAGGTGGCGTAGAGAAAATACGAAAAACTAAAATATCTCGAGAACGGCTAGTCCTAGTGTAATGGGGTTGGTCTTATTCTTTTCTTCGTTAAAAATTACGTATTAAACAAGCATTTAGTGGATATATTTGAGCATGCGTAGTTCTTTAGTTTTGATTTTGATGATTTTTGCGGGCCATTTTGTAAGAAAAGGCAGGTTATTTTTTTCCGAATCGTACCAAAATCTAATCAGCACCAGGATGACTTACAAGTGACACATCTACCGAATTTTGTGAAATTCGGTGCAGTAGTTTTTTAGCTGGAGTGGATACAAGCTTTTGCGGGCCATTTCGCACAAAAAGGCGGGTTCTTTTATCCCGAATTGTACCCAAAACTAATCAGCACCTGCCCCGACCACAAGTGACTTACCTACCGAATTTTGTGAAATTCGGTTATTAGTTTTTTAGTTACAGTGGATACAAAATCTGCACAGACAGACAGACAGACACACAGACAGACAGACAGACACACAGACACACACACAGACATCAAGCTAAAAATGGGTTTTTCGTATTCTAGAGGTCTCGAAACGTGTAGATCCGTCGAAAACTCGAGTTGTGATTTTCGGTATGATTCCAATACTTTCCCTATACATTACCATGTATTGCAGGGAAAGTAAAAATAGTATTGCTTTAACTGACATATAATTCAATTCTTGATTTGTGAAAGAATTCGCTTTATAAAAAGAAAAGCACGAGTTTTAAGTTTAATTTTGTATATTTTGATAAACTGTAATAGAAAAAGAAAAATGGAAGGAATGTTTAATGCTATTCATAGATTACTTCACCTACAATATATATAAAGAGGAATGCAAGAATATAAGAATGGAAAGTACTGTGATAATGCAGAGAATCCGAATCAGATTTGTGTCGATTCACATATGTTAAGCATTCCTTAACATGAATGATATCATTGTAGTCATAATTCTAAAACGAACTGCAATTCCCATGAAACTAAGTCGCAATCATTTTCACCATAATAGGCCAGACTTGAGTATACATTTTCTTATTTTTTTTGGAATTTATTTAATTTGATGAAAAATTATTATTTATATATAATGGATTACAATCACTTAATTGATTTATGTTTTATTTACGATGTACTTTCAATACACTTGTTCATGAAGTGTCATATTTTGTTTCTAATATATATATATATTATATATATATATATATATATATATATATATATATATATATATATATATAATATTAAAACACCGTGAAATACTACATTACAAAATCATCAGAAATCACACTTAAAAGGCGCAAAGCTGCACTAAAAAGAGTAGTAATTCAAAGAGTAGTAATGGAGTTTCAGTAATTTACTGAAACTCCATATAATGTCAACAAAAGTCTTAATTTTCTGGATATAACGATATACAAGTAACCAGGAGGTTCTACTGGTTTCTGTTTGTACGATAAACGCAACGACTTCCACTTCAAAATCAATTATATCATAAACTGGAACTCGTGTATGCACAAAAATATTTTTAGAAATATTATACTGGGACAATTAATACGTAGTCAAAGAATAAACAGTAAAATGGAAGATAGATATTTAAGCGATTATCGTTTCCTACAAAACACCATCTCACAGGGTTTTCCCAGGAATTTTTTAAGTGACATTATCTACAAATTTTATAAAATAACTGTAACCGATAGTTACCGTTTATATTTAAATAAAACTGATGGCAATATACATACTGGATTGTCACAGGTAAAGCGTGTGATAGCTGATATGGGACCTCTTGAATAGGGTATAATGTATAATACGTTATGGAAAATTTGCATCGTCTTGTATGACACAATATTGGATGTACACCTGCATGTAATATGCTATTGTTTGTCATTCAGGTATATGGTTTTAGAAATAGACTTTGTTATTATTGTTATTTTAAGTTTCAATATTTAAAGTCTTCTTTAAGTAGAAGCTATGTAATTTTGATAATTTATACTTGTGAACATGTTTCAAACATTATTCAAACACTTTTTAAACATATTTCAAACATTTACTGTAGATGAATTTCGATAGGGCTGGATCTCGACAATTATATCTTATATTTGTTTGTGTATGATGTATATTTACATCTTACAATTTGATACATTCGTATTCCTTTTTGCAATATACCGGCTCTCCGGGAGTGTTGTCGCGACGCAAAGCATGCTTAACCGGGGTGAGGGGGTCACAACTCCCCCCGGCTATCTTTTGGTATATTGTTTCCATCCATATCTCTTTTCTTTTTGAAAAAAAAAATATATATATATATATATATAAAGGCGCTGATTGTACTTATATTTTTCAAATGAGTGAAGCGTATTCCATTGAAAAATTATTAATTATTTTCAGTTTGATCAAGTTGTAAAAACTCTAAAATGTGCTTTTCTCCAATATCGCAGTTTACTAATTTATAGTGAAAGTCTTGTGTTGGATACATCATATATTTTGTGATATGATTAGTGCCATATATTTTTGCATGTTTTTGTCTCGCACTAATGAATTTTGTAATGTCAGTTCTGTTCTTTAAACTACTATCCTTTTCTCTTTTCAGTTCACATCATTATTCTGTGTGTGATGCATCAAACGAATTCGTCCAAGGCAGTCTCCTCCAAAATTTTAATCCTGACTCTAGGAAACGACTGTTCCTGATAATATTCGTCCTTGAGTTCTTCGCCATAGTATTACCCGCTTGCGTGAAACTAAGAAAAGCTTACGTTGAACAGAAAAGGTACGATTACATGAGATGCGTTAAACTTGTCTTTGATTCTATCCCTGAGCCATATATTACAGTCCAGGAGATACAGATCTGCTTGAAAAAGCTTCTCCGGGGAAGGATACGAGAAGAATATATCCACCCAGTGTGCAGAGAGTATGGATATATATTTCCAGGCAGTTTGAAAGACAAAGCTCCAAGATCCTTACAGCATCTTTGCAGGTGCAAAGTGAGACAAGCTTTTCGGGAAACAGGAAACCTTCCCCGTGGCTTCGATTCCCTCGCCTTGTCGGAAAACTTGAAAAATTTCCTTAAACTAAATATTCAGTGAATAATTTTGTTAAATAAGTTATTGTTCATCCAAGGACAATCAACATCCTTAGAACTGTATATTTGATATGATGATGTGGTGTAGTTATTATGCATTCACATATGTATCTTGTAAGTCTTTTTCTTTGTTAAGTAAAGTGTTTCATAAATTTGAATGAATTTTTACCTTTTCATTACTCTAATATTTTGATTGTGTAACATACTCTACTTGCATTTTTACACAGTCTTATTTAGGTTGATTTCTTTATTTGTTTGGGCAGAAGAGTGAAGCCAATTTTTGACCCACTTCTACAGAGTTGATTTTTTTGAAATTTTACATACAGTCATACTTGAGAAAAGTACTTCGGTGAGAAGAACCTTTCTTATAGCAATTTTTGTCTTTGCAATGTTTTGCCAAAAACAAAATATTTTTGGAAACAAAATATAATTGATTTTCGCTTCTATGTTCACTATTTTTTCACTTTAAAATTTTTAATTATCAATTACCCTCAATCTAAACTAAAAAATCTGATGTGGGCAACACATGACTTTCCTTATATAATGTAATGAATTTACTACTTTTACAGTAAAAAAATAGGATTTTCTTGTAGTAGATACTAATATTCTTTCCAAGATATTGAATTTTCGACAATTAGTCGTCATTTTCATTGATTTAGCGTCATTTTTATCCATTAAGATTTTCGTTAATTAAGGCGAGATTTTCGTTAATTTGCAAAACATTTCAAAAAAGTCGCCAAGTTGGCGACATTCCTCCAAATTCGTCGCCAAAATCTCGCCAAGCGTTATGCACTAAAAAATAAGTTTTTCTTAAAGCAGATAAATGACTATTGGCGTTCAAATACAAAAGTATTATTGAAAGTATCTTTTTTCAAGAATGGAACGAGCTAGATCCACGAGAAGGATGTCACTCAATTTATCGCATGGTATTACATATGAAAAGTAAACATGTTTTTCAATAGGAAATATTTTTCTTTTTATTTTATATGACTTTTTGATAATTTTTTTAAAAAATGTACAATATCTCGAGAACGGTTCACGTTAGCGTTCTAAAATTTATGTCAATCGTTTTCTAATGAAAAATTACATAAGAAATGTCTATTTGCGTAACTTTATTAGTGGTTTTAATTTTTTGAAGATTTTTTCAAAATTTCATTCTAAAATTTAGGGGGGTTCTGAACATTCGATTGCGTATAAAACGATAGGCTTCCAGTGTTTACGGATTGTGATTTTTGTACCAAATTTGGTTCGAATCGGTCCATTCGTTCGTCAGTTATCGTCTCCACAGTCTCACTGACACACACACACACATACACACATACTTTCACACACACACACACACACACAGACATCACTTCAAAAATGTTTGATTCGTGATCAGGGATGCTTGAAACGTGCTCTCCCGTCGAAAACTCGAATTCGAATTTTCGACCCCGTCACAATACTTTCCTTATACATTATGTATATAAGGAAAGTAAAAAACAGTTTATTTTCGGGCACTCCAGTAACCTCCTATGACTGTAATTGTTTTTGAAATATTTGAATTTCTTTTTATCGCAAAATTTTTATTTTAAGGATATTTTTTTTACAATGTGAATTAAGAAAAGGAAGTGGATTTTTATGAAGTGGAATTTCATTATTTTTATACATAGAAGAAAAGTCTTAATTTATATTCATTTAAATGCTACGATAACGAAAGGCGGGGAATAATAAATTTGATTTTCAAGTTATAAATACTAATATTTTAATTTAACAACTTTCACTGAAATTCCTGGCTAAATAAATCGAAATTCTGCTAAAAGTGCACGTAACAGAAGCGATGTTTCTTCTTGGGTTATATTACATGAATGATGAGTATCAGAATGTGCCACGACAGTATTTTCTGAATTGGAATATTATTATTACTTTCCTTATATACATAATGTATAAGGAAAGTATTGTGACGGGGTCGAAAATTCGAATTCGAGTTTTCGACGGGAGAGCACGTTTCAAGCATCCCTGATCACGAATCAAACATTTTTGAAGTGATGTCTGTGTGTGTGTGTGTGTGAAAGTATGTGTGTGTGTATGTGTGTTGGCGTATGGTGGGAAGTGGGGACATTCATATGTTTACACACCTTCCAAGTGGGGACGCACCGGCAAGTGGGGACGTCCTCGCTTTGAATTTTTGCAGAAATGTGCTATTTAATGACAGATAATATTCTGAAAAAAGTTTGGTTGACTTTTGGCATAGGTCCCCAGTTAGGTAGTATATGTATATAGTCTGTGTATAACTGTGTATAGCTCGCGCATATCTGTGTGTGTCTTGCAAAAAGACACGTCCGCGGTTTATCAGAATTGCAACATATTGTGTGTATGCGGAACTGGTTTTCAGAGGGAAGGCGTTAACTGCCCTCTAGCTAAATCTGCGAAACACCCGTGTTGGTCTTTGAGGGAAACCGAGGACAACCCATCGAACTATCAATTTGAGGTACAGTGACCGCCGCTTATAAGAAACACGTTCGTTTCGCTCGTTTTGTTTCTTATAAGCAGTTGTTTCTTAAATCCGGAAATTTTTTAAATATCGTTCTTCCATTGTAAATACTAACTATTGAACACAATTTTACAGAATTTAAAAGATAAATGTATATAAGTAAAATATTAGTACATACATAATACATTTGTAAATTGAGTTTTGCATTCAAAAATATTTCTTATTTTACGAATTAAGCCTTACAACTTAAAATATTATCTATATGTATGCATATACTAGTATGTAATTAAATAAGAATAAAAAGTAAAACTCATAGGTCGTTCATTTATGTATAAGAGCATAGTACATTTTCATACATACCGTAATCTATTACTGAGGAACAGCAAAAAATTTATCCAGTGTTGTTTGTGCTAATGAGTCTGTGATTAGTTTACGTACATCCATTTCTAAATCATAAAATAGTCCATAAACTTTTTCTGATGCCCCTCTATGTTCAAGAGTTTTTCTAATTATAGTTAGGGCTTCTCGCGACTGTTTGGCTGTAGGAAAATTTTCTTCTTGTGGAACGTCGTCTTCATTTTCTTCTTCATTGCAAACATTCTGAATTTCCGCCACTATGTCATCATCACTTTTTTCTTCAGATGTTTGTAAATTTTCATCGATGTGAATCCATTCTTCGAAATGTGCTTCTAATTCTTCTACATCTTCTGCTGGTATGTCAACATTATTTTTCAAAAATCCTGCTTTACGGAAGCAATTAAAAATGCATATGTCAGAAACATTTTTCCATGCGCCTGCGATCATATGGATAGCATCAAGCAAGGTTATTTTCTTGCTTATTTCGCAAGCCGATCCTTTCTCTTCATCAATTGCATCTACTATTTTCTGTCGCAAATTTGACCGATACAGGGTTTTAAATGCTTTAATAATTCCTTGGTCAAGAGGCTGTATGATGGAAGTTTTATTGGGTGGCAAAAAAAAAGTTCAATGTTTGTCAGCTGTACTACAGGATGAGCCGAACAGTTGTCAAGGATTAAAAGAATTTTTTCTCTTCCCATCAGTTCCCTGTCCCACTTTAACAAAAAGTCTTCAAAAATTCTACTTGTCATCCAGGCATTCTTTGAATTTTCGTAGATCACTGGCAATTTTTTTATTCCACTTAAACAGCGCGGACGTTTGCTTTTGCCAATAACTAAAGGGCTCTTTTTTACAGTTCCCGTCATATTTGTTGTTAACAGAACTGTAACTCGATCTTTTTGTTTTTTTCCAACGGAGGATAGATCATTTTTGAACATCATTGTATACTCGGGCATCGCTCTAAAATAGAGCCCAGTCTCGTCAGTGTTAAAAATTTGATGAGGAGCGTATTTTTCTAATAGAGGTGGTAAGCTTTGCGTAATCCATGAAGATGCCGACTCGGAGTCCGCGTCCTGCTTCTCTCAATTTTTTTTGTACACAATGTTATTTCGTTCTTTCCAGCGGCTTAACCAACCATCAGTCGCACGGAACTCTTTTTCTGCTAATTTTTCCGCAAAATTTTCTGCTTTTTTCAGTAAAATTGCCCTACTGATAGGAGCGTTCTTTAATCTGGCGTTAGAAAACCATTGTAAGAGTGCTTCCTCTATAGCAGCTGCCTTTCCTTCTCGTTTCCGTTTTCTTTGAAGATTACAATTTGGCGTCAAAATTTCATTTCTGCCTTTCAGGATTTTACATAATGTTGAGTGCGGAATTTCTAATGCAGAAGCAGCTTCTCTTTGACTACACAGAGGTAGAGAATCATACTTTTTAAGTAAACTTTGCTTTTCAAGCAAAGTAAGGGTTTTTCTCTTTTGCGACATGCTTCCACTAGCAAAACATAAAATGACTAACTAAAGCTGTACGAATCTTATTTGAGTGCATAAGCAGAGATGCCTTTCCTTATCAGTATGTTTCCTTAACTGCCAAAAGATTAAAACTCGTTTCTTACTGGTTTGGGGTTGTTCCCCCTAAGCCTTTCTACGGAGAAATTCTCTGTCATCCTTTGTTACATAGCAAACTCCCACCCCCTCCCCGTACGCCCAGAGACAAGAGATAACAACTCGTCCTTCAGTTAACCTTAAACAAATGGATTTTTTTCTTTTTTACACCCGCGTCGCAAGGAAATCAACAAATTTTCTGTAGAAAACTGTTTCTTATAAGCGGAATCGTGTTTCTTATAAGCGACACAATTTTAATGTTAAAAGGAAGTTTGTATTTGTTTCTGTCGTTTTGGGTCTTATAAACGGCTGTTTCTTATAACCACTGAATCTTATAACCGGCGGTCACTGTATTAGCTTATTGGGAGCCCCTAGAACCACTAGAGTCCCCCCAAAGAGATATGCATACATTTTTTTAGCAGGCACTATCCCCTCCGCAAATTGTTGTAGTTTTGATTTTGAAATATATTTCTAACTCGCCAAAAGAGAAAAATATTACACTTCTGAAACTAATGTAATTTTTTTTTCTTCTGAGGTCCCATTTATAGTTTGGGAGCCAATGTTATAAGAAGCAGATTCTAGCTAGACTGTCTTTTATTATTTCCCATATGTCAAGAAATATTCCCGTCCAGGAAGCTAAAAGTGTTTAGAAATTAAGTATATACAACCATCTTCACAGCATATTTTTTCATAGCATTTATAGAAATACAGTGTGGTTCAGTTTTTGAAAAGTTGTGTGTAATTGTAAAATACAGTCTTTCTCTCTGTATGAATAATCTGTATCTGTGTAAGCATTTGCCTGGTAATAAATGGAGCACAGGTTCGGAATTCAAAACACTGATAAACTCAAACCGCGAAGCGCACTTTTTTTTTTTTAATTCAATTATAACTTATATTTCATATACTTTTTTTATTTTCTTTTAATCCTTAGACTCTTGACACTGCATTTTCTCTTCAGTGAGTTAGAAAAACATATCTCCTGAGATGGTTCAACAGTTTAATTGTTGCTGCTAATGCGAGTTTTAAAAAGACTTCATAAAATCGGAAAAATGGATGTACTTTATTTTAAATGTAAGCAGTCTGAGAGCAAAAATTTTGTTCTGACTTTAATATATACACTTTTAAACTTGCTTATACACTTTTAAAACACGGACCATGCATATACACCTTTAAAACGCGGACTATGCGAATACACCTTTGAAACGTGGACGATGCATATACACCATTAAAACGCGGGCCATGCGTATACACCTTTAAAACGCGGACGATGCATATACACCGTTAAAACGCGGACGATGCATATACACCGTTAAAACGCGGACCATGCGTATACACCTTTAAAACGCGGACAATGCATATACACTTTTAAAACGCGGACCATACGTTTACACCTTTTAAATGCGAATTATTTTTCAAAAAAAGATAAAAAAAAATATCTTGAGTGGGTCGCATATTATCATCTTGTGTTTTTATATTATTTATTTAATTTTCTAAAATAAATATTCAGAACTAGATTGCTTTCTATTTGGTTCGTTTCTTCCGAAAATTAAAAGGTGTCGGAGTGATGTTCATCGATTGAAAAATACTCACCAAACTTTATTCGATATATTCAATTTGTTCGCGAAAGATATGGCACTACATTAAAAAAATATAGATGAATAAATGTTTTAATATCTCGAGAGCAGATCGGGATAATTTCTAAATAATGATGTCCATTCATTTCGGATTTAAGCTGTTTGTTTATAAAGCATTCACTCATTTGATAATAGGGAATTTATATTTTTTTTTCGAATTGTTCCATTTTTGACCAAAACCATAAACTATCTCAAGAACAGTGCATATAAACCTCATGTAAATGATGACATTCGTGTTAAAAAGCTGACATTATAAATACATAAATATTTCTGCAACATTTTCATAGGTTTAAGTTTACTTATTTTTCCGAATTTGAAAAGCATGATAAAAAAATAAGATTTATTCTTTGATCCGGTTGGGGTAAACACATTGTAAACAACATTGACCGATTGAAATAATCGAACCAAGTGTTTTTCTGTATTATCAACTTGTTCGATACTATTGTACCCACAAAGAAATAGACAGATGGTTAAAATTGGTTAATTCGTATTCAGGGATGCTCCAAAACGCGTGTAACCTATAACCTTCAAAATAAATACTAGAATTTGATTTTTGAGTCATCAAAATTGTTTTTACATATAGTCGTATACTATGTGCCGAAAGGAAAAAAATAGTCATATGGGATTAATTGATTTTAATGAAGGGAAGGGTAGATATGGACATACTAATAAGGAAAAAATTACTTAATAAGAGAATATGCACCACGTTCATGCTCCATACTAATAAAACCACAGAAACCCAATGGGCACAGTCTTTTAATGCCATCTGAGTTGTCATCGCGAGTTCCGTGGGCATCTAAAGTCACCACGGATACCGGCCAGACACGGCAGACCGAGAGTCTAACTCTCACCAAATTTGTAACCCAGGTTGGAAACACACCTCTCGTCAGTTGGAGGATTCCAACTGATGACCTGTGAAGGAAAACCCAACAAATACCAAAGAAAAACCTTTACCTTCAAGATTCCTCCAGAAGCTGAAAACACTTAAATGCAATTCAACTACAACTCAAATAAAAACACAATTCTAATTCAAATCCAATATTTATTAATTATTCAAGAAATGGAGTTGCAGATCAAGTACAATTACTGATTTAATAATTTAACCACTGGACCTCTCTTTACCAAAATCATCGGCTCTTTGCCGGAACTTAATATTAATTCTATAAATCAAGTAATATCACATAAATTTCATAGATTCCAATTTATCAAAATAAAGGTATGGTCAGAGAGAATGCACACACCCGGGGAACGTTAAAGGCCTAAGTATTAACTGTATTTCAAAACAGTATTAAATCAATTTAAATTATTATGGCTTAGATAATGCTTCATTATGAAGAAGGAGACTGTAGGTAAAATATATATAAATAATGCTGGCAGAAGATCCCATGGATAAAAAGTTCTGCAGTGGTCGATGCACATGTCCAGTCAACAGCCCAACGGCTCGTTTAAAGGTACATGTCTTACCTCACGAAATTCTTGGAAGGACTCATGGCAGATAGAGCACAGGCATCCACTGATAATTTCCCTCGGGGCAACATTGCCCCGCTCCAGCAGGAACGGTTGAACCGCAGTTTCCGGCAAGGTGCCGGATCAGGTCAGCCGAAGGAACAGCTTCATATTTGCTTTCTCTGGTCCCGGTACTCGACCAAGCGAGATGAGGCATCATCTCTAACGTCTACACGGCGGTCGACGGTCGGCGTGGGCAAGGCATCATCAGATCTCGGCAGTGGCGACGGTAACAGCAGTGGCGATGGTAACAGCAGTGGCGATGGTAACAGCAGTGGCAGGTGGCATCTCTCCCGACCCTCACAACACGGTAACTCCGCCTGAGGGCTAAGTCCCGCGTCGACGTGAGTTCGAAGATGTTTCCAGGGAGAGAGCCCCGAGCCTTAATGAAATTGCCATCCCTGAAGCCCAGCAATTGGGTTTCGTCCAGAAAAGAGCACCAGGCGCGAAGCGCCTTTAATCTCCAATCTCTAGGTGTGGTTCTTATCTTCATACTGTGACATTATTTCATTTGCCCATAGTTGGAGGTTCGAGGTTTTTGATTTACTGTTTTTATTATTTGACTTAGCTCCTAGTGTGGCAGTTTGTTGCACATTTAGAGTTTGAGTAATTTTGGGGAGTTGATGCAGTTCTAAGGATTTCCTATCAATTTGGCAGTTTAAGGTTTAAGAACATTTTTTAGAAAACATTGATCGAGTTTTAATTTAATATCAACTATTTAAGTTGGGACTTACCTAATTCCGATTTTCAATATTAAGTACCGCGCGGGGTCTCTTACGTGATTTGGCTTTGCGATGATCATAGTCATGCAGATTGAATAGTAGTTCATTTGGAACAGATGGCAGATTTTTATAGAATTTAAGCGCTAGCTTTTTAATTTGGGCTCTAACAGTTTTTATTTTGAAGTCTTTCCTAATTACCGAGTTTCTTAAGTATCTAGGAGCTTTCCTTATAATCCTTAGGGTTTTGTTTTGTTTTGTCTCTAGTAAGTCTATAGTAGTTTTACAGGCATATCCCCATACGGGTGCTGCATACAGCATTCCCGGGCGGATGACCGATTTATAAATTAGGAGTTTATTTTGATAACTTAGATTTCCGTTTCCTATCATTGGGTATAAGGCTCCTGTAGCCATATACGCTTTTTTGATTAAGTTCGTTACGTGCTGTTTCCAGGTTAGGTGGGAATCTATCGTTACACCTAGGTATTTAGTAGATTTTTCCGCTTTTAGGGCATGGTTGTTTATGTACAGAGGCGGCGGAGGTTTACGTTTTCTAGAGAAATAAATCCAATGACATTTATTGGGGTTTAATTTTATTCGCCATTTTTCCAGCCATGTTTGAAGTATGTCTAAGTGTTGTTGTAGCTGTCTGTGCATTACCGAGACGTAAGGATGTTTTGCAAGTATCGCGCTGTCGTCTGCATAGAGTGCCAGCTCCGTGTCTAGGGTCCTGGGGATGTCATTTAGATATATGTTAAAGAGTGTCGGGTCCAGGATGGATCCTTGCGGTACACTACTTTTAATGAGCTTGGGTGTAGACAAGTTATCTTTTACTCTAACTTGGAAGTGTCTGTTATTTAGGTATGAGATTAAAAGTTTGACAAGTGCGTCAGGGACTTTTAGAGTGATCAATTTGTATGCTAATCCACAGTGCCACACTTTATCAAATGCTTTTTGTATGTCAAGAAAAATCGCAGCTGTGGGTGTCTTACTATTAAGTCCAGAAGATATGTACTCTACCACTCTCAGCAATTGATGAGTGGTGGAGTGTTTTGGCCGAAATCCAAACTGCTCCGGAATGATAATATCATTCTCACTAAGATGCGTGTTCAGTCTATTAAGAATTATTTTCTCAGTAATTTTACTAAGTGTCGGTAGTAAGCTGATTGGTCTGTAGTTGGCTGGAATTGTGGCATCCTCACCAGGCTTATGGATCGCTATAATTATCGCTTCCTTCCATTCTTTGGGGAAATAATTTAGTTTTAGTATTTTGTTTATTAGGGTGGTCAAGTAAAATATTATATTTAAGGGTAGGTTTTTGACCGCAATATTCCTGATTTTGTCGTGCCCTGGGCTTTTACGGTTTTTAAGGTTTTTGATGATATCAATTATCTCTTGCGGGGAGACTGGGTTAATCTCAGCCGTGACCGGGGAGTTCCTGAAGTTGTTTAGAGTTTGCCTAATCATTCTTAGGGTGTCCTGACACATTAGATCGTGGTTTGATTCAAATTGCTTTTCGTAATGCCTAGAAAGCGCCTCTGCTTTTTCTTCGTCTGAGTACGCGATTTTAACGCCATCTATTAGTGGCGGGAGTTTAATTTGAGGTTTTCTGAGTCTTTTAGCGAATTGCCAGAGCGATACGTCTTCTGGGCTAAGGGATTCAATTAACTCTTTATACTGTTGCTGCTTTTCTGCGACAATTTTATTCCTGACTTTCCACGTGAGTCTGTTAAGCTCCCTTTTGAGAGTAGGGTCTCTATTAGCCTGCCATGTCTTACGCATTCTGTTCCTTTGCCTAACTAATTGTTTGACATGGTGGGAAAGTGTGGGCATTTTTGGTGACTGACGATGTGTTGTGGCAGAGGCAATAGCTCTCTTGATTTCTGTTGTGAGTGTGTGTGTGGCAGAGTCAATATCCGCCGTGCTCATAATGTTGGGTACTGCCAAGTGCGGCTCAAAAAGTGCTCTTTTGAAAACGTTCCAGTTCACCCTCTCTTGTCCCAGAGAGGCTGGAAGGGGAGTGTTCAGATCGAATGTCACCAATACCGGTAAATGATCCGAGTCGAATTCATCTAGGGTATCGATAGTGTGAGCGTATTCTATGTTTCTCGTTAGGACAAAGTCTATGAATGAGCCGTTGGCACCTGAGAAGCAGGTTGGTCTCGACGGTGCAATGATGTTGGTGTTTGTTGTGTTCAGTAATCTGTGTATCTGTGTACCGCGTATGTTGGCTCTCCTGCTGCCCCACGCTCGGTGGAGAGCCCCGAGTTACAATTCACACAGCTTATATACATTCCAAATGGATCCAGGAGCCGTCCAATACAAAATCACATGGGCTCACATCATCTCCTCTCCACCAATCCAAAATTACTTCCAATTCAAAATCATCCACAGTTCCGCCCAACAAACGGTAAAGTTTAAGGCACGTGCAGCAGCCACGTGAAGTCAAGAAGAACGCAGACACTTGTCTCCGCCAGCAACAGGTGTGACCCAGACTAACAGGCGTCATTCCCCGAGTGTGCGAGAATTATATAACGAAATAAAAATGGCACAAATTACTACTGATTTCGATACTTCAACATCTGCTAAAATATATACATTGACAAGAGGGTTCCAGGACACAGATTAATTAAATAAAAGTTTAAAAAGTACTGAAGTTATGTAATTTACAAAGGAGTGACGAATTCCGTCACGACAGAGTTGAGCCCCTTCCCACACGTTTGCATATCTGTTTAATTCGAAAAGTATCTATGCTTTAACAATGGAAGCCAAAATATAGAACGCTGAACGCAAAATACATATGTTTTAATATGCGGAAAAAGTACAAATATTGCTAAATTCCCCTGTATAGATAATGAGAGACACCATATGTACAAATTTGTTATGGCAATTCTGTCCACAATAGAACAGAATATAGAAATACGTATATAGAGCAAATAGCTGAGGTTTAAGAAGTTAGTCGGTATGAGTAGAACTGCCTATTGCACGATAATTTATATGATTATTCTACCAACTAACCAAAAAACTACTTTCTGACAAGCGAATATGATAAAACTGCATACATTTGACACAAGCACATTCTCCTGATAGTTTAGAGTGCTTGTCTCGAGATCAGCAGGCTAGGGTTCTAAATCCTTATAGTCGGTACAAGACTTCATACAGACTCATGCTCGGTATTGTCGACTCTGGTATACTAAATGAATATAAGTGCAAGTATGTGATAATTTTTAAAAAATGTATTCATTTGTTAAGTCCAAGAAGTATTTTCATCGAATTAGTAGGAATATATTCTGAAGTGTTTGTTATGCGGTCAGGATAGCTCAGGCAGAGGCATATATGAAAAATATTTTTAAAAAGACTGAGTCACATGTACGTGACCTCAATTTTTGCATAATATATCCAAATAAAACATGCTTTTCTGGAAAAGTTTGTTTCCTACTGTAAACATATAGCATATATATATGATCATTGTATAGGAGTGGAGAAAATTTTAGTCTCAAGTTCCAAACAAATATATCGATTGATTGGAGTAGCACAATGTACCCCAGTTTATTCCCAGTTAAAATTGAGACGGAAATACTCTGATCTCAACTCATTTTTGATTCGAAGTACTTAAAAAGCATCGCCTTATTTTTTAATACTGAAAGTACTTAAAAATCATCCATTTATTTTGCAATACTGATAATTTAATTATACGATCTTCTCATTTCAGAACAAAAAACGAGCAATATTTAAAAAAAAGACACATCTTTGCATCCTAAATGATATTTACTTATAAATGAATAATTTTATGTAAAATGGCCAATTTCAAAAAGTTTTTCAATACAATTATTGTTTATAAGGTTATTTTAATTATCGAAACAAAATATGTTTGAAAGATTGAGTATACCCTTCCTTTGTCTAATCTCTCTGAATGCTTATCAGTCAAAATGTATCCGTCTGTTACAGATTATAGTCAATTATAGAATATATGTTTATCCAATTTATGAAAATGAAATAGATTAGATCTTGTTTATCTGATACTGGAAATAAAGATTAAATGGAAATTTTGTAAAATTAGAGTAAAATAGCTTTTTCTTTTTTTTTTTTTACATAAAAATGAAAAAGAAAAGTATAAAATCATGAAGGATACAAATTATTGTGTAAAATTTGTTGATCAGTAAAATTAATGATGCCACTAAAGTTTACTGATTGAAATAGCATTACGAAATTCCGTTTGGATAGCATAATTTTCCAAGAGATATCGTGTCTACAAGGAAGCATCATTAAAATGATTGATTTGTATTCAATAATGCTCAAAATGCTTAAATTCATTCAAATCGAAGAGTCTAATTACTTACCTGTATGTAATGTATAGTAGGATAAGTAAAAACAAAGAAAATCTTTATCGATTCTGTGGAGAATCAATTACTTGAATTTTCATACATAAGCGAAAATTACTTCTCCATACAAAGAATGCTGTGAATCCTCGATTGTACAAGTAATACAATTTGATATAAAAATGCCAAATACTATTTTCATTTAAGTGTCCAAATTTAGTGTACTTATACGACGCTAAGAATGTGCCCAATATTGATGATCAGAATTTTTTCAAAGAAGTTTTGTGGTTAGAAATGTTTGCTTTAATAGTTCGAAATGTAACAATTTGGCAAGTTTGCTTCTTGCTAAGCCCGCGAGGTGCCTTAACTACAAAGGGATATATAAAGTTCAAATTAATGTATTGTGAACAATGAACTTGATTCGAGGGTGATGGCCCTTTCTTCTATCCCGATTCATATGGCGCTTTAAATATGTGAAAGTTTAAATATTTTTCTCGAGCAATGTTAATCTATTCCTATCCCTCATGGCGCCTTAAATCGAAAGGATAACGATATTATTTAAGTTAATTTGTTTCCTGAAATCTAGTATTAATTCTTCGTGCTTTAATTTAGATATCGTCTTAATTTGAGGAAAAAGGCAATTTTCAAAAGTTATAATTTCCTGAAGGATTACATTTTTTATTATTATTTAATTACCTAATTCAAGTTGAATCCCAGTTGTTAGAAGAAATACTATTAAAATTATATGTTTGTATTTTCTTATTACTGAAGCACTGTATTTCTGTTGACACTCCGGTTTTAGAACTAATATGTGAGAAAGTAGAGTGCTTTGTTTAAAAACAAATTTTAGTTTTTTAAACTATAATAAAAATTTCAATTTCGACGCCCCTGTAAGACGGCGCCTGAGGACATCACCTCGCCGTCTTACCTCTCGTCACGGCTCTGAAGCATTTACTATTATATATTCCTTTTTTACTTTTCAGAAGGCCGGCCACTAATTTTTCTTTAATTTATGAGGTTTTATCAATTAGTTTTGCGATTTTTAATTAATTTATATTCTTGTTTTTACCTTTTGATCACTTACTTTTAAAACATCGCGATTCCGATATTTCGATCATTTTCCCCGTTATAATATCGGACGTTATGAATTGAGTAACCCTTTTAATTGTAAAAATTCCCCAATATGTTTATTTCATAACAATTAAATAAATTCTTTATCCTTTTGAAGGAATTTGATTTTTCTTAATATTTCGACGTTTATGAATTTAAAAAATATCACTTTGTATCGCTAAACACGTATGACATTTTACTAATTTACTCGAATTTTACTGATCAACAGAATGGGAGAGGGGGAAGGGGGGGGGGAATAAACCAGTTTTGTCTGTGTATGCAGGTAAGTTGAGAATCGATCGAATTTAACTTTGAATTTCTGAAATTTCTCCGAGCAAGAAACTGTCGGACACTGAAACTTAAAAAAAAATGCGAAAATCTTACGATCTATAGCTGCAAGATGAATAGAAAGTATGACTGGGCAGAATAGTAGCCTTTAAACGCTTTATTTTTACCACCCTCCTTCATATTTACCGTATAGTCGTTTATGGACAATACATATGTAGGATAAAGTAAAACAACAATACTTCGTCACAATATCAGCAATTTGGCTCGGAAAAGCTCCCCCTCCCCCCCTCCATTCTGAAGGTTGATGTCCTTTATTTGTTTATATACTCAAAACTAAGGTACCTTATTCAAATATAGGAGTTTTACCCGAAACTATTGCATATAGATTATTTTTTTTTTTAATTTATCATAATCCAAAATATGTTACAATGAATATTTAACCAATAGATAAATTCACAAGCCAAAGATAGCGGGTTTGATTTTCGCGCAACATTTTAATTTTGATGCACAACTTTAATTCCGATTACACATCCGCTTTCGGAAACCCTTTAAAATTTGAGGCAGTTATAAAAACGATGAAAGCCCTTAGTACATCGTGTAAAGTTCAGCAGGGCGCTGGTGGGGTCAAAGGATAGAATTGCCACTTCCGCGCCAGGCCATGTATCAAAACGCATCCTATATATCTAAGGAATTAGACGTCTATAAAATATAAAACGGATATATTAGACGGAATATCTACGGATAGAATATCTAAGGACTTTGGCCGGTCATTTCGTTAATCGCTAGTTTTTTAAATTGAATCGCCAACGTGGGAATACCTTAGAGCAGGAATAAGAAGTATGTCTTCGTATCTCTCCTCTAAGGGGAATACCTGCCTGGGGAGAATGAATGTTCCACCCCAGGCACGGGAACAATGAAAACCCTTTACGATAACGGAGTGTATCGTGCATCTTGAGTGGTCATGCTCAGAGGGTTATGATTTCACCCTGCGGACGGAGAAAGCCGACAAAGGACGAAGGATAACGCTAATGATGTCCCGTTTTTAAGTTCACACACCACTCATTTGGTTGTAAATATTGCTGTAACTCTGCGTCGCTTTCAGTGATCGATAGGTATCCTTACAATTCTTTCTCCCAGATACTTCTGAAAACATTCTATTGTAAGTCTTAAAAGTGTTGAACATCTTAAGTTGTTCACAGAAAAAAAATTGACTTAACTACAAATGTGGCGTCCACTTTAGCCGGTTCATATCAATAGCTCGTGAAAATGTATTTTATGCATAATTTTATGCAAAAAAAAAAGGTGATGATTTTTAGAATGCTAGAACTGGCTATTTTGTAGGAATTCTACACATATAGGCGTTTAGAACAATAGTTAATGTGACGGGATCCTTCAAAAGCAAAATTCGGCAACTATTAATTCATTTCTGCAGTGCATATGCTTCAAAATGCCTTGTTAAAAATCCATTTAAATTTTTTTTAAAAAACTCGTTTTAAAAACAATCACAGTCAAAAAATTTTATAAAAATATTAATTTGTAAAACTAATATATTGATAATGACTAAAACTGGAGTTATATGAAATTCCATATTTGCATACGCAATTGCATATATAAACACTTACAGAACATGTAAATGCATAAAAGGCCTTTAAATGCATATTTCAAGTGTTTTATTTTCTTTTAGCTTGGATTTTTTTATTTTAACTATCTTTTCATCTTCTTTAACACTTTACAACAAAGTTTAAAAGTGTTTATGACTTTGTTCATTAATACTTACAACAAAGTTGAAAAGTGTTTATGATTTTGTTCATTCTGTCAGTCTGTCTGCGTGTCCGTTAGCACGATAACTGCCGTAAAAATGACTTAATCAAAATGAAATTTTAGTATGTTGTTCAGACAGTCTATGGGACCTATGGGAATATAAATGATAAATTTCACCCAATTAGTTTTGGATTGAACCCGGGTTGAAAAAAATGAAATACATTGAACTCTATGGAACCTAATTTTTCAAACATTTTTTAAGCGGATTTAAAATTCACAAATTGCTTCGAAAGTTTTTGAAATATGCAATTTATCCCATAAAATATATAAAAAGACTTTCAGTAAAATATATTCAGTAGTTTTTTAAATAAGAATTAAAATAATAATTACCCCATTTATATGAAGCGATTACGTGACCATTATATGAAGAGATCACATGACCCACTTCAAACTAAAATATGACATCCATCTTGTGTCAACATCGTGATATTTAAAGTTCTTTTTAATTCATATTGAGTGTTGTATCCGTCCTAAAACCGCTTAATTTTTGCTTAAATTCTGTGCATCTACATCCTGAAACAACGCAATTATAATATATTGGAGTTTAAATGATCATCCAACTTTGATTAGTTCTACAACGAAGCCTACTTTTCATTTATGGAAAATGTAAACAGCAAAATATGTAGAATGAGTTGTATAAGAATTACAGCATTTCTTTAACGTAAAATTATTTAGCTCATGGAGTCTGCAATATAGCTGATATGAATGAAATATTCATTGACTTTACAGAGGGAAGGACGATTTTTTCGATGAAGTTTTAAACATAGAATTTAATTACTTGTACCTCCATGGTCTTAAGTTTTTAAATAAAATAAATTAATATAGCATTGAAATGAATGGAAAAATGTTTATGAATGAAATGCTGCTTTTATAGAGAGAGCTGTTATATTTAGATGACGTCATTTGAATAAACTTTATTTGTTTTCGATGAAGTTTTCAAATATAATAAATTATTGTAGTATTATAATAATTTTAAAAATATTACCGAGGTATGTATTGCATTTTTGAAATGTTTAAACCAGGCAATTTATATTTCAATGCCGTCATTTGAATGAAGTTCATTTTTTTCGATGAAGGTTTAAGTTTTCAAATACAATAAATTAACGTAGTATTGTGATAATTTTTAAAATATTACAGCGGAATGTATTGCATTTTAGAGATGTTGAAATAAAATTGCGTTGAAGTTGGAAAGTGTTTCATAATCAATGATTTATGCATGATTGATCTTTCTTGTTCAATAGCTAGATAAATTAACATCGGACGAAGCTAAACATATTTCTCATTCAACACTCAAATTCCGTGAGCTACTAAGGTCATGCAATTATCCTAAGAAATGGTGAAATCCTTCTAGGGTAAAATAACAAGAGACATGTCTGGTAAAAGAGTGGGAAAATCACCTTATACGAGTATCTGAAGTTTTGCATGCGTCTTTTTCAAAGAGTTGTTCTGTAATAGTTTCTGTATAAGCATTGTGAGTAAAAATGCCTAAAATTAAATCTAATAAATCAATCCGAATAAAATCTTGTATTTATATTCATAGAAAAATCTGCATACAGATGGTGTTATTATATTGTGTAATATGCGAGAAAAAATTATTCAGAAAAATATCAGATCAACATGTAATAACTGCTATTTACATTTCAGAGAAAAAAAAAGAAGAGTGAACACGCAGTTATAACTAAGCCGTTTTCAGCATGAAATACTGAAGAACTAAATATCACATTCAGTTTAAAAGATGACAAGTACTGTTCAATAATATCAGTTGATATTAAAAGAATATTTTTGGCATTAAAATGACAAAGCAAATAAACGACAAAGTCTACGTGTCAAGAACTTAGAAAAGCACATTAGTTGGTTACAGCAATAAAATTTAATCACTATATGAAATTTTTAACTACATTTGAACAATGATATAAAAACTTTTGATTTGCAATAATAGTTTGCTTAAGTTTGGGTGAAATTCCCCGTTTTCAAATGCCTTCAGAAACATTAATGATATTCGAACAAAATATATAAATATATGTATTTTATCTTATAACGTTATAAGCAATTATTTATTAAATTTTAGGTGCATATTTTCACGCATATTTTGACAAATTTTAGTGCATATATTAGTTATGGAATTAATGTAGTATTGAATGAGACATATCTGTGTCTGCAGTTACGTAGGAAGTGTCATAAGCATTCATTGATAATGATTACGTTAGTTCTCCATATATAATTGCATTATATTCTTCACAGAGTATTGGTATATTAAATCCGGCACTGTAAATAACCACATTTGATCTTCGACCTCCCTTCCCTGTTCGAGATCCTGACGACACCAATATACCAATCTTGCCACTTTTTAAAAAATAAAAAATTTTTGATTTTCATAAATTTCATTGAAATGTCGGCAAAAAAATCAATATTTTCCCTGAAAAGGCTCTCTCTCGCCCAAAAATGCCTTATCAGCAAGCACTATTGAGAGGGAAATTATACACTCTTATTAAACATCATGTTTTTGCAATAAATTAATTTTTAGCATTTGGCAACAGAAGTTTGGATCCTTTAATCTCTATTGTTAAATTATTGCAAGATATTTTTAGCTATCTATCTATCTATATATATTAATTCCCAAATGTCCATCTGTCTGTCACTTTTTTTCAGGCACTTCCCGGACTTGCAATTTGGTACACGGGTCGATCGTTCGATAAAAACCCCTGGAAAAATCGAATTTTTGGAAATGTTCCGTAGAGGGTATGCTCCACACCAAAACGTCCGAAAAGTGCAATGATAGGAAAGCATACTTTAAGATGAGATAGAGATTTCAAATTTAGAGTATGTGTAAACCATTCTAAAGGAAGAAAATGCGTAATTTCAGATTTCAATATTTGCTAATTTAGTGGGTGACGTGCACAGAAATGTTCGATTTTCCGAACGAATGAGAAGCGTTTGCTTTAAATTTAATAGAGGCTTAAAATTTGGTATACGGGTTAATCATTTGATGAAAACACCCAAGACAAAAGTGTTTTTCAAAAATGTTCGTTTAAAGGGGTGCTCCAGAGAAAAGCAAAATAATGAAAATTCATGTTTTAAGATGCAATAGAGACTACAAATTTGGTGTTCGAGTTGATAGCTCGAAAGGAAAAGCACGTATAATTTCAGTTTTTCGATATTTTCTACTTTATGGGGGTGCCGCAAACTCAAATTTTCGATTTTCCGAATACATGAGAAACGCGTCCTTTCAAAATGTAGTAGAGGTTTGATATTTGGTATTTGGGACAATCATCTGATAAAAAACACAAGAAGTGTTTTGAAAACTGTTCATTTAAGAGGGTGCTCCACGTAAATTGTTTGAAAGGTGAAATGATAGCATTGCATGCTTCAGAATGAGACAGGGACTTCAAATTTGGTGTACGAGAAGATAGTTCGAAAGGAAGAAAGTGAGCAATTTAAGTTTTCCAATGTTTTCTTCTTTAGGGGGTTCCGCACACGAAAATTTTCAATTTTCCGAATGAATGTGAAACGCGAATTACTAAAAAATTTACTTTATTGGGGGGGGGGGGGAAGTGCTTATTGTGGGACTGTTGATTTTCAACCGGTATTCGGCTAGTATATACTAATTTCCAAGTGTCCGGTCACTCTTTTTTTAGGCACGTATTGAATAGATAAATACTTGTAATTTGGTACACGGCTCGGTCATTCGATAAAACCCTCTGGAAAAATTGAATTTTTCGAAAATCTTCTCTACAGGGGGTGCTCCATACCAAAACGTTCGAAAAGTGGAATGATAAATAAGCATGCTTAGCAATAAGATAGAGACTTCAAATATGGTGCATGGGTAAATCGTTCAAAAGGAAGAAAGTGTGCAGTTTATAAATAAGCGACTAGAAAATTGTGTAGTATGTAATAAAAAGTATATGAAAAAAACAAGCGACTTCAAAATGTTGAAGAATTTTATGTGTCGGTGTCAAAAAATAAATAAATAAATAATAATAACGTCAAATTTTAAAAATGCAGCCCTGCTTGAAACTTGTCATTTGAAATTCAAACTAAGTGATCCATGGGACAACCCACATATTTGCAAAACAATATTATAGACTATACCATTTAGCTGAAAGTGATAGAAGGTAGTACAAGACAAGACTCTTTTCTTTTTCTCAAAATATATAATGTGTGGCAGACATTACATAATTTATCAAAATATTTGAAAATAATTGTAATTTGGGTATCTGTTTCCATTGCTCAAGAAAAAGAAAAAATAAATAAAATAAAATACATGACTTTATGAAGAGTTAAAACTAAGGCATCTCGGGTCTCCTCTTCAAACATGCAGCTCGTATATCTTAAATAATAAAAGGCAATGTCTGTGTGTGTGTGTGTCTGTCTGTCTGTCTGTCTGTCTTATACACTATACGTTTCGCGACCGCGCGTCGGAGAGCTACGAAATTTGGCAATCGGAGACCCGGGGGGGAGGGAAGGGGACACGTGAAAACCGATTTTCAAAATTCTAATTATTTTTTTATTTATTTAATGTTTTATGCGATTTCGACCTTTTTTTGCCCTTTTTGCCCTTTTTTCTCCACGATCCAGACGTCGTAGAAAAAAACAACTCACACCATCGGAAAGAGCAGACAATTACGAGTAAAAATATATCAATTTCAAATCTGAATTTCGATTTCTAATATTTTTTAAAGATTTTAAAACAAAAGTCACTTTTTGCTCAAGAAAACGATTTTTGGTTTTTAAATTCTCGCATCGTGAAAAGTACTCATAATTTCGACTAATAATTTACATTTTCAGAAAGGTCAAACATCTGGCATTCTTACAAGTCCAATCTGGTCCAGAAATAATGAAAATTGCCTTCAGGATGGCAATTTAAAAGACGCCATGATTTTAAATTTGTCGGCTACCGGCTCAGTTCCTCAAGGCATTTTCCCCCCATCCGCATTAGTTTCTTCCCCGTCTCCATGGAGACCGCGCTTTCGGTTTTAACTGAATTACGAGCGTAAGTGTTGTATACATCGGGCGAAATTATTATATTTATATGATATTTTAAATGGATATTTTTAAATGGATATTTTAAATAATTTAAATGATTGAATTATGGTGGTTTGAATTGTGGTGATGTATTTGAAATTATTATATTTATGGATTGGTGGAACGATATGGTTGATTTTTTTATTTTAAATGGATATTTTAATTTATGGATATTTTAATTTATAGATATTTTAAATGGATATTTTAATTTTATGGCTATTTTAAATGATGGAACGATGGAACGAGGATGGTGGAATTAAGAGCCTAGCATATGGTCATTATAAATTTAAATTAGCGCGCGGGAAGTTAGCGCACGAGAATTGCACTCGGTAGGCCTGGGTTCGATTCCCGCCACTGATGCGGAGTACGATCACCTTAAACATATGGGTCGATAATTCCTTCCGAGAGGTTGGTGGCAGGGAAAGGAGGGTACGGTCTCTGTGGATGCCTCCCCCACTGGGTCCTGGTCCAAATTGGGTGAATAAAAAGAAAGTTATGGAGATTGTCGCGGAGGGCGCGGTAGCCCAGTGGTTAGCGTGCGGGAATTTCACTCGGTAGGCCCGGGTTCGATTCCCTCCACTGACAAAACTGCTGCCGTGTTCACGCGGAGTACGATCACGTTAAACATGTGGGTCCGTAAGTCCTTCCGAGAGGTTGGTGGTAGAGGAAGGAGGGTACGCACCCTGTGGATGACTTTCCCACTGGGTTCCGGTCTAAATTGGGTGAATAAAAAGAAGGTTATGGAGATTGTCGCGGAGGGCGCGGTAGCCCAGTGGTTAGCGCGCGGGATTTGCACTAGGTAGGTCCGGGTTCGATTCCCGCCACTGCCAAAACTGCCGCCGTGTTCAGGCGGAGTACGATGACGTTAAACATGCGGGACCGTAAGTCCTTCCGAGAGGTTGGTGGTAGGGGAAGGAGGGTACGGTCCCTGTGGATGCCTCCCCCACTGAGTTCCTGTCTAAATTGGGTGGCACTTCCTGGTAGGTCGTTCCTTCTGGTAGGTCGCGCCAGCGAGTGTGCCACGGTTAGAATTTGCCACGGTCAGAATTTTCAAGGGTAGCGAACAGGCTGGTCGCCAAAGGCGGCTAGTATATATATAAAATAGTATACTTTATTTCATGCATTGTTTATTTTATAAGCATATTTACACAAATAATATTTTTAGCACTTGCTGTTATCGATCAAATGAAAGTAAGACATATATTTTTGAAAGTAAATGCAGTTGAGGTAATGGACATTTTGGGCCCCTCCTTCAACTCACAGATTGCACAAAATACAATGTAATATACTTTATATAAATTGCATTAGAATATTTGCAAAATTACAAAAATCTTACAAATAATTCTAATAATAGTCTGAAGGGCTTTTTGGTAGCTATGGATCCGAGAGAGAACTTAAATTGACTCCGATTGTGATTGAACTTGGGAATGGATTTTATTTTCAAAAAAGTGGGAATAGAAGAATGAACTATTTTACGAATTTTCAATTCATTATATTGAGGTACAAGGCTTCGAGGTTTACTATGCTACTGTCGAGTTTATTCTATCTACTATTAAATTTTATTTCTTCTACCTCAATGAATTCATCTTATAAGAAAATAGTGATAGAAACAAGAAAGATTAATCTTGCATAAAGCATTGATTATGAAACACTTTCCAACTGAAATGCAATGTTATTTAAACATCTCTAAAATGCGATACAATCAGCGGTGATATTTTTAAAATTATCATAGTACAATAATTTGTTTACTTGAAAACTTAAAAATTCATCAAAAAAGTCAATGCTATAAAATCGCTTGCTTCCCTATCTAAGTAAAATCAATGAATATTCCATTCATATCACTTATATCCCAGACTTCATAGCTAAATAATTTTTCTTTGAAAAATTCAGCAATTCTTATACAACTTATCTTACAATCGAGTTTACATTTTACATACGTTAAACTTAGGCTTCGTTGTAGAAATGATCAAAGTTTAGTGATCATTTAAAATAAAAAATATTGTAATTGTAAAGACACAGAATTTAGAAACACAGATAATATGCAAATATAAAGCGGTTTTAGAACGGATGAAACACTAAATATAAATATAAGAAAGATCAATCATGCATAAAGCATTGATTATAAAACAATTTCCAACTGTAATTTTATTTAAACATCTTTAAAATACGATACATTCAGAGATGATATTTATAATACTTTACAACATAGTTGAAAAGTGTTTATGACTTTGTTCATTCTGTGTATCTGTCTATCTGTTCGTACGATAACTGCCGTAAATATGATTTTACGAAAATAAAATTTTAGTATGCTGTTTAGACGGTCTGTTGGACATATGTGAATGTAAATGAATAATATCACCAGATTAGTTTTGGATTGAACCCGGGTTAATAACATGAAATATATTCAACCCTATGGGACCTAATTTTTCAAATATTTTTTAATCGAATTTAAAATTCACAAATTGCTTCGAAAGTTTTAGGAAATATTTAAATTATCCCATAAAATATATAAAAACAAGAAAGATCAATCATGCTTAAAGAATTGATTATGAAACACTTTCCAACTTCAATGCAATTTTATTTAAACAAGTCTAAAATGCAATACATTCCTCGGTAATATTTTGAAACTTATCACAATACTGCATTAATTTATTATATTTGAAAACTTAAGCCATCATCGAAAAAAATGAACTTCATTCAAATGACGGCATTGAAATATAAATTGCCTGGTTTAAACATCTCTAAAATGTTATACATTCCTCGGTAATAGTTTTAGAATTATCATAATACTACGATAATTTATTATATTTGAAAACTTCATCGAAAACAACTGAAATTAATTCAAATGACGTCATATAAAAAATAACACGCCTGGATCTCTCTATAAAAACAGGATTTCATTCATAACTTTCTCCCATTCATTTCATTCATCACAATACTATAATAATTTATTTTATTTAAACATTTTATTTAAGACCATGGAGCTACAAATAATTAAACTCTATGCTTAAAACTTCTTCGACAAAAATCGTCCTTCTCTTTATAAAATCAATTAATATTTCATTCATTTCAGCCATGCAGACTCCATGGACTAAATTATTTTGTGTTAAAAAAATACAGGAATTCTAATACAACTCATTCTACATATTTTGCTGTTTACATTTTACATAGGTGAAAAATAGGCTTAGTTGTAGAAATAATCAAATTTAGATGAGCATTTAAACTCAAATACGTATATTGTCATTGCGTTGTTTCAGTATGTAGATGCACAGAATTTAAGCAAAAATAAAGTAGTTTTAGGACGGATACAGCACTCAATATGAATTAAAAAGAACTTAAAAAAATCACGATTTTGAAACAAGATGGATGCCATATACCATTTTGAAGTGGGTCATGTGATCGTTTCATATCATGGTCACGTTATCGTTTCATATATGATGTGTAATTAATATTTTAATTTTTATTTAAAAAACTACTGAATATATTTCGCTGAATTTTTTTTATATATTTTATGGAACAATTTGAATATTACCTAAAATTTTCGAAGCAATTTGTGAATTTTAAATCCGCTTAAAAAATGTTTGAAAAATTAGGTCCCATAGGGCTCAATGTATTTCATTTTTTCAACTCAGGTTCAATCCAAAACTAATTGGGTGATGTTATTCATTTATATTCCCATAGGTCCTACAGACCGTCTGAACAACATACTAAAATTTCATTTTGATTAAGTCATTTTTACGACAGTTATCGTGCTAACGGACAGACAGACAGATAAACAGACAGACAGACAGACAGAATGAACAAAGTCATAAACACTTTTCAACTTTGTTGTAAAGTGTTAAAAAATACTTAAGCAAAATATATTGAGTAGTTTTTAAAATAAAAATTTAAATGATAATTACACCCATATTATTTGAAGAGACCACGGGACACACTTTAATATAAAATATGGTATCCATCCTGTGTCAAAATCGTGACTTTTAAAAGTCTTTTTAATTCACACTTTACAACAAAGTTGAAAAATGTTTATGACTTTGTTCATTCTGTCTGTCTGTCTGTCCGTTAGCACGATAACTGCCGTAAAAATGACATAATCAAAATCAAATTTTAGTATATTGTTCAGACGGTCTGTAGGACCTATGGGAATATAAATGAATAATATCACCCAATTAGTTTTGGATTGAACCCGGGTTGCAAAAATGAAATATATTGAGCCCTATGGGACCCAATATTTCAAACATTTTTTAAGCGGATTTAAAATTCACAAATTGCTTCGAAAATTTTAGGTAATATTCAAATTGTACCATAAAATATATAAAAAAAAATCAGCGAAATATATCCAGTAGTTGTTTAAATAAAAATTAAGATAATAATTACACCTCTTAAATGAAGCGATCACGTGATCATGATATGAAAAGATCACATGACCCATTTCAAAATGAAATATGGCATCCATCTTGTCTCAAAATCGTGATTTTTTAAGTTCTTTTTAACTCATATTGAGTGTTGTATCCGTCCTAAAACCACTTTATTTTTGCTTAAATTCTGTGCATAGTATTGTGATGAATGAAATGAATGGGAAAATATTATGAATTAAATGCTGTGTGTAAAGCGTGCTGTGATAAAGTGTTAAAAATATCTGGAACGTGGAGATATATTGACGTAGGTAAAGACAAAAAATGTATTTCAAATTATTCTTCTCAAGTCTATCTATCTCAAGTTATTCTTCTAAAATATAACATAGAAATATCACTTTAAAAGTTATGTTTTTAACACTTTACAACAGTTTGAAAAGTGTTTATGACTTTGTTCATTATGTCTGTCTGTCTGTCCGTTTTAAGCATAGAGTTTAATTACTTGTAACTCCATTGTCTTAATTTTTAAATAAAATAAATTATTATAGTATTGTGATGAATGAAATGAATGGGGAATAGTTATGAATGAAATGCTGTTTTTATAGAGAGATCCAGGCGTGTTATTTTTTCTATGACGTCATTTGAATGAATTTCAGTTGTTTTCGATGAAGTTTTCAAATAAAATAAATTATCGTAGTATTACGATATATTTAAAAATATTATCGTGGAATGTATCGCATTTTAGAGATGTTTAAGCCAGGCAATTTATATTTCAATGCCGTCATTTGAATGAAGTTCATTTTTTTCAATGAATGTTCAAGTCTTCAAATATAATAAATTAATCTGGTATTGTGATAAGTTTTAAAATATTACCGAGGAATGTATTGCATTTTAGACATGTTTAAATAAAATTGCATTGAAGTTGGAAAGTGTTTCATAATCAATGCTTTAAGCATGATTGATCTCTCTTGTTTATATTTAGTATTGCATCCGTCCTAAAACAGCTGTGTTTTGCGTTTTTTCTATGCATCTGTATTCTGCGCCAACGAAATTATAATATTTTTTAAATTAAATGCTGTGTGTAAAGCGTGCTGTGATAAAGTGTTAAAAATATCTGGAACGTGGAGATATATTGACGTAGGTAAAGACAAAAAATGTATTTCAAATTATTCTTCTCAAGTCTATCTATCTCAAGTTATTCTTCTAAAATATAACATAGAAATATCACTTTAAAAGTTATGTTTTTAACACTTTACAACAGTTTGAAAAGTGTTTATGACTTTGTTCATTATGTCTGTCTGTCTGTCCGTTTTAAGCATAGAGTTTAATTACTTGTAACTCCATTGTCTTAATTTTTAAATAAAATAAATTATTATAGTATTGTGATGAATGAAATGAATGGGGAATAGTTTTGAATGAAATGCTGTTTTTATAGAGAGATCCAGGCGTGTTATTTTTTCTATGACGTCATTTGAATGAATTTCAGTTGTTTTCGATGAAGTTTTCAAATAAAATAAATTATCGTAGTATTACGATATATTTAAAAATATTATCGTGGAATGTATCGCATTTTAGAGATGTTTAAGCCAGGCAATTTATATTTCAATGCCGTCATTTGAATGAAGTTCATTTTTTTCAATGAATGTTCAAGTCTTCAAATATAATAAATTAATCTGGTATTGTGATAAGTTTTAAAATATTACCGAGGAATGTATTGCATTTTAGACATGTTTAAATAAAATTGCATTGAAGTTGGAAAGTGTTTCATAATCAATGCTTTAAGCATGATTGATCTCTCTTGTTTATATTTAGTATTGCATCCGTCCTAAAACAGCTGTGTTTTGCGTTTTTTCTATGCATCTGTATTCTGCGCCAACGAAATTATAATATTTTTTAGCTTAAATGATCATCAAACTTTGATTATTTCTACAACGGAGCCTAATTTTAACGTATGCAGAATGTAAATACATCAAGCTGTAAGATGAGTTGTATAAGAATTGCTGAATTTTTTTAACACAAAATTTAGCTCTGGAGACTGGAATAAAGCTGATGAAAAATGAATATAACTGATGTAAAATGAATAAAGCTAATAAAAAATGTATATAATTGATGCAAAATGAATAAAGCTAATAAAAAATGTATATAACTGATGAAAAATGAATAAAGCTGATGAAAAATGAATAAAGCTGATGAAAAATGAATAAAGCTGAATAAAGCTGATGAATGAAATTCATCAACTGTAAAATCATCAAAAACAATCATATGTAAAATCAATGAATGAAATTCATTGATTTTACATAGAGAAGCAGACGATTTTTTAGCATTGCTTTCATTTGATAAATTTCAAGCAAAAGTTTTAGGCATAGTAAAAAGTACTTTTACTTCCATGGTTTTATGTTTTTAAGTAAAAAATATATTATAGTATTGTGATGAGTAAATGGAATGGAATAAAATATTTTGAATGAAATATTTACTACATTAACATAGAGAGACAGGTGATTTATATTTCGAAGACGTTATTTGAATAAAGTTCTTTATTTTTTCGATGACGTTTTAAGTTTTCAAATATAATAAATTGTTGTAATATTGGGATAATTTAAAAAATATTGCAGCTGAATTATAGCATTTTATATATGTTTAAATAAAATTGCATTGTAGTTGGAATGCGTTTCATAATCAATGTTTTATGTATGATTGATCTTTTTTGTTTTAATTATCACAGAACTACAATAATTTATTTTGCTTGGAAGATTAAACCATGGAGATAAAAGTATTTTCTAACTCTATGCTTAAAACTTCTTTCAAACCTTATTCAAATGATGTCATCGAAATATAAATCGCTTAAAAAATGTTTGAAAAATTAGGTCCCATAGGGTTCAATGTATTTCATTTCTTCAATCCGGGGTCAATCCAAAACTAATTGGGTGATATTATTAATTTACATTCCCATATGTTACACAGACTGTCTCAACAACATACTAAAATTTCATTTTTATAAAGTCCTTTTTACGGCAGTTATTGTGCGAACGGACAGAGAGACAGACAGACAGAATGAACAAAGTCATAAACACTTTTCAACTATGTTGCAAAGCGTCAATTAAAATAATTTCATCATTTGAATGTTGGATACTATTCTATATCAACTTATAAATAATGTGAATGTAAAAGAAACTTGCGCAATATAATTCTGCACTATACACATTACACATAGACCAACATTAGTAGATGTAGAAGATGGTAGTTTCATTTTATGCAGTATGCATGGCTTGGAACTTTCTGATGTCACAGAACAGGTTTCCCTTTGAAGTATGGGGTTGTACAGGTGATAGCTCTGAGCCCTGAGCGTCGAGAACCCGATACTGGATACATTATCAGCAGTATTGTTCAAGCAGACATTTTCTACTAAGGGGACCATAGCCTGGAGGCATGCTCTACCTTGTGGCAGAGCTATAGAACGTGGAGGGACTCCACGCTATAGAAGTAATGGATTAGGTCTTAGCACCTTCTCCCTTGAAATTGGAAATATTTGTTAATGACGTCAAGACATTGCATGAGGAAAATTGACATTCATAGGGTTTAATGGAAAGTTTGTATTTCAAACTAAAAATAAGCTCATGCAGAACACAGAAAATGAAAATCAAACATTTGTAACTAGAGCTCCAATTGAATTTTATTGTTAGAGTAATGTCACTTGTGTTTCCTTGACACGAAACAATATTTTTCATTGTTTTTTTTAAACATTTTTTCTATCTGGTTGTTACAATTATAAAGCAGGTTACAATTAAACAAGGAAGATCAATCATGCTTAAAGCAGTGATTATGAAACACTTTCCAACTTCAATGCTATTTTATTTAAACATGTTTAAAGTGCAATACATTCTTCGGTAATATTTTAAAACTTATCACAGAACTACATTAATTTATTATATTTGAGAACTTAAACCTTCATCGAAAAAAATGAACTTCATTCAAATGATGACATTGAAATATAAATTGCCTGGCTTAAACATCTCTAAAATGTGATACATTCCTCGATAATAATTTTAGAATTATCATAATACTACGATAATTTATTATATTTGAAAACTTCATCGAAAACAACTGAAATTCATTCAAATGACGTCATAGGAAAAATAACACGCCTGACTCTCTCTATAAAGCAGCATTTCATTCATAAATAATTTCCCATTCATGTCATTCATCACAATACTATAATAATTTATTTTATTAAAAATGAAGACCATGGAGCTACAAGTAATAAAACTCTATGCGTAAAACTTCATAGAAAAAAATCGTCCTTCTCTTTGTAAAATCAATGAATATTTGATTCATAACAGCTATGCAGACGCCATGAACTAAATGATTTTGTATTAAAGAAATACAGCAATTCTAATACAACTCATTCTGCATATTTTGCTGTTTACATTTTACATAGGTGAAAAATAGGCTTCGTTGTGGAAATAATCAAATTTGGATGAGCATTTAAACTCAAATATATTATAATTGCGTTGTTTCAATATGTAGATGCACAGAATTCAAGCAAAAAGAATTCAAGCAAGTGGTTTTATACGGATCAATAATCAATACGGATCAATATCATTCAATATGAATTAAAAAGAACTTTAAAAATCACGATTTGGAAACAAGATGGATGTCATATGTCATTTTGAAGTGGGTCACGTGATCTTTTCATATTATGATCACGTGATCGCTTCATATAAGAAGTGTTATTATTATTTTAATTTTTATTTAATAAACTACTGAATATATTTCGCTGATTTTTTTTATATATTTTATTGAGCAATTTGAATATTACCTAAAATTTTCAAAGCAATTTGTGAATTTTAAATCCGCTTAAAAAATGTTTGAAAAATTAGGTCCCATAGGGCTCAATGTATTTCATTTTTTCAACCCGGGTTCAATCCAAAACTAATTGGTTGATATTATTTTTTTATATTCCCATAGGTCCTACAGACCGTCTGAACAACATACTAAAATTTCATTTTGATTAAGTCATTTTTACGACAGTTATCGTGCTAACGGACAGACAGACATACAGAATGAATGAACAAAGTTATAAACACTTTTCAGCTTTGTTGTAAAGTGTTAAAAATATCTGGAACGTGGAGATATATTGACGTAGGTATAGACAAAAAATGTATTTCAAATTATTCTTCTCAAGTCTATCTATCTCAAGTTATTCTTCTAAAATATAACATAGAAATACCACTTTAAAAGTTATGTTTTTAACACTTTACAACAGAGTTGAAAAGTGTTTATGACTTTGTTCATTCTGTCTGTCTGTCTGTCCGTTTTAAGCATAGAGTTTAATTACTTGTAGCTCTATTGTCTTAATTTTTAAATAAAATAAATTATTATAGTATTGTGATGACTGAAATGAATGGGGAAAAGTTATGAATGAAATGCTGTTTTTATAGAGAGATCCAGGCGTGTTACTTTTTTTTTTTCACGTCATTTGAATGAATTTAAGTTGTTTTCGATGAAGTTTTCAAATAAAATAAATTATCGTAGTATTATGATAGATTTAAAAATATTATCGAGGAATGTATCGCATTTTAAAGATGTTTAAACCAGGCAATTTATATTCCAATGCCGTCATTTAAATGAAGTTCATTTTTTTCGATGAAGGTTTAAGTTTTCAACTATAATAAATTAATGTAGTATTGTGATAAGTTTTAAAATATTACCGAGGAATGTATTGCATTTTAGGCATGTTTAAATAAAATTGCATTGATGTTGGAAAGTGTTTCATAATCAATGCTTTAAGCATGATTGATCTTTCTTGTTTTAAATTAGCAACAGTTTAATCACGTCGATAAATGTTCGTTTATCTGTGTAATATTTAAACATATACAACTTATACATTTAGTATAATTTCGGGAATAAAAATTATATTGAAAACGAAATATTGCTATAAAATCTTAAAGTCCTAAAAAGTTGAGTTCTTATTTGGAAAATTTAAAAAATCTGATGTGGACAGCACATGACTTTCCCTGCAGACTTATATCCACGTTCTCTTTATTTTAATTAAATTTATTTCACTTTTATTCAATTTTCGTTCTCATTCGGTAACCGGGCTTATTTTGAAAGGTGGCGTAGGGAAAGTACGAAAAACTAAAATATCTCGAGAACGGCTAGTCCTAGTGTAATGGGGTTGGTCTTATTCTTTTCGTCGTTAAACATTACGTATTAAACGGGCATTTAATGGATATATCTTAGTATACCTAGTTCTTTAGTTTAGATTTTGAAGATTTTTGCGGGCCGTTTTGCAAAAAAAGGCAGGTTATTTTTTTCCGAATCGTACCAAAATCTAATCAGCACCAGAGTGACCTATACGTGACTCATCTACCGAATTTTGTGAAATTCGGTCCATTAGTTTTTCAGCTAGAGTGGATACAAGCTTTTGCGGGCCATTTCGCAAAAAAAGGCGGGTTCTTTTATTCCGAATCGTATCCAAAACTAATCAGCACTAGCCCCGCCCACAAGTGACTTACCTACCAAATTTTGTGAAATTCGGTCCATTAGTTTTTTAGTTACAGTGGATACAAAATCTGCACAGACAGACAGACACACAGACAGACAGACACACAGACAGACAGACAGACACACAGACAGACAGACAGACAGACACACGCACAGACGTCACGCTAAAAATGGTTTTTTCGTATTCTAGAGGTCTCGAAACGTGTAGATCCGTCGAAAACTCGAGTTGTGATTTTCGGTATGATTCCAATACTTTCCCTATACATTACCATGTATTGCAGGGAAAGTAAAAAAGCATGCTATCAGATTCCACATAATAATTAATTAGTAGCTGTATTCCTTATTATTGTGTTCTTATCTCACACATTCAATAGTATTCAAGATGGGCTCAAAAAGTTTTGAAACCTGCTTACTTGTTAATATCTCGAATTCGAATAATTTCAAGGGAAAGAAATTATTTTTATACAATTAGTATGAGATAAATATGTCATTTAAAATGAAAATTATTTCAAATAGAAGATTTGTTCCGTTTTTTAAATATAAAGGATATGGAGTTTAAGTGTCCACTGGACTTTTTTATATATTCGTAATATCGCATTGGTTAATTCTACTTCTGTTGCAATTGTCATCAGAATACAAAAATATGTTTTATTTTTACATACTATTATATAGATTAGGTACTGTTTTCTTGAGAATTTTCGAATTCAAAATTTTGATGGAAGATATCCTGACGGAAGACAGTTATTGAATTTGATAAGTTGATGAGATAATTTTTAAAAATAAATAATATATTAATACTAATCAAATTGTTTCTGGGCTAAAATAAAATTTTGAAAAATATATAAAAGAAAAGAGGGCAAAATAAAATATTCTTTATATAAAAATCCAGAAAAATTGAATGCTTTAATGACATATATTAAGATAGTTTTTATTATTTTTTATGCTATTCTGTAAAAGAAACCGAAAATATACAATTGTTTAAAGAATACGATACCCCGTATGGATGAAGCAGAGGCTATGGTATTTAAATGACAGGTGTTATAATGACTTGAAATATAAATAGAATACAATGTGTGTGTGTCTGATTACATACGCAAGTATATAATTTTATCTATTGCTATATTAGCTGCAAATATTCAGTGGGACGGTCTGTTTGGACGGCAGGGATAGTGTCACCCTATTTAAACCATAACCCAGTCGGAGCGACATCCACAGGGACGGTGTTCTCCTTCCTCTAATATCAACTTCTCGTAAGAACTTTCAAACCCACGTATTGAACGTGCTAAACTCTGCGTGAACAGAGGGTCAGTTTAGGCAGAGCTAGGAATCGAACTTGGGTTCTCTTAGTGCAATCCCCGTGCCTTAACCACTGGACTATCCCACCCCGAAGTTCATCAATCTGTCCTTCAGACCATATACAGCAAAATCCACCTAGTTCGTGAATAATAATACGTATATAGAGCATTTAGCGAAAGTTTTGTCATGCCAAAATAACATTTTTTAAATAAGTCAACATTTTTAGAAACATTTTTATATAGAAGACACTTCTCATTGCAGATACTGTCTTCCACGGACGGGTTTCGCTCTTATTATGCGCTCGTCAGCAGGGAATAGCAGAAATCTATAATGTTTGTAAGAAACATGTTACAATTTTTTGCGATCTTCTATGGGAACTATCAATTTCAGTCCTTGCACGTAATTGGCATAACATTTTCTTACAATTTAACTCAGCTGCAAAGGCAAATTTCATAAAACACAAATCCGCCTATAAGGGACGTTCCCAAAAATATGAAAGATACCCCAGCCACAATTCTAAATCAATTTTATGCCTGCCAAATGGAAGGATTGAAATTGTAATTTTCCATAAAAGCTTGGATTGTGGATTTCAGCAAGTTTTGTACTACCATTGCATCTGACGAGCTGTAAATTCCATGCTGACGAGCGCATAATAAACGCGAAACCGGTCCATGGATATTGGTATCTGCAATGGGAGATCCATCCTTATTTTGAGGGGCGCCTCTTATAAGTGGGTTTTGTGTATAATACACTTTTATATGTTTAATCTTTTTTTCTCAATATTGCATTCATTCAGTTATGTGTTAGGGCATGTGTTACAGAATGTATAATTTCTTATGTGTCTTCTCTTCTTACTACGAACGCATCTTTTTTTAGGTAATTTAAGCTCAGTTTTCAGCTAGTTTCGAATGAAAGAAGTTACAGCACATCTAGCGTACATATATAAATATTACACAGTTATCAATTTTAAATACAGTGTACTCAGTAAAAATGTGTATTCACAATCCTTAGTTAATAGATATACGTACCCTCGTTTTCTTAGTTATTAGATATACGTACGGTATATCTAATGCCAAGCATTGCCCTCATTCTAACGGTGTATAAGCATGGACCTCATTCTAATGGTGTATATGCATCGTCCGCATTCTAACGGTGTATATGCATTGTCCGCATTCTAACGGTGTATATGTATTGTCCGCATTCTAACGGTGTATATGTATTGTCCGCATTCTGACGGTGTATATGCATGGTCCGCATTCTAACGGTGTATATGCATTGTCCGCATTCTGACGGTGCATATGCATGGTCCGCATTCTAACGGTGTATAAACATGGTCCTCGTTTACCTTGCAAAAATACATACTTGAAATTAACCTATTTTTAAAATTTTCTTATCACATATGTCATTAACTTCCTTCCAGGATGCATAAAATGTAAAAATTTTATCAGAAAAATCATTATTTATGGAGGTCCTCAGTTTGGTGGGTTCCCCGCAGCGTCCTCGTTTTCCACCAAAAACCAACCTGTGTGTGTGTGTGTGTGTGTGTGTGTGTGTCAGTGGGCCTGTGGAGACGATAACTAACGAACGAATGGACCGATTCGAACCAAATTTGGTACAAAAATCACAATCTGTAAACACTGGAAGCCTATTGTTTTTATACGCAATCGAATGTTCAGAACCCCCCTAAATTTTCGAATGAAATTTTGAAAAAATCGTCAAAAAATCAAAACCAATAATAAAGTTACGTAAATAGACATTCCTTATGTAATTTTTCATTAGAAAACGATTGACATAAATTTTAGAACGCTAACATGAACCGTTCTCGAGATATTGCACATTTTTCAAAAAAATTATCAAAAAGTCATATAAAATAAAAAGAAAAATATTTCCTATTGAGAAACATGTTCACTTTTCATATATAATATCATGCGATAAATTGGGTGACATCATTCTCGTGGATCTAGCTCGTTCCATTCATGAAAAAAGATACTTTGAGTAATACTTTTGCATTTGAACGCCAATTTATCTGCTGTAAAAATAACTTATTTCTTCGTTCATAACGCTTGGCGAGATTTTGGCGACGAAATTGGCGGAATGTCGCCAACTTGGCGACTTTTTGAAATGTTGCCAAATTAACGAAAATCTCGCCAAATGGATAAAAATGACGCTAAATCAATGGAAATGACGACTAATTGTGCAAAATTCAATATCTAATAAGTTATATAATATATAAATATATAATAATAGTTATATAATATACGTCGAAAATTCAATATCTAATAAGTTATATATATATATATATATATATATATATATATATATATATATATATATATATAACTTATTTGTATGTCCATAACGCTTGGCGAGATTTTGGCGACAAAATTGGCGGAATGTCGCCAACTTGGCGACTTTTTGAAATGTTGCCAAATTAACGAAAATCTCGCCAAATGGATAAAAATGACGATAATCAATGAAAATGACGACTAATTGTCGAAAAGTCAATATCTTGGAAAGGATATTAGTATCTACTAGAAGAAAAACCTATTTATTTTACTGTAAAAGTAATAAATTCATTTCATTATATAAGGAAAGTCATGTGTTGCCCACATCAGATTTTTTTTAGATATAGTAGAAGAAGGTTCTCTTAATATATATTCATTATTTAGATGCTAAAATAACGAAAGGCGGGGAATTATAAATTTGATTTCTAAGTTATAAATACTAATATAACAATTTAACAAAGTTCACTGAAACTGCTGGCTAAATAAATCGAAAATATAAGTAATACGTTAGTAGCAACCTGAGACAAATTTTTAAGGACAGATTTTGGAGGATGGGAAGATGTGACCCTCCTTCGTCTGGAAAAAGGAGACAAAGCAGTCAATACACCAAGGCGGGAAAATGTATTAACAGAAGACGTGATTAAAAAAAAAATCTCTGTCACAAATCTGAGAATAATAAAATATAATTCCAAAAATTAAGGACATATGGAAAGGAGTGAAACAAACAGCAGAAGATTGTGAATCAGAAAAATGTTACAATGCTTAATTTAACAGCACTTAATAAAATATGAAGAAAATAATCGGTTTTGGAAATAAAATTGTCTGACTAATAGAAAAAACACGCAGAAGAGTTTAAAATAAAATATTTTTTTTTATTCGAGTTGAAACCCGCATAAGTCCTGCCAATCCCGAAAAAATACGTCTAACGAAAATCGCTGCCAATTGCAAAATTTTGCGAATTATTTTAAAGTCATATGTAGTACTATAAAATATGAGGAATTTTCCACGAATAACATGACATTCACCTAAATTTAAACACTATCAAGGTAAAGAAACACGTTAGTAATAATGTAGTTTGTGAAGTAGACTTAATCACAGCAACAATATGACGAAGCATCTGTTTGCTTATTTGGGAGTTCTAGAAAGAATACATCTGATTTCCCTTTAAAAATCACGGTACACGAGAATCTCAGTTAAACAAAAGCCATTAATAATTTTCTAGCGGATTTTTAGCATATTGTGGTTAAGATATTTTTAAGTTTTCAAAGTATACTATTTGTAAATAATTAATTTACAAAATTGTTTAAGGACGTTGTTGACTACAGACTGTGTTCTCACCCATTTTCAGTGCACTCCTTTGAATTGCTTTATTTCGTTAGTTCTAGCTGTTTATATTTACAAATCTGATATATTTTTTGTATCATTTTCTAATAATATTCTAATATATTTCTACTTCATACATAGGTACCTGTAAACCTTTTTCCCGGGGGGGGGGGCGGGAGGGCAAACTCAAACACATAATGAACAACATTGACTGCTTCATGCTCGCCTTTGTTATATTGAATGTCCAAGGGGGAGTGCGATCCCCTTTCTACCTCCCCTATGGGTGACCATGACTTCATATTTAATAAAATGATTGTAAAAATGTTATATCTTGTATGCATTCATCTTACATAGGTAACATTTTAAAATCTTGTGCATTTCATCCACTCTTTGCATTTTTATGTAAAATTATTTTATTTTATTCACCAATAAATAAAACTTATGAATATGCGAATTCCAATAAAAATTTCACTTGTAATACCAAATTTTCAGCCTCCCTAGTTAAAATTTCACGTTTTGCTACTACACAGCATGTATATGTTTGTACATGTTTATTTTTACTGTTGCATGTATTCATCTTACATAGGTAACATTTTAAAATCTCGTGCATTTCATCCACTTATTGCAATTTTATGTAAAATTATTTTATTTTATTCACCAATAAATAAAACTTATGACAATGCGAATTCCGATATAAATTTCACTTGCAATATCAAATTTTCAGCCTCCCTAGTCAAAAATCTCACGCTACGCTCCTTACAGCAAGTATATGTTTGTACGTTTATTTTTAGCCAAGCCATGACGTTTCGTTAAGGACTTCCATGGGACCGAAGGTCCCTTACGTCCACATCGAAAGTATTATTGTCCACTGTGTGTAGAAATGTTCATAGCAATAAGATAGCAATATAGCATTGGCACTTATCGAAGCTCGGGTGCTGTGGAGAGGTCGGAGACGGCTGGTGGAATGCCGTCTTCATCTTGGGATGGCAGTAGTACAGGCTGTGGCGGCAAAGGACGAGGAGGGTGGGGCCAAGGTTTATTGGGCCAATAGAATTTTAGAATGGTTTTAAGCTGTTCTGAATTAAGAAGGGTCAGAAGTTTGAACTCAGTAAAGAAGTATTAAATTAAAAAAAAAACATTTAAATAAAGAAATCATTAAAACTTTTAATTTATCAGTTAACAGTGCTTAAATTAATTTAAATAACAGTTAATTTTAGTAGATAGCAAATAAAGTCACTTTGTCAAATTTCCGACCGTGAAAAAGAAAGGCTCTTTTCAGGGTCACAAGTCACAAATTTTTAGCAATTTTAAAGCCAGTCAATGCAAAGTGCAGAAACTAAGTATACTACCCACAAGAAGAGACTGTGCTGGTATTAAATACATGATCAAAGTGATCGGTACAAAAAACAGTTTCAAAGGGAAAACGTGGCATAGCCAGGTATGAAAACTGAGGTGGGGGGGGGGGGTTATCCTGCAAAAGCATGACAGTTTCTGAAGATAAGCCAGACCATATCAACTTGCGTAGTCGCCTTACGCAGATCATTGAGTGCATTTTCAAATACAAGGAGAAGCAGTTCCTTGTCTTGAGAGTTTCTCATTTCCAAGACTGTATTAAAAAAGTCAGCGTAGTTGATAGCACTAGTGCAAACAACTTGAATTTTAGAATTTAGGGTGGCAACGGCTGGGGCCGACTGTGCCTCAACAATTTGTCCGATAATTTTTATGGAAGGGTCAGCTTGTTCCTGGTGTCCAAGAACAGTGCTAGTAGGTGCAGATCCTGGGATCCAGAAAAGAGGCTTGCAAAATTCACGTTGGGTTTAATACCAGATGGTCGGTAAAGACGACCGGGGTTCAAAGGATTTAATCCTGGGGGGAGGGGGGGTCCTAGTAACAGTTTTAGAGTAACGTTGGGGGGTTGCCCTACGACTCTTAGTCACTGACGAGTTGCCGGATATTTCGGACAACCGCGCCAATTAGCAGCATGAATGCCGCTGCAGTTTCAGCATAATTTAAAATCAGCAGTGCAGTCTTTGGCGGCGTGGGGCCCTGCACACTTTACTTAACGCAATGGCAGACCACATGCCAGGCTGCTATGGTAAAAACCGTTGCAGGAATGACATTGGCTGACAAACCCTTTGTATCCAGTGTACGGCTCCAGTTTTAGTTCAGTGCCTAAGAGCCTATTAATTTTATAAAGTTCATCTGGGTTAGTCCCGGGCTCTAGCTGGAGGTAGTAGAGAGGTTGGAGTAGTTTGCTCCATCTCTTAGTGAGTCTGAAAATGTTAAGGATTTTAAAATTAATGGCTTCCATGGCTATTTCAATGAGGTCAATGCCAGTCACTACTGGAAGTTCTCTGATCACAGTTTTGACTGGAAGGTCTTCTCTAAGATGGTAGGTTTTAAACTGCACTCCAGATTTTCTCATGTAGTGCAGACAGTTACGATACTCTTCCCCGTTCCTGACGAGGATCTTAAAAAATTGTCGGTCAAGAAACGGTACAATTTTTGGTGCATACTTTTTCAAGTTAAATGTCATGGAGGGCCAGTCAGGCTGTGAAGCACTGATATACAGCGGCGGTATGCTCGGGATTTTCGGCGCAGGGGCCGAAGGGTCGTCCTGCTTACACCGCCTGTCCTTGCCACCATCCTCGTGATCTCAAGCTTCGCTTCGTCCATCCTTCGTCTCAAGTCAGGGAGATTCGCCGAATTCTCGTCAGAATTTTCTCGTCTCCACAGGTTTTAAAATCTCTAGTAAAATTCCGTTTACGGCTACGAGTTTATGGTAATATAATGATCTGCAAAGGAAGAGAACCCAGCGTCTGGTATTCATAACGAATACGAAGCAAACTTAAACTTTCACAGTTCTTTGTATTCGCTTCTATAATGTATATTAAAAAAATGCGGTGAATCATTGTTTATTATTTATGCTAATCTTTCAAATTCAGTTCAGAAGAAGCTCACTCTCTGTAAAAGAAAAGAAACAAGCGTTTGGTGTTCATGACGAAGTATAAAATAATAAACAAACTTCGAAACTTTCACAGTTCTTTGTAATAATGTCTAAAATTTATAGTAGAAATAAAATAAAATAAAAATATGCAAAATCAAAAAGGGTTCCATATGTTTTAAAAAATTCTTTACTACTCTAACAATTTTCCAATTAGTTTTCAATACATTCAGACGACTGTTCCACAGGTTTTAAAATCTCTAATAAAAATCCGTTTACGGCTGCGAGTTTATGGTAATATAATGATCTGTAAAGGAAGAGAACCAAACGTCTGGTATTCATAACGAATACAAAACAAACTTAAACTTTCACAGTTCTTTGTATTCGCTTCTATAATGTATATTAAAAAAATAAAATAAACGTGTTCGAAATCAAAAAGGGTTCCATATATCTTAAAAATAAAATCTTTACTACATTTTCATATTTTACCAGTTCTCAATATTTTCAAACGACTGCCCCGCAGTCTTTAAAACCTCTTGTAAAAAGCCATTTACGACTATGGGTTTATTAGTGATGTACTGATCTGTAAAAGGAGATAACCAAGCCTTTGGTGTTCATAACGAGCTATAAAATACAAAACAAACTTCAAAATTTACACATTTTTTTAATGCACGCCAACCTAGAATGTATAGAAAACGTAAAATAAGATAAAAGTGTACGAAATCTGAAGGGTTCCACATGTCTTTTAAAAAAAAGTCTTTACTACTCTTTTACATTTTGCCAGTTCTCAATACTTCCAGATGACTGTTTACTATTCTTTAAAATTTCTAGTACAAAGCCGTTTACGGCTATGGGTTTACTGCTGTTTTACTGATCTGTAAAAAAAGAGAGCCAAGCATATGGTGTTCATAATGAACTATAAAATTATTTTTTGCATTCACGTCTAGAATGTATAGAAAAAGTAAAATGAAAAAATAAAAAAAACTTGAATGAAATCAGAAAGGGAAAATATGTCTTTAAAAATAGTTCCATAGTCTTTAAAATCTCTTTTAAAAACAAAATGGCAAAAAAGTGGTGTGAATTGTGACTCTCTATTCTTAAGAATTTCACAAACATATCCATTCTCCGCCGAAGTTTCTTCGTCAGAGAGAACTGTTTCTCCGTTTTGTCGGAGTGACTCAATGAACTGATAAATGGATGAAATGGCGAAATGTTTTCTTCGCTGATCAAATCCCCATGTTTCCTCACACTGGTCTATGGGAAAACTATCATTGGTGTTACCGCAGATACTTCAGCGAATTGCACGGTTGTTTAATCTTTCCTTTCCTTAAATAGATGCTACGAAAACGTGAAAAACACATAGAATTGTGTGTTGCTTGATATGTTGGATGCTTCTCACTTTTCTGTTCGCACGATATTTAGATAGGAAAGGCCTAAAAGACTTTGTTTTCGAATGAGTTTCAAAAGAAAGTTTTGTTTCGTTGTGGAATTTAATAGCTGCTGCACCAATTAGGTTATCAATATACTTTGAGATTTGGAAATAATTCTTAAAGATTTAGGGTTTATCGTGATATTTTGGGTAATTTTAAATAGAAAATATTACGTGTTAAGAGGAAGTGTTGTGAGGAACAAAATACGTTTGTTGGATTTTGATGAAATTTTACGGTTTGAGCATAACTGACTATATGAATAAACATTTTATCATCTCTACAATGCATTGCAATGTATTGAAAATTTTTTGGAATTTATGATCGCCAAATTTTGTTTCTGAAAATCGGGGAGGGAGGGGTCGCAACAGAAAAAATTAAAATTTTTAATTTAACAGATTCAATTTCACCGAATTCTAGTTTACGTAGAATTTTTTTTAAACAATATCTTAAACTTTAATATTAAAATATAAAATTATATAAAAAATAGTTAATATAAATTATAAAATTTTAAATTTTGGGGTATTTATACGAGTTACAGCGAATTTATAATGTACTTCTATATGTGGAAGACGTGTTATTAGTAACGTTTATTGGACAAGCATGCTTTATACTTCGATAAACATTGATGGCTGCTATGAAACTTCATGGCAACTGTCAGACTCAGTTTCAAGCCTTGATTAGCATACTTCAATCATTTTACAGTAATCAAAAATACTTCCGTAACCATTCTCAAAATGATAAAGGAATGAAACTTTTACTTTCCCTGCAATACATGGTAATCTATAGGGAAAGCATTGGAATCATGTAGAAAATCACAAGTCGAGTTTTCGACAGATCTATACGTTTTGAAACCTCTAGAATACGAAAACACTATTTTTAGCATGACGTCTGTGTGTCAGTCCGTGCTATGTATATATCCACTCTAACGCAAAATCTAATTGACCAAATTTCATAAAATTTTATAGGTAAGTCACGTGTGGATGACTTTTCCTGCAGACTGAAATTCATTTTCTCTTTATTTCATTAATTATTCATCATATTGAGTTTACATGCACTAAATAACACGCATAATTAATTAATATTAGACTTAATTTATACTTTTTATTCAGCTTTTATTTTCATTTGGTAAAAGGATTTCTTCTTAAATTTGGCGTAGCAGAAATGCGAAAAAACAAAAATATCTCGAGAACGGATACTCCTAAATTAATAGGGATGGTCCTATACTTTTCATCTTCGAAAATTATCTATAAAACAACCATTCAATTCATACTTTCGAGCTTACGTAATCTTTCATGTTAGATTTTGAAGATTTTTCGAGACCATTTCGCAAAAAAAGTAGATTTTTTCCAATGAAACTTACCGAAATCTAATCTGCATCAGGGTCCCACAAATGACTCATCTAGCAAATTGTGTGAAATTTGGTTGATTAGGTTTTCAGTTAGATTGGATACATACTACTTTTGCCATCCATTTCACAAAATCTGGCAGGTTCTTTTATTGTGAATTGTACCAAAATCTAATCAGCACTAGGGTAATTTACAAGGGATTTACATAAATTTTTTTATAAAATTTGGTTAATTAGATTTTGAGTTAGAGTGGATACACACACACACACACACAGGCGATATGGTAAGAATAGTTTCATTTTTTCTGCAATACATCTTAATGTATAAGAAAAGTATTGGAATCGTGTCGAATATCGCACCTCGAGTTTTCGACGGATCTACACGTTTCGGGACCTCCAGAACACGAAAAAACAATATTTAGCCTGGCATCTGTCTGTGTGTGTGTCTCTGGCTGTGCAACTTATATATCCACTTTAACTGAAACACTAATTGAACGAATTTCATAAAATTTGGTAGGCAAATACTTTGTGGGTGACTGTGGTGCTGTTTAGATTTTGGTACGATTCGAAAAAAAAAAAAACCCCTACATATTTTGCGAAACGGCTTCAAAAATCGTCACAATCTGAAATAAACGACTATGCTTGTTTTACATGCAATTTTTAATTTTGAAAAGAATAAGACAAACCCCATTTCTCTTGGACTAGTCGTTCTCGAGATATTTATTTTTTTTATTCACTTTATTGCTACGCCAGTTTGGAGAATAAATCATGTTACCAAATAAAAACGAAAGCTGAATTAAAAGTGCAAATTTAATGTAATTGCAATTAATTATGTGTATTATTTAATGCATTGAAATTCAATTTAACGAATTATTAATGAAATAATGAGAATTTGAAATTGAGTCTGTAGGGAAAATCATTTGCTGCTCACATCCTATTTTTTTTTGTATTCTAGATGTCAAAAAACTAGATCCGTCCAAACTCATGCTGTGATTTTCTACACGATTCCAATACTTTTCCTATATATTTCCATGTATTGTAAGGAAACTAATAATGTCCATTAGTTGGAATTGCTCGCTATTCAGAAGTGCCCGTTATAAAAGTTTTACTGAAAACATTTTAAAATGAACATTGCACTACAGTGGCTACTACATCCAATTTTAATACTAGAACAGCCGAGTCTCTGAAAAAGGTTATGACTTATCAAACTACCCCCGACTGGATTAAGAACGGAAACTGAGCTAATGGCTCACGTTTGTGTAGAACCGTTATCTTCGAGAGACAGTAGTCTGAGTGGGGTTGACAATGGTCAAGCACAATGGTCTCTAGCACAATGGTCAAGGACAATGGTCTCTAGGACAGTGGTCAAAGAATGTATATCTTTAGAAGAGATCATGGGCGCCCATAGAACTTTTTGAAAAGGGGTGGGGGGAAATCACTGACGTCACAGGGGAAGACTGGATAAGACGTAAAACATCGTTTATCTTAATGCCCACATTTATGATTACTTTGACACCTTCGTCTGTGTGTGGGGCGGGGAGCTTTTGCTATCCCCCATGGACGCACGACAAGTACAACTCTGAAATTTATTACTCCAGAATGACCCACGTTAGAATTCGTACAAATTAAAACCAAAAAGAAAAATAATAAATTTTTGAATCACCGTACGTGTGTGATCCGTGCGTGATTTACTAATTCTGATCAATTTTAAGTATGAAACATTGTCTAGTAGTATTTTACGTACTTTCATATCAATATTGATATAGGGTATGAAGAAATTGAAGAGTGCGATCTGTGTGATAGTCTGATATGAGGGCGTAAAATATGTTCCCATTGGCCTTGAATTTCGAGTTTGAATTACTAGATTGAATTACTAAATTGAAATCGAGTTTGAATTACTAGAATTTCGAGTTTGAATTACTGCAGTGATTCTCAAAATTTTTTTAACCAGCTGCAGATTATTTCTTTTTACTTGTGAGACATTATGACATACCCATGCAGTAAGTTGCATCACTGAGATAGACATGTGTCACCCCTACCAACGTTGATTAGGCGAATTGTAGTCCGAGAGGTCTTGAACATTCTTCAAACTTAGCGAACTTGGAAAAATGATTTAATTATTGAACCAAAAATTTTAATCATTCTTGCTTGTAATACTTGAAATTTCCTTGTTCCTATTGTATTAATAAATAACTTAAAAGTGTTTAATATATATTTTATTCTTTTTTCCCATTTTAATGGAAATATTTTTCTTGTTTTTCTCGTGACCACAAAACTTTGGTCACCAATGTTGGTTGCTATTTTGCGAACGTGATTTCAGGTTTTGAGACATCGATTGTCGATGGGTTCTATCTATGCTTGTTATAAGAATATTTGAAGTGTGAAAGGTAGTAGCGTAGCGGAAACGCATGGTATATCCTGCTTAAAATATTCTATTTGTTGATAACGTCACTGAAATACCCGTCAATGCCACTTTGGTTGTATGTGTTACCTTGGTCATAATAAGGAGTTCGATTTTAGTAACAATCGGAGAAATATAACTTTCACATGCTTTCGGAATATAACTCCCCCCCCCACACACACAAACAAGAATAAGTTTTAAGAGATGAAAATGCTCGTATGCATGAATTAAATGATTGCTTTATATGTATTTTTTTATACGGATACAGCCATTCCATTTTAAGCTATGTAGAACGTTATCAAAATATTGCTGTTTTGTACTGTTTTGTTCGATAAAAGAATACATCTCAATTAATGAAAGTTAAAGAGAGGGAAAAATGTATCTGTCATGCATGCCTGCGTCAAACTTTTTACTTTGCTCAATAAAGTCAAATAAGAATATAATTTTTTTCCAGTTTCGATCAAGTTTTTGGAATATGCGATTTGGAATGAAATTGCTTTTGGAAATTTTTGCTGCATTGAAAGAGAAATTAATTTCGAAATATAATTTTAGTCGTTGATTCCGTTTTGTATAGATTTCTCAGACCGTTACCTTTTCTAATATAAAATGTTCCCAAAAAAGACTTTAATCAGCTGGACACCAAGCGTCCCTTCATCCAGTGAAAAAGTAAAAGGGTGGTGACAAAATGTAAACCGTCCTATCCGTTGATTTGATTACACTTTGGAAGGAATATTTAGCTATTCAGTTTGATTTCTTTTAGCAGAGAGTTTTGTAACGTAGTAGTTTTGCTTTCAATAGATAAATTTTCAGAATATATTTCACCTTTTTACCTTTCATGGATTCCATAATGAACGTCAGTCAGAGAAAGATTAGACTGAAAAAGTTGTAATTAAACAAATAAAAATCTGATGTGGGCAGTAGATGACATTCCCTACAGACATACATTAATTTTCCCTTTTTTTCCATCACAGTTCATTAAATGAAGTTTAATTGCACAAAATGGCATAGATAGTTAATTGAAATCACACTGAATTCGCCGCGGTTTTAATTCAATTTTCGTTTTTATTTGGCGGCTGGACGTGTTTTCAATGGCGGTTTCGCAAAAATGAGAAAAACTAAAATAGATTGAAAACGGTTTATACTAGAGCAATGGGATGGGTCGTATTCTTTTATCGTCAAAAATTAAGTATCTAACAAGTATTTAATTGATACAGTTAAGCGTACGTGGTCTTTTATTTTAGATTTTTATGATTTTTGCGGGCTATATAAAATCAATAAAAAAACTTAAGTAATTAAACAAAGGAATGTTAATGACCAAGTGGTTCAAACTTGTGAAAAGAAAACTGGAAGTTTATCAATAGTTCAAACTTAATATTTTATGTAAACGAAACTGTCATTTTTGCTCAATACTGTACCGTAATAACTTTATAAGGCTTATCTGCAATGCCTGTTTTATTTAATAAAAAAAATGTAAATTTTGACATAATATTAGCAATTCATAATTTCATTTCTTCTTTTACGGAATTATTAATATATATATATATATATATATATATATATATATATGAATATATATATATATGTCCATATATATGAATATATATATATATATATATATATATATATATATATATATATAACAGCATTCATTAATTTCTTATTGTATATTACTTCTCATTTTTGTTTATCAAGTTTATAACATATTTCATTGAAATTACAAACTTCTGACTCTGGGCAACGTTTGAATGACGTACCAGTCACATTATTACATAATTAAATTCGTCTTATTACTTATAGTTGATACCTCGTTTATTTAATACTTTATTGAAAATTAAAAACTATCTTTACAAGCTTAAAATAAAATATCTGATTATCTGCCCATAAATATAAAGATTTCATGGTCTCCTTAATTTGATAAGATTTTCCAATGGACTCCTTGGATTATCTTTCAAGATAAAATTAATTTTTTTATTTATTGCAATTTTGTAAATTTTCTTTTGCTTCAGATGCATTTTATGACTGTTAAAAATGTCTTTTTTTATTAATAAATTTATATAATTATTATATTATTTATTTTTACACTGTTGTTGCATATTATACAGTACCCTATTTAAGTTTATTTTAGTAGTGATAAATTTGGTTAAAATATCTATTTGGTTAATTATATTATTTTGTATATCTTCGCTTGCTTTATCTTATTTTGCTTAATCTAAATTTGGATTGCATATACAACAGTTATCAATTTTGTCATAACTTTAAACACATAAACATAAATAGCATCCTTCCAAAAGGCAAGTAAATTGCACAAGATACAGAACATTCACCAGTTAACCAATAAAACATCAAAAATCCAAACGGCAATGAAAATGCCAAAATTAAAAGAAACATTTTATTCTACAATCAAAAGGCTCCAGAACTTTAGAGGCAAAACTGTCTATGCTTTGAAACGTCTATTTATTCAATGATCTGGATTAAGAACGACCTCGATCCGGGCCGTCTATGAGATTGACTTTTAGCTTGCAGCAATTGTTCTTCGAATAGTTCTTTCTCTTCGTGTTTTTGTACTACTCTCAGATAGTCTTTTATCAATTTAGGAAGCGGAAGGGAATTTATACCATGAGGAAGAATCTTGTTTTCTCGCAGCGACTGTCTCACAACACAGCGGCTAAGATGCTGGAGGGACCTCGGAGCCATGGGTGCCCTGCTTTCCGGAAAAATTTGCTCAAAGTTTTTGGAAACTTCATTCACCACCGCATTCGGTAGCAGACCCGGGAGCAGCTTTTTGAGGCAGTTTCGAACTTCACCACTGGAAATAATGGGGACGGGGATGGATTCAAAGATCAGCCTCAGGCAACGGACGCAATTTTGTAATTTCATGGGTTGATACTTCATATGACGCATGTTGATTAGAACCTCCAATCCTCTCATCACCAAAAAGAGTCTCCTCCTGGATGATAAATCAAACTTCTTGAGGCTTTCTTCCAAGTAGGCCTCATTCACAGCGTTTATTGCTTGATGCCTCCTGTTGGAATGTAAATAATTTCTGATGAGTAAAATTTATGAAATGCATTAATTGTTACAATTGGGTATAAATGTTCTCTGGTTTAAAATGTAAAAGAATAAATATAAATAAAGTTAGATATATTTTATTGCAGTGTGCTATAGCTTGAATTATGGTGGTATACTTTTTTGGTATATGTTAAAATTACCTATTAAATCTAGGGTAAATTGGATTACATAGATAATATAATGATGGATGACATGAAAATCAATCTTAGGTATCCCTTGTTGCCGTATTGTGATTGGAGTCTGCCACATGTTGTCCCATTAATACTCTAGTACTGATATTTCTTCTTGTCGCGGCAGATCGCTTAACAAACAAATAATTCCATTCTGAATCAACAATAAACAACATTTATGAAAGCATTCTTGGCGGTCCATCGTATGTTTTAACCAGTGGGAAGGCATCGTTACCTGTGACATTTTTTGACTTTGCAACAACATTGCACCAACGCATCATTAAACATTACAACATCAATACTGCTACATGAAAGAAACACATTGCTTCACTCGTAAAAATGTAGAAGATTAAATTATAGGAATATTTATTTTTATAATTCACTTTTACATTAATATCTATTAATTTTTTTTTTTGTAACAGGTTGCTAATTTAGCGACATATCACGTATGAATTTGCTCTCTCAGATAGTGATCCATTAATAAAAATTGGTCACCCTTAAAATTGCGGGGCTCTTATAATTGCGTTGCGGTATAAAACTATATGAACTTACTGCATAAGTTATAGCATCAAATTAATTTCTTAGAAATGTAAAGAGATTAAATTATAGAAAAATATCTCCTGATTATGATATTTTAGTAAACCCGCATTGCTTTTATTCTTCAGCAACAGAGAAGAAGATTTTGCGGGAATTTTTTATGAATTTTTCTTTTAGCTGCCAATTGTCCTCTTACTGTTTCTATGAAGATATGTCGATATTTCTTCTTTTACAGTTTCAGTATGCTTTTCATTCTGAGGTGTGTAATCTTTAATAAACTTTTGAATTAGTAGGATTGTTCTCTGAGCTCAAGCAAAGCGAAAATAAAGTTTCAAATAGACTATACCCACAGAGACAAATTTCTGTAGAAATATTTGTTTATCTGAATAGATTATTTCTTACCTTATTTACTTTAACTTTTTCATTTTTTTTTGCTTTTCATGTTTCCAGCCATCCAATTGGATGCACTAGTTTCCTATTCTTATTAACCTTGTACTTTAATTTCCGCTTTCTAAGATTCACACAGATAATGTTAAAGCAGTCGCACTCATACCTATAATATAGATCGGAGATCATAGGCGGCCTGCGCCCGGGGCTCCATGAATATGCCGAACAACGCATGATATTTGAAATTGAGTCCCTTCCTGGAGTTGTGCCGGCACACATGCATATAGAAAAGATGGGTGAATGAAGTGTATTTTCATTCCGAACTTATGCGATAACTTTTAGGATCAATTCCATGGAAAAATTAATTGAAAATCATCAAATAGTAGTCACTTAAATATTTCTTTCTTTTGATATCTGTCTCGGCAATAATACTATATATATATATATATATATAAATTGAAAATTTTTTAATCGAAAACTATGCATAAACTACGGTGAGTACAAAAAAATCCATCTCTAGCATATCTGTTACAAATAACTGACTATAGACCAAGAGTAAGGATAAAAGTAGAAGGTAAATATCATTATAATGGAAAGGAGTTGAGGGGAAGATAAGTATACAAAATTATAATTAAAAAGGTATATATATAAATATATATAAAATAAAAAGTGAACTTGGCAAAAATGGGAAAAGGCAATAATAAAAAGCTCAAGATTAAAGAACAAGATATGGAGAACAACCAATTGAAACTTCACAAAAAACGGCAATTAGTTCAAAATGGCATTCTCGTCAGGACTGCCATACAATTCGAATTAAAGTCGACAGAATAGCCAGCTTCTGACAATAGCGATAGTATTTACCTATGGACACTATTGACACTGTCTACTGACTAGTGTAAGGACAAATAATAAAAACCAAATGAAATTATAAACCAAACATATAAAAAACAGAAATATTTACTCACTGGCACAGCCACCACGTGGGAGTGGCAATGTTCCCAGAGAAATATTCGACAGAGCATTTTACATCTCTTCGTCAAATATATATATATATACATATATATATATATATATACATATATATATATATATCAGCAGTTTGTTAGTAGTGAAGGCTTTTTAGATAATAATGCCTTGCTTGCAGTGATACAATTAAAGTCATAATAAAAAGAATCACAGGATTACTTACAATAACGTCTTGAGAACTTTTTCAGTATTTTTCCGCTCATCAAGCTCATCCATCGGCTGGATCATCAGACCACCAAACACTATAATTTTCTGCACTAATGCTATGTTTCCATCCAAGAGACTGTTTCTTACAATGTCTAGAGGGACTATTTTCACATTTTCGGAGCCATATGGCCGTAGAAATATATCAGCAATTAAAGATGGTAGGTTTGATTCAGATAACTCACACATCTTCGACAAAAAATGGCAGTTGGAAGAGTCATTCCTAATTCTGTGATATAAAATATACGAACATAAAATTGTGTCTGCGATACAGTTTATCTCATTGCATATATGTGATTGTAATTTCCGAATTAGTCCTACCAAGGAGAAAAAAACTATTCCTAAACTCTGTTTCGTTAATTGGTGATCTGTTAATCGACATACCATATACCTGGACCTACTCCAGTGTGCAATGCTAGACCTTTCTCGGGGTATGTCAAAGCAATTATCAAAATATGATATAAAATCAGCGATTTTGTACATATTATTAAAGAATGTGTCTAATGAGAGTATCAGTTTTCAAACTATAAAATAGAATACAGTTATCCAAATATCAGGAATCACACTTTCAGGAGAAAAGTATATATTATAACAACATGTATAAAGTTTTACTGAACGAAGGCAAAAAATGTTCCGTCACACAAGTTCTTTTCAGTCAAACTAGCAATAATATGAAACGTGAATGATAAGTACAAAATCTACCACTAGTTCATGATATAACAGGTGGGAAATACTTTCTCCAATCAGGATAGTTGGGGGGTGGGATTAAAACTAATCTCCAACTTTGCAACCTATACAGGGACAATTGGGTGTTTCCAAATCAGCCACACGCTTTTGACCTTCAATACTTGATTCTATTGTTAACAGAAGGATCAAGGTCACAGGACAGATATGAAACCCTATAGAACTGCTTTTTTGAGGGACGCAGTTGACATGTTTGATAAGTTTTAAATGTGGTATCACACAATGTTTCTTTCAGGCATACTTCCGGGGGGTGGGATTAAGCCCTGGAGATAATTTTTGTTTACCTAAGTTCTATTTACGTGACAGCATTTAGATATAGTTGATTAAGATAATATCGAAGCAGATTGGTCAAGATAATTTTGGTTTGTTTTACCAAGAACAATAAATATCATATAAAATTTATACTAAACATATATTTTGCAGATAGCTTTGACAAAAAATAAAAATTCAAACTTAAATATCTTTTACATTTACTAACGTTCAGCGAATAAAAATATTCCTTTTTTTTATGGGTACTTCCTAGTATGGAAGATAATAAATACTTGTCCTAATGAACACATATTAACATCCCACTTTACGAGTCGTGACGAATAGTTGAATTCGAATACCTTATTCTAAACTTGCTGTTTTTTTTACCTAACAGATTGGTACTACGACACTGGCATTATTTGCTTCGTCTCGTGAATCGGAATCGTTCTGCAACATTCAAAAGGTTTATGGATTGGCTGGACTTTCCTTGGAACCCTGTGTATTTTTTATTAAAAGTGGAAAATATTCTGAGATATAACCCCCCCCCCCCAGCGGCCGCACACTTTCTGCAGCTTGTGCATATGACTATAAAAAAAAATGAAGTTGCTCACATTCTACAGAATATGCAAATATAAAAAATCTGAAAAAAAAAATTACTGAACTGTACTTTTATAATTTTTTATACTATAAACATGATCAGCATTTAAAAATACTTTTATTTGTAATATGTGTAAATTTAACTAAAAAAACATAGATATATATTTAATTCATGTTATCATAAACTAAATAAAAAATTGACGCATTGTATCACTGCAAATCATTGTACACCAAAAATTACAAGCTACCATACCCAAAAGACTGAAATATTATATAATATTTTCAGCCTAAAAAGTATACTAGTGTGTTGATTGTTAAATTGCTTAGTCCTTAATTTATTCTGGGATGCTGTTAATATAATTTTTCTTATAATAAATATCAAATTTATATAAATGCATTATCAAAGGTGTCGAACTCAATCGTTAAATACAATGTGGTGATTATTTTCCACATTACGTCAGTTAGTAAAAAGCATGTAAAATATATACACATTCAATATCATATTCAACTTACTCTAGAAAAAGCTATCCAAAGATCAATATTAATACATTTTATATAAATGCGGAAAAGCTTTCAAAAAAATAATGCCACTGCTTCTTAGAATTTAGTCGGCAGTGATAATACTGCACCAATTTCTTATGATGAACACGTGCATAGGATGAAATGTGGGATGGATAACAAATGACCTTTTTATTTAAATAAAAATAAATGACATACCTTGTAACCGTAATCCCTTTTCCTTTGGTAATCCATAACAAATAAAATAATTGATTATAAAATCCAAAATAGCAGGGAAAGTGTGTTTTCCACGTGTAAACATGCGATGCTAGAACAAAGTTCTTCCTCCAAGTGTTTCTTTCAGTGCCGCCAAATAGGGTTATATTAGCAGAACGTTTTGGCGAAAACCGTCCCAGACCATCGCCAAGCATGCCAACCTTGATATTGTATTTAATTTTGGTTAGCCGTTGAGGGCGCTGCGGTCGAGTTAAACGTCTGTATATTAGTCTTTTTCCTAGATCCAGAAAAGTGAGTTGAGTTCTTCATGGTTTTAAGTAACGTTACCTTGCCAAGGAGTAGCTACTAAGATTTTTAAGTTGGATATAAGTTGGAAGCTTTTATGTTGGATACGTTGAATTTGGATCATCCAGCTGATTTAGACAGAGAATCTGTATCAAAACATTTACAGGTAAACTGATTCTTAATACATTTTTTATATGATTATAGGAAATGATAAATTAAATATTTTGTAACAAGTTTCAACGTCATCGTCATATACCTTATGATTCTATACTGCTAATTATTTTTAAATAAAATATAAATCCTCTAAGATGACTTTTGCGAAATTGATTTACAACAAATTACTTTTATTTGATTATTTTATTTTCAAATATGTTAACTATTAAGGTAAAATTTAAAAGTTTTTCTCATAAATAGTGCGTTTAATTAATAGTGCGTGTGTATCATAGTCGAAATAATACATAAATATCATTTCCACCCATCTCCATTTTCAAACTGTTGTAAACTAGATTGACTAAACTAGCTCATTTTCATATTTTGTTTAATTTTTGAAATTATTTTCACATAAATAGTGCGATTGCGCCATTCAGTTTATTCTCCTGAACTGAGACTTTGCCAGTTTCTTTTGGATCCACCTCCATCGTCTAAATATTGCACATTATATTGATTAAACATTCATATTTCGGTTAATTATTAACGTTAATTTTGAAATTATTGTTGTATAAATAGTGCGATTGTGCAATCCAGTTTGTATTTTACTGAACTGCTGTGGGTCTGCTATCTTTTTCCATCCCATGGTTCTTGTTCATTTGGCTGACTAAACTAGAATATTTTTTTATTTTTAACAATTATAAAGGTTTATATTTTATTATTTTCACGTACATAGTTAGAGTGAGTAAATTCATTTTATTTTCTGGTGTACGTAGTCATGTAGTCGAAGTTTTGAACTATAGTATTGAATATTAGAAGTCGATTAAATGTTTTAGTATAATTTGAATATGAGCTCTAAAACATTTTATTTTATATTAATTTTTTTTGCAAATAGTAAATATTTACAAAATAAAATAACCCTAACATAAGAAATGAAATGATTAATTTTCTCTATCAATTAACTTGAAATTTTAAATTAGCATAATTATTGTTTTACAGTTAAGTTTTACAGGAGTTAAACTCAAGAAAGTTGGGGGGGGGGGGGGGACAAATATTTTCGAAACTCTCGTATTTTCTGTTTTGTATAACCGAGTATCGAAACAGGAAAAATATAGCACGGGTATATCTTACTTCAAGATCTACATGTGAATATGGATAATTTTTTAAATTGAGCAAACATATAGTTATGCTTAATTTTAAGGGGATTAATAGATTAACGGTATTATAATTTTTATACCGGTATATCAATTACATCCATGGACAAGATTACTGTAATATTTAAGGAAAATGTACTTTATACTTCCGATTGTGTTTAAATGATTGTTGCAACGTAGGAAAAAAATGGTTCAGGAACAAATTTTGCTGATGATTCATCGTTTTTATTTTGCCGTATGTGTTTTGTCCAGCAACGTCACTTCACCATATTATACGGGGTTGGGGGAGGAGCGAAACTGCCCTCATAAGCTTTGTTGTGACTTGTAGAAATGAATATATTTAACACTCATAACCATTTTTAACGGCATTGAAGTACTAAATTTTTTAAAGGATATAATTATAATGAATCAATTTTAAAATTAACACATCAGTTTTATGTGTTGTGTTAAACTTTGCAATATGTTCCTGAAAGCCTATGTTAAAGTAAAAAATAAATATACAGTTCTTTTTTTAATTATTAAGTGTATATAAAATTACTTCGATTAACAAACATAAATTATAAATATTAGACTTATACTTCTTATGAATTAAGGATTTGCGTTAAGGATAAAATATACGAATAAAAATATAATTATTTATATAAGTGTGAGTACCTATGAAAATCACTTGAGAATTTTTATTCACTGAAAGGCAATAAATGTAGATTATCTTTAAATTTGTAAAGTTATAAAGTTGCATTATTATTACGTTTTAAATGTACGTTTATGTATGTTTGATTTATATTCAAAATGGATATTTTAGTAGAGATTTTATTAGTATTATTTATTTGAGTAAAGCTACTCAAAATTGTTTCATTGATTCGGTTTTGAAATTCGTTTTCATAAATGATCGGAAAATAAAGGCGGTTAAGATTTTACTAAACAGCTGAAAATTATAAAATAACACAAAAATGTTGTGTATAAAGTTTTATAGTTGCAAAAATTAAGGTAATGTAATTTCTTACTGCATTAAGAGCAATTACCGTAAACACATACAAATCACCGAACATGTGCAAATTCTTGTTGCCATTCAGCGAACGGTAATAACGAGAGTAAATTATTCACACCCGAAACTGAATTTTGAATAACTCAGTTCTTTCGCTATTAAATATGTGTATTATCACATAGTTTACATCTTTCATGTATTTAAGTAAATCTTTATTGTATTTAAGAGTTCTTTATCTTTTAATTGTGCTTCGTTTCATCTTTTCTGTACTCAAGACTTAATCCTTTCGATAAACAGAACTTTAACAGAAATTTTTCCCGCAAATCTCCCGAAATGAAATTTTAATTAGTATTTGACAGATTCAGTGTTCCTACAGGAAAGTCCTTTAGCCCACTCATCCCGAGACTCTGAAAGAAACGGCTTATGAGTGCATAATTTAGGTCTATCTTAATGACCATCGAATAAAAGTAATTACGTAGCAGGGAATTAAAAATGTTAGGCTAACAATCTAGGCAACAAAGCGAGATAGAAAAAAAATGTCAATTACAAATTTGTACAGCAATAAAATTGTATTTATCCAGTCTCGATATCAAGAGCGCACGAAACGCGTTTCAAACAACATAATTTCGAGAGTGAGTCAATTACGCCCGTCACTATCGTTTGTCGAATGGCAGCAAACGTATGCACATGTTTGACGATTAGGGTTTGTTTAAGAGTTCCTGTTTTAAAAAAGGGATAAATTACGCAATTTTAAAATATCTTTTTGCAATAATGGCGCTTTATATAGAATATTTTTTTTTTCATTTTACAACTTTCAGCTAATTAAGTGACACTCAAACCAGAGAAGAGTTCAATATGCTCACCGAAGACTCTCCATAACCCTTTCGGTATTATTCTTTGCTCAGTTGAGCAAGAGAATCGAAACAGATTAGCCGAGATAATTTTGATTTGTTTTACTAAGAACAATAAATATCATATTAAATTTATACTAAACATATTTTTTGCAGATAGCTTTGACATAAAATAAAAAATCAAACTTAAATATCTTTTACATTTCCTACCGTTCAGCGAATAAATTTATTCCTTTTTTTTATGGGTACTTACTAGTATGGAAGATAATATGATAATGTACAAATGATCACACAGTAACACACCACATTATGAGTCGTGACGAACAGGGGAATTCGAATATCTTATTCTAAAGGTGCTGCCTTTTTTTACCTGTACATATTGATACTGTGACACTGGCGTTATTTGCTTACGCTCCTGAGTCGTTCTGCAACATTTAACAAGGTTATGGCTTGGCTAGGACTTTCCTTGGAATCCTGTGTATTTTATATTAAAAGTGGCAAATATTCTGAGATATACACCCCCCCCCCCCGCGTCCGCACACATTTTGCAGTTTGAGCGTATGACTATAAAAAAATTGAAGCTGTTGCATTTCTATAGAATTTGCAAAAATAAAAGAATTGATGTGGGCAGCACAAACTAGAATTCCTTTTTACTTTATTTCTTTAACAATTCATTAAATGAGGTTTAATTGCACAAATTAACACGTACAATTATTTGAAATGACCCGGAATTTGCAAGTTTCATTTTCATTTGGTAAATGGACTTATTTTCAAAGGCGCGAAAAAACTAAAATATCTTAAGAACGGTATGTCCTAGAGTAATGGTGTTAGACTTGTTCTTTTATTGTCAGAAATTACATACAAAACACGCATTTAATTGATCTTTTGTAGATTTTGTATTCATTTATTTTAGATTTTGGCAATTTTTGCAAGCTATTTTGAAAAAAGTTGGGGTGTTTTTCCCGAAATTTACAAAAATCTAATCAATACCAGGGTAACTTACACGTGGCTTATCTACCAAATTTTGTGAAATTTGATCCATTTGTTTTTTAGTTAGATTGTATACATAAGATTATTGCGGGTCATTTCGAAAAAAAAATCAGACTCTTATCCTGCATCATATCAAAACCTAATCAAAACTTGTGTAATCTACAAGTAACACTAGGGTAGCACTAGGGTAAATAGAGTTTCTTTTTCTCCCAAGCATACCAAAATATAATCGGTATCAGACTCACCCACAAATGACTGATCTATAAAATTTTATGAAATTTGGCCAATTAGTTTTCATGTTAGATATACATTGTGCATACGAAAAAGCAATTTTTAACGTGACGTCTGTATATATGTGTATCAAATATGTGACACAAATTACATATATGTGACACAAAATACAAATGTTTTTTGAAAATATATAAAATATATTTCAAATACATGCACGTTCACTACTGCCCAACTCTTGAGTAACATTGGTGCTGATTAGATTTTCGAACGATTAAAAATATAATAAAAGTAATTTGAACTTCACTCCCCCCCTCCTCTTATTTTGCGATATCTGTCTGTCTATGCAGATATTGTATCCACTCTGACTCAAAAACTAATTGACAGAACTTCATAAAATTTCATAGATAAGTCACTTGTGGGCTATTCTGGTACTGATAATCGGTATTCTGGTACTGATATTCTGGTACTAAAATAACGATAATATAATGAATGTCAGATGATTAGTTTTATCTATCAATTAGTTTGAAATCTTAAATTAGCATATTTTTGGTTTTATATTATATGTTTTATGTTCAGGTTTGAATTTTTAAATAAAGTGTCTGTAATTAAAATTTTAATATTTAAACTCAAGGGGATAAACTGGGCTGTTGTATTGCTTAATATAAAGTAAAAGTATAATTATATTTCAATGGAATTTTAATAATTCAGATTTGCATTTGTAAAATATTTGATAGATTACTTTTTGAGTATAATTTAATATTGAACTTATACATATACTGCAATTGTTCCAATTTAATGCATTTGCAAAAAATTGTTTAGAATGTATTTTTTCTATTTTACTATTATTTTTCCCTAGACAATTATGTCGCAAATTTTTGCTCGCAAAGTCTCCTTTTCGTATTTTCTGAGTCATATGCGTAAATTGAGTAATTTTAATTTTTAATGATTGAACTATTCGCATTTAATTAGTTGTAAATATATATTTATGAACTTAATCTACTTAAAGTCACAATGTGAAATCTAAAACATTTTTTATTATAAATTGATTTATTTTTGCAAATAATAAATATAACGATAACATGATGAATGTCAGATGATTAGTTTTATCTATCAATTAGTTTGAAATTTTAATTTAGCATATGTATGGATTTGTATTATATGAATCGCAAATTTCTCTTCACACATAGTCTCATTTTTATTTTCTCATTTATATGCCTGAATTAAACAATTATTTTTTTCATCTTTGAGTTATACTAATTTAAAAAGTTATAAATATTTATGGACTTAATCTACTTAAAGTCACAATGTGAAATCTTAAACTTCTTTTTTCATATTAATTTTTTTGCAAATAAAAAATAGTTACAAAATAAAATAACATTAACAAAGGAAATAAAAGAATATTTGTTTTCTCTATCAATTAGCTTGATATTTGAAATTAGCATAACTATTGTTTTACGCTATATGTTTTATTTTCATTCTTGAATTTTTAAATAAAGGATCTGTAATTAAAATGTTAATAGCTAAATTGAACTTACGGGGATAAAGTGTGACGTTGTATTGCTTAATACAAAGGAAAAGGTATAATTATATTTCAATGGAATTTTAATAATTGAGATTTACATTTGTAAAATATTTGTTTGATTACATTTTGAGTATAATTTAATATTGACTTTATACATATGCTGAAATTGTTCCAATTTAACGCATTTGGAAGAAATTGTTTAGAATATATTTTTTATATTTTACTATTATTTTTACCTAGATAATTATATCGCAAATTTTTCTTAACATTGTCTCTTTTTCTTAATTTCTCAATTATATGTCTGAATTAAGCAATTTATATTTTTAATAATTGAATTATACAAATTTAATGAGATGTAAGTATATATTTATGAACTTAATCTGGTATTAACCTAACTGAATAACCTAGTATTTACCTAAGTTTAAACAATATCAAGACGAAGAAATTTATTAATAATGACTGCCATGAAACGTAAGTAGTTTGCACAGTAGACTTAGCTCTTTATATCGGCATCAATAGGACGAAGTATCCGTTTGCGTATTTGAGAGTTTTAGAAAGAATAAATCTGATTTCCCTTTATAAATCCCATGCTACACGAGATTCTCAGTTCCATAAAAAAATGTGGTTGATAATTTTCTAGCGACTTCTTAGCATATTGTAATTATGAGATATTTTCCAGTTTTCATAGTTCAGTATTTGTAAATACTTAATATACAATATTGTTTAAGGACATTGTTGATTAAAGTGATTTTCAACTAAGCTTATTTTTCTCCAATTTTTAAGCTCCAGATTTTTCTCCAATTCTCAGTGCACTCTTTCATACATGGGCTCTCGTAGGAAGATTGCCGGGGGACGGGGGGGGGGGTTAATTCAAGAATAAAATGTACAACATCTTCTAAGCTTGGTACTCGCTTTTGTTATCTTGATTATCCAAGGGGGACAGTGTCCTCCCTTATGAGCGATCTTTTAATGAAATAGTTTTAGAAGTTAAACTAATTTAGAAATAAAAAAAACTTTAAAATATTACATTTTGTGTGTATTTAACTTACATAGGTAATATATTTTAAAATATCGTGCATTTCATTCGCTCTTAGCATTTTTATATAAAAAAATTTTTTCACTCACCATAGAAATAAAACTTATTGAAAGTGCGATTTTCAATATAAATTTCACTTATGAAACAAAAGCCTTTTCAAAGTTAAGACACCAATCTCCCAGCCTCGCCTGTCAAAAATATCATGCTTCGATACTGCTAGGAGGACGCAGGTAATACCGAACCATTGAGATATAATTCTAATTAAATTGTTCTTAAAAATACAGGATGGGTCATAAAAGTTAACTCCCTAGAACATTTTCAAAAGTAAAATTTGCATAATTTGGCTAGTTGTTATTCGCGGTTTTTTTCTGCAAGTAACATATAGTCAAGATGTAGCATTTAAACATGGAGCATCTAGTGATATAATCAAATGATACAAAATATAAAATTCTTAAAATTACATAGAAATAACAAATGACAGAAGATACTTTAAAAGTCTATTTTTCAAGTGTTTATGCTAACATCAATAATAGAAAAAAATTATATTCTATTGTAATCAGAACTAATATTTAAAATATTGCAATTTTAATATAAAAAACCCACAGAAAATTACGATTTTTGATAGCAGATATTACGCGAAAGAAACATACATGATACAAACGATATTAAAATATATATCCTATATTTGTGATTGTATATTTTATACTATAACGATAAATACTACCGGGAAGATTAATCACAATGTTCATTATTCACTCTAAACAACTGTAGTAGATAACCAGATAAGTAAAAAGTAATAATATATGTAATCACAATCATAGTTACCTACTCCAAGTTTCTTGGCGAACAAAGTAAACAATATATGGTACATTTACGATCTTCATTGAAATTCAGGTAACTATTTATAAACTCTTAAATAAAAGGTTTTAACTGTTAAAAATGCCTTTAAACTTTTATAAGATCTTGGTAAAAATATGATATATTATACTATAAAAAATATTATAATTAAATAATGATTGTTAGGAGCACTAGCAGGGCATGCTAGAACATTCAGCCCCCTCAAATGAAATAGTCTGAACTAGATAAAGTGGCGTTTTTATCTGTATTTTACCTATATATCGTATATTATACCTTTGTATGGGATATAAAAATACTTAGCCCCGCAATTAGATACAATAAACGTATATAAAGTTAGAATTATTATTAGATACAATATACGTATATATAGGTACTATTTAGATAAATACGTCATTTTATTTAATGATGATTTTTTGGGGGGAACGGGGTTGAATTTAAATCCCTAATGAACTGGACATTAAACCAGTTAACAATAATCTACTGAATTATTTTAACTCTTCACATATTACAAAAATTAAGATGATATAGGACTACACATCTAAGTAATGTATGAAAATTTGGCCATATTCTGGTGATCAAATTTCTATTGCATAAGGAACTTTAATTACAAAAGTCGAACGTTATAAATAACGCTGCAATTGATAACATTTGAATTTTTGAATTCAAATTAAGAGTTCACTTTTATTATATATCTGGTTGACAACATAAACAGAATTACGTGACTGGAATTAAGATGTGTAAGCTACATTTAAAAGACGGATAATAGTGCTGCTGAACTAATAATTAGATAAAACCTATAAATTTAACAGGTACCAAACAGATGCTTTACACTTTCGGGTAGGTCGGCGACCTGGGTCGAAGAAGGAGTTTAAGAAGTACTAATATGGTTTTTTATCATATTTTAAGCATTTTTTAAGCTTATATTATTTATAGATCTTCAAAAGTTGAAGAAAAAAAATCCCATCTCCACCATTTTGAAATATGGTGCCCTGTAATATGGAGAAAATTGAACTTACAATTATTCAATAAAGTTGGAACGATTGATCAAATTATTGTATAATATCACTGGCAATCTAAATGTATCCATCGACGTTATTAAGCAGTTCCAAACTTATATATATATATGTTTAAGGAATTTCTAAAAAATATGAACAAGTGATAATAACTTGTTTGCGATATCTAAAAGATAAGCATATTTTTCCTTTCTGATTATGATTTTAATAAGTATAAATAAATATGAAATTTGAATATATTAGAATGCCGAGTGGAGTTTCACTCTTTTGATATATAAATGATACATATTAATAACATTAAACGTATTTTTTCTTTTGATAGGTATTTTTTCCGAAGACAAACTGAAGATCTCAACTAGTGTTTTACAACATCACTATCTACAAATTCATCACTATCTACTATTACTACGACCAGAGAATATTTTAAAGTTGTCATCATGGCTCCTTTCTGCTTCCACTTAACTGAATGCATTGAGCTGTTTAACAGTAATGTAAAATGCGATTCCGCCAGAACGTGGGATATCGCCCGCTACATCATGTCCCTTACTAGCTACAGGTACTTTATAGTAAGATACAGAAGATATAAACCTCTCATGCGTGGAATCGCAAAGAGAATGATTGACATGATAGAACTGCATGAATGCAAGGATATAGAATGTGTTAGTGACATTTTCCTGGCTTTTCATTTAATGCACAACGAAATGTATATCCCTTATAATAGCAGTTACGCTCTCAATATGTGTCATACTTACCATTTCGAGAGGCAATCACTAATACAGGACATCTTTACTAAACCATATGGTTCAAAAAATGTCAATATTCACCGCAGCTTAGACGTTGTTAAAATAGCCGTACTGAAAGGAAACTTTCGGCTGTTGACAAAACTTCTAAAATTTGGAGCCATTCTCATTCAACCAGATGATGAACTAGGTGAATGGAACAACACAAGAAGAGTTTTAAATACGTTATTGTGAGTTATCTTCTTTTGTTCCTTATATTAGCTTTAACCATGCAATTTCAGAAGGGACCTCAATGAACACTCCCCTCCCCGCACATATTATAACTTTTAGTATACTGTTCTCATATTCACATTTCATTGCATGTCTGGGTTCATTTTAAAAATGCATATTTTTTGTGGCACCTCCACTTTTTCAGATTATTCATACTGATCACTGTTTTTACAGCTTAAATTTTTCAAACATTAGAAATTTGAATTAAATTAACTTTCAAATTATTTTATATCATGATTAGAAATTCTTTTACTTTTACTAACATGTTGTTTTTACTATTTGAAATATTTATATTTCATACTATGCAGATGTTCTAATGTTAACTTTAAATGTATTCCAACTTTTATAGTAATTATTAATTTTTTTTTAGTGAAATTAATTCAAATTTTATTTAATTTCGTTTACCAAGATTGTTAATTATTCTATAGTGTGAAATCTTTCTGAAAATTGCCAGTGTGTTAATTTTTTTTCGGAGTATATTTGAAATATTTCAGTTTTGAAAATATTCAATGGTTTTCCAGTTTGGAAAAACATATTTTTGTTTTAAGGGTTTCTTTTAAATTTTAGTTTTTGTTTTGTATTTTTATGCTTTACTGTTTTTCGAATTTTACTAACAATATTTTAAAGAAATTTAAAATCTTTCCTTCTTATGTATAACTTTATAGCTACTGAAATTTCGATTATTTTTGGTAATCATTTTCCATAAAGTTTATATATATATATATATTACATCTTTTAAAAGTACTCGTTTCTGATTTACTAACTTGCATTGTCTTTTATTTTTACACATTTCTTTTAACATATTTGCTGTATATAAAATAAAATTAATAATTTAAAATTTTTAAATTAAGATGCTTTAGTATAACTTATAAAAATCTGATGTGGCCAGCACATGACTTTCCCTGCAGACTTTATATCCACGTTCTGTTTATTTTAATTAAATTTATTTCACTTTTAATTCAATTTTCTTTCTCATTCGGTAACCGGACTTAATTTCATAGGTGGCGTAGAGAAAATACGAAAAACTAAAATATCTCGAGAACGGCTAGTCCTAGTGTAATGGGGTTGGTCTTATTCTTTTCTTCGTTAAAAATTACGTATTAAACAAGCATTTAGTGGATATATTTGAGCATGCGTAGTTCTTTAGTTTTGATTTTGATGATTTTTGCGGGCCATTTTGTAAGAAAAGGCAGGTTATTTTTTTCCGAATCGTACCAAAATCTAATCAGCACCAGGATGACTTACAAGTGACTCATCTACCGAATTTTGTGAAATTCGGTCCAGTAGTTTTTTAGCTGGAGTGGATACAAGCTTTTGCGGGCCATTTCGCACAAAAAGGCGGGTTCTTTTATCCCGAATTGTACCCAAAACTAATCAGCACCTGCCCCGCCCACAAGTGACTTACCTACCGAATTTTGTGAAATTCGGTCCATTAGTTTTTTAGTTACAGTGGATACAAAATCTGCACAGACAGACAGACAGACACACAGACAGACACACAGACACACACACAGACATCAAGCTAAAAATGGGTTTTTCGTATTCTAGAGGTCTCGAAACGTGTAAATCCGTCGAAAACTCGAGTTGTGATTTTCGGTATGATTCCAATACTTTCCCTATACATTACCATGTATTGCAGGGAAAGTAAAAATAGCATTGCTTTAACTGACATATAATTCAATTCTTGATTTGTGAAAGAATTCGCTTTATAAAAAGAAAAGCACGAGTTTTAAGTTTAATTTTGTATATTTTGATAAACTGCAATAGAAAAAGAAAAATGGAAGGAATGTTTAATGCTATTCATAGATTACTTCACCTACAATATATATAAAGAGGAATGCAAGAATATAAGAATGGAAAGTACTGTGATAATGCAGAGAATCCGAATCAGATTTGTGTCGATTCACATATGTTAAGCATTCCTTAACATGAATGATATCATTGTAGTCATAATTCTAAAACGAACTGCAATTCCCATGAAACTACGTCGCAATCATTTTCACCATAATAGGCCAGACTAGAGTATACATTTTCTTATTTTTTTTGGAATTTATTTAATTTGCTGAAAAATTATTATTTATATATAATGGATTACAATCACTTAATTGATTTATGTTTTATTTACGATGTACTTTCAATACACTTGTTCATGAAGTGTCATATTTTGTTTCTAATATATATATATATTATATATAATATTAAAGAACCGTGAAATACTACATTACAAAATCATCAGAAATCACACTTAAAAGGCGCAAAGCTGCACTAAAAAGAGCAGTAATTCAAAGAGTAGTAATGGAGTTTCAGTAATTTACTGAAACTCCATATAATGTCAACAAAAGTCTTAATTTTCTGGATATAACGATATTCAAGTAACCAGGAGGTTCTACTGGTTTCTGTTTGTACGATTAACGCAACGACTTCCACTTCAAAATCAATTATATCATAAACTGGAACTCGTGTATGCACAAAAATATTTTTAGAAATATTATACTGGGACAATTAATACGTAGTCAAAGAATAAACAGTAAAATGGAAGATCGATATTTAAGCGATTATCGTTTCCTACAAAACACCATCTCACAGGGTTTTCCCAGGAATTTTTTAAGTGACATTATCTACAAATTTTATAAAATAACTGTAACCGATAGTTACCGTTTATATTTAAATAAAACTGATGGCAATATACATACTGGATTGTCACAGGTAAAGCGTGTGATAGCTGATATGGGACCTCTTGAATAGGGTATAATGTATAATACGTTATGGAAAATTTGCATCGTCTTGTATGACACAATATTGGATGTACACCTGCATGTAATATGCTATTGTTTGTCATTCAGGTATATGGTTTTAGAATTAGACTTTGTTATTATTGTTATATTAAGTGTCAATATTTAAAGTCTTCTTTAAGTAGAAGCTATGTAATTTTGATAATTTATACTTGTGAACATGTTTCAAACATTATTCAAACACTTTTTAAACATATTTCAAACATTTACTGTAGATGAATTTCGATAGGGCTGGATCTCGACAATTATATCTTATATTTGTTTGTGTATGATGTATATTTACATCTTACAATTTGATACATTCGTATTCCTTTTTGCAATATACCGGCTCTCCGGGAGTGTTGTCGCGACGCAAAGCATGCTTAACCGGGGTGAGGGGGTCACAACTCCCCCCGGCTATCTTTTGGTATATTGTTTCCATCCATATCTCTTTTCTTTTTGAAAAAAAAAAATATATATATATATATATAAAGGCGCTGATTGTACTTATATTTTTCAAATGAGTGAAGCGTATTCCATTGAAAAATTATTAATTATTTTCAGTTTGATCAAGTTGTAAAAACTCTAAAATGTGCTTTTCTCCAATATCGCAGTTTACTAATTTATAGTGAAAGTCTTGTGTTGGATACATCATATATTTTGTGATATGATTAGTGGCATATATTTTTGCATGTTTTTGTCTCGCACTAATGAATTTTGTAATGTCAGTTCTGTTCTTTAAACTACTATCCTTTTCTCTTTTCAGTTCACATCATTATTCTGTGTGTGATGCATCAAACGAATTCGTCCAAGGCAGTCTCCTCCAAAATTTTAATCCTGACTCTAGGAAACGACTGTTCCTGATAATATTCGTCCTTGAGTTCTTCGCCATAGTATTACCCGCTTGCGTGAAACTAAGAAAAGCTTACGTTGAACAGAAAAGGTACGATTACATGAGATGCGTTAAACTTGTCTTTGATTCTACCCCTGAGCCATACAGATCTGCTTGAAAAAGCTTCTCCGGGGAAGGATACGAGAAGAATATATACACCCAGTGTGCAGAGAGTATGGATATATATTTCCAGGCAGTTTGAAAGACAAAGCTCCAAGATCCTTATAGCATCTTTGCAGGTGCAAAGTGAGACAAGCTTTTCGGGAAACAGGAAACCTTCCCCGTGGCATCGATTCCCTCGCCTTGTCGGAAAACTTGAAAAATTTCCTTAAACTAAATATTCAGTGAATAATTTTGTTAAATAAGTTATTGTTCATCCAAGGACAATCAACATCCTTAGAACTGTATATTTGATATGATGATGTGGTGTAGTTATTATGCATTCACATATGTATCTTGTAAGTCTTTTTCTTTGTTAAATAAAGTGTTTCATAAATTTGAATGAATTTTTACCTTTTCATTACTCTAATATTTTGATTGTGTAACATACTCTACTTGCATTTTTACACAGTCTTATTTAGGTTGATTTCTTTATTTGTTTGGGCAGAAGACTGAAGCCAATTTTTGACCCACTTCTACAGAGTTGATTTTTTTGAAATTTTACATACAGTCATACTTGAGAAAAGTACTTCGGTGAGAAGAACCTTTCTTATAGCAATTTTTGTCTTTGCAATGTTTTGCCAAAAACAAAATATTTTTGGAAACAAAATATAATTGATTTTCGCTTCTATGTTCACAATTTTTTCACTTTAAAATTTTTAATTATCAATTACCCTCAATCTAAACTAAAAAATCTGATGTGGACAACACATGACTTTCCTTATATAATGTAATGAATTTACTACTTTTACAGTAAAAAAATAGGATTTTCTTGTAGTAGATACTAATATTCTTTCCAAGATATTGAATTTTCGACAATTAGTCGTCATTTTCATTGATTTAGCGTCATTTTTATCCATTAAGATTTTCGTTAATTAAGGCGAGATTTTCGTTAATTTGCAAAACATTTCAAAAAAGTCGCCAAGTTGGCGACATTCCTCCAAATTCGTCGCCAAGCGTTATGCACTAAGAAATAAGTTTTTCTTAAAGCAGATAAATGACTATTGGCGTTCAAATACAAAAGTATTATTCAAAGTATCTTTTTTCAAGAATGGAACGAGCTAGATCCACGAGAAGGATGTCACTCAATTTATCGCATGGTATTACATATGAAAAGTAAACATGTTTTTCAATAGGAAATATTTTTCTTTTTATTTTATATGACTTTTTGATAATTTTTTTAAAAAATGTACAATATCTCGAGAACGGTTCACGTTAGCGTTCTAAAATTTATGTCAATCGTTTTCTAATGAAAAATTACATAAGAAATGTCTATTTGCGTAACTTTATTAGTGGTTTTAATTTTTTGAAGATTTTTTCAAAATTTCATTCGAAAATTTAGGGGGGTTCTGAACATTCGATTGCGTATAAAACGATAGGCTTCCAGTGTTTACGGATTGTGATTTTTGTACCAAATTTGGTTCGAATCGGTCCATTCGTTCGTCAGTTATCGTCTCCACAGTCTCACTGACACACACACACACATACACACATACTTTCACACACACACACACACACAGACATCACTTCAAAAATGTTTGATTCGTGATCAGGGATGCTTGAAACGTGCTCTTCCGTCGAAAACTCGAATTCGAATTTTCGACCCCGTCACAATACTTTCCTTATACATTATGTATATAAGGAAAGTAAAAACCAGTTTATTTTCGGGCACTCCAGTAACCTCCTATGACTGTAATTGTTTTTAAAATATTTGAATTTCTTTTTATCGCAAAATTTTTATTTTAAGGATATTTTTTTTACAATGTGAATTAAGAAAAGGAAGTGGATTTTTATGAAGTGGAATTTCATTATTTTTAAAAATTTGGATCTTGGCATTATACACCCTAAATACTTATGAGCCCACGACAGTATTTTCTGAATTGGAATATTATTATTACTTTCCTTATATACATAATGTATAAGGAAAGTATTGTGACGGGGTCGAAAATTCGAATTCGAGTTTTCGACGGGAGAGCACGTTTCAAGCATCCCTGATCACGAATCAAACATTTTTGAAGTAATGTCTGTGTGTGTGTGTGTGTGAAAGTATGTGTGTGTGTATGTGTGTGTGTGTGTGTGTGTGTGTCAGTGGGTCTGTGGAGACGATAACTAACGAACAAATGGACCGATTCGAACCAAATTTGGTACAAAAATCACAATCTGTAAACACTGGAAGCCTATTGTTTTTATACGCAATCGAATGTTCAGAACCCCCCTAAATTTTCGAATGAAATTTTGAAAAAATCGTCAAAAAATCAAAACCAATAATAAAGTTACGTAAATAGACATTCCTTATGTAATTTTTCATTAGAAAACGATTGACATAAATTTTAGAACGCTAACATGAACCGTTCTCGAGATATTGCACATTTTTCAAAAAAATTATCAAAAAGTCAAATAAAATAGAAAAAAAATATTTCCTATTGAGAAACATGTTCACTTTTCATATATAATATCATGCGATAAATTGGGTGACATCATTCTCGTGGATCTAGCTCGTTCCATTCATGAAAAAAGATACTTTGAGTAATACTTTTGCATTTGAACGCCAATTTATCTGCTGTAAAAATAACGTATTTCTTCGTTCATAACGCTTGGCGAGATTTTGGCGACGAAATTGGCGGAATGTCGCCAACTTGGCGACTTTTTGAAATGTTGCCAAATTAACGAAAATCTCGCCAAATGGATAAAAATGACGCTAAATCAATGGAAATGACGACTAATTGTGCAAAATTCAATATCTAATAAGTTATATAATATATAAATATATAATAATAGTTATATAATATACGTCGAAAATTCAATATCTAATAAGTTATATATATATATATATATATAACTTATTAGATATTGAATTTTATATATATATATATATATATATATATAACTTATTAGATATTGAATTTTATATATATATATATATATATATATATATATATATATAACTTATTTGTTTGTCCATAACGCTTGGCGAGATTTTGGCGACAAAATTGGCGGAATGTCGCCAACTTGGCGACTTTTTGAAATGTTGCCAAATTAACGAAAATCTCGCCAAATGGATAAAAATGACGATAATCAATGAAAATGACGACTAATTGTCGAAAAGTCAATATCTTGGAAAGGATATTAGTATCTACTAGAAGAAAAACCTATTTATTTTACTGTAAAAGTAATAAATTCATTTCATTATATAAGGAAAGTCATGTGTTGCCCACATCAGATTTTTTTTAGATATAGTAGAAGAAGGTTCTCTTAATATATATTCATTATTTAGATGCTAAAATAACGAAAGGCGGGGAATTATAAATTTGATTTCTAAGTTATAAATACTAATATAACAATTTAACAAAGTTCACTGAAACTGCTTGCTAAATAAATCGAAAATATAAGTAATACGTTAGTAGCAACCTGAGACAAATATTTAAGGACAGATTTTGGAGGATGGGAAGATGTGACCCTCCTTCGTCTGGAAAAAGGAGACAAAGCAGTCAATACACCAAGGCGGGAAAATGTATTAACAGAAGACGTGATTAAAAAAAAAATCTCTGTCACAAATCTGAGAATAATAAAATATAATTCCAAAAATTAAGGACATATGGAAAGGAGTGAAACAAACAGCAGAAGATTGTGAATCAGAAAAATGTTACAATGCTTAATTTAACAGCACTTAATAAAATATGAAGAAAATAATCGGTTTTGGAAATAAAATTGTCTGACTAATAGAAAAAACACGCAGAAGAGTTTAAAATAAAATATTTTTTTTTATTCGAGTTGAAACCCGCATAAGTCCTGCCAATCCCGAAAAAATACGTCTAACGAAAATCGCTGCCAATTGCAAAATTTTGCGAATTATTTTAAAGTCATATGAAGTACTATAAAATATGAGGAATTTTCCATGAATAACATGACATTCACCTAAATTTAAACACTATCAAGGTAAAGAAACACACTAGTAATAATGTAGTTTGTAAAGTAGACTTAATCACAGCAACAATATGACGAAGCATCTGTTTGCTTATTTGGGAGTTCTAGAGAGAATACATCTGATTTCCCTTTAAAAATCACGGTACACGAGAATCTCAGTTAAACAAAAGCCATTAATAATTTTCTAGCGGATTTTTAGCATATTGTGGTTAAGATATTTTTAAGTTTTCAAAGTATACTATTTGTAAATAATTAATTTACAAAATTGTTTAAGGACGTTGTTGACTACAGAGTGTGTTCTCACCCATTTTCAGTGCACTCCTTTGAATTGCTTTCTTTCGTTAGTTCTAGCTGTTTATATTTACAAATCTGATATATTTTTTGTATCACTTTCTAAAAATATTCCAATATATTTCTACTTCATACATAGGTACCTGTAAACCTTTTTCCCGGGGGGGGGGAGGGCAAACTCAAACACATAATGAACAACATTGACTGCTTCATGCTCGCCTTTGTTATATTGAATGTCCAAGGGGGAGTGCGATCCCCTTTCTACCTCCCCTATGGGTGACCATGACTTCATATTTAATAAAATGATTGTAAAAATGTTATATCTTGTATGCATTCATCTTACATAGGTAACATTTTAAAATCTTGTGCATTTCATCCACTCTTTGCATTTTTATGTAAAATTATTTTATTTTATTCACCAATAAATAAAACTTATGAATATGCGAATTCCAATAAAAATTTCACTTGTAATACCAAATTTTCAGCCTCCCTAGTCAAAAATCTCTCGCTACGCTCCTTACAGCAAGTATATGTTTGTACGTTTATTTTTAGCCAAGCCATGACGTTTCGTTAAGGACTTCCATGGGACCGAAGGTCCCTTACGTCCACATCGAAAGTATTATTGTCCACTGTGTGTAGAAATGTTCATAGCAATAAGATAGCAATATAGCATTGGCACTTATCGAAACTCGGGTGCTGTGGAGAGGTCGGAGACGGCTGGTGGAATGCCGTCTTCATCTTGGGATGGCAGTAGTACAGGCTGTGGCGGCAAAGGACGAGGAGGGTGGGGCCAAGGTTTATTGGGCCAATAGAATTTTAGAATGGTTTTAAGCTGTTCTGAATTAAGAAGGGTCAGAAGTTTGAATTCAGTAGAGAAGTATTAAATTAAAAAAAAAACATTTAAATAAAGAAATCATTAAAATTTTTAATTTATCAGTTAACAGTGCTTAAATTAATTTAAATAACAGTTAATTTTAGTAGATAGCAAATAAAGTCACTTTGTCAAATTTCCGACCGTGAAAAAGAAAGGCTCTTTTCAGGGTCACAAGTCACAAATTTTTAGCAATTTTAAAGCCAGTCAATGCAAAGTGCAGAAACTAATTATACTACCCACAAGAAGAGACTGTGCTGGTATTAAATACATGATCAAAGTGATCGGTACAAAAAACAGTTTCAAAGGGAAAGCGTGGCATAGCCAGGTATGAAAACTGAGGTGGGGGGGGGGGGGTTATCCTGCAAAAGCATGACAGTTTCTGAAGATAAGCCAGACCATATCAACTTGCGTAGTCGCCTTACGCAGATCAGGGAGTGCATTTTCAAATACGAGGAGAAGCAGTTCCTTGTCTTGAGAGTTTCTCATTTCCAAGACTGTATTAAAAAAGTCAGCGTAGTTGATAGCACTAGTGCAAACAACTTGAATTTTAGAATTTAGGGTGGCGACGGCTGGGGCCGACTGTGCCTCAACAATTTGTCCGATAATTTTTATGGAAGGGTCAGCTTGTTCCTGGTGTCCAAGAACAGTGCTAGTAGGTGCAGATCCTGGGATCCAACCAAGATGCTTGCGAAATTCACGTTGGGTTTAATACCAGCTGGTCGGTAAAGACGACCGGGGTTCAAAGGATTTAATCCTGGGGGGAGGGGGGGTCCTAGTAACAGTTTTAGAGTAACGTTGGGGGGTTGCCCTACGACTCTTAGTCACTGACGAGTTGCCGGATATTTCAGACAACCGCGCCAATTAGCAGCATGAATGCCGCTGCAGTTGCAGCATAATTTAAAATCAGCAGTGCAGTCTTTGGCGGCGTGGGGCCCTGCACACTTTACGTAACGCAATGGCAGACCACATTCCAGGCTGCTATGGTAAAAACCGTTGCAGGAATGACATTGGCTGACAAACCCTTTGTATCCAGTGTACGGCTCCAGTTTTAGTTCAGTGCCTAAGAGCCTATTAATTTTATAAAGTTCATCTGGGTTAGTCCCGGGCTCTAGCTGGAGGTAGTAGACAGGTTGGAGTAGTTTGCTCCATCTCTTAGTGAGTCTGAAAATGTTAAGGATTTTAAAATTAATGGCTTCCATGGCTATTTCAATGAGGTCAATGCCAGTCACTACTGGAAGTTCTCTGATCACAGTTTTGACTGGAAGGTCTTCTCTAAGATGGTAGGTTTTAAACTGCACTCCAGATTTTCTCATGTAGTGCAGACAGTTACGATACTCTTCCCCGTTCCTGACGAGGATCTTAAAAAATTGTCGGTCAAGAAACGGTACAATTTTTGGTGCATACTTTTTCAAGTTAAATGTCATGGAGGGCCAGTCAGGCTGTGAAGCACTGATATACAGCGGCGGTATGCTCGGGATTTTCGGCGCAGGGGCCGAAGGGTCGTCCTGCTTACACCGCCTGTCCTTGCCACCATCCTCGTGATCTCAAGCTTCGCTTCGTCCATCCTTCGTCTCAAGTCAGGGAGATTCGCCGAATTCTCGTCAGAATTTTCTCGTCTCCACAGGTTTTAAAATCTCTAGTAAAATTCCGTTTACGGCTACGAGTTTATGGTAATATAATGATCTGCAAAGGAAGAGAACCCAGCGTCTGGTATTCATAACGAATACGAAGCAAACTTAAACTTTCACAGTTCTTTGTATTCGCTTCTATAATGTATATTAAAAAAATGCGGTGAATCATTGTTTATTATTTATGCTAATCTTTCAAATTCAGTTCAGAAGAAGCTCACTCTCTGTAAAAGAAAAGAAACAAGCGTTTGGTGTTCATGACGAAGTATAAAATAATAAACAAACTTCGAAACTTTCACAGTTCTTTGTAATAATGTCTAAAATTTATAGTAGAAATAAAATAAAATAAAAATATGCAAAATCAAAAAGGGTTCCATATGTTTTAAAAAATTCTTTACTACTCTAACAATTTTCCAATTAGTTTTCAATACATTCAGACGACTGTTCCACAGGTTTTAAAATCTCTAATAAAAATCCGTTTACGGCTGCGAGTTTATGGTAATATAATGATCTGTAAAGGAAGAGAACCAAACGTCTGGTATTCATAACGAATACAAAGCAAACTTAAACTTTCACAGTTCTTTGTATTCGCTTCTATAATGTATATTAAAAAAATAAAATAAACGTGTTCGAAATCAAAAAGGGTTCCATATATCTTAAAAATAAAATCTTTACTACATTTTCATATTTTACCAGTTCTCAATATTTTCAAACGACTGCCCCGCAGTCTTTAAAATCTCTTGTAAAAAGCCATTTACGGCTATGGGTTTATTAGTGATGTACTGATCTGTAAAAGGAGATAACCAAGCCTTTGGTGTTCATAACGAGCTATAAAATACAAAACAAACTTCAAAATTTACACAGTTTTTTTAATGCACGCCAACCTAGAATGTATAGAAAACGTAAAATAAGATAAAAGTGTAAGAAATCTGAAGGGTTCCACATGTCTTTTAAAAAAAAGTCTTTACTACTCTTTTACATTTTGCCAGTTCTCAATACTTCCAGATGACTGTTTACTAGTCTTTAAAATTTCTAGTACAAAGCCGTTTACGGCTATGGGTTTACTGCTGTTTTACTGATCTGTAAAAAAAGAGAGCCAAGCATATGGTGTTCATAATGAACTATAAAATTATTTTTTGCATTCACGTCTAGAATGTATAGAAAAAGTAAAATGAAAAAATAAAAAAAACTTGAATGAAATCAGAAAGGGAAAATATGTCTTTAAAAATAGTTCCATAGTCTTTAAAATCTCTTTTAAAAACAAAATGGCAAAAAAGTGGTGTGAATTGTGACTCTCTATTCTTAAGAATTTCACAAACATATCCATTCTCCGCCGAAGTTTCTTCGTCAGAGAGAACTGTTTCTCCGTTTTGTCGGAGTGACTCAATGAACTGATAAATGGATGAAATGGCGAAATGTTTTCTTCGCTGATCAAATCCCCATGTTTCCTCACACTGGTCTATGGGAAAACTATCATTGGTGTTACCGCAGATACTTCAGCGAATTGCACGGTTGTTTAATCTTTCCTTTCCTTAAATAGATGCTACGAAAACGTGAAAAACACATAGAATTGTGTGTTGCTTGATATGTTGGATGCTTCTCACTTTTCTGTTCGCACGATATTTAGATAGGAAAGGCCTAAAAGACTTTGTTTTCGAATGAGTTTCAAAAGAAAGTTTTGTTTCGTTGTGGAATTTAATAGCTGCTGCACCAATTAGGTTATCAATATACTTTGAGATTTGGAAATAATTCTTAAAGATTTAGGGTTTATCGTGATATTTTGGGTAATTTTAAATAGAAAATATTACGTGTTAAGAGGAAGTGTTGTGAGGAACAAAATACGTTTGTTGGATTTTGATAAAATTTTACGGTTTGAGCATAACTGACTATATGAATAAACATTTTATCATCTCTACAATGCATTGCAATGTATTGAAAATTTTTTGGAATTTATGATCGCCAAATTTTGTTTCTGAAAATCGGGGAGGGAGGGGTCTCAACAGAAAAAATCAGACTCAGTTTCAAGCCTTGATTAGTATACTTCAATCATTTTACAGTAATCAAAAATACTTCCGTAACCATTCTCAAAATGATAAAGGAATGAAACTTTTACTTTCCCTGCAATACATGGTAATCTATAGGGAAAGCATTGGAATCATGTAGAAAATCACAAGTCGAGTTTTCGACAGATCTATACGTTTTGAAACCTCTAGAATACGAAAACACTATTTTTAGCATGACGTCTGTGTGTCAGTCCGTGCTATGTATATATCCACTCTAACGCAAAATCTAATTGACCAAATTTCATAAAATTTTATAGGTAAGTCACGTGTGGATGACTTTTCCTGCAGACTGAAATTCATTTTCTCTTTATTTCATTAATTATTCATCATATTGAGTTTACATGCACTAAATAACACGCATAATTAATTAATATTAGACTTAATTTATACTTTTTATTCAGCTTTTATTTTCATTTGGTAAAAGGATTTCTTCTTAAATTTGGCGTAGCAGAAATGCGAAAAAACAAAAATATCTCGAGAACGGATACTCCTAAATTAATAGGGATGGTCCTATACTTTTCATCTTCGAAAATTATCTATAAAACAACCATTCAATTCATACTTTCGAGCTTACGTAATCTTTCATGTTAGATTTTGAAGATTTTTCGAGACCATTTCGCAAAAAAAGTAGATTTTTTCCAATGAAACTTACCGAAATCTAATCTGCATCAGGGTCCCACAAATGACTCATCTAGCAAATTGTGTGAAATTTGGTTTATTAGGTTTTCAGTTAGATTGGATACATACTACTTTTGCCATCCATTTCACAAAATGTGGCAGGTTCTTTTATTGTGAATTGTACCAAAATCTAATCAGCACTAGGGTCATTTACAAGGGATTTACATAAATTTTTTTATAAAATTTGGTTAATTAGATTTTGAGTTAGAGTGGATACACACACACACACACAGGCGATATGGTAAGAATAGTTTCATTTTTTCTGTAATACATCTTAATGTATAAGAAAAGTATTGGAATCGTGTCGAATATCGCACCTCGAGTTTTCGACGGATCTACACGTTTCGGGACCTCCAGAGCACGAAAAAACAATTTTTAGCCTGGCATCTGTCTGTGTGTGTGTCTCTGGCTGTGCAACTTATATATCCACTTTAACTGAAACACTAATTGAACGAATTTCATAAAATTTGGTAGGCAAATACTTTGTGGGTGACTGTGGTGCTGTTTAGATTTTGGTACGATTCGAAAAAAAAAAAAACCCTACATATTTTGCGAAACGGCTTCAAAAATCGTCACAATCTGAAATAAACGACTATGCTTGTTTTACATGCAATTTTTAATTTTGAAAAGAATAAGACAAACCCCATTTCTCTTGGACTAGTCGTTCTCGAGATATTTATTTTTTTTATTCACTTTATTGCTACGCCAGTTTGGAGAATAAATCATGTTACCAAATAAAAACGAAAGCTGAATTAAAAGTGCAAATTTAATGTAATTGCAATTAATTATGTGTATTATTTAATGCATTGAAATTCAATTTAACGAATTATTAATGAAATAATGAGAATTTGAAATTGAGTCTGTAGGGAAAATCATTTGCTGCTCACATCCTATTTTTTTTTTGTATTCTAGATGTCAAAAAACTAGATCCGTCCAAACTCATGCTGTGATTTTCTACATGATTCCAATACTTTTCCTATATATTTCCATGTATTGTAAGGAAACTAATAATGTCCATTAGTTGGAATTGCTCGCTATTCAGAAGTGCCCGTTATAAAAGTTTTACTGAAAACATTTTAAAATGAACATTGCACTACAGTGGCTACTACATCCAATTTTAATACTAGAACAGCCGAGTCTCTGAAAAAGGTTATGACTTATCAAACTACCCCCGACTGGATTAAGAACGGAAACTGAGCTAATGGCTCACGTTTGTGTAGAACCGTTATCTTCGAGAGACAGTAGTCTGAGTGGGGTTGACAATGGTCAAGCACAATGGTCTCTAGCACAATGGTCAAGGACAATGGTCTCTAGGACAGTGGTCAAAGAATGTATATCTTTAGAAGAGATCATAAGCGCCCATAGAACTTTTTGAAAAGGGGTGGGGGAAATCACTGACGTCACAGGGGAAGACTGGATAAGACGTAAAACATCGTTTATCTTAATGCCCACATTTATGATTACTTTGACACCTTCGTCTGTGTGTGGGGCGGGGAGCTTTTGCTATCTCCCATGGACGCACGACAAGTACAACTCTGAAATTTATTACTCCAGAATGACCCACGTTAGAATTCGTACAAATTAAAACCAAAAAGAAAAATAATAAATTTTTGAATCTCCGTACGTGTGTGATCCGTGCGTGATTTACTAATTCTGATCAATTTTAAGTATGAAACATTGTCTAGTAGTATTTTACGTACTTTAATATCAATATTGATATAGCGGTATGAAGAAATTGAAGAGTGCGATCTGTGTGATAGTCTGATATGAGGGCGTAAAATATGTTCCCATTGGCCTTGAATTTCGAATTTGAATTACTAGATTGAATTACTAAATTGAAATCGAGTTTGAATTACTAGAATTTCGAGTTTGAATTACTGCAGTGATTCTCAAAATTTTTTTAACCAGCTGCAGATTATTTCTTTTTACTTGTGAGACATTATGACATACCCATGCAGTAAGTTGCATCACTGAGATAGACATGTGTCACCCCTACCAACGTTGATTAGGCGAATTGTAGTCCGAGAGGTCTTGAACATTCTTCAAACTTAACGAACTTGGAAAAATGATTTAATTATTGAACCAATAATTTTAATCATTCTTGCTTGTAATACTTGAAATTTCCTTGTTCCTATTGTATTAATAAATAACTTAAAAGTGTTTAATATATATTTTATTCTTTTTTCCCATTTTAATGGAAATATTTTTCTTGTTTTTCTCGTGACCACAAAACTTTGGTCACCAATGTTGGTTGCTATTTTGCGAACGTGATTTCAGGTTTTGAGACATCGATTGTCGATGGGTTCTATCTATGCTTGTTATAAGAATATTTGAAGTGTGAAAGGTAGTAGCGTAGCGGAAACGCATGGTATATCCTGCTTAAAATATTCTATTTGTTGATAACGTCACTGAAATACCCGTCAATGCCACTTTGGTTGTATGTGTTACCTTGGTCATAATAAGGAGTTCGATTTTAGTAACAATCGGAGAAATATAACTTTCACATGCTTTCGGAATATAACTCCCCCCCCCCCCCCACACACACAAACAAGAATAAGTTTTAAGAGATGAAAATGCTCGTATGCATGAATTAAATGATTGCTTTATATGTATTTTTTTATACGGATACAGCCATTCCATTTTAAGCTATGTAGAACGTTATCAAAATATTGCTGTTTTGTTGTATTGTACTGTTTTGTTCGATAAAAGAATACATCTCAATTAATGAAAGTTACAGAGAGGGAAAAATGTATCTGTCATGCATGCCTGCTTCAAACTTTTTACTTTGCTCAATAAAGTCAAATAAGAATATAATTTTTTTCCAGTTTCGATCAAGTTTTTGGAATATGCGATTTGGAATGAAATTGCTTTTGGAAATTTTTGCTGCATTGAAAGAGAAATTAATTTCGAAATATAATTTTAGTCGTTGATTCCGTTTTGTATAGATTTCTCAGTCCGTTACATTTTCTAATATAAAATGTTCCCAAAAAAGACTTTAATCAGCTGGACACCAAGCGTCCCTTCATCCAGTGAAAAAGTAAAAGGGTGGTGACAAAATGTAAACCGTCCTATCCGTTGATTTGATTACACTTTGGAAGGAATATTTAGCTATTCAGTTTGATTTCTTTTAGCAGAGAGTTTTGTAACGTAGTAGTTTTGCTTTCAATAGATAAATTTTCAGAATATATTTCATCTTTTTACCTTTTATGGATTCCATAATGAACGTCAGTCAGAGAAAGATTAGACTGAAAAAGTTGTAATTAAACAAATAAAAATCTGATGTGGGCAGTAGATGACTTTCCCTACAGACATACATTAATTTTCCCTTTTTTTCCATCACAGTTCATTAAATGAAGTTTAATTGCACAAAATGGCATAGATAGTTAATTGAAATCACACTGAATTCGCCGCGGTTTTAATTCAATTTTCGTTTATATTTGGCGGCTGGACGTGTTTTCAATGGCGGTTTCGCAAAAATGAGAAAAACTAAAATAGATTGAAAACGGTTTATACTAGAGCTATGGGATGGGCCGTATTCTTTTATCGTCAAAAATTAAGTATATAACAAGTATTTAATTGATACAGTTAAGCGTACGTGGTCTTTTATTTTAGATTTTTACGATTTTTGCGGGCTATATAAAATCAATAAAAAAACTTAAGTAATTAAACAAAGGAATGTTAATGACCAAGTGGTTCAAACTTGTGAAAACAAAACTGGAAGTTTATCAATAGTTCAAACTTAATATTTTATGTAAACGAAACTGTCATTTTTGCTCAATACTGTACCGTAATAACTTTATAAGGCTTATCTGCAATGCCTGTTTTATTTAATAAAAAAAATGTAAATTTTGACATAATATTAGCAATTCATAATTTCATTTCTTCTTTTACGGAATTATTAATATATATATATATATATATATATATATGAATATATATATATATATGTCCATATATATGAATATATATATATATATATATAACAGCATTCATTAATTTCTTATTGTATATTACTTCTCATTTTTGTTTATCAATTTTATAACATATTGCATTGAAATTACAAACTTCTGACTCTGGGCAACGTTTGAATGACGTACCAGTCACATTATTACATAATTAAATTTGTCTTATTACTTATAGTTGATAGCTCGTTTATTTAATACTTAATTGAAAATTAAAAACTATCTTTACAAGCTTAAAATAAAATATCTGATTATCTGCCCATAAATATAAAGATTTCATGGTCTCTTTAATTTGATAAGATTTTCCAATGGACTCCTTGGATTATCTTTCAAGATAAAATTAATTTTTTTATTTATTGCAATTTTGTAAATTTTTCTTTTGCTTCAGATGCATTTTATGACTGTTAAAAATGTCTTTTTTTATTAATAAATTTATATAATTATTATATTATTTATTTTTACACTGTTGTTGCATATTATACAGTACCCTATTTAAGTTTATTTTAGTAGTGATAAATTTGGTTAAAATATCTATTTGGTTAATTATATTATTTTGTATATCTTCGCTTGCTTTATCTTATTTTGCTTAATCTAAATTTGGATTGCATATACAACAGTTATCAATTTTGTCATAACTTTAAACACATAAACATAAATAGCATCCTTCCAAAAGGCAAGTAAATTGCACAAGATACAGAACATTCACCAGTTAACCAATAAAACATCAAAAATCCAAAAGGCAATGAAAATGCCAAAATTAAAAGAAACATTTTATTCTACAATCAAAAGGCTCCAGAACTTTAGAGGCAAAACTGTCTATGCTTTGAAACGTCTATTTATTCAATGATCTGGATTAAGAACGACCTCGATCCGGGCCGTCTATGAGATTGACTTTTAGCTTGCAGCAATTGTTCTTCGAATAGTTCTTTCTCCTCGTGTTTTTGTACTACTCTCAGATAGTCTTTTATCAATTTAGGAAGCGGAAGGGAATTTATACCATGAGGAAGAATCTTGTTTTCTCGCAGCGACTGTCTCACAACACAGCGGCTAAGATGCTGGAGGGACCTCGGAGCCATGGGTGCCCTGCTTTCCGGAAAAATTTGCTCAAAGTTTTTGGAACCTTCATTCACCACCGCATTCGGTAGCAGACCCGGGAGCAGCTTTTTGAGGCAGTTTCGAACTTCACCACTGGAAATAATGGGGACGGGGATGGATTCAAAGATCAGCCTCAGGCAACGGACGCAATTTTGTAATTTCATGGGTTGATACTTCATATGACGCATGTTGATTAGAACCTCCAATCCTCTCATCACCAAAAAGAGTCTCCTCCTGGATGATAAATCAAACTTCTTGAGGCTTTCTTCCAAGTAGGCCTCATTCACAGCGTTTATTGCTTGGTGCCTCCTGTTGGAATGTAAATAATTTCTGATGAGTAAAATTTATGAAATGCATTAATTGTTACAATTGGGTATAAATGTTCTCTGGTTTAAAATGTAAAAGAATAAATATAAATAAAGTTAGATATATTTTATTGCAGTGTGCTATAGCTTGAATTATGGTGGTATACTTTTTTGGTATATGTTAAAATTACCTATTAAATCTAGGGTAAATTGGATTACATAGAAAATATAATGATGGATGACATGAAAATCAATCTTAGGTATCCCTTTTTGCCGTATTGTGATTGGAGTCTGCCACATGTTGTCCCATTAATACTCTAGTACTGATATTTCTTCTTGTCGCGGCAGATCGCTTAACAAACAAATAATTCCATTCTGAATCAACAATAAACAACATTTATGAAAGCATTCTTGGCGGTCCATCGTATGTTTTAACCAGTGGGAAGGCATCGTTACCTGTGACATTTTTTGACTTTGCAACAACATTGCACCAACGCATCATTAAACATTACAACATCAATACTGCTACATGAAAGAAACACATTGCTTCACTCGTAAAAATGTAGAAGATTAAATTATAGGAATATTTATTTATATTATTCACTTTTACATTAATATCTATTAATTTTTTTTTTGTAACAGGTTGCTAATTTAGCGACATATCACGTATGAATTTGCTCTCTCAGATAGTGATCCATTAATAAAAATTGGTCACCCTTAAAATTGCGGGGCTCTTATAATTGCGTTGCGGTATAAAACTATATGAACTTACTGCATAAGTTATAGCATCAAATTAATTTCTTAGAAATGTAAAGAGATTAAATTATAGAAAAATATCTCCTGATTATGATATTTTAGTAAACCCGCATTGCTTTTATTCTTCAGCAGTAGAGAAGAAGATTTTGCGGGAATTTTTTATGAATTTTTCTTTTAGCTGCCAATTGTCCTCTTACTGTTTCTATGAAGATATGTCGATATTTCTTCTTTTACAGTTTCAGTATGCTTTTCATTCTGAGGTGTGTAATCTTTAATAAACTTTTGAATTAGTAGGATTGTTCTCTGAGCTCAAGCAAAGCGAAAATAAAGTTTCAAATAGACTATACCCACAGAGACAAATTTCTGTAGAAATATTTGTTTATCTGAATAGATTATTTCTTAATTTATTTACTTTAACTTTTTTCATTTTTTTTTGCTTTTCATGTTTCCAGCCATCCAATTGGATGCACTAGTTTCCTATTCTTATTAACCTTGTACTTTAATTTCCGCTTTCTAAGATTCACACAGATAATGTTAAAGCAGTCGCACTCATACCTATAATATATATCGGAGATCATAGGCGGCCTGCGCCCGGTGCTCCATGAATATGCCGAACAACGCATGATATTTGAAATTGAGTCCCTTCCTGGAGTTGTGCCGGCACACATGCATATAGAAAAGATGGGTGAATGAAGTGTATTTTCATTCCGAACTTATGCGATAACTTTTAGGATCAATTCCATGGAAATATTAATTGAAAATCATCAAATAGTAGTCACTTAAATATTTCTTTCTTTTGATATCTGTCTCGGCAATAATACTATATATATATATATATATAAATTGAAAATTTTTTAATCGAAAACTATGCATAAACTACGGTGAGTACAAAAAAATCCATCTCTAGCATATCTGTTACAAATAACTGACTATAGACCAAGACTAAGGATAAAAGTAGAAGGTAAATATCATTATAATGGAAAGGAGTTGAGGGGAAGATAAGTATACAAAATTATAATTAAAAAGGTATATATATAAATATATATAAAATAAAAAGTGAACTTGGCAAAAATGGGAAAAGGCAATAATAAATAGCTCAAAATTAAAGAACAAGATATGGAGAACAACCAATTGAAACTTCACAAAAAACGGCAATTAGTTCAAAATGGCATTCTCGTCAGGACTGCCATACAATTCGAATTAAAGTCGACAGAATAGCCAGCTTCTGACAATAGCGATAGTATTTACCTATGGACACTATTGACACTGTCTACTGACTAGTGTAAGGACAAATAATAAAAACCAAATGAAATTATAAACCAAACATATAAAAAACAGAAATATTTACTCACTGGCACAGCCACCACGTGGGAGTGGCAATGTTCCCAGAGAAATATTCGACAGAGCATTTTACATCTCTTCGTCAAATATATATATATACATATATATATATATATATATACATATATATATCAGCAGTTTGTTAGTAGTGAAGGCTTTTTAGATAATAATGCCTTGCTTGCAGTGATACAATTAAAGTCATAATAAAAAGAATCACAGGATTACTTACAATAACGTCTTGAGAACTTTTTCAGTATTTTTCCGCTCATCAAGCTCATCCATCGGCTGGATCATCAGACCACCAAACACTATAATTTTCTGCACTAATGCTATGTTTCCATCCAAGAGACTGTTTCTTACAATGTCTAGAGGGACTATTTTCACATTTTCGGAGCCATATGGCCGTAGAAATATATCAGCAATTAAAGATGGTAGGTTTGATTCAGATAACTCACACATCTTCGACAAAAAATGGCAGTTGGAAGAGTCATTCCTAATTCTGTGATATAAAATATACGAACATAAAATTGTGTCTGCGATACAGTTTATCTCATTGCATATATGTGATTGTAATTTCCGAATTAGTCCTACCAAGGAGAAAAAAACTATTCCTAAACTCTGTTTCGTTAATTGGTGATCTGTTAATCGACATACCATATACCTGGACCTACTCCAGTGTGCAATGCTAGACCTTTCTCGGGGTATGTCAAAGCAATTATCAAAATATGATATAAAATCAGCGATTTTGTACATATTATTAAAGAATGTGTCTAATGAGAGTATCAGTTTTCAAACTATAAAATAGAATACAGTTATCCAAATATCAGGAATCACACTTTCAGGAGAAAAGTATATATTATAACAACATGTATAAAGTTTTACTGAACGAAGGCAAAAAATGTTCCGTCACACAAGTTCTTTTCAGTCAAACTAGCAATAATATGAAACGTGAATGATAAGTACAAAATCTACCACTAGTTCATGATATAACAGGTGGGAAATACTTTCTCCAATCAGGATAGTTGGGGGGTGGGATTAAAACTAATCTCCAACTTTGCAACCTATACAGGGACAATTGGGTGTTTCCAAATCAGCCACACGCTTTTGACCTTCAATACTTGATTCTATTGTTAACAGAAGGATCAAGGTCACAGGACAGATATGAAACCCTATAGAACTGCTTTTTTGAGGGACGCAGTTGACATGTTTGATAAGTTTTAAATGTGGTATCACACAATGTTTCTTTCAGGCATACTTCCGGGGGGTGGGATTAAGCCCTGGAGATAATTTTTGTTTACCTAAGTTCTATTTACGTGACAGCATTTAGATATAGTTGATTAAGATAATATCGAAGCAGATTGGTCAAGATAATTTTGGTTTGTTTTACCAAGAACAATAAATATCATATAAAATTTATACTAAACATATATTTTGCAGATAGCTTTGACAAAAAATAAAATTTCAAACATAAATATATTTTACATTTACTAACGTTCAGCGAATAAAAATATTCCTTTTTTTTATGGGTACTTCCTAGTATGGAAGATAATAAATACTTGTCCTAATGAACACATATTAACATCCCACTTTACGAGTCGTGACGAATAGTTGAATTCGAATACCTTATTCTAAACTTGCTGTTTTTTTTACCTAACAGATTGGTACTACGACACTGGCATTATTTGCTTCGTCTCGTGAATCGGAATCGTTCTGCAACATTCAAAAGGTTTATGGATTGGCTGGACTTTCCTTGGAACCCTGTGTATTTTTTATTAAAAGTGGAAAATATTCTGAGATATACCCCCCCCCAGCGGCCGCACACTTTCTGCAGCTTGTGCATATGACTATAAAAAAAAAATGAAGTTGCTCACATTCTACAGAATATGCAAATATAAAAAATCTGAAAAAAAAATTACTGAACTGTACTTTTATAATTTTTTATACTATAAACATGATCAGCATTTAAAAATACTTTTATTTGTAATATGTGTAAATTTAACTAAAAAAACATAGATATATATTTAATTCATGTTATCATAAACTAAATAAAAAATTGACGCATTGTATCACTGCAAATCATTGTACACCAAAAATTACAAGCTACCATACCCAAAAGACTGAAATATTATATAATATTTTCAGCCTAAAAAGTATACTAGTGTGTTGATTGTTAAATTGCTTAGTCCTTAATTTATTCTGGGATGCTGTTAATATAATTTTTCTTATAATAAATATCAAATTTATATAAATGCATTATCAAAGGTGTCGAACTCAATCGTTAAATACAATGTGGTGATTATTTTCCACATTACGTCAGTTAGTAAAAAGCATGTAAAATATATACACATTCAATATCATATTCAACTTACTCTAGAAAAGCTATCCAAAGATCAATATTAATACATTTTATATAAATGCGGAAAAGCTTTCAAAAAAATAATGCCACTGCTTCTTAGAATTTAGTCGGCAGTGATAATACTGCACCAATTTCTTATGATGAACACGTGCATAGGATGAAATGTGGGATGGATAACAAATGACCTTTTTATTTAAATAAAAATAAATGACATACCTTGTAAACGTAATCCCTTTTCCTTTGGTAATCCATAACAAATAAAATAATTGATTATAAAATCCAAAATAGCAGGGAAAGTGTGTTTTCCACGTGTAAACATGCGATGCTAGAACAAAGTTCTTCCTCCAAGTGTTTCTTTCAGTGCCTCCAAATAGGGTTATATTAGCAGAACGTTTTGGCGAAAACCGTCCCAGACCATCGCCAAGCATGCCAACCTTGATATTGTATTTAATTTTGGTTAGCCGTTGAGGGCGCTGCGGTCGAGTTAAACGTCTGTATATTAGTCTTTTTCCTAGATCCAGAAAAGTGAGTTGAGTTCTTCATGGTTTTAAGTAACGTTACCTTGCCAAGGAGTAGCTACTAAGATTTTTAAGTTGGATATAAGTTGGAAGCTTTTATGTTGGATACGTTGAATTTGGATCATCCAGCTGATTTAGACAGAGAATCTGTATCAAAACATTTACAGGTAAACTGATTCTTAATACATTTTTTATATGATTATAGGAAATGATAAATTTAATATTTTGTAACAAGTTTCAACGTCATCGTCATATACCTTATGATTCTATACTGCTAATTATTTTTAAATAAAATATAAATCCACTAAGATGACTTTTGCGAAATTGATTTACAACAAATTACTTTTATTTGATTATTTTATTTTCAAATTTGTTAACTATTAAGGTAAAATTTAAAAGTTTTTCTCATAAATAGTGCGTTTAATTGAGTGTGTATCATAGTCGAAATAATACATAAATATCATTTCCACCCATCTCCATTTTCAAACTGTTGTAAACTAGATTGACTAAACTAGCTCATTTTCATATTTTGTTTAATTTTTGAAATTATTTTCACATAAATAGTGCGATTGCGCCATTCAGTTTATTCTCCTGAACTGAGACTTTGCCAGTTTCTTTTGGATCCACCTCCATCGTCTAAATATTGCACATTATATTGATTAAACATTCATATTTCGGTTAATTATTAACGTTAATTTTGAAATTATTGTTGTATAAATAGTGCGATTGTGCAATCCAGTTTGTATTTTACTGCACTGCTGTGGGTCTGCTATCTTTGTCCATCCCATGGTTCTTGTTCATTTGGCTGACTAAACTAGAATATTTTTTTATTTTTAACAATTATAAAGGTTTATTTTTTATTATTTTCACGTACATAGTTAGAGTGAGTAAATTCATTTTATTTTCTGGTGTACGTAGTCATGTAGTCGAAGTTTTGAACTATAGTATTGAATATTAGAAGTCGATTAAATGTTTTAGTATAATTTGAATATGAGCTCTAAAACATTTTATTTTACATTAATTTTTTTTGCAAATAGTAAATATTTACAAAATAAAATAACCCTAACATAAGAAATGAAATGATTAATTTTCTCTATCAATTAACTTGAAATTTTAAATTAGCATAATTATTGTTTTACAGTTAAGTTTTACAGGAGTTAAACTCAAGAAAGTTGATGGGGGGGACAAATATTTTCGAAACTCTCGTATTTTCTGTTTTGTATAACCGAGTATCGAAACAGGTAAAATATAGCACGGGTATATCTTACTTCAAGATCTACATGTGAATATGGATAATTTTTTAAATTGAGCAAACATATAGTTATGCTTAATTTTAAGGGGATTAATAGATTAACGGTATTATAATTTTTATACCGGTATATCAATTACATCCATGGACAAGATTACTGTAATATTTAAGGAAAATGTACTTTATACTTCCGATTGTGTTTAAATGATTGTTGCAACGTAGGAAAAAAATGGTTCAGGAACAAATTTTGCTGATGATTCATCGTTTTTATTTTGCCGTATGTGTTTTGTCCAGCAACGTCACTTCACCATATTATACGGGGTTGGGGGAGGAGCGAAACTGCCCTCATAAGCTTTGTTGTGACTTGTAGAAATGACTATATTTAACACTCATAACCATTTTTAACGGCATTGAAGTACTAAATTTTTTAAAGGATATAATTATAATGAATCAATTTTAAAATTAACACATCAGTTTTATGTGTTGTGTTAAACTTTGCAATATGTTCCTGAAAGCCTATGTTAAAGTAAAAAATAAATATACAGTTCTTTTTTTAATTATTAAGTGTATATAAAATTACTTCGATTAACAAACATAAATTATAAATATTAGACTTATACTTCTTATGAATTAAGGATTTGCGTTAACGATAAATTGAATATACGAATAAAAATATAATTATTTATATAAGTGTGAGTACCTATGAAAATCACTTGAGAATTTTTATTCACTGAAAGGCAATAAATGTAGATTATCTTTAAATTTGTAAAGTTATAAAGTTGCATTATTATTACGTTTTAAATGTACGTTTATGTATGTTTGATTTATATTCAAAATGGATATTTTAGTAGAGATTTTATTAGTATTATTTATTTGAGTAAAGCTACTCAAAATTGTTTCATTGATTCGGTTTTGAAATTCGTTTTCATAAATGATCGGAAAATAAAGGCGGTTAAGATTTTACTAAACAGCTGAAAATTATAAAATAACACAAAAATGTTGTGTATAAAGTTTTATAGTTGCAAAAATTAAGGTAATGTAATTTCTTACTGTATTACGAGCAATTACCTTAAACACATACAAATCACCGAACATGTGCAAATTCTTGTTGCCATTCAGCGAACGGTAATAACGAGAGTAAATTATTCACACCCGAAATTATGTTTGATTTTAATTTTCTTCCTTATTTAAATTTAATGAATGCATGAATACTAAGTAGCTTAAAATATCTGTTTATTTTTAATTAATATATATCCAAATATTAAATTGTATTAAATTGAGTAGAAGTATCTCTGGAAGATATTTAAGGGTTTTCTATCCATTGTCCTATTTAAACGAAGAAAAAAAATTATGATGGTTTTCATGCAACCTCCCTCGAACGCAAAACTTAAAATTAAGTACTTAGTACTTTTACTACCCGTTGATATTTTGATCCTCAAATTGATGTGTTTATAGATGTTTAATTTTCATCTCTACATTTAATTACTCTCTTCTTTTCTAATCAATTTATTATGTCAGGGTTACTTTTCATGTATTTAGAATGAGTTGATATATCTTGGAAAATTGTTTCAGATTTTATCATTTACTGTCTGCAAAACTATCAAAAATTTTTTACCTTCCCAGCCGCTAATATTTGTAAAATCAAAACAATATGGTACTTGCCATTCAGACTTTAGTGACTTTCTAATTTCGAAATTTAGATTCCTATGTGCAAGGTGTTCAGAAATTACGTAAGCACTTTTCACTGGAAATTTGACACTTTTCTTTTATACAAATTAATTTCTTTAATACAAAGCAGCCTTTTCTTTTATTATCCCTCATACCTAAGTGAGAGGATTAAAATGAGGATTCTACAAATCCTCAAAAGACACTTCTGTCACTTTTCTTTTACTCAGAGACGTGTTTAAACAAAGCAAACTTCTTCTGTACCATGCAAATATTTTGCACAAAGGCGCGAGGGACAAAGACGCCACTGAATTTTGAATAACTCAGTTCTTTCGCTATTAAATATGTGTATTATCACATAGTTTACATCTTTCATGTATTTAAGTAAATCTTTATTGTATTTAAGAGTTCTTTATCTTTTAATTGTGCTTCGTTTCATCTTTTCTGTACTCAAGACTTAATCCTTTCGATAAACAGAACTTTAACAGAAATTTTTCCCGCAAATCTCCCGAAATGAAATTTTGATTAGTATTTGACAGATTCAGTGTTCCTACAGGAAAGTCCTTTAGCCCACTCATCCCGAGACTCTGAAAGAAACGGCTTATGAGTGCATAATTTAGGTCTATCTTAATGACCATCGAATAAAAGTAATTACGTAGCAGGGAATTAAAAATGTTAGGCTAACAATCTAGGCAACAAAGCGAGATAGAAAAAAAATGTCAATTACAAATTTGTACAGCAATAAAATTGTATTTATCCAGTCTCGATATCAAGAGCGCACGAAACGCGTTTCAAACAACATAATTTCGAGAGTGAGTCAATTACGCCCGTCACTATCGTTTGTCGAATGGCAGCAAACGTATGCACATGTTTGACGATTAGGGTTTGTTTAAGAGTTCCTGTTTTAAAAAAGGGATAAATTATAAAATATCAATTTTATAATTTATCAATTTTTGTTATCGTTCAATTTTAAAATATCTTTTTGCAATAATGGCGCTTTATATGGAATATTTTTTTTTTTCATTTTACAACTTTCAGCTAATTAAGTGACACTCAAACCAGAGAAAAGTTCAATATGCTCACCGAAGACTCTCCATAACCTTTTCGGTATTATTCTTTGCTCAGTTGAGCAAGAGAATCGAAACAGATTAGCCGAGATAATTTTGATTTGTTTTACTAAGAACAATAAATATCATATTAAATTTATACTAAACATATTTTTTGCAGATAGCTTTGACATAAAATAAAAAATCAAACTTAAATACCTTTTACATTTCCTACCGTTCAGCGAATAAATTTATTCCTTTTTTTGATGGGTACTTACTAGTATGGAAGATAATATGATAATGTACAAATGATCACACAGTAACACACCACATTATGAGTCGTGACGAACAGGGAAATTCGAATATCTTATTCTAAAGGTGCTGCCTTTTTTTACCTGTACATATTGATACTGTGACACTGGCGTTATTTGCTTACGCTCCTGAGTCGTTCTGCAACATTTAACAAGGTTATGGCTTGGCTGGACTTTCCTTGGAATCCTGTGTATTTTATATTAAAAGTGGCAAATATTCTGAGATATACACCCCCTCCCTCCGCGTCCGCACACATTTTGCAGTTTGAGCGTATGACTATAAAAAAATTGAAGCTGCTGCATTTCTATAGAATTTGCAAAAATAAAAGAATTGATGTGGGCAGCACAAACTAGAATTCCTTTTTACTTTATTTCTTTAACAATTCATTAAATGAGGTTTAATTGCACAAATTAACACGTACAATTATTTGAAATGACCCGGAATTTGCAAGTTTCATTTTCATTTGGTAAATGGACTTATTTTCAAAGGCGCGAAAAAACTAAAATATCTTAAGAACGGTATGTCCTAGAGTAATGGTGTTAGACATGTTCTTTTATTGTCAGAAATTACATACAAAACACGCATTTAATTGATTTTTTGTAGATTTTGTATTCATTTATTTTAGATTTTGGCAATTTTTGCAAGCTATTTTGAAAAAAGTTGAGGTGTTTTTCCCGAAATTTACAAAAATCTAATCAATACCAGGGTAACTTACACGTGGCTTATCTACCAAATTTTGTGAAATTTGATCCATTTGTTTTTTAGATAGATTGTATACATAAGATTATTGCGGGTCATTTCGAAAAAAAAAATCAGAATCTTATCCTGCATCATATCAAAACCTAATCAAAACTTGTGTAATCTACAAGTAACACTAGGGTAGCACTAGGGTAAATAGAGTTTCTTTTTCTCCCAATCATACCAAAATATAATCGGTATCAGACTCACCCACAAATGACTGATCTATAAAATTTTATGAAATTTGGCCAATTAGTTTTCATGTTAGATATACATTGTGCATACGAAAAAGCAATTTTTAACGTGACGTCTGTATATATGTGTATCAAATATGTGACACAAATTACATATATGTGACAAAAAATACAAATGTTTTTTGAAAATATATAAAATATATTTCAAATACATGCACGTTCACTACTGCCCAACTCTTGAGTAACATTGGTGCTGATTAGATTTTCGAACGATTAAAAATATAATAAAAGTAATTTGAACTTCACTCCCCCCCTCCTCTTATTTTGCGATATCTGTCTGTCTATGCAGATATTGTATCCACTCTGACTCAAAAACTAATTGACAGAACTTCATAAAATTTCATAGATAAGTCACTTGTGGGCTATTCTGGTACTTATAATCGGTATTCTGGTACTGATATTCTGGTACTAAAATAACGATAATATAATTAATGTCAGATGATTAGTTTTATCTATCAATTAGTTTGAAATCTTAAATTAGCATATTTTTGGTTTTATATTATATGTTTTATGTTCAGGTTTGAATTTTTAAATAAAGTGTCTGTAATTAAAATTTTAATATTTAAACTCAAGGGGATAAACTGGGCTGTTGTATTGCTTAATATAAAGTAAAAGTATAATTATATTTCAATGGAATTTTAATAATTCAGATTTGCATTTGTAAAATATTTGTTAGATTACTTTTTGAGTATAATTTAATATTGAACTTATACATATACTGCAATTGTTCCAATTTAATGCATTTGCAAAAAATTGTTTAGAATGTATTTTTTCTATTTTACTATTATTTTTCCCTAGACAATTATGTCGCAAATTTTTGCTCGCAAAGTCTCCTTTTCGTATTTTCTGAGTCATATGCCTAAATTGAGTAATTTTAATTTTTAATGATTGAACTATTCGCATTTAATTAGTTGTAAATATATATTTATGAACTTAATCTACTTAAAGTCACAATGTGAAATCTAAAACATTTATTATTATAAATTGATTTATTTTTGCAAATAATAAATATAACGATAACATGATGAATGTCAGATGATTAGTTTTATCTATCAATTAGTTTGAAATTTTAATTTAGCATATGTATGGATTTGTATTATATGAATCGCAAATTTCTCTTCACACATAGTCTCATTTTTATTTTCTCATTTATATGCCTGAATTAAACAATTATTTTTTTCATCTTTGAGTTATACTAATTTAAAAAGTTATAAATATTTATGGACTTAATCTACTTAAAGTCACAATGTGAAATCTTAAACTTCTTTTTTCATATTAATTTTTTTGCAAATAAAAAATAGTTACAAAATAAAATAACATTAACAAAGGAAATAAAAGAATATTTGTTTTCTCTATCAATTAGCTTGATACTTGAAATTAGCATAACTATTTTTTTACGCTATATGTTTTATTTTCATTCTTGAATTTTTAAATAAAGGATCTGTAATTAAAATGTTAATAGCTAAATTGAACTTACGGGGATAAAGTGTGACGTTGTATTGCTTAATACAAAGGAAAAGGTATAATTATATTTCAATGGAATTTTAATAATTGAGATTTACATTTGTAAAATATTTGTTTGATTACATTTTGAGTATAATTTAATATTGACTTTATACATATGCTGAAATTGTTCCAATTTAACGCATTTGGAAGAAATTGTTTAGAATATATTTTTTATATTTTACTATTATTTTTACCTAGATAATTATATCGCAAATTTTTCTTAACATTGTCTCGTTTTCTTAATTTCTCAATTATATGTCTGAATTAAGCAATTTATATTTTTAATAATTGAATTATACAACTTTAATGAGATGTAAGTATATATTTATGAACTTAATCTGGTATTAACCTAACTGAATAACCTAGTATTTACCTAACTTTAAACAATATCAAGACGAAGAAATTTATTAATAATGACTGCCATGAAACGTAAGTAGTTTGCACAGTAGACTTAGCTCTTTATATCGGCATCAATAGGACGAAGTATCCGTTTGCGTATTTGAGAGTTTTAGAAAGAATAAATCTGATTTCCCTTTATAAATCCCATGCTACACGAGAATCTCAGTTCCATAAAAAAATGTGGTTGATAATTTTCTAGCGACTTCTTAGCATATTGTAATTATGAGATATTTTCCAGTTTTCATAGTTCAGTATTTGTAAATACTTAATATACAATATTGTTTAAGGACATTGTTGATTAAAGTGATTTTCAACTAAGCTTATTTTTCTCCAATTTTTAAGCTCCAGATTTTTCTCCAATTCTCAGTGCACTCTTTCATACATGGGCTCTCGTAGGAAGATTGCCGGGGGACGGGGGGGGGGGGGGTTAATTCAAGAATAAAATGTACAACATCTTCTAAGCTTGGTACTCGCTTTTGTTATCTTGATTATCCAAGGGGGACAGTGTCCTCCCTTATGAGCGATCTTTTAATGAAATAGTTTTAGAAGTTAAATTAATTTAGAAATAAAAAAAACTTTAAAATATTACATTTTGTGTGTATTTAACTTACATAGGTAATATATTTTAAAATATCGTGCATTTCATTCGCTCTTAGCATTTTTATATAAAAAAATTTTTTCACTCACCATAGAAATAACACTTATTGAAAGTGCGATTTTCAATATAAATTTCACTTATGAAACAAAAGCCTTTTCAAAGTTAAGACACCAATCTCCCAGCCTCGCCTGTCAAAAATATCATGCTTCGATACTGCTAGGAGGACGCAGGTAATACCGAACCATTGAGATATAATTCTAATTAAATTGTTCTTAAAAATACAGGACGGGTCATAAAAGTTAACTCCCTAGAACATTTTCAAAAGTAAAATTTGCATAATTTGGCTAGTTGTTATTCGCGGTTTTTTCTGCAAGTAACATATAGTCAAGATGTAGCATTTAAACATGGAGCATCTAGTGATATAATCAAATGATACAAAATATAAAATTCTTAAAATTACATAGAAATAACAAATGACAGAAGATACTTTAAAAGTCTATTTTTCAAGTGTTTATGCTAACATCAATAACAGAAAAAAATTATATTCTATTGTAATCAGAACTAATATTTAAAATATTGCAATTTTAATATAAAAAACCCACAGAAAATTACGATTTTTGATAGCAGATATTACGCGAAAGAAACATACATGATACAAACGATATTAAAATATATATCCTATATTTGTGATTGTATATTTTATACTATAACGATAAATACTACCGGGAAGATTAATCACAATGTTCATTATTCACTCTAAACAACTGTAGTAGATCACCAGATAAGTAAAAAGTAATAATATAAGTAATCACAATCATAGTTACCTACTCCAAGTTTCTTGGCGAACAAAGTAAACAATATATGGTACATTTACGATCTTCATTGAAATTCAGGTAACTATTTATAAACTATTAAATAAAAGGTTTTAACTGTTAAAAACGCCTTTAAACTTTTATAAGATCTTGGTAAAAATATGATATATTATACTATAAAAAATATTATAATTAAATAATGATTGTTAGGAGCACTAGCAGGGCATGCTAGAACATTCAGCCCCCTCAAATGAAATAGTCTGAACTAGATAAAGTGGCGTTTTTATCTGTATTTTACCTATATATCGTATATTATACCTTTGTATGGGATATAAAAATACTTAGCCCCGCAATTAGATACAATAAACGTATATAAAGTTAGAATTATTATTAGATACAATATACGTATATATAGGTACTATTTAGATAAATACGTCATTTTATTTAATGATGATTTTTTGGGGGGAACGGGGTTGAATTTAAATCCCTAATGAACTGGACATTAAACCAGTTAACAATAATCTACTGAATTATTTTAACTCTTCACATATTACAAAAATTAAGATGATATAGGACTACACATCTAAGTAATGTATGAAAATTTGGCCATATTCTGGTGATTAAATTTCTATTGCATAAGGAACTTTAATTACAAAAGTCGAACGTTATAAATAACGCTGCAATTGATAACATTTGAATTTTTGAATTCAAATTAAGAGTTCACTTTTATTATATATCTGGTTGACAACATAAACAGAATTACGTGACTGGAATTAAGATGTGTAAGCCACATTTAAAAGACGGATAATAGTGCTGCTGAACTAATAATTAGATAAAACCTATAAATTTAACAGGTACCAAACAGATGCTTTACACTTTCGGGTAGGTCGGCGACCTGGGTCGAAGAAGGAGTTTAAGAAGTACTAATATGGTTTTTTATCATATTTTAAGCATTTTTTAAGCTTATATTATTTATAGATCTTCAAAAGTTGAAGAAAAAAAATCCCATCTCCACCATTTTGAAATATGGTGCCCTGTAATATGGAGAAAATTGAACTTACAATTATTCAATAAAGTTGGAACGATTGATCAAATTATTGTATAATATCACTGGCAATCTAAATGTATCCATCGACGTTATTAAGCAGTTCCAAACTTATATATATATATGTTTAAGGAATTTCTAAAAAATATGAACAAGTGATAATAACTTGTTTGCGATATCTAAAAGATAAGCATATTTTTCCTTTCTGATTATGATTTTAATAAGTAGAAATAAATATGAAATTTGAATATATTAGAATGCCGAGTGGAGTTTCACTCTTTTGATATATAAATGATACATATTAATAACATTAAACGTATTTTTTCTTTTGATAGGTATTATTTCCGAAGACAAACTGAAGATCTCAACTAGTGTCACTATCTACAAATTCATCACTATCTACTATTACTACGACCAGAGAATATTTTAAAGTTGTCATCATGGCTCCTTTCTGCTTCCACTTAACTGAATGCATTGAGCTGTTTAACAGTAATGTAAAATGCGATTCCGCCTGAACGTGGGATATCGCCCGCTACATCATGTCCCTTACTAGCTACAGGTACTTTATAGTAAGATACAGAAGATATAAACCTCTCATGCGTGGAATCGCAAAGAGAATGATTGACATGATAGAACTGCATGAATGCAAGGATATAGAATGTGTTAGTGACATTTTCCGGGCTTTTCATTTAATGCACAACGAAATGTATATCCCTTATAATAGCAGTTACGCTCTCAATATGTGTCATACTTACCATTTCGAGAGGCAATCACTAATACAGGACATCTTTACTAAACCATATGGTTCAAAAAATGTCAATATTCACCGCAGCTTAGACGTTGTTAAAATAGCCGTACTGAAAGGAAACTTTCGGCTGTTGACAAAACTTCTAAAATTTGGAGCCATTCTCATTCAACCAGATGATGAACTAGGTGAATGGAACAACACAAGAAGAGTTTTAAATACGTTATTGTGAGTTATCTTCTTTTGTTCCTTATATTAGCTTTAACCATGCAATTTCAGAAGGGACCTCAATGAACACTCCCCTCCCCGCACATATTATAACTTTTAGTATACTGTTCTCATATTCACATTTCATTGCATGTCTGGGTTCATTTTAAAAATGCATATTTTTTGTGGCACCTCCACTTTTTCAGATTATTCATACTGATCACTGTTTTTACAGCTTAAATTTTTCAAACATTAGAAATTTGAATTAAATTAACTTTCAAATTATTTTATATCATGATTAGAAATTCTTTTACTTTTACTAACATGTTGTTTTTACTATTTGAAATATTTATATTTCATACTATGCAGATGTTCTAATGTTAACTTTAAATGTATTCCAACTTTTATAGTAATTATTAATTTTTTTTAGTGAAATTAATTCAAATTTTATTTAATTTCGTTTACCAAGATTGTTAATTATTCTATAGTGTGAAATCTTTCTGAAAATTGCCAGTGTGTTAATTTTTTTTCGGAGTATATTTGAAATATTTCAGTTTTGAAAATATTCAATGGTTTTCCAGTTTGGAAAAATATATTTTTGTTTTAAGGGTTTCTTTTAAATTTTAGTTTTTGTTTTGTATTTTTATGCTTTACTGTTTTTCGAATTTTACTAACAATATTTTAAAGAAATTTAAAATCTTTCCTTCTTATGTATAACTTTATAGCTACTGAAATTCCGATTATTTTTGGTAATCATTTTCCATAAAGTTTATATATATATATATTACATCTTTTAAAAGTACTCGTTTCTGATTTACTAACTTGCATTGTCTTTTATTTTTACACATTTCTTTTAACATATTTGCTGTATATAAAATAAAATTAATAATTTAAAATTTTTAAATTAAGATGCTTTAGTATAACTTATAAAAACCTGATGTGGCCAGCACATGACTTTCCCTGCAGACTTTATATCCACGTTCTGTTTATTTTAATTAAATTTATTTCACTTTTAATTCAATTTTCTTTCTCATTCGGTAACCGGACTTAATTTCATAGGTGGCGTAGAGAAAATACGAAAAACTAAAATATCTCGAGAACGGCTAGTCCTAGTGTAATGGGGTTGGTCTTATTCTTTTCTTCGTTAAAAATTACGTATTAAACAAGCATTTAGTGGATATATTTGAGCATGCGTAGTTCTTTAGTTTTGATTTTGATGATTTTTGCGGGACATTTTGTAAGAAAAGGCAGGTTATTTTTTTCCGAATCGTACCAAAATCTAATCAGCACCAGGATGACTTACAAGTGACTCATCTACCGAATTTTGTGAAATTCGGTCCAGTAATTTTTTAGCTGGAGTGGATACAAGCTTTTGCGGGCCATTTCGCACAAAAAGGCGGGTTCTTTTATCCCGAATTGTACCCAAAACTAATCAGCACCTGCCCCGCCCACAAGTGACTTACCTACCGAATTTTGTGAAATTCGGTCCATTAGTTTTTTAGTTACAGTGGATACAAAATCTGCACAGACAGACAGACAGACACACAGACAGACAGACAGACACACAGACACACACACAGACATCAAGCTAAAAATGGGTTTTTCGTATTCTAGAGGTCTCGAAACGTGTAGATCCGTCGAAAACTCGAGTTGTGATTTTCGGTATGATTCCAATACTTTCCCTATACATTACCATGTATTGCAGGGAAAGTAAAAATAGTATTGCTTTAACTGACATATAATTCAATTCTTGATTTGTGAAAGAATTCGCTTTATAAAAAGAAAAGCACGAGTTTTAAGTTTAATTTTGTATATTTTGATAAACTGCAATAGAAAATGAAAAATGGAAGGAATGTTTAATGCTATTCATAGATTACTTCACCTACAATATATATAAAGAGGAATGCAAGAATATAAGAATGGAAAGTACTGTGATAATGCAGAGAATCCGAATCAGATTTGTGTCGATTCACATATGTTAAGCATTCCTTAACATGAATGATATCATTGTAGTCATAATTCTAAAACGAACTGCAAATCCCATGAAACTACGTCGCAATCATTTTCACCATAATAGGCCAGACTAGAGTATACATTTTCTTTTTTTTTTTGGAATTTATTTAATTTGATGAAAAATTATTATTTATATATAATGGATTACAATCACTTAATTGATTTATGTTTTATTTACGATGTACTTTCAATACACTTGTTCATGAAGTGTCATATTTTGTTTCTAATATATATATATATTATATATAATATTAAAACACCGTGAAATACTACATTACAAAATCATCAGAAATCACACTTAAAAGGCGCAAAGCTGCACTAAAAAGAGTAGTAATTCAAAGAGTAGTAATGGAGTTTCAGTAATTTACTGAAACTCCATATAATGTCAACAAAAGTCTTAATTTTCTGGATATAACGATATACAAGTAACCAGGAGGTTCTACTGGTTTCTGTTTGTACGATAAACGCAACGACTTCCACTTCAAAATCAATTATATCATAAACTGGAACTCGTGTATGCACAAAAATATTTTTAGAAATATTATACTGGGACAATTAATACGTAGTCAAAGAATAAACAGTAAAATGGAAGATCGATATTTAAGCGATTATCGTTTCCTACAAAACACCATCTCACAGGGTTTTCCCAGGAATTTTTTAAGTGACATTATCTACAAATTTTATAAAATAACTGTAACCGATAGTTACCGTTTATATTTAAATAAAACTGATGGCAATATACATACTGGATTGTCACAGGTAAAGCGTGTGATAGCTGATATGGGACCTCTTGAATAGGGTATAATGTATAATACGTTATGGAAAATTTGCATCGTCTTGTATGACACAATATTGGATGTACACCTGCATGTAATATGCTATTGTTTGTCATTCAGGTATATGGTTTTAGAAATAGACTTTGTTATTATTGTTATATTAAGTGTCAATATTTAAAGTCTTCTTTAAGTAGAAGCTATGTAATTTTGATAATTTATACTTGTGAACATGTTTCAAACATTATTCAAACACTTTTTAAACATATTTCAAACATTTACTGTAGATGAATTTCGATAGGGCTGGATCTCGACAATTATATCTTATATTTGTTTGTGTATGATGTATATTTACATTTTACAATTTGATACATTCGTATTCCTTTTTGCAATATACCGGCTCTCCGGGAGTGTTGTCGCGACGCAAAGCATGCTTAACCGGGGTGAGGGGGTCACAACTCTCTCCGGCTATCTTTTGGTATATTGTTTCCATCCATACCTCTTTTCTTTTTGAAAAATATATATATATATATATATATATATATATATATATAAAGGCGCTGATTGTACTTATATTTTTCAAAGGAGTGAAGCGTATTCAATTGAAAAATTATTAATTATTTTCAGTTTGATCAAGTTGTAAAAACTCTAAAATGTGCTTTTCTCCAATATCGCAGTTTGCTAATTTATAGTGAAAGTCTTGTGTTGGATACATCATATATTTTGTGATATGATCAGTGGCATATTTTTTTTGCATGTTTTTGTCTCGCACTAATTAATTTTGTAATGTCAGTTCTGTTCTTTAAACTACTATCCTTTTCTCTTTTCAGTTCACATCATTATTCTGTGTGTGATGCATCAAACGAATTCGTCCAAGGCAGTCTCCTCCAAAATTTTAATCCTGACTCTAGGAAACGACTGTTCCTGATAATATTCGTCCTTGAGTTCTTCGCCATAGTATTACCCGCTTGCGTGAAACTAAGAAAAGCTTACGTTGAACAGAAAAGGTACGATTACATGAGATGCGTTAAACTTGTCTTTGATTCTATCCCTGAGCCATATATTACAGTCCAGGAGATACAGATCTGCTTGAAAAAGCTTCTCCGGGGAAGGATACGAGAAAAATATATCCACCCAGTGTGCAGAGAGTATGGATATATATTTCCAGGCAGTTTGAAAGACAAAGCTCCAAGATCCTTACAGCATCTTTGCAGGTGCAAAGTGAGACAAGCTGTTCGGGAAACAGGAAACCTTCCCCGTGGCATCGATTCCCTCGCCTTGTCGGAAAACTTGAAAAATTTCCTTAAACTAAATATTCAGTGAATAATTTTGTTAAATAAGTTATTGTTCATCCAAGGACAATCAACATCCTTAGAACTGTATATTTGATATGATGATGTGGTGTAGTTATTATGCATTCACATATGTATCTTGTAAGTCTTTTTCTTTGTTAAGTAAAGTGTTTCATAAATTTGAATGAATTTTTACCTTTTCATTACTCTAATATTTTGATTGTGTAACATACTCTACTTGCATTTTTACACAGTCTTATTTAGGTTGATTTCTTTATTTGTTTGGGCAGAAGAGTGAAGCCAATTTTTGACCCACTTCTACAGAGTTGATTTTTTTGAAATTTTACATACAGTCATACTTGAGAAAAGTACTTCGGTGAGAAGAACCTTTCTTATAGCAATTTTTGTCTTTGCAATGTTTTGCCAAAAACAAAATATTTTTGGAAACAAAATATAATTGATTTTCGCTTCTATGTTCACTATTTTTTCACTTTAAAATTTTTATTATCAATTACCCTCAATCTAAACTAAAAAATCTGATGTGGGCAACACATGACTTTCCTTATATAATGTAATGAATTTACTACTTTTACAGTAAAAAATAGGATTTTCTTGTAGTAGATACTAATATTCTTTCCAAGATATTGAATTTTCGACAATTAGTCGTCATTTTCATTGATTTAGCGTCATTTTTATCCATTAAGATTTTCGTTAATTAAGGCGAGATTTTCGTTAATTTGCAAAACATTTCAAAAAAGTCGCCAAGTTGGCGACATTCCTCCAAATTCGTCGCCAAAATCTCGCCAAGCGTTATGCACTAAGAAATAAGTTTTTCTTAAAGCAGATAAATGACTATTGGCGTTCAAATACAAAAGTATTATTCAAAGTATCTTTTTTCCAGAATGGAACGAGCTAGATCCACGAGAAGGATGTCACTCAATTTATCGCATGGTATTACATATGAAAAGTAAACATGTTTTTCAATAGGAAATATTTTTCTTTTTATTTTATATGACTTTTTGATAATTTTTTAAAAAAATGTACAATATCTCGAGAACGGTTCACGTTAGCGTTCTAAAATTTATGTCAATCGTTTTCTAATGAAAAATTACATAAGAAATGTCTATTTGCGTAACTTTATTTTTGGTTTTAATTTTTTGAAGATTTTTTCAAAATTTCATTCGAAAATTTAGGGGGGTTCTGAACATTCGATTGCGTATAAAACGATAGGCTTCCAGTGTTTACGGATTGTGATTTTTGTACCAAATTTGGTTCGAATCGGTCCATTCGTTCGTCAGTTATCGTCTCCACAGTCTCACTGACACACATACACACATACTTTCACACACACACACACACACACACACAGACATCACTTCAAAAATGTTTGATTCGTGATCAGGGATGCTTGAAACGTGCTCTCCCGTCGAAAACTCGAATTCGAATTTTCGACCCCGTCACAATACTTTCCTTATACATTATGTATATAAGGAAAGTAAAAAACAGTTTATTTTCGGGCACTCCAGTAACCTCCTATGACTGTAATTGTTTTTAAAATATTTGAATTTCTTTTTATCGCAAAATTTTTATTTTAAGGATATTTTTTTTACAATGTGAATTAAGAAAAGGAAGTGGATTTTTATGAAGTGGAATTTCATTATTTTTATACATAGAAGAAAAGTCTTAATTTATATTCATTTAAATGCTACGATAACGAAAGGCGGAGAATAATAAATTTGATTTTCAAGTTATAAATACTAATATTACAATTTAACAACTTTCACTGAAATTGCTGGCTAAATAAATCGAAATTCTGCTAAAAGTGCACGTAACAGAAGCGATGTTTCTTCTTGGGTTATATTACATGAATGATGAGTATCAGAATGTGAAGTTTTCAAATTGCTTACCTGCGTAAAGGAATAAAATTAGGACTTTTAAAATATTGCTCTCGAAAAATTTGGATCTTGGCATTATACACCCTAAATACTTATGAGCCCACGACAGTATTTTCTGAATTGGAATATTATTATTACTTTCCTTATATACATAATGTATAAGGAAAGTATTGTGACGGGGTCGAAAATTCGAATTCGAGTTTTCGACGGGAGAGCACGTTTCAAGCATCCCTGATCACGAATCAAACATTTTTGAAGTGATGTCTGTGTGTGTGTGTGTGTGAAAGTATGTGTGTGTGTATGTGTGTGTGTGTGTGTGTGTGTGTGTGTGTGTCAGTGGGCCTGTGGAGACGATAACTAACGAACGAATGGACCGATTCAAACCAAATTTGGTACAAAAATCACAATCTGTAAACACTGGAAGCCTATTGTTTTTATACGCAATCGAATATTCAGAACCCCCCTAAATTTTCGAATGAAATTTTGAAAAAATCGTCAAAAAATCAAAACCAATAATAAAGTTACGTAAATAGACATTCCTTATGTAATTTTTCATTAGAAAACGATTGACATAAATTTTAGAACGCTAACATGAACCGTTCTCGAGATATTGCACATTTTTCAAAAAAATTATCAAAAAGTCAAATAAAATAGAAAAAAAATATTTCCTATTGAGAAACATGTTCACTTTTCATATATAATATCATGCGATAAATTGGGTGACATCATTCTCGTGGATCTAGCTCGTTCCATTCATGAAAAAAGATACTTTGAGTAATACTTTTGCATTTGAACGCCAATTTATCTGCTGTAAAAATAACTTATTTCTTCGTTCATAACGCTTGGCGAGATTTTGGCGACGAAATTGGCGGAATGTCGCCAACTTGGCGACTTTTTGAAATGTTGCCAAATTAACGAAAATCTCGCCAAATGGATAAAAATGACGCTAAATCAATGGAAATGACGACTAATTGTGCAAAATTCAATATCTAATAAGTTATATAATATATAAATATATAATAATAGTTATATAATATATGTCGAAAATTCAATATCTAATAAGTTATATATATATATAACTTATTTGTTTGTCCATAACGCTTGGCGAGATTTTGGAGACAAAATTGGCGGAATGTCGCCAACTTGGCGACTTTTTGAAATGTTGCCAAATTAACGAAAATCTCGTGAAAGTCATGTGTTGCCCACATCAGATTTTTTTTAGATATAGTAGAAGAAGGTTCTCTTAATATATATTCATTATTTAGATGCTAAAATAACGAAAGGCGGGGAATTATAAATTTGATTTCTAAGTTATAAATACTAATATAAGAATTTAACAAAGTTCACTGAAACTGCTGGCTAAATAAATCGAAAATATAAGTAATTCGTTAGTAGCAACCTGAGACAAATATTTAAGGACAGATTTTGGAGGATGGGAAGATGTGACCCTCCTTCGTCTGGAAAAAGGAGACAAAGCAGTCAATACACCAAGGCGGGAAAATGTATTAACAGAAGACGTGATTAAAAAAAAAATCTCTGTCACAAATCTGAGAATAATAAAATATAATTCCAAAAATTAAGGACATATGGAAAGGAGTGAAACAAACAGCAGAAGATTGTGAATCAGAAAAATGTTACAATGCTTAATTTAACAGCACTTAATAAAATATGAAGAAAATAATCGGTTTTGGAAATAAAATTGTCTGACTAATAGAAAAAACACGCAGAAGAGTTTAAAATAAAATATTTTTTTTTATTCGAGTTGAAACCCGCATAAGTCCTGCCAATCCCGATAAAATACGTCTAACGAAAATCGCTGCCAATTGCAAAATTTTGCGAATTATTTTAAAGTCATATGTAGTACTATAAAATATGAGTTATTTTCCACGAATAACATGACATTCACCTAAATTTAAACACTATCAAGGTAAAGAAACACACTAGTAATAATGTAGTTTGTGAAGTAGACTTAATCACAGCAACAATATGACGAAGCATCTGTTTGCGTATTTGGGAGTTTTAGAAAGAATACATCTGATTTCCCTTTAAAAATCACGTTACACGAGAATCTCAGTTAAACAAAAGCCATTAATAATTTTCTAGCGGATTTTTAGCATATTGTGGTTAAGATATTTTTAAGTTTTCAAAGTATACTATTTGTAAATAATTAATTTACAAAATTGTTTAAGGACGTTGTTGACTACAGACTGTGTTCTCACCCATTTTCAGTGCACTCCTTTGAATTGCTTTCTTTCGTTAGTTCTAGCTGTTTATATTTACAAATCTGATATATTTTTTGTATCACTTTCTAATAATATTCTAATATATTTCTACTTCATACATCGGTACCTGTAAACCTTTTTCCCGGGGGGGGGGCGGGAGGGCAAACTCAAACACATAATGAACAACATTGACTGCTTCATGCTCGCCTTTGTTATATTGAATGTCCAAGGGGGAGTGCGATCCCCTTTCTACCTCCCCTATGGGTGACCATGGCTTCATATTTAATAAAATGATTGAAAAAATGTTATATCTTGTATGCATTCATCTTACATAGGTAACATTTTAAAATCTTGTGCATTTCATCCACTCTTTGCATTTTTATGTAAAATTATTTTATTTTATTCACCAATAAATAAAACTTATGAATATGCGAATTCCAATAAAAATTTCATTTGTAATACCAAATTTTCAGCCTCCCTAGTTAAAATTTCACGTTTTGCTACTACACAGCATGTATATGTTTGTACATGTTTATTTTTACTGTTGCATGTATTCATCTTACATAGGTAACATTTTAAAATCTCGTGCATTTCATCCACTTATTGCAATTTTATGTAAAATTATTTTATTTTATTCACCAATAAATAAAACTTATGACAATGCGAATTCCGATATAAATTTCACTTGCAATATCAAATTTTCAGCCTCCCTAGTCAAAAATCTCACGCTACGCTCCTTACAGCAAGTATATGTTTGTACGTTTATTTTTAGCCAAGCCATGACGTTTCGTTAAGGACTTCCATGGGACCGAAGGTCCCTTACGTCCACATCGAAAGTATTATTGTCCACTGTGTGTAGAAATGTTCATAGCAATAAGATAGCAATATAGCATTGGCACTTATCGAAGCTCGGGTGCTGTGGAGAGGTCGGAGACGGCTGGTGGAATGCCGTCTTCATCTTGGGATGGCAGTAGTACAGGCTGTGGCGGCAAAGGACGAGGAGGGTGGGGCCAAGGTTTATTGGGCCAATAGAATTTTAGAATGGTTTTAAGCTGTTCTGAATTAAGAAGGGTCAGAAGTTTGAACTCAGTAAAGAAGTATTAAATTAAAAAAAAAACATTTAAATAAAGAAATCATTAAAACTTTTAATTTATCAGTTAACAGTGCTTAAATTAATTTAAATAACAGTTAATTTTAGTAGATAGCAAATAAAGTCACTTTGTCAAATTTCCGACAGTGAAAAAGAAAGGCTCTTTTCAGGGTCACAAGTCACAAATTTTTAGCAATTTTAAAGCCAGTCAATGCAAAGTGCAGAAACTAAGTATACTACCCACAAGAAGAGACTGTGCTGGTATTAAATACATGATCAAAGTGATCGGTACAAAAAACAGTTTCAAAGGGAAAACGTGGCATAGCCAGGTATGAAAACTGAGGTGTGGGGGGGGGGGGTTATCCTGCAAAAGCATGACAGTTTCTGAAGATAAGCCAGACCATATCAACTTGCGTAGTCGCCTTACGCAGATCAGGGAGTGCATTTTCAAATACAAGGAGAATCAGTTCCTTGTCTTGAGAGTTTCTCATTTCCAAGACTGTATTAAAAAAGTCAGCGTAGTTGAGAGCACTAGTGCAAACAACTTGAATTTTAGAATTTAGAATTTAGAACGGCTGGGCCGACTGTGCCTCAACAATTTGTCCGGTAATTTTTATGGAAGGGTCAGCTTGTTCCTGGTGTCCAAGAACAGTGCTAGTAGGTGCAGATCCTGGGATCCAGAAAAGATGCTTGCGAAATTCACGTTGGGTTTAATACCAGCTGGTCGGTAAAGACGACCGGGGTTCAAAGGATTTAATCCTGGGGGGAGGGGGGGTCCTAGTAACAGTTTTAGAGTAACGTTGGGGGGTTGCCCTACGACTCTTAGTCACTGACGAGTTGCCGGATATTTCGGACAACCGCGCCAATTATCAGCATGAATGCCGCTGCAGTTGCAGCATAATTTAAAATCAGCAGTGCAGTCTTTGGCGGCGTGGGGCCCTGCACACTTTACGTAACGCAATGGCAGACCACATGCCAGGCTGCTATGGTAAAAACCGTTGCAGGAATGACATTGGCTGACAAACCCTTTGTATCCAGTGTACGGCTCCAGTTTTAGTTCAGTGCCTAAGAGCCTATTAATTTTATAAAGTTCATCTGGGTTAGTCCCGGGCTCTAGCTGGAGGTAGTAGAGAGGTTGGAGTAGTTTGCTCCATCTCTTAGTGAGTCTGAAAATGTTAAGGATTTTAAAATTAATGGCTTCCATGGCTATTTCAATGAGGTCAATGCCAGTCACTACTGGAAGTTCTCTGATCACAGTTTTGACTGGAAGGTCTTCTCTAAGATGGTAGGTTTTAAACTGCACTCCAGATTTTCTCATGTAGTGCAGACAGTTACGATACTCTTCCTCGTTCCTGACGAGGATCTTAAAAAATTGTCGGTCAAGAAACGGTACAATTTTTGGTGCATACTTTTTCAAGTTAAATGTCATGGAGGGCCAGTCAGGCTGTGAAGCACTGATATACAGCGGCGGTATGCTCGGGATTTTCGGCGCAGGGGCCGAAGGGTCGTCCTGCTTACACCGCCTGTCCTTGCCACCATCCTCGTGATCTCAAGCTTCGCTTCGTCCATCCTTCGTCTCAAGTCAGGGAGATTCGCCGAATTCTCGTCAGAATTTTCTCGTCTCCACAGGTTTTAAAATCTCTAGTAAAATTCCGTTTACCGCTACGAGTTTATGGTAATATAATGATCTGCAAAGGAAGAGAACCCAGCGTCTGGTATTCATAACGAATACGAAGCAAACTTAAACTTTCACAGTTCTTTGTATTCGCTTCTATAATGTATATTAAAAAAATGCGGTGAATCATTGTTTATTATTTATGCTAATCTTTCAAATTCAGTTCAGAAGAAGCTCACTCTCTGTAAAAGAAAAGAAACAAGCGTTTGGTGTTCATGACGAAGTATAAAATAATAAACAAACTTCGAAACTTTCACAGTTCTTTGTAATAATGTCTAAAATTTATAGTAGAAATAAAATAAAATAAAAATATGCAAAATCAAAAAGGGTTCCATATGTTTTAAAAAATTCTTTACTACTCTAACAATTTTCCAATTAGTTTTCAATACATTCAGACGACTGTTCCACAGGTTTTAAAATCTCTAATAAAAATCCGTTTACGGCTGCGAGTTTATGGTAATATAATGATCTGTAAAGGAAGAGAACCAAACGTCTGGTATTCATAACGAATACAAAACAAACTTAAACTTTCACAGTTCTTTGTATTCGCTTCTATAATGTATATTAAAAAAATAAAATAAACGTGTTCGAAATCAAAAAGGGTTCCATATATCTTAAAAATAAAATCTTTACTACATTTTCATATTTTACCAGTTCTCAATATTTTCAAACGACTGCCCCGCAGTCTTTAAAATCTCTTGTAAAAAGCCATTTACGGCTATGGGTTTATTAGTGATGTACTGATCTGTAAAAGGAGATAACCAAGTCTTTGGTGTTCATAACGAGCTATAAAATACAAAACAAACTTCAAAATTTACACAGTTTTTTTAATGCACGCCAACCTAGAATGTATAGAAAACGTAAAATAAGATAAAAGTGTAAGAAATCTGAAGGGTTCCACATGTCTTTTAAAAAAAAGTCTTTACTACTCTTTTACATTTTGCCAGTTCTCAATACTTCCAGATGACTGTTTACTATTCTTTAAAATTTCTAGTACAAAGCCGTTTACGGCTATGGGTTTACTGCTGTTTTACTGATCTGTAAAAAAAGAGAGCCAAGCATATGGTGTTCATAATGAACTATAAAATTATTTTTTGCATTCACGTCTAGAATGTATAGAAAAAGTAAAATGAAAAAATAAAAAAAACTTGAATGAAATCAGAAAGGGAAAATATGTCTTTAAAAATAGTTCCATAGTCTTTAAAATCTCTTTTAAAAACAAAATGGCAAAAAAGTGGTGTGAATTGTGACTCTCTATTCTTAAGAATTTCACAAACATATCCATTCTCCGCCGAAGTTTCTTCGTCAGAGAGAACTGTTTCTCCGTTTTGTCGGAGTGACTCAATGAACTGATAAATGGATGAAATGGCGAAATGTTTTCTTCGCTGATCAAATCCCCATGTTTCCTCACACTGGTCTATGGGAAAACTATCATTGGTGTTACCGCAGATACTTCAGCGAATTGCACGGTTGTTTAATCTTTCCTTTCCTTAAATAGATGCTGCGAAAACGTGAAAAACACATAGAATTGTGTGTTGCTTGATATGTTGGATGCTTCTCACTTTTCTGTTCGCACGATATTTAGATAGGAAAGGCCTAAAAGACTTTGTTTTCGAATGAGTTTCAAAAGAAAGTTTTGTTTCGTTGTGGAATTTAATAGCTGCTGCACCAATTAGGTTATCAATATACTTTGAGATTTGGAAATAATTCTTAAAGATTTAGGGTTTATCGTGATATTTTGGGTAATTTTAAATAGAAAATATTACGTGTTAAGAGGAAGTGTTGTGAGGAACAAAATACGTTTGTTGGATTTTGATGAAATTTTACGGTTTGAGCATAACTGACTATATGAATAAACATTTTATCATCTCTACAATGCATTGCAATGTATTGAAAATTTTTTGGAATTTATGATCGCCAAATTTTGTTTCTGAAAATCGGGGAGGGAGGGGTCGCAACAGAAAAAATTAAAATTTTTAATTTAACAGATTCAATTTCACCGAATTCTAGTTTACGTAGAATTTTTTTTAAACAATATCTTAAACTTTAATATTAAAATATAAAATTATATAAAAAATAGTTAATATAAATTATAAAATTTTAAATTTTGGGGTATTTATACGAGTTACAGCGAATTTATAATGTACTTCTATATGTGGAAGACGTGTTATTAGTAACGTTTATTGGACAAGCATGCTTTATACTTCGATAAACATTGATGGCTGCTATGAAACTTCATGGCAACTGTCAGACTCAGTTTCAAGCCTTGATTAGTATACTTCAATCATTTTACAGTAATCAAAAATACTTCCGTAACCATTCTCAAAATGATAAAGGAATGAAACTTTTACTTTCCCTGCAATACATGGTAATCTATAGGGAAAGCATTGGAATCATGTAGAAAATCACAAGTCGAGTTTTCGACAGATCTATACGTTTTGAAACCTCTAGAATACGAAAACACTATTTTTAGCATGACGTCTGTGTGTCAGTCCGTGCTATGTATATATCCACTCTAACGCAAAATCTAATTGACCAAATTTCATAAAATTTTATAGGTAAGTCACGTGTGGATGACTTTTCCTGCAGACTGAAATTCATTTTCTCTTTATTTCATTAATTATTCATCATATTGAGTTTACATGCACTAAATAACACGCATAATTAATTAATATTAGACTTAATTTATACTTTTTATTCAGCTTTTATTTTCATTTGGTAAAAGGATTTCTTCTTAAATTTGGCGTAGCAGAAATGCGAAAAAACAAAAATATCTCGAGAACGGATACTCCTAAATTAATAGGGATGGTCCTATACTTTTCATCTTCGAAAATTATCTATAAAACAACCATTCAATTCATACTTTCGAGCTTACGTAATCTTTCATGTTAGATTTTGAAGATTTTTCGAGACCATTTCGCAAAAAAAGTAGATTTTTTCTAATGAAACTTACCGAAATCTAATCTGCATCAGGGTCCCACAAATGACTCATCTAGCAAATTGTGTGAAATTTGGTTGATTAGGTTTTCAGTTAGATTGGATACATACTACTTTTGCCATCCATTTCACAAAATCTGGCAGGTTCTTTTATTGTGAATTGTACCAAAATCTAATCAGCACTAGGGTCATTTACAAGGGATTTACATAAATTTTTTTATAAAATTTGGTTAATTAGATTTTGAGTTAGAGTGGATACACACACACACACAGGCGATATGGTAAGAATAGTTTCATTTTTTCTGCAATACATCTTAATGTATAAGAAAAGTATTGGAATCGTGTCGAATATCGCACCTCGAGTTTTCGACGGATCTACACGTTTCGGGACCTCCAGAGCACGAAAAAACAATTTTTAGCCTGGCATCTGTCTGTGTGTGTGTCTCTGGCTGTGCAACTTATATATCCACTTTAACTGAAACAATAATTGAACGAATTTCATAAAATTTGGTAGGCAAATACTTTGTGGGTGACTGTGGTGCTGTTTAGATTTTGGTACGATTCGAAAAAAAAAAACCCCTACATATTTTGCGAAACGGCTTCAAAAATCGTCACAATCTGAAATAAACGACTATGCTTGTTTTACATGCAATTTTTAATTTTGAAAAGAATAAGACAAACCCCATTTCTCTTGGACTAGTCGTTCTCGAGATATTTATTTTTTTTATTCACTTTATTGCTACGCCAGTTTGGAGAATAAATCATGTTACCAAATAAAAACGAAAGCTGAATTAAAAGTGCAAATTTAATGTAATTGCAATTAATTATGTGTATTATTTAATGCATTGAAATTCAATTTAACGAATTATTAATGAAATAATGAGAATTTGAAATTGAGTCTGTAGGGAAAATCATTTGCTGCTCACATCCTATTTTTTTTTTGTATTCTAGATGTCAAAAAACTAGATCCGTCCAAACTCATGCTGTGATTTTCTACATGATTCCAATACTTTTCCTATATATTTCCATGTATTGTAAGGAAACTAATAATGTCCATTAGTTGGAATTGCTCGCTATTCAAAAGTGCCCGTTATAAAAGTTTTACTGAAAACATTTTAAAATGAACATTGCACTACAGTGGCTACTACATCCAATTTTAATACTAGAACAGCCGAGTCTCTGAAAAAGGTTATGACTTATCAAACTACCCCCGACTGGATTAAGAACGGAAACTGAGCTAATGGCTCACGTTTGTGTAGAACCGTTATCTTCGAGAGACAGTAGTCTGAGTGGGGTTGACAATGGTCAAGCACAATGGTCTCTAGCACAATGGTCAAGGACAATGGTCTCTAGGACAGTGGTCAAAGAATGTATATCTTTAGAAGAGATCATGAGCGCCCATAGAACTTTTTGAAAAGGGGTGGGGGGAAATCACTGACGTCACAGGGGAAGACTGGATAAGACGTAAAACATCGTTTATCTTAATGCCCACATTTATGATTACTTTGACACCTTCGTCTGTGTGTGGGGCGGGGAGCTTTTGCTATCCCCCATGGACGCACGACAAGTACAACTCTGAAATTTATTACTCCAGAATGACCCACGTTAGAATTCGTACAAATTAAAACCAAAAAGAAAAATAATAAATTTTTGAATCACCGTACGTGTGTGATCCGTGCGTGATTTACTAATTCTGATCAATTTTAAGTATGAAACATTGTCTAGTAGTATTTTACGTACTTTCATATCAATATTGATATAGCGGTATGAAGAAATTGAAGAGTGCGATCTGTGTGATAGTCTGATATGAGGGCGTAAAATATGTTCCCATTGGCCTTGAATTTCGAGTTTGAATTACTAGATTGAATTACTAAATTGAAATCGAGTTTGAATTACTAGAATTTCGAGTTTGAATTACTGCAGTGATTCTCAAAATTTTTTTAACCAGCTGCAGATTATTTCTTTTTACTTGTGAGACATTATGACATACCCATGCAGTAAGTTGCATCACTGAGATAGACATGTGTCACCCCTACCAACGTTGATTAGGCGAATTGTAGTCCGAGAGGTCTTGAACATTCTTCAAACTTAACGAACTTGGAAAAATGATTTAATTATTGAACCAATAATTTTAGTCATTCTTGCTTGTAATACTTGAAATTTCCTTGTTCCTATTGTATTAATAAATAACTTAAAAGTGTTTAATATATATTTTATTCTTTTTTCCCATTTTAATGGAAATATTTTTCTTGTTTTTCTCGTGACCACAAAACTTTGGTCACCAATGTTGGTTGCTATTTTGCGAACGTGATTTCAGGTTTTGAGACATCGATTGTCGATGGGTTCTATCTATGCTTGTTATAAGAATATTTGAAGTGTGAAAGGTAGTAGCGTAGCGGAAACGCATGGTATATCCTGCTTAAAATATTCTATTTGGTGATAACGTCACTGAAATACGCGTCATAGCCACTTTGGTTGTATGTGTTACCTTGGTCATAATAAGGAGTTCGATTTTAGTAACAATCGGAGAAATATAACTTTCACATGCTTTCGGAATATAACTCCCCCCCCCCCACACACACAAACAAGAATAAGTTTTAAGAGATGAAAATGCTCGTATGCATGAATTAAATGATTGCTTTATATGTATTTTTTTATACGGATACAGCCATTCCATTTTAAGCTATGTAGAACGTTATCAAAATATTGCTGTTTTGTTGTATTGTACTGTTTTGTTCTATAAAAGAATACATCTCAATTGATGAAAGTTACAGAGAGGGAAAAATGTATCTGTCATGCATGCCTGCGTCAAACTTTTTACTTTGCTCAATAAAGTCAAATAAGAATATAATTTTTTTCCAGTTTCGATCAAGTTTTTGGAATATGCGATTTGGAATGAAATTGCTTTTGGAAATTTTTGCTGCATTGAAAGAGAAATTAATTTCGAAATAAAATTTTAGTCGTTGATTCCGTTTTGTATAGATTTCTCAGTCCGTTACCTTTTCTAATATAAAATGTTCCCAAAAAAGACTTTAATCAGCTGGACAACAAGCGTCCCTTCATCCAGTGAAAAAGTAAAAGGGTGGTGACAAAATGTAAACCGTCCTATCCGTTGATTTGATTACACTTTGGAAGGAATATTTAGCTATTCAGTTTGATTTCTTTTAGCAGAGAGTTTTGTAACGTAGTAGTTTTGCTTTCAATAGATAAATTTTCAGAATATATTTCATCTTTTTACCTTTCATGGATTCCATAATGAACGTCAGTCAGAGAAAGATTAGACTGAAAAAGTTGTAATTAAACAAATAAAAATCTGATGTGGGCAGTAGATGACATTCCCTACAGACATACATTAATTTTCCCTTTTTTTCCATCACAGTTCATTAAATGAAGTTTAATTGCACAAAATGGCATAGATAGTTAATTGAAATCACACTGAATTCGCCGCGGTTTTAATTCAATTTTCGTTTTTATTTGGCGGCTGGACGTGTTTTCAATGGCGGTTTCGCAAAAATGAGAAAAACTAAAATAGATTGAAAACGGTTTATACTAGAGCTATGGGATGGGCCGTATTCTTTTATCGTCAAAAATTAAGTATATAACAAGTATTTAATTGATACAGTTAAGCGTACGTGGTCTTTTATTTTAGATTTTTGCGGGCTATATAAAATCAATAAAAAAACTTAAGTAATTAAACAAAGGAATGTTAATGACCAAGTGGTTCAAACTTGTGAAAAGAAAACTGGAAGTTTATCAATAGTTCAAACTTAATATTTTATGTAAACGAAACTGTCATTTTTGATCAATACTGTACCGTAATAACTTTATAAGGCTTATCTGCAATGCCTGTTTTATTTAATAAAAAAAATGTTACTTTTGACATAATATTAGCAATGCATAATTTCATTTCTTCTTTTACGGAATTATTAATTTATATATATATATTTGAATATATATATATATATGTCCATATATATGAATATATATATATATATATATATAACAGCATTCATTAATTTCTTATTGTATATTACTTCTCATTTTTGTTTATCAAGTTTATAACATATTGCATTGAAATTACAAACTTCTGACTCTGGGCAACGTTTGAATGACGTACCAGTCACATTATTACATAATTAAATTTGTCTTATTACTTATAGTTGATACCTCGTTTATTTAATACTTAATTGAAAATTAAAACTATCTTTACAAGCTTAAAATAAAATATCTGATTATCTGCCCATAAATATAAAGATTTCATGGTCTCCTTAATTTGATAAGATTTTCCAATGGACTCCTTGGATTATCTTTCAAGATAAAATTAATTTTTTTATTTATTGCAATTTTGTAAATTTTTCTTTTGCTTCAGATGCATTTTATGACTGTTAAAAATGTCTTTTTTTATTAATAAATTTATATAATTATTATATTATTTATTTTTACACTGTTGTTGCATATTATACAGTACCCTATTTAAGTTTATTTTAGTAGTGATACATTTGGTTAAAATATCTATTTAGTTAATTATATTATTTTGTATATCTTCGCTTGCTTTATCTTATTTTGCTTAATCTAAATTTGGATTGCATATACAACAGTTATCAATTTTGTCATAACTTTAAACACATAAACATAAATAGCATCCTTCCAAAAGGCAAGTAAATTGCACAAGATACAGAACATTCACCAGTTAACCAATAAAACATCAAAAATCCAAACGGCAATGAAAATGCCAAAATTAAAAGAAACATTTTATTCTAAAATCAAAAGGCTCCAGAACTTTAGAGGCAAAACTGTCTGGTCGTAGTGTCGTACAAGACAGAGCACCAGGCGCGAAGCGCCTTTAATCTCCAGTTTCAATATGTGGTTCTTATCGTCAAACTGTGACATTAATTCAGTGACCCTAATTGGAGGTTCGAGGTTTTTATTTACTACTTTATTATTTGTCCTAGCTCCTAGTGTGGCAGTTTGTTGCACATTTAGAGTTTAAGCAGTTTGGGAGGTTGATGCAGATCTAAGGGTTACCTAGCGTTTTGGCAGTTTAGAGTTTAGATTTTTTTTTTTTTTTTTTTTTTTTTTTTTTTTTTATTTAAAAATCAGATGTTTGAGGTGGGATCTTTTAATTCCGATTATCGATGTTCAGAACAGCGCGGGGTCTCTTACGAGATTCGGCCTTGCGATGATCATAGTCATGCAGATTGAATAAAAGTTCGTTTGGAACGGATGGCAAATTTCTGTAAAATTTAAGCGCTAGCTTTTTAATTTGGGCTCTAACAGTTTTTATTTTGAAGTCATTCCTAATTACCGAGTTTCTTAAGTACCTGGGAGCTTTCCTGATAATCCGTAGGATTTTGTTTTGTTTTGTCTCTAGGAGGTCTATTGTAGTTTTACAGGCATATCCCCATACGGGTGCTGCATACAGCATTCCCGGGCGGATGACCGATTTATAAATTAGGAGTTTATTTTGATAACTTAGATTTCCGTTTCCTATCATTGGGTATAAGGCTCCTGTGGCCATATACGCTTTTTTGATTAAGTTCGTTACGTGCTGTTTCCAGGTTAGGTGGGAATCTATCGTTACACCTAGGTATTTAGTAGATTTTTCCGCTTTTAGGGCATGGTTGTTTATGTACAGAGGCGGCGGAGGTTTACGTTTTCTAGAGAAATAAATCCAATGACATTTATTGGGGTTTAATTTTATTCGCCATTTTTCCAGCCATGTTTGGAGTATGTCTAAGTGTTGTTGTAGCTGTCTGTGCATTACTGAGACATAGGGGTGTTTTGCAAGTATCGCACTGTCGTCTGCATAGAGTGCCAGCTCTGTGTTTGGAGTCCTGGGGATGTCGTTCAGGTATATGTTAAAGAGTGTCGGGCCCAGGATAGAACCTTGCGGTACACTACTTTTAATGAGCTTGGGTGTTGATAAGTTACCTCCTACTCTGACTTGAAAGTGTCTGTTATTTAAGTATGACATTAAAAGTTTAACAAGAGCGTCAGGGACTTTTAAAGTGATCAATTTGTACGCTAATCCACAGTGCCATACTTTATCAAAGGCTTTTTGTATGTCCAGAAAAATCGCAGCTGTGGGTGTCTTACTATTAAGTCCAGAAGATATGTACTCTACCACTCTCAGCAAGTGATGAGAGGTGGAGTGCTTTGGCCGAAATCCAAACTGCTCCGGAATGAGGATATCATTCTCACTAAGGTGCGTGTTCAGTCTCTTAAGAATTATTTTCTCAGTAATTTTACTAAGTGTCGGCAGCAAGCTAATTGGTCTGTAGTTGGCTGGAATTGTGGCATCCTCACCTGGCTTAGGTATTGTTATGATTATCGCTTCCTTCCATTCTTTGGGAAAGTAGTTTAGTTTTAATATTTTATTTATTAAGATAGTCAAGTAACATATTACGTTTAGGGGTAGGTTTTTAACCGCAATATTTCTGATTTTGTCGTGCCCTGGGCTTTTACGATTTTTGAGATTTTTGATAATTTCTACTATCTCCTGCGGGGTGACTGGGTTAATCTCAGCCGTTACCGGGGAATTCCTGAAGTTATTTAAAGTTTGGCTAACCATTCTTAGGGTATCCTGACACATTAGATCGTGGTTTGGTTGGAATTGTTTTTCATAATGGCTTGCGAGCGCCTCGGCTTTTTCCTCGTCTGAGTACGCGATTTTAGCGCCATCCATTAGTGGCGGAAGCTTAATTTGAGGTTTCCTGAGTCTTTTTGCGAATTGCCAGAGCGATACATCTTCTGGGCTAAGGGATTCGATTAATTCTTTATACTGTTGCTGCTTTTCTGCGACAATTTTCCCCCTGACTTTGCTCGTGAGTCTGTTAAGCTCCCTTTTAAGGGCGGGATCTCTATTAGCCTGCCATGTCTTACGCATTCTATTCCTTTGCCTGACTAATTGTTTGACATGGTGGGAAAGTGTGGGTGATTTTGGAGACTCACGATGTGTTGTAGCAGAGGCAATTGCTCTCTTGATTTCTGTTGTGAGTGTGTGCGTGGCAGAGTCAATATCCGCCGTACTCATTATGTTAGGTACTGCTAAGTGCGGCTCGAAGAGTGATCTTTTGAATACTTCCCAGTTGACCCTCTCTTGTCCCAAAGAGGCTGGAAGAGGTGTGTTCAGGTCGAATGTCACCAGTACCGGTAGATGATCCGAGTCGAATTCATCCAGGGTACTAATAGTGTGAGCGTAGTCTATGTTTCGCGTTAGGACAAAGTCTATGAATGTGCCGCTGGCGCCTGAGAAGCAGGTTGGTGTCGACGGAGCAATAATGTTAGTATTTGTGGTGTTCAGCAGTCTATGTATCTGTGTTCCGCGTGCATTGGCTCTCCTACAGCCCCTCGCTCGGTGATGTGCGTTGAAGTCGCCTGCGAGTATCGTGTTGGGATATCGCGAGAAAAGCAGTTCCAGCTGCGCAGCTACGTCTACTCTACTCATATTTTTGACATATGTTGAGGTTAGGATAAACGGGCTAGTATTATTAATTTTAATTTTTATGCTAGTATTTTCTATACTTTGAAGATTTATGCTTTTTAGTTCCTCGTGGGGAATATTTCTTTTAATGTATATTGCTGTCCCTCCATGGGGCGTTCTAGCATTAGTATTTGAGCTAAGATTATGATAACCTGAGTAGTTGGCTATGTTTAGTTTTTTACTTTCTCTAACTCTAGTTTCCTGAATTAGTAAGGCGTCTACGTCATTTTCATTTACATAGTTCCTAAGTTCATTTATTCTTGGAGATATGCCGTTCGCATTCCAAAATATTATTTTTATTGATTCCTTTTGGGACCTAGCCATGACGGGTTTGATTCTCACTGTTACTTTTAAAGTCCGCGATTATTTTAAGGGCCTCAAAGACCATTACCATTGGATCGCTCTTTTTTTGCACCAACTCTGCGAACTGCATCAACAGACGTTTTATGTCATCTAGATTAAACATGCTGATAAATCCTCTGATGAGGTTGAGGATATCCTCCATCTTTTCAGCATCAGATTCATCAGCCTGTTCAGTCTCCGCTTCCATTTCCTCAGCCTCAACCGCGGTTTGCACTTTTTTGTGAGTGTCCTTTTGGAACTCGATAGTTTTCTGTTTTTTATCACCCGTTTTAGCTAACGGCTGGGTTTGCGCGAGCTCTTCTTCCTCCCTGACTCGTTTAGTATCTTTCCATTCCTTAACTTTCCCATCCAGTCTATCCTTTGTTTCTTTTGCCTGTCAAAACTGTCTATGCTTTGAAACGTCTATTTATTCAATGATCTGGTTTAAGAATGACCTCGATCCGGGCCGTCTATGAGATTGACTTTTAGCTTGCAGCAATTGTTCTTCGAATAGTTCTTTCTCCTCGTGTTTTTGTACCACTCTCAGATAGTCTTTTATCAATTTAGGAAGCGGAAGGGAATTTATACCATGAGGAAGAATCTTGTTTTCTCGCAGCGACTGTCTCACAACACAGCGGCTAAGATGCTGGAGGGGCCTCGGAGCCATGGGTGCCCTGCTTTCCGGAAAAATTTGCTCAAAGTTTTTGGAAACTTCATTCACCACCGCATTCGGTAGCAGACCCGGGAGCAGCTTTTTGAGGCAGTTTCGAACTTCACCACTGGAAATAATGGGGACGGGGATGGATTCAAAGATCAGCCTCAGGCAACGGACGCAATTTTGTAATTTCATGGGTTGATACTTCATATGACGCATGTTGATTAGAACCTCCAATCCTCTCATCACCAAAAAGAGTCTCCTCCTGGATGATAAATCAAACTTCTTGAGGCTTTCTTCCAAGTAGGCCTCATTCACAGCGTTTATTGCTTGGTGCCTCCTGTTGGAATGTAAATAATTTCTGATGAGTAAAATTTATGAAATGCATTAATTGTTACAATTGGGTATAAATGTTCTCTGGTTTAAAATGTAAAAGAATAAATATAAATAAAGTTAGATATATTTTATTGCAGTGTGCTATAGCTTGAATTATGGTGGTATACTTTTTTGGTATATGTTAAAATTACCTATTAAATCTAGGGTAAATTGGATTACATAGAAAATATAATGATGGATGACATGAAAATCAATCTTAGGTATCCCTTGTTGCCGTATTGTGATTGGAGTCTGCCACATGTTGTCCCATTAATACTCTGGTACTGATATTTCTTCTTGTCGAGGCAGATCGCTTAACAAACAAATAATTCTATTCTGAATCAACAATAAACAACATTTATGAAAGCATTCTTGGCGGTCCATCGTATGTTTTAACCAGTGGGAAGGCATCGTTACCTGTGACATTTTTTGACTTTGCAACAACATTGCACCAACGCATCATTAAACATTACAACATCAATACTGCTACATGAAAGAAACACATTGCTTCACTCGTAAAAATGTAGAAGATTAAATTATAGGAATATTTATTTTTATAATTCACTTTTATATTAATATCTATTAATTTTTTTTTTTGTAACAGGTTGCTAATTTAGCGACATATCACGTATGAATTTGCTCTCTCAGATAGTGATCCATTAATAAAAATTGGTCACCCTTAAAATTGCGGGGCTCATATAATTGCGTTGCGGTATAAAACTATATGAACTTACTGCATAAGTTATAGCATCAAATTAATTTCTTAGAAATGTAAAGAGATTAAATTATAGAAAAATATCTCCTGATTATGATATTTTAGTATACCCGCATTGCTTTTATTCTTCAGCAGTAGAGAAGAAGATTTTGCGGGAATTTTTTATGAATTTTTCTTTTAGCTGCCAATTGTCCTCTTACTGTTTCTATGAAGATATGTCGATATTTCTTCTTTTACAGTTTCAGTATGCTTTTCATTCTGAGGTGTGTAATCTTTAATAAACTTTTGAATTAGTAGGATTGTTCTCTGAGCTCAAGCAAAGCGAAAATAAAGTTTCAAATAGACTATACCCACAGAGACAAATTTCTGTAGAAATATTTGTTTATCTGAATAGATTATTTCTTAATTTATTTACTTTAACTTTTTTCATTTTTTTTTGCTTTTCATGTTTCCAGCCATCCAATTGGATGCACTAGTTTCCTATTCTTATTAACCTTGTACTTTAATTTCCGCTTTCTAAGATTCACACAGATAATGTTAAAGCAGTCGCACTCATACCTATAATATAGATCGGAGATCATAGGCGGCCTGCGCCCGGTGCTCCATGAATATGCCGAACAACGCATGATATTTGAAATTGAGTCCCTTCCTGGAGTTGTGCCGGCACACATGCATATAGAAAAGATGGGTGAATGAAGTGTATTTTCATTCCGAACTTATGCGATAACTTTTAGGATCAATTCCATGGAAAAATTAATTGAAAATCATCAAATAGTAGTCACTTAAATATTTCTTTCTTTTGATATCTGTCTCGGCAATAATACTATATATATATATATATATAAATTGAAAATTTTTTAATCGAAAACTATGCATAAACTACGGTGAGTACAAAAAAATCCATCTCTAGCATATCTGTTACAAATAACTGACTATAGACCAAGACTAAGGATAAAAGTAGAAGGTAAATATCATTATAATGGAAAGGAGTTGAGGGGAAGATAAGTATACAAAATTATAATTAAAAAGGTATATATATAAATATATATAAAATAAAAAGTGAACTTGGCAAAAATGGGAAAAGGCAATAATAAATAGCTCAAGATTAAAGAACAAGATATGGAGAACAACCAATTGAAACTTCACAAAAAACGGCAACTAGTTCAAAATGGCATTCTCGTCAGGACTGCCATACAATTCGAATTAAAGTCGACAGAATAGCCAGCTTCTGACAATAGCGATAGTATTTACCTATGGACACTATTGACACTGTCTACTGACTAGTGTAAGGACAAATAATAAAAACCAAATGAAATTATAAACCAAACATATAAAAAACAGAAATATTTACTCACTGGCACAGCCACCACGTGGGAGTGGCAATGTTCCCAGAGAAATATTCGACAGAGCATTTTACATCTCTTCGTCAAATATATATATATATACATATATATATATATATATATATACATATATATATATATATATATATACATATATATATATATATCAGCAGTTTGTTAGTAGTGAAGGCTTTTTAGATAATAATGCCTTGCTTGCAGTGATACAATTAAAGTCATAATAAAAAGAATCACAGGATTACTTACAATAACGTCTTGAGAACTTTTTCAGTATTTTTCCGCTCATCAAGCTCATCCATCGGCTGGATCATCAGACCACCAAACACTATAATTTTCTGCACTAATGCTATGTTTCCATCCAAGAGACTGTTTCTTACAATGTCTAGAGGGACTATTTTCACATTTTCGGAGCCATATGGCCGTAGAAATATATCAGCAATTAAAGATGGTAGGTTTGATTCAGATAACTCACACATCTTCGACAAAAAATGGCAGTTGGAAGAGTCATTCCTAATTCTGTGATATAAAATATACGAACATAAAATTGTGTCTGCGATACAGTTTATCTCATTGCATATATGTGATTGTAATTTCCGAATTAGTCCTACCAAGGAGAAAAAAACTATTCCTAAACTCTGTTTCGTTAATTGGTGATCTGTTAATCGACATACCATATACCTGGACCTACTCCAGTGTGCAATGCTAGACCTTTCTCGGGGTATGTCAAAGCAATTATCAAAATATGATATAAAATCAGCGATTTTGTACATAGTATTAAAGAATGTGTCTAATGAGAGTATCAGTTTTCAAACTATAAAATAGAATACAGTTATCCAAATATCAGGAATCACACTTTCAGGAGAAAAGTATATATTATAACAACATGTATAAAGTTTTACTGAACGAAGGCAAAAAATGTTCCGTCACACAAGTTCTTTTCAGTCAAACTAGCAATAATATGAAACGTGAATGATAAGTACAAAATCTACCACTAGTTCATGATATAACAGGTGGGAAATACTTTCTCCAATCAGGATAGTTGGGGGGTGGGATTAAAACTAATCTCCAACTTTGCAACCTATACAGGGACAATTGGGTGTTTCCAAATCAGCCACACGCTTTTGACCTTCAATACTTGATTCTATTGTTAACAGAAGGATCAAGGTCACAGGACAGATATGAAACCCTATAGAACTGCTTTTTTGAGGGACGCATTTGACATGTTTGATAAGTTTTAAATGTGGTATCACACAATGTTTCTTTCAGGCACACTTCCGGGGGGTGGGATTAAGCCCTGGAGATAATTTTTGTTTACCTAAGTTCTATTTACGTGACAGCATTTAGATATAGTTGATTAAGATAATATCGAAGCAGATTGGTCAAGATAATTTTGGTTTGTTTTACTAAGAACAATAAATATCATATAAAATTTATACTAAACATATATTTTGCAGATAGCTTTGACAAAAAATAAAAATTCAAACTTAAATATCTTTTACATTTACTAACGTTCAGCGAATAAAAATATTCCTTTTTTTTATGGGTACTTCCTAGTATGGAAGATAATAAATACTTGTCCTAATGAACACATATTAACATCCCACTTTACGAGTCGTGACGAATAGTTGAATTCGAATACCTTATTCTAAACTTGCTGTTTTTTTTACCTAACAGATTGGTACTACGACACTGGCATTATTTGCTTCGTCTCGTGAATCGGAATCGTTCTGCAACATTTAAAAGGTTTATGGATTGGCTGGACTTTCCTTGGAACCCTGTGTATTTTTTATTAAAAGTGGAAAATATTCTGAGATATAACCCCCCCCCCCCCCAGCGGCCGCACACTTTCTGCAGCTTGTGCATATGACTATAAAAAAAATGAAGTTGCTCACATTCTACAGAATATGCAAATATAAAAAATCTGAAAAAAAATTTACTGAACTGTACTTTTATAATTTTTTATACTATAAACATGATCAGCATTTAAAAATACTTTTATTTGTAATATGTGTAAATTTAACTAAAAAAACATAGATATATATTTAATTCATGTTATCATAAACTAAATAAAAAATTGACGCATTGTATCACTGCAAATCATTGTACACCAAAAATTACAAGCTACCATACCCAAAAGACTGAAATATTATATAATATTTTCAGCCTAAAAAGTATACTAGTGTGTTGATTGTTAAATTGCTTAGTCCTTAATTTATTCTGGGATGCTGTTAATATAATTTTTCTTATAATAAATATCAAATTTATATAAATGCATTATCAAAGGTGTCGAACTCAATCGTTAAATACAATGTGGTGATTATTTTCCACATTACGTCAGTTAGTAAAAAGCATGTAAAATATATACACATTCAATATCATATTCAACTTACTCTAGAAAAAGCTATCCAAAGATCAATATTAATACATTTTATATAAATGCGGAAAAGCTTTCAAAAAAATAATGCCACTGCTTCTTAGAATTTAGTCGGCAGTGATAATACTGCACCAATTTCTTATGATGAACACGTGCATAGGATGAAATGTGGGATGGATAACAAATGACCTTTTTATTTAAATAAAAATAAATGACATACCTTGTAAGCGTAATCCCTTTTCCTTTGGTAATCCATAACAAATAAAATAATTGATTATAAAATCCAAAATAGCAGGGAAAGTGTGTTTTCCACGTGTAAACATGCGATGCTAGAACAAAGTTCTTCCTCCAAGTGTTTCTTTCAGTGCCGCCAAATAGGGTTATATTAGCAGAACGTTTTGGCGAAAACCGTCCCAGACCATCGCCAAGCATGCCAACCTTGATATTGTATTTAATTTTGGTTAGCCGTTGAGGGCGCTGCGGTCGAGTTAAACGTCTGTATATTAGTCTTTTTCCTAGATCCATAAAAGTGAGTTGAGTTCTTCATGGTTTTAAGTAACGTTACCTTGCCAAGGAGTAGCTACTAAGATTTTTAAGTTGGATATAAGTTGGAAGCTTTTATGTTGGATACGTTGAATTTGGATCATCCAGCTGATTTAGACAGAGAATCTGTATCAAAACATTTTCAGGTAAACTGATTCTTAATACATTTTTTATATGATTATAGGAAATGATAAATTTAATATTTTGTAACAAGTTTCAACGTCATCGTCATATACCTTATGATTCTATACTGCTAATTATTTTTAAATAAAATATAAATCCACTAAGATGACTTTTGCGAAATTGATTTACAACAAATTACTTTTATTTGATTATTTTATTTTCAAATTTGTTAACTATTAAGGTAAAATTTAAAAGTTTTTCTCATAAATAGTGCGTTTAATTGAGTGTGTATCATAGTCGAAATAATACATAAATATCATTTCCACCCATCTCCATTTTCAAACTGTTGTAAACTAGATTGACTAAACTAGCTCATTTTCATATTTTGTTTAATTTTTGAAATTATTTTCACATAAATAGTGCGATTGCGCCATTCAGTTTATTCTCCTGAACTGAGACTTTGCCAGTTTCTTTTGGATCCACCTCCATCGTCTAAATATTGCACATTATATTGATTAAACATTCATATTTCGGTTAATTATTAACGTTAATTTTGAAATTATTGTTGTATAAATAGTGCGATTGTGCAATCCAGTTTGTATTTTACTGAACTGCTGTGGGTCTGCTATCTTTTTCCATCCCATGGTTCTTGTTCATTTGGCTGACTAAACTAGAATATTTTTTTATTTTTAACAATTATAAAGGTTTATTTTTTATTATTTTCACGTACATAGTTAGAGTGAGTAAATTCATTTTATTTTCTGGTGTACGTAGTCATGTAGTCGAAGTTTTGAACTATAGTATTGAATATTAGAAGTCGATTAAATGTTTTAGTATAATTTGAATATGAGCTCTAAAACATTTTATTTTATATTAATTTTTTTTGCAAATAGTAAATATTTACAAAATAAAATAACCCTAACATAAGAAATGAAATGATTAATTTTCTCTATCAATTAACTTGAAATTTTAAATTAGCATAATTATTGTTTTACAGTTAAGTTTTACAGGAGTTAAACTCAAGAAAGTTGGGGGGGGGGACAAATATTTTCGAAACTCTCGTATTTTCTGTTTTGTATAACCGAGTATCGAAACAGGTAAAATATAGCACGGGTATATCTTACTTCAAGATCTACATGTGAATATGGATAATTTTTTAAATTGAGCAAACATATAGTTATGCTTAATTTTAAGGGGATTTATAGATTAACGGTATTATAATTTTTATACCGGTATATCAATTACATCCATGGACAAGATTACTGTAATATTTAAGGAAAATGTACTTTATACTTCCGATTGTGTTTAAATGATTGTTGCAACGTAGGAAAAAAATGGTTCAGGAACAAATTTTGCTGATGATTCATCGTTTTTATTTTGCCGTATGTGTTTTGTCCAGCAACGTCACTTCACCATATTATACGGGGTTGGGGGAGGAGCGAAACTGCCCTCATAAGCTTTGTTGTGACTTGTAGAAATGACTATATTTAACACTCATAACCATTTTTAACGGCATTGAAGTACTAAATTTTTTAAAGGATATAATTATAATGAATCAATTTTAAAATTAACACATCAGTTTTATGTGTTGTGTTAAACTTTGCAATATGTTCCTGAAAGCCTATGTTAAAGTAAAAAATAAATATACAGTTCTTTTTTTAATTATTAAGTGTATATAAAATTACTTCGATTAACAAACATAAATTATAAATATTAGACTTATACTTCTTATGAATTAAGGATTTGCGTTAAGGATAAAATATACGAATAAAAATATAATTATTTATATAAGTGTGAGTACCTATGAAAATCACTTGAGAATTTTTATTCACTGAAAGGCAATAAATGTAGATTATCTTTAAATTTGTAAAGTTATAAAGTTGCATTATTATTACGTTTTAAATGTACGTTTATGTATGTTTGATTTATATTCAAAATGGATATTTTAGTAGAGATTTTATTAGTATTATTTATTTGAGTAAAGCTACTCAAAATTGTTTCATTGATTCGGTTTTGAAATTCGTTTTCATAAATGATCGGAAAATAAAGGCGGTTAAGATTTTACTAAACAGCTGAAAATTATAAAATAACACAAAAATGTTGTGTATAAAGTTTTATAGTTGCAAAAATTAAGGTAATGTAATTTCTTACTGTATTAAGAGCAATTACCGTAAACACATACAAATCACCGAACATGTGCAAATTCTTGTTGCCATTCAGCGAACGGTAATAACGAGAGTAAATTATTCACACCCGAAATTATGTTTGATTTTAATTTTCTTCCTTATTTAAATTTAATGAATGCATGAATACTAAGTAGCTTAAAATATCTGCTTATTTTTAATTAATATATATCCAAATATTAAATTGTATTAAATTGAGTAGAAGTATCTCTGGAAGATATTTAAGGGTTTTCTATCCATTGTCCTATTTAAACGAAGAAAAAAAATTATGATGGTTTTCATGCAACCTCCCTCGAACGCAAAACTTAAAATTAAGTACTTAGTACTTTTACTACCCGTTGATATTTTGATCCTCAAATTGATGTGTTTATAGATGTTTAATTTTCATCTCTACATTTAATTACTCTCTTCTTTTCTAATCAATTTATTATGTCAGGGTTACTTTTCATGTATTTAGAATGAGTTGATATATCTTGGAAAATTGTTTCAGATTTTATCATTTACTGTCTGCAAAACTATCAAAATTTTTTTACCTTCCCAGCCGCTAATATTTATAAAATCAAAACAATATGGTACTTGCCATTCAGACTTTAGTGACTTTCTAATTTCGAAATTTAGATTCCTATGTGCAAGGTGTTCAGAAATTACGTAAGCACTTTTCACTGGAAATTTGACACTTTTCTTTTATACAAATTAATTTCTTTAATACAAAGCAGCCTTTTCTTTTATTATCCCTCATACCTAAGTGAGAGGATTAAAATGAGGATTCTACAAATCCTCAAAAGACACTTCTGTCACTTTTCTTTTACTCAGAGACGTGTTTAAACAAAGCAAACTTCTTCTGTACCATGCAAATATTTTGCACAAAGGCGCGAGGGACAAAGACGCCACTGAATTTTGAATAACTCAGTTCTTTCGCTATTAAATATGTGTATTATCACATAGTTTACATCTTTCATGTATTTAAGTAAATCTTTATTGTATTTAAGAGTTCTTTATCTTTTAATTGTGCTTCGTTTCATCTTTTCTGTACTCAAGACTTAATCCTTTCGATAAACAGAACTTTAACAGAAATTTTTCCCGCAAATCTCCCGAAATGAAATTTTAATTAGTATTTGACAGATTCAGTGTTCCTACAGGAAAGTCCTTTAGCCCACTCATCCCGAGACTCTGAAAGAAACGGCTTATGAGTGCATTATTTAGGTCTATCTTAATGACCATCGAATAAAAGTAATTACGTAGCAGGGAATTAAAAATGTTAGGCTAACAATCTAGGCAACAAAGCGAGATAGAAAAAAAATGTCAATTACAAATTTGTACAGCAATAAAATTGTATTTATCCAGTCTCGATATCAAGAGCGCACGAAACGCGTTTCAAACAACATAATTTCGAGAGTGAGTCAATTACGCCCGTCACTATCGTTTGTCGAATGGCAGCAAACGTATGCACATGTTTGACGATTAGGGTTTGTTTAAGAGTTCCTGTTTTAAAAAAGGGATAAATTACGCAATTTTAAAATATCTTTTTGCAATAATGGCGCTTTATATAGAATATATTTTTTTTTTTCATTTTACAACTTTCAGCTAATTAAGTGACACTCAAACCAGAGAAAAGTTCAATATGCTCACCGAAGACTCTCCATAACCCTTTCGGTATTATTCTTTGCTCAGTTGAGCAAGAGAATCGAAACAGATTAGCCGAGATAATTTTGATTTGTTTTACTAAGAACAATAAATATCATATTAAATTTATACTAAACATATTTTTTGCAGATAGCTTTGACATAAAATAAAAAATCAAACTTAAATACCTTTTACATTTCCTACCGTTCAGCGAATAAATTTATTCCTTTTTTTGATGGGTACTTACTAGTATGGAAGATAATATGATAATGTACAAATGATCACACAGTAACACACCACATTATGAGTCGTGACGAACAGGGGAATTCGAATATCTTATTCTAAAGGTGCTGCCTTTTTATACCTGTACATATTGATACTGTGACACTGGCGTTATTTGCTTACGCTCCTGAGTCGTTCTGCAACATTTAACAAGGTTATGGCTTGGCTGGACTTTCCTTGGAATCCTGTGTATTTTATATTAAAAGTATCAAATATTCTGAGATATACACCCCCCCCCCCTCCGCGTCTGCACACATTTTGCAGTTTGAGCGTATGACTATAAAAAAATTGAAGCTGCTGCATTTCTATAGAATTTGCAAAAATAAAAGAATTGATGTGGGCAGCACAAACTAGAATTCCTTTTTACTTTATTTCTTTAACAATTCATTAAATGAGGTTTAATTGCACAAATTAACACGTACAATTATTTGAAATGACCCGGAATTTGCAAGTTTCATTTTCATTTGGTAAATGGACTTATTTTCAAAGGCGCGAAAAAACTAAAATATCTTAAGAACGGTATGTCCTAGAGTAATGGTGTTAGACTTGTTCTTTTATTGTCAGAAATTACATACAAAACACGCATTTAATTGATTTTTTGTAGATTTTGTATTCATTTATTTTAGATTTTGGCAATTTTTGCAAGCTATTTTGAAAAAAGTTGGGGTGTTTTTCCCGAAATTTACAAAAATCTAATCAATACCAGGGTAACTTACACGTGGCTTATCTACCAAATTTTGTGAAATTTGATCCATTTGTTTTTTAGTTAGATTGTATACATAAGATTATTGCGGGTCATTTGGAAAAAAAATCAGACTCTTATCCTGCATCATATCAAAACCTAATCAAAACTTGTGTAATCTACAAGTAACACTAGGGTAGCACTAGGGTAAATAGAGTTTCTTTTTCTCCCAATCATACCAAAATATAATCGGTATCAGACTCACCCACAAATGACTGATCTATAAAATTTTATGAAATTTGGCCAATTAGTTTTCATGTTAGATATACATTGTGCATACGAAAAAGCAATTTTTAACGTGACGTCTGTATATATGTGTATCAAATATGTGACACAAATTACATATATGTGACACAAAATACAAATGTTTTTTGAAAATATATAAAATATATTTCAAATACATGCACGTTCAATACTGCCCAACTCTTGAGTAACATTGGTGCTGATTAGATTTTCGAACGATTAAAAATATAATAAAAGTAATTTGAACTTCACTCCCCCCCCTCCTCTTATTTTGCGATATCTGTCTGTCTATGCAGATATTGTATCCACTCTGACTCAAAAACTAATTGACAGAACTTCATAAAATTTCATAGATAAGTCACTTGTGGGCTATTCTGATACTGATAATCGGTATTCTGGTACTGATATTCTGGTACTAAAATAACGATAATATAATGAATGTCAGATGATTAGTTTTATCTATCAATTAGTTTGAAATCTTAAATTAGCATATTTTTGGTTTTATATTATATGTTTTATGTTCAGGTTTGAATTTTTAAATAAAGTGTCTGGATTTAAAATTTTAATATTTAAACTCAAGGGGATAAACTGGGCTGTTGTATTGCTTAATATAAAGTAAAAGTATAATTATATTTCAATGGAATTTTAATAATTCAGATTTGCATTTGTAAAATATTTGTTAGATTACTTTTTGAGTATAATTTAATATTGAACTTATACATATACTGCAATTGTTCCAATTTAATGCATTTGCAAAAAATTGTTTAGAATGTATTTTTTCTATTTTACTATTATTTTTCCCTAGACAATTATGTCGCAAATTTTTGCTCGCAAAGTCTCCTTTTCGTATTTTCTGAGTCATATGCCTAAATTGAGTAATTTTAATTTTTAATGATTGAACTATTCGCATTTAATTAGTTGTAAATATATATTTATGAACTTAATCTACTTAAAGTCACAATGTGAAATCTAAAACATTTTTTATTATAAATTGATTTATTTTTGCAAATAATAAATATAACGATAACATGATGAATGTCAGATGATTAATTTTATCTATCAATTAGTGTGAAATTTTAATTTAGCATATGTATGGATTTGTATTATATGAATCGCAAATTTCTCTTCACACATAGTCTCATTTTTATTTTCTCATTTATATGCCTGAATTAAACAATTATTTTTTTCATCTTTGAGTTATACTAATTTAAAAAGTTATAAATATTTATGGACTTAATCTACGTAAAGTCACAATGTGAAATCTTAAACTTCTTTTTTCATATTAATTTTTTTGCAAATAAAAAATAGTTACAAAATAAAATAACATTAACAAAGGAAATGAAAGAATATTTGTTTTCTCTATCAATTAGCTTGATATTTGAAATTAGCATAACTATTGTTTTACGCTATATGTTTTATTTTCATTCTTGAATTTTTAAATAAAGGATCTGTAATTAAAATGTTAATAGCTAAATTGAACTTACGGGGATAAAGTGTGACGTTGTATTGCTTAATACAAAGGAAAAGGTATAATTATATTTCAATGGAATTTTAATAATTGAGATTTACATTTGTAAAATATTTGTTTGATTACATTTTGAGTATAATTTAATATTGACTTTATACATATGCTGAAATTGTTCCAATTTAACGCATTTGGAAGAAATTGTTTAGAATATATTTTTTATATTTTACTATTATTTTTACCTAGATAATTATATCGCAAATTTTTCTTAACATTGTCTCTTTTTCTTAATTTCTCAATTATATGTCTGAATTAAGCAATTTATATTTTTAATAATTGAATTATACAAATTTAATGAGATGTAAGTATATATTTATGAACTTAATCTGGTATTAACCTAACTGAATAACCTAGTATTTACCTAACTTTAAACAATATCAAGACGAAGAAATTTATTAATAATGACTGCCATGAAACGTAAGTAGTTTGCACAGTAGACTTAGCTCTTTATATCGGCATCAATAGGACGAAGTATCCGTTTGCGTATTTGAGAGTTTTAGAAAGAATAAATCTGATTTCCCTTTATAAATCCCATGCTACACGAGAATCTCAGTTCCATAAAAAAATGTGGTTGATAATTTTCTAGCGACTTCTTAGCATATTGTAATTATGAGATATTTTCCAGTTTTCATAGTTCAGTATTTGTAAATACTTAATATACAATATTGTTTAAGGACATTGTTGATTAAGGTGATTTTCAACTAAGCTTATGCTCCAGATTTTTCTCCAATTCTCAGTGCACTCTTTCATACATGGGCTCTCGTAGGAAGATTGCCGGGGGACGGGGGGGGGTGTTAATTCAAGAATAAAATGTACAACATCTTCTAAGCTTGGTACTCGCTTTTGTTATCTTGATTATCCAAGGGGGACAGTGTCCTCCCTTATGAGCGATCTTTTAATGAAATAGTTTTAGAAGTTAAACTAATTTAGAAATAAAAAAAACTTTAAAATATTACATTTTGTGTGTATTTAACTTACATAGGTAATATATTTTAAAATATCGTGCATTTCATTCGCTCTTAGCATTTTTATATAAAAAATTTTTTTCACTCACCATAGAAATAAAACTTATTGAAAGTGCGATTTTCAACATAAATTTCACTTATGAAACAAAAGCCTTTTCAAAGTTAAGACACCAATCTCCCAGCCTCGCCTGTCAAAAATATCATGCTTCGATACTGCTAGGAGGACGCAGGTAATACCGAACCATTGAGATATAATTCTAATTAAATTGTTCTTAAAAATACAGGATGGGTCATAAAAGTTAACTCCCTAGAACATTTTCAAAAGTAAAATTTGCATAATTTGGCTAGTTGTTATTCGCGGTTTTTTTCTGCAAGTAACATATAGTCAAGATGTAGCATTTAAACATGGAGCATCTAGTGATATAATCAAATGATACAAAATATAAAATTCTTAAAATTACATAGAAATAACAAATGACAGAAGATACTTTAAAAGTCTATTTTTCAAGTGTTTATGCTAACATCAATAATAGAAAAAAATTATATTCTATTGTAATCAGAACTAATATTTAAAATATTGCAATTTTAATATAAAAAACCCACAGAAAATTACGATTTTTGATAGCAGATATTACGCGAAAGAAACATACATGATACAAACGATATTAAAATATATATCCTATATTTGTGATTGTATATTTTATACTATAACGATAAATACTACCGGGAAGATTAATCACAATGTTCATTATTCTCTCTAAAAAACTGTAGTAGATCACCAGATAAGTAAAAAGTAATAATATAAGTAATCACAATCATAGTTACCTACTCCAAGTTTCTTGGCGAACAAAGTAAACAATATATGGTACATTTACGATCTTCATTGAAATTCAGGTAACTATTTATAAACTATTAAATAAAAGGTTTTAACTGTTAAAAATGCCTTTAAACTTTTATCAGATATTGGTAAAAATATGATATATTATACTATAAAAAATATTATAATTAAATAATGATTGTTAGGAGCACTAGCAGGGCATGCTAGAACATTCAGCCCCCTCAAATGAAATAGTCTGAACTAGATAAAGTGGCGTTTTTATCTGTATTTTACCTATATATCGTATATTATACCTTTGTATGGGATATAAAAATACTTAGCCCCGCAATTAGATACAATAAACGTATATAAAGTTAGAATTATTATTAGACACAATATACGTATATATAGGTACTATTTAGATAAATACGTCATTTTATTTAATGATGATTTTTTGGGGGGAACGGGGTTGAATTTAAATCCCTAATGAACTGGACATTAAACCAGTTAACAATAATCTACTGAATTATTTTAACTCTTCACATATTACAAAAATTAAGATGATATAGGACTACACATCTAAGTAATGTATGAAAATTTGGCCATATTCTGGTGATCAAATTTCTATTGCATAAGGAACTTTAATTACAAAAGTCGAACGTTATAAATAACGCTGCAATTGATAACATTTGAATTTTTGAATTCAAATTAAGAGTTCACTTTTATTATATATCTGGTTGACAACATAAACAGAATTACGTGACTGGAATTAAGATGTGTAAGCTGCATTTAAAAGACGGATAATAGTGCTGCTGAACTAATAATTAGATAAAACCTATAAATTTAACAGGTACCAAACAGATGCTTTACACTTTCGGGTAGGTCGGCGACCTGGGTCGAAGAAGGAGTTTAAGAAGTACTAATATGGTTTTTTTATCATATTTTAAGCATTTTTTAAGCTTATATTATTTATAGATCTTCAAAAGTTGAAGAAAAAAAATCCCATCTCCAACATTTTGAATTATGGTGCCCTGTAATATGGAGAAAATTGAACTTACAATTATTCAATAAAGTTGGAACGATTGATCAAATTATTGTATAATATCACTGGCAATCTAAATGTATCCATCGACGTTATTAAGCAGTTCCAAACTTATATATATATATATATGTTTAAGGAATTTCTAAAAAATATGAACAAGTGATAATAACTTGTTTGCGATATCTAAAAGATAAGCATATTTTTCCTTTCTGATTATGATTTTAATAAGTATAAATAAATATGAAATTTGAATATATTAGAATGCCGAGTGGAGTTTCACTCTTTTGATATATAAATGATGCATATTAATAACATTAAACGTATTTTTTCTTTTGATAGGTATTATTTCCGAAGACAAACTGAAGATCTCAACTAGTGTTTTACAACATCACTATCTACAAATTCATCACTATCTACTATTACTACGACCAGAGAATATTTTAAAGTTGTCATCATGGCTCCTTTCTGCTTCCACTTAACTGAATGCATTGAGTTGTTCAACAGTAATGTAAAATGTGATTCCGCCAGAACGTGGGATATCGCCCGCTACATCATGTCCCTTACTAGCTACAGGTACTTTATAGTAAGATACAGAAGATATAAACCTCTCATGCGTGGAATCGCAAAGAGAATGATTGACATGATAGAACTGCATGAATGCAAGGATATAGAATGTGTTAGTGACATTTTCCTGGCTTTTCATTTAATGCACAACGAAATGTATATCCCTTATAATAGCAGTTACGCTCTCAATATGTGTCATACTTACCATTTCGAGAGGCAATCACTAATACAGGACATCTTTACTAAACCATATGGTTCAAAAAATGTCAATATTCACCGCAGCGTAGACGTTGTTAAAATGGCCGTACTGAAAGGAAACTTTCGGCTGTTGACAAAACTTCTAAAATTTGGAGCCATTCTCATTCAACCAGATGATGAACTAGGTGAATGGAGCAACACAAGAAGAGTTTTGAATACGTTATTGTGAGTTATCTTCTTTTGCTCCTTATATTAGCTTTAACCATGCAATTTCAGAAGGGACCTCAATGAACACCCCCCTCCCCGCACATATTATAACTTTTAGTATACTGTTCTCATATTCACATTTCATTGTATGTCTGGGTTCATTTTAAAAATGCATATTTTTTGTGGCACCTCCACTTTTTCAGATTATTCATACTGATCACTGTTTTTACAGCTTAAATTTTTCAAATATTAGAAATTTGAATTAAATTAACTTTCAAGATTATTTTATATCATGATTAGAAATTCTTTTACTTTTACTAGCATGTTGTTTTTACTATTTGAAATATTTATATTTCATACTATGCAGATGTTCTAATGTTAACTTTAAATGTATTCCAACTTTTATAGTAATTATTAATTTTTATTAATGAAATTAATTCAAATTTTATTTAATTTCGTTTACCAAGATTGTTAATTATTCTATAGTGTGAAAGCTTTCTGAAAATTGCCAGTGTGTTAATTTTTTTTCTGAGTATATTTGAAATATTTGAGTTTTGAAAATATTTGGTTTTCTAGTTTGGAAAAACATATTTTTGTTTTAAGGGTTTTTTTTAAATTTTAGTTTTAGTTTTGTATTTTTATGTTTTACTGTTTTTCGAATTTTACTAACAATATTTTAAAGAAATTTAAAATCTTTCCTTCTTATGTATAACTTTATAGCTATTGAAATTCCGATTAATTTTGGTAATCATTTTCCATTAAGTTTATATATATATATTACATCTTTTAAAAGTACTCGTATCTGATTTACTAACTTGCATTGTCTTTTATTTTTACACATTTCTTTTAACATATTTGCTGTATATAAAATAAAATTAATAATTTAAAATTTTTAAATTAAGATGCTTTAGTATAACTTATAAACATAGTATTGCTTTAACTGACATATAATTCAATACTTGATTTGTGAAAGAATTCGCTTTATAAAAAGAAAAGCACGAGTTTTAAGTTTAATTTTGTATATTTTGATAAATTGCAATAGAAAAAGAAAAATGGAAGGAATGTTTAATGCTATTCATAGATTACTTCACCTACAATATATATCCGGCCACACAATCTGATACCATAAACCCCTGGGTTGGTCGTGTGGTCTGGGCCTTCAACCTACAATATATATAAAGAGGAATGCAAGAATATAAGAATGGAAAGTACTGTGATAATGCAGAGAATCCGAATCAGATTTGTGTCGATTCACATATGTTAAGCATTCCTTAACATGAATGATATCACTGTAGTCATAATTCTAAAACGAACTGCAATTCCCACGACACTACGTCGCAATCATTTTTACCATAATAGGCCAGACTAGAGTATACATTTTCTTATTTTTTTTGGAATTTATTTAATTTGATGAAAAATTATTATTTATACATAATGGATTACAATCACTTAATTGATTTATGTTTTATTTACGATGTATACACTTTCAATACACTTGTTCATGAAGTGTCATATTTTGTTTCTAATATATATATATATATATATTTTTATTTTTATTTATATATATATATATATATATTTATACCCCTCCCCGGCCATCTTTTGGTACATTGCTTCCATCCATACCACTTTTCATTTTGAAAATATTTTTAATCCTCTTTTTAGTGCAGCTTTGCGCCTTTTAAGTGTGATTTCTGATATATTTATAAATTTATAATATTTTATTTCACGGTATTTTCATATTATATATATATATATATATATATATATATATATATATATATATATATATATAAAGGCGCTGATTGTACTATATTTTTCAAATGAGTGAAGCGTATTCAATTGAAAAATTATTATTTTCAGTTTGATCAAGTTGTAAAAACTCTAAAATGTGCTTTTCTCCAATATCGCAGTTTGCTAATCTATAGTGAAAGTCTTGTGTTAGATACATCATATATTTTGTGATGTGATCAGTGCCATATTTTTTTGCATGTTTTTGTCTCGCACTAATGAATTTTGTAATGTCAGTTCTGTTCTTTAAACTACTATCCTTTTCTCTTTTCAGTTCACATCATTATTCTGTGAATGATGCATCAAACGAATTCGTCCAAGGCAGCCTCCTCCAGAATTTTAATCCTGACTCTAGGAAACGACTGTTCCTGATAATATTCGTCCTTGAGTTCTTCGCCATAGTATTACCCGCTTGCATGAAACTAAGAAAAGCTTACGTTGAACAGAAAAGGTACGATTACATGAGATGCGTTAAACTTGCCTTTGATTCTATCCCTGAGCCATATATTACAGTCCAGGAGATACAGATCTGCTTGAAAAAGCTTCTCCGTGGAAGGATACGAGAAGAATATATCCACCCAGTGTGCAGAGAGTATGGATATATATTTCCAGGCAGTTTGAAAGACAAAGCTCCGAGATCCCTGCAGCATCTTTGCAGGTGCAAAGTGAGACAAGCTTTTCGGGAAACAGGAAACCTTCCCCGTGGCATCGATTCCCTCGCCTTGTCGGAAAACTTAAAAAATTTCCTTAAACTAAATATTCAGTAAATAATTTTGTTAAATAAGCTATTGTTCATCCAAGGACAATCAACATCCTTAGAACTGTATATTTGATATGATGATGTGGTGTAGTTATTATGCATTCACATATGTATCTTGTAAGTCTTTTCCTTTGTTAAGTAAAGTGTTTCATAAATTTGAATGAATTTTTACCTTTTCATTACTCTAATATTTTGATTGTGTAACATATTCTACTTGCATTTTTACACAGTCTTATTTAGGTTGATTTCTTTATTTGTTTGGGCAGAAGGGTGAAGCCAATTTTTGACCCACTTTTACAGAGCTGATTTTTTTGAAATTTTACATACAGTCATACTTGAGAAAAGTACTTCGGTGAGAAGAACCTTTCTTATATACTAGCAATTCTTGTCTTGCAATGTTTTGCCAAAAACAAAATATTTTTGGAAACAAAATATAATTGATTTTCGCTTCAATGTTCACTATTTTTTCACTTTAAAATTTTTAATTAACAATTACCCTCAATCTAAACTAAAAAAACCGTTTATTTTCGGGCACTCCAGTAACCTCTTATGACTGTAATTGTTTTTAAAATATTTGAATTTCTTTTTATCGCAAAATTTTTATTTTAAGGATATTTTTTTTACAATGTGAATTTAGAAAAGGAAGTGGATTTTTATGAAGTGGAATTTGATTATTTTTATACATAGAAGAAAAGTCTTTTAATTTATATTCATTTTAATGCTACGATAACGAAATGCGGGGAATAATAAATTTGATTTTCAAGTTATAAATACTAATATTACAATTTAACAACTTTCACTGAAATTGCTGGCTAAATATATCGAAATTCTGCTAAAAGTGCACGTAACAGAAGCGATGTTCCTTCTTGGGTTATATTACATGAATGATGAGTATCAGAATGTGAAGTTTTCAAATTGCTTACTTGCGTAAAGGAATAAAATTAGGACTTTTAAAATCTTGCTGTCGAAAAATTTGGATCTTGGCATTATACACCCTATATACTTATGAGCCCACGACAGTATTTTCTGAATTGGAATATTATTATTTTTATATATAGTAGAAGAAGGTTCTCTTAATATATATTCATTATTTAGATGCTAAAATAACGAAAGGCGGGGAATTATAAATTTGATTTCTAAGTTATAAATACTAATATTACTATTTAACAACGTTCACTGAAACTGCTGGCTAAATAAATCGAAAATATAAGTACTTCGTTAGTAGCAACCTGAGACAAATTTTTAAGGACAGATTTTGGAGGATGGGAAGATGTGACCCTCCTTCGTCTGGAAAAAGGAGACAAAGCAGTCAATACACCAAGGCGGGAAAATGTATTAACAGAAGACGTGATTAAAAAAAAAATCTCTGTCACAAATCTGAGAATAATAAAATATAATTCCAAAAATTAAGGACATATGGAAAGGAGTGAAACAAACAGCAGAAGATTGTGAATCAGAAAAATGTTACAATGCTTAATTTAACAGCACTTAATAAAATATGAAGAAAATAATCGGTTTTGGAAATAAAATTGTCTGACTAATAGAAAAAACACGCAGAAGAGTTTAAAATAAAATATTTTTTTTTATTCGAGTTGAAACCCGCATAAGTCCTGCCAATCCCGAAAAAATACGTCTAACGAAAATCGCTGCCAATTGCAAAATTTTGCGAATTATTTTTTCAAAGAAAATTTCATAAATTTTCCGTAATATAATATCAAGACCCTTTCACTTTCAAACAGTCTAGGTGTATATATCGACTTAACACAATACTTATTAACATGTTCTAAAGTAATTTAGAGAGTTTTTTTTATCGTAAAATATTGATTTTTGGAAGATTATTTTTACAGTGGTCAAAGAATTCTGCTAAAAAGTCTGAATAAGACAAGCGATAATTGTACTTGGGTAATCTTTCAAGAAGAATATTTTCCAGAGTTTGAAGATCGCAAATTATTTTTCTGCGTAAAAGAATAAAATTTATTAAACTTGAAAATTTTGCTTTCAAAGAATTCTGGTATTGACCTTATACACCCTAAATATTTATGAGCACATGACAATATATTCAAAATTGGAAATTCTTTTAATTTTGGGAATAGAAAAACATCCTTTCAAAATTATTTTCATCTGTTAAAGGATGAAAATCAAAGAACTGGACGACGGATAATTATAAAAGTGAGAGAGTTATAATTGCGAAAATTACAATCTAAAAATTTTCACTAAAACTAAATAATCGGAAAATTAAAGTTCTTAATTAGTTAGTGCTTAAGTTCGAAACATGAAATAAAAGCAGACCAAGAACCATTTTGTAAGTAGAATATTATTATTTTCGAGATGTATAACAAAGAATCCTTGGCCCTTATGCCCGTCCAGCTAGACTTGATGAAACCTAAATTCCAGAATCTGTTCGAGAAATTGTTTGATCTACTTTCTCGATTGTGAACAGAAAATAATCAGTTCCAAGTGAAATGACTTGATTTAATTTGTTAAAATTTTGCTCTTAATACTCTGAAGTAATCGAACAAATGCTAATATTAATGAGAAGGTTTTGTAAGAAAGAGTGATTATATAATATGGATACTTATTGATAATATCGTAATTAAATTATTTTAATTCCACAAATTTTAAGTATTCTTTAGTGTTACCATGTCTCCCCTTTCTTGCTATGTTTTTACATTTCTGCCATTGGTGGGCCTTTGCACCCATCACCAGGGATGAGGTTCATCTGGGTTTACACTAATGTTTTTTGCATTAACTTTTATTGTTCTGTTTATTACCACTTTTTCTCGATCATGTCGACCTTTACTTTATGTACGTTCGTGCATGTGATATCATGTTCCTGTTTATTCCTCTTGCTGCATCGTCACTCTGCTGGTCCCTTGTTTCGGTGTTACAATTTACATATTACAAATTAGCATCGTTTCTACAATTGAAACTAAAAGTCTGAGAGGCACATAACCATTCAATATATACATCGGTTAGAAAAAAAACACACACCTCGGACTCAATTTTGAACGATTATTACACAAATCTTATCCTCAGCGATCAAAAATATTATTTTTGCAGTGTTTTCTTCGTAACATCTTTATTGCTAAGTACTCGAATTATTACAATTTGTTTCTCCTTTGTCTTCAGAAATTTACTCTTTATCCCAAACATATTGCAGAAATAGGATTTTTATTAGGAGTTTCATAAATTCATAATTTGTTATTATGAAGGCTTATTAAATATCCTATATGCTAGGAATGCATAAATTGCAAACAAATTTTGAATTTTCTAGAATATGAGTCGACATTTTGTACATTGCATAGACTATATAATACGCCGAAGTCTATTCATGTTCTAGAAAATCCAAAAAGTATGTGCAATTGTTGAAATCAGTATTTTATTATAAATGGAATTATTTGTAAGTAAATGAAATTCTTGATACTCTTATAAATCTACAAAAATAATGTCTGTCCGCCGAGTAGCAGAAAATCTAAGTGACCCGCAGCTACGATATTTGATACGGTGATACTTGATTTCAGGCACTGAAGACCATAAATCGGTTCCTTAGCAATTGAAAACATGATCGAATTATTACAATTTGTTTCTCCTTTGTCTTCAGAAATTTACTCTTTATCCCAAACATATTGCAGAAATAGGATTTTTATTAGGAGTTTCATAAATTCATAATTTGTTATTATGAAGGCTTATTAAATATCCTATATGCTAGGAATGCATAAATTGCAAACAAATTTTGAATTTTCTAGAATATGAGTCGACATTTTGTACATTGCATAGACTATATAATACGCCGAAGTCTATTCATGTTCTAGAAAATCCAAAAAGTATGTGCAATTGTTGAAATCAGTATTTTATTATAAATGGAATTATTTGTAAGTAAATGAAATTCTTGATACTCTTATAAATCTACAAAAATAATGTCTGTCCGCCGAGTAGCAGAAAATCTAAGTGACCCGCAGCTACGATATTTGATACGGTGATACTTGATTTCAGGCACTGAAGACCATAAATCGGTTCCTTAGCAATTGAAAACATGATCGAATTATTACAATTTGTTTCTCCTTTGTCTTCAGAAATTTACTCTTTATCCCAAACATATTGCAGAAATAGGATTTTTATTAGGAGTTTCATAAATTCATAATTTGTTATTATGAAGGCTTATTAAATATCCTATATGCTAGGAATGCATAAATTGCAAACAAATTTTGAATTTTCTAGAATATGAGTCGACATTTTGTACATTGCATAGACTATATAATACGCCGAAGTCTATTCATGTTCTAGAAAATCCAAAAAGTATGTGCAATTGTTGAAATCAGTATTTTATTATAAATGGAATTATTTGTAAGTAAATGAAATTCTTGATACTCTTATAAATCTACAAAAATAATGTCTGTCCGCCGAGTAGCAGAAAATCTAAGTGACCCGCAGCTACGATATTTGATACGGTGATACTTGATTTCAGGCACTGAAGACCATAAATCGGTTCCTTAGCAATTGAAAACATGATCGAATTATTACAATTTGTTTCTCCTTTGTCTTCAGAAATTTACTCTTTATCCCAAACATATTGCAGAAATAGGATTTTTATTAGGAGTTTCATAAATTCATAATTTGTTATTATGAAGGCTTATTAAATATCCTATATGCTAGGAATGCATAAATTGCAAACAAATTTTGAATTTTCTAGAATATGAGTCGACATTTTGTACATTGCATAGACTATATAATACGCCGAAGTCTATTCATGTCCTAGAAAATCCAAAAAGTATGTGCAATTGTTGAAATCAGTATTTTATTATAAATGGAATTATTTGTAAGTAAATGAAATTCTTGATACTCTTATAAATCTACAAAAATAATGTCTGTCCGCCGAGTAGCAGAAAATCTAAGTGACCCGCAGCTACGATATTTGATACGGTGATACTTGAGTTCAGGCACTGAAGACCATAAATCGGTTTCTTAGCAATTGAAAACATGATCGAATTATTACAATTTGTTGCTCCTTTGTCTTCAGAAATTTACTCTTTATCCCAAACATATTACAGAAATAGGATTTTTATTAGGAGTTTCATAATTTGTTATTATGAAGACTTATTAAATATCCTATATGCTAGGAATGCATAAAATGCAAAATTTGTTGTTTTAAAATATCTGATGTGGGCAGTGCATGACTTTCTGCATATAATCCAATTTACTTCTTTCATAGTGAAATATTATGTGTAATATCCACGGCACAATGTCTTTAACGTTGAATTCAATATATTTGCCGATTTTCTGGATGACAACATGTAAAATTATTTCGTAATACCCAATAAATTTATATTTCGCCAACTCTAAATCGACAAATACCAGTATTGATAGCATCTGCAACAAACAGTTTAGTCCATATATTAAAATAATCTAACAAATAATTCACCAACTTCAAATTATTCCGATTATGCATTATATTTTCGTCAATCTGAAGCGATATTTTGCTAAATTAGTAAACAAGTTCGTCCAATTTATTGCCAAGCGTTGCACAGAAAATACGAGAAAAGTTTTTCTTAAATATAAGTAATATTGGTGGTCGTAAAATTTTAAAATTATTACATAAGTATTTTCTCTCGTGAATGGGATGAACTATTTCCACAAGAATGGTATTAATAAGTTTGTTTCATAATATTGCATGAAAAATGAACATATTTCAGGATTGTTAGTGCTTATTCATTTCATGTAACATGCCTAATAAATTTATTAGAAAAACTTGCAATATCTTGTTACCGGTTCATACTTGCCTTCTAACATATGTGTCATTCGTTTTCTAAGAAATAATTACATAAGAAATGATGGTTTTCATAACATTACCAAAACTTCTGACTTCTTAATAATTTTTCAAAATTTCATTCAAAAATTTGAGATTCATTCGAACATTCGATTGCATTTAAGATAAATACGCTTCCAGTGTTTACCGATTTTAATATTTGTGGTAAATTTTGTTAGATACGCTTCATTCGTTATTGAGTTATCGCCTCCACAAACTCACGGACATGCAAAACAGACATCACTTCAAAAATGTTCAATTCGAGTTCAGTGATGAGTGAAACGTTCTCTCCTGTAGGAAACTGGAATACTTATTTTCGACCCCGTCACAATATTTTCCTTAAACATTATACTATGTCCATAGAGAAAATAATATAATTTTTTTTTCAGGACTAAAAATTTTAATTTTTAAATTAAATTTATAATAATTTTAATTACAATTTTAAATAACCTAAATATTTTTCTTTGAAAAGAAAGATTGTTTTAAGGACCATTATTTTATTTTTTTACAATTATTGTTGAAAAACTATATATCAGAATGTATTGTTTTGAAGTTATCAAAGGTAAAATTATACTTAATATAATATAGAAACTTTCATGTCACATTGTTTCTACTAAAATATGCAGCAGAAAACACTTAGGAGCTTATAATTTATCGGAAACTAAATAATAATAATAATAATATATAAATAAAATAACCCTTTCCTCTCTCTCTCCCCCCCCCCCCCCACCAAAAAAAAAATAATAATGAATTACACGCCGGGAGTTTCATTTAACTCTAGCAAAAATTGCTCTTAAAATTGTACAGTCATACAAAATAAAGATGATATCGATGGTAAAGGTGGTTTGATATTTAACATGATCTAAATTGTGAATAAAATACTTTAATAGAGCTCAATCAATGATAAAGTTCAATGATTGTAAGAATACCTCATATTTTCCTAAATATATTCGATTAAATGTATATTTTTAAGTTATTAGAGCTCAAAATATTATTGAACAAAATTTTGTAAGCAGATCAGTAAGCAAAAGGTCAAGCAGTGGAGGCATGAGACTTTTGTTTCAAAAGTTTAATATTCCAGTAAATGTAATTTAATAACACATTTTGATTTGTCTACAAATTTAATAGGGAGCATTTAATTGCCGTTCTAACCTAATAATAGTTTCATTTTATGCTAAGTAAAATCGAACAATTTCATCAAACCCCATATTGTATACACCAGAATACAGTACCTGTCACTTTTATGGTCACATATAGAAGACATTCCCCCTATCAATTTCATGGAAAAAATTCGCCATTGGCAGATGGTTATGCTCAGTAGTCAGAGATCAGACGTCAGTGGTGTTGCTGTTGTTGAGACCCAGACCGTCCGACCTACCAGAAAGGTGTAAGGTAACTGTTTGGACGGCCGGGAAGTGCCACCCAATTTAGACCGGAACTCAGTGGGGGAGGCATCCACAGGGACCCTACCCTCCTTCCCCTACCACCAACCTCTCGGAAGGACTTACGGACCCACATGTTTAACGTGATCGTACTCCGCGTGAACACGGCGGCAATTTTGGCAGTGGCTGGAATCGAACTCGGGCCTAAGGAAGATCTATCGCCTAAGGAAGACCTACCGGGCCTAAGGTAGACCCGGGCCTAAGGAAGACCCGGGCCTAAGGAAGACGTCAGTGGTGTTGAAGACCCAGACCGTCCGACTCGTCCAGAGGACTAAGAGCAACTATTTGGACGGCCGGGAAGGACGGCAGTGGTGTGAAATAATTCCAGACATTCACCTGTTCAGAAAATTCACCTTCAAAATACCCAAGTTTGGTCAATTTCCCGGTTTTCACGTTCTACACCGTGCAAAGTCAACCGATAAAATTTAAAATCAGGTATTATTGCTCTTTAAATGCTAAGCATAAGAATGCAGGGTACACAATAGTAGGAATTGTACATTTCTCAACGCCTTGTCAATCATGGTTCACGATAGAGAATGGTGATAATAAGATTGCACTGTCAAATAATATAATTGCCACTGTTAGAGAGTCCAGTAGTATCAGTTATCCTCATTCCTCAGGTAGGGACTAACAAAGAAACTCCTCATTTGTCTAATCCTACCTAATCCATCCTGATTGGTGTTTCTCAGACTAAAATTAGAGATGAGTGGAGGCAAAAGTAAGGAGTTTAAACTCCAAACTTGCGAAAATGGCGATATAATTTATGACAATAATTCATATGTCGTCGCGATAATATAAGCGCTACTGCATTGTATGTATTTCTATGCTGAAAGGCTTAAAATATTTATTTAAACTGTCAATTCTAAAGAAATAAATTAGTACAGAAATGGAAATTAGAACTGAAACAATAAGAAATTTTCTTGCGCATTTAAAATTATTTTACCTTCAATTTATTTTTGTCACTCTATATTCTGAACTTCGTCCTGCAACTGTGAAAAAATGTTGATTAACTATACTGATAATCATGGAATCTTAATTGAAAAATAATTAAAAATACATATATTAAATATTACGCCTCTCTATTGTTTTAAATGGAAACAAAGGGCGCTTTATTAACACTAGCGACACCAAGATTTAATTCTCAAAGCTTTATGACATTTTCAAGTGTTTCATGGGTTATTTTTATAGTCTACTTTTATATTCTTTCCAAGATATTGAACTTTCATCAATTTGTCTTCATTTACATTGATTAAGCGTCATTTATATAAATTTGCCGCCATTTCCGCTAATTTGACAACATTTTAAAAAATCGCCAAGTAGGTGACATTCCGCCAAAATCTTGCCAAGTATTATGGACAGGGAAATAAGTTATTCTTATAGCAGATAAATTACTATTGACGTCCAAATACAAAAGTATCACACAAAGTATTTTTTTTCATGAATTGGAACGAGCTAGTTCCACGAGAATGATGTCACCAAATTTATCGCATGATATTACTCATGAAAAGTAAACATATTTCACGATAGTTAATAGTGTTTTTTTATTTTATATGATTTTTTTGATAATTTTTCTTTAAAATGTGCCATATTTCAAGAATGGTTAATGCTAGCGTTCTAAAATTTATGTCAATCGTTTCTTAATGAAATATTACATAAGAAATGATGTAAATTCATTAAAGTTTTGATTTTTTAATGATTTCTTCAACATTTCACTCGAAAATTTAGGGGGAGGGGTTGAACATTCGATTGCTCAGAAACACAATAGGCTTCCACGGATTGCAATTTTTGTACTAAATTTTATTCGAATCGCTCTATTCTTTCGTGAGATATCGTTTCCACAGACTCACTGACACACACACATACACACACCCCCATTTAAACACACACACGCAGAAACACGTTTTACACACAGACAGCATCTCAATCTCAAAATCTTAAAAACGTTTGATTTGTACTCAGGGATGCTTGAGACGTGCTCTCCCGTCGAAAACTAGAATACGAATTTTCGACTGCGTCAGAATGCTTTCTACATTGTACTGTGTATATAAGTATACATTGTACTGTGTATATAAGGAAAGTAAATGTTAATGAATAGTTATTGTCGATTTAGGTTAAAAAGCGATTTAAACCTTTCTAAAAAAAATCTGATGTGGGCAAAGCATGACTTTCCTTATATAATGCTATGAATTTACTACTTTTACAGAAAGAAAAATAAATTTTCTTTACAGTAGTTATTTACATTCTTTCCAAGATATTGCATTTTCGTCAATGAGTCGTCATTTTCCATGTCATCATCATCAATGAGTAGTCATTGATTTAGTGTCATTTTTATCCATTTGGCGAGTTTTTCGTTAATTTAGCAACAATTAAGAAGTCGCCAAGTTGGTGACATTCCACCAAATTCGTCGCCAAAATCTCGCCAAGCGTTATGGACGAGGAAATAAGTTATTCTTACAGCAGATAAATGACTATTGGCGTTCAAATACAAAAATATTACGCAAAGTAATATTTTTAACACTTTACAACAAAGTTGAAAAGTGTTTATGACTTTGTTCATTCTGTCTGTCCGTTAGCACGATAACTGCCGTAAAAATGATTTAATCAAAATGAAATTTTAGTATGTTGTTTAGACGGTCTGTAGGACCTATGGGAATATAAATGAATAATATCACCCAATTAGTTTTGGGTTGAACACGGGTTGTTGTTGTTGAAACCCAGGACCGTCCGACCTACCAGAAAGGTGTAAGGTAACTGTTTGGACTGTCGGGAAGTGCCACCCAATTCAGACCGGAACCCAGTGGGGGAGGCATCCACAGGGACCGTACCCTCCTTCCCCTACCACCAACCTCTCGGAAGGACTTTCGGACCCACATGTTTAACGTGATCGTACTCCGCATGAACACGGCGGCAGTTTTGGCAGCGGCTGGAATCGAACCCGGGCCCACCGAGTGCAACTCCAGCGCGCTAACCAATGGGCTACCGCGCCCTAAAGGGTTGAACACGGGTTGAAAAAATGAAATACATTGAGCCCTATGAGACCTAATTTTTCAAACATTTTTTAAGCGGATTTAAAATTCACAAATTGCTCCGAAAATTTTAGGTAATATTCAAATAATTCCATAAAATACATAAAAAAAAATTCAAAATATATTCAGTAGCCTTTTAAATAAAAATTAAAATAATAATTACACCACTTATATGAAGCGATTAGGGGATCATGATATGAAAAGATCACGTGATCCACTTCAAAATAAAATATAGCATAAATCTTGTCAAAAAATCGGGATTTTTAAAGTTCTTTTTAATTTATGAGTGTTATATTCGTCCTAAAACCGCTTTATGTTTGATTAAATTCTGTGCATCTACATACTGAAACAACGTAATGACAATATATTTGAGTTTAAATGATCATCCAAATTTGATTATTTCTACAACGAAGCCTATTTTTCACTTAATTTAAGTTTAAACAGCAAAATATGTAAGATGAGTTGTATAAGAATTGCTGTATTTTTTTAACGCAAAAGTATTTAGCTCATGGAGTCTGCATTGCTGATATGAATGAAATATTCATTGATTTTACAAGGAGAAGGGCGATTTTTTTCGATGAAGTTTTAAGCATAGAGTTTAATTACTTGTAGTTCCATGGTCTTAAATTATTAAATAAAATAACTTATTTTAGTACTGTGATGATTGAAATGAATGGGAAAATGTTATGAATGAAATGCTGCTTTTATAGAGAGAGCCAGGCGTGTTTTTTTTCTATGACGTCATTTGAATGAATGTCAGTTGTTTTCGATGAAGTTTTCAAATATAATAAATTATTGTAGTATAACGATGATTTTAAAAATATTACCGATGACTGTAGGGCATTTTAGAGATGTTTAAACAAGGCAATTTTTATTTCAATGCCGCCATTTGAATGAAGTTCATTTTTTTCGATGCAGGTTTAAGTTTTCAAATATAATAAATTAATGTAAAATTTTGAGAAGTTTTAATATATCATTTAGGAATGTATTGCATTTTAGAGATGTTTAAATAAAATTGCATTGAAGTTGGAAAGTGTTTCATAATCAATGCTTTAAGCATGATTGATCTTTCTTGTTCATGAATGGAACGAGCTAGATCCACGAGAATGATGTCACCAAATTTATTGCATGGTATTACATATGAAAAGTGAGCATGTTTCTCAATAGGAAATATTTTTTTTAATTTTATATGACTTTTTGATAATTTTTTTGAAAAATGTGCAATTTCTCGAGAACGGTTCATGTTAGCGTTCTAAAATTTGTGTTAATCGTATTCTAATAAAAAATTACATAAGAAATGTCTATTTGCGTAACTTTATTGGCGGTTTTGATTTTTGACGAGGTTTTCAAAATTTCACTCGAAAATTTAGGGAGGTTCTGAACATTCGATTGCGTATAAACACAATAGGCTTCCAGTGTTTACGGATTGTGATTTTTGAACCAAATTTCTTTCGAATCGGTCCATTCGTTCGTCAGTTATCGTTTCCACAGACTCACTGACATACACACACACACACACATACTTTCAAACACACTCACATACTTTCACACACACACCATACTTTCACACACACACACAGACATTACTTCAAAAATGTGCGATTCGTGATCAGGGATGCTTGAAACGTGTTTTCCCGTCAAAAACTCGAATTCGAATTTTCGAACCCGTCACAATACTTTCCTTTTACATTATATATATAAGGAAAGTAAAAATTATGTTTTTCTTCTATAAGATACTTATATTCTTTCCAAGATATTGAACTTTCGTCAGTTAGTCGTCATTTTCATTGATTTAGCGTCATTTTTATCCATTCGGCGAGATTTTCGTTAATTTGGCAACATTTTAAAAAGTCGCCAAGTTGGCTACATTCCGCCAAATTCGTTGCCAAAATCTCGTCAAGCGTTATGGATGGAGAAATAAGTTATTTTTAAGCATATAAATGATTATTGGCGTTCAAATATAAAAGTATTTCTCAAATTATTTTTCTCATGAACGGAACGAGCTAGATCCACGAGAATGATGTCAACCAATTTATCGCATGATATTACATATGAAAAGTGAACATGTATCTCAACAGCTAATATATTTCTTTTATTTAATGGAATTTTTTGGTAAAATTATTCCAAAATTTATCAATATCTCGAGAACGGTTCATGCTAGCATTCTGAAGTTTATGCCAATCGTTTTCTAAGGAAAAATTACATAAGAAATGTCTATTTGCGTAATTTTATTATAGGTTTCGATTTTTTGATGATTTTTTCAAAATTTCACTCGAAAATTTAGGGGGTTCTGAACATTCGATTGCGTATAAAAACAACAGGCTTTCAGTGTTTACGGATTGGGATTTTTGTACCAAATTTCGTTCGAATTGCTCCATTTATTCGTGAGATATCGTCGCCACAGACTCACTGACACACACACACACATACCCCACAGACATCACTTCAAAAATGTTCGATTCGTGATCAGGGATACTTGAAACGTGCTTTCCCGCCGAAAACTCGAATTAAAGTTTTCGATCTCGTCACAAAACTTTCCTTAAACATTATGTATATAAGGAAAGTAATAATCATTTAAATATATCAGAGTTATTCAAATTTTATACGTTAAATATTTTAACAGTAAACAAGACATTTCAAGATGAGATATTGAAAAGTAAACAAACAAGTATTAATATTTACATGCTGAAAAGTAAAGAAACACATTTAAGTTTTAAGAGTAAAATCAGCTTTTTAAATACAATCTATTAGCATACTTGGAGATAAATCAATATGATTTTGAATTCCAATCGTGGGACTAAATTACTTTGTTTTGCAACAGCCTGGCAATTTCTGATTAAAAAAAAGAACCTCACAATCTGGTTCAATATATTTCAAATGTGTTTATTGAATATGGGTTGATACTAACAGGAACTTGAAAAACGCCTTCACTGGATGCTCTTTTAAGAGTCAGTACGTTAAAAAAAAATAAGAAAAAGTTCAGGCAGTCATGCCTATGACGTAATTTTAGAGTTTCCATGTCAGAACGGTCAGTCCAGGGTTGCCAGATTTGGCGATTTACAGCAAATTTTGCGACTTTTGTTGACATTTCGAATGTTCGAGAACTTTCTCGGAATAACTAATATTCTACGAGATATGAGACAATGCTGAAAATTTCTGCTGAGAGTACATAAAAGGAGTCCTCGTTCGTTTGGGGCAGAGTTAACGTGGTGCCATCTGCATTGAAATGTGAATTGCGTCAAAATTTTAAGAATAGTACAGGCTGTTTTGTAAAATTAGTGCAGCAATTAATTGATTTCTTACTTATTTTACTGTACCTGACAGATGTTTAGCAATCTTGTGAGATTTGAGCTATTTGCTGTATATTGTTCCAGGTTACGCTGTGTCTGTAAATAAATTTGTTAGTTATCCATAAATTTGTCCTCATCATGCGCCAATGAGTAAGAAGCGAAGCCTCCCGACTAGCGAAGCGAGTTACGTTTGTTGGCGATCATCAGCTAGTAGGGGTAGAGCCAACTAGTGAGGGCTCCTTTGATAAAAGTGTCCATTGAGACCATCTTTCATGCCTGACAACACAAACTGCTGCTCATACCACAGGGTGAGTCGAGTGGTCTGGGTTTTCGACCATCCTTCATGCTCTCGAAAAATAAGAATGATTTGTTTGGTTTGCTTGAGAAACTAGTTTTTAAACATGCTTCAGATTCTGTGAACCATTTATGTTTTTTGAGAATATAAAAGTACTGCCATAACAAATGAAATATTGAAAACATTTATGAGGATAAAGGTGAAATAAGAAATGCGGAAAAGAAATATGTTGTACAAATTTTTCCCCAAAACTTTCACCACAGATATACAATGGTACAGAAATTTTAGTTTCCTTACATGGTCTATGTACAAGGAAAATATCATAATTTACAATCTGGGTAATGTTAATTTGAACACATTAAGAAATCGGAATTGCTCAGTTCTAAATGAGCTTTTGTTTTGAACTCAAGAAGTAGCATTTTCTTGTTCGAGGACCGCATGTGTGATACAGATATGCAATTTATAGATTGACTAGCTATGTTACATTTATTCTGTAAAGGCCGCTACCGTGTGAATCTGTTCGGGTGCCATTTGTAAAGGTTTCTACTCTGGGGGTGCCATTGTAAAGTAACCTTTACGGTATCTATTCCCAAAATCAGGCATTTTATTCATCACTGTACTTACCGAACTGAACTAGAACTGATACTATAACTATACTCGCAATCTTGTAGAGACAATAACTTCGTTGCGTACTTCGAGTAATGAACAGAACCACAATCACACCCAAGCACTCTCGTATAAAGGTAACAGCTGAAGCTGCACGAAGACGATTTACACTTTCATCTTTCTTGGATACTAATACGAATACGATCTGTTTAACGTTTGCCTCTTCTTTTATAGTCCAAGCCAGTCGTGAGAGCGTGATTCTCGAAAACAGACTTGAGGCGTTTCGTACATGAATTAGCATAATGAAAAGTAAAATTAGCATAATGAAAAGTAAAACTCGCATAATGAAAAGTAAAATTAGCATAAAATAATAACGAATAATAGAATCCTCACAATTTATTCAAAAATAAATAGAGATCGACTCTTTGCCGTCTGTTATCTCCTTTTAATGGATTGCTGAAATGTATTTTGTTTTTCTTTCAAATGTATTTATTTAATGATTTTGTTTTATCTTCAAATATGTCAATAAATGCATTCTTTTAGAGTTTATCTAAAATTGATTACTTTTAATTGTTTAGAAACTAAAAAAAAATAATTCTTGTCAGAAGTTATTTTATTGTATTACAAGTCACGAACATCTTCCCCCTGAGTGACGTTTCATGCTCTGCGTCTTTTGATTGACTTGGTGTGTAATGGTGCAAATTTATGTAAGCTCATGTCCAAAAGTCAATCATAGTTGGTGTTTATGTGAAAGTTTTAGGAAATCTACATCGAAATGGAAGGGAAAGCAGTATGCGGGTATAATAGGTTTATAGAAGAAGAAAACAATGCAAAATAAGGATAATAACGACTTTTATTATCCAAAGAAAAGGGTTGAAAAAAAGGGTCCCAATACGAATGTCAACTTCAGTGAAACAGGATGATTAAAACAATGTGATGCTGCAGTTTAATACGGTGTGTGGGATCCTCGAGTAGCCACGCATGCTGCACAACGATTTCCCATACTTTCGATGAGGATCTGGATGAGTTGTGTGTTCAAAGAGTTCCAAGCCTCAAGGAGAGCAGTTTTCAATTCCGGAACGGAGCTTGGTACGTAGCGGAGGGCAGCAAGATTTCTTGCGAGAATATCCTACACATGATCTCATGATTTCAGATCAGGAGATTTGGCATGTGATTGATATCTTTTGTTTGAAGGAAGTCGAAGGAAGTTGTTTGAAAGAAGTTGTTATCCGTGGCCGACCTGCTACTGGTCGTCGGGTAACATATCCAGTGGTTTCGAACCTCTACTACAGTCTGGAGATCACACACTGAGGCACATTCACAAATCGAGACTCTTCGATTTGGGATCGACTGGATTCCAGCATTCCAATAATTCGTCCTTTCAAAAACATGTCCAATTGCCATCTTTGTGACATCTTTCGTACTTTTTGATTGATAACATCGCTCTGGATTGATAACATCACATTAATGTTGCATAAATTCATATGAGCAATTATGGTAGTGTAATTAAATTCTTACAAATCTAATAAATCAGAATATTCATTTAAAAAATGAATTCATATATTTTGAGTAACATAGAAAATTTTACTTAGGTGTAGTCTAAGTAAAAGTTTCTATACTTTTACTGAGTTTACACCTAAGGCTATTACATACACAGGAGCTCCAGACCCAACCATGTTAGATTAATAGTCTGGAATGCACATAAAAATAAATTTTGATTTTTCAATAACAAAGGAAGGTAAAATTAAAATATTAATCATGAAATATGCATAGCTGCCAACCTTAAGGAATACAATATAGTGAAATTGTCGTGTCACTTCACTATCCTTATAGTGTGTCTTAAATTTTTTTAAGGGCTGAAGGAGGGAAGGGGATTTTTATGTTAAGAATAGGGCTTTTAACTTTTCCCTAATAAAATGTGGTAAGTAGGATTCTTAAATCTAATCTGAACAATCAATTAAAAATTAATATAGAAAGTAAACTGAAAATTAACAAAATGATAAATACCTTAGTGATAGTGGAATATTTGGCATTTTTGAGATATTTTAGTACAGGCACAAAATTGCAGAAAGATCAGAAAAGAGGAAATTTTTAATTCATTTTAAAAAGTGTGGGATGAACGTTCACTTTAAATCTTGAACAATAACTTAAAATCAGAAAATGGAATTAAAAATACATGAGCTTAATTAGGAATATAATAATTAAATCTACTATCAAAATAGAAAAACCCAAGTTGAATATATATTTTATGAAACTTAATTATTCCTTTACACCAAATTAAAATATCCCACTTTCAGCAATTGCATAAATACTAAGATCCAGATAAGTTACAGACGATAACTCTTCAATATAAAATATTAAATTAATTAGGCACCGATAATAAAGCTAAAAAACTTTAATATTCAAAATTTACTTTTCTTATCTTGTTTGTTCTAATATTTCTAATGTATAAAAACTGTTTATAACTGCTTTTACTTGTAATATATCTTGCTAACTCTTATTTAATGGTACATTTATTAGTTACAGGTAGAGATGTGGATTTTTTGGAAAATTTTGAAATAATTCTCAATATTACATTTCAGTTAGAATAATATGTTCAATGTGGTATACTGCAGTTAACAGCCATAATTTAATATTTTCCATAAATAGTATTTGGTGCATATGATGTAACTCACCAATGGTGCATGCTGCAGCATGATGGGGTGAGTGGCCGGTTTCGGATAGGGAGATAACTGTTCATTATTTTTCATATGAAATAAGGCACTGTGAAGCTGATTCGAACTGCAGATGGGGTAGAGCAAAGTTCTTAACTAGGAACATTTATATTTTCTCTAATCGATGATTTTTTTTTTGCATATATGTCAAATTTATAGTCGCCAGTACTAATTTTTTAGGCGCCACAGCGACCTGGCACCCGGGATTAAAGTTCCTGTAATAAAGTTCTTTACAACTATATAAAAATGTAACAGAAACAAGTTAAAATTTCATGAAATTATAAATAAAATATACAAAACTTATAATTGTATGTTATATTCTGCACACATACACATTGAATACAATTATATTTTCAAGGTTAAAACAAATTAGTTGATTTAAAATTTTACCTCAAGTATAAATTGTCTTGGGTCAATTTTATTTCTGGCTTTTGAGTATCAGGAAGATGAACAAAGACATAGAGAATATGTCTTCTCTCAGCCCACTGAACAGGGGGTGTACTGAAATAGATTAGAATGCAATCATAATATAGTGAAATAGTAAATAATTTCAGCATATAACACTGTGTATAGTCAACAATAATGCATATATAATAGTTTGCCTTATGAATAAAATTGTAAATAATTTCAGCATATAACACTGTGTATGGTCAACAATATTGCATATATAATAGTTTGCCTTATGTCTGCAATGCTCGCTTTTTATCTGATTTTTAATCCAAGCTTGTATTTATCAGGTCTATGAAGCCCAACTGCTTGTATAAAAAAGTAGTTGTCTAAGAAGGCCTGCCTACAATAAAATTTGCCAAAATTTATCCATGTTTTTAAAAATATTAACTTTTCAAAAATCTTTTACACTGATGAGACTATTATTTACTCAGAAAGAGGATTGAGATATAAAAAAATAGATATACAAAATAGGTATATATAAAAAAAATAGAAACACTCATAGTTTCAAACAGTTTATTTTACAGATTAACTTGAACAACCCAGCATTGTCTCGGTTCTAAATATATATATATAAGCATCCACTATGTATAAATAATTAATTAAGAACCCGTTGCCAAGTAATACATTTAAACATAATTTAAAATGGTTTTTATCAGAAAATTGCACAAATCAAATCCCACATACTCTGCACCCACAAAAGTATAAAATATGATTACAATTGACAGTATATGCAACTGCTCAGAAAAGGGGCAATTCCGCAGAAATTCACATGCACTCCCCATACTTCCCGGCCTAACAAACAGTTACCTTACACCTTTTTGGTAGGTCGGACGGTCTGGGTCTCAACAACAACATGCACTCCCCATGACATTCCTTGCGTCTGAGAGCCAATTGTAAGATTTTAGTCTGTCTTATCAGTTGTACGGTTCTGGATAATTTAAAACATGACATGCTCATTACGAACACTAAAAATGCTTGCCTTAATCTGAAACATAAATTTCCACTGAAAGATCTGCCATCTGTCCGAGATGTTTGCTACGATTTTGCCATGGTGCATTGAATGAAATTCAAACTACATCCCCCCCCCCACACACACACACACGCTTTGAGATTTTAGCAGTCACAAAGGAATTGAGTTTATAAATAAAATACCAATTCAAAATTAAAAAAATAACATTGAGAATAGGCGTACCTACTAGGGTCCTAAGTACCGGTATATACCAAATTTCAGGGTTGTACAATACTTAAGATTTCCTGCTTAAGACTGCACAGAAAGACATACCTTCCTCTATTAAGTATGATAAAGTTGGGTACAATCCAATATACAATGTAAGCACAAAGTGCTTAATTATATTGTGTATATTTCCTTTATACTTGGCATAAAATGTATTCACATTTCGATATTGTGAAGTTAAATTGGATAAGTAGAGATCTTGCTTTTGTTGTCACCTTCCTTGAGTACTGACTAATGAGTATAGAGACAACATTTTTATCAAGTTTCAAACAGATTTACATGTTATCAGTTAAGGTATGTGTAACAAATTTACAAATTAAAGATGCTGAAAACATTTTTGCATTTGAGGGCCATATTTAATTTTTGCATTTTATAAAAGGACCACTATTAGAAAAAAATATCTGCTGAATATATGAATAGGGACAGAAAAGTGTCGAAGATGATTAGGTGAGGAAAATGTTAAAAGTTAACACAGAAAATTACAAATGTAGAAATTTACATTTAAAATTTTGGAGAAATTTTAGTATTAAGCATATCCTAAAGCATGAAAAAAATGCTAGATCTGGAATTGGTAGCCTCTGATCTGTAAAACTTTAAATAGATTGAATTTGGATACAATGTATGCAAATTCTAAAAATGTATGCAATTCAATGTATGCAATTCAAATGTATGTATTTTCTAAAGTTTCTTATTATAAGCATAGGTACAGTCTTTTATAAGTACCAGTTTTAAATTCATAAAATGCTTTTAGTATCACATGTTTTCTAAAATTTTGAAAATTTTTATTCTGCAATTTTACTAAGTTATGCATTATTTTTTAAAAATTCACAAAATATTATTTTGTAACATTTTTATGAGTACTATTCACTGTTATTCAAATTGAATTACACTATCTAAAAACTCTTGTTCAGAACACAATAGCAAAACACCATTCTGGCGGGAGGAACCTATTTCTAAACACAGAAGTGTTTCTAAACACACCTATTTCATCACTTAGGATGGGTGGAGCTTATTTCAAAACACAGAATGTGCCAACCTGAGGCGATTTGTATTTAGAAAAAATATGTGTGTGTGTGTGGGGGGGGGGGGGGGGCTATTATCTGGATTCACCCTATTCTAAAATAAAATGTTTACATATTAAAAATGGAGAAAGTAAAATACTGGTATTAAATATATGTTTTATAGTTACTAATATATTTTTAATGTTTAATCAAGTGAAAAATTTTTTTCAATATATTAAAATTTCATTTGTCACTTGGGAAGAAAGTCATTACCATGGTTCATTACCCGGTCGTCCAAATAGTTACTCAAGTCCTCTGGATAAGTCCGACGGCCTGGGGTTAACACCATGGTTCATTTGTTTTAATAACATACCTGGCAACCAGATTGCTATTTCTTCTCATTAGATAAATTAACAGGGCTATTTTTGGCAGACCACAAAGCAAATAGCTTGGAATGTAATATGAGGATAATTTTTATGTTTCAAGTGGTAATGTTAGGCAAGTGTATTTATTGCATGTCATTACCAAGTGCATTAAAGCAGAAGGAAATTATTTGTAGATTGCAACTTATTTATTTTAGAATTTAGGGTAGAAATTATATTTACAGGCTTATAGTAATACAATATTATTATATATGAAGCATAATAAATTAGACAGGGGTTAAACTAAATTTCTGTCATTACCATGGTGCTCATTATCAACATTCATGGCTTGATAATGATAAATGAAACCATGAGAAAGTTGTGCAAAACGTGTGTGAAACCACGTGTTTATGTAAAAAATCATGACCATGCTTTAATGTTATTATATTCTCATATATCCTTACAATATGCAATTACCATGTTATTTAAAAAATTTAATTCCTTTTAAAATCTATGTTTGTGTTGCACGATTTCTACTAAAGTATTATTTAAAAAAATATGTACTTTGGTACAATGTTAATGGATTATAAATTAAAAAAAAAAAAAAAAAAAAGAAACTTTAAAAACTATTTTGAAAATTTTTATCAAGTGGAAAATGTAGTATGTGCTTAATCTTCCTTTTGTTTTATTTCAGGAGGAAATAAGTAATCTGGGGGATGCTAATATCATTTCTTTGACACTAGATCAATGCACAGCATAATCTTTTTTCTTTCTTTGAAGAAAGGGAAGGGGGGAGGATAACATGGAATCAAAAATTTAAGATAATGAAGGTTGAGAAAGACTTCTTGGACTTATCTGAGTTCACACAAGGGATGGTTGATATTCCTTTGAGGACAAACACTGCTCTCTTAACAAAAGGTTAAGTAGGGTCTGATCTCTTAACAAAAGGGCAGGGAGGGTTCTATTTTCCTAACAAATGGGCAGAACTGCTTGGAGAAACTCTGCACAATGACCTTGAAAGCAACAGAAATGTATTTACATTTATAAGGCAGCAAAATAAAACATTCATTTTCTACACTCTCGGCAATACTCTTTAGAGACTTTTTCTTTTTAACTTCCCCATGCAATATTTTTGAAACGCAACTTTACAGCAAAGTCAAATTGAATAAAAATAAATAAAAGCTACTTAAAATTATGATTTTTTGAATACACATTTCTAATTTAGTATTTTACTTACGGCAATTTTAAATGCTGTTACATAGCTAAAACATAACGTGTATTATTTGTTAAGCGATCAGTAAATTATTTTATTAGCTGCTGAAATAAATAAATTTTATCTATTGACATGAGGGTTTGAATCAAAAATAATTAAATATAACATCGTGTAAATATTATAATTAAATAAAATGCGGCAATTCTTCCGATAAGTGCTCACTGATAGTTTAGAAAGAGATGGACTCCAAATTGTTTAAAGGCTTACGAAATGCAACGATTGCAACTTAATCGCAATTTACAATAAAACACAGTTTCAAGTTAAAGAAATATTTACACCACTAGAACAAAGATCTCTCCTTTCAAACTATTATTAACAGGTAACGCCCGCAAACATACCAATAATCGCAAAAAGTGCAATCAATTGTCTAGATTGAAATTACATTGAAATTAGGAAAAAAACCGTTAAGGAGTGTTAAATACTGATATTTTACAATATAGCAACATGTAAAGATTACCGCTTTTCAACTTCGGTAGCAGTCATGCTTTATATTAGTATAATTATAAATATATCTTGAAATTTTTATAAGGATGCGCAATCATGCACGTGTGTCTTCAATAAATAGAACCAAAACCTTTTTTAGAAACTTCCAAACAAAACCGAACCGACACAATAATGTTGCCAGCTTGAAAATTAAAAATATAACACAAGTTATGTTCGTTTATCCTAACCAATCATTCTATCAATTACTGCCACATTGTTACATCTTCACGTCACTTTCAGAATTCAGAAGGATTTATGCATTCTGATCGGCTAAGGCAGACCGATATTTTCGAAATGCCAGTCACAAACTTTAGATCGTTTTCATCAACATCACCCCCTAGCAACGTTTGCTAACCGCCATGTTTGTAAGACGCCGTTCGCCATTACTAAGGGTCAAACTCGCGAACGTTCATTAAAACCACGCTAATGTCTAATTAACAAATCAGCCACTAAATTTAACGGCCCACTAAAGAGTGATTATAGTTATTTCCAAAAGATACGAGATTTCTGATTGGTTCGTTATTTCTAGCTCGAAAATATAACTACAAATTCCAAATGTTTTCCACTTGTAATTGAGAGCAGTTTACTTATTTTCGTGTTAGTATATCAAATTCTTCTACAGGAAGAGTATAATATCATTCACGTTTACACGTTATATATATATATATATATATATATATATATACATTCACGTTATATATATATATATATATACTCATGTCCAAAAGATAAGCATAATTCGTAAAATGCGAAAAATAGTTCACAATCAGTTGTGGAGAATCGTTGGACGAGAGTAAATCACTGTACATTTGCAAAACAGTTCAGTGCGCAAAGCACGTCGGAACGTGTATAAAACGACCTCGAGAGGCATAGCCAGTTGAGGCAGAATTTTGCAATTGCTGTGATTAGGAGCGTTGTTAACAATCGAAAAGGACGAAATATGTCACAAGGATGCCAACTGGACATGTTTTTGAAGGGACGAATTATTGGAATGCTGGAATCTGGTTGATTCAAAACCGAAGCTACTCGAATTTTGAATGTGTGTGATCTCCAAACTTTGGAGAGGTTCCAAACCAATGGAAATGTTACCCGACGATCAGTACCAGGTCGGCCAAGAGTAACAACCACTAGGTAAAACAGATATTTGGTCATAACTGAGCGACGTCAGAGGAATCGTTTTGTCAGACAACTGGGTTCAGCCCTGACAATCGTCACAGGAGTCACTGTTGCTACACAAACTGTTTACAGGAGACTCAGATACTTTGATCTCTATGCCAGACGACCAGCAGTTTGCATTCCCCTGATGTCTGCACAGAAACGCGCGCGTTTATAGTAGAGTTCGGAAAATCGGCAGTGGAGTGGACAACAGTGGGGCAATGTCATGCTCAGTGAAGATAAAAAAAAGAAAAGAAATATTTAGAGAACATAAGAAAACATTACAAAAAATGATATGATATGGATACCTGCCTATCACATTTGAAAATGGTTCCAAATAACAATATATGAAAATAAAATTATTTAAAAATTGTTAATTCAATGTAATTTCAAATAAATATCCATTTTTAGTGGCGATAAATCGAACAGAAATGTATATAAATAAAACAAAAAATATTTAAATTGAATAAAATTCTATAAAAAATAACTGCAAAATAAAAACCTCACTAAAATACAGCATGTAAAAAATTTGTAATTGTATCAACCGATCTGGAACAGCCTCCTTCTTCAATATAAAAACACAAAACACCCACATCTAGAAAAGCAAACAGATGGACACATACATCTTCTTGTGCTTGCTGTGGTAGTTGCTTTGCCTTTTATCCTGAAAAGTTCGTTTCTTGTCTCCAAAAATAGCTGATACTGATACTATTTGTTATATGTTGTAATTTTAAAGTAGCTTTTACTGTAAAGATAAAAGCATAATACGATTTGGAGACTGCTGGGCAAGTTATATTCAATCATTAATAAAATAATAATAATATTTTAGCTATTATTAAGGGCGCATTAGAAAACTCAATCGACTGGTTATTCAGTTATGACCAGATATGTCATGATTGTTTCTTCAGTTATTTGGTTACTAGGCAGAAAAAAATGGCACAGTTATCCTGCACAGTTCTAGATAACACTTCCAATGAAAACAGCAAAACAACTCTGCACATTATGTGACCACATAATCGAAAATTTTTCGGTCATTCTGGTTAGAACCGCACTGTCACTGAAATGAGTTTTCAAATGGCAATGGTTATTAACGAGCTATCCAAAACATGTTTACAAATGCAGTTTTTTAACAGGAGGTCAACCCCTGATAACACCTTGTTATTTAATGTTTACCAATAAGAGAACATTTGTTATACTGCGAGTAAAAAATAACCTTTTTGTCGCCATAACAAAGTTTGAATTATGGCGAAGTTCGAATAAAATTTATTCAAATTAATCAGATTTTACTGTATTAAAATATGAACATGACATCCAGTGTGCAGTCAGTAGAATGCAAATTTGTAAAACAAAAATAAAAGTTCTTTTTTAATTAATACTATGAACCATTCTTTATCAGCAATTAATTATTTCAACACAAATACTGCTGTAAATAAAAACAAATTTTATGCTGTTGTGGCGGTTAACTATCGCCATTTATGCCACATGCACCAAAACGAACTAGAAGCGGCTTTTCTCTATGTATCTGATAACTGAGGAAACCGCATACTATTTCCTGTTTTGGGACGCCTGATTTCCAAAGATTCCCGATGGGGATTTACACATAACTTTAACGCCGGTGACACTATGTTGGCATGTGAAAGCCATAATTTTCGTCACCGGCATGTGTGAAAAACAATACGATGGTGCACACCGAAAACACGTGGCGTGCATGGGGGGCACCCCCATTAATGAGCCCCAGACCGACGACGACCAATAAGATGGTCGGTCACTCCATCTGGGGCGTTTACAAAAATTCAGTTTTGAAAAGAACTTTCATCTTTTCGGACAGAGACTCGCTCCTAAAATCTCGACTTGATCGGTCGACTTGCTTTCGAACTTTGGAACTACGCAGTCGAAACCTCCTTCCGACTGCTTCGAACTTAACGTTCCAACAATCAGGATTTATCCGCTTGCCGCAGAATCTCTCTGCAAAGTATTAGTATGCTGTATAAATATTTGTAAAATTTAATGTAAATAAATGTTATTTTACGCAAGTTAACGTTCTGCCTAGAGAACAAAACAACAACAACAAATGTTGGGAGATTATGCTGGGCATTAATACCGCATGTCAGGTTCAGCCCACACAAACAAGCAAACGTAAAACCCGCACTGTTTTATAATATTTTGTTTCGGAGAACAGTCATTGTTCATTGTTTAAATCATTGAAGTAAAAATAGATCAAGCCATTGCTACATCAATACCATTGATCATCAGTGAAAAGATAAAAGTTGGTTAATAATGTGGCGAATATTTAGTGTACATAACATGAAACAAAGTACATAGAAAATCACTTGACTTTTGTTATATGTCCATTAAAGCACTTTAATTGCAAGTAAATGTTTGTGAATCCTCGTGATTCTACAGAACAAGCAGTGAGAACCTTTCGTTCAATACATTTTATGATTTTTAGTACACTTTTCCGTATACCTGGTGGGTCCGTGTTTATTTAGAGTTGCTCCCCTCCGGGAAAAACTTTTTTTTTCTGGCGACAGTACGAGTAAGATGCATTGAAAACTATAACTTGATGATTTTTTCCCAACTAGAGCACCTAATATAAATTGCAATACAAGAAAAAGTATGGAAAGACTATTGTACTTGTTAGTCTATTATAAAATATCTCAAAACTAGCAACATTATTAAAATAATTTTAAAATATTTGCAGAAAACTGAATAATTTATGAAAACAAATTAAATACACTTTGAAAATGCAATGAATGACACAAGCTAACCCGATAAAATATACATTTGAAACATTGAATGATTTTAAATATTTCACAATTATTTAACAAAGCTTAATTTTACAAGTGCCTGGGCAGTTTTCTTAATTAATGTGACAACAATAAAATTTTAAAACTAGCTAAGAAAACTCTAAAAAATTTGTTGACGTTATAATTAGCAACAAAACAATTTAGAATCCAGTTAACTTTAATTGAAAAGAAATTTAGATAAGAAGGAATAATATAATGTAAATATTTTGACTGGCATATATTTAAAATGACATGAGAAGAACCTAAAAATGGTAAGCACTTACGTCTAAGGAACATCTACACTCCGTATTTCGGTATTATTTATATCCAATGCATGACGATAAAAGTAATAAGGTCTCTGATTTGATACGGATTTTGTATAAGTAATTATACACCCAAAACACAATATTGGAATAGTATCTAAAGAAAACAAAATCTGTTGACTGTTATATCCACCACGAGCCAGCTATTCAGTGACTTCCTTCTTTGTGTGGGCTGCTAGGGGGAGAATTTTCCAGAAAACATCAGGCGAAATTCGAAGGCCAGATTAGGGCTTACGCGGTCCATTTTAGGGGGGATTGTGCTTCGGCTACTACTCTCGGAGTCTACTACGTGCTTCGGCTACTACTCTCGGAACTATCATCCCGGAAGAGAGTAAATCTGTGCTCATCGGAGCACGTGATTTTTTCCCGATTCTCAGCAATTTATTCTTTATGTTCCTTGGCGAATTGAAGTGTTATTTCTCGATTACTAGTAACCAGTGATTTCATTTTTAGAAGGCTGCTTGATCCCAGTCCCTAGAGTTCTTGCCTCATCGTGCGGATGGAAATGGTCTTGCTTCCACTATAAACAAACAACCTGCGTCGTAGAATACGCAGAAACTTAAGAGCAAAAGGGCATTATTTTTACCATAGTGTATAATGGGAAACGGACGATGATGGCAAATAGAAATTGAAAATAAACCCATTAATCATCGAAATTTATTTTTGTAATGAAAATCAGTTATTTAGAATACTTGAATAACAGCATATATATATATAAAAGATTTCATTTGCTAAAGTGCACTTTTTAGTGATTTTAAGTAAATGTACACTACTACTAATTTTTACTGTGGTCACTAACTAGCGTTCTAAAGATGTATACATATACTAGCAAATTCTGCAATGTACATACGAGCGAGAAGGGGAAGATACATAACGATTTTTCTTTAAAAAAACTCGTGTAAAAATTTTAATGAAAGTGAATATTTTATTTTCCGGTTAATTAAAAATATTCATCAAACAAGTTAAATTTAGTAAAATTATCGGTTAAACGATTGAAAGTTTCTAAAGTAACCGATTTATTACAGAAATAATGGATATTTCTATACTGCTAAGTAAACGAGTATTATTTTCCTTATATACATAATGTATAAGGAAAGCATTGTGACGGGGTCGAAAATTCGAATTCGAGTTTTCGGCGGGAGAGCACGTTTCAAGCATCCCTGATTATGAATCAAACATCTTTGAGGTGATGCCTGTGTGTGTGTGTGTGTGTCAGTGAGTCTGTGGAGACGATATCTCACGAACGAATGGAGCGATTCGAATGAAATTTGGTACAAAAATCACAATCCGTAAATACTGGAAGCCTATTGTTTTTAAACGTAATCGAAAGTTCAGAACCCCTCCCCCCTAAATTTTCGAGTGAAATTTTGAAAAAATCACAAAAAAATCAAAACCTTTAATAAATTTACGCAAATAGATATTTCTTCGTAATTTTTCCTTAGAAAACGATTGACATAAACTTTAGAACGCTAGCATGAACCGTTCTCGAGATATTGTACAATTTTTGAAAAAAATTATCAAAAAATCCCATAAATTAAAAAAAATATTAACTCTTGAGAAACATGTCCCCTTTTCATATGTGATATCATGCGATAAATTTGGTGGCACCATTCTCGTGGATCTAACTCGTTCCATTCTTGAGAAAAGATACTTTGAGTAATACTTTTGTATTTGAACGCCCATAGTCATTTATCTGCTGTAAGATTAATTTATTTCTCAGTCCATGACGCCTGGCGAGATTTTGGTGACGATTTTGGCGAAATATCGCCAACTTGGCGACTTTTTGAGGTGTTGCCAAATTAACAAAAATTTCGCCAAATGGATAAAAATGGCGCTAAATCAATGAAAATGACGACTAATTGTCGAAAATTCAATATGTTGGAAAGAATAGAAGTATATACTATAAGAAAAACCTCATCAAAAAATCAAAACCTTTAATAAAGCTAAGCAAATAGACATTTCTTATGTAATTTTTCCTTAGAAAACGATTAACATAAACTGTAGAACGATAACATGATGCGTTCTCGAGATATTGCACATTTTAAAAATAAATTTATAAAAATACCATAAATTAAAATATATATAACTGTTCAGAAACCTGTTTGTTCACTTTTCATATGTACTATCATGCGATACATTTGGTGACATTATTCTCGTGGATCTAGCTCGTTCCATTCATGAGAAAAGATACTTTGAGTAATCCTTTGTATTTGAACACCAATAGTCATTTATCTGCTGTAAGAATAACTTATTTCTCCGTCTATAACGCTTGGCGAGATTTTGCCGAAGAATTGGTGGAATGTCGCCAACTTGACGACTCTTTTAAATGTTGCCAAATTAACGAAAATCTCGCCAAATGGATAAAAATGGCGCTAAATCAATGGAAATGACGACTAATTGACGAAAATTTAATTTCTTGGAAAGAATATAAGTATCCACTGTAAGGAAAACCTATTTTTTTACTGTAAAAGTAGTAAATTGATTGCATTATATAAGGAAAGTCATGTTTTGACCACATCAGATTTTTTTTGGGGCCAGGCAGCGTAGAAAACGATTTCAACCGTTTTAAAAGTTCTAAATTTTGACAACTTTATCGACAGCAAAATTTTTATTAGCTTCGATACAAAAAGTGTGTTAAACTGGCAATGCTGTCGCAATACGCCCTCAATGATTATAAGATTTGAATACAATTCAAATATAAAAGCAAACATTTTAACCAATAAATTTTTAAAATTAAAAAAAAATTATTTAATTAAAAACTTAATTTACTTTTTAAAATATAAGAGTAAACTATGTTTTCACATTTTATTCCTTAACATATTTTGAGAGTAAACAAGACATTGCAAAATGAGATATTGGAAAATTAACAGATATGTATTAATATTTAAATGTTGAAAAGTAAAGAAACATATTTAAGTTTTAAAAGAAAGCACACATTTTACTTTCCCTGAAATATATGGTAATGTATTGGAATCATGCCGAAAATCGCAACTCGAGTTTTCGACGTATCTACACGTTTTGAGACTTCTAGAATTCAGAAAAACTATTTTAGCTTGACGTCTGTGTGTGTGTGTGTGCCTGTCTGTGCAATGTACGTATCCACTCTAACTAAAAAACTAATGGACCGAATTTCATAAATTTTGGTAGGTAAGTCACTTGAGTGAGACCCTGGTGGTGCTGATTTGTTTTTGATATGATTCGTAAAAACAGAACCCGCCTTTTTTTGCGAAACGGCCCGCAAAAATTTCATGTATCCACTCTCGCTAAAACAAATAAATTGAATTTTTTTGCGAAATGGCCAGCAAAAATCATCAAAATCTACAGTAAAAGACTCGCATGTACAAATATATCAATTAAATGCTTATTTTATACGTAATTTTTGAAGATTAAGAGCAACCTCAGATTAAGAGCAACCTCATTATTCTAAGACTGGGGGGGGGGGAGGGCAACCCCATTATTCTAGGAATATGTCAAGTTACCAAATGAAAACATTAATTTAATTAAAAGCGTAAATTCAGTGTAATTGAAAATAATTATGGGTGTTTTTTTGTGCATTTAAAGTCTATGAATTATTGAAGGAAAAAAAAAGAGAACGTGAATATGAGTTTGCAGTGAAAGTCATGTGTTGCTCACATCAGTTTTTACTTTCCCTGCAGTACATGGTAATGTATAGGGGGGGTATTGGAATCACGTCGAAAATTGCAACTCGAGTTTTCGACGGATCAGCACGCTTCGGGATATCTAGAACATGAAGAAACTATTTTTAATGTGACGTTAGTGTGTGATTGCCTGTCTGTGCAATGTATGTATCCATTCTAACTCAAAAACTAATGGATCAACTTTTATAAAATTTTACAGACAAGTCACTTGTGAGTAGCCATGGTTCTGATTAGATTTTGGTACTATTCGGGATAAAGAAACCAGCCTTTTATTGCGAAATAATCAGCAGTTGTCGTATGTAGTATCTACATTAGTTGACAAACTACGTGAGTGTACACTGTAGTTTACACTGTAACAACTCCGAGTTTTCTGAATATAATAAATCTGAGCTAATCTTAATGGTGTATTTATGTACTATCCCATTCGAGAGGCACAGACAAATATTTTTTAATTTTTTCTCCTAGCCTTTTTGAATCACACTTACTTTAAAAAATTATATATATATTAAGTTTAGTCAAGACTGTTTGAAATAGTTTTACAAATAAGAACTTTATATTAATACATACTCATGTAGCTAGCTGGGAATTTTATCACAGCAGAATTAAATTCAACTGTTCTGCTGTGTTAGTTTGCTTGCTAGCGTATAAATTTATCCCAATTATGTGCATTTAATCTGCATTCAATTAATTTTTTAGATAAAGTACTAGTATGTATGATTATATATATATTTTTTTATCGTTCTAAATGTCCACGTTAGTGTCTTACCTTTGGTATTATTAAATTATCAAAATTACATGTTATCTGAGTGATTAAATTTTAATGAAAGTTTTATAAATTTCTATGGAAATATAAACCAATTATTTTAAATGTGTATGCATTTGAAATACTTCTAGGAAAGTGAGTAAGAGGAAGCTTGAATTACATTTTAAAATTCATTACAATTCAAAGAGGCTTTTAAGAAAGGTTTATAGCTAGAGCTTAGATGATAACTGATGATATGGAAACTCAAAAGAATGTAGGGTCGTTCATCAAGAATTTGTACTACCGGTTCCTTTTCCACATCTGCTTCAAAAATTTCCCTTGAAATGTGAATATTTCAGAATTTGTAATGGATAGAAGTAATGTCTGATATGGATTCAGTCTCAAATTCCGGAGCGCATCGGGGTTCAATAAGGAATTCCACTTCCGGTTCTTTTTCACCTTCCGGTATAATTTGTATTTTCAGTTACTTTTCTACATACGGTTAAAAAAATGTCCTTAAAACATCTATTTCACAGAATTGATTACAGATAGATAATGACTGATATGGATTCAGCATCAAATCCGGAGCGGAACTGGAGTTCATTAAGGATATCCACTTCCAGTTCCAACTCTGATTACTGACTATTTTATAAGTTAATGACCTTTGTTCATAAACTGTTCATGTGGCCTGGTCGTCTATGAAATGCATCCTTACCCACTCCTCCTGTTAACGGCTCTGTCTGTGGGAGAAATTGAAAATCCGGCTGCGTTAGGTGCTGTCTCGTGTTCGATAATTTACAATATATATATAATAATACTTAATGTACAAAGATACTATAACTGTGTCTTCTAAACGGGAGAGGGGAGGGGATCTGGAAAGACTTTTCCAAACACATTTTCTCCGCCCATATGGTTAGTGCCATTGACAGAATTTTTGACCCCTATAGAACAAATGTACGGGCCTCCTACTGCCCTTTATTGTATAAGTAAAATAACTTTTCCTGTAAAATGTTTATACTAAGGTGGACCCCAGGCGATGCAGACTTTTGCTCCCCTCCCCCATTCGGTGGCTTCGTGCGTGGAAGAAATGGAAAATCTAACTCCGTTAGGTTCTGTCCCTTGGTTGATACTATAAGTGTGCAAAGATTCTGCCTTCTAGGTTACCGAATCTGCAAAGACTCTTTAGGGAAAAAATTCCCCTCACAGTGGAAATCGAAAATTCGGCTTCGTTCTTTCTGGGTTCTGTCCAATTTTCTCCGCACTCCGGGTGAGAAATTAAAAATTCGGTTCCATTAGGTTCTGCCCCGTGATCGATACTACAAGTGTGTTTTCTATGTCAACAGAGGTGGTGGTGTGTGTGTGTGGGGGGGGGGGGCGTGGCCTTCGTAGAATCAGGAATTTTTTTCCTATACAAATTTCTCCGCCCCTGTGAGCAGTGCTGCCGATAGAATTTTCAGGCTCCTATTTAGCAAATGCACGAGCTACCTACTTTCCCTATTTTGTAAGTTATGATACTTTTCGTAAACTATTAATGCGGCTCGGACCCCTAGGTAATGCATATTTTGTCCCCCCCCCCCATCACATTTGAATGCTCTGTCCGTGAGAGAAATACGAAATTATGATCCCTTAGATTCTGTTCCGAGGTCTGTACTTCAATTTTGCAAAAATTCAGCTCTCTGGGTCATCGAAGGCTTCTGAAATATGAGAAAATACTTATTCAAACCCATTTTCTCCGTCCCATGAGCTCATACTATTTTATAAGTTAATTACAGTTTCTTATAAAATGTTTATGTGGAACTGGTCCCTAGGCGATGTATATTTTTGCTCCCCCCCCCTCCATTCGGTGGCTTTGTCCGTGGAAAAAATTAAAAATCCAACTCCGTTAGGTTCTGTCCCATGGTTGATATTATAAGTGTGCAAATATTATGCCTTCTACGCCACCGACTGGGAGTCTGTAAAGACTATTCGGGGGGGGGGGAATTCTACTCATGGGGATGGGGAGGGGGGTGTCAAAAAATCGGCTTCGTTCTGGGCTCTGTTCCGTGGTCGAATCTATATGCGCGCTTTCTGGTTCACACAAGAGAGGGGCTTTCAATTTTCTCCATCCTCTGGGTGATAAATTAAAATACCGATTCCACTAAGGCAAGCTCAGTGATTAATACTATTAGGTTGCGATATATGTTAACGAAAGGGGGGGGGGACGGAGAGCGAAGTTCTCCGGAGGATCTGGAAAAATTTTTCCAATACAATTTTCTGCGCCTCTATGGCGAAGTCCCGCCGATAGAATTATATGGCTCTTATTCAGCAAATGCACCATAGCGCCCTATTGCCCCTATTTTATAAATTAGTAGTATTTTTCATAAACTATTAATGCTGCCCGGGCCCCTCAGTAATGTCTGTTTCTGCTCCCTCCCCCCCATACACACACACATTCGGTCGCTTTGTCTGTGGGAGGAATTGAAAATTATAGTCCATTAGATTCTGTCCCGTGGTCGATGCTTCAATTCTGCAAAGATTTAGCCTTATAGGTCATCGAGGAGGTGCTTTTGGAGAATAAAGAAATACTTTGTCAAACCTATTTTTCCGACCCCGAAGAGTAGGTATTTAAACTGTCTTTCCAGTGATTGATATTATAAGTACACAAAGGTAAGGTGAAACATAAGATTTTCATTTTAATTCTCTACTTTAGGGACAGGAGCGCGTGACTTTGAAATTTTTGGCACTTGGTAGCTAAGTTACCCTTCCAAAATACTAGGAAAAGCACCCTTTGAGCTTTAACACCCTGTACACTATCAATCATCTGACTTCAAATGTTTGCTGCATACAATAAATGAACCTAATCTACTATTGACTGTAAAAGTTTTTCTTGAATTTAATTTCAGCCATTTAACACAAAGCTGAGGCAAAATGAAATATCAATTGCTTTTTCATGTCTTGAATTGCAATATGGTATGCAACAATACCTATGTATACAAAACAATGCCAATTGTTCGTTAAAATGCACACAAATATATATTATAACTACAACAAAATAACATGTAAATTGCTCGTCAGAAAACATCATGCACACAGAACGTATTATTAGAGGGAACGATGCACCGCCATCTACCGGCTAAAAGTTAAGATACTTGAAGTACAAATGCTTCCTGAGATCCTTATCAGATCAACAGGCAGGCCGTTAGATCAAGAACGTCGCGTTTGCGTAATTGAGTGGGCCGCGGCTTAATGTATCTTTCGAATTCGAATTTTCGACCCTCTCCCCTCCGTCGGAATATTTTCTCTATACATTTCCTATTATGAAAGTCATAAATATATTTAGAACAATAAACGAACAACAGTCATCTAAAAAGTACGTTAAATACACAATTAATAAAAAAAGAAACATTTTATTCTACAATCAAAATTCGACAACTTCAGGAGAAGAAATTTTTCTGGTTCTCAAAACCATAGCCTCATCAACGTTGATCGATGATAATATTTACATTCATCTTGAATCAAAGGTTCTTCCTCGTCTTTCTGTACTATTCTCAAATAGTTTTTTATCTTTGAAGGAACAGGGAGATATTCGATGCCGTGAGGGAGATTTCCTTTTTCCCTGAGGCTTTGTCTCACTGAGCAACGGCTGAAATGCTGCAGGGATCTCGGAGCCATTGGTGTTTTGCTTTCCGGAAAAAGTTTTTCATACTCTTCGGATACTTCATTCACAACCTGATTCGGTAGCGGGTCCTGGAGCAGTTTTTTGAGGCAGATTCGAACCTCTTGGCTGGAAATTACAGGGGCAGGTATGGATTCAAAGGCCAGCTTCATGCAACGGACGTAATTGCTCACCATCTTGGGATGATACTGCACTAAACGGATGTTGATGATAATCTGCAGTCCTTTCATCACTAAGAACAGCCTCCTCCTGGATGATGAATCTAATTTCAGGAGGCTCTTCTTAACGTAGGTTTTATGTACAGCATGCACTGCTTGGTTTAATCTAGGAAAAAAGAATAAATTATAATGACGCAAAACTCAGATTTAAACAGTATAGTGAAATATTTTAAATAAGCAATCCTTTTATTTTGAACAATGTAAGTTTAGAAACAACCGATGGAAGAGAAGCAAGGACTATACAAATATATTTTAGAATACGGAATGAGTTCGGAGTAACACAATAGCTAAGACTGTGGGTCTCCAAACTAGGACGTATACATACATTATATGATAAAAAAAGTATCCGTACACTTTGGATGTTAGAATCTTTTTCGTATATCTCAACAAATACTTGGAGAATTATTCTATAACTTCGGCAATGTGATGAACATGCTTGAGTGTACACTTTCCAGTAAAGTTTCGGTGATTTATGCATTTAGGGGACCACCAAGATATTAAAAAGGGGAATAATATATTTGATCACCCTGTATCATAAAAAGATGGAAATGATTTGTAACTTTCACAAAATAGTTAACTATCTTTGTTCAATGTGTATACGTATTTTCGACAAACAAAAACGTATTTTCATGAAGATATAAACGTTTCTTAAAAAAAAATTTTTTTTTGTTACTTGTTTTTTGCTTACAATATCCATAGGTTTCATTCAAATTTCACGAAACTTACAGAACATTTGTCAACGTCCAAGAAAAACATTATACTTCAATTGAAAATTAAAGCATTGAATATACGATGAGATAAAAGCATTTGAAGAAACGTTTTTACTGCGCAGGCGCGAATCATAGCAATAGCTTTCTTTCATGATTTTGGAGTGAATACTGTAGGGCAACTTCTATAAAAAATCCACTGGAATATCGTGAAAATTCACAAATATACCGACAATATAATGATCAGCTTTTCTCTGACTCTTTGAAAGTACCATCAGAAACAAACTATTATGTTTCTTATGTGATAATTTAAATATTTCCAAAATTTTTCGAATCAGTTTGTGAATTTTAACTTCGCTTAAAAAACGTTTGAAATATCAAGTCGCATAGGGTATTTTATTTATTCAACCAGGGTAAAATCTGAAACTAATTAGGTGGTATTATTTATTTTTGTTCCTAAACATTTCTTAGACAGTGTCAATAACATACTAAAATTTTATTTTAATCAATTTTACGGCAGTTACTGTGCGAATGGATAGACAGACAGACATAAAAATTTTTCAACTATGTTGGAAAGTGTTAGAAACGTTAGATATTAATGTTAAAATTTGTAATGGTAATCATTTTCAATTCTATTCTTTAGTTTTAAATTTCGAATTTTCAAAAGACGTAGGGGCCCGCTGCGCGATAGAACGCGCAGCTACATCCCGTCCGCTAAGAGGGAGTAAAACGCCCTAAACAAGCGACTAAAATCGCTTTTGCTAGCTGCGCGGATATGCAATGCTCCTTGGTCCGGCGTTGGGCACATCGACTACTAAGCCTTAAATAAGCTCATTTGAAACACCCTAACTTCATCTTCCGTCCTCTGTTAAAACATAATATGCTCTAAATAAGCTCTTTTGTTACTCTAATAAAATTTTTACTCTTTAAAAATTTTTTTTGTCCTCTGCGCTTGCATAATACGCCCTGATTAAGTTCTTTTTATACGTCCTAAATAAGTACATTTTACGCTTGCAAATGAGGGATATTAAATTTGCTTAAAATTAACAGTACGTTTCCTAAATGAAAATATTTGTTATATTGTTAAGTTACTCTAAACATTCGGGTGAGTCGAGCGGTCTGGGTTTTTGACACGCCAGGAGAAGAATTTTCGACCTCGGTCTTCCACGGAATTCTAAGGTTTATTAAAAATGTAAATCAGTAGAATACTCCACACCTCATTTTTCTAAGCACAAAATTGCGCCAAGTTGGTCTGTTTCTCCGTGCTTTGAAATTGACTCCTCCCAACTCAAGTGTTGTATATTCCCGTGTTTTAAAATAGACTTCTCCTACCAAAAGTGGCGTATTCTAGTTTTATGAACTGGAATTTTGAATGTAAATGATAGTGAAATTCAATTTTAATAAATGGGAATAATACTCATAAAAAGCTTACAAAATACGATTTGTGTGCATTATAAAAATATTGCGTAATGGCAGAATTAAAAACTTTTGAAATTTTAGAAATCATATCGAAACACGCGATACTTAAAATATTGTTTGATTTTAAATCAATATCAAAAACTTATAACTCAAAACATCGAAAATTAAAAAAAAAACAAAAAAAAAACAATACTTGGAAAAAATACGAAAATTTAAAACAAGAAAGATCAATCATGCTTAAAGCATTGATTATGAAACACTTTCCAACTTCAATGCAATTTTATTTAAATAAGTCTAAAATGCAATACATTCCTCGGTAATATTTTGAAACTTATCACAATACTGCATTATTTATTATATTTGAAAACTTAAACCTTCATCGAAAAAAATGAACTTCATTCAAATGACGGCATTGAAATATAAATTGCCTGGTTTAAACATCTCTAAAATGTTATACATTCCTCGGTAATAGTTTTAGAATTATCATAATACTACGATAATTTATTATATTTGAAAACTTCTTCGAAAACAACTGAAATTAATTCATATGACGTCATAGAAAAAATAACACGCCTGGATCTCTCTATAAAAACAGGATTTCATTCATAACTTTCTCCCATTCATTTCATTCATCACAATACTATAATAATTTATTTTATTTAAACATTTTGTTTAAGACCATGGAGCTACAAAAAATTAAACTCTATGCTTGAAACTTCATCGAAAAAAATCGTCCTTCTCTTTATGAAATCAATTAATATTTCATTCATATCCGCCATGCAGACTCCACGGACTAAATTATTTTGTGTTAAAAAAATACAGGAATTCTAATACAACTCATTCTATATATTTTGCTGTTTGCATTTTACATAGGTGAAAAATAGGCTTAGTTGTAGAAATAATCAAATTTAGATGAGTATTATTTTTCCAAGTAGGAAATGTATGAGTTTGTTATTTAGAAAAGCTAGCTAGTTGAAGCACTCATATTGGTTAATGTGTTCTAAATTTTTAATCATTTGGGTGCTTTAATTAGTATATATTTTACAGATTAATAGATTCTGGATTTATATAGATCAACGATTTACAAATCAAGAAAAATGTTATGGATATGTATTATGTTTTTACAACAATATATTCTAAACTTTTAAAAAATCCATTTTTTAAACCATTCATGTTCTGTTCTATTGAATTTTTGCAAAATTGCATCATTTAAAAGCAATTGCACTTAATTTAATAGAAATCAATTTCTTATTTTAATATCATAACTCCCCCCCCTCCCTCCATATAGCCATTGTAGCAATGTTGGTTCAAAGTATTTTACAAAATAATTTTTTATTCATAAAATGATTTACTGTGCTACAAATAATATTATAATATTTCATACATTGATGTATTACACTTGATAATTAAACCTGCAGTCATAATTGGAATGTACCGAATCAGTGTGTTAACAAATTTAAAACATTTATATATCAAACATGTGGCAAAATCTGTTTTCATCTCTTTATGATTCACAAATGGTATTATTTCATAAACACATTTAGAATCCGGTGAACTTTTATTTATGTGGTAGGGTTTATTAAAAATTGTCAATTTAACTCAAAACAAATAAAATTAATCTCAAAAAATAAAAGTCAGCAATAAATCAATGTTTCTGTCTGTTGGCATTGTAGCAGAAAATCGAAGCAATGTCAACTATGAAATTTAGTACTGGACAATTCTGGGCAAGTTTTGAGACACGTCTGGAAAAAAAAACTTTAAAGGGAGCAGTGGACGTCCAAATTATCAAAAATCAACAAATTTATGCAAAAATTTTTGTTTTGCCTATTCCTATAATGCACATTATCTTACATCAATTACAAAAAACTGCATTCAAATCCAACTATTATTAAAATATTTTCCCAACCAAAAGCTATGATCCAAATATTTCCCAGTTGAAAACATAAACATGGATGAGCTGTCACTCACAGTTGATAACTGACTGTTTTAGTTCACTGTACTGAGAGTAAACATTATATTTTAGCAACCCCATGTTTATTAATTACAATTTGGCAGCAACTTTTTAAACTTTGACTTCTTTTGAAAGTGCGTACTTACATTCAGTATCTTTGACAGTATTTGTTTGTTTACCTTGTATCTGTTATTTATCTTCTCTTCATTTACTTCGAATAATAAAAGTTCTTTACAGAACTGAAAGATGCATTTTCATAGTTGTATTTGTTTTTATAGTTTTAAAGAACTTTTCTATTAGCAATGCATATGATAAGTAAGCATTATAATAAACTGAAATCTCGTCTTAAAGAAAAAAAACCAAGCAACTATAAATAAAGCTCACAAGCGATGGTCAGCTTCAATTGATACATCAAATTCATTAGATGTAATTTCCAAAGGAATGTTTGGGTACTCACAAAAATTGAATTTACTTGTAAAATGTGTGGAAAAATATATGGATCAAACTTTTCTAGTCCTTGTGGAAATAATTCAAAAATGTTTCAATGCAAATAAAAGACTCGTACAAGCATTTTTAAAAATTGGAATAGGTCACACAGCTTTGGAAGTGACCTTGGAAATCAAATCATGGATACGAAGACATTTTATAATTGTCTAAACAGACTTTCTAAAGAAAGGGAGAACTTGAAACAGGATGTACTTCTGATTGCTTGGAATATTGTGAGGGAAAAGTACAAAGAACTATCGTGGATGGCAACTTGATCGATATTTCAGTCTCTTATTATGCAACTCAGCAGAAATGTGGACACACATCAATTTACGGAATAGGAATTGCCATTGATATTTTGACAGAGCTTGTGATTAACTATGAAATTTTGTTCAAATTTGCCCCAACTGTACAAATGCGAAGAGAGATTTGAAGGAAGATAGTGTTGAATACAGCATTTGGTATCAAGGCCACAAGTAAGAGTGTTCACGAAATTATGATGGATCCGTGGGTTCAATGGAAATGATAGCTGCAGAAATATTATGGGAACAATCTCTTGATCATGGAATGAAATATGCAAGTTTAGTGTCGGATGGTGGATGGGCATAAAACATTTATTGTAGTTGAATGTTTATCGTAGTGTAGTAAAAATCACAAAGGAAGAATGCATCAACCATATTGCAAAACGATTGGGAACTAGATTGACGAAGTAAAAGTGTGACGAAAAGAATGACGAAGTAAAAGTGTTACCATTGGAGGTCGTAAAAAAGGTAGTTTGAAAGTAGAAACAATTGTAAAATTAACTAACTTCTATAGGAAATCTATAAAAGGCAATGTGTCGGATATTGACAGGATGAAAAATGCCATCTATGTTACTTTGTTGCACTGTTCATATACTGACAATTTCTCAGAACACAATAAATGTTCCAACGTGATCAGTCGTAAATAAAGAAACGCCAAAACCTCATTCAGGTATGAAAACCATACTATCTGAAGATGTTGTTTTGAAAAGATTGCCAGTGTACCAGAGATTGGTACATAATGAATTATTGTCATAGTGTACTGCAGGTAAGACACAAAATGCTAATGAAAACGTCCATAGTGTAATTTGGAAAAACTGTTCTAAAGAAGTCTTTATATTAAAAAAAAACAATTGGAACTGTCAGTAATCTCTCGTGTGAGTGAATTTAATATTGTATGTTTAAATACTTTAGGTGTTGAACAAAGAAATTCTGATCCAATATCAGTATCAATTGCTGAAAAGAGTAATGATCAACATATAAGTCAGAGCAAAAGGCGCAGTTCTCTTTTATGGCAAATGCACAAAAATTAATAAAATATTTAGTAAATTAGTTAACAACAACAATTAATAAAGAATAAATATAAATAAAGTTAGATATATTTTATTGCAGTGTGCTATAGCTTGAATTATGGTGGTATACTTTTTTGGTATATGTTAAAATTACCTAATAAATCTAGGGTAAATTGGATTACATAGAAAATATAATGATGGATGACATGAAAATCAATCTTAGGTATCCCTTGTTGCCGTATTGTGATTGGAGTCTGCCACATGTTGTCCCATTAATACTCTAGTACTGATATTTCTTCTTGTCGCGGCAGATCGCTTAACAAACAAATAATTCAATTCTGAATCAACAATAAACAACATTTATGAAAGCATTCTTGGCGGTCCATCGTATGTTTTAACCAGTGAGAAGGCATCGTTACCTGTGACATTTTGTGACTTTGCAACAACTTTGCACCAACGCATCATTAAACATTACAACATCAATACTGCTACATGAAAGAAACACATTGTTTCACTCGTAAAAATGTAGAAGATTAAATTATAGGAATATTTATTTTTATTATTCACTTTTACATTAATATCTATTAATTTAATTTTTTTTGTAACACATTGCTAATTTAGCGACATATCACGTATGAATTTGCTCTCTCAGATAGTGATCCATTAATAAAAATTGGTCACCCTTAAAATTGCGGGGCTCTTATAATTGCGTTGCGGTATAAAACAATATGAACTTACTGCATCAGTTATAGCATCAAATTAATTTCTCAGAAATGTAAAGAGATTAAATTATAGAAAAATATCTCCTGATTATGATATTTTAGTAAACCCGCATTGCTTTTATTCTTCAGCAACAGAGAAGAAGATTTTGCGGGAATTTTTTATGAATTTTTCTTTTAGCTGTCAATTGTCCTCTTACTGTTTCTATGAAGATATGTTGATATTTCTTCTTTTACAGTTTCAGTATGCTTTTCATTCTGAGGTGTGTAATCTTTAATAAACTTTTGAATTAGTAGGATTGCTCTCTGAGCTCAAGCAAAGCGAAAAAAAAGTTTCAAATAGACTATACCCACAGAGACAAATTTCTGTAGAAATATTTGTTTATCTGAATAGATTATTTCTTACCTTATTTACTTTAACTTTTTTCATTTTTTTTTGCTTTTCATGTTTCCAGCCATCCAATTGGATTCACTAGTTTCCTATTCTTATTAACCTTGTACTTTAATTTCCGCTTTCTAAGATTCACACAGATACTGTTAAAGCAGTCGCACTCATACCTATAATATAGATCGGAGATCATAGGCGGCCTGCGACCGGTGCTCCATGAATATGCCGAACAATGCATGATATTTGAAATTGAGTCCCTTCCTGGAGTTGTGCCGGCACACATGCATATAGAAAAGATGGGTGAATGAAGTGGATTTTCATTCCGAACTTATGCGATAACTTTTAGGATCAATTCCATGGAAAAATTAATTGAAAATCATCAAATAGTAGTCACTTAAGTATTTCTTTCTTTTGACATCCGTCTCGGCAATAATACTATATATATATATATATAAATTGAAAATTTTTTAATCGAAAACTATGCATAAACTACGGTAAGTACAAAAAAATCCATCTCTAGCATATCTGTTACAAATAACTAACTATAGACCAAGACTAAGGATAAAAATAGAAGGTAACTATCATTATAATGGAAAGGAGTTGAGGGGAAGATAAGTGTACAAAAATTATAAATAAAAAGGTATATATATAAATATATATAAAATAAAAAGTAAACTTGGCAAAAATGGGAAAAGGCAATAATAAATAGCTCAAGATTAAAGAACAAGATATGGAGAACAACCAATTGAAACTACACAAAAAACGGCAATTAGTTCAAAATGGCATTCTCGTCAGGACTGCCATACAATTCGAATTAAAGTCGACAGAATAGCCAGCTTCTGACAATGGCGATAGTATTTACCTATGAACACTGTCTACTGACTAGTGTAAGGACAAATAATAAAAACCAAATGAAATTATAAACCAAAAATATAAAAAACAGAAATATTAACTCACTGGCACAGCCTCCACGTGGGAGTGGCAATGTTCCCAGAGAAATATTCGACAGAGCATTTTACATCTCTTCGTCAAATACATATATATATATATACATATATATATACACATATATATATATACATATATATATATACATATATATATACATATATATATATATATATATACATACATATATATATATATATACATATATATATATATATATCAGCAGTTTGTTAGTAGTGAAGGCTTTTTAGATAATAATGCCTTGCTTGCAGTGATACAATTAAAGTCATAATAAAAAGAATCACAGGATTACTTACAATAACGTCTTGAGAACTTTTTCAGTATTTTTTCGCTCATCAAGCTCATCTATCGGCTAGATCATCAGACCACTAAACACTATAATTTTCTGCACTAATGCTATGTTTCCATCCAAGAGACTGTTTCTTACAATGTCTAGAGGGACTATTTTCACATTTTCGGAGCCATATGGCCGTAGAAATATATCAGCAATTAAAGATGGTAGGTTTGATGTTTGATTCAGATAACTCACACATCTTCGACAAAAAATGGCAGTTGGAAGAGTCATTCCTAATTTTGTGATATAAAATATACGAACATAAAAATGTGTCTGCGATACAGCTTATCTCATTGCATATATGTGATTGTAATTTCCGAATTAGTCCTACCAAGGAGAAAAAAACTATTCCTAAACTCTGTTTCTTTAATTGGTGATCTGTTAATCGACATACCATATACCTGGGCCTAGTTCAGTGTGCACTGCTAGACCTTTCTCGGGATATGTCTAAGCAATTATCAAAATATGATATAAAATCAGCCATTTTGTATATAGTATTAAAGAATGTGTCTAATGAGAGTATCAGTTTTCAAACTATAAAATAGAATACAGTTATCCAAATATCAGGAATCACACTTTCAGGAGAAAAGTATATATTATAACAACATGTATAAAATTTTACTGAACAAAGGCAAAAAATGTTCCGTCACACAAGTTCTTTTCAGTCAAACTAGCAATAATATGAAACGTGAATGATAAGAACAAAATCTACCACTAGTTCATGATATAACAGGTGGGAAATACTTTCTCCAATCAGGATAATTGGGGGGAGGGATTAAAACTAATCTCCAACTTTGCAACCTATACAGGGACAATTGGGTGTTTTCAAATCAGCGACACGCTTTTGACCTTCAATACATGATTCTATTGTGAACAGAAGGATCAAGGTCATAGGACAGATATGAAACCCTATAGAACTGTTTTTTTGAGTGACGCAGTTGACATGTTTGATAAGTTTTAACTGTGGTATCACACAATGTTTCTTTCAGGCATACTTCCGGGGGGTGGGATTAAGCCCAGGAGATAATTTATGTTTACCTAAGTTCTATTTACGTAACAGCATTTAGATATAGTTTATTAAGATAATATCGAAGTAGATTAGTCAAGATAATTTTGGTTTGTTTTACTAAGAACAATAAATATCATATAAAATTTATACTAAACATATTTTTTGCAGATATCTTTGACAAAAAATAAAAATTCAAACTTAAATATCTTTTACATTTACTAACGTTCAGCGAATAAAAATATTCCTTTTTTTTATGGGTACTTCCTAGTATGGAAGATCATAAATACTTGTCCTAATGAACACATATTAACATCCCCCTTTACGAGTCGTGACGAATATTTGAATTCGAATACCTTATTCTAAACTTGCTGCTTTTTTTACCTAACAGATTGGTACTACGACACTGGCATTATTTGCTTCGGCTTGTGAATCGGAATCGTTCTGCAACATTTAAAAGGTTTATGGATTGGCTGGACTTTCCTTGGGACCCTGTGTATTTTTTATTAAAAGTGGAAAATATTCTGAGATATAATACTGAGATATATTATCGCTCACTTTATGCATGGAAAGGGTACTCTTATGAAATTACATCGAATTTGCAACTTTAAACTTATTGTCTTTCCTTTTGTCGACTTCATGAATATAAAATAGCGCCATAGTTTGCCTCAAACTCTAAAATATCTTGAGAACGTTTTATCCAGCATATGAGGTGTTTTTGTCATCGAAATCACATAAAATATTCATTTAATTAAAACATTTAAGCTAATTGTTTCGAGTGTGTCATGATTCCTCTCCTTCCAGTAAAAAATTGCATGCTTTTAACAAAGGCTTAATCTAAATGCCGGCACTTGTATCTTAGGGGAGTTGAAGAAATCAAGTTCACATGAGTGGTCGCTCGTGATTGAGAACACTTCAAATTTTCCATGGGGAAAAATCCGCTTCTAGGTTTATTATTGCAACTAGTTTGTGATTGACAGGAACTCAAGGACGGGGTTAGCGAGGTACCCAGGAGAGGCAGTAGCCTCCCTTTAAACCTCGGGCGAAAAGAAAGAAGTTCAGAAAATAAGGAGTAGAAGCATAAGATTTATAACTAAAAGGTGCTCGGGGGGGGGGGGGGGGCGCGACCTGAGTCGTGCCTCCTTCCTCCCAAGTCTTCAGAGGTGAAAGAGCAGGGCCCCAGCGAGCTGACTGCAGCGTAGATAGAGGGGGGGGGAGATAGAGTTGCGCCCCGAGGGGTGCAGGGCCTTGAGCCTGAGTCATAGATTATCTATAAATACATAATTATATACAAGTGCAGGGCAACTTCGCGAGTTCCCAAAAGCAAGGGAGGGGACGGAAATGGTTAAAAGTATGCGACAATGAAAGGAGTGCAGATAAAACTATTCCAGACGGCTCCGCTTGTTGCGGAGGTAAATATCCCTCCCCGGTAACGACCGAGGGCGCTTGCGCGCCTTCGTGTTCCGGGGGTGATAGCGTGGGATATTGTCTAGAGTAGGATTATTAACGCTACTCAGATCTCCTAAAAATTTGGTAGCTAAATTTTTAACATGTTCCAAAAAGGGCCGAATCTTGAGATCTTTATGCAATACTTCTAACTGGACGTAGATCGGAAGGTCTGCAAATGCACGCAGAGCGTTGTTCTGAATAACTTGAAGCTTCCTAAGGTGCGTCTCCGCTGCGGTGCCCCAAATTGGAGCCCCGTACGTCATGATTGGACGTATGCAGGACTTGTATAGCAATAACTTATTATGCATGGACAGGCGGCTATTTCTAGCCAAAAGGGGGTATAAACTGGCAAGTGCGGCCCTCACCTTCTTGCATGTTTCAGAAATGTGAGGTTCCCACGTTAATTTTGAATCCAAGTACACGCCAAGGTACTTGTATCTAGATTGCCAGGGAATTGGCTGATTATTCAAAATTAAGTTAGTGGATGGGGTTTGCCGGGGGGGGGGGAAAGTCACGGCGGCACACTTACCCACGTTGACCTTAATTCTCCATTTCGTTAACCATTGCGTCAAGGTGTTTAAATACTCTTGCAGGGTTTCGTGCACGACTTGTGTCTGTCTGTGATGTGCGATAAGGGCCGTGTCGTCAGCATAGAGGCCAAGTGCGACACCGGGGGAGTTTGGCAGATCGTTAATATAAAGGTTGAACAGTTTGGGTCCGCCAAGAGAGCCTTGTGGGACCCCGCTGAGAATACTCCTAGGAGAAGAGAGAAGGTTAGATACTCGTACCACGAAGCTGCGCTCCGTTAGGTACGAGTGAAGAAGCTTGATGATATCAGGAGGGTAGTATTATAAGTTACTATACTATCTCGGTGGTGGTGACGGATAATTAATCTAAATCCTATAATTCCCCCTCACCTTTCAGATTTGGTTATCAATTTGAAAGTTTAGACAGCCTGCTTGCTATAAGCCATTCCTGTATCTCCCCCAACGATACATGGAGAAAGGGCGGTCCAATCTTCCCCATGCTAGTAGCATGGTCAAACACAGAGCAGGGGTAGTAGGAAACCTAGCAGGTTAGAAATTCCTTGGTAGTAGGTCGAGGAGGAGAAGGACATTCATGATTTGGCTTTGCAAATAAAACATGATATGAAATAGATTACAAGCATACAAATTGAAGAATATGCATAATATATTTAAAAACAATTATAAAGTATACGAAAAAATTGTGTGCATGCTTGCCTAAAATGTAGAATTCTCCGATTTTATCCAGATAAACTTTATCTTTGAAAGTTATGTTAGCAGTGTCCATATCTGCTTTGAGGCGTAATACGACTGAATCATTTTTACATCTAAAACATGATGTAAGTAATAATATTTATATTGGTAGAGATGTTTCTAGACCAGAAAACCTATTATTTAAATTATGATGAGGAGAACGTAAGGTTCTTTTAGAGTTAATATTGCACATTTAATAGATTGCTAACGCATGATCAAGAAGTCGGTGATGCAAATACTTCTTTGGACAAGACATATTTCTTTCTCGAGAACTAAAAGAGAGTGTAATACCATAATACTTCTTGAAAACACTGGGAGTTTGATGATACATCCTTTGATATTTAATTTGTGAACAATCGAGATGTTTATATGAAATTAATTCTAACTAACATCGGCATCTATAAGATTTATCCGGACGGGGAGGGGCAATATCAAGGGTAAGATTAACAACATCGACTTATTAAGTACGATTTACTCTGAACTAGAAATGAGATCGTGCTCATATTTCAGATCATATATCTTTAAATAAAATGCACTTTAAGCAATGGGGGGGGGGGGGGGCAATCTCAAGGATAAGATTAACAGCATCGACTTATTAAGTTCGATTTACTCTAAACTAGAAATGAGATCGTGTTCATATTTCAGATCATATATCTTTAAATAAAATGCACTTTAAGCAATTGGGGGGGGGGGGGGGCAATCTCAAGGATAAGATTAACAGCATCGACTTATTAATTACGATTTACTCTGAACTAGAAATGAGATCGTGCACATATTTCAAATCATATATCTTTAAATTAAATGCACTGAAAAATTGTGATGTAAAATCTAGCTGACATTGCCAATGAATGAAAACAATTATTACATTTTATTATGAAGGTAAAATTTTATCACACGACACGTCTTTACATTCATTATCTAAACTCTCACTTTTCTTCCCTAGCCATCAAATCTTGCGAGTCGCCAAGTTATATCTCGTAGGAAAAAATACGAGGATACCGAAAATAACTCTATAACTATCAGAAAAGTACTCCGAATGTTTTTAAAGTGTTAGAATGATATTATAAGTCTTTTGCAATATCACAAACACCAAATATAGAGCAAAACTTCGAATAATACAGCATTAAAAGCAATGAAATTAATAGCCGAATGGAATGCACCACGCTAAAATTTAGCAAAATTACTTCCTAACTATATTTGTAAGATATATAACAAAAAAAAACTTACCCATGAAAAGAGTAAATTCCTCCTTTTACATGCTTTTTCTTGCAGCCGTAGGCACAACAGTACATAACCATTATTTTACCATTTATATTTCTTAAGTACGCTCTCGGTCAGAAATCTCCATTGAAATGTACAGGGTGAGAGTCGGAAGAAAACGGATTCGGAGGAAATTCGTCCTGACTACAATTCCCTTTATTTTTGACGACGATTGCAACCCTTAAGCTCTCTCCATATATACTATCTCGATAATCTATCTCCCCAGTCCGCTCGAATCACAGAATATATTCAGGAGGTTCATTCCCATAGAAACCTATGGTAACGTCGTTAACATTGGATTTCGCATAGACTCTAGCGTTCGAGGAGCCAACCAACTCAGCTATGACATAAAAAAATTCGACTGCTAGATTTGGAGACGATCGCTTAAATGGCGATTTTATGTTAATGCGGCCCAAAAAAAAATTTCTGAACTGTACTTTTATAATTTTTTATACTATAAACATGATCAGCATTTAAAAATACTTTTATTTGCAATATGTGTAAATTTAACTAAAAAAACATAGATGTATATTTAATTCATGTTATCATAAACTAAATAAAAAATTGACGCATTGCATCGCTGCAAATCATTGTACACAAAAAATTACAAGCTAACATACCCAAAAGACTGAAATATTATATAATATTTTCAGCCTAAAAAGTATACTACTGTGTTGATTATTAAATTGCTTAGTCCTTAATTTATTCTGGGATGCTGTTAATATAATTTTTCTTGTAATAAATATCAAATTTATATAAATGCATTATCAAAGGTGTCGAACTCAATCGTTAAATACAATGTGGTGATTATTTTCCACATTACGTCAGTTAGTAAAAAGCATGTAAAATATATACACATTCAATATCATATTCAACTTACTCTAGAAAAAGCTATCCAAATATCAATATTAATGCATTTTATATAAATGCGGAAAAGCTTTTTAACAAATAATGCCACTGCTTCTAAGAATTTAGTTTAGCCGGGAGTGATAATACTGCAGCAATTTCTTATGATGAACACGTGCATCGGATGAAATGTGGGATGTTTAACAAATAACCTTTTTATTTAAATAAATATAAATGACATACCTTGTAAACGTAATCCCTTTTCCTTTGGTAATCCATAACAAATAAAATAATTGAATATAAAATCCAAAATAGCAGGGAAAGTATGTTTTCCACGTGTAAACATGCGATGCTAAAGTTCTTCCTCCAAGTGTTTCTTTCAGTGCCTCCAAATAGGGTTATATTATCAGAACGTTTTGGCGAAAACCGTCCCAGACCATCGCCAAGCGTGCCAAACTTGATATTGTATTTAATTTTGGTAAGCCGTTGAGGGCGCTGCGGTCGAGTTAAACGTCTGTATATTAGTCTTTCTCCAGATCCAGAAAAGTGAGTTGAGTTCTTCATGGTTTTAAGTAACGTTACCTTGCCAAGGAGTAGCTACTAAGATTTTTAAGTTGGATATAAGTTGGAAGCTTTTATGTTGGATACGTTGAATTTGGATCATCCAGCTGATTTAGACAGAGAATCTGTATCAAAACATTTACAGGTAAACTGATTCTTAATACATTTTATATATGATTATAGGAAATGATAAATTTAATATTTTGTAACAAGTTTCAACGTCATCGTCATATACCTTATGATTCTATACTGCTAATTATTTTTAAATAAAATATAAATCCACTAAGATGACTTTTGCGAAATTGATTTACAACAAATTACTTTTATTTGATTATTTTATTTTCAAATTTGTTAACTATTAAGGTAAATTTTAAAAGTTTTTCTCATAAATAGTGCGTTTAATTGAGTGTGTATGATAGTCGAAATAATACATAAATATCATTTCCACCCATCTCCATTTTCTAACTGTTGTAAACTAGATTGACTAAACTAGCGCCATTTTCATATTTTGTTTCATTTTTGAAATTATTTTCACATAAATAGTGCGATTGCGCCATTCAGTTTATTCTCCTGAACTGAGACTTTGCCAGTTTCTTTTGGATCCACCTCAATCGTCTAAATATTGCACATTATATTGATTAAACATTCATATTTCGGTTAATTATTAACGTTAATTTTGAAATTATTGTTGTATAAATAGTGCGATTGTGCAATCCAGTTTGTATTTTACTGCACTGCTGTGGGTCTGCTATCTTTTTCCATCCCATGGTTCTTGTTCATTTGGCTGACTAAACTAGAATATTTTTTTATTTTTAACAATTATAAAGGTTTATTTTTTATTATTTTCACGTACATAGTTAGAGTGAGTAAATTCATTTTATTTTCTGGTGTACGTAGTCATGTAGTCGAAGTTTTGAACTATAGTATTGAATATTAGAAGTCGATTAAATGTTTTAGTATAATTTGAATATGAGCTCTAAAACATTTTATTTTATATTAATTTTTTTTGCAAATAGTAAATATTTACAAAATAAAATAACCCTAACATAAGAAATGAAATGATTAATTTTCTCTATCAATTAACTTGAAATTTTAAATTAGCATAATTATTGTTTTACAGTTAAGTTTTACAGGAGTTAAACTCAAGAAAGTTGGGGGGGGGGGACAAATATTTTCGAAACTCTCGTATTTTCTGTTTTGTATAACCGAGTATCGAAACAGGTAAAATATAGTACGGGTATATCTTACTTCAAGATCTACATGTGAATATGGATAATTTTTTAAATTGAGCAAACATATAGTTATGCTTAATTTTAAGGGGATTAATAGATTAACGGTATTATAATTTTTATACCGGTATATCAATTACATCCATGGACAAGATTACTGTAATATTTAAGGAAAATATACTTTATACTTCCGATTGTGTTTAAATGATTGCTGGAACGTAGGAAAAAAATGGTTCAGGAACAAATTTTGCTGATGATTCATCGTTTTTATTTTGCCGTATGTGTTTTGTCCAGCAACGCCACTTCACCATATTATACGGGGGTGGGGGAGGAGCGAAACTGCCCTCATAAGCTTTGTTGTGACTTGTAGAAATGACTATATTTAACACTCATAACCATTTTTAACGGCATTGAAGTACTAAATTTTTTAAAGGATGTATTTATAATGAATCAATTTTAAAATTAACACATCAGTTTTATGTGTTGTATTAAACTTTGCAATATGTTCCTGAAAGCCTATGTTAAAGTAAAAAATAAATATACAGTTCTTTTTTTAATTATTAAGTGTATATAAAATTACTTCGATTAACAAACATAAATTATAAATATTAGACTTATACTTCTTATGAATTAAGGATTTGTGTTAAGGATAAATTGAATATACGAATAAAAATATAATTATTTATATAAGTGTGAGTACCTGTGAAAATCACTTGAGAATTTTCATTCACTGAAAGGCAATAAATGTAGATTATCTTAAAATTTGTAAAGTTATAAAGTTGCGTTATTATTTCGTTTTAAATGTACGTTTATGTATGTTTGAATTATATTCAAAATGGATATTTTAGTATAGATTTTATTAGTATTATTTATCTGAGTAAAGCTACTCAAAATTGTTTCATTGATTCGGTTTTGAAATTCGTTTTCACAAATGATCGGAAAATAAAGGCGGTTAAGATTTTACTAAACAGCTGAAAATTATAAAATAACACAAAAATGTTGTGTATAAAGTTTTATAGTTGCAAAAATTAAGGTAATATAATTTCTTACTGTATTAAGAGCAATTACCGTAAACACATACAAATCACCGAACATGTGCAAATTCTTGTTGCCATTCAGCGAACGGTAATAACGAGAGTAAATTATTCACACCCGAAATTATGTTTGATTTTAATTCTCTTCTTTATTTAAATTTAATGAATGCATGAATACTAAGTAGCTTAAAATATCTGCTTATTTTTAATTAATATATATCCAAATATTAAATTGTATTAAATTGAGTAGAAGTATCTCTGGAAGATATTTAAGGGTTTTCTATCCATTGTCCTATTTAAACGAAGAAAAAAAAATTATGATGGTTTTCATGCAACCTCCCTCGAACGCAAAACTTAAAATTAAGTACTTAGTACTTTTACTACCGGCTGATATTTTGATCCTCAAATTGATGTGTTTATAGATGTTTAATTTTCATCTCTACATTTAATTACTCTCTTCTTTTCTAATCAATTTACTATGTCAGGGTTACTTTTCATGTATTTAGAATGAGTTGATATATCTTGGAAAATTGTTTCAGATTTTATCGTTTACTGTCTGCAAAACTATAAAAAATTTTTTACCTTCCCAGCCGCTAATATTTGCAAAATCAAAACAATATGGTACTTGCCATTCAGACTTTAGTGACTTTCTAATTTCGAAATTTAGATTCCTATGTGCAAGGTGTTCAGAAATTACGTAAGCACTTTTCACTGGAAATTTGACACTTTTCTTTTATACAAATTAATTTCTTTAATACAAAGCAGCCTTTTCTTTTATTATCCCTCATACCTAAGTGAGAGGATTAAAATGAGGATTCTACAAATCCTCAAAAGAAACTTCTGTCACTTTTCTTTTACTCAGAGACGTGTTTAAACAAAGCAAACTTCTTCTGTACCATGCAAATATTTTGCACAAAGGCGCGAGGGACAAAGACGCCACGGAATTTTAAAAAACTCAGTTCTTTCGCTATTAAATATGTGTATTATCACATAGTTTACATCTTTTATGTATTTAAGTAAATCTTTATTGTATTTAAGAGTTCTTTATCTTTTAATTGCATTTCGTTTCATCTTTTCTGTACTCAAGACTTAATCCTTTCGACAAACAGAACTTTAACAGAAATTTTTCCCGCAAATCTCCCGAAATGAAATTTTAATTAGTATTTGACAGTTTCAGTGTTCCTACAGGAAAGTCCTTTAGCCCACTCATCCCGAGACTCTGAAAGAAACGGCTTATGAGTGCATAATTTAGGTCTATCTTAATGACCATCGAATAAAAGTAATTACGTACATCGCCGGAGCAGGGAATTAAAAATGTTAGGCTAACAATCTAGGCAACAAAGCGAGATAGAAAAAAATGTCAATTACAAATTTGTACAGCAATAAAATTGTATTTATCCAGTCTCGATATCAAGAGCGCACGATACGCGTTTCAAACAATATAATTTCGAGAGTGAGTCAATTACGCCCGTCACTATCGTTTGTCGAATGGAAGCAAACGTATGCACATGTTTGACGATTAGGGTTTGTTTAAGATTTCCTGTTTTAAAAAAGGGATAAATTACGCAATTTTAAAATATCTTTTTGCAATAATGGCGCTTTATATAGAATCTTTTTTTTTTCATTTTACAACTTTCAGCTAATTAAGTGACACTCAAACCATAGAAAAGTTCAATATGCTCACCAAAGACTCTCCATAACCCTTTCGGTATTATTCTTTGCTCAGTTGAGCAAGAGAATATCGAAACAGATTAGCCGAGATAATTTTGATTTGTTTTACTAAGAACAATAAATATCATATTAAATTTATACTAAACATATTTTTTGCAGATAGCTTTGACATAAAATAAAAAATCAAACTTAAATACCTTTTACATTTCCTAACGTTCAGCGAATAAATTTATTCCTTTTTTTGATGGGTACTTACTAGTATGGAAGATAATATGATAATGTACAAATGATCACACAGTAACACACCACTTTATGAGTCGTGACGAACAGGGGAATTCGAATATCTTATTCTAAAGGTGCTGCCTTTTTTTACCTTACATATTGATACTGCGACACCTGCATTATTTGCTTACGCTCCTGAATCGTTCTGCAACATTTAACAAGGTTATGCCTTGGCTGGACTTTCCTTGGAATCCTGTGTATTTTATATTAAAAGTGGAAAATATTCTGAGATATACCCCCCCCCCCCCCCGCGTCGCACACATTTTGCAGTTTGAGCGTATGACTATAAAAAAATTGAAGCTGCTGCATTTCTATAGAATTTGCAAAAATAAAAGAATTGATGTTGGCAGCAAAAACTAGAATTCCATTTTTACTTTATTTCTTTAACAATTCATTAAATGAGGTTTAATTGCACAAATTAACACGTACAATTATTTGAAATGACCCGGAATTTGCAAGTTTCATTTTCATTTGGTAAATGGACTTATTTTCAAAGCAGCGAAAAAACTAAAATATCTTAAGAACGGTATGTCCTAGAGTAATGGTGTTAGACTTGTTCTTTTATCGTCAAAAATTACATACAAAACACGCATTTAATTGATTTTTTGTAGATTTTGTATTCATTTATTTTAGATTTTGGCAATTTTTGCAAGCTATTTTGAAAAAATTTGGGGTGTTTTTCCCGAAATTTACAAAAATCTAATCAATACCAGGGTAAATTACACGTGGCTTATCTACCAAATTTTGTGAAATTTGATCCATTTGTTTTTTTGTTAGATTGTATACATAAGATTATTGCGGGTCATTTCGAAAAAAAAAATCAGACTCTTATCCTGCATCATATCAAAACCTAATCAAAACTTGTGTAATCTACAAGTAACACTAGGGTAGCACTAGGGTAAATAGAGTTTCTTTTTCTCCCAATCATACCAAAATATAATCGGTATCAGACTCACTCACAAATGACTGATCTATAAAATTTTATGAAATTTGGTCAATTAGTTTTCATGTTAGATATACATTGTGCATATGAAAAAGCAATTTTTAACGTGACGTCTGTATATATGTGTATCAAATATGTGACACAAATTACATATATGTGACACAAATTACATATATGTGACACAAATTACAAAATACAAATGTTTTTTGAAAATATATAAAATATATTTCAAATACATGCACGTTCAATACTGCCCAACTCTTGAGTAACATTGGTGCTGATTAGATTTTCGAACGATTAAAAATATAATAAAAATAATTTGAACTTCACTCCCCCCCCTCCTCTTATTTTGCGATATCTGTCTGTCTATGCAGATATTGTATCCACTCTGACTCAAAAACTAATTGACAGAACTTCATAAAATTTCATACATAAGTCACTTGTGGGCTATTCTGGTACTGATAATCGGTATTCTGGTACTGATATTCTGGTACTAAAATAACGATAATATAATGAATGTCAGATGATTAGTTTTATCTATCAATTAGTTTGAAATTTCAAATTAGCATATTTTTGGTTTTATATTATATGTTTTATGTTCAGGTTTGAATTTTTAAATAAAGTGTCTGTAATTAAAATTTTAATATTTAAATTCAAGGGGATAAACTGGGCTGTTGTATTGCTTAATATAAAGTAAAAGTATAATTATATTTCAATGGAATTTTAATAATTCAGATTTGCATTTGTAAAATATTTGTTAGATTACTTTTTGAGTATAATTTAATATTGAATTTATACATATACTGCAATTGTTCCAATTTAATGCATTTGCAAAAAATGGTTTAGAATGTATTTTTTCTATTTTACTATTATTTTTCCCTAGATAATTATGTCGCAAATTTTTCCTCGCAAAGTCTCCTTTTCGTATTTTCTGAGTCATATGCCTAAATTGAGTAATTTTAATTTTTAATGATTGAACTATTCGCATTTAATTAGTTGTAAATATATATTTATGAACTCAATCTACTTAAAGTCACAATGTGAAATCTAAAACATTTTTTTATTATAAATTGATTTATTTTTGGAAATAATAAATATAACGATAACGTGATGAATGTCAGATGATTAGTTTTATCTATCAATTAGCTTGAAATTTTAATTTAGCATATGTATGGATTTGTATTATATGATTCGCAAATTTCTCTTCACACATAGTCTCATTTTTATTTTCTCATTTATATGCCTGAATTAAACAATTATTTTTTTTAATCTTTGAGTTATACTAATTTAAAAAGTTATAAATATTTATGGACTTAATCTACTTAAAGTCACAATGTGAAATCTTAAACATCTTTTTTCATATTAATTTTTTTGCAAATAAAAAATAGTTGCAAAATAAAATAACATTAACAAAGGAAATGAAAGGTTATTTGTTTTCTCTATCAATTAGCTTGATATTTGAAATTAGCATAACTATTGTTTTACGCTATATGTTTTATTTTCATTCTTGAATTTTTAAATAAAGGATCTGTAATTAAAATGTTAATAGTTAAATTGAACTTACGGGGATAAAGTGTGATGTTGTATTGCTTAATACAAAGGAAAAGGTATAATTATATTTCAATGGAATTTTAATAATTGAGATTTATATTTGTAAAACATTTGTTTGATTACATTTTGAGTATAATTTAATATTGAATTTATACATATGCTGAAATTGTTCCAATTTAACGCATTTGGAAGAAATTGTTTAGAATATATTTTTTTATATTTTACTATTATTTTTACCTAGATAATTATATCGCAAATTTTTCTTAACATTGTCTCTTTTTCTTAATTTCTCAATTATATGTCTGAATTAAGCAATTTATATTTTTAATAATTGAATTATACAAATTTAATGAGATGTAAGTATATATTTATGAACTTAATCTGGTATTAACCTAACTGAATAACCTAGTATTTCCTAAATTTAAACAATATCAAGACGAAGAAATTTATTAATAATGACTGCCATGAAACGTAAGTAGTTTGCACAGTAGACTTAGCTCTTTATATCGGCATCAATAGGACGAAGTATCCGTTTGCGTATTTGAGAGTTTCAGAAAGAATAAATCTGATTTCCCTTTATAAATCCCATGCTACACGAGAATCTCAGTTCCATAAAAAAATGTGGTTGATAATTTTCTAGCGACTTCTTAGCATATTGTAATTATGAGATATTTTCCAGTTTTCATAGTTCAGTTTTTGTAAATACTTAATATACAATATTGTTTAAGGACATTGTTGATTAAGGTGATTTTCAACTAAGCTTATGCTCCAGATTTTTCTCCAATTTTCAGTGAACTCTTTCATACATGGGTTCTCGTAGGAAGATTGCCGGGGGGCGGGGGGGGTTTAATTCAAGAATAAAATGTACAACATCTTCTAGCTTGGTACTCGCTTTTGTTATCTTGATTATCCAAGGGGGACAGTGTCCTCCCTTATGAGCGATCTTTTAATGAAACAGTTTTAGAAGTTAAACTAATTTAGAAATAAAAAAAAATTTAAAATATTACATTTTGTGTGTATTTAACTTACATAGGTAATATATTTTAAAATATCATGCATTTCATTCGCTCTTAGCATTTTTATATAAAATTTTTTTTTCACTCGCCATAGAAATAAAACTTATTGAAAGTGCGATTTTCAATATAAATTTCACTTATGAAACAAAAGCCGTTTCAAAGTTAAGACACCAATCTCTCAGCCTCGCCTGTCAAAAATATCCTGCTTCGATACTGCTAGGAGGACGCAGGTAATACCGAACCATTGAGATATAATTCTAATTAAATTGTTCTTAAAAATACAAGACGGGTCATAAAAGTTAACTCCCTAGAACATTTTCAAAAGTAAAATTTGCATAATTTGGCTAGTTGTTATTCGCGGGTTTTTTCTGCAAGTAACATATAGTCAAGATGTAGCATTTAAACATGGAGCATATAGTGACATAATCAAATGATACAAAATATAAAATTCTTAAAATTACAAAGAAATAACAAATGACAGAAGATACTTTAAAAGTCTGTTTTTCAAGTGTTTATGCTAACATCAATAATAGAAAAAAATTTATATTCTATTGTAATCAGAACTAATATTTAAAATATTGCAATTTTAATATAAAAAACCACAGAAAATTACGATTTTTGATAGCAGATATTATGCGAAAGAAACATACATGATACAAACGATATTAAAATATATATCCTATATTTGTGATTGAATATTTTATACTATAACGATAAATACTACCGGGAAGATTAATCACAATGTTCATTATTCACTCTAAATAACTGTAGTAGATCACCAGATAAGTAAAAAGTAATAATATAAGTAATCACAATCATAGTTACCTACTCCAAGTTTCTTGGCGAACAAAGTAAACAATATATGGTACATTTACGATCTTCATTGAAATTCAGGTAACTATTTATAAACTATTAAATAAAAGGTTTTAACTGTTAAAAATGCCTTTAAACTTTTATAAGATCATGGTAAAAATATGATATATTATACTATAAAAAATATTATAATTAAATAATGATTGTTAGGAGCACTAGCAGGGCATGCTAGAACATTCAGCCCCCTCAAATGAAATAGTCTGAACTAGATAAAGTGACGTTTTTATCTGTATTTTACCTATATATCGTATATTATACCCTTGTATGGGATATAAAAATACTTAGCCCCGCAATTAGATACAATAAACGTATATAAAGTTAGAATTATTATTAGATACAATATACGTATATATAGGTACTATTTAGATAAATACGTCATTTTATATAATGATGATTTTTTTGGGGGGACGGGGTTGAATTTAAATCCCTAATGAACTGGACATTAAACCAGTTAACAATAATCTACTGAATTATTTTAACTCTTCACATATTACAAAAATTAAGATGATATGGGACTACACATCTAAGTAATGTATGAAAATTTGGCCATATTCTGGTGATCAAATTTCTATTGCATAAGGAACTTTTATTACAAAAGTCGAACGTTATAAATAACGCTGCAATTGATAACATTTGAATTTTTGAATTCAAATTAATAGTTTACTTTTATTATATATCTGGTTGACAACATAAACAGAATTACGTGACTGGAATTAAGATGTGTAAGCTACATTTAAAAGACGGATAATAGTGCTGCTGAACTAATAATTAGATAAAACCTATAAATTTAACAGGTACCAAACAGATGCTTTACACTTTCGGGTAGGTCGGCGACCTGGGTCGAAGAAGGAGTTTAAGAAGTACTAATATGGTTTTTTTTTATCATATTTTAAGCATTTTTTAAGCTTATATTATTTATAGATCTTCAAAAGTTGAAGAAAAAAAATCCCATCTCCACCATTTTGAAATATGGTGCCCTGTAATATGGAGAAAATTGAACTTACAATTATTCAATAAAGTTGGAACGATTGATCAAATTATTGTATAATATCACTGGCAATCTAAATGTATCCATCAACGTTATTAAGCAGTTCCAAACTTATATATATATATATGTTTAAGGAATTTCTAAAAAATATGAACAAGTGATAATAACTTGTTTGCGATATCTAAAAGATAAGCATATTTTTCCTTTCTGATTATGATTTTAATAAGTAGAAATAAATATGAAATTTGAATACATTAGAATGCCGAGTGGAGTTTCACTCTTTTGATATATAAATGATACATATTAATAACATTAAACGTATTTTTTCTTTTGATAGGTATTATTTCCGAAGACGAACTGAAGATCTCAACTAGTGTTTTACAACATCACTATCTACAAATTCATCACTATCTACTATTACTACGACCAGAGAATATTTTAAAGTTGTCATCATGGCTCCTTTCTGCTTCCACTTAACTGAATGCATTGAGATGTTCAACAGTAATGTAAGATGTGATTCCGCCAGAACGTGGGATATCGCCCGCTACATCATGTCCCTTACTAGCTACAGGTACTTTATAGTAAGATACAGAAGATATAAACCTCTCATGCGTGGAATCGCAAAGAGAATGATTGACATGATAGAACTGCATGAATGCAAGGATATAGAGTGTGTTAGTGACATTTTCCTGGCTTTTCATTTAATGCACAACGAAATGTATATCCCTTATAATAGCAGTTACGCTCTCAATATGTGTCATACTTACCATTTCGAGAGGCAATCACTAATACAGGACATCTTTACTAAACCATATGGTTCAAAAAATGTCAATATTCACCGCAGCGTAGACGTTGTTAAAATGGCCGTACTGAAAGGAAACTTTCGGCTGTTGACAAAACTTCTAAAATTTGGAGCCATTCTCATTCAACCAGATGATGAACTAGGTGAATGGAGCAACACAAGAAGAGTTTTGAATACGTTATTGTGAGTTATCTTCTTTTGTTCCTTATATTAGCTTTAACCATGCAATTTCAGAAGGGACCTCAATGAACACCCCCCTCCCCGCACATATAACTTTTAGTATACTGTTCTCATATTCACATTTCATTGTATGTCTGGGTTCATTTTAAAAATGCATATTTTTTGTGGCACCTCCACTTTTTCAGATTATTCATACTGATCACTGTTTTTACAGCTTAAATTTTTCAAACATTAGAAATTTGAATTAAATTAACTTTCAAGATTATTACTTTCCTTATATACATAATGTATAAGGAAAGTATTGTGACGGGGTCGAAAATTCGAATTCGAGTTTTCGACGGGAGAGCACGTTTCCAGCATCCCTGATCACGAATCAAGCATTTTTGAAGTGATGTCTGTGTGTGTGTGTGTGTGTGAAAGTGTGTGTGTGTGTGTGTGTGTGTGTGTGTGTGTGTCAGTGAGCCTGTGGAGACGATAACTGACGAACGAATGGGCCGATTCGAACGAAATTTGGTACAAAAATCACAATCCGTAAACACTGGAAGCCTATTGTTTTTATACGCAATCGAATGTTCAGAACCCCCCTAAATTTTTGAGTGAAATTTTGAAAAATTCGTCAAAAAATCAAAACCGCTAATAGACAATAGTTACGCAAATAGACATTTCTTATGTAATTTTTCATTAGAAAACGATTGACATAAATTTTAGAACCCTAACATGAACCGTTCTCGAGATATTGCACATTTTTCAAAAAAATTATCATAAAGTCATAAAATAAAAAAAATATTTCCTATTAAGAACCATGTTTACTTTTCATGTGTAACACCATGCGATAAACTGGGTGACATCATTCTCGTGGATCTAGCTCGTTCCAGTCATGAAAAAAGATACTTTGAGTAATACTTTCGTATTTGAACGCCTATAGTTATTTATCTGCTGTAAGAATAACTTATTTCTTCGTCCATAATGCTTGGCGAGATTTTGGCGAGATGTCGCCAACTTGGCAACGTTTTTAATTGTTGCCAAATTAACAAAAATCTCGCCAAATGGATAAAAATGACGCTAAATCAATCAAAATTACAACTAATTGAAGAAAATTCAATATCTTGGAAAGGATATAAGTATCAACTATAAGAATAACATTTTTTTAACTGTAAAAGTAGTAAATTCATTGCATTATATAAGGAAAGTCATGTGTTGCCCACATCAGATTTTTTTATATCATGATTAGAAATTCTTTTACTTTTACTAACATGTTGTTTTTACTATTTGAAATATTTATATTTCATACTATGCAGATGTTCTAATGTTAACTTTAAATGTATTCCAACTTTTATAGTAATTATTAATTTTTTTCAATGAAATTATTTCAAATTTTATTTAATTTCGTTTACCAAGATTGTTAATTATTCTATAGTGTGAAAGCTTTCTGAAAATTGCCAGTGTGTTAATTTTTTTTCTGAGTATATTTGAAATATTTCAGTTTTCAAAATATTCAATGGTTTTCTAGTTTGGAAAAACATATTTTTGTTTTAAGGGTTTCTTTTAAATTTTAGTTTTTGCTTTGTATTTTTATGTTTTACTGTTTTTCGAATTTTACTAACAATATTTTAAAGAAATTTAAAATCTTTCCTTCTTTTGTATAACTTTATAGCTATTGAAATTCCGATTATTTTTGGTAAACATTTTCCATGAAGTTTATATATATATATATTACATCTTTTAAAAGTACTCGTTTCTGATTTACTAACTTGCATTGTCTTTTCTTTTTACACATTTCTTTTAACATATTTGCTGTATATAAAATAAAATTAATAATTTAAAATTTTTAAATTCAGATGCTTTAGTATAACTTATAAAAATAGTATTGCTTTAACTGACATATAATTCAATTCTTGATTTGTGAAAGAATTCGCTTTATAAAAAGAAAAGCACGAGTTTTAAGTTTAATTTTGTATATTTTGATAAACTGCAATAGAGAAAGAAAAATGGAAGGAATGTTTAATGCTATTCATAGATTACTTCACCTACAATATATATAAAGAGGAATGCAAGAATATAAGAATGGAAAGTACTGTGATAATGCAGAGAATCCGAATCAGTTTTGTGTCGATCCACATATGTTAAGCATTCCTTAACATGAATGATATCACTGTAGTCATAATTCTAAAACGAACTGCAATTCCCACGAAACTACGTCGCAATCATTTTTACCGTAATAGGCCAGACTAGAGTATACATTTTCTAATTTTTTTTGGAATTTATTTAATTTGATGAAAAATTATTATTTATATATAATGGATTACAATCACTTAATTGATTTATGTTTTATTTACGATGTATACACTTTCAATAATTACGATGTATACACTTGTTCATGAAGTGCCATATTTTGTTTCTAATATATATATATATATATATATATATATATATAAAAAAATAAATTATTAAATCCAAAGTTAGAATGTATGTAGTAACTCATAATACACTATTCCAAAATTTTCTACAAATACAAAGAAATTAAGACAAAAAGAGGAAATAATAAAGCATAATGCAAGTCATAAGGACAAAGACAATCAACAAATTTCAAAAATGAGGAATGCAAATAAGAAAACAAAAAAATCAAGCAAAAAAGCTTGCACATGGAGGAGATTTAGGCTTACGAGATTAGGCTTACGAAAAGTTCATTTCGAAAAAATTCTCATCGGGTCCATATATCTTTTCGAAATGAACACAAAAATGCTTGTTTCTGAAACACAAGATAGATTTTATCTATAAACTTGTGTTATATGGACGACAAGCATAAAGATTGGAACAATAAAGGAAACATAAATACCTCAAAACGCACCTCTTCAGCGCAACCATGACGAGCAAAATATGACTGGATCATCGTTGCCATATGCCAAAATGAAAAGATGTGATTTGCTGTTGCCAAAGAGAGTAATAAAAACAGTACTGCGCAAAAGCAATAAAATGAGTTATTCAACTGTTAAAGCTTCGAGATAAAAAGATGAAAATATAATTGCAGGAGAATGAAGAAGTACGGCTAAAATAAGATAATAAGGGGAGAATATGAGAATTTTAGGCTAATCGAAACTTATTAACTATACTATTGACTAAATATGCAGGATATTGATACATTTTACTGGTAATTTTGAGGTTATTAATGTGCAAAGCATGAAATTTTTTTTTTTTTTTATATATATATATATATATATATATATATATATTTTTTTTATTTTTATTTATATATATATATATATATATTTATACCCCCCCGGCCATCTTTTGGTACATTGCTTCCATCCATACCTCTTTTCATTTTGAAAATATTTTTAATCCTCTTTTTAGTGCAGCTTTGCGCCTTTTAAGTGTGATTTCTGATATATTTATAAATTTATAATATTTTATTTCACGGTATTTTCATATTATATATATATATATATATATATATATATATATATATAAAGGCGCTGATTGTACTATATTTTTCAAATGAGTGAAGCGTATTCAATTGAAAAATTATTATTTTCAGTTTGATCAAGTTGTAAAAACTCTAAAATGTGCTTTTCTCCAATATCGCATTTTGCTAATCTATAGTGAAAGTCTTGTGTTGGATACATCATATATTTTGTGATATGATCAGTGGCATATTTTTTTGCATGTTTTTGTCTCGCACTAATGAATTTTGTATTCTGTTCTTTAAACTACTATCCTTTTCTCTTTTCAGTTCACATCATTATTCTGTGAATGATGCATCAAACGAATTCGTCCAAGGCAGCCTCCTCCAGAATTTTAATCCTGACTCTAGGAAACGACTGTTCCTGATAATATTCGTCCTTGAGTTCTTCGCCATAGTATTACCCGCTTGCGTGAAACTAAGAAAAGCTTACGTTGAACAGAAAAGGTACGATTACATGAGATGCGTTAAACTTGCCTTTGATTCTATCCCTGAGCCATATATTACAGTCCAGGAGATACAGATCTGCTTGAAAAAGCTTCTCCGGGGAAGGATACGAGAGGAATATATCCGCCCAGTGTGCAGAGAGTATGGATATATATTTCCAGGCAGTTTGAAAGACAAAGCTCCGAGATCCCTGCAGCATCTTTGCAGGTGCAAAGTGAGACAAGCTTTTCGGGAAACAGGAAACCTTCCCCGTGGCATCGATTCCCTCGCCTTGTCGGAAAACTTAAAAAATTTCCTTAAACTAAATATTCAGTAAATAATTTTGTTAAATAAGCTATTGTTCATCCAAGGACAATCAACATCCTTAGAACTGTATATTTGATATGATGATGTGGTGTAGTTATTATGCATTCACATATGTATCTTGTAAGTCTTTTCCTTTGTTAAGTAAAGTGTTTCATAAATTTGAATGAATTTTTACCTTTTCATTACTCTAATATTTTGATTGTGTAACATACTCTACTTGCATTTTTACACAGTCTTATTTAGGTTGATTTCTTTATTTGTTTGGGCAGAAGCTGAAGCCAATTTTTGACCCATTTCTACAGAGCTGATTTTTTTTAAATTTTACATACAGTCATACTTGAGAAAAGTACTTCGGTGAGAAGAACCTTTCCTATATACTAGCAATTTTTGTCTTTGCAATGTTTTGCCAAAAACAAAATATTTTTGGAAGCAAAATATATTTGATTTTCGCTTCTATGTTCGCTTATGTTTTCACTTCTATGCTGAAAGGCTTAAAATATTTATTTAAACTGTCAATTCTCAAGAAATAAATTAGTACAGAAATGGAAATTAGAACTGAAACGATAAGAAATTTTCTTACGCATTTAAAATTATTTTACCTTCAATTTATTTTTGTCACTCTATATTCTGAACTTCGTCCTGCAATTGTGAAAAAATGTTGATTAATTATACTGATAATCACGGAATCTTGATTGAAAAATAATTAAAAATACATATATTAAATATTACGCCTCTATTGTTTTAAATGGAAACAAAGGGCGCTTTATTAACACTAGCGACACCAAGATTTAATTCTCAAAGCTTTATGGCATTTTCAAGTGTTTCATGGGTTATTTTTATAGTCTACTTTTATATTCCTTCCAAGATATTGAACTTTCATCAATTAGTCTTCAGTCACATTGATTAAGCGTCATTTATATAAATTTGCCTCCATTTCCGCTAATTTGACAACATTTTAAAAAATCGTCAAGTTGGTGATATTCCTCCGAAATCTTGCCAAGTATTATGGACAGGGAAATAAGTTATTCTTATAGCAGATAAATAACTATTGGCGTCCAAATACAAAAGTAACACACAAAGTATCTTTTGTCATGAATGGAACGAGCTAGTTCCACGAGAATGATGTCACCAAATTTATCGCATGATATTACTTATGAAAAGTAAACATATTTCACGATAGTTAAGTGTTTTTTTATTTTATATGATATTTTTAATAATTTTTCTTTTAAATGTGCCATATTTTAAGAACGGTTAATGCTAGCGTTCTAAAATTTATGTCAATCGTTTCTTAATGAAATATTACATAAGAAATGACGTAATTTCATTAAAGGTTTGATTTTTTAAGGATTTCTTCAATATTTCACTCGAAAATTTAGGGGAGGGGGGGGGGTTGAACATTCGATTGCACATAAACACAATAGGTTTCCAGTATTCACGGATTGTAATTTTTGTATTAAATTTTATTCGAATCGCTCTATTCTTTCTTTCGTGAGATATCGTTTCCACAGACTCAATGACACACGCACATACACACACCCACATTTACATGCACACACGCAGACACACGTTTTACACACACAGACAGCATCTCAATCTCAAAAACGTTTGCTTTGTGTTCAGGGATGCTTGAGACGTGCTCTCCCGTCGAAAACTTGAATACAAATTTTCGAGTCCGTCAGAATGCTTTCTTTATACATTGTACTGTGTATATAAGGAAAGTAAAATTTAAGGAATGGTTATAGTCGATTTAGGCTAAAAAGCGATTTAAACCTTTCTAAAAAAAAATCTGATGTGGGCAAAACATGACTTTCCTTATATAATGCAATGAATTTACTACTTTTACAGTAAAAAGAATAGATTATTTTTATAGCAGATATTTATACTCTTCCAAGATATTGAATTTTCGTCAATGAGTCGCCATTTTCATTAATTTAGCTTCATTTTAATCTTTCGGCGAGTTTTTCGTCAATTTAGCAACGTTTAAGAAAGTCGTCAAGTTGGCAATATTTCATCAAATTCGTCACCAAAATCTCGCCAAGTGTTATGGACGGAGAAATAAGTTATTTTTAGAGCAGATAAATGACTATTGGCGTTCAAATAAAAAAGTATTACTCAAAGTATCTGTTTTCATGAATGGAACGAGCTAGATCTACGAGAATGATGTCACCAAATTTATCGCATGAAAAAATGAAACATACGAAAAATGAACATGTTTCTCAATAGGAAAATTTTCTTTTAATTTTATATGATTTTTTGATAACTTTTTGAAAAATGTGCAATATCTCGAGAACGGTTCATGTTAGCGTTCTAAAATTTATGTCAAACGTTTTCAAATGAAAAATTACATAAGAAATGTCTATTTGCGTAACTTTATTAAAGGATTTGATTTTTGACGATTTTTCCAAAATTTCATGCGAAAATTTAGGGGGTGGGGGTTCTGTACATTCAATTGCGTATGAAAACAGTAGGCTTCCAGTGTTTATAGATTGTAATCTTTGTACCAAATTTCATTCGAATCGGTCCATTCTTTCGTCAGTTATCGTCTCCAAAGACTCACTGACACACATACACACATAATTTAAAAAAAACACACACAGCACTTCAAAAATGTTTGATTCGTGATCAGGGATGCTTGAAAAGTGTTCTCCCGTCGAAAACTCGAATTCGAATTTTATACCCCGTCACAATACTTTCCTTATACATTATTGTATATAAGGAAAGTAATTAAGTTTTGGCAACTTTATCGGCAGCAAAATTTTTATTTGTTTGGATACAAAAAGCGTGTGAGACGGCCAACACTGTCGCAATACGCTCTTAATCATTATAAGAGTGGAATAAAATTGAAATTAGAAAACAATTTTAAAGAATAAATTTAAAAACTTAAAAAATTAATGCAAAGAAAATGTGATGTGGGCAACACATGACTTTCCTTATATAATGCAATGAATTTACTACTGTTACAGTAAAAAAAATGTGTTCATAAAATTCAATTTTGTCCGTAATTACATAGACGTAAATTCCGAAAATTGTTCGTAAAGTAAGTACTGATCGTAGTTATATGACCGTAAGTTTTGCAATATGTTTCGAAATATTAAACGCCGGTCACAGAATCATAGTGATGATCGCCGAATCATAGCGATCATTGTAAAAGGATTTAGAATCATAATTTGGCATCAAGATTTAGAATCAAGATTTGGAATCATGATCACAATGCAACAGCCACATCGATGAATAGGTTTCGTTCTGGTTAAAACTCATCATCTGAATCAAATAGCAATTAACTGCACTTGCAGCAGAAGCTAATGCAATTCTTTATATGTAGAATTTCAGACAAAAATCATTATTGGTGTTGTTACTGTGGTTGAGACCCAGACCGTCCGATCTACCAGAAAGGTGAAAGGTTTGAGACAAAAATCATTGTGGGAACTTTAATAAATTAACTGTCAAAATGAGTTAAAAAAAAATCGAATCGCGCTGATTTTTACTTTCTCATGCTATGTAATACAGTGTAAAGTACTGTTTTCACGAAAATTTTCGAATTCAAGATTTTGAAGCTACTATATGTTTTAGGACCTCATGAACACGTTTTGACTATTTTTAGTGTAATGTCCGTCTGACGGTCCGTCTGTCTGTGGTCGATTTCTTGTGTACACTATAACGGTCACAAATATTAATGGAATTTCACGAAACTTTATTTCCATCTTTGATATCGAAAAAATCTAGATCTAGATAGAATTTTTTTTTAAATTCGAGCGAAAACTTCGAAATGTATTCGAAATTTTCTATTTTTTTAACATGGCAGCATAGGACAAAATTTGATATAATCATGCATAAAAGGATTCATTTATGGCCCAATGATCACGAGGCTTGATAGTTTCAACCACTGTTGCGAAAGATAGCCGCGATACAATTTTTTTTGTTAGTGACGTCATTAGCCCCATTAGGGAACAAGTATAGTGAGGACAGGGGTCCATTGTCAAATATGGTATTAATCGAAAAAGCTTTTAAAGCTCTTTAAAATGATGGGTAACATGCTATAATTGTTATCATTTATATCCACGATAACGATTTTTCAAAAAGTTTCTTGTAAAATTAAAAAAAAAAAAGCTACTAAAATCTGGACCCTTGTATGAGAAAGTCGAGTTGAGCGACACTGCAGTTGATTTTTAAGATGTGGTCTTGACAATAAAAATACTATGCTGCGAAGGTGCAGTTACTATTTAGGTATAAAACACCAAATAATCCTTGGTGCCATCTTTTCTTGGGATGCATTATAAAAAAATCTGATGTGGGCAGCACATGACTTTCCTTATATAATGCAATGAATTTACTACTTTTACAGTAAAAAAAATAGATTATTTTTACAGCAGTTATTTATATTCTTTCCAAGATATTAAATTTTCGTCAATGAGTCGTCATTTTCCATGACATTGTCATCAATGAGTAGTCATTGATTTAGCGTCATTTTTATCCATTTGGCGTGTTTTTCGTTAATTTAGCAACATTTATAAAGTCGCCAAGTTGGCGACATTCCACCATATTCGTCGCCAAAATCTCGCCAAGCGTTATGGACGAAGAAGTAAGTTATTCTTACAGCAGATAAATGACTATTGGCGTTCAAATACAAAATTATTACACAAAGTATCTTTTTTAACACTTTACAACAAAGTTGAAAAGTGTTTGTTGAAACGTGTTTACGACTTTGTTCATTCAGTCTGTCTGTCTGTCTGTCCATTAGCACGATAACTGCCGTAAAACAGACTTAATCAAAATGAAATTTTAGTATGTTGTTCAGATGGTCTATAGGGCCTATGGGAATATAAATGAATAATATCACCTAATTAGTTTGGATTGAACCCGGGTTGAAAAAATGAAATACATTGAACCCTATGGGACCTAATTTTTCAAACATTTTTTAAGCGGATTTGAATTTCGCAAATTGCTTCGAAACTTTTAGGTAATATTCAAATAATTTCATGAAATATATAAAAAAAATTTCAGCAAAATATATTCAGTAGTTTTTTAAATAAAAATTGAAATAATAATTATACCTCTTATATGAAGCGATCAATGGGACCATGGTATGAAAAGATCACGTGACCCACTTCAAAATAAAATATGGCATAAATCTTGTCTCAAAATCGTGCTTTTTAAAGTTCTTTTTAATTCATGAGTGTTGTATTCGTCCTGAAACCGCTTTATGTTTGATTAAATTCTGTGCATCTACAGACTGAAACAACGTAATGACAATATATTTGAGTTTAAATGATCATCCAAATTTTATTATTTCTACAACGAAGCCTATTTTTCACTTATGTAAAGTTTAAACACCAAAATATGTAAGATGAGTTGTATAAGAATTGCTGTATTTTTTTAACGCAAAAGTATTTAGCTCATGGAGTCTGCATAGCTGATATGAATGAAATATTCATTGATTTTACAAGGAGAAGGGTGATTTTTTTCCGATGAAGTTTTAAGCATAGAGTTTAATCACTTGTAGCTCCTTGGTCTTAAATTTTTAAATAAAATAAATTATTTTAGTACTGGGATTATTGAAATGAATAAGAAAATGTTATGAATGAAATGCTGCTTTTATAGAGAGAGCCAGGCGTGTTTTATTTTCAATGACGTCATTTGAATGAATGTCTGTTGTTTTCGATGAAGTTTTCAAATATAATAAATTATTGTAGTATAACGATGATTTTAAAAATATTACCGATGAATGTAGGGCATTTTAGAGATGTTTAAACCAGGCAATTTGTATTTCAATGCTGTCATTTGAATGAAGTTCATTTTTTTGGATGAAGGTTTAAGTTTTCAAATATAATAAATTAATTTAAATTGGGAGAAGTTTTAATACATTATTTAGGAATGTATTGCATTTTAGAGATGTTTAAATAAAATTGCATTGAAGTTGGAAAGTGTTTCATAATCAATGCTTTAAGCATGAGTGATCTTTCTTGTTCATGAATGGAACGAGCTAGTTCCACGAGAATGAGTCACCAAATATATCGCATGGTATTACATATTAAAAGTGAGCATGTTTTTCAATAGGAAATATTTTTTTTTTATTTTATATGACTTTTTGATAATTTTTTTTAAAAATGTGCAATATCTCGCGAACGGTTCATGTTAGCGTTCTAAAATTTGTGTCAATCGTATTCTAATAAAATATTACATAAGAAATGCCTATTTGCGTAACTTTATTGGCAGTTTTGATTTTTTGACGATGTTTTCAAAATTTCATTCGAAAATTTAGGGAGGTTCTGAACATTCGATTGCGTATAAACACAATAGGCTTCCAGTGTTTACGGATTGTGATTGTTGTACCAAATTTCATTCGAATCGGTCCATTCGTTCGTCAGTTATCGTCTCTACAGACTCACTGACATACACACACACACGCACACACACACATACTTTCAAAAACACACACATGCTTTCAAAGACACACACATACTTTGACACACACACCCTACTTTCACACACACACACACAGACATCAGTTCAAAAATGTGTGATTCGTGATCAGGGATGCTTGAAACGTGCTCTCCCGTCAAAAACTCGAATTCGAATTTTCGACCCCATCACAATACTTTCCTTTTACATTATGTATATAAGGACAGTAAAAATTAGGTTTTTCTTCTATAAGATACTTATATTCTTTCCAAGATATTGAACTTTCGTCAGTTAGTCGTCATTTTCATTGATTTAGCGTCCGTTTGGCGAGATTTTCGTTAATTTGGCAACATTTTAAAAAGTCGCCAAGTTGGCTACATTCCGCCAAATTTGTTGCCAAAATCACGGCAAGCGTTATGGACGGAGAAGTAAGTTATTCTTATAGCATATAAATGATTATTGGCGTTTAAATATAAAAGTATTACTCAAATTATCTTTTCTCATGAACGGAACGAGCTAGATCCACGAGAATGATGTCAACCAATTTATCGCATGATATTACATATGAAAAGTGGATATGTATCTCAACTGTTAATATATTTTTTTTAATTAATGGGATTTTTTGATAAAATTATTCCAAAAATTTTCAATATCTCGAGAACGGTTCATGCTAGCATTCTAAAGTTTATGCCAATCGTTTTCTAAGGAAAAATTACATAAGAAATGTCTATTTGCGTAACTTTATTAAAGGTTTTGATTTTTTGACGTTTTTTTCAAAATTTCACTGGAAAATTTAAAGGGTTTTGTACATTCGATTTAGTTTTAAAACAATAGGCTTCCAGTATTCACGGATTGTGATTTTTGTACCAAATTTCATTCAAATCGCTCCATTCATTTGTGAGATATCGTCGCCAGAGTCTCACTGACACACACACACACACCACAGACATCACTTCAAAAATGTTCGATTCGTGATCAGGGATACTTGAAACGTGCTTTCCCGCCGAAAACTCGAATTAAAATTTTCGACCTCGTCACAAAACTTTCCTTATACATTATGTATATAAGGAGAGTAAAAATGTTATTCCTATAGTAGATAGTTATATTCTTTCCAAGATATTGAATTTTCTTCAATTTGTCGTCATTTACAGTGATTTAGCGTCATTTTTATCCATTTGGCGAAATTTTTGTTAATTTCGCAACAATTAAAAATGTCTCCAAGTTTTAGACATTCCGCCAAATTCGTAGCCAAGCGTTATGGACGGAGAAATAAGTTAAACTTACAGCAGATAAATGACTATTGGCGTTCAAATACAAAAGTATTACTCAAAGTATCTTTTTTCATGAATGGAACGAGCTACTTCCACTAGAATGATGTCACCAAATTTATCGAATGGTATTACATATGAAAAGTGAACATGTTTCTCAACAGGAAATATATTTTTTTTTATTTTATATGACTTTTTAATAATTTTTTTGAAAAATGTGCAATATCTCGAGAACGGTTCATGTCAGCATTTAAAAATTTACGTCAATCGTTTTCTAACGAAAAATTACATAATAAATGTCTATTTGCGTACTTTATTAGCGGTTTTGATTTTTTGTCGATTTTTTCAAAATTTCACTCGAAAATTTAGGGGGTTTCTGAACATTCGATTGCGTATAAAAGCAATAGGCTTCGAGCGTTTACGGATTGTGATTTTCTTAGCAAATGTCCTTCGAATCGGTCTATTCGTTCGTCAGTTGTCGTCTCCACACACTCACTGACACACACACACTCATACTTTCACGCCGTGTTCAAGCGGAGAACGATCACGTTAAACATGTGGGTCCGTAAGTCTTTCCGAGAGGTTGGTGGTAGGGGAAGGAGGGTACGGTCCCTGTGGATGCCTCCCCCACTGGGTTCCGGTCCAAATTGGGTGGCACTTCCCGGCCGTCCAAACAGTTACCTTACACCTTTCTGGTAGGTCGGACGGTCTGGGTCTCAAAAACAACAACACATACTTTCACACACACACACAGACATCCCTTCAAAAATGTTTGATTCGTGATCAGTGATGCTTGAAACGTGCTCTCCCATCGAAAACTCGTATTCGAATTTTCGACCCCGTCCCAATACTTTCCTTATATATTAAGTATATAAGGAAAGTAATAATCATCTAAATATATCAGAGTAAACTATGCTTTCAAATTTTATACGTTAAATATTTTAAGAGTAAACAAGACATTTCAAGATGAGATATTGAAAAGTAAACAAACAAGTATTAATATTTACATGCTGAAAAGTAAAGAAACATATTTAAGTTTTAAGAGTAAAATCAGCTTTTTAAATACAATCTATTAGCATACTTGGAGATAAATCAATATGATTTTGAATTCCAATCGTGGGACTAAATTACTTTGTTTTGCAACAGCATGGCAATTTCTGATTAAAAAAAAGAACCTCACAATCTGGTTCAATATATTTCAAATGTGTTTATTGAATATGGGTTGATACTAACAGGAACTTGAAAAAAGGCCTTAACTGGATGCTCTTTTAAGAGTCAGTACGTTAAAAAAAAATAAGAAAAAGTTCAGGCAGTCATGCCTATGACGTAATTTTAGAGTTTCCATGTCAGGACGGTCAGTCCAGGGTTGCCAGATTTGGCGATTTACAGCAAATTTTGCGACTTTTGTTGACATTTCGAATGTTCGAGAACTTTCTCGGAATAACTAATATTCTACGAGATATGAGACAATGCTGAAAATTTCTGCTGAGAGTACATAAAAGGAGTCCTCGTTCGTTTGGGGCAGAGTTAACGTGGTGCCATCTGCATTGAAATGTGAATTGCGTCAAAATTTTAAGAATAGTACAGGCTGTTTTGTAAAATTAGTGCAGCAATTAATTGATTTCTTACTTATTTTACTGTACCTGACAGATGTTTAGCAATCTTGTGAGATTTGAGCTATTTGCTGTATATTGTTCCAGGTTACGCTGTGTCTGTAAATAAATTTGTTAGTTATCCATAAATTTGTCCTCATCATGCGCCAATGAGTAAGAAGCGAAGCCTCCCGACTGGCGAAGCGAGTTACGTTTGTTGGCGATCATCAGCTAGCAGGGGTAGAGCCAACTAGTAAGGGCTCCTTTGATAAAAGTGTCCATTGAGACCATCTTTCATGCCTGACAACACAAACTGCTGCTCATACCACAGGGTGAGTCGAGTGGTCTGGGTTTTCGACCATCCTTCATGCTCTCGAAAAACAAGAATGATTTGTTTGTTTTGCTTGAGAAACTAGTTTTTAAACATGCTTCAGATTCTGTGAACCATTTATGTTTTTTGAGAATATAAAAATACTGCCATAACAAATGAAATATTGAAAACATTTATGAGGATAAAGGTGAAATAAGAAATGCGGAAAAGAAATATGTTGTACAAATTTTTCCCCAAAACTTTCACCACAGATATACAATGGTACAGAAATTTTAGTTTCCTTACATAGTCTATGTACAAGGAAAATATCATAATTTACAATCTGGGTAATGTTAATTTGAACACATTAAGAAATCGGAATTGCTCAGTTCTAAATGAGCTTTTGTTTTGAACTCAAGAAGTAGCATTTTCTTGTTCGAGGACCGCATGTGTGATACAGATATGCAATTTATAGATTGACTAGCTATGTTACATTTATTCTGTAAAGGCCGCTACCGTGTGAATCTGTTCGGGTGCCATTTGTAAAGGTTTCTACTCTGGGGGTGCCATTGTAAAGTAACCTTTACGGTATCTATTCCCAAAATCAGGCATTTTATTCATCACTGTACTTACCGAACTGAACTAGAACTGATACTATAACTATACTCACAATCTTGTAGAGACAATAACTTCGTTGCGTACTTCGAGTAGTGAACAGAGCCACAATCACACCCAAGCACTTTCGTATAAAGGTAACAGCCGAAGCTGCACGAAGACGATTTACACTTTCATCTTTCTTGGATACTAATACGAATACGATCTGTTTAACGTTTGCCTCTTCTTTTATAGTCCAAGCCAGTCGTGAGAGCGTGATTCTCGAAAACAGACTTGAGGCGTTTCGTACATGAATTAGCATAATGAAAAGTAAAATTAGCATAACGAAAAGTAAAACTCGCATAATGAAAAGTAAAATTAGCATAAAATAATAACGAATAATAGAATCCTCACAATTTATTCAAAAATAAATAGAGATCGACTCTTTGCCGTCTGTTATCTCCTTTTAATGGATTGCTGAAATGTATTTTGTTTTTCTTGCAAATGTATTTATTTAATGATTTTGTTTTATCTTCAAATATGTCAATAAATACATTCTTTTAGAGTTTATCTAAAATTGATTACTTTTAATTGTTTAGAAACTAAAAAAAAAAAATTCTTGGCAGAAGGTATTTTATTGTATTACGAGTCACGAACATCTTCCCCCTGAGTGACGTTTCATGCTCTGCGTCTTTTGATTGACTTGGTGTGTAATGGTGCAAATTTATGTAAGCTCATGTCCAAAAGTCAATCATAGTTGGTGTTTATGTGAAAGTTTTAGGAAATCTACATCGAAATGGAAGGGAAAGCAGTATGCGGGTATAATAGGTTTATAGAAGAAGAAAACAATGCAAAATAAGGATAATAACGACTTTTATTATCCAAAGAAAAGCGTTGAAAAAAATGGTCCCAATACGAATGTCAACTTCAGTGAAACAGGATGATTAAAACAATGTGATGCTGCAGTTTAATACGGTGTGTGGGATCCTCGAGTAGCCACGCATGCTGCACAACGATTTCCCATACTTTCGATGAGGATCTGGATGAGTTGTGTGTTCAAAGAGTTCCAAGCCTCAAGGAGAGCAGTTTTCAATTCCGGAACGGAGCTTGGTACGTAGCGGAGGGCAGCAAGATTTCTTGCGAGAATATCCTACACATGATCTCATGATTTCAGATCAGGAGATTTGGCATGTGATTGATATCTTTTGTTTGAAGGAAGTCGAAGGAAGTTGTTTGAAAGAAGTTGTTATCCGTGGCCGACCTGCTACTGGTCGTCGGGTAACATATCCAGTGGTTTCGAACCTCTACTACAGTCTGGAGATCACACACTGAGGCACATTCACAAATCGAGACTCTTCGATTTGGGATCGATTGGATTCCAGCATTCCAATAATTCGTCCTTTCAAAAACATGTCCAATTGCCATCTTTGTGACATCTTTCGTACTTTTTGATTGATAACATCGCTCTGGACCACAGCAATTGCGAAATTATGCCTCCACTGTCCATGCCGCTCGAGGCCGTTTTATACTCGTTCCTACGTGCGCCGGTCCTTTGCGCATGTCGACGTCCACTGAACTGTTTTGCGTATGTGCAGTGATTTACCTTCGTCCCACGATTCTCCACAACTGATTGTGAAGCATTGTATTCATACTAACTTCGAATTTTTCGCATTTTACGAATTATGCTTAAATTTTGGACATGAACGTATAAGAATGACGTATCCGAACGTGTTACGTGACTATTTGGACGGTCCGGAGAGAGCCACATATTTTGGACCGGAATTCAGCGGACGCTGCAATCGCAGAAGGCGTGCCCTCCCTTCAGATGAACTTTCGAATCTTCGGATTTATCATGGGCAATCTCTGCGCAAACATGCGGCATCGAGGTTCGAATTCAAGTCCTCTACGTGAGGCCCTCTCACCAGCTATCCCGCCTTTCACCTGCTACGAAAAAGTCCGATGAAGTTGCGTCCTTGTTCGTGGATGCTCATCAACGTCCAGGATTCAGACAGTTTACCAGTAGCTCTGTTGCTTTTCGATTTTCATTCTTAATGCGATAAGGTATTTTTTGACAAAACGCTTCTACAGAATTTTATAAAAATGTAAGGAACTCAATATAAGTTGTAATAATAACAAGATAAAAATTTAATTCGACATTTAACTGATTGTATACCGCACGATGTTTAAAATCTAAAAAGAAAAAAAAAATGAAATGATTTCAATTATAAAAATCGTCATTAAGATATATTACTAACTGCAATAATAATACAATTTCAATAGATTTTGAAATATTATTGTAAAACTTTATTGTTGCAAATTGCTCAGATACTTTTTCGACACGATTTTTATTAAATGTTTTGTAAATAGTAAGAGATATGTATTCAATTGCAAGCTTTTTAATAGTGTATACTATGAATTGGGATGGAAGCAGTTACGAAAACGTCATTCTGTCATATTTTTGATTGTTGACATTTTATGATACAGGTGAATATGAGAAAATATGGAATATGATTTTGTGAGAAAGTTTATGGTGAAGACTGCTTTTCTTCCTTAAAATATTTTTGTTAAAATTACCAAAGAAAGTAAAATAATTCCCCTGTAGAACGGTTTATATAAATAACTGCTTTTATTTTCACATTATGTATACAATTTTATTGTGTCGTTTTATGGTGTAATGAAAATTCAATTCAATTTTATTTTTGTAAATGAGCCTGGGATTTATCAGACTTTGAAAAACAATTCCAATGGTTGTTTATCAAGCTAACGTGTTAAAATCTGAACCTGATTAAGTACATATAAAATTGATGTTCTCTAATAAATTTATCAGTATAATTAATTAACCTCTTACTTAATCAGTCTGAAACGTCTTCTTTCCGAAGAAATATTGAATAATTACTGCAAGAAAAACATTTTGCGAGTCAGGGTGTGATTAATATTTATTATGTTCTTTTGCAGTTAAGTGTTGTTTAAGTGTCGTAATAAATGTTTGATGGAATTCTAGAATTATAAAGGGTATTTAGAAAAAATTGTACGGCTAAATATCTCTTGAAGAATTGGTTATATACCCATTGGTTTCAATTAAAAAAAGGTTTTTAGGAGGTAAACTCTCATTACATGCGAATTTCTATCATATAACAATTTTTAGTGAGAAGTACAAAATGCAACATTTTATTCGGTCCACTTAGAATTTTTTTTAACTATAAAATATTTTCCATTGCCAAAATTAGTCAAACAAAGGAATTTCATTATTATACGGTCAAAATTGCTTGATATATATCAATAATTAAATTTTTTGAAGAATAATTGTTCATTGTATCAACAATTTTGCCAAACTTTTGCCAAAAATAGGTACGTATGTTTTCAGATGGAAACTTTATCTAACGAAATTCCATTTTTATACGGGCTCTGAAATCCACGTTTTCACTATTTATTTCGATAGGGTCAGAGTGGTTTAAGTTCTATGACTTTGACAATAAAATTAAGGTCAATTTTGTATAAAAGATAACCAGTTATCTTTTTTTTATATCTTAAAATGAATGATTTTTCTAGTTGAAAATGTCTTTATAAAGAGCCCATACAAAAAATTAAATATTGTATTTTTTTTTCTCCACTAAAACATGTCGGGTAACCAATACTGCCACAGTGTGAAATTCTGCGGGGGTCGGGTTTGACCCGAATAACACCCGAAACAAATAAATTCGCTATTCACCCGAACCAGGTCCCGCAGCGTGATGAATCGCATTCCCGATCAGCGAGCCGCAATAGAATGTATTTCCAAATTCTATCCAGTAGTTTTTAAATCTGTAACGCATATGCATAATTTTCTGGTGGTTACAATTTATAACCCACCTTAAAGTATTCATATAGTTATTCTCAAATTAACGCAATTGTCACAAAGCAAGCCCTTAAAACTAAATTTTGTAGATAGACCCGAAACCTACACCGCAGTCTGAACAGCAAAGGAAACCAGAGCAGCAAAGGAAATCTGAGCAGCAAGGAAATCCTTACCAGTAACTTACACCACCAGTACAGTTCCAAACACTCCCAGAAAAAAAACGATTACATTGATTTTGTTACCATCCCTTAACATTAGAGTCTATTGGGTCGTTGATGCCATTTGGCACCGAGTGACGTTGCTCCTTAACGGGCTCTCATTGGCTAGAGCTGAAGTAGTACAATCTTGGGTACAATCTTAGATATCTTATGGAACAACCTTGGTATGGTGATGTACGTGTATAGCTACAATCAGTCTGTGGCTATAATTTTGCTATTGTAACATATTCGGAAGGGAAGTTACAGTGCATCTTTCTCAATATACAGAAGACACATTGCGAATTTCATGTTTCAGTATAGTGCTTGAGATTTTTTTGAAATTTTTATACATTATCAGTTATTCATATTTATTGATGTTTGTTATTGCATTCTGATTTTATCTGAACAGAAGAAGCGTCCAAGAAGATTTTGAATAGAATTTTTTTTAATTTGTTGTTTAATTTATTAAATGTGGATAATATCATTAGGGAACCGATATTTTGAATCCAACTATTCACAAGTTTACCATGTCTGATTTTGTGCTTAATGTATTGACGTATTTGTCGGAATTAGTTAAGGTTATTCCTGGAGGAACAGAAATAGACTTTTCTAATGCCTTAAATTATATTAAACGGAATTGGAATTTGAGTAAAGAAATATGCCTGCAACGTTTCACGAAAAATTTCGACAAAGTTATCCGACTGCTGGAGTCAGAAGAATGTCGTGACACAAGTTTAATTGCCAATGTTATGGCTGCAGGTTACCTCATGTATTGTTCAAGAGAAGTATGTGGTGTTTGTAAAAAAAACATGCTGAACAAGATGCGCATGGCTCATACTGAGAGAGAGATATCTAAATTTTACCAATTGTTTACTTTACCGTATATGTCAGATAGTGAGATGCTTAGACCCATGGATATGGTTCACGATGCTATAAAGACTGGAAACGTAGGATTTCTGCAAAAACTGCTGAAATTTGGAGCAATATTGCTTGGACCAAAGGACGATGAAAATGAAAGCAACAATACGCACAATGTAATACAGATGTTATCGTAAGTAACAGTTCTATTCAGTTCTTAAAAATTTCATTAATTGTAGACACTCAGTCCCATAACGATGACCCATATTACGGCATGTACGTTCAAGCATTTGCTGAGTTTTGGGGGCACAATTTATGTAGAAACTGAATGCATGCTAATTTTATCCTTATATTGCTAGTTTGACCATTTTATATATAACTGCAAAGATGGAATAGTTTGTAGTTACAATTATATCATTTAAGTACTAAGGTGTTACAGTTAAGTGTAAGTTTCACTTATTGAATATCACGATTATAATAGTAAAATGAGCTGTAAATCACAGCATCCAAGCGAGAGCATGAAACCAGTTGCTATTTTATTGTCACGCTACATTGAACTTGCAATCTTGATTTCTGAGTACCTTCAGTTTTTCCCAATACGATCTATTATTTTTAATTATTCACTTCACAAATATCACCTTCTCTTAATTAATGTTTTATAAAAATTTGTCATGAGAGGATCCATAATAATTTTTTTGCTCAAGATCTCTGATTTTCAAAATGGTGCTTTATTGACATCCTGCGATTGGATGAAAAAGTACCCCTTTTTTTCTGCATTTCATATGTTGGGAGGGGGTGGTGCTTAAATCAGTAATATTGATTGAAATACAAATTATATCTTTAAAATAATATTACAAAACCCACACATTAATTCATGATAAGCAAGATGTTAAACAAGCTATATGGCGGGTTGCACAACATTTATGTAAAATAATAACTTTTTATTTATCCGTTTGCAGAGCTTACTCTTCTTAAATTCCAGGAATCACGCGGACAACGCACCTATCACCATACATATTGCTTACTGTACAACCAATTAATAAAGCGTACCTCTGCCACATGCAGTAAAACTCGTTGTAATTTGAATCAGAAATGCAAAATTTTTAATTTCTACAGAGCTACAAAATTATTGAAGAAATTAAATTTAATTTTTGGAGATATTGAATCATTGAAAACTTTCCGACAAGATGGCAGTTGGTTATATTACGAGAAGTTTGTCACCTATGAGCGACAGATAGATATTTGACATTCTTATGTATATCCTTAACGATCTCTTTTTTGAGCATATTTCATCTGCTTGCAGAAATATCACGAAAAATATTTGAGCATGTATCATCTGCATTTAGAAATATCGCAAATATATTTGAGCATGTATCATCTGCTATTAGAAATCTCCCAAAAATATTTCTTGTCGGTTCGGTGCACGGAATTTATTATTTTAGAATTTCCATATATACGTTTTGATTGATTTTGGATTGTTATGATTTTGAGTTTAAAAAGCACGGCGGATAACGTTATGAAGCGGGGTGGGGGGGAGAATAAACCCGGCAGAAAGTCTTAAATTAGACAGCCAAATATAATATTTTTCGATGTGTTTTTATACATTTTATATAACATATATATATATATATAATAACAAACGAAATAATATTTCATTAACATTTATTTATATTTATAAAATCTCGCTGATTCTAAAAATTTGTTGTGGGCAGCATATATCTTTCCTTACAAACTCAAATTCATTTTCCCTTTATTTCTTTTATGATTCATTAAAGTGAGTTTATTCACACAAAATAACACGGATAGTTATTTGAAATTACACTGAATTTGTACTGGACGCATTTTCAAAGGGGATCTTGCATAAAGGTGTATAACTAATCGTACTAAAATTTAGCCAGTACTGAGGTCACTCAAAAGAGATCTCAATGAAATTAATATGGAGATTCTACATGAACCAAAAGGTTCCCTTAAACCCCATCTAAAACACGTTGTAGAATCAGAGTAAATGGAAAGTTAACATGAAAGGATCTGGAGGGCCAAAAAGGTGCATCTGGGCGGAATTAGGACAAGTCTTACTTCAGACTTTACGTGTCACACAATTTGGAATAAAGGAGATAATTTCTTCACAGAAAGAAAAGGGCATTTTAGAATAGGGTGTATTTCGTGGAACACGGCCCATAGATATGGCACGGCCTTGAGACCAGAGAGCAATCACAGGCAAGGACGGGGAGAACAGTAATGGGGTGTGTATGTAACATAATGGAAAATTAAATTTATCGAAAAGACCCCAATCATAAAACTATTTAAATTGTTCAGCACCTAGGTCACATACACTAGCGTAAAATGGGTATATTTAATCAATATTAGCTTTGGACTTTCTTACAGTTTGGAGGGAATACTCCAGGGCTTTTCTTTTATGATTCATTAAAGTGAGTTTATTCACACAAAATAAAACGGATAGTTATATGAAATTACACTGAAATTGCACTGGACGCATTTTCAAAGGCGATCTTGCATAAAGGTGTATAACTAATCGTACTAAAATTTAGCCAGTACTGAGGTCCCTCAAAAGAGATCTCAATGAAATTAATATGGAGATCTATTAATATGAAGATAAATGATCTTTTTTTTTCTTATTTTAAGATTAAATCATAGAATTCCACCCAATCGTCTTTGTAGGGACAATAAATCATTCTCATCCTGCGGGGTTTAGGTATTAGGTTTTGTAACTGGCTGTTTGGAGGGTAGTAAGGGAAAATCACCTGAACGGGGGGCAGTGTTTCTTTCAGGATTTTTTGCCGGATGGGAGGGGGTGTTAAGAATGCAACTTTAGGAGGAGAGCAAATTTTCAATTTACTCTATATAAATATATCTAAAAGTGATCACATAAATAGAAACTCGATTAACATAAAATGTTAGAATAGTACTGCAATATAATACTATATAGTATAGTAATATAGTATAGTATTGTTTTCACAAAAGTTTTCAAATTCGAGATTTTGATGCCAATTGACCATTACTCTAGGACTAGCCGTTCTCGAGATATTTTACTTTTTTACGCATTTTTGTTACGCCGCCATTGAAAATATGTCCAGTCGCCAAATGAAAACGAAAATTGAATTAAAACTGCCCATTCAGTGCAATTTCAAATCATTATCCGTGTTACCTTGTTCAATTAATCGCAGTTTAATGCATTATGAAAGAAATAATGAGAAAATTAAATTGAGTCCATAGAGAACATCGCGTGCTGCCCACATCCGATTTTTTTATTTAAATAATTATATTTTCCTTTCAATGCATGATAATGTACAGAGAAAGTATTGGAATCTTGCAGAAATTCGTAACTCGAGTTTTCGACGGATCTACACGTTTTGGATCCTCTAGAACACGGAAAAACATCTGTGTGTGTATATCTGTGCAATGTTTGTATCCAATGTAACTCAAACCTAATAGACCAAATTTCATGAAATTCCATAGGTATAAATATCTCTTGTGAATTACTCTGGTGATGATTAGATTTTGGTATGGATTGGAATAAAAGAACTTACCTGTTTTACGAAATTTTGCAAAATGGTCAGCAAAAATCGCATGTAACCACTCTAGATAAAAACATTTGCAAATCAGGTCAGATTCATTTTTTTCCAAATATTAAAAAATCTAATGAGCACCATGGTACTTCATAAGTGACTTAACCACGAAATTATTTTGTGAAACTTCTAGAACAGTTTTTCAGCTAGACTGGACACATATATTGCATAGAGAGTCACACACACAGATGTCACGTTGACATAGATTTTTCCGTATTCTGGAGGTCTTGAAACGTGCAGATCCGTTGCAGACTCGAGTTGCGATTTTCGACATGATTCCAATACTTATCCTATACATTACCATGTATTGCAGGGAATGTACTATAAATTCAACTGCTTTTTCGACTCTCACCGCATTCCTATTGCTGTGTACCAGTCCATAAGTAGAGAACATTATCTGTACACCATCAGATACAGAGATAATGTTCTCTATTGATGTTCGGTCTAATTTACAAATAATAATTGATTCATATGCTTCCAATTTTTACTTTCCCTGCAATACATGGTAATGTATAGGGAAAGTATTGAAACCGTGTCGAAAATCGCAACTGGAGTTTTCGAAGGATGTACACGATTCGAGATCTATTGAACACGAAAATACTATTTTTAGATTGACGTTTGTGTGTGTGTATCTATGCAATGTATGTATCAACTCTTAATTTAAAAACTATAACAAAATTTCTCAAAATTATATAGATAAGTCAGTTAAGGGTGGTTATTCTGCTGATTGGATTTTGGTACAATTTGGGAAAAAGAGACTGCATAGATAAGACAGCACATCATGTTGCAGATTAGATTTTGTTATGATTTGGTTTGATGTGACGAATCTAAATGTTTCAGCACCCTAAAAACGATAAATCTATTTTAAGCGTGAGGTCTTTTTATGTGAATGTCTGTGCAATGTATATATCCACACTACCTCAAATATTATTCAACAGAATTTGATGTAAGAAATGTATTTAAGAAGTCTCGTTTTAGTTACCATGGTGCTGATTAGATCTTGGTACTATTTGGAAGAACAGAACTAGCATTTCTTTTTTTAGCAAAATGAACCTCAAAAGTTGTCAAAATCTGAAATAAAAGATTACATATGGTCAACTGTATCAGTTAAATGATCATTTTATATCGAATTTTCAATGAAGATTATAAGATCTATTTCTTTACTCCAGAACAAACCGTTATCGAGATATTTAAGTTTTTAGCAGTTTTGCAATGCCACCTTTGAAAATACGTCCAGTCTTTAAATGAAAACAAAAATATAAGAAAATCCCCAAATTTGTTGTAATTTAAAAAAATTATCCTTGTCTTATTGTGTTCAATCAAATTCAATTTAGTGGAATATAAGAGAAAGAAAGTGAATATGTATTTGAGTTCATAGAGGATGTCCTGCGGTTCGCATAACATTTTTTACTTTCCCTGCAGTACATGTAAATGTATAGGGAAAGAATTTGAATCGTGTTAGAAATAGCTCAAACAAATTTCTGGCAGCAGAAGCATACAATTCACTATTCAGTCAGTTCTAGTCTGCCTGTACACTAGTGGGATACAGTTATGCATTGGTCAATTCGCCGACGTCTTTAGGAGACCCAAGACCACGCCAGCAGCCCAAACAACTAACACAACACAAGCAACCAGTCTGACAAAACCAACAATCATATTATAACAAAAGGAACCCTTATCACTCTAAAATAAGATGCAGTTTAAAACCAAGAAAAATAAATGAAAAATCCTCTACGCCACTAAAAGAAAAATATCAAAGTGGGATTCACCAGGACAAGGCCACCGCAGCTTTGCTGCGAAAACACAATAAACAAGCGACAATATAAGAAATATATCCTTTCCCGACCATGCTTATAATTACTCAATACTTAATAGGTGACTTGCATTGTCTGGGTTCTAATAATAATAAAAAAAGAACATAAAAAAACAAATTAAGCAATTTGCTATAACCTGTTAAGCATTAAAATTTAGTAATGCAATACTACAATTATTTCAATAATGTAAAATCCTCCTTGATGCCATCCCGCCCAAAAAAGCGGCGTCTTGGGCTCACCTATTATTCAAATCAACAGAGCTGGAATTAAAAATTAGAAAAACAAGCTAACTAACACTCTGACAATTACCAAAAGTAAACAAATACAGGGAATTTAAAAATCAATAAACTCATAACTTTAGTCGCAAACTAAAATTATAGAAGTATATACCAACATCTAAAATCAAAAATAAACAGAACCTCATTCGGCCATTTCACAAGCGTATCCAAGGTTACAAATAAAAATTAATTAAAACGATTATGATACTCAACAATACACATATTCAAAACAAATTCTAAACAAATGTAATCCATGTCGATAATTACGTTCTTATTCAAAAACCGATCATAAATTATACACAAAAGTAAACAACTAAGATCGAAAATGATACTTAATCAGTTTGAAGTTTATACACAGATATCCCACAGATATTCCTTAGTCAATTCCACAAAATCAGCGAGTAAAATACATTCAAATATGTCAATGATCCAAAACAAGTGCAAAATCCCCCAACCAACTTGTACTACGCAAAAATAACCGTATCATAATGAATGATAATCCTGAAACAAATCATGAAAGACAAGATGTTGATTCATTGCAAATAAAACTATTACAATTAAACTATTAGAAACAAATAGAAAGATTAAATTATTACAATCAAGTGATTTTAGTTAAAACCCACCAATGCTGGCAACAAGTACTATTAGACCCCCGTACAGAAGTAATATCAGTAAATTGAATCCCAACCGTCACCGGGAAAGTGGTTCTCAGTTCTCCGAGTCTGAAAGAGACAAAAATGCAAGATCATTAGCCATCAGTTCAAAGAAATAAGATAAAACCATAGAAGATAGAGTAGAACTTTTACAATGGCCTGGCATTAACAGAAATCTAAACCTCGAGTAGAGCCACCCCTCAGTGGAAAGTTTGTTAATGTTGAGACCCAGACCGTCCGACCTACCAGAAAGGTGTAAGGCATCAGTGGAAAGTTTGCAAGAAACCAATGAAACTCCAAGAATTTTAGTCCAATCATTTCAATTCTCGAAGATTTCAAATGTCAAGAAGTTGTGACATTTCGCCAAATTTGCATCTAAAACCTAGCGGCCTGGACCTTCTAGAAATAACAATAGTATAACTGTACTTGAATATAACTCTCTTTTGTCAGCCGTTAGACACAACACAGGAGGAAAGGCATATCACGTATTAACAAAATTTTCAACATTTTAAGCCAGTATTAATTTGTGTTGGAAGCATGCGTTACACTTTTCATAAATGTTACTAATATCTTTTTCTTTCAGCTTTTCGCACCATACTGTGGGTAGCTTGAATACGCCTCATTTTTATGATGCACTTCGAAACTTAGATCCTTCATCTAGAAGAAGACTATTCTTGGTGATGAGAGGTCTAGAGGTTCTCGTAAGCATCCTCCTAATCAGAAGCGACATTTTGAATTCAAGGAAGGTACAGAATTATGTCTGCTGTCTGGAGTTGGCTTTTGAATCCATCCCTGCCCCCGTGATATCCAGTGAGGAGATTCGAAACTGCCTCAAATATCTGCTCAGGGGTCTGATAACGAACGAGGTGATAAAGAACTTGTCCGATCTTTATGAAAACTATTTTCCAGAGAGCAAGAAGCCCATGGCTCCGAGGTCGCTACAGCATCTTTGCCGATGTTCAGTGAGACAGATTCTCCGGGAATACGGAAATCTACCCCACAGCATAAAATCCTTACCTGTTCCCCAAAAGATAAAAAACTACCTGAGAATTGTAGCATAAGATGAAAAAGAACCAATATATTCATCTGAACAAATCTGATTATACGAGGGGCGTCCACAAAGTAAGTTTCCCACTCATCCCGCAGCTAGCAAACCTTATATTGCGCGAAACGACTGCACGTACGTGATAGAGCAATGACGTAGCATGGCGCATGCACTAACCGTACTTCCCGCGTTCTCACAGTAGCATCATTGCAGCTGTTGAAGATGGAGGCTGTTATTCCAGCTCCCGCCGACTGTGCGCTCAGTGATAGCCTAGTGCAGCCAGTGATAAAGTTTTTGAAAGCACAGAGCCGATTTTGACAGCATAGCGCCGATCGAAATTCATCGCCAGCTGTGCCGGGTCTATGGGCCTAACGTAATAAGCAAGCAGATTTTGAGTCACTGGTGCAGAGAATTTTCAGCAGGTCGACAAATTGTGCATGATGAGAAGCGCGGAAATGACTGCCGAGTTCCGTAATTGTGAAGCGACGATTCTTCATAATGCGTTTCCTCACAAGGTCGTCCGTAATGATGGATGGCCTCCCACTGCGCTTCTCATCATGCACACTTTGTCGACCTGCTGAAAATTCTCTGCACCAGCGACGCACCATCTGCTTGCTTATGACGTTAGGCCCATAGACCCGGCACAGCTGGCGATGAATTTTGATCGGCGCTATGCTGTCAAAATCGGCACTGTGCATTCAAAAACTTTATCACTGACTGCACTAGGCTATCACTGAGCGCACAGTCGGCGGGAGCTGGAATAAGAGCCTCCATCTTCAACAGCTGTAACGATGCTACTGTGAGAACGCGGGAAGTACGGTTAGTGCATGCGCCATGCTACGTCATTGCTCTATCACGTACGTGCAGTCGTTTCGCGCAATATAAGGTTTTCTAGCTGCGGGACGAGTGGGAAACTTACTTTGTGGACGCGCCTCGTACCAGGAACAATTTTCGGATGTCACTTATTTACTGATCCATCAAAAAATTTGAAATTTCATCAGAGTTTGTTTTCTTAAAGTTGTGGGGCGCTTGGATGAGTTTTTATTGTGCAAATTGTATGTCATTTTAGTTTGTACACTATTATTGATTTTATTATGGCTATAGTCTGTTAATTGTGCCATATGCTTTTATTAAATGTGCACACGTTAATACTATTGATGAATGTCATTTCTTATTATTTGACGAATTTATTGTTAACAAAGTATAACTGCGCATTTATATGTAGATCCAGGTCCTCGTTTATTAGTTCTGAGAAAATATTTAGTGAGGATAGAAATAAAGAGATAGATATAATTCAAAATTAAAGACACATCCATAACGGAAGGTCTTTATTTCACTTCCTTAAGACGTACAAAAGTTTAAAAAAAAAGGCCATAGCGCTTTCGAGCATAAGTATGCTCTTCATCAGTGGCTACACGGAAATAAACTTTGAATCGTTCATATATAAGACCAGGTATAGCGACGAAATTTGCATAAATATAATTTACAAAAGAATCTACGTTCAGACAAGTATGAACCGTAAACAATTCTTCAAAAATTCTTGTTCATCCTTGTCTAAACGTAGATTCTTTTGTAAATTGTATTTATGCAAATTTTGTCACAATATGTGGTCTATATATGAACGATTCAAACTTTATTTCCGTGTAGCCACTGATGAAGAGCATACTTATGCTCGAAAGCGCTATGGCCTTTTTTTTAAACTTTTGTACGTCTTAAGGAAGTGAAATAAAGACCTGTTATGGATGTGTTTTTAATTTTGCTATTTTAATATCAGACGTGATGCCAAATTATTTATTAGATATAATTCTTTTAAATTATAATTTGATCTTAATGGTATGTGTATTAAATGTAATGATTTGTAGAGGACATGTTTTTACTTTTCCTACAATACATGGTAATGTATACAAAAGGTATTGGAATCGTGTCGAAAATCGCACTTTGAGTTTTCTAATGATTTACACGTATCGGGATACTCTGAAATACGAAGAATTGTTTAATCTGCAAATTCAATGTAATTTAAAATAATTATCCATGTTTTTGTGCAATTAAACTCAATTTAATGAATTATGACAGATAAAAAGCGAAATGAATTTGAGTCTGTAGGGAAAGTCATGTGCTGTCTACATCAGATATTTGTTTTATATACCTTTATTCCGGCTTTAAACCTTGTTCTGGATTTTATTTATCCTTATTCGAGCTCGTGAAAACAGAAATCGTAGGTACAGCGAGCATATTTTGATTTTTTTTCTCTCTGTACTCCCACTTCTCTAAAATCCGATCATATGATAGTCTTTCAAATGTATAATGTAACATGACCGACTCTTTGCAGAAACTATATGTATACACGTTTACACGCAGAAATTAAAAAGGGGTTCAAACAAATGGAGCGGGATGTTGAACAAAGAGTGTATTAAAAGTAAGCCATAAATACTAAATGTATCCTTTTTACATGTCATTCACTGGATGGAAGAGAAATTTTGAAAAAATTGCCAAAAAACAAAATTTTCAATTAAATTCCGTAGTCATTTCTTATGCAATTTTTCATTATAAAATGATTGACACAAATTAGTACGCTAGTATGAACCGTTCTCGAGATATTACATATTTTTCAAATTAATTTATCAAAACGTCTCGAAATTGAAAAAGAAAATAACTATTGTAAAATATGTTCCTTTTCCATATATAATATTCTTCAATAAATTTGTTAACATCATTCTAGAAGATCTAATACGTTTCATTCATGAGAGAAAATACTTCGGGATCTAGTTTTTTATTTGGGTGCCAATCGTATGAATAACCTATTTCTCATCTATATCGCTTGGCAAAATTTTACCGACAAAATCGTCAATTTGCCGACCTTTTAAAATGTTGCCAATTGACAAAAAGGTCGCCAAATTCGTAAAAATGGCGCTAAATCAAGGAAATTTGACGAGTAATTGATGAAAATTCAATATCTTGAAAAGAACATAAGAATCGACTATAGAAAAAGCCCATTTCTTCATCCTTAACTCTAGGCAAACATTTTTGCAGGATGTCGCTAACTTGGCAACATTTTTAAATATTACCAAAATGAGTAAAATGTCGCTAAATTCATAAAAATGACGCCAAATGGAGGATAATAATTTGCAAATCATGAATTCCGTCATATGACGGGCATACCTTTTATTAAATAAGAAATACTCTTCTTTCTGTTTATCTGTAACACTTGGCAATACATTTGGCTAATAATCTAGCAGACTGTCACCATCTTGGCGGTATTTCTCCCCAGATTGACGAAAATATCGTCAAAGTTAATGGAAATAACGCCTAGTTGATAAATTAAATATTAAAATATTTTGATATATAGACTATATTGTTTAATGAGGATGCTATGAATATTAATAATTGTTAATTTAGAGTTGCTTTAAATAAAACTTGATTAGTTACTTTGAAAGAGTATTACATGTTGTCATCCGGAAAAGCACCAAATGTACAATTCAGCGTTAAAGCACTACCGTGGATATTTTCATCATTTTTACACTGTGAAAGAAGTAAATGTAGTACATAAGGAAAGCCATGGACTGTCCACATCAGATATTTTTTTTTTACATTACACTCTATTAAATACATATAATGTGAAATCGAGAGAAAAAAAAATAAAAAATTGGTGCGCAGAGTGTTTTAAATAAATATATTTTTTTCTTCTTAAAGTTAAACAATTATACATCAGGTATATTTTTTTTTAATTTTGGTAAATTAATTAAAAATTTGGTATACGTACAAAAATTATTAACAATTTGATGAATAATTAAGAAGTTGAATTTCAACGTTCACTGTCTCCTTATCTTAAGGTTATCGTGCTATGTTTCTGGTATTTTAGTCGAATAGTGATTATTACCAGGCATTGTCTGCTTGGCCTGGGAGGAACGCCAATGAAAGTTTAGGAATGGTAAGTTTTGTATTTGCTGTGTATAAATATATCTAAATGCTGTCACAGAAATATAAACTAAATTAACGTAAAATTTCTCTGAGGGAGGGGGGGATTTCCCCCCAGATGTATGCCTGAAAGAAACATTGGTAATAATCAAATGTAGGGTGGGGTGGGGTTGGGGAGAGGTACAGTGATGTATTTAGTTTTTCAATACAGTTCTTTGGAAGAATTAAACAATCAGATATTGTCCGATGTATCTCCTTAAATGAATAAATATGCAATTTTAAAACCCTGCTATGCCAGTAATCCCTGCAAGAAGTTCAATATTTCAAGAATTTTGTTTACTGAAAAAAAATAATGAAAAATCTAAAGTTCTAGTGATGCGTGGGAGAGGGGGAGAAGAGAAGTATGTAAAAAATAAAATAAATATATATATAAAGAAATGGAGGTGGATATCAAATGAAATGGTGCATCATGACTTAAGAAAAATACCAAATGTTTACATTTTGAATCTAGTTAAAATATAGTTTGGATTTTTATTTTAACTAGGGGTTAGAGGGTGAGGTAAAAACATCAGGTTCAAAAGAACACGAAAGAAAAAATAGAGATATATCATACAATAACAGGGAGGGGGGCGTCAAGTTGATTAGAATAAGAGGGAGTAATAAAATGTGTGTGTGTGTAGGTGAAGAAATGACTCAAGGCTAGGAGGAAAAGACTAGATTTGGGATTTCTGAAGTTTTCAGAAGAAAAGAGGTAAAAAAAATTTTTTTTTAGTTTAAGAAAAAGAAATGAATGGAATAAATTCTGAAATAAATTTCAAAGATACACCTGTCCAACTCAAATAGAACAGAAATGAAGGGGCGCTACAAATTGATTTTAGGAGGAGATGTACTAAATGAGAAGATGTACTGATGATTTTAGGAGAAGATGTACTGTCATGTGTGGGTCGAAAACATTAAAATGCAATAGAAACATTTGAAGAGACGAGACAATGCATTAAAAACAGAAAGTTTCCATGTTCTCTTAGTTGTGCCAAAAGTAATGAAAATAAATATGAAAACAATATTAGAATAAAACAATTATACCTAAATATAAAAAAAGTAACGCGCAAATGTGGGGATATAAGTACATGTGATAGGGGGGTGACAATGAAAATGCAACAAAAATATTTGAGTGGGGCATCAAAAAATTGAGTGCACTGAGTCAAAAAGAAAAAATCCAAATGTTTAATTTCTGCAGTTACTGTTAAATTAGCTCAAATTCGGTTTTGTTTAGTCTTATAAAATGCAATGAACTCTGAAAATTTCATTTCAACTCAAATGCAGAAAATACTGAATGAAAACGTCAGATGAATTGGAAAGAGGGGGAGGTATGTATATTGGAAGGGTAAAAAAATTGAAGTGTTCGTTCTCGGTATCAAAACACCGTATTGAGACAAAACGATATCAATTTTCTAATTTGCGGTCACTGAGGGGATGGGGTTAATTTTATTTCCTCAATATTATATGAACATAAGCAGGGTATGATAATATACGTTACCCGATAAAGTGGGTCCAACTATATCAGATTCTTCTTTGAACTGAGCCTCATTGCCTAAAATACATTTCGATAAATTCGATATCTCAGTTCTGGAGATATTTCCCCTTTACGTATCTACTTGAATATTTCCTTCTATATCTTAGAATTTCTAGGTACTTTAACAAGATTATTTTCTACAGAAAGTTTAACCCAGAAATTCCAATGATGGAAATTTCGAAATCCAATACAAAGTTTTCTGGCATTTACTCTGTATTCAAGCCTGATGACCCAGTTGTGCAAATAAACTTTTCCATCGCTAGAATTAATTTCCTTGTGGAGCGTCTCAGAATTAGAAAATTTCTTTGAACAAGTAAGTCCCACAAAGAATGATCTTCCTGGGATCCTTTTCCTAACGAAGTGCATATCTACAAAATGCCAGAGGGTGAGAGGAACGAGGTGCAGAGAACAACTCCTTGAATACAAATAACCGGATTTGCAAACATTTTGTTGGATTAACCGATAAATACTCGAGTTCACAGTCGGAATAACAGCTGTGGTCACTCCTGATTCAGAATGGCCACTTCACACCATTTTAACTACCAGATTTTTAATCGATTTACTAATTGAATAAAATGTAGCTTGAATAGAATATTTAGGTGTTGGCTTAATTTATATAATAATTAATTTACACATATATATATACTACATATAGTATATGCAGATTAGCCATATGTGATGTTCGTTTAACATATTTGAAATGAAAGGCTTCAATCGACAGTATAATACGCTGGTATTCTACAGGGTTCCAAGTAAATTCCATTAAGCACCCGATAACTTTGTAAGGATAGGTCTATGAGTGTACACGTTAGGTCTTATAATGAAGTTACCATGCCCGATAGAAATAAAGTGATTGCAAAGCCTTTAGCGGAGAATTTGAAAAGTTAGGATAACAAACTCGGCAATAAAGCGAAATAGACGAAAACACGCTAATTACAATGTTGTAAAGAATTGTCTAATTTGTAGAAATCAACACCAGGTACTAATGAAATAAATATATGGAAGGGAATAATTATCAATAACACTTAATCGGTTTGAAGGTGAGCAGCCACGCTAGAAGAATACTATCAAACGTTGCCGAACTATTTGCGAGCGTATGCAAATGATATCAGTGGCGTGATACCCATCTATGACATAAAAAGCAAGACATGCAGAAAGGAATATGTGAATGACGAATTTGTCACGACTAAGGCTCCTGTATATTCACTCTACATGTCGCAACTAAGGCTCCTGATGGCGCACTACATCTTTGCTCACTGATGTATGACACAGGTAAATTTTGCCTTCCATATACAAGTTGTGTTCTTTTAGTGTTAATTCTTACTAATTTTACAACTTTGGAATTGGCTGTTTTTTATTAATCTCCCTTTATTGATGAGTTTGTTATTTTAACTTTTTACATTCTCCGCTAGTGGATCTGTAATCAATTTGTTTTGATCGGACATGGTAACTTTAGTATAGACTTAACGTGTACACTCATGAATCTTTCCTTAAAGAGTTATTGGGGTACTCTAAAGACTTTCTTTGGAGAGCTGTACAATCATGAATTATTAGGACACATACCAACACTTGGAATTTTGTCAACCGTGGGCGGAATTAAAACTTTACAATATATCGTTGCCGATTAGAAATAACTATTTATAACAAGATATTTTTATTTCTTGCTTTACGAGATTTTGTGCTCTTTAGTCATATCATTGCATGTCCCATGATGATAAGCGCTAGTGATTCGAAACCATGGTCTATGGATAGTGAATGGTTGATCAGTTAAGCACTTGCTTGTTTTAGATGACATGGTTAATATTTTTTATATATAAAACCAAATTGTTTATCTAACAAAATATAAAACAATACTTTAAAGTTTTATTTTTGCAAGCATTATTAAAATTATCAGTTTTTAAAATTTTTTTAACCATTATGTTATACACCCTGATAACATGCATACAGCATGCTAAAGTTCATACAAAAAATTTGAAGTGTCAGGTTCTTCTGGACTTTCTCTCCAACTTATATGACATACTTTTTTTAAATTTAAATCTTTCAAATAATATTTCACTAAAGTCTTCAGTTCTCAAGATTGAAAAGTGTTTTCATACCTATTTTTGTACTGTAAACATGTTTCACGATTTAAAAATATTTGAATTTGTCTGGTTGCTTTCATAATCAATAGAATTTGCACATAAAATAAATATTTAATTGATACATTTGAGCACACCAAGTCTTTTGTTTTGTATTTTGTCAATTTTTGTGACTCAATTTGCAAAATGAGACCGATTATTTTTTCTCGAATCACATCAAAATGTAATCATCACTGCGGTAAACCCCAAGTGAGATATCTACTAAATTTTGTGAAATTCAGTCAATTAGTTTCTCAGCTATAGTCTATACATAGGATTTTTGTGGGCCATTTTGCAAAAAAAAAAGGCAGGTTATTTTCTCCCAAATCGTATCAAAATGTAATTAGCAGCAGGCACCTATTAATTATGAAATGTAGTCAATTAGATCTGAGTTAGAATAGATACATGCATTGCACACTCACTGATAAACACACGTACATCACCTCAAAAACGTTCGATTCAAGTTCAATATGTTTAAACGTGATCTTTGACAAAAACTCGAATTCGGATTTTCAGCCCTGTCACAGAACTTTCCCTATGTATTTTTATCTATGTAGGGCAAGTAATAACAAATTTACTGCAAATTAAATATATATATATATATATATAGCAATTCTTATTTTCTAACAATATATCTATTACATAGAGAAATTACTGTTTCCCCGAAAATTTTCGAATTTTATATTTTAAGCATCAAGCTCGTTTTAAGACTTACTGAAACCATTTCGAACACTTTTGGAAAGATGCCCGGTTGTAGATTTGGACACGATAACTACAGAATGAATGGTAAGTAGTAAATAACATTTTAATTAGTAAGTAGTAAATAACGTAGTAATTAACATAATTATAACCTAAATTTGAAAAGCTTCGGAGTTTTATACTTTATGGAGAAACATATTTCCCGAAACAACTATGAGAGAAATAATATTTCAAACTACAGTATGGATGTAAATGTTATTTAAATGGTATATACATTATAGTTAGTTACCAGCATATGCATTGAAGACGCTGTTCATTAGTATTTACATCCTATTTATTCATTTGCTCACATTGATTTTATTCTGGATGCGTAATAAGTAACAAAGCATATATTTTAGTATGAACTTAGTATATAATTTTTATAATAAGAAAAAACTTTTTGCTTTGTTTTTTTCTGAAAATATGCATTGAATTGTATTTATGAGTAAGTAAAATATAATTTACGAGGGAAAATAGCTCTAAAATTAACTGTAACAAGAAAGATCAAATATGCATAAAGCATTAATTATGAAACAATTTCCAACTGAAATGCAATTTTATTTAGATATCTCTAAAATGTGATACATTCAGTGCTGATATATTTTAAATTATCGCTGTTTATTACAATAATTTATTATATTCGAAAACTTAAAATGTTATCGTAAAAAGTATTCAAAAGGCGTCTTTGAAATATAAATTTTTTGGTTTCTATGTAAAAGCAAATATTGTTTCATTCATATCCCTTTTATTCCTGACTCCAGAGCTAAACAATTGTGCATGAAAAAATTCAGCAATTCTTATACAACTCATCATACAATCACTTGTTTACATTCTGCATCCATTAAAATTAGGCTTCGTTGTAGAAATAATCAAAGGTAGATGATCATTTAAACTCAAAAATATTATAATTGTGTAACGAAAACGCAAAAAACTAAAATATCTCAAGAACGGCTAGTCCTAGAGTAATGGGGTTAGTCTTATTATTTTTGTTATCAAAAATCACGTATAAAATAGGAATTTAATTGATATAATTGAGCACACATAGTCTTTTATTTTTATATTTAACAATTTTTGCGGGCCATTTCGCAAAAACAGCCCGCTCCTTTTTCCCGAATCGTACTAGAATAACCTACAAGTGATTTATATAACAAATTTTGTTAAATTTGATATATAAATTCCTTTAGGTTATTGAAATATTTTACACCAAATTGTGTTAAATTTGGTCCATTAGTTTTTAGCTAGAGTGGATAAAGGCAATTTCTGCCGGCTATTTCGCAAGGAAGGCAGATTCTTTTATTACGAATCGTACTATAATCAAATGAACATCAGGGTTTCCCACAGAAAACTTACCTACCAAATTTTATTAAATTCGGTCCATTAGTTTTTCAGTTAGAGTGGATGCAATATCCTCACAGACACACATAAACACACACAGATACACCCTTACACACACAGAAGTTTTTATAAAAATAGTTTTTTCGTGTTCTGGAAGTCCCAAAACGTGCAGATCCTTCGAAAAGTCGAGTTCCGATCTTCGGCACGATTCCAATACTTTGAATACATACACACGCACACACATATATTATCTGTGTATCTGTGTCTTATCTGTGTATCTAAATTCCGTGCCTACGCAATTACAATAGTTGGGATTTTAAATGATCCCTAAACGTTTATTATTTCTTCAACGAAGCCTAATTTTAACTTATGCAGAATGCAAATATCTCAAGCGATTGTAAGGTGTGTTAAATAAGAATTGCTGAATATTTTTCGCACAAAATTATTTATAGCTCTGGAGTCTGGAATACAAGTTATATGAATGAAATATTCATTGATTTTGCATAGAGAATCAGATGATTTATATTTCGATATAGTTTGAAATCTTTAAGTATAATAAATTAATGTAGTACTGTGATAATGTAAAAGGTATCACCACTGAATGTATCACATTTTAGAAATTTTTAAATGAAATTGCATTTCAGTTGGAAAGTGTTTCATAATCAATGCTTAAGCATGATTGATTTTTCTTGTTAATCCTTCCAATCAGAAGCTGAAAAACTTCCAATATGCTGGGACAAGGCTGAGCCCCCTAGTTATAAGAAGGCTGGGCCCCCTAGAAAAAATTTTCGCCTAGTACACTATGTGTTTATTGATAAATAAATACAATCACTGAGAATTTCAAATAACATTATTCCTTATAGCAGGGAAAAGTATAGTTGTGGAAAAAGAATCGATTTATATTATTCAGGATATAAGCTGTTTGAGCAACACTGAATACGAAACAAACATTTTAAAAATAGGATCTGTACGTATCACTTCGTGTCATCTGCTAAAATCATAATTAGAAGTGATATAAAAAGTGATCGACGCAACAATTTGTTATGGAGCATTCACAAAACAAGCTCCCGTTAAGAACTGAGGTTCAACATCAATAACTTGGATTTGGCAAGACTTATTTATTCCCCCTCCTCCGTACTCTGCGACCTAAGCGGGTAATCATAAAACATTTTTCATAGTCACTTTGAAGAAATCTTTACTTTGACAAATCGTATACTATTTTAAAATGCAAAACTGTGTGTGACAACAGGTTCTGTTCATTCGATAGTTTAAAAAGAAACAAAGCTTATATTTGTTTAAAGAGTATAGCTAGTTTTCACTGTAATTTAATTTTTTATGTCACCACATAATACATAGGATTTCTTAAAAAAAATTAGGTCACATATCACACCACCTTGCCCGCTAGTTGATCACAACTATTGAAACCCGACCATATATATGCTTGTCGTTGTCCCACTTATTACAAAACTCATGCTTGGCTTAGGAATGCACTTTTTTTTCTGTTAGAAAATTTTAAAATTTAATAGATTTTTAGTCATTTACAAATAATTTCCCCCAAAAGCAGAAAAGTCCCTTAAAATTTGTATCCCGCTTATAATAAAACAGATAGTTAGTTGATCTGGAACCTTTAGAAGTTTTTTATAGGTAAGCTAATAACCACAATTCCAAACATTAAAAATTTGAAAATTTTGATATATTTTTTAATTTACAAAACCTCTTTAAGAGAAAATAAAACATGCGTCTTACAATAACCTAGAATCTCTTTTTTTTTTCTTTTAGGTGTGCTAATGATCTGATAACTTTACCAAAATTTTCGAAAATATTACAGATCTTTTATTTTTTGCAAAATATTTTTAAAAATGAAATCTGTGTTCCGTTTATTACAAATCTAATACATGGTCTAGTACTTGTAAAGAAACTTGCCACTTGTACTGGTTAGCCCACGATCTACCGTTGAGTTACTGGGACGAAATTGTACGTTCATGTTGAAGTGGGCTCTGGATTCCCATAGAATCCGTGCTAGCCATACTAGGGGTACTTTTAACCCCCCGAACATCATTGAAGTATGGGTTTTCGGACAGGACAGAGCACCAGGCGCGAAGCGCCTTTAATCTCAAATCTCAATGTATGTTTCGTATCTTCAATTGCGACATTAATTCTGTTGACCCAACATTTGGAGGTTAGAGGTTTTTATTTACTATTTATAATTATTTTGACCTGGCTCCTAGTGTGGCAGTTTGTTGCACATGTAAAGTTTAAGCAGTCTGAGGGGTTTGATGCAGATCTGAAGGTTACCTAGCATTTTCGCAGTTTAGGGTTTAAGAACATTTTTAAGGTTAAAAAACATTGATCGCGATTTTTATTTAGTTTCAGCTGCTGGGACACGCCTAATTCCGATTATCAATGTTAAGTACTGCGCGGGGTCTCTTACGAAATTTGGCTTTGCGATGATCGTAATCATGCAGATTGAATAATAGTTCATTTGGAACCGATGGCAGATTTTTATAGAATTTTAGCTCTAGCTTTTTAATTTGGACTCTCACAGTTTTTATTTTGAAGTCATTCCTAATTACCGAGCTTCTTAAATATCTAGGGGCTTTCCTGATAGTCCTTAGGATTCTATTTTGTTTTGTCTCTAAGAGGTCTATGGTAGTTTTTCAGGCATATCCCCATTCGGGTGCTGCATACAGCATTCCCGGGCGGATGGACGATTTATAAATTAGAAGTTTGTTTTGATAGCTCAGATTTCAGTTTCCTATCATTGGATATAAGGCTCCTGTGGCTGCATAAGCTTTATTTATTATGTTCGTCACGTGTAATTTCCAGGTTAGTGCGTTAAACTTGTCTTTGATTCTATCCCTGAGCCATATATTACAGTCCAGGAGATACAGATCTGCTTGAAAATGCTTCTCCGGGGAAGGATACGAGAAGAATATATCCACCCAGTGTGAAGAGAGTATGGATATATATTTCCAGGCAGTTTGAAAGACAAAGCTCCGAGATCCCTGCAGCATCTTTGCAGGTGCAAAGTGAGACAAGCTTTTCGGGTAACAGGAAACCTTCCCCGTGGCATCGATTCCCTCGCCTTGTCGGAAAACTTAAAAAATTTCCTTAAACTAAATATTCAGTAAATAATTTTGTTAAATAAGTTATTGTTCATCCAAAGACAATCAACTTCCTTCGAACTGTATATTTGACATCCTGATGTGGTGAAGTTATTATGCATTCACATATGTATCTTGTAAGTCTTTTTCTTTGTTAAGTAAAGTGTTTCATAAATTTGAATGAATTTTTACCTTTTCTTTAATCTAATATTTTGATTGTGTAACATACTCTACTTGCATTTTTACACAGTCTTATTTAGGTTGATTTCTTTATTTGTTTGGGCAGAAGAGTGAAGCCAATTTTTGACCCTCTTCTACAGAGATGATTTTTTTGAAATTTTACATACAGTCATACTTGAGAAAAGTACTTCGGTGAGAAGAACCTTTCTTATATACTAGCAATTTTTGTCTTTGCAATGTTTTGCCAAAAACAAAATATTTTTGGAAACAAAATATAATTGATTTTCGCTTCTATGTTCACCATTTTTTTCACTTTAAAATTTTTAATTATCAACTACCCTCAATCTAAACTAAAGAAACCGTTTATTTTCGGGCACTCCAGTAACCTCCTATGACTGTAATTGTTTTTAAAATATTTGAACTTCTTTTTATCGCAAAATTTTTATTTTAAGGATATTTTTTTTGCAATGTGGATTAAGAAAAGGAAGTGGATTTTTATGAAGTGGAATTTCATTATTTTTATACATAGAAGAAAAGTCTTTTAATTTATATTCATTTAAATGCTACGATAACGAAAGGCGGGGAATAATAAATTTGATTTTCAAGTTATAAATACTAATATTACAATTTAACACCTTTCACTGAAATTGCTGGCTAAATAAATCGAAATTCTGCTAAAAGTGCACGTAACAGAAGCGATGTTTCTTCTTGGGTTATATTACATGAATGATGAGTATCAGAATGTGAAGTTTTCAAATTGCTTACTTGAGTCAAGGAATAAAATTAGGACTTTTAAAATCTTGCTCTCGAAAAATTTGGATCTTGGCATTATACACCCTAAATACTTATGAGCCCACGACAGTATTTTCTGAATTGGAATATTATTATTTTATATATAGTAGAAGAAGGTTCTCTTAATATATATTCATTATTTAGATGCTAAAATAACGAAAGGCGGGGAATTTTAAATTTGATTTCTAAGTTATAAATACTAATATAACAATTTAACAAAGTGCACTGAACCTGCTGGCTAAATAAATCGAAAATATAAGTACTTCGTTAGTAGCAACCTGAGACAAATATTTAAGGAAGGATTTTGGAGGAGGGGAAGATGTGCCCCTCCTTCGTCAGGAAAAAGGAGACAAAGCAGTCAATACACCAAGGCGGGAAAATGTATTAACAGAAGACGTGATTAAAATAAAATCTCTGTCATAAATCTGAGAATAATAAAATATAATTCCAAAAATCAAGGACATATGGAAAGGAGTGAAACAAACAGCAGAAGATTGTGAATCAGAAAAATGTTACAATGCTTAATTTAACAGCACTTAATAAAATATGAAGAAAATAATCGGTTTTGGAAATAAAATTGTCTGACTAATAGAAAAAACACGCAGAAGAGTTTAAAATAAAATAATTTCTTTTATTCTAGTTGAAACCCGCATAAGTCCTGCCAATCGCGAAAAAATACGTCTAACGAAAATCGCTGCCAATTGCAAAATTTTGCGAATTATTTTTTCAAAGAAAATTTCATAAATTTTCCGTAATATAGTCTCAAGATCCTTTCACTTTCAAACAGTCTAGGTGTATATATCGACTTAACACAATACTTATTAACATGTTCTAAAGTAATTTAGATAGTTTTTTTATCGTAAAATATTGATTTTTGGAAGATTATTTTTACTGTGGTCAAAGAATTCTGCTAAAAAGTCTGAATAAGACAAGAGATAATTGTACTTGGGTAATCTTTCAAGAAGAATATTTTTCAGAGTTTGAAGATCGCAAATTATTTTCCTGCGTAGAAGAATAAAATTCATTAAACTTTAAAATTTTGCTTTCAAAGAATTCGGGTATTGACCTTATACATCCTAAATATTTATGAGACATATGACAATATATTCAAAATTGGAAATTCTTTTAATTTTGGGAATAGAAAAATATCCTTTCAAAATTATTTTCATCTGTTAAAGGGTGAAAATCAAAGAACTGGATGACGGATAATTATAAAAGTGAGAGAGTTATAATTGCGAAAATTACAATCTAAAAATTTTCACTAAAACTGAATAATCGGAAAATTAAAGTTCTTAATTAGTTTGTGCTTAAGTTCGAAACATGAAAAAAAAGCAGACCAAGAACCATTTTGTAAGTAGAATATTATTATTTTCGAGATGTATAACAAATAATCTTTGGCCCTTATGCCCGACCAGCTAGACTTGATGAAACTTAAATGCCAGAATCTGTTCGAGAAATTGTTTGATCTACTTTCTCGATTGTGAACTGAAAATAATCCGTTCCAAGTGAAATGACTTGATTTAATTTGTTAAAATTTTGCGCTTAATACTCTGAAGTAATCGAACAAGTGCTAATGTTAATGAGAAGGTTTTGTAAGAAAGAGTGATTATATAATATGGATACTTATTGATAATATCGTAATTAAATTATTTTAATTCCACAAATTTGAAGTATTCTTTAGTGTTACCATGTCTCCCCTTTCTTGCTATGTTTTTACATTTCTGCCATTGGTGGGCCTTTGCACCCATCACCAGGGATGAGGTTCATCTGGGTTTACACTAATGTTTTTTGCATTAACTTTTATTGTTCTGTTTATTACCACATTTTCTCGATCATGTCGACCTTTACTTTATGTACGTTCGTGCATGTGATATCATGCACCCTTCGTACTGTTCCTGTTTATTCCTCTTGCTGCATCGTCACTCTGCTGGTCCACTATTCCGATGTTACAATTTACATATTACAAATTTCATCGTTTCTACAATTGAAACTAAAAGTCTGAGAGGCACATAGCCATTCAATAGATACATCGGTTAAAAAAAAGACACATACCTCGGACTCACTTTTGAACGATTATTACACGAATCTTATCCTCAGCGATCAAAAATATTATTTTTGCAGTGTTTTCATCTTAGCATCATCTGAAAGATCAAGGAATTTTTTTCAAAAAATCTTTAGACAGATGTCTGTGTTACGAACGGATGAATTTTTGTGGTGTATAGACGCAATCTATAATAATAAATAAGGATATCTGTCTATTTGTTTATCTGTAGCGGAAAATCTAAGCGACTTACATTCATGAATCTTTTTCATTTCATCCGTGAGCGACAAGCAAATTCTATTTCGCACATTTTCATTCCTCCTCTCTCTCCTGGTTGACTACGAATGACGTCACGCAGCCACACGCTTGAAGTACGACATGCTTCACTGGTAAGGCTCCTCTATATACGAGCTGACTTATCAAGCATATTTAAGCCCACCGTAGCTGGATGCGCAATCCATTAGCATTGGCTCTATTCCTATTTTCACTTTAGGAAGTATAATTGAAATAATTATAGGTGGTTGTTCTGCACCGAACTACTCTAATCATTCTAGAAAGGGTTTTAGGCTATTTCGCTTTCTTAGAAACGAAAAAAGAAGAAAACAATGGCTAATAAATAATTGGATACCAGGCACTGGAGCATACTTGTGTGAGCTAAATTCTACAATACTCTAATTGAAACATATTTTTCTATATAAAGTATTTATTTTAAACACTTATTTTATACTTTCTGTAACTGTAGTATGGAACCCTGTGGGCTTCAATATGCTTGATAAGTCAGCTTGTACTAGAGGAGCGCTCCATTCACTGGCTGTAAAAGTTCCCAATTGAGTTTCGACTGTAGATAGGCTGGGGGTTTTCCGGGTGGGTGGTCCTCCTCTTCATCGAAATTCGACTTTCTCAATAGGGAAGAGGTTATTTCGTGGAGCTAGCTCTTGCGCCACTCTCTGCTACGAGTAACGTTCCCGGTTATATTTTAAGGATCTAAGAATTCTTTTGAGCCTAACGGCATACTACGGTATCAGCACTCTAGGGTCCGAGTTTGAACCTATCCCCCGCCACAGGGGATCGACGGCGTCCCCTGCAGTTGGTAACCATAGATGAAAAACAAGCAGCCAACTTTTTCTCTTTTCAACGAATTTACCTCTCTCACGAGATGGCAGCACTACAGATGACGCACATTTCTATTCTTCCGCTCACTCCTGGATGAGTACGACTGACGTCACGCAGCCGCACATTTCCATTCCTCTCTCTCTCTCTCCTGGATAACCACGACATACGTCACGCTGCCGTACACTTCCATTCCTCTCTCGCTTCTGCTGAATAACTATGACTGACAACACGCTGCCTCATACTTTAAGACCACAGACTGTAGAAACTCCCGACTGAGTTTCGGCTGGGGATTTGTCGAGGGTTTTCTAAATCTTGCGTCATTGCCTGCTACGAATGACATCCTCGATTGTACCTTAGGACCCAAAAAATTCTTCCTTTAAAAAAAATGTCCTATTGCCATCTTTGTGACATCTTTCGTACTTTTTGATTGTTAAAAACGCTCCGTATCACAGTAATTGCGAAATTCTGCCTCCACTGTCAATGCCGCTGGAAGCCGTTTTATACTCCTTCCGACGTGCGCCTGTCCTTTGCGCATGTCGACGTCCACTGAACTGTTTTGCATATGCACAGTTATTTACCTTCGTCCCCCGATTCTCCACAACTGGTTGTGAACCATTGTATTCATACTAACTTCGAATTTTTCGTATTTTACGAATTATGCTTAAATTTTGGTCATGAGTGTATAAGAATGACGTATCTGAACGTGTTAGGTGACAATTTGGACGGTCTGGAGGGAGCCACATATTTTGGACCGGAATTCAGCGGACGCGGCAATCGCAGAAGACGTGCCCTCTCTTCCCTGATCCATCAGCTTTCAGATAAACTTTCGAATCTTCGGATGTATCATAAGCAATCTCAAACATGCGGCATCGAGGTTCGAATTCAAGTCCTCTACGTGAGGCCCTCTCACCAGCTATCCCGCCTTTCACCTGCTACGAAAAAGTCCGATGAAGTTGCGCCCTTGTTCGTGGATGCTCATGAACGTCCAGGATTCAGACAGTTTACCAGTAGCTCAGTTGCTTTTCGATTTTCATTCTTAGTGCGATAAGGTATTTTTTGACAAAACGCTTCTACAGAATTTTATAAAAATGTAAGGAACTCAATATAAGTTGTAATAATAACCAGGTAAATATTTAATTTGACATTTAACTGATTATTTAACGCACGATGTTTAAATCTATAAAAAAAAATGAAATTATTTCAATTATAAAAATCGTCATTAAGATATATTACTAACTGCAATAATAATACAATTTCAATAGATTTAAAATGGTTATTGTAATACTTTATTGCTGCAAATTGTTCAGATACCTTTTTGACACGATTTTTATTAAATGTTTTGTAAATAGTAAGAGATATGTATTCAATTGCAAGCTTTTTAATAGTGTATAATATGAATTGGGATGGAAGCAGTTACGAAAACGTCATTTTGTCATATTTTTGATTGATAACATTTTATGATACAAGTAAATATGAGAAAATATGGAATATGATTTTGTGAGAAAGTTTATGGTGAAGACTGCTTTTCTTCCTTAAAATATTTTTGTTAAAATTACCAAAGAAAGTAAAATAATTCCCCCGTAGAACGGTTTATATAAATAACTGCTTTTATTTTCACCTTATGTATACAATTTTATTGTGCCGTTTTATGCTGTAATGAAAATAAAATTCAATATTATTTTTGTAAATGAGCCTGGGATTTATCTGACTTTGAAAAACAATTCCAATGGTTGTCTATCAAGCTAAGGTGTTTAAATCTGAACTTGATTAAGTACATATAAAATTGATGTTCTCTAATAAATTTATCAGTATAATTAATTAACCTCTCACTTAATCAGTCTGAAACGTCTTCTTTCCGACGAAATATTGAATAATTAGCTCAAGAAAAACATTTTGCGAGTCAGGGTGTGATTAATATTTATTATGTTCTTTTGCAGTTAAGTGTTGTTTAAGTGTCGTAATAAATGGTTGATGGAATTCTAGAAGTATAAAGGGTATATAAAAAAAAATTGTACGGCTAAATATCTCTTGAAGAATTGGTTGTATACCCATTGGTTTCAATTAAAAAAAGATTTTAAGGAGGTAAACTATCATTGCATGCGAATTTCTATCATATAACACCTTTTAGTGAAAAGTACAAAATGCAACATTTTATTCTGTCCTCTTAGAATTTTTTTTTTAACTATAAAAAATTTTCCAATGCCAAAATTAGTCAAACAAAAGAATTTCATTATTATACGGCCAAAATTGCTTGATATATATCAATAATTAAATTTTTCGAAGAACAATTGTTGATTGTATCAACAATTTTGCCAAACTTTTGCCAAAAATAGGTACGTATGTTTTCAGAAGGAAACTTTATCTAACGAAATTCAATTTTTATACAGGCTCTGAAATCCACGTTTTCACTATTAATTTTGATCGCGACAGAGTGGTTTAAGTTCTATGACTTTGACAATATAATTATGGTCAATTTTGTTTAAAAGATAACCAGTTTTTTCTTTTTTAAATATCTTAAAATGAATAAGTTTTCTAGTTGAAAATGTTTTTATGGAGAACCCATATGAAAAATTAAATATAGTACTTCTCCGCTAAAACATGTGACTAAAACAGCCACAGTGTGAAATCCTGCGGGGGTCGGGTTTGACCCGACTAACACCCGAAACAAATAAATTCGCCAATCGCCCCGAACCAGATCCCGTAGCGTGACCATTCCCGATCTGCGAGTCGCAATAGAATTGTATTTCAAAATTCTATTCAGTAGTTTCTGAATCTGTAACAGATATGCATAATTTTCTGCTGTTTACAATTTATAACCACCCTTAAAGTATTGATATAGTTATTCTCAAATTAACGCAATTGTCACAAAGCAAGCCCTTAAAACAAATTTTTGTGGATAAACCCGAAACCTGACACGCAGCCTGAACAGCAAAGGAAACCTGAGCAGCAAAGAAATCCTTACCAGTAACTTACACCACCAGTACAGTTCCAAACACTCCCAGTACTGTATATTTTAAGTTGTGTCGGAGTAAAATTAATTTTACTTGAATATGTGATTTATATTTTATATAAAAAAAAATGATTACATTGCTTTTGTTACCATCCTTTAGAGTCTATTGGGTCGTTGATGCCATTTGGCACTGAGTGACGTTGCTTCTTAACGTGCTCTTATTGGCTGGAGCTGAAATAGCACAATCTTGTAGATATCTTACGGAACAACCTTGGTATGGTGATGTACGTGTACAGCTACAATCAGTCTGTGGCTACAATTTTGCTATTGTAACATATTCGGAAGGGAAGTTACAGTGCACTTTTCTTAATATGCAGAAGACACATTGCGAATGTGATGTTTCAGTATAGTGTGCTGAGATTTTTTTGAAATTTTTATACTGCATCAGTTATTCATATTTTCTGATGTTTGCTATTGTATTGTGATTTTATCTGAACAGCAGAAGCGTCCAAGAAGATTTTAAATAGAATTTTTTTTAACTTGTTGTTTAATTTGTTAAATGAGGATAATATCATTAGGAAACCGATATATTGAATCCAACTATTCACAAGTTTACCATGTCTGATTTTGTGCTTAATGTATTGACGTATTTGTCGGAATTAGTTAAGGTTATTCCTGGAGGAACTGAAATAGACTTTTCTAATGCCTTCAATTATATTAACCGGAATTGGAATTCGAGTAAAGAAATATGCCTGCAACGTTTCACGAAAAATTTCGACAAAGTTATCCAACTGCTGGAGTCAGAAGAATGTCGAGACACAAGTTTAATTGCCAATGTTATGGCTGCAGGTTACCTCATGTATTGTTCAAGAGAAGTATGTGGTGTTTGTAAAAAATACATGCTGAACAAGATGCGCATGAATCATACTGAAAGAGAGATATCTATATTTTACCAATTGTTTATTCGCCCGTATATGTTAAATAGTGAGATACTTAGACACATGGATATGGTTCACGATGCTATAAAGACTGGAAACGTAGGATTTCTGCAAAGACTGCTGATATTTGGAGCAATATTGCTTAGACCAATGTATGATGAAACTGAATGCTACAATACGCAAAATGTAATACAGATGTTACTGTAAGTAACAGTTCTATTCAGTTCTTAAAAATTTCATTAATTGTAGACACTCAGTCCCATAACGATGACCCATATTATGGCATGTACGTTCAAGCATTTGCTGAGTTTTGGGGGGCACTAATATATGTAGAAACTGAATGTATGCTAATTTTATCCTTATATTGCTAGTTTGATCATTTTACATATAACTGCAAAGATGGAATAGTTTATAGTTACAGTTATATCATTTAAGTACTAAGGTGTTACATTTAAGTGTAATTTTTACTTATTGAATATCACGATTATAATTGTAAAATGAGCTGCTAATGACTGCATCCAAGCGAGAGCATGAAACCAGTTGTTATTTTATTGTCACGCTACATTGAACTCGCAATCTTGATTTTTGAATACCTTCAGTTTTTCCCAATACGATCTGTTATTTTTAATTATTCACTTCACAAATATCATCTTCTGTTAATTAATGTTTTATAAAAATTAGTCATGAGAGGGTTCATAATAGTTTTTTTGTTCAAGATCTCCGATTTTCAAAATGGTGCCTTATTGACGTCCTGCGATTGGATGAAAAGTACCCCTTTTTTCTGTATTTCATATGTTGGGAGGGGGTGGTGCTTAAATCAGTAATATTGGTTGAAATTCAAATTATATCTTTAAAATATTACAAAACCCACACATTTATTCTTGATAAGCTAGATGTTAAACAAGCTATATGGCGGGTTGCACAACATTTATGTAAAACAATAACTTTTTATTTATCCATTTGCAGAGCTTACTCTTCTTAAATACCAGGAATCATGCGGACAACGCACCTGTCACCATAAATATTATTACTTACTGTACAACCAATTAATAAAGCGTACCTCTGCTACAAGCAGTAAAACTCGATGTAATTTGAATCAGAAATACAAAATTTTTAATTTCCATTGAGCCACAAAATTATTGAAGAAATTAAATTTAATTTTTGTAGATATTGAATCATCGAAAACTTTGCGACAAGATGGCAGTTGGTTATATTACGAGATGTTTGTCACCTATGAGCGACAGATAGATATTTGACATTCTTATCCTTAACGATCTTTTTTTTGAGCTTATTTCATCTGCTTTCAGAAATATCGCAAAAATATTTGAGCATGTATCATCTGCTGTTAGAAATCTCCCAAAAATATTTCTTGTCGTTTCGGTGCACGGAATTCATTATTTTAGAATTTTCATACATACGTTTTGATTGATTTTGGATTGTTATGATTTTGAGTTTCAAAAGCCCGGCGGATAACGTTATGAAGCGGGGTGGGGGGGAGAATAAACCCGGCAGAAAGTCTTAAATTAGACTGCCAAATATAATATTTTTCGATGTGTTTTTATACATTTTATGTAACAAATATATATGTATATATACATATATATATATAATAACAAACGAAATAATATTTCATTAACATGTATTTATATTTATAAAATCCTGTTGATTGTAAAAATTTGTTGTGGGCAGCATATATCTTTCCTTACAAACTCAAATTCATTCTCTCTTTATTCTTTCATGATTCATTAAAGTGAGTTTATTCACACAAAATAAAACGGATAGTTATATGAAATTACACTGGATTTGTACTCCGACCACACAACATGATACCATAAACCCCCTGGGTTGGTCGTGTGGTCTGGGCCTTCAACTGGATTTGTACTGGACGCATTTTCAAAGGCGATCTTGCATAAAGGTGAATAACTAATCGTACTAAAATTTAGCCAGTACTGAGGCCACACAAAAGAGATCTCAATGAAATTAATATGGAGTTTCTACATAAACCAAAAGGTTCATTTAAACCCCATCTAAAACACGTTATAGAAACATAGTAAATATAAAGTTAACATGAAAGGATCTGGAGGATCAAAGAGGTGCACTTGGGCGGAATTAGGACAAGTCTTGCTTCAGACTTTACGTGTCACACAATTTGGAATAAAGGAGATAATTTCTTCACAGAAAGAAAAGGGCATTTTAGAATAGGGTGTATTTCGTGGAACACGGCCCATAGATATGGCACGGCCTTGAGACCAGAGAGCAATCACAGGCAAGGACGGGGAGAACAGTAATGGGGTGTGTATGTAACATAATGGAAAATTAAATTTATCGAAAAGACCCCAATCATAAAACTATTTAAATTGTTCAGCACCTAGGTCACATACACTAGCGTAAAATGGGTATGTTTAATCAATATTAGTTTTGGACTTTCTTACAGTTTGGAGGGAATACTCCAGGGCTTTAGGAATAAATGATCTTTTTTTTTTCTTATTTTAAGATTAAGTCATACAATTCCATCCAATCGTCTTTGTAGGGACAATAAATCATTCTCATCCTGCGGGGTTTAGGTATTAGGTTTTGTAACTGGCTGTTTGGAGGGTAGTAAGGGAAAATCACCTGAACGGGGGGCAGTGTTTCTTTCAGGATTTTTTGCCGGATGGGGGCGAGGGGGGGGGGGTAAGAATGCAACTTTAGGAGGAGAGCAAATTTTCTTTTTACCCTAAATAAATATATCTAAATGCGATCACATAAATAGAAACTCGATTAACATAAAATGTTCGGTTCACATAACGCCCCCCGGAAGTATGCCTGGCAGAAACACTGACAGGGGAAGGGGGGGGGGGGGAAACGTGGCCGAATAAGATTGCAAGTCGTCATCAAATTTACTACGGAAGGGACAGGACGTTCTAGGTTGTTGTTTCGGAAATTTTGGGCAACCACACTAGCTGGCTGGATATGCAGCTTCGCAATTTGCACAGTGCACATGGGCTCATTTTTATTGCTCATTTTTATCTTCTCATACTATGTAATATAGTACAGAGATTAGTACAGTATTGCAATATTATACTATATAGTATAGTAGTATAGTATTGTTTTCACAAAAATTTTCAAATTCGAGATTTTGATGGCAATTGATCATAACTCTAGGACTAGCCGTTCTCGATGTATTTTACTTTTCTACGCATTTTTGTTACGCCGCCTTTGAAAATATGTCCAGTCGCCAAATGAAAACAAAAATTATATTAAAACTGCGCATTCAGTGCAATTTCAAATCATTATCCATGTTACCTTGTTCAATTAATTACAGTTTAATGAATTATGAAAGAAATAACGAGAAAATTAAATTGAGTCCATAGCGAAAATCGCGTGCTGCCCACATCCAATTTTTTTATTTAAATAATATTTTCCTTCCAATGAATGATAATGTACAGAGAAAGTATTTGAATCTTGCTGAAATTCGTAACTCGAATCTTCGATGGATTTACACGTTTTGGATCCTCTAGAACACGAAAAAACATCTGTGTGTGTATATCTGTGCAATGTTTGTATCCAATGTAACTCAAACTTTATAGACCAAATTTCATGAAATTCCATAGGTATATATATATCTCTTGTGAATTGCTCTGGTGATGATTAGATTTTGGTATGGAATGGAATAAAAGAACTTACCTTTTTTACGAAATTTTGCAAAATGGTCAGCAAAAATCGCATGTGTCCACTCTAGCTAAAAAACATTTGCAAATCAGGTCAGATTCTTTTTTCTCCCAATTATTAAAAAATCTAATAAGCACCATGGTACTCCATAAGTAACTTAACCACGAAATTATTTTGTGAAACTTCTAGAACAGTTTTTCAGTTAGACTGGACACATATATTGCATAGAAAATCACACACACAGATGTCACGCAAAAATAGATTTTTCCGAATTCTGGAGGTCTTGAAACGTGCAGATCCGTTGCAGACTCGAGTTGCGATTTTCGACATGATTCCAATACTTATTCTATACATTACCATGTATTGTAGGGAATGTACTATAAGTTCAACTGCTTTTTCGACTCTCAGCGCATTCCTATTGCTGTGTACCAGTCACATAAGTAGAGAACACTATCTGTACACCATCAGATACAGAGATAATGTTCTCTTTTGATATTCGGTCTAATTTACAAAAAATAATTGACTCATATGCTTCCAATTTTTACTTTCCCTATACATTACCATGTATTGCAGGGAAAGTATTGAAATCGTGTCGAAAATCGCAACTGGAGTTTTCGATGGATATACACGATTCGAGATCTATAGAACACGAAAAGTCTATTTTAAGATTGACGTTTGTGTGTGTGTGTATCGATGCATTGTATGTATCAACTCGTAACTCAAAAACTGAATGAGAAAATTTTATAGATAAGTCAGTTGAGGATGGTTACTCTGCTGATTGGATTTTGGTACAATTTGGGATGCAGGAGACTATTTTTAGGATAAAGGAGCCTAAATAGATAAGTCATTTGTAGCTTATTCTGTTGCAGATTAGATTTTGTTATGATTTGGTTTGATGTGACGAATCTGAAAGTTTCTAGCATCCTAAAAACGATAAATCTATTTTAAGCGTGATTTTTTATTGTGTGAATGTCTGTGAAATGTATGTATCCACACTACCTCAAATACTATTCAACGAAATTTTATGTAAGAAATGTATTTAAGAAGTCTCGTTTTAGTTACTCTGGTGCTGATTAGATCTTGGTACTATTCGGAAAAACAGAACTTTTTTTGCAAAATGACCCTCAAAAGTTGTCAAAATCTGAAATAAAAGATTACATATGGTCAACTGTATCAGTTAAATGATTATTTTATACTTAATTTTCAATGAAGATAATAAGATCTATTTCTTTACTCCAGGGCAAACCGTCATCGAGATATTTAACTTTTTAGCAGTTTTGCAATGCCACCTTTGAAAATACGTCCAGTCTTTAAATGAAAACGAAAATATAAGAAAATCCCTAAAGTTCTTGTAATTTAAAAAAATTATCCTTGTCTTATTGTGTTCAATCAAATTCAATTTAGTGGAATATAAGAGAAAGAAAGTGAATATGTATTTGAGTTCATAGAGGATGTCCTGCGGTTCGCATAACATTTTTTACTTTCCCTGCAGTACATGGAAATGTATAGGAAAAGTATTGGAATCGCGTCAAGAATAGCTCATACATATGTCTGACAACAGAGCCATACAACTCACTATTCAGTAAGTTGTGGTCTGCCTGTACGCCAGTGAGATACAGTTATGCATTGGTCAATACGCCGACGTCTTTAGGAGACAAAAGACCACGCCAGCAGCCCAAAAAACTAACACAGCACAAGCAACCAGCCTGACAAAAGCAACAATCATAATATAACGAAAAAGACCCTTATCATCAGTCTAACATAAGATGCAGTTTAAAATCATGAAAAATAAATGAAAAATCCTCTACGCCACCACAAGAAAAATATCAAAGTGGGATTCACCAGGACAAAGCCACCGCAGCTTTGCTGCGAAAACATAATGAACAAGCGACAATATAAGAAATATATCCTTTCCCGACCATGCTTATAATTACTCAATACTTAATAGGTGACTTGCATTGTCTGGGTTCTAATAAAAATAAAAAAAGAATATAAAAAAAAAACTAAGCAATTTGTTATAACCTGTTAAGCATTAAAATTTAGAAATGCAATACTACAAATATTTCAATAATGTAAACTCATCCTTGTTGCCATCCCACCAAAAAGCGGTGTCTTGGGCTCAACTATCATTCAAATCAACATAGCTGGAATTAAAAATCAGAAAAACAAGCTAACTAACACTCTGACAAATACCAAAAGTAAGCAAGTACAAATAATTTAAAAATCAATAAACTCATAACTTTAGTCGCAAACTAAAAATATAGAAGTTCATACCAACATCTAAAATCAAAAATAAACAGAACCTCATCCGGCCATATCACAAGCGTATCCAAGGTTATAAATAAAAATTTATTAACATGATTATGACACTGAATAATAGACATATTCAAAAGAAATTCAAAACAATATAATCCATGACGATAAATACGTTCTTATTCAAAAACCGATAATAAAATATACCCAAAATTAAACAACTAAGATCGAAAATGATACTTAATCAGTTTGACGTTTATACACAGATATCCCACAGATATTCCTTAGTCAATTCCACAAAATCAGCGAGTAAAATCCCTAACACAAAATATATTCAAATATATCAATGACCCAAAACAAATGCAAAATCCCCAATCAACTTGTACAACGCAAAAATAACCGTATCATAATGAATGATAATTCTGAAACAAATCATGAAAAACAAGATATTGGTTCACTGCAAATAAAACTATTACAATTAAAATACTACAAACAAATAGAAAGATTAAATTATTACAATCGGGTGATTTTAGTTAAAACCCACCAATGCTGGCAACAAGTACAATTAGACCCCAGTACAGAAGTAATATCAGCAAATTGAATCCCAACCGTCACCGGGAAAGTGGTTCTCAGTTCTCAGAGTCCGAGAGAGACAAAAATGCAAGATCATTAGCCATCAGTTCAAAGAAATAAGATAAAACCATAGAAGATAGAGTAGAACTATTACAATGGCCTGGTATTAACAATGGCCTGGTATAAAGTTTGTTGTTGAGACTCAGACTGTCCGACCTACCAGAAAGGTGTAAGGTATCAGTGGAAAGTTTACAAGAAACCTATGAAACTCCAAGAATTCTAGTCCAATCATTTCAATTCTCGAACATTTCAAATGCCAAGAAGTTGTGACATTTCGCCAAATTTGTATCTAACACCTAGCGGCCTGGACCTTCTAGAAATAACGATGGTATCACTGTTCTTGTATATAACTCCCTTTTGTCAGCGGTTAGACACAACACAGAAGAAAAGGCATATCACGTATTAACAAAATTTTCAACATTTTAAGCCAGTATTAATTTGTGTTGGAAGCATGCGTTACACCTTTCATAAATGTTACTAATATATTTTTCTTTCAGCCCTTCGCACCATACTGTGGGTAGCATGAATACGCCTAATTTTTATGATGCACTTCGAAACTTAGATCCTTCATCTAGAAGGAGACTATTCTTGGTGATGAGAGGTCTAGAAGTTCTCGCAAACATCTTCCTAATCAGAAGCGACAGCTTGAATTCGAAGAAGAAGGTACAGAATTATGTCTGCTGTCTGGAGTTGGCTTTTGAATCCATCCCTGCCCCCGTGATCTCCAGTGAGGAGATTCGAAACTGCCTCAAATATCTGCTCGGTGGTCTGATAACGAACGAGGTGATAAAGAACTTGTCCGATCTTTATGAAAACTATTTTCCAGAGAGCAAGAAACCCATGGCTCCGAGGTCGCTGCAGCATCTTTGCCGATGTTCAGTGAGACAGATTCTCCGGGAATACGGAAATCTCCCCCACAGCATAAAATCCTTACCTGTTCCCCAAAAGATAAAAAACTACCTGAGAATTGTAGCAGAAGATGAAAAAGAACCAATATATTCTTCTGAACAAATCTGATTATACCAGGAACAATTTTCCGATGTCACTTATTTACTGATCCAGGAAACATGTTGAAATTTCTTCAGAGTTTGTTTTCTTAAAGTTGTGGGGCATTTGGATGAGTTTTTATTGTGCAAATTGTATGTCATTTTAGTTTGTACACTATTGTTGATTTTATGATGGCTATAGTCTGTTAATTGTGCCAAATGCTTTTATTAAATGTGCACACGTTAATACTTTTGTTGAATGTCATTTCTTATTATTTGACGAATTTATTGTTAACAAAGTATAACTGCGCATTTATATGCAGATCGAGGTCTTTGTTTATTAGTTCTGAAAAAATATTTAGTGAGGATAGTAATAAATAGATAGATATAATTCAAAATTAAACACACATCCATAACAGAATGTCCTTATTTCACTTCCTTAAGACGTATAAAAGTTTAAAAAAAGAAGCCCATAGCGCTTTCGAGCATAAGTATGCTCTTCATCAGTGTCTACACGGAAATAAAGTTTGAATCGTTCATATATAGACCAGATATAGCGACAAAATTTGCATAAATACAATTTGCAAAAGAATCTAAGTTTAGACAAGGATGAACCGTAAACAATTTTTCAAGAATTCTTGTTCATCCTTGTTCATCCTTGTCTAAACGTAGATACTTTTGTAAATTGTATTTATGCAAATTTTGTCGCAATTTCGGGTCTATATATGAACGATTTAAACTTTTTCCGTGTAGCCACTGATGAAGAGCATACTTATGCTCGAAAGCGCTATAGCCTTTTTTTAAAACTTTTGTACGTCTTAAGGAAGTGAAGTAAGGACCTTCTGTTATGGATGTGTGTTTGATTTTGCTAATTTAACATCAGACGTGATGCCAAATTATTTATTAGATATAATTCTTTTAAATTATCATTGGATCTTAACGGTATGTGTATTAAATGTAATGATTTGTAGAAGACATGTTTTACTTTTCCTACAATACAGGGTAATGTATAGAAAAGGTATTGGAATCGTGTCGAAAATCGCACTTTAGGTTATCGACTGATTTACACGTATCGAGATACTTTGAAATACGAAGGATTGTTACGAACTGCAAATTGAATTCAATTTAAAATAATTATCCATGTTTTTGTGCAATTAACTCAATTTAATAAATTATGACACTTAAAAAGCGAAAATGAATTTGAGTCTGTAGTGAAAGTCATGTGCTGTCTACATCAGATATTTGTTTTATATACCTTTATTCCGGCTTTAAACCTTTTTCTGGCTTTTTTTTATCCTTATTCGAGCTCGTGGAAACAGAAACCGTAGGTACAGCGAGCATATTTTGATTTTTTTTCTCGCTGTACTCCCACTTCTCTAAAATCCGGACATGTGAGAGTCTTTCAAATGTATGATGTAACATAGGCGGCTCTTTCCAGAAAATATATGTATACACGTTTACACGCAGAAATTAAAAAGAGGTTCAAACAAATGGAGCGGGATGTTGAACAAAGAGTGTATTAAAAGTAAGCTATAAATACTAAATTTATCCTTTTTACATGTCATTCACTGGATGGAAGAGAAATTTTGAAAAAATTGCCAAAAAACAAAATTTTCAATTAAATTCCGTAGTCATTTCTTATGTAATTTTTCATTATAAAATGATTGACACAAATTAGTACTCTAGTATGAACCGTTCCCGAGCCATTACACATTTTTCAAATTAATTTATTAAAACGTCCCAAAATTGAAAAAAAAATAACTATTGTAAAATATGTTCCTTTTTCATATATAATATTCTTCAATAAATTTGTTAACATCATTCTAGAAGATCTAATACGTTTCATTCATGAGAGAAAATACTTCGGGATCTAGTTTTTTATTTGGGTGCCAATCGTATGAATAACCTATTTCTCATCTATATCGCTTGGCAAAATTTTACCGACAAAATCGTCAATTTGCCGACCTTTTAAAATGTTGCCAATTGACAAAAAGTTCGCCAAATTCGTAAAAATGACGCTAAATCAAGGAAATTTGACGAGTAATTGATGAAAATTCAATATCTTGAAAAGAACATAAGAATCGACTATAGAAAAAGCCCATTCTCCATCCTTAACGCCAGGCAAACATTTTGGCATTATGTCGCTAACTTGGCAACATTTTTAAATATTACCAAAATGAGTAAAATGTCGCTAAATTGATAAAAATGACGCCAAATGGAAGGTAATAATTTGCAAATTATGAAATCCGTCATATGACTGGCATACCTTTTAGTAAATAAGAAACACTCTTCTTTCTGTTTATCTGTAACACTTGGCAATACATTTGGCTAATAATCCAGCAGAATGTCACCATCTTGGCGATATTTCTCCCCAGATTGACGAAAATATCGTCAAAGTTAATGGAAATAACGCCTAGTTGATAAATTAAGTATTAAAATATTTTGATATATAGACTATATTGTTTAATGAGGATGCTATGAATATTAATAATTGTTAATTTAGAGTTGCTTTAAATAAAACTTGATTGGTTACTATGAAAGAGTATTACATGTTGTCATCCGGAAAAGCACCAAATGTACAATTCAGCGTTAAGGACTACCGTGGATCTTTTCATCATTTTTACACTGTGAAAGAAGTAAATGTATTACATAAGGAAAGTCATGGACTGTCCACATCAGATTTTTTTTTTTTTACATTACACTCTATTAAATACATATGATGTGAAATCGAGAGAAAAAATAATAAAAAATTGGTGCGCAAAGATTATTTTAATTAAATATTTTTCTTCTTAAAGTTAAACAATTATACGTCAGGTATATTTTTTTTAATTTTGGTAAATTTATTAAAAATTTGGTATACGTACAAAAATTATTAACAATTTGATAAATAATTAAGAAGTTGAATTTCAACGTTCACTGTCTCCTTATCTTAAGGTTATCGTGCTATGTTTCTGGTATTTTAGTCGAATAGTGATTATTACCAGGCATTGCCTGCTTGGCCTGGGAGGAACGCCAATGAAAGTTTAGGAAGGGTAAGTTTTGTATTTGCTGTGTATAAATATATCTAAATGCTGTCACAGAAATATAAACTAAATTAACGTAAAATTTCTCTGAGGGAGGGGGGGATTTCCCCCCAGATGTATGCCTGAAAGAAACATTGGTAATAATCAAATGTAGGGTGGGGTGGGGTTGGGGAGAGGTACAGTGATGTATTTAGTTTTTTAATACAGTTCTTTGGAAGAATTAAACAATCAGATATTGTCCGATGTATCTCCATAAATGAATAAATATGCAATTTTAAAACCCTGTTATGCCAGTAATCCCTGCAAGAATTTTGTTTACTGAAAAAAAATAATGAAAAATCTAAAGTTCCAGTGATGCGTGGGAGAGGGGGAGAAGAGAAGTATGTAAAAAAATAAAATAAATATATATATAACAAGTGGAGCTGGAAATACAAATGAAATGGTGCATCATGACTTAAGAAAAATACCAAATATTTACATTTTGAATCTAGTTAAAATATAGTTTGGATTTTTATTTTAACTAGATGTTAGAGGGTGAGGTAAAAACATCAGGTTCAACAGAACACGAAAGAAAAAAATAGCGATATATCATACAATAACAGGGAGGGGGGCGTCAAGTTGATTAGAATAAGAGGGAGTAATAAAATGTGTGTGTGTGGGTGAAGAAATGACTCAAGGCTAGGAGGAAAAGACTAGATTTGGGATTTCTGAAGTTTTCAGAAGAAAAGAGGTAAAAAATTTTTTTTTCTCTGTCTAAGAAAAAGAAATGAATGGAACAATTTCTGAAATAAATTTCAAAAATACACCAGTCCAACTGAAATACAACAGAAATAAAGGGGCGCTGCAAATTGATTTTAGAAGGATATGTACTAAAATGTGTGGGTCTGAAAAATTAAAATGCAATAGAAACATTTGTATAGACGAGACAATGCATTAAAAACAAAGTTTCCATTTTCTCTTAGTTGTGGCAAAAGTAATGAAAATAAATATGAAAGCAATATTAGAATAAATCAATTATACCTAAATATAAAAAAGTAACGCGCAAAAGTGGCGATATAAGTACATGTGATAGGGGGGTGACAATGAAAATGCAACAAAAATATTTGAGTGGGGCATCAAAAAATTGAGTGCCCCACTCCAAGAAAAAATCCAAAAAATCTGAGTCAAAAAGAAAAAATTCAAATGTTTAATTTCTGCAGTTACTGTAAACGAGAGTGCTGTTAAATTAGCTCAAATTCGATTTTGTTTAGTCTTATAAAATGCAATGAACTCTGAAAATTTCATTTCAACTCAAATGCAGAAAATATTGAATGAAAACGTCAGGTGGATTGGAAAGAAGGGGAGGTATGTATATTGGAAGGGGCAAAAAATTGAAGTATTTTTTCTCGGTATCAAAACGACTAGCGTATTGAGACAAAAAGATATCAATTTTCTAATCTGCGGTCACTGAGGGGATGGGGTTAATTTTAGTTCCTCAATATTATATGAACATAAGCAGGGTATGATAATATACGTTACCCGATTAAGTGGGTCCGACTATATCAGATTCTTCTTTGAACTGAGCCCCATGGCCTAAAATACATTTCGATAAATTCGATATTTCAGTTCTGGAGATATTTCCCTTTTAAGTATCTACTTGAATATTTCCTTCTATATCTTAGAATTTCTAGGTACTTTAACAAGATTATATTCTACAGAAAGTTTAACCCAGAAATTCCAATGATGGAAATTTCGAAATCCAATACAAAGTTTTCAGGCATTTACTCTGTATTCAAGCCTGATGACCCAGTTGTGTAAATAAACTTTTCCAACGCTAGAATTAATTTCCTTGTAGAGCGTCTCAGAATTAGAAAATTTCCTTGAACAAGTAAGTCCCCAAAAGAATGATCTTTCTGGGCTCCTTTTCCTAACGAAGTGCATATCTACAAAATGCCAGAGGGTGAGAGGAACGAGGTGCAGAGAATTCCTTGAATACAAATAACCGGATTTGCAAACATTTTGTTGGGTTAACCGATAAATACTCGAGTTCACAATCGGAATAACAGCTGTGGTCTCTCCTGATTCAGAATGGCCACTTCACACCATTTTAACCACCAGATTTTCAATTGATTTACTAATTGAATAAAATGTAGCTTGAATAGAATATTTAGGTGTTGGCTTAATTTATATAATAATTAATTTGCACATTATATATATATACTACACATAGTATATGCAGATTAGCCATATGTGATGTTCGTTTAACATATTTGAAATGAAAGGCTACTATCGACAGTATAATACGCTGGTATTCTAAAGGGTTCCAAGTAAATTCCATTAAGCACCCGATAACTTTGTAAGGATAGGTCCATGAGTGTACACGTTAGGTCTGTTTATTATGAAGTTACCATGCCCGATAGTATTAAGGTGATTGCAAATCCTTTAGCGAAGAATTTGAAAAGTTAGGATAACAAACTCGGCAATAAAGCGAGATAGACGAATAAAAGCTAATTACAATGTTGTAGAGAATAGTCTAATTTGTAGAAATCAACACCAGGTTCTAATGAAACAAATATATAGAAGGGAATAATTATCAATAACACTTAATCGGTTTGTAGGTGAGCAGCCACGCTAGAAGAATACTATCAAACATTGCCGAACTATTTGCGAGCGTATGCAAATGATATCAATGGCGTGATACACATCTAAGACATAAAAAGCAGGACATGCTGAACGGAATATGTGAATTGACGAACTTGTTACGACTAAGGCTCCTGTATATTCACTCTACTTGTCGCAACTACGGCTCCTGATGGCGCACTACTTCTTTGCTCACGGATGTATGACACAGGTAAATTTTGCCTTCCATATACAAGTTGTGTTCTTTTAGTGTTAATTCTTACTAATTTTACAACTTTGGAATTGGCTGTTTTCTATTATTCTCCCTTTATTGATGAGTTTGTTATTTTAACTTTTTACATTCTCCGCTAGTGGATCTGTAATCAATTTGTTTTGATCGGACATGGCAACTTTAGTATAGATAGACTTAACGTGTGCACTCATGAATCTTTCCTTAAAGAGTTATTGGGGTACTCTTAAGACTTTCCTTGGAGAGCTATAAAATCATGAATTACTAGGACACATACCAACACTTGGAATTTTGTCAACCGTGGGCGGAATTAAAACTTTACAATATATTGTTGCCGGTTAGAAATAACTATTTATACTAAAATATATTTATTTCTTGCTTTACGAGATTTTGTGCTCTTTAGTGATATCATTGCATGTCCCGTGATGACAAGCGCTAGTGATTCGAAACCATGGTCTATGGATAGTGAATGGTTGATCAGTTATGCACTTGCTTGTTTTAGATGACATGGTTAATATTTTTTATATATAAAACCAAATAGTTTATCTAACAAAAATAAAAAACAATACTTTAAAGTTTCATTTTTGTAAGCATTATTAAAATTATCAGTTTTTAAAATTTTTTTAACCATTATGTTATACACCCTGATAACATACATACAGCATGCTAAAGTTCAAACAAAAAATTTGAAGTGTCAGGTTCTTCTGGACTTTCTCACCAACTTATATGACATACTTTTTTTAAATTTAAATCATTCAAATAATATTTCACTAAAGTCTTCAGTTCTCAAGATTGAAAAGTGTTTACATACCTATTTTTGTACTGTAAACATGTTTTACAATTTAAAAATATTTGAATTAGTCTGGTTGCTTTCATAATCAATAGAATTTACACATAAAATAAATATTTAATTGATACATTTGAGCACACCAAGTCTTTTGTTTTGTATTTTGTCGATTTTTGTGACGCATTTTGCAAAATGAGACCGATTATTTTTTCTCGAATCACATCAAAATGTAATCATCACTACGGTAAACCCCAAGTGAGATATCTACTAAATTTTGTGAAATTCAGTCAATTAGTTTCTCAGCTATAGTCTATACATAGGATTTTTGTGGGCCATTTTGCAAAAAAAAAATGCAGGTTATTTTCTCCCAAATCGTATCAAAATGTAATTAGCAGCAGGCAACTATTAATTATGAAATTTAGTCAATTAGATTTGAGTTAGAATAGATACATACATTGCACACTCACGGAAAAACACACGTACATCACCTCAAAAACGTTCGATTCAAGTTCAATATGCTTAAAACGTGATCTTTGACAAAAACTCGAATTCGGATTTTCGGCCATGTCACAGTACTTTCCCTATGCATTATTATCTATGTAGGGCAAGTAATAACAAATTTACTGCAAATTAAATATATATATATATATATAGCAATTCTTATTTTCTTACAATATATCTATTACATAGAGAAATAACTGTTTCCCCGAAAATTTTCGAATTTTATATTTTAAGCATCAAGCTCGTTTTAAGACTTACTGAAACCATTTCGAACACTTTTGGAAAGATGTTTCTGGAAAGACTTTTGGAAAGACTTTCTTTGGAGAGCTGTACAATCATGAATTATTAGGACACATACCAAGACTTGGAATTTTGTCAACCGTGGGCGGAATTAAAAGTTTACAATATATCGTTGCCGATTAGAAATAACTATTTATACCAAGATATTTTTATTTCTTGCTTTACGAGATTTTGTGCTCTTTAGTCATATCATTGCATGTCCCGTGATGATAAGCGCTAGTGATTCGAAACCATGGTCTATGGATAGTAAATGGTTGATCAGTTAAGCACTTGCTTGTTTTAGATGACATGGTTAATATTTTTCATATATATAACCAAATTGTTTATCTAACAAAAATCAATACTTTAAAGTTTTATTTTGCAAGGATTATTAAAATTATCAGTTTTAAAATTTTTTAATCATTGTGTTATACACCCTGATAACATACATACAGCATGCTAAAGTTCAAACAAAAAATTTGTGTCAGGTTCTTCTGGACTTTCCCACCAACTTATATATGACATACTTTTTTTAAATTTAAATCTTTCAAATAATATTTCACTAAAGTCTCCGGTTTTCAAGATTGAAAAGTGTTTACATACCTATTTTTGTACTGGAAACATGTTTCACGATTAAAAAATATTTAAATTAGTCTGGTTGCTTTCATAATCAATAGAATTTACACATTAAACAAATATTTAATTGATACATTTGAGCACACCAAGTCTTTTATTTTGCATTTTGTGGATTTTTGTGATTCATTTTGCAAAATGAGACCGATTATTTTTTCTCAAATCACTTCAAAATGTAATCATCACTACAGTAAACCACATGTGAGATATCTACTAAATTTTGTGAAATTCAGTCAATTAGTTTTTTAGCTATAGTGTATACATAGGATTTTTGTGAGCTATTTTGCAAAAAAAGGGCAGGTTATTTTTTGCCAAATCGTATCAAAATTTAATTAGCAGCAGGCACCTATCAATTATGAAATTTAGTCAATTAGACTTGAGTTAGAATAGATACATACATTGCACACTCACTGATAAACACACGTACATCACATCAAAAACATTCGATTCAAGTTCAATATGCTTAAAACGTGATCTTTGACAAAAAAGCACGAATTCGGATTTTCGACCCTGTCAGAATGCTTTTCCTATGCATTATTATCTATGTAGAGCAAGTAATAACAAATTCACTGCAAATTAAATATATATATATATATATATATATAGCAATTCTAATTATCTTACAATATATCCATTATATAGAGAAAGTACTGTTTCTCCGAAAATTTACGAATTCTATATTTTAAGCATCAAGCTCGTTTTAAGACTTACTGAAACTATTTCGAACACTTTTGGAAAGATGCATGGCTGTAGATTTGGACACGATAACTACAGAATGAATGGTAAGTAGTAAATAACATAGTAATTACTAAGTAGTAAATAACGTAGTAATTAACATAATTATAACCTAAATTTGAAAAGCTTTGGGGTTTTATACCTTCTGGAGAAACAGATTTCCCGAAACAACTATGAGAGAAATAATATTTCAAACTACAGTATGGATGTAAATGTTATTTAAATGGTATATACATTATAGTTAGTTACCAGCATATGCACTGAAAAAGCTGTTCATAAGTATTTACATCCTATTTATTCATTTATTCACATTGATTTTATTCTGGATACGTAATAAGTAACATAGCATATATTTTAGTATGGACTTAGTATATACTTTTTATAATACGAATAAACTTTTCGCTTTGTTTTTTTTTCGGAAAATATGCATTGAATTGTATTTATTATGAGTAAGTAAAATATAATTAACGAGGGAAAATAGCTCTAAAAGTAACTATAACAAGAAGGATCAATCATGCATAAAGCATTAATTATGAAACAATTTCCAACTTAAATGCAATTTTATTTAGATATCTCTAAAATGTGATACATTCAGTGCTCATATAATTTAAATTATCGCTGAATATTACAATAATTTATTATATTCAAAAACTTAAAATTTTCTCGAAAAAAGTATTCAAAAGGCGTCTTTGAAATATAAAGTGTTTGGTCTCTATGTAAAAGCAAATATTTTTTCATTTATATCCCTTTTATTCCAGAAATAATCAAAAGTGGATGATCATTTAAACTCAAAAATATTATAATTGTTTTGGCACAGAATATAGATACACAGAAAATAAACAAAAATAAAGCCGTGAACAGATGCAACAGTAAATAAAAATTTAAAGGAACTTTAAAAATCACGATATTTACACTGGGAAAAAAATATCGATGTTATATTTTATTTTGAAGTGGGTCACGTGAACTCTTTATATAATACGCGTGTTTTTATTCGCCATTTTTCCAGCCATGTTTGGAGTATGTCTAAGTGTTGTAGCTGTCTGTGCATTACTGAGACGTAAGGGTGTTTTGCAAGTATCGCACTGTCGTCTTCATAGAGTGCCAGCTCAGTGTTTGGAGTCCTGGGGATGTCGTTGAGATATATGTTAAAAAGTGTCGGGCCAAGTAAGTATCCTTGTGGTACACTACTTCTTATGAGCTTGGGTGTGGACAAATTATCTTTTACTCTGACTTGAAAGTGTCTGTTATTAAGTATGAGTTTAAAAGTTTGACTAGAGCGTCAGGGACTTTTAGAGTTATCAATTTATATGCTAATCAGCAATGCCACACTTTATCAAAGACTTTTTGTATGTCCAGGAACATTGCAGCTGTGGGTGTCTTGGTGTTAAGTCCAGACGATATGTACTCAACCACTCTCAGCAATTGAAGAGTGGTGGAGTGTTTTGGCCGAAATCCAAACTGCTCCGGAATGTTAATGTCATTCTCGCCAAGTTGCGTGTTCAGTCTCTTAAGAATTATTTTTTCAGTAATTTTACTAAGTGTTGGTAGCAGGCTAATTGATCTGTAGTTGGCTGAAATTGTGGCATCATCACCTGACTTATAGATTGGTATAATAATCGCGTCCTTCCATTCTTTGGGGAAATAATTTAGCTTTAATATTTTATTTATTAAAATGGTCAAGTAAAATATTACATGTAAAGGTAGGTTTTTTACCGCGACATTCCTGATTTTATCGTGCCCTGGTCTTTTACGGTTTTTAAGGTTTTTGATAATTTCAACTATCCCTTGCGGGGTGGCTGGATTAATCTCAGCCACGACAAGGGAGTTCCTGAAATTGTTTAGAGTTTGTCTAACTGTTCTTTAGGTATCCTGACACATTCGGTCGTGGTTTGGTTCGAATTGTTTTTAGTAATATTTTGCAAGCGCCTCGGCTTTTTCTTCATCTGAGTGCGCGGTACTAGTGTCATCTATTAGTGGCGGGAGTTTATTTTGCGGTTTCCTAAGTCTTTTAGCTAATTGCCAGAGCGATACGTCTTCTGGGATAAGGGATTCAATCATTTCTTTTTACTGTTGCTGCTTTTCCGCGACGATATTTTCCCTAACTTTAATCGTAAGTCTGTTAAGCTTCCTTTTGATGGTAGGGTTTCTGTTGGCCTGCCATGTCTTACGCATTCTGTTCCTCTTTCTGACATGGTGGGAGAGTGTGGACATTTTTGGTGACCCACAATGTGCTGTCGCAGAGGCAAGTGCTCTCTTGATGTCTATTGTGAGTGTGTGTGTGGCAGAGTCAATATCCGCCGTGCTCATTATGTCAGGTCCTGCTAAGTCCGGCTCGATAAGTGCTCTCTGGTATGCATCCCAGTTCACCTTCTCTTGTCCCAAAGAGTCTGGGAGCGTTGTGCTTAGATCAAATATCACTACTACCGGTAGATTATCCGAATAGAATTCCTCATTGAACTAATCTGCAGGGTGGATTTATTGGGGCGCCATTGTAAAGAAACTTTCTGCTCCAAGAGAGAACAAAGCCACAGATCTTCCTACTGGTCAGAGAATGCTCTTCTTTTGGACTACTGGGACTCAATTGCTATAATTGTTAAAATGAACTCTGCTCTAAGCATCTACGGAAAACTTCCGAAAATTTGAAAAAAAAATATAATTTTTTTTATTATTTACAAAACATCTTTAAACAACCCCCTAAAACAGCAATTTCTCAAACATTATCCCTTCCATTAATTTTTGCACTGAAATCCTCCTCCTCCCTTTTTTATAATGAAAGTTATATATGTAGAAATTTACAGATTACAATGGAAAATTGAAAAAAAAAATTATGTTGCTTTTTAAAAATAGACAAAATATTGAAAATTTATGTGTAGCTTATTGCAAAGCTAATCTGGATTTTTTAAAAAATGAGTTAGTGATCTGAATTTTTACAGAACACTTTAAAAAATTCGATAAAAGAAAACAGATGTTTAATTATTTGGAAAATTTTTCTGAAAAATCCTCCAAATGATAAACTACTTTCTCAAACAATTGTTCTTACTTCTCTTTTAAAAGGAAAGCTAAATATGTGGAAATTTACTGGAAAAATCTATTTTATTTTATCATTTTATATATTTTATTTCATCAGTATATTTTCTATACTCAATATATTTGATTTTATTATATGTTATCTTGATTAAATCAGAGGATGATTTTTTCCCAACTATGTCTAGGCACGGAGTAGCTTAAGTTTAGATGTTTTAGAAATTAGTGGATTTTAAAGATAAGGTTCAAATTTTTAAAACTTACTATTATTTTAAAATTAGAATTTCTTTTCACCGAAAAATGCTCGAATCTGTGAATTTAATGCCTCTACCGACATCCATAAATACGTCTATATATGAATTGTTATCCGTCTATATGGAATATTCTATATGGAATTGTCTTTGCATATTTTTGTGCTAAGTGTAGTGAATATTGGAAGGATGGGGGAGGGGAATGGGGTCTTTCAAATATTCTTGGCAAATTATTGAAGGGAAATGAACTGCAAATACCTGTATATAACAGTTCTCTACCGACTGGGCCACCACCTAGCTTGAGAGGAATACAACTCACTTTATCCTCGTTCTAATTTATGAGTTCTTCTAAGTTTTTCCCTCTGTCACAATACATCAGTTATCTTGAAACTGCTTAATGTTTTGTTTCGTTTCAATGGGTCAACTGCATAATGCGTAGGTTAACTATATAGTGAATTTATTTTACTTTTTATAAGTTTTTCCATTTTAGATTTAAAATAAAATATAAATGTTATATCGAGAATGGAGTGCATTAGCGTCTTATAAGTCATAGTATTCACTTTTAAATGAAACATACCAATGGGATATTTATTTTTGTAACAGTTATAATCTTTTCCCAAAGTTTTTTTTTTTTTTTTTTAATTTTCGAAACAAAAATTATTATCAAAATGAAGGGCATTAAGCAGTTATCTTGAAACTGCTTAATGTTTTGTTTCGTTTCAATGGGTCAACTGCATGATGCGTAGTTAACTATATAGGGAATTTATTCTACTTTTTATAAATTTTTCCATTATGGATTTAAAATAAAATATAAATGTTATATCGAGTATGGAGTACATTAGCGTCTTATAAATCATGGTATTCTCTTTTAAATGAAACATACCAATGGGATATTTATTTTTGTAACAGTTATAATCTTTTCCCAAAGTTTTTTTTTTTTTTTTAAATTTTCGAAACAAAAAGTATTCTCAAAATTAAGGGCTTTTTATTTGTCAGTTCATTCCTCAAATCAATGACGTTTTCCGATTGAAATAATTGTACCACATTTTATTAGATGTTCGAAAGATATCGCGTCAGCGGGAAGACATTATTAAAAAAATGGTTGAGGCGTATTCAGGGATGCTCAAAACATGTAGATCCACCAATCCACCAAAATATGAGAGTGATTTTCCCCTCTTTGCATGGTAATAAAGTAAAAATAAATTGAAGAATGAGTAACATTCTAAACAATATCTCTTTCTTCTGTGCAAGTTAGCCCCAGCACAAATTGTATGTAATACATAAAAAAATATTTAATAATAAAAAATAAATAAATACAACTAGCGAAAATTGACATTATAAAAAGTTGAATTTCATACTGCTACTCTGGTAACTAGACATTATAAATCATCAATTCTCTTCAGCCTGGTTTCTGACGTAAGGACCATAAAAAGTAACAACCGGTTTTTAAGGGAAAGAAAGCCTTTTCTTTTCTTCAGGATAGACAGATATCAACTGCACCATCAAAGAATATGTTGCTGTTGCTGATAAATGCCGGTCGTTTGGCCACGCCATTTGACACCGAGCGCTCCAGTATTTCTCTATTGATGAACTAAAAGTCACTAGTACAGGGCACTCGTCTAAACCAACAAAGAATATAAGAATAGAAAGTAATTTAAAAATTCATAAGTTTAAGCACTAATCAGGCAAATTCTTGTCTTTGTGGGTGCAATTGCTGTGTCCTTCTATATTCCAGAAGGATGCTGCTTTTTGCTTCCGAAACCTGTTGATGATTTAATTCAACTTTTGTTATTATTAACGAGCGAACAAAGTGTTATTATTGCATTTTTATTTACCATTATAAAGGCGTTAGATGGTCTTGTACTTAATATTTGGAATGACTGTAAACAGGGCAGGTATGTGTCTCTCCCCCCCCCCCTCCACATCACATCCAAAGTTCCATATTTGAATATAAATAAATAAAAAATAAATATAGCAGTTTTCATGATATTTTAGTGATAAGTCTTTATGAAGAATATATTTTACATAACGTGTGCATAAACTTCAATCCATGTACCAATCTATAGTTCTTAAAATTTGCATTTACGAAATTTGCTCCAGTTTAGAGAATGGTATTTTTACCTAACATTTTTTGCTTATTCTTGCCCAATGTCAAAAGCTTCATAACAAATGCTTTAGATATTTTATGCGCAAAATTCATTTGCACCCTTTCTTGTGCTATAGAAATGGAAAGATTTATCATTATTATTATTTTCTTGTGGGATACTGCTTCCACTAAATAAACAGAAAAAAAAGTTTTAATCAATGAAAATTTCTGGAAATTTTCAAGTCAAGCCTTTATTTATTCTATATATTATACAAATATTTAACACACGTATTTTCAAATTTGTGTCTATAAATATTGTTCTTGCACTCACTGAAACGGAATAATATATATTTTCCTCAACAATAAAAGTTATTTTCACAGAATTTTGTAGTGAGTGCAGGGCACCCATAGCAGATTTATTTGGTAATTATCACTCACAACCCCAAATAATCACTAATACCCTCAAATCTGCAACAACTTATTATTAGCAGGATTATCTTAGATATAATAATGCACTCATAGTCGAGCAAATAATACTGCCATTTTCCGAACAGTTAGCCCCGAACATGTGGGACCTAACTTTTCAGCAACTCTATTTTTTGACTTGATCACTAACTGCACCAACTTTTTGAAGTCAGACACCCTAGGGTTCAATGTTAAAGGGGGGGGGGGTGTACATAAGTAATTGCTTCAGCTTAAATAATTCCCACCTGTTTTTTGAGCTTGTGAACTTGGATTGTTCAATCACGCCATTTTTACTTGAATATTTTTTTCAGAAAAAATCTCATTCCAATATCATTTAATGATGATTAGCAAAAAAAAAAAAAAAAAAAAAAAATTCAAATTTCTGTTGATGCAAGTTGCAACCATGGGTTCGGACGCCAGTGATGTAGTAATAATCATTTGCCATATGCTCTCAGAGATAAAAATTCTGCTGTTAGGAACTCCATTAACCGTGTGACATACACAACGAGAGGGAGATAATTTGACGAGGTGGAAGTAATCCTCTTTCATCATGCCACCTTCAAGTCTTATCTTAAATAGCGACCCTTTTAAACACTATAATGATATTCTTTATTATCACACAGAAGACTTATTTTATTCACTACTACAGTAGTGCCTTTGAGTTCTTTCTTTCTTTCTTAAAAAATTCACTTACTCTTGGTATACCACGTCAAGTTGTTTAATTTATGTAGATAACGTTAGTGAACTGATATTTTGAATCTAACTGTTCACAAGTCTATAATGCCTGATTTCGTGCTTAATGTATTGAAGTACTTCAGCGAATTAGTCAAGGATATTTCTGAAGGATCTGCAATAGACTTTTCTAATGCCTCCAAGTTCATTCAACAGAATTGGCATTCCAGTAGAGGAAAATGCCTGCAACGTTTCACGAAAAATTTCGGCAAAGTTATCCGACTGCTGGAGTCAGAAGAATGTCATGACACAAGTTTAATCGCCAATGTTATGGCTGCAGGCCACCTTATGTACTGCCAAGTAAAGTATGTGGTCTTTATAAAAAAAACTTGCTGGAGGAGATGCGCATGAAGCATACTGAAAAAGAGATATCTAAATTTTATTATGTTTTTACCTTTCCGTATGAGTCAGATAGTGAGATGCCTAGATTCACGGATATGGTTCACGATGCTATGAAGGCAGGAAATGTGGGATTTCTACAAATATTGCTGAAATTTGAAGCAATATTGCTCTGGCCAATGGATGATGAGAATGAATGCGACAATACGCAAGATGTAATACAGATGTTATTGTAAGTAATATTTCTATTTAACTCTTCAAGATTTCATTAATTATAGTTTTGTACGCGAACAAGCCCACAAAGATAACCCATATTATGGCAAGGGCGTTTGGGCATTTGCTCTTTTGTTGGATTCCAATTATGCAGAAACTGAATATATTCTCATTTTACCCTTGTATTGTTAGTTTGACCATTTTATATATAACTGTAAAGAGGAATAGTTCATTGTTACAGTTATATCACATTAGATACTAAGGGGTTACATTTAAGTGCAGCTTTTACTTACTGAATAATATGACTGCAATTGTAAAATGAGCTGTTAATCACAGAATCAAAGCGAGAGCATGCAATCAATTGTTATTTTATTTTCACGCTATATTGAACATGCAATCTTGGTTTCTTAATGCTCTCAGGTTTTAAATACAATATGAGTAGTTATAAAAGGCCGGTTCACCGGCAGATCGGGGAGGTGCAGCAAGTGCAGCAGGAGGAGAGGCCCTCTTTGGGAGGATGCCTCTTTGGAGTGTCTTCCCTCTTTTGAGAGGAAGCTCCTCTCAGAGGGTCTTGAGACCCCCAGGAGGGAGGATGCCCCCCTCCCCTCTTTTGGAAGTTTGGTGAGGCGGTGCAGCACCGGATGCCTCTTTCGGAAGAGGGCAATTGCGAAGTCTTTCACGGAGGCCTGATGACTCATACGGAGTGAGTTTCACTTCACTCTTGAGAGGGAATGTCACAATCGCTGACCTGAGGAAGTGGTTTCAAGCGATGTCGCAATCAGCGACTGACCTTTGACCTGAGGAAGAAGTTTCAAGGGATGTCGCAATCGATGACTGACCCTTGACCTGAGGAAGTGGTTTCAAGGGATTTCGCAATCACACAATCTGGAAATGACGTGTCGCGCCTTGGAGCTCCTTAGCACACGTCCTCCCTCTCTGCTGGTCAGCGACAGACTGAAAGATCTTATCAGCGTGACGTAGTTAAAGCGCCCTCTGGCGAATTTTGATGAAGTGCTGCCATCTATCGGCATTTTTTTTTTTCCAAAAGAAATTAATGTTTCACTTGTCAGGAGCTGGATTCGATCTTGGGTCCAACTGATTAGAAGTCGCGCGTCTTACCATCGTGCCAAAGCACCCGTGCTTTATAGGCAGTTAACTTCGAAGTGTACCTTATCAGTGGAAGTTAGATTATTTTTCAAAGTTTATTCGAATCGCTCGGTGAATAGCGATGCAAGGGTGCGTTTTAAAACAGAATGCTAAGGACTGAATATAAAATTGCGTATTATAATACTATGATTTTTTAAAACAAATTGTGTTCAGTGGACAGGATTCGACCCTTTTAAGTGTTGTGTATCTAAAAACAAATGTATACACAAACTTTAAAAACACGAATGTAATAATTAGCTAAAATTGTATTCAGTGGATTTTTTTTTTTTTTTTTTAAATAAATCAATACGATTTTTATAATAATAATAACGAAATGATTTCGAATGTTTAAAAACAAATTGATTACGGATTTTCAATGAACACACAAATTGTGTTCCGTGGACACAAAAATGGTGTTACATGAATATGATTCGACCATTTTAAGTGTTGTGTATCTAAAAACAAATGTATACACAAACTTTAAAAACATGAATGTAATACATAGCTGAAATTATGTTTTGTGAATAGGATTCGACCATTCTGAGTGTTGTGTATCTAAAAACAAATGTATACACAAACTTTAAAAACACGAATGTAATAATTAGCTAAAATTGTGTTCAGTGGACATGAAACTTGTATTCAGTGAATACCATTCGACCATTCTGAGTGTTGTGTATCTAAAAACAAATGTATACACAAACTTTAAAAACACGAATGTAATAATTAGCTAAAATTGTATTCAGTGGATTTTTTTTTTTTTTTTTTTAAATAAATCAATACGATTTTTATAATAATAATAACGAAATGATTTCGAATGTTTAAAAACAAATTGATTACGGATTTTCAATGAACACACAAATTGTGTTCCGTGGACACAAAAATGGTGTTACATGAATATGATTCGACCATTTTAAGTGTTGTGTATCTAAAAACAAATGTATACACAAACTTTAAAAACATGAATGTAATACATAGCTGAAATTATGTTTTGTGAATAGGATTCGACCATTCTGAGTGTTGTGTATCTAAAAACAAATGTATACACAAACTTTAAAAACACGAATGTAATAATTAGCTAAAATTGTGTTCAGTGGACACGAAACTTGTATTCAGCGAATAGGATTCGACCATTCTAAGTGTGTGTGTGTGATTTTTGAAAAATAAATCTAAAAGTATATAAAAATAATAATAATGAAAATTAGAACTCACAGAACGACCTCTTCACTACCCGCTGGTCAAACTCCAAATGAGTGAGACACTCTCATTACGCTATTAAAAATTAGATATTATCTATAATGACGTCAGCAGTATGAGGTGTTGCCACCTATTTTTTCTAATAATATATTTTAATAGTTGGATACTTCAAGGGTCTGATTTGGTACACGTAATCTGAAATACATCATTTTAATGATATTACGCATTGAATATGATTTGGTCATTTTTAAAATGGTGGATGTAATTGAAATATCGAAGTTTAGAATTTAACAAACTAACGAATTTTCACCCCCAAAAATTTTAGCATTCAGTTTAAATAAAACCCAATGAATATGATATCACCATTTTAACATCGTAATTTTACTACCATTATAGAACTTAGAAGTGAGTGTACATTATTTTTTTCAAGACACCAACACATTTTAAAATCTATTGAATAGGAATAGACCATTTTGCACATACATGTACCTAGATTTCAACACCCGGTATTAAAACCTGCTAAACATGAAACGAGTAAGTATTGTGTGAGATTTTATCACACTAACTTTCAAACTTTTTAAATTTTTAAAAATATCCGAAATAGTTGTATTTCATCGGTAGACATAAATTGTATGGAACACATTTTTATGAAAAAAATATCTGTTTCGACAGCTTTTAAAAATAGATTTCTACAGTTGTACACTACGGTTCTAGAATTTTCTAAATACGAATCGACTGTTTGAACTACCAATGGTGGTTTTACCGATGCAAATATTTACAGGACAAATATTTCAATGAAACCGAACTTAGTTGAAGCTTCTAAGTTTGAATATTTAGAATCATTTCATATAATTTTTATATTCACATTGAAAATAGTTAACAAAATTGGAACTCACGGAGCGACAACTTACTGTCCACACTCCAAATGAGTGATACACTCTTATTACATTATTAAAAATTAGATCTTATCTATAATGATGTCATTATGTTGCCGTATTGCCACCACACAATTATTCTTTCCAAATTATGCATTTTTTCTTTTTTCTTTTTAATAACTTGCTACTGTCTTATGCTATCCATTTTTTTTTTTCATATAAGCAGATATTCCATATACCTTCTAAATGTTAAGTTATAATTTAAAAAAAAAAAAGCATTAGAGGTGTATTTTACGTCTGAATTCGTCCAAGTGGAAATCCGACAATTGCAAATGCATGATTGCATCCTCACATTTCAATAGACACCACTAAAATGTGTGGATCTTATTTTGAAAAAGCTGCTCTCAGAAAGAATATGTATATGAATACATATTTTCCATAAATATACCCCCTCCCCCCCACAATACACACAACATGCAGGCCAAAGACTCACCCAAAATACATTCCAAATCGGCTCTATAGCTTATCGCGCTTATCAGTGTAACAGATAGTGACCCAAGTTCATGTTCGCAAAGCGAGTTAATTGCAATGTTATTGTTTTAAGCAGTTCCCATATTTAAATGAAAAATTTATCAAATTATACAATACATACAAGAGCTGGAAGATCATAGCATTTCAATATTATAGAATACTCACGAATGTTTTTTTTTTTCCCCATTTAAAATTATCAAATTTTAATGCAATTTGACAAAAATTGCACAATACTTAGTGTATGACTATCAAATAAGAGCTAGGTTTTATTGTTACAACAACGTTTAAGATCATTAAACGAGTATATATATATATATTTTTTTTTTTAAAGAAGAATAGTATATAACTTACTGTTTTTAAGGATAGGTGATTGTTAACATTGAATTTAAATGAATGAGTGACCCTCTGAGATAAGTACAGTACATTGCAATAACATTAAAAAATATGAAAGATATGCAATTAACACCTTAAAAGAAACATGTAATGAGTTTTGATATCTTAATACGAGACATTATTGACATGCACATAGAAATGTCACAATTTTGTGGCTGTAGGTGCTCCATAAGACCCCTCTGCTCTTAATAAATGATCCCATTTGAATGTACATATTTAACAACACACAGAAAATGACAGGACCACAATAAAATTTTACACCTATTACAGAATAACTCCCATCTTCGTAGATTTTTAAGAAACTACAGTCGAATTTTCACCGATTCTTAGAGATTGAAACACAGCATTGTTTATGAATCTTCATACTTTAGAGAATGGAACATAAATTAGCATTTATTTTGAATGAATTCAGAATTTTGACATTGATTATAAATTTATGATTTAAACTCTGTAAAGTGTAAATATCTTTTGTCATGAAACTCACACTGTAGACATTTGATATGATTCGAATAAATCTATTTTTAATTTTTTATATTTTATTTTAAAAAGTGAGATTAGTAAACCTGTTACACTTGAATGCATAGATACATAACTCACAACAATATAACATTTCTTAAATGGAACATGCTAAAAAAAAAAATTAGCTAATGAGTATAAATAAGGAATTCAATTTGAAAGATAAAAACCGTTTAATGAATCTATTATTAATGAAATACACATTAACCATTATCACTTGTACATTTAAACAAATAAGCTAAAATAATTTCCTTATCGCACTTTCATAGTCCTCTGATTTGAATGACTCGAAAAAATTTCTATCATAGCAGTAAAAGACTTCTTCACCACGCAACAAAATTTTCTTAGCAATGTTATTAATGTCAAGATTTAGAAGTACTTGTTCAGACACTCTGTCAAACATTTGTAATGGAGTGCTGTAAAGACATTCATGGTAACTTAAATCTTCAACTTGACCAACACATTTGAAAAGTTTTCTTACATGACACATGATGTTGTCATGAATACAAGAGATTAATTGTTCGAATGCAAAATTTTTGTCACAAATAAGTGATGGTAGAAAGGTTATAGTGTTCTTTATTTTTAATATTTGAGCAGGAAGCCACTCTATAAATATACTTTCTCGAAGATGTATACTAATGTTGTTAACACTATTCTGTAAACATGCTATTTGATTTTTATCTAAGGTAATATGACACTGTGTTAGACAAAATTTTGAATCATATAATTGAATTATTTTCTGCAAATGCAATTTTCCGTTGTCATTGAAACAGAACAACTCATTGCGACTGACGAAAGAGGTATCTGCATATAGAATATTGAACGACCACAATTTTTGAGAAAATTCACTCCACGTAGCCGGTGACAGTGTAACACCTTCACGCGTAGGCTGTAATTCATTTCGATCGTTAGAGAGATATTTCCATATATACACTTTTAACTTCCCATGACGAAGTTTTAAATATACATACACATTAGATCCTAAATGCCAACGACGGAGTGCATCTTGCATAAAATCTGAAGAAGTAGATTCAGTCGAAACTGATTCTGTAGTGGAAGATAACACTCCGCTATGTGTTAGAGCACAAGAAAGTAGATCTTGAGTTGAGTTTTCAACCTCGGTGAGAACTTGTGAATTGACAACGGTAGATGTTTCTGCTGGGGTTTTGGAAGACATAAGATAGGTCTCTAACCAATCCTCAGCAAATTTTTGTGAGGGCGAATTAATCATATCTGAGACAATGTCCACAGATTTTGTTTCTTCTAGGGTAGGAACAGTCAACTCCGCACTATTTACACTAGAAATTATTTGCTCGAGTGATGGCATACTTTGAATTTTAGGCATTCTTTTTAGATAGTAACATCCAACTACGACATTCACAGTATAAGATTTATTTTTAAAACACTAACATCTTAAAACATTATAATTTTGTCGCAGCTATGAACGAACCAAACCTATCCACACAACGCCCAAAGTTGAAATGACTTATCAAACAACTTCATAAGTATAATCACATAACCTAAATCGAGTGTCGTGTGCAAACAGATCACATAAGATATGAAGTGATTAGAACTTATAATTTTTAATGAATCGTACAACATTAGATTGTGGTAAATACAATTGTTATCTACATGAGAAAATTTCTATATTATTTCATTCAGCTTCGAAATCATAGAGTGAAAATATGTACCAAACTTACTTAAAGTTCCTAATTTTAAATCACATTAACATTATATACTTAGAAAAATTTTATATATATTTTTATAACTTTAGGTGATAGGTATCACGCGGAATATACAAGAATAGCTACCAAAAACACGAAAATAACTAACAGTATGAGGCCTTCACAAGTCGACATCCAAACTAGAAATGAACGATAAACACACTAATTACAACAATTAGATGAGAGCTTATCAGTTCTTATCTTATCTAAGATTTCACATAAAATGACGTCATCACTCCAAAGTTCACAAGATGACGTCATTGGTCCAAGGTTCGCAAGATAGCCGTTTAGCCTTTTAAAATTAAGAAGTAATTAAAATCGGTAGTAATTACTTCTTAATTTTAAATCACTTATTCACAATTATAAAAATTTTAATTACTTCTTAATTTTAAAAGGCTAAACGGCTATCTTGCGAACCTTGGACCAATGACGTCATCTTGTGAACTTTGGAGTGATGACGTCATTTTATGTGAAATCTTAGATAAGATAAGAACTGATAAGCTCTCATCTAATTGTTGTAATTAGTGTGTTTATCGTTCATTTCTAGTTTGGATGTCGACTTGTGAAGGCCTCATACTGTTAGTTATTTTCGTGTTTTTGGTAGCTATTCTTGTATATTCCGCGTGATACCTATCACCTAAAGTTATAAAAATTTATATAAAATTTTTCTAAGTATATAATGTTAATGTGATTTAAAATTAGGAACTTTAAGTAAGTTTGGTACATATTTTCACTCTATGATTTCGAAGCTGAATGAAATAATATAGAAATTTTCTCATGTAGATAACAATTGTATTTACCACAATCTAATGTTGTACGATTCATTAAAAATTATAAGTTCTAATCACTTCATATCTTATGTGATCTGTTTACACACGACACTCGATTTAGGTTATGTGATTATACTTATGAAGTTGTTTGATAAGTCATTTCAACTTTGGGCGTTGTGTGGATAGGTTTGGTTCGTTCATAGCTGCGACAAAATTATAATGTTTTAAGATGTTAGTGTTTTAAAAATAAATCTTATACTGTGAATGTCGTAGTTGGATGTTACTATCTAAAAAGAATGCCTAAAATTCAAAGTATGCCATCACTCGAGCAAATAATTTCTAGTGTAAATAGTGCGGAGTTGACTGTTCCTACCCTAGAAGAAACAAAATCTGTGGACATTGTCTCAGATATGATTAATTCGCCCTCACAAAAATTTGCTGAGGATTGGTTAGAGACCTATCTTATGTCTTCCAAAACCCCAGCAGAAACATCTACCGTTGTCAATTCACAAGTTCTCACCGAGGTTGAAAACTCAACTCAAGATCTACTTTCTTGTGCTCTAACACATAGCGGAGTGTTATCTTCCACTACAGAATCAGTTTCGACTGAATCTACTTCTTCAGATTTTATGCAAGATGCACTCCGTCGTTGGCATTTAGGATCTAATGTGTATGTATATTTAAAACTTCGTCATGGGAAGTTAAAAGTGTATATATGGAAATATCTCTCTAACGATCGAAATGAATTACAGCCTACGCGTGAAGGTGTTACACTGTCACCGGCTACGTGGAGTGAATTTTCTCAAAAATTGTGGTCGTTCAATATTCTATATGCAGATACCTCTTTCGTCAGTCGCAATGAGTTGTTCTGTTTCAATGACAACGGAAAATTGCATTTGCAGAAAATAATTCAATTATATGATTCAAAATTTTGTCTAACACAGTGTCATATTACCTTAGATAAAAATCAAATAGCATGTTTACAGAATAGTGTTAACAACATTAGTATACATCTTCGAGAAAGTATATTTATAGAGTGGCTTCCTGCTCAAATATTAAAAATAAAGAACACTATAACCTTTCTACCATCACTTATTTGTGACAAAAATTTTGCATTCGAACAATTAATCTCTTGTATTCATGACAACATCATGTGTCATGTAAGAAAACTTTTCAAATGTGTTGGCTGTGTTGGTCAAGTTGAAGATTTAAGTTACCATGAATGTCTTTACAGCACTCCATTACAAATGTTTGACAGAGTGTCTGAACAAGTACTTCTAAATCTTGACATTAATAACATTGCTAAGAAAGTTTTGTTGCGTGGTGAAGAAGTCTTTTACTGCTATGATAGAAATTTTTTCGAGTCATTCAAATCAGAGGACTATGAAAGTGCGATAAGGAAATTATTTTAGCTTATTTGTTTAAATGTACAAGTGATAATGGTTAATGTGTATTTCATTAATAATAGATTCATTAAACGGTTTTTATCTTTCAAATTGAATTCCTTATTTATACTCATTAGCTAATTTTTTTTTTTTAGCATGTTCCATTTAAGAAATGTTATATTGTTGTGAGTTATGTATCTATGCATTCAAGTGTAACAGGTTTACTAATCTCACTTTTTAAAATAAAATATAAAAAATTAAAAATAGATTTATTCGAATCATATCAAATGTCTACAGTGTGAGTTTCATGACAAAAGATATTTACACTTTACAGAGTTTAAATCATAAATTTATAATCAATGTCAAAATTCTGAATTCATTCAAAATAAATGCTAATTTATGTTCCATTCTCTAAAGTATGAAGATTCATAAACAATGCTGTGTTTCAATCTCTAAGAATCGGTGAAAATTCGACTGTAGTTTCTTAAAAATCTACGAAGATGGGAGTTATTCTGTAATAGGTGTAAAATTTTATTGTGGTCCTGTCATTTTCTGTGTGTTGTTAAATATGTACATTCAAATGGGATCATTTATTAAGAGCAGAGGGGTCTTATGGAGCACCTACAGCCACAAAATTGTGACATTTCTATGTGCATGTCAATAATGTCTCGTATTAAGATATCAAAACTCATTACATGTTTCTTTTAAGGTGTTAATTGCATATCTTTCATATTTTTTAATGTTATTGCAATGTACTGTACTTATCTCAGAGGGTCACTCATTCATTTAAATTCAATGTTAACAATCACCTATCCTTAAAAACAGTAAGTTATATACTATTCTTCTTTAAAAAATATATATATATATATATACTCGTTTAATGATCTTAAACGTTGTTGTAACAATAAAACCTAGCTCTTATTTGATAGTCATACACTAAGTATTGTGCAATTTTTGTCAAATTGCATTAAAATTTGATAATTTTAAATGGGGAAAAAAAAAACATTCGTGAGTATTCTATAATATTGAAATGCTATGATCTTCCAGCTCTTGTATGTATTGTATAATTTGATAAATTTTTCATTTAAATATGGGAACTGCTTAAAACAATAACATTGCAATTAACTCGCTTTGCGAACATGAACTTGGGTCACTATCTGTTACACTGATAAGCGCGATAAGCTATAGAGCCGATTTGGAATGTATTTTGGGTGAGTCTTTGGCCTGCATGTTGTGTGTATTGTGGGGGGGAGGGGGTATATTTATGGAAAATATGTATTCATATACATATTCTTTCTGAGAGCAGCTTTTTCAAAATAAGATCCACACATTTTAGTGGTGTCTATTGAAATGTGAGGATGCAATCATGCATTTGCAATTGTCGGATTTCCACTTGGACGAATTCAGACGTAAAATACACCTCTAATGCTTTTTTTTTTTAAATTATAACTTAACATTTAGAAGGTATATGGAATATCTGCTTATATGAAAAAAAAAAATGGATAGCATAAGACAGTAGCAAGTTATTAAAAAGAAAAAAGAAAAAATGCATAATTTGGAAAGAATAATTGTGTGGTGGCAATACGGCAACATAATGACATCATTATAGATAAGATCTAATTTTTAATAATGTAATAAGAGTGTATCACTCATTTGGAGTGTGGACAGTAAGTTGTCGCTCCGTGAGTTCCAATTTTGTTAACTATTTTCAATGTGAATATAAAAATTATATGAAATGATTCTAAATATTCAAACTTAGAAGCTTCAACTAAGTTCGGTTTCATTGAAATATTTGTCCTGTAAATATTTGCATCGGTAAAACCACCATTGGTAGTTCAAACAGTCGATTCGTATTTAGAAAATTCTAGAACCGTAGTGTACAACTGTAGAAATCTATTTTTAAAAGCTGTCGAAACAGATATTTTTTTCATAAAAATGTGTTCCATACAATTTATGTCTACCGATGAAATACAACTATTTCGGATATTTTTAAAAATTTAAAAAGTTTGAAAGTTAGTGTGATAAAATCTCACACAATACTTACTCGTTTCATGTTTAGCAGGTTTTAATACCGGGTGTTGAAATCTAGGTACATGTATGTGCAAAATGGTCTATTCCTATTCAATAGATTTTAAAATGTGTTGGTGTCGTGAAAAAAATAATGTACACTCACTTCTAAGTTCTATAATGGTAGTAAAATTACGATGTTAAAATGGTGATATCATATTCATTGGGTTTTATTTAAACTGAATGCTAAAATTTTTGGGGGTGAAAATTCGTTAGTTTGTTAAATTCTAAACTTCGATATTTCAATTACATCCACCATTTTAAAAATGACCAAATCATATTCAATGCGTAATATCATTAAAATGATGTATTTCAGATTACGTGTACCAAATCAGACCCTTGAAGTATCCAACTATTAAAATATATTATTAGAAAAAATAGGTGGCAACACCTCATACTGCTGACGTCATTATAGATAATATCTAATTTTTAATAGCGTAATGAGAGTGTCTCACTCATTTGGAGTTTGACCAGCGGGTAGTGAAGAGGTCGTTCTGTGAGTTCTAATTTTCATTATTATTATTTTTATATACTTTTAGATTTATTTTTCAAAAATCACACACACACACTTAGAATGGTCGAATCCTATTCGCTGAATACAAGTTTCGTGTCCACTGAACACAATTTTAGCTAATTATTACATTCGTGTTTTTAAAGTTTGTGTATACATTTGTTTTTAGATACACAACACTCAGAATGGTCGAATCCTATTCACAAAACATAATTTCAGCTATGTATTACATTCATGTTTTTAAAGTTTGTGTATACATTTGTTTTTAGATACACAACACTTAAAATGGTCGAATCATATTCATGTAACACCATTTTTGTGTCCACGGAACACAATTTGTGTGTTCATTGAAAATCCGTAATCAATTTGTTTTTAAACATTCGAAATCATTTCGTTATTATTATTATAAAAATCGTATTGATTTATTTAAAAAAAAAAAAAAAATCCACTGAATACAATTTTAGCTAATTATTACATTCGTGTTTTTAAAGTTTGTGTATACATTTGTTTTTAGATACACAACACTCAGAATGGTCGAATGGTATTCACTGAATACAAGTTTCATGTCCACTGAACACAATTTTAGCTAATTATTACATTCGTGTTTTTAAAGTTTGTGTATACATTTGTTTTTAGATACACAACACTCAGAATGGTCGAATCCTATTCACAAAACATAATTTCAGCTATGTATTACATTCATGTTTTTAAAGTTTGTGTATACATTTGTTTTTAGATACACAACACTTAAAATGGTCGAATCATATTCATGTAACACCATTTTTGTGTCCACGGAACACAATTTGTGTGTTCATTGAAAATCCGTAATCAATTTGTTTTTAAACATTCGAAATCATTTCGTTATTATTATTATAAAAATCGTATTGATTTATTTAAAAAAAAAAAAAAAAAAAATCCACTGAATACAATTTTAGCTAATTATTACATTCGTGTTTTTAAAGTTTGTGTATACATTTGTTTTTAGATACACAACACTTAAAAGGGTCGAATCCTGTCCACTGAACACAATTTGTTTTAAAAAATCATAGTATTATAATACGCAATTTTATATTCAGTCCTTAGCATTCTGTTTTAAAACGCACCCTTGCATCGTTATTCACCGAGCGATTCGAATAAACTTTGAAAAATAATCTAACTTCCACTGATAAGGTACACTTCGAAGTTAACTGCCTATAAAGCACGGGTGCTTTGGCACGATGGTAAGACGCGCGACTTCTAATCAGTTGGACCCAAGATCGAATCCAGCTCCTGACAAGTGAAACATTAATTTCTTTTGGAAAAAAAAAATGCCGATAGATGGCAGCACTTCATCAAAATTCGCCAGAGGGCGCTTTAACTACGTCACGCTGATAAGATCTTTCAGTCTGTCGCTGACCAGCAGAGAGGGAGGACGTGTGCTAAGGAGCTCCAAGGCGCGACACGTCATTTCCAGATTGTGTGATTGCGAAATCCCTTGAAACCACTTCCTCAGGTCAAGGGTCAGTCATCGATTGCGACATCCCTTGAAACTTCTTCCTCAGGTCAAAGGTCAGTCGCTGATTGCGACATCGCTTGAAACCACTTCCTCAGGTCAGCGATTGTGACATTCCCTCTCAAGAGTGAAGTGAAACTCACTCCGTATGAGTCATCAGGCCTCCGTGAAAGACTTCGCAATTGCCCTCTTCCGGAAGAGGCATCCGGTGCTGCACCGCCTCACCAAACTTCCAAAAGAGGGGAGGGGGGCATCCTCCCTCCTGGGGTCTCAAGACCCTCTGAGAGGAGCTTCCTCTCAAAAGAGGGAAGACACTCCAAAGAGGCATCCTCCCAAAGAGGCATCCTCTCAAAGAGGGACCCTCCTCCCAAAGAGGGCCTCTCCTCCTGCTGCACTTGCTGCACCTCCCCGATCTGCCGGTGAACCGGCCTTTTATAACTACTAATATGCTAATTTTAATAAAATCTATTCACTTCATGAATAACAGCTTCTGTTAATTAATGCTTTATAAAAGGTGCCATGAGAGGGTCCCGAGGGGGGGGGGGGTTAGACATTATAAACACAACAGCATCATTAACATTTTTTAAAATTAAAATTATATCTTTAGAATAGTATTATTAAACCCGTACATTTATTCATTATAAGCTAGATTTTAAATAAGGCATAGGGTGGGTAAAATGTTTCCTGTCCGTCCGTTTGCAGAGTTTTGTACTTCTTGAATCCCAGGAACCAGGACCACGCACCTGTCACCATAAATATTATTACTTTACTTAATATACAGGGTATTTCAAAAGTCCGTATAAACTTTAAAAATTCATTAAAAATCGGAAAATCATCGCATTGAGCTACGGTTTGTACCATAAGTATTGTTCGGACGGGGGTTTTCTGACAAGAAAAAAATTTGTGATTTAAAAAATCACCTATAGGTGGCGCTGAATGCATTGGAAAGACAATTAAAATAACTTACTGTACCTGTCAATTCGTGTGACAAGCATAAATAACCTTGAACAGGTGATAGGCCCTTTTCCTTTCTTTAGATTTTTCCTAAATCTGAATTTTCGCAAAGCATATGATGCTGATTCGCCGGGTACGTAATACAGCTTCACTAACAAGGGTTTCTCGACCAAAGTTAACATTATCGTAAAAGCTTCTTCTTTGCACCGTTTACTAATGAGTCAAATGAAGAATCTATAGAGCACTACAGGTCTTTTATAACAACCTCATTGGCATACTTCTGGAAGATGTATTCGGGTAAGCGCCACCTATAGGTGATTTTTTAAACTACAATTTTTTTTTTCACGTTAAAAAAAACAAAAAAAAAACACGTCCTGTCAATACTTATGGTACAAACCGTACCTCAATGCGATGATTTTTCGATTTTTAATGAATTTTAAAAATTTATACGGATATTTGAAACACCTTGTATAACTCACTGATAAAGCGAACATGTCTCACAAATAGCAAAACTCGATCTAATGTGATACAGAACTATTCAATTTTTATTTCCACAGAGCTACAAAATTACTGAAGAAAAATTTTATTTTCAGCAGAATCGAATTATCGACAACTTTCCGACAAGTATATTATGAAAATTAATTGGTAAGTTGGCTATATTACGAGAAGTTTGTCACGTATGAGAAAGAAACCGATAATAGCTTTTCTTATGTGTATCCTTAAATACCTCTTTTTTGAGCATGTATCATCCGTCCGCTTTTAATTATTAATGCAGGCTGATATTTCTTTTCGATGCACGGAATTTATAATATCAAAATTTTCATATATTCGTTTTGTTATTATTTTGAGATGCCAGATTTTAAAAAGCACGGAGAATAACGTCATGAGGGGGGGGGGGGGCGGAGAAAGTTTTAAATTAGCATAAAAAAATAATATTTTTCGATGATTATTATACATTTTATTTAATAACAAATATTTATAACAAACGGAAATATATTTTATTAACATTCATTTATATTTTTAAAATCCTACTGATTTAGAAAAATTTGATGTGGACGGCATACGACTTTCTTTACAGACTGAAATTCATTTTTCTCTTTATTTCTTTCATAATTTATTAAAGTGAGTTTAATTGCACGAAGAAACACTAATTATTTGAAATTATACTGGACATATTTTCAAAGACGAAGTTGCAAAAATGTGAAAATTTAAAATGCCACGAGAACGGTTAATCCTAAAGTTATGAGATTGGTCTTATTCTTTTTGCCATCAAAAATTACGTATGACATAATCATTCAACTGATACATTTGAGCATATGCAGTCTTTTATGTTAGAATTTGACGATTTTGGCGAGCCTTTTCGCAGAAAATAAAGGAAGATTCTTTTTCTCCAAATCGTACCAAAATCTAATCAGCAGGGTCACTCAAGACTTATCTCAAAGACATTAATATGGAGTTTCTAGGTCAATCAAAAGGTTCCTTTAACCCCTCCCCCCCTTCTAAAAAAAGGTCAGGATGTTTTTTTTTCAAATATTATACCATTGTATACCAGAAGTGACTTAGCCGCGAAATATTGTGAAGTTTCGTTGAACAGACATTGGTTTGGCCTGAAGATGATTCAAAACTACACCAGAACAGTTTTTTTACTCGTAATTTGCATATATGTGATTTCTTTAAAGACGCAATGAGAGTATATTAGTATTGTTTAGTTGCTTTCGTGATATTAAAATTTTTATTTTCCTCAGGAAGCGTGATATCTCTGCAAATAACCAAGCAAATTACGTAATATTTTCCATGTACATTTGAATCGATAAGCTTATTGGTTTTTAGAAATATAAAAAAGTTATAATTTGTGGTATTATTTTTCTGCAAAATCGAAATTTATTAGTCTGTAGGTAAAGTTGTGCTTTGGACACAAAAGATCTTCTGTTTTGTTGAATTGCCATCGGAAAACAGAATGTGTAGCGACTCACACCACCACACCACATTCTACTCTTACAAATGATTTTAATAAGTTTTACTATATTTTTACGACTTTTCTCTGTATTTATGTGTGTGTGATCAGGATACATGAAATTGCTAATTTCTGAATAATTCTCTCTTCAAAGCAATAATAAGTATAAAAAGTAAGTAGATACAGTAAATAATCTCTTTTTGCTATTTAGAAAACTCACTAAACGATAGTTAAATACAATAAAGCAACTAAATGCTCTGTGAAAGGTCTGTTTGTTCAACCGAGACCGTTCGACCTTCCTGAAGATGTAATGTATCTGTTTGGATGACCAGTATAGTGTTACCTTATATAGACTGGAATCTACTGGAGGCGGCATTCACAGAGACTGTACCCTCTTCCCTCTACCACCTATCTTTCGGAAGGACTTACGGACTCACATATGTAACGTATCCGTACACTGCACGAACATAGGAACAATTTAGGGCAGAGCTGGGAATTGAACTCAGGTCATTCGAGTGCAATCTCCGCGCCCTATCCACTGGGATATCCGAAATCCCTCTGGGGAAGATTTGCAAGAAACCTATGTAACTACAAGAATTCTAGTCCAATCATTTCGATTTTCGAAAATTCCAAATATCCCCAATTTGCTACATTTCGCTAAATTTTTCTCTAAGATCTAGCGACTCGGACCTCCTAGTAATAACATTTGGCATCTGTATAACTCTCTTTTATCAGCGGTTAGACACAACGCAGGAGAAAAGGCATATCATGTATTAACAACATTTTCAACATTTTAAGCCATTATTAATTTGTGTTGTAATCATGCGTTACACTTTTCATAAATGTTACTAATATCTTTTTCTTTCAACCCTTCGCACCATACTGTGGGTAGCATAAATACGCAGCACGTTTATTAGTCAGACGCGACAGGCTGAATTCGAAGAAGACGGTACAGAATTACGTCTGCTGTCTGGAGTTGGCATTTGAATCCAACCGTTCCCCCTTGATCTCCAGTGAGGATATTCGAAACTACCTCAGACATCTGCTCGGTGGTCTTATAACGAAGAAGATGATAAAGGACTCGTCCGATCTTTATGAAAACTATTTTCCAGAGAGCGAGAAACCCATGGCTCCGAGGTCGCTACAGCACCTTTGCCGATGTTCAGTGAGACAGATTCTACGAGAATACAGAAATCTCTACCAAGGCATAAAGTCCTTATGTGTTCCCCAAAAGATAAAAAACTAACTGAGAATCGTAGCAGAAGATGAAAAAGAACCAATAGTTTGGTGATTTCGCCATGGTTCATTTTCAGTTACCACTAATTTACTGATTTATTTCCAGGAATTTACTGTTAAAATTTTTGGGTTTCAATAAAAAGGTTCTTCTTAATGATATGGAGCATTTGGATGACTTTTTCTTGCGCAGAATGCATGCTTCTTTATTTTGCACACTATTCTTGATATTGTGATTGCTCTAGTCTGTTAATTCTGCCAAATTCTTTCATTAAATGTGAACACATTAATGCTTTTTTGTATATCATTTCTAATTATTTATCAAATTTAATTTTGAGAAAATTTTTAGTGAGGATACAAGTAATCAGGTAGGTATAATTCTTTTAAATTATCATCTGATCGTAAAAGTATGTGTATTAAATGTAATGATTTGTAGAAGACATGATTTTACTTTTCCTACAATACATGGTAATGTATAGGAAAGGTATTGGAAACGTGTTGAAAATCGCACTTTGAGTTTTCAACGGATTTACATGATTACGGCAATCTATAGAACTCGTTTCCGGAACTTAAATACTATTTAAACTTCAAAACCAGAGTATATTAAAATAATTATTAGTGTTTTTGTAGTTACACTCAATTTAATGAATTATTTATTATTGATGAAAACAGAAAATGAATTTGAGTCTGTATGGAAAGTCATACGCCGCCTGTATCAGATATTTTTTGTTTTATTTATCCTCATTTGGACTTCAAATCTTATTTGAGTTTAGTTTTTAAACATATTCAGTCTCGTAAAAACTGAAACCGTAGGTATAACGACCCTATTACATTCCATGCAATACAGCGTAATGCATTAGGAAAGTATTAGAGTAGTGCCTAAAATCGCAAATCGACTTTCCAAGGAACTACCCTTTTGGGGATTTCTAGAATTCGAAAAAGCTATCTTTAGCGTGAAGTTTGTGTATGTGTATGTGTCTGTCTGTGCAGATTTTGCATCCACTCTAACCAAAAGACTAATGTGATTGAATTTCATAGAATTTGGTAGGTAAGTCCCTTGTGGGTGATGCTGGTGCTGATTAGATTTTGGTACGATTCGGGATAAAAGAACTTGCCTTTTGTATGAAATGGCCTGCAAAAAATACCTGTATCCACTCTAGCTAGAAAACCAATTGATTAAGTTTCACAAAATTTGGTAGATAAGTCACTTGTAGGATAACCTGGAGCTGATTAGATTCCGGTACTATTCGAAATAAAAAGACCTGTCTTCTTTTTGTGAAATGGCCGTAGAAAATCGTTAAAGATAAAAATGAAAGAGTACGTATGCACAAATATATCAATTAAATGCTTATTTTATACGTACTTTTTGACGAGGAAAATAATAAGTTCAACCTCATTACTCTAGGACTAGCTACTCTTGAGCTATTTTAGATTTTTTGGGCGGAGAAGAGGATTCGGTGAAAAAACATAATGCATTTAAACAAATGGAAGTGAATGTCAAATGAAAAGTTGCATTATGACTTAAAAAAAAGCATATGTTTAAATATTTGAAGCTGAGGAAAATATGGTTTGATTTTTTAATTTATCTTCACTAGAGGGTTGGGGAAGAGGCAAATCATTACGTTTTGTTTTATTCTAGTTTTTAAATGGTCACGAACGAAAATTAAATATACAGCTTACTCACAGGAACATGGAGAGGGACTTCAAGTTGAGTAAAATAAGAAGGGATTAATAAAATGTGGAAGGAGGGAGAAAATAAAAAATTAATGCAGCAAAGATAAGAGAAAAAGACTGAATTTTTTTGGGGGATTTTTGAAGTTCTGAGGATAAAGGACTTTAAGAAAAAATGTTTCTGTTTGAGAAAATGTAATGAATACAAATAATCTGAAATAATTTTCAGAGATACACCAGTATAACTTAAATCCATGAGGAATAATAGGGATTCTTCAAATTGATCCCAAGAAGTAATGTATTTCTGAGACCAGGAGTAGGGATATGAAACCAGATTGCAGAAATATTAGGCGAGACAGTTTTATGTGCAGTGTTTATGATGTCGTAATATTTAACAATAGCATCAGACTTGGCGACGCCAGTTTTATGGCCCCCTGACCAGAAAGGTCAAAGTAGGCAATAAACCGTGGAGGCCAAAGTGAAGCCATGAGAGGCCACAAGAGTGGTCAAAAATGTAACCAATATGCTAAATGTCTGGAAGCATTGTCCTAAAGTTTGCCAATTAGACCCAAAGAGGCGTTGTTGTTGTTGTTGAAACCCAGACCGTCCGACCTACTAAAAAAGTGTAAGGTAACTGTTTGGACGGCCGAGAAGTGACATGCAATTTAGACCGGAAACCCAGTGGGGGAGAGCCAAAGAGGCGTGTCAGACCTCAGGCAAAAAGAGGCGGCAACCAAGAGATGATATTACACAACTTCTAGGAGAATATGTTCGATTTCTACAATAGTACGGATGCAATATAGACAGGAAATCATGACGACTTCTACGTGAGAGAGAGGCAAATTTGAAATGACAATGCCCTGATTATAGTTGTTCCAGAAGTGTTTGATATTACACGTAGATGTCAGTACAATATGATCGACGAGTACGAGTGGGAGAATTATACTACGAGTTGATTCCAGTAAAATGAGCGATATTAAGTACGAGCTGGTTACAAAGTCCAAGACAGACTTGAAGGTATGCGTTCATATCAATACTTGTTCAAGGTCGTTACTGCATTTTGGGCATTGTTAAGGAAATGGTCTCACATCTGCGCTCTCCGCTGCAGTTAATATGAATAATTGTTGTAATTAATTTAATAAGTTATCTATGTTGTTAATAAATGATTTTATTTTTAAAGTTAACAATGGTGCAATTAATTAAGTAGTATAATGTTAATAAATATTCTTTTACAGGAATCGCACTGAAGATAAAAATGGGGGGTTTTGAGCGGCACACAATATAATGTGTTTAAATGTTATAACGATTAATGATTTACGATATTTCGGCCATGTTAAATATAATATGAAAATTAAAATACATTCAAATAAGGTATAAATAAAATGAGGGAGGGCATCGAGATTGAAAAAAGCTTAGATTTTTCATTTCCGTAGTTACTAAGTCGAGATAAGTTCTTAAAAACAGTAAGTTTCATTTTCTCTTATTTGTGGCAAAAGTAATGAAAAATCAAATATAAAAACAATATTTGAAATAAATCCATTAAACCTGAATATAAAATACTAACACGAAAAACTGGGGATATAATTAAATGCGAAGGAGAGGAATGACAATAAAAGTGAAACAGAAATATTCAAGTAGGGGTATCGAAAAATAGAACTCACCGAGACGAAGAGAAAAATACAAAAATTTCTCCAGTTACTGAAAAAGTGAGTGCCGTTAAACTAGCCCAAATTGATTTTTTCGTAGTTTTATAAAAAAAATGAAAAAACTCTGAAAATTTCATCTCAAATCAAATACAAAAAATGTTATATGAAATCGTCAGGTGGATTGGGAAAGAGGGTGGAGGGGTTTTAAAGTGTGTGTGATAGAGGGGTGTGTGTGTAAATAATGAAAGATTTGCATGCGGTATCAAAACACCGTGAGAAATTGAAACTAAAATTATCAATTTTTACTTTCCTTATATACATAATGTATAAGGAAAGTATTGTGACGGGGTCGAAAATTCGAATTCGAGTTTTCGACGGGAGAGCACGTTTCAAGCATCCCTGATCACGAATCAAACATTTTTGAAGTGATGTCTGTGTGTGTGTATGTGTGTGTGTGTGTGTGTGTGTGAAAGTATGTGTGTGTGTGTGTGTGTGTCAGTGAGTCTTTGGAGACGATAACTGACGAACGAATGGACCGATTCGAACCAAATTTGGTACAAAAATCACAATCCGTAAACACTGGAAGCCTATTGTTTTTATACGTGATCGAATGTTCAGAACCCCCCTAAATTTTCGAATGAAATTTTGAAAAAATCGTTAAAAAATCAAAACCGCTAATAAAGTTACGCAAATAGACATTTCTTATGTAATTTTTCATTAGAAAACGATTGGCATAAATTTTAGAACGCTAACATGAACTGTTCTCGAGATATTGTACATTTTTAAAAAAAATTATGAAAAAGTCACATAAAAAAAAAAATTCCTATTGAGAAACATGTTCACTTTTCATATGTAATACCATGCGATAAATTGAGTGACATCATTCTCGTGGATCTAGCTCGTTCCATTCATGAAAAAATATACTTTGAATAATACTTTTGTATTAGAACGCCAATAGTTATTTATCTGCTGTAAGAATAACTTTTTTCTTAGTGCATAACGCTTGGCGAGATTTTGGGGACGAATTTGGCGGAATGTCGCCAACTTGGCGACTTTTTTGAAATGTTGCCAAATTGATGAAAATCTCGCCAAATGGATAAAAATGATGCTATATCAATGAAAATGACGACTAATTGTCGAAAATTCAATATCTTGGAAAGAATATTAGTATCTACTATAAGAAAATCCTATTACTTTCCTTATATACATAATGTATAAGGAAAGTATTGTGACGGGGTCGAAAATTCGAAATCGAGTTTTCGACGGGAGAGCACGTTTCAAGCATCCCTGATCACGAATCAAACATTTTTGAAGTGATGTCTGTGTGTGTGAAAGTATGTGTGTGTGTGTGTGTATGAAAGTATGTGTGTGTGTGTGTGAGAGTCTGTGAAGACGATAACTGACAAACGAATGGACCGATTCGATCCAAATTTGGTACAAAAATCCCAATCCGTAAACACTGGAAGCCTATTGTTTTTATACACAATCGAATGTTAAGAACACCCCTAAATTTTCAAATGAAATTTGGAAAAAATAGTCAAAAAATCAAAACCACTAATAAAGTTACGCATATAGACATTTCTTATGTAATTTTTCATTAGAAAACGATTGACATAAATTTTAGAACGCTAACATGAACCGTTCTCGAGATATTGCACATTTTTCAAAAAAATTATCAGAAAGTCATATAAAATAAAAAAAAAATATTTCCTCTTGAGAGACATGTTCACTTTTCAGTAATACCATGCGATATATTGGATGACATCATTCTCGTGGATCTAACTCGTTCCATTCATGAAAAACGATACTCTGAGTAATACTTTTGTATTTGAACGCCAATAGTCATTTATCTGCTGTAAGAATAACTTATTTCTTAGTGCAAAACGCTTGGCGAGATTTTGGTGACGAATTTTGGCGGAATGTCGCCAACTTGGCGACTTTTTGAAATGTTGACAAATTAACGAAAATCTCCCCAAATGGATAAAAATGACGCTAAATCAATGAAATGACGACTAATTGTCGAAAATTCAATATCTTGGAAAGAATATTAGTATCTACTATAAGAAAAACCTATTTATTTTACTGTAAAAGTGGTAAATTCATTACGTTATATAAGGAAAGTCATGTGTTGCCCACATCAGATTTTTTAATCTGTAGTCACTGAGAAGGTGGCATTTGTTTTTGTTCCACAATTTTCTATGAATATAAAGGTAGTATGAGAATGTCCGTTACTCGATTAAGTGGGGCCGACTATACCACATGTTTCTTTGAACTGAGCTTCATTGCCTGAAAAAATTTGTTGAAATCGATCTCTCAGTTCTGGAGATATTTCCTTTATCCGTATTTACGCATTTTAAAACGTCTACAGCTCGTCAAAATTCGAAGAAATCAAAATATCTCAACTCTTTATCCTAGAACCATGGGGTCAGTTTTGTCCGTTTTGTTGTCAAAAAGTACACGAAAAGCAAATATATAATTAAAATATTTCAGAGAATTTAGTCATTTTTTGGGGGTTATTTTATAGAAAAAGGGTCGGTTGTATTTTGCTAATTTGTCGGTTTATTTGCTAAAATCTAATCAGCATCGAAATAATCTTCCAGTGACTTAATTGCTAAATTAAAAGAATGTCAAAAAAGCACGTTCATTTTTCCCGAATCATAACAAAATGTAATTAGCCCCAGGGTAAAACCACATGTGACCTACATATCAATAGACAATTCCGGCCTCTTTTTTTAATTTTTTTATTCGATTCGAAATGTTTCAAAACGGACAATACAAAAATTTTTATTCTCTGAGCTGTATTTCATGTTTTATTAGCTGCCAAAGTTAGCCTTTCTGACTGTGGCGGGAAAACGGTCCTTTTTGGCGCGCACGGAATGTGACGTCACAAGGTTCGTCAGTGGCTCCCGTGTTTAAGAATTGCTGCTATATTTTTGCTATAGTATTCGAAAAGTTCCGATAATTATAATTGTTTCTTCCGTCCCAAACTTCCGAATAGTTATAAGAATTGTATCGCTCCAATGTGCCCGACTACTAGTTTTACATCATCAGAGAAAATATTTATATCTGTGCCAAAAAATGTTTTTCGTGAAAAATGAGGCGAAGCGCAGGAAGCCAGATTGTAAACAAAATTCACCAAAGTCATTAAAGAGTGTTCATTACGTATTTCATGATAATAAATCAGTGACTGTATAATATACTTTTCAAAGCCATTTTATGAGAAGTTATTTCTTTATGATTTATTGAACTTTGAAAATCCACTACTTGTGTCCACTACTGGATCGGCACTCTATTTTTAATTTTGCTATTACGAATGAATTTAAAGCCAGATTCAAAGTGGATTATTGACTTTGTACCTGGTTTAGTGTGTGATGTTCGCAGTTAGTTTAGTGAATATAAAAAATTCCTTGCATAATTTTTTTTATATCTGTATATACTGCAGTGAGTAGTTGTAATTTAGTATTTTCATCAATTACATGTGCTTTTGAAAAGTTAAAAAATATATTTTATCTAAAAAAAGGAATCGCAAATTTGAAACATTACACAAAAGGAATAGAAATTAAATGGAAAATAATTTAAAATTCCTTCACCTATTCAGAATCATAAATGATTTACTGTTTATTATAGGTTTTAAAATATAATATAAGAAACAATTTAAAACTGCTTTTAATTCAAAAATATATTATTAGATATTATATTTAGAATCCTCACAAAACATATAAATATAGTAAAAAATAATGAATAATATATATATACATATAAACATAAATACATAAATATAATTTTTAATTCCCAGAAAAAATACACTGTTCAGTCTAAACTTTCGGTTTAAATTTACTGTATGACAAACTTAACTAGAAAAGGCTATATGCACTCAAAAAATTACGGAGCACATTACAAAAAAAAATCAGCGGTTGGTCGTCCAGTCTGATGGCGCCGAAATGGTTTTGCGTACATAACATTTTGTAAAATAAAGATTCAATTTGCTCTTTTTTTTCACTCCTTTGTTTCGTTAACAGACTTTCAAAGTGCTACAAATTACTTGATAACTGCTTATAGCTAGCTAACACTTTTAGTTTTCGTCCGGATTTTATCTGGATACTCTGACTCCAGATACGCAATTTTCTCAAAAACTGAAACTTTTTTAACTTGCTTTGCGGTATATATATTAAACTTAACAGTATATCTGACGAGATTTTACATTCAAATTAATTTATAAACTTGTCTGGCGGCACGTAATTACTTACTTGATTATGTATATTTCCATGTATTATGATCAAACCTCACCAATCATTAAACATCTTTAGAATCCTCAAGTTTATTTAACCATATAATTTTAAAAAATAAATAAATAAAATATCTCGTCCTTGTGCATCCATATTTCACCAAGGAGTAAGTAAGAACACTAAGCTGCAGCAATCGTGATATTTTAAATATTGCAACTTTCCCAGCTATTGGAAAATCCAGGTTAAAAACTATGCTATCGAAATTAGAACAACTCGATCCAAAATCCAATTATATACACTTGCAAGACTTTAAAATAGCTACAAATTCTTGCTTATTAATCATAGTTAGCACTTTTAGTTTCTGCATTACAAACTTGTAAAATGAAAAAAATTTAGTATAAGCATTACAAACTTGTAAAATGAAAAAATTTCAATCTTCTGCAACTTTTCAAGACGATTACTCGAAAACTAAGTCAGTAAGGTACAATATATTAGCTTTTTTTTTCAAAAAGTAGATTCAGAAACTAAATTTACCAGCACATAATTTTGTCGCTTACTATGTATATCTATCTTTTGAAGTTTGAGTGAAAGTGGGAAAATTTAAAAAACCAATTGCTCGGATAGACGCTTTAAGTGTTTTCTAAAAAAGTTCCAAAGTATTAAAATTATTTCATATATTCATAATCTGGACCAACGAAACAACAAAAGAAAATGTACATTTTTATCTATCACGTTCGGAGAAATTGGCGTCCAAAGTGCTTGCATTTTTCGTAATGCTCCGATTTCCACCACAGATACATTAAACGTAAATATAATTCCCATAATAATAATAATAATAATAATAATAATAATAATAATAATAATAATAATTATTATTATTATTATTATAAACCTTCAAGAAAAGGGTATCAAGTTTATATCTCGAATTTCAGCCGTCACAAAATATTTATTATTTCTGAAAGAGAGCACAGTAAAATCGATCTCGGGCAAATTGTCTGATTGCCCTTTAATAAAGCCAGATTCCATGTTTACAATAAAATAAGAAAAGGAACACATAATTTAAACTCAAGCAGATCAAGAACAAATGGGTAAAATAATTATAAACAAATTGTAAACAAAATTAAACGCCAACTACTTCCAAATATCTCAGTAGAAACAGCACATAGTAGAATGTTGCATCACAGGTCGAACAGGCCGTCTGACGTCACAGCCAATCAAAGGCCGTTTTGTGTTTGAGTAGATTTTGCGCTTTTTCATTTCTTGATATTTATATAAATAACTATTTTAAGAGATTTTCGCTTGGATATTTGAAATCAGAAAAAAATTCTCTATAAATATCAATTGGTTTTAAGATCTTCCAAAAAAATCGGAATTATCCATTATGAAATTTGGTCAATTTCTTTTAAGTTAGAATGGATACATGCAATGCACACTCATGGAAACATATACACACATACATCACCTCAAAAACATTCGATTCGAGTTCAGGGGTGCTCAAAACGTGCGTTTTCGTCGAAAACTCGAATTCGAATTTTCGACCCAGTCACAATACTTTTCCTAGACATTATTATGTATGTAGGGTAGTAATAATAAATTTATATACTGTTTATCAATTCATATAGAGAAAGTATTGTTTACCCGAAAATTTTCGAATTCTATATTTCAAGCATTAAGCTCATTTCAAGGCCTCCTGAAGCCATTTCGGGCACATTTGGAAAGTTGCCCAGTAGGAGATTTGGACACGATAACTACAGAATGAATGCACCTATCGGTATAAAATTCTATGTGTAGATACGTTATATAAAAAACTATAAATAAATAAAATTCGTAGTAATTGGCATGATTATAACCCGCATTTGAAGAGCTTCGAAATCTTATTTCTTATGGAGAAACAGAATTTCCGAAACAATGGTTGTAGTCTTTCAGAAAAATAAAAATTTAATCTAGGGAATGAATGTAACTGGTATTTAAATGGTATTTCTTTTTTTTTAAATTATAATTTCTAATATTTTTCTTTTATTGTTAATTACTTTTTACGTAACTAAGAAAAAACGAAAACTTACAGTTTTTACCGCTTTTCTCTCCCCCAGTGACTGCAAAATGCAGAAATTAGTCTTGATGCATCCGATTTTTTAGTATCCGCACTCGGCTATTTATATTGTATTTTTTATACACACACCTCATATTTTTATATCCCTCTCCCTTTCTAATTATTTCTCCCTGTATTTCTTTTAAATTCTCCCTGTTAATCTGCTGAATTTTTCTCCCTGTATTTCTGTTAAAATGATGCATTTCAGATATTTTTTCACAATCGTTTGTTTATAGGTTTTGTAGCAAGTAAGGTAAAATGAAACTTACTGCTTTCACCATTTTCCTCCTCTTTTCCTTTAGTTAGTTCAAAATTCAATAGAAATAGTAATTTTCTCTTAGTTTTAATGCGTCCGATATTTTTATACTCTCTTTGAATAATTTTATTGTACTTTGTTTGAATTTTCGCTGCCCTTCCTATACATATTTTAGCGCTCCTCACTTTTTCTAATTAACTAGAAGTATCCGATTCATTTTTCTGTGTATGGGTAAAAATACTGTATTATATATATTTATAGTAATTGGTAGTTGATTACATTTTGTCACAACTATAAGAAAAAATTAAAACTTTCTGTTTCTTTACCCCCCCCCCCCCCTCCTCTCTCTCTCTTCAGCTATTTCAAAATTGAAATATTTAGTAATGTTCTCTTAGTTTTAATGAGCCCAAATACTTTTACTATAATAATATACCATTCGTTTTATAAACCCCCCTCCCGTTCTATTTAGTCTATTGAACTGGAAGCGACCCTGTTATTTTCCCTGTAATTGGATTGGGGTGACGCGTATTTCTAAATTACTGCAAATATTTTTATTTAGTGTATTTTGCAAAGTTAAGAGAAATAAAAATCTGCCGTTTTTACACCTCCTCCTCCTGTGCATTCAAAATTGAAACATTTGATATTTGAAGTCTTGAGGCGCTCTCCCGTTTGAAACTCCACTTCCATTATATGAATGCATATTATATGTTGACACTCCGCCACCAGAGTTTTAAATTTTAGAATTTTTATGTTGGGTAATAGTGAACAACAAATCTGCATCTAGATGCCAAATTTCAATGTTGTGAGATGGATGGTTCAAATTTACAATTATATTTTTTAAATTTTAACTCTCTTAGAGTCTTCTGGTGACCAGAAGAAAGATAGCGAGCCAGGATAGCTCAGTGGTTAAGGCACGGGGATAGGACTCAAAAGATTCGAGTTCGATTAATGAAACTGCCCAAATTATCCCCATGTACGAGCACATTAAATCTGTGGATATAAATTTTTTCGAAAGGTTGGTGGTAGGCATTATGTTTAAAGTACCTTGGGTGGCAGGTGAAGGAGGGTACTGTTCCTATGGCACTTTCCCCGGCATCCAGACAGTTATCTTACACGCTCGGGTTGATCGTAAGGTTTATGTTGAAAGAAAGAAAGCAAAACGTGTTCTGTGATTGTAGTGTTCTGTGTTGCACTCTAAAATTTAAAACCATTTGTAAAGCTGTTCTATCAGATAAGGACTTGGATTGTCAGCAACAATACAAAATCAGAAGCATTGTTCTGATTCTTGAATTCTGATGTTCACCACCTTTCCCACAATCCCTTTCAAAAGTGACAATCGGGATTTTTATTCTCTGAAACTGAATAGCATTAAGCCGTGCTTTGAACTGAATTGCCAGATTGATAGTTTTCCAAAGTTTGTTCAGTTCACCTGGCAATCTAGTTTTGAGTGAAAGCATGCTTAGTGTGACTTGAAAGCATGCTTAGTGTGACTTAAAAGCATTAGTATGTAAATTTAATAAAAATTAACTGGAACGGGGCTTGTATCGAATTTCTCATACCAGAATTCATTTTTTTTCAACTTTTACAAGAAAAAAAATTTGAAAAATCAGTATCGTGGGTTCAAATGATTACAATTATAGCGTGTTGCCACTTTAAAATGCTTGGAAAAATGCTTCTTTTAATACCATACTTGCTTGCCCCCAAGGGGGCTAATGATGTCACGATCAGAAAAAAAATCATATGGCAGCTATTTTACAAGATAAAATTTGAAAAATCGGTATCGTGGGTTCAAATGAATACAGCCATAGTTTGTTACCCTTCACTTTAAAGAGCTTGAAAAAAATTTGTATGTACGTACAAAAAATGTGCACCTCAGAAATGATTGGAACTATTAGGTCTAGTGACCATTGAACAACCATAAATAAACGCTTAAATGCTTGATTATGTTAAATTTTGCGCTGCCATGTTAAAAAATATCGAATAAATTTCGAAGTTTTCGCTCGAATAAAAAAAAATTCTACCTTGTTTTATATTTCTTAATAACATAGCAGGGCACAAAAGTTTTGAGAAAATTTATTAATATTTGGGGCTTCTATCGAATATACAATAAATAGACATGAGACAGATGGACATCACTCCAAATATAGAAAATATGATGTGGGCAGCACTTGACTTTCCCTGCAGCCTTATATACACGTTCTCTGTATTTTAATTAAATTTAATTCACTTTTAATTCAATTTTCGTTCCCATTTGTTAACTGGACTTATTTTCAAAGATGGCGTAAAGAAAATACGAAAAACCTCAAATATCTCGAGAACGGCTAGTCCTGGTGTAATGGAATTGGTTTTATTCTTTTCTTCGTTAAAAATTACGTATAAAACAAGTATTTATTGGCTATATTTGAGCATATGTAGTTTTTTACTTTAGATTTTGGAGATTTTTGCAGGCCATTTCGCACAAAAGGGCAGGTAGTTCATTACCGAACCGTGCTAAAACCTAATTAGCACCAGGTCATCCTACAAGTAACTTATGTACCAAATGTTGTGAAATTTGGTCAATTTGTATTTTAGCTAGAGTGAATACATGGAATTTTAACGGGTCATTTTGTAAAAAAAAGCGTGTTCTGCTTTTACAAATCCTACTAAAATCTTATCAGCACCAGGGTCTCACCTAAGTGACTTACACACCAAATTTTATGAAATTCAGTCCATTAGTTTTGCAGTTAGAGTGGATACATACATTGCACAGACACAGGCAGACACACACACAGACATCGCGCTAAAAATAGTTTTTTTTGTATTCTAGATGTCTCGAAGCGTGTAGATCCGTCGAAAACTCAAGCTGTGATTTTCGGCATGATTAAAATACTTTCCCTATACATTACCATGTATTGCAGAGAAAGTAACAAAACTTGTTAAGAAGACCTTAAAACATGCATTGAAATCAAGATCACGAAATCGAAAATTTTCGTGAAAACAATAATTCCTCAATACTACGTATAAGAAAGTGAAAATGGTAGAAAATATGCAAAAAATGACGTAAAAGAAAAAAAAAAAACCTCTCAAAGCGCAAGAAAAGTGCCACCTTGAAATCTCGAAAAATACCCAAAAACTCAACTCTAATTAATTCCTTAAAATTGAAGGGGATCCAACCCCAAATGCAATGTCACATAAGTCCGGGCCCTGCTAATACATAAAAAGTCCGGGCGATACAATGTCATAAATAGTCCGGACAATACAATGTCATAAATAGTCCGGACAATACAATGTCATAAATAGTCCGGACAATACAATGTCATAAATAGTCCGGACAATACAATGTCATAAATAGTCCGGCTCCATCTATTGTTGCTGACACCTGAGTAAGATAAGTTTCATAGAGTATATGGGAGATTTAAATTAAAGTTTGCAAATTTGGTTTCACTCTACAAACCTGGTCTTTTAGTCTTTAAAATTGATAAAAACATTTTATGCGTAGAAGATCTTTTCAAATTGCTTCACGGTTATGATACAAAACGATCTTATAAAAGTATTTTCAAATAGGCTATCTTATATCTGTTTCGGTGTGTTTTTATTTAGTACTGTATTTTACATTTTTACTTTCCCTGCAATACATGGCAATGTATAGAGGAAGTATTGGAATCATGCCGAAAATCGCAACTCGAGTTTTCGACGGATCTACACGTTTCGAGACCTCTAGAATACGATAAAACTATTTTTAGCGTGACGTCTCTGTGTGTGTCTGTGCAATGAATGTATCCACTCTAACTCAAAAACTAATAAGCAAATTTAATAAAATTTGCTAGTTTCATAAAATTTGCTCACACTTGGGTGTGACACTGGAGTTGATTAGATTTTAGTATGATTCAAAATAAAAGAACCCGCCTTTCTTTGCGAAATGGCTCGCAAAAATTGTCTGTATCCACTTCAGCTGAAAAACTAATGGAACGAATGTCACAAAATTCGGTAGATGAGTCACTTGCGAGTTACTTTGGTGCTGATTAGATTTTGGTACGATTGAGGAAAAATAACCTGCCTTTTTCTGCAAAATGACCTGAAAAAATCGTCAAAATCTAAAATAATAAACTACATATGCTCAAATATATTCAATGAATGCTAGTTTTAAACGTAATTTTTAACTAAGAAAAGAATAAGACCAACCCCATTACACTAGGACTAGCCGTTTTAGAGATATTGTAGTTTTTTCGTATTTTCTCTACGCCACATTTGAAAATAAGTCCAGTTACCAAATGAGAACGAAAATGAATTAAAAGTGAATTAAATTTAATTAAAGTAAAGTGAACATGGATATAATTCTGCAGGGAAAGTCATGTGCTACTCACATCATATTTTTTCTTTAGTTTTTTTTTTATATATATTTGATAGTTTAAAAGGAAAAGGATCCAATTTTAGAGAATTTTACTTGAAATAAGGTGATTTGGTTTATAACCATTATACCTACAGCAGTATTCATTTTACTTTCTTTACAATACATGATAATGTACAGAAAAAATATTGGAATAGTGCCGAAAATCGTAACTCGAGTTATCGATGGATCATCATGTTTTGGAACCTCCAGAAATCGAACAATTATTTTTAGCCTGACGTCTATGTGTGTGTGTGTGTGTGTGTGTGTGTGTTTCTGCCTGTCTGTCTGTCTGTGCAATGCATGTATCCACTTAAACGCAAAAAATTAATGGACCAAATTTCATAAAATTTTATAAGAGAGTCACTTGTGGGTGACCCAGTGCTTATTGGATTTTGGTACCATTAGGAATAAAATAACCTATCTTTTTCACTGAACGGCTCGCAAAATGTAAAATAAATGGCTATATGTATGTTTAAACGTATCAATTAAATACTTGTTTTATGCTTAATTTTTGACGATGAAAAAATAAGAACAATCGTTCTAGAACGTGCCGTTTGCGAGATATTTTATTTTTTTCCGCAATTTTGCTACGTCGGTTTTGAGAATGCGTTCAAATAAAACCAAAAATCTGATGTGGGCAGCATATGACTTTCTCTACACTCTCATATTCACGTACTCTTTATTTCTTCAATAATTCATTAAATTGAATTTAATTGCACAAAATGACACCCATTATTATTTGAAATGACAGGGAATTTGTGCTTTCAATTCAATTTTCGTTCTCGTTTGGTAACAGAACTTGTTTTCAAAGGCGGCTCAGCGAAAATGTGAAAAAACAAAATTATCTTGAAAACGGTTAGTCCTAGAGTAATGGGGTTGGTCTTATTTCTTTCATCGTTAAAAATTACGTATAAAACTAGCATTTAATTAATATATATGAACATATGCAGTCTTTTAGTTTTAGATTTAACGATTTTTGCGGACCATTTCGCAAAAAAAGGCAGGTTATTTTTTTTTCGAATCGTACTAAAATCTAACCGGCACCAGGGTATTATACACGAGACTTATCTACCAAATTTCATAACATTTTACTTATTAGTTTTTTAGATACAGTAGATACAGGCAATTTTTTATAGCCATTTCGCAAAAAAGACAGATTCTTTTTTATCGAATTGTACCAAAATCTTATCAGCACCAGGGTCAGCCACAAGTGACTTACCAAATTTTATGAAATTCGGTCGATTAGTGTTCTAGTTTGAGTGGATACATACATTATACAGACAGACACACACACAGATGTCACGCTAAAAATGATTTTTTCGTGTTCAAGAGGTCCCAAAACGTGTAGATCAGCCGAAAACTCGAGTTGTGAATTTCGACATGATTCCAATGATTTTCCTATACACTAAAATGTATTGCAGGAAAAGTAATAATAAATAAAATATTTGAAAGCCAATTTTTTTTCTTCTTCATTTAGCCATCTTGTTAGGAAGTTGAATCCTGTTTAAACCAATGGGGATAACGAAGCAACTTTGCTATCAGTTCCAAAACTTTTAAACAGCGTTTCTATATTAACGTATTAATATTGCAGAATTTGAAAGAGGAGTTGAGTTGTAATTACCAAAAATCATGTGGTTTTGTGTTTTAAAATAAGCTGCTGCACTTATCAAGGCTCTAAACTTAGTTTCGAATTTTCTGATATCTGGCTACTTTTCCTTTAAACCATCACATATTATCATTGCTATTTGAACATTGTTTTCAATTTTACAGCTGTTTTAAGCTTTTAATTTGGTACATTACCTGACATGATTGTATATTTCATATATAATGCGCAACATACCTGCTACTATCTTTGAACAAAATGTGTAAATTATTTAATTTTTATATCTCAATTTTTTGTTATATTGTGAAAAGTATATATATTTGAATGTTATTTAAAAAATATGTGCACAGTATATTTTAAAATAAAGTTCGGCAATCTGATTACTCGCGAGTACCATTGTAATATTGCCATCATACAAAGGCATATCAAATACTGTTTCAAAGTGGCTTGAGGTCCCTTCTAGACACTGTAACTGACGCAATCCTTTTACAGTTATATTTTAAAAAAAATTTTTTTGAAATAAGTATATGAACCGGAAAATAGTTCTTAACAACTGCTTTTTAAACTGTTCCACAAGTTGATAAGACACTTGCCGAATCATCAACCTATAAAGCACTGCTACTTTTCAATTATGATTTTCAATGTAAAATATAATAAGAGCAAAAAAAAAATATAATTTTTTATAAAAATATAAAATGTGAACCAAATTCGGATAGAATTTGTTGATCATTTTTTTTTTTACCGAAATTAAACATTTTACTCTATGCTCTAAAAGCAATTTATAAAGTAGCATGAATTGCTGTAATTTAAGATTGCGCAGAAAAATAACATCAACTGCAGGAAAGTGTTTGATTTTAAACGTTTATTATTTATTTTCCTAATTATAAACAATGGAAGATAAAGGTTAACAGAGACCGATTATGGCAATCAGGGTCGGGGAGAGGGGGGGGGGAGGGCAAACATTTTATTGGTGCCTTTTCATGAAAACTTTTTAAAATCCTTAATTATAGTGTAAGAAATTATTTATTCAGCAAATAATAATTAAACATTACTTTACTGAGTAACAAAATACGTGGAATTTTCATACTATATTCATCCTATATAACAGAAATCCATCCATACAATTTTCATACTATATCATCCATTATTAATAAAGTACCTAATTTCACTCTATGCTCTAAAAGTAATTTATAAAGTGGTTCTATTATAAAAATACTTTTAAAACAACTGTGTTCATATTTGATGACAATCTGCTGATTTTGGATTCTTGAGGTCTTATTGTATTTATTGTTAAGATAGGGTCTTACAAATCAAGGTACTTTAAACATAAGGTTGGTCAGAGAAGGGGGGTTGCACAGCTGTGGGGGGTTGCTTTTCGACCGGGAGAGAAACTTGAAGCGTGACGTCACTGACTTACAAGTCAAGAAGAGAGGACATAGAGATACGTGTATAAAGTTTAGAAAGTTCGCGTTTATCATTCGAAAAGGAGATAAGATCATTCGTAATAAAATTTTAGAAGAATGAAATTAAATGATTCTACTCATAAATGCATAGGGCTATCATTAAAATATTATAATACATATATTATTTATAATAAAACTGAAATATATCGTGAAAAGTGTAGTAAATATAAAAATGACATTTCAAGTGTTTTAATACAGATATGATGATATGAATAAATATCTAATCATCGGATTTTTAAATATATAGTATCCATTATCTTAAACATTGATAATACTTTCTACATGTAATATAAATATGTATTTCAAAAATGTCTAATTGCGTAAAAAATCCCACATACATATAACATATATTAATGGCTATGAAATATCACCAATCTAGTAGTTACATAACTATATATTATATTAAGAAGCGTAGATCGGATCTTGGGAAAAGGGGGGAGTTGACGGTCGAATGGATGGTCAATGACAGTAGATTTATTCTATTTACCCCCCAAAAAAAGACGATGCATTTTGTGAGCTAGTAGAGTATTATGACTCTTGGTTAAGCCACTGGATCTGTCAGTTTCACAAAGATATTTTAAGCATGCAAAATTGATGTTATTAAACTTTATAGCATTTTAAATATATAAACTATGTACAGTTTTAAAATGTTAAAGCAATGTTCACGTGGATCATAAATAATAAATAAATACATACCATTTTTATGCCATGATACTGCTTTTACACCATTTAGAGGCTTTTCTTTGCTTTTTTCTCTCTACTAAATGTTGCATGAAAGTTTTATTTAAGTGTTTAATCCGAATGAATGTTCGTGAATGAATGTTCGTGAAAACAAAGTTATGGCTTTTAGAGATATAGAAGGTGAAATGCTTGCTAACTTTGACTGCAAGTTCTTAATGACGCATTTCTCTTTTGATATATATGCGCCATGCATTTCTAAGAAAGTAATCTCCCACTTTTTACTTTCCCTGCAATACATGGTAATGTATAGGGAAAGTATTGGAATCATGCCGAAAATCGCAACTCGAGTTTTCGACGGATATACACGTTTCAAGACCTCTAGAATACGAAAAGAAACCATTTTTAGCGTGACGTCTGTGTGTGTGTCTGTCTGTGCAGATTTTGTATCCACTCTAGCTAAAAACTAAAGGACCGAATTTCACAAAATTTGGTAGGTAAGTTACTTGTGAGAGAGTCTGGTGCTGATTAGTTTTGGGTACGATTTTAAATAAAAGAACCCGCCTTTTTTTGCGAAATGGCCCGCAAAAGCTTGTATCCACTCTAACTGAAAAACTACTGGACCGAATTTCACAAAATTTGGTAGATGAGTCACATGTGGGTTACTCTGGTGCTGATTAGATTTTAGTACGATTCGGAAAAAATAACCTGCCTTTTTTTTACAAAATGGTCCGCAAAAATCTTCAAAATCTAAATTAAAGAACTAGGTATACTCAAATATATCCATTAAATGCTCGTTTAATACGTAATTTTTAACGACGAAAATAATAAGACCAACCCCATTACACTAGGACCAGCCGTTATCGAGATATTTTAGTTTTCCGTATTTTCTCTACGCAACCTTTGAAAATAAGTCCGGTTACCGAATGAGAACGAAAATTGAATTAAAAGTGAAATAAATTTAATTAAAATATAGAGAACGTTAATATAAGTCTGCAGCGAAAGTCATGTGCTGCCCACATCAGATTTTTACTTTCCCTGCAATACATGGTAATGTATAGGGAAAGTATTGGAATCATGTCAAAAATCGCAACTCGTGTTTTCGACGGATCTACACGTTTCGAGACCTCTACTATACGAAAAAACCGTTTTTAGCGTGACGTCTGTGTGTGTGTCTGTGCAGATTTTGTATCCACTCTAACTAATAAATTGATTGACCGAATTTCATAAAATTTGGCAGGTACGTCACTTGTGGGCGAACCTGGTGCTGATTAGTTTTGGGTACAATTTGGGATAAAATATCCCGCCTTTTTTTTGCAAAATGGCCCGCAAAAGCTTTTATCCACTCTAGCTAAAAAACTAATGGACCGAATTTCACAAAATTCGATAGATAAGTCACTTGCGGGTCACCCTGGTGCTGATTAGATTTTAGTATGACTCGGAAAAAAATAACCTGCCTTTTTTGAAAAATGGCCCGCAAAAATCGCCAAAATCTGAAATAAAAAAACTACATATGCTCAAATATATCCATTAAATGTGTGTTTAATACATAATTTTTAAAAGAAAAGAATAGGACCAACCCCATTACACTAGGACTAGCCGTTCTTGAGATATTTTTGTCTTTTCGCATTTTCTCTACGCCACCTTTGAAAATAAGTCCAGTTATCAAATGAGAATGAAAGTTAAATTAAAAGTGAATTAAATTTAACTAAAATAAAGAGAATGTGTATATATAAGTCTGCAGGGAAAGTCATGTGCTGCCCACATCAGATTTTTTATTTCTTCTGAAAAATGTGCCGCTGGCTTTTAGTTTTATTGTAAATAAATTTTTTATGCATTATATTTCAATTTTGATGATTTTAGTTTTGTATTCTAAGCTTTTTACATATCAAAACGAAATGTCCCATAACTTCAGATGATGTGAATATAATGTCAATATTATGATTACTAGAGAATTGCGTTTTATGATTATGTATATTAATAACAAAGTAAAATGCTTAAGGTATTTAAGATTAACTTTGCATACATTTTGCAATAAACTAAACTGTGTAAATTAGCTTACAAAATGCTAATATCTCCCCCCCCCTTCCCCTCCAAAAAAAGAAAGAAAACTCCATAATTGCTAGTATCAGAAATATAAATTGTTTTTATATATTTTAGATAATGCATATGAAGTCGTTTTTATTTTATTAATTTTGTTTTTTTGGATTACTTAGAGGACCACCTATTTTACATATCAGTGAAACATGACTCGAACAGACAGTTGCGTTAACAATGTTTATTTTATCCTCTCTTTTACACTTCACGAACCATAATTTTTGGAGTGTAGGATCTTTTGGAAATCTATGAAAACTGATAGATCCCATTGACTTCTTATAATAATTTGAACACAAAGCAACCGAGCATCAACCAGGCATTTTTGTGCGTACCAAAATTATATTTTATATACGTGAAAATACTAATATATATACATCTATAATACACAAATTTACACTTAAACTTCACTTTTACGATATAATTACAAATTATATTAAAAGAACGACTGACACAGTCTATGTTTTCCCATAGAAATGAATGCTAGTCGGAGAAACTGGCACTTCTCCTTCTAACCCAGTGACGTCACGAATGGCGATAACGTCCGCCTTCTAAAATACTGCCAACGGCGGCATTGTGGTCTTTTGATCTCTGACCCTCCCTGCTTACAAATAATAATAATAATCCGTTTGAGGTGTCAGAAATCCACTGGTTACGCCTAACGAGATAGTTATAGTACTATCTTGATGATTAAAACTTTTCCCACAAATACCTTTATCTCAGGTGTGCTATCTGCTTCGGGGCGTTAGCAACAATACACAAGAATGTGACACATACAATCACGCCTCATTAAAGCTGTCATTCAGAATATCAGTTCTTTCTATCATGCACCTGTCTTTGATCTTGTCACCTCTTTCACAGTGTAATCAACTATAGTAGGATAAAGCAAGGCTGAAACAAGCAACTATAGTAGGATAAGGCAAGGCTTTCTTCAGTAATCCTGAGATATCTCCAGTATCGAGACAAGGGGGTTGTCGGCGATCGAGTTCAGCCTTGGACCGAAAAGGAGGCAATACTGTAAGTTGCAAACACCCAATCGGGCTTATAGGTTGGTGAGTTAGAGATTAAAATATTCAACAAATATCCTTGGTTTGTGGCAGTATTTTTCCTCTTGTTGTATTCTGTACTAGTAGATTTTGGATACCTCATTCTCGTTTCTGGATTATTGCTGATAGTGTGGCTGTTCAAAAATTGCGGCAGTGATATTTATTGGCTTTCCATCAGTAGGACTTTAAAAATATTTTCATCATAAAGTACTCTGAAAGTGTGATTCCTTCATGGTACTTAAAAGTTATTAGAGAATAGGCAGCTGTTAGAGAATAAGAAGCTATTAGAGAATAAGGAGCTATTAGGGAATAAGGCGTTATCAGAGAATATTATTCGAGCCAATTTCTTCAAATCTTGAGCTTTTGAAAGAAAATTCCTGAGTGTCTTCTTTACTTCTCATTTTGTTTGCTGTGGATTTATTCTGACTATAGTTGATTACAGTTGGACATTAAAATCTTTTGGTAGTACGCAAGCTTTGCACGTGATTTATTAACTTATCCTATTTGATATTTTAAAAGATATCATCTTTAGATTAGTTCTTTGGTACATTCATAATGCATTCTAATATCTTCTACGAAACTCTATTAAACACAGCAAAACAAGGGACCGAGAATGCAGACTGGAAAACGGTCAGGATGGCTATATCCCGGTTAACATATGTGGATGAAAGGGTCGTAAAGTGGGTTGGTAGAAACTGGTGTCTAATGAGAAAGGGAGGAGTGGGAGGATTCCACCAAGAAATCACTCCATATAGATACGATGGACTCCATTTGGTCTTAAATGAATTAATTCATAAATTTGAATCTAATATGTGCGACAATCTGAGCTGCATAACAGACGTATTTTTAAATTGGCACTTCATGTATCACGTACATTCCATTTCGAAACGTAATAAGTTTCAACGTCATGTTTCGCAGGAGATGTGCAGGAGAAATGATTTAAATCTGCCATCTCTTATTCTAGATAATTTTATCCTGCCTTATGGCTCAAAATATATCGATATAGCGGACTCAATACACATTGTAAAAATGGCTATGATGTTTGGAGACTTTGATTTTATGAAGAAGATTGTGTTGTTTGGAGGTCTGATGGTCAAGCCGACGAGTAAACATTGTGAATGGATGAACGTTAGAAGAGTCCTCAAAATGCTATTGTAAGTAATGTTCTTTAATACTATATTGTTATATTAATTTTTATCATTACCCAACTCGTACAGCTCACCCAATGGTGATGAGCAGTTACAACGAATGGGCAGGAAAAACACACACACACACACAAACTAATAAATGCATGTACAATATACAATGACAATACACATAGACATATAATTATAAAACTATCGAAATTCCAATATTGTAAATTTAAATTTTTTAGTACAAAAAATATTTAATAAAATCAAAAAGAAAAGAAATCAAATTAGCGAAAAGCAATTTAAAAAAGGAAAAGCAGAAAAGAAATAAAAGAAAGACAAAATAAGAATACAATTTAAATGTAAAATAATAAAAGATTAAAAAAAGAAAGAAAATCATAGAGAAACAAATACGAAAAGAACAGTGTAGATATTGGATCTGAATGACATTGATCAAATAATATTGAATGCATAAGCAACTCATAAACAATCAGTTTAAGTGGTGATACTATCAGAAATACTTTTGGCAATAAAAACACAATTTTTAAATCTGTTAATTGAATTTTTGTTTTTACAAAATATCAGAAAACCAAATGTGTTGATTTTTAGAAGTAGGTTTGGTCCAAAAAAATGTTTTTTTGGTGTGAGGACAGGAGAAAATATAAAGATCAACGTTCCCATAATTATTACAAATACAATTTGAGGTGTATTTAATACTAGAATAGAGTAGATAATCGGATTGTTAACTGTTATTGTATTATTCCTTATTCAGATTGTATTATTTCCAAATTTGTAGATTACTAAAACCCTTCATCTATCAACACGAGGTATTGAGATTCATTTTTATTTTCCCTGCAATACATGGTAATATATAGGGAAAGTATTGGAATCGTGTCGAAAATCGCAATTCGGATTTTCGAAAAATCTACACGTTTTCATACCTCCAGATTACAAAAGAACCGACGTCTGTGTGAGTGTCTGTGATTCTGTTTATCTGTGCAGATACTTTATCAACTCTAACAGAAAAATTAATTGACCGAATTTCATAAAATTTGTTAGTAAGTCTCTTGTGGATGACCCTGGTGCTGATTAGATTTTCGGACGAAAGAAACTGTTTTTTTTTAAGAAACGGTCAGTAATAATTGCCTTTTTCCAATCTAGCTGAAAACCTAATGGACCATATTTCACAAAATTTAGTAGATAAATCACTTGTAGGTTAATCTGGTGCTGATTAGATTTCAGTACGATTCGAAGAAAAAAAAAACCCTTTCTTTTTTCGCAAAAGGGCACGTAAAATTCGTTAAATCAAAAACACTACGCATACTCAAACATATTAATTAAATATTTATTTTATACGTAATTTTCGACGACGAAAATAATAAGTCCAACCCTATTATCTTAGGGCTAGCCGTTCTCGAGGTATTTTAGTTTTTTAGCATTTTTGCTACATCACCTTTGAAAATAAGTCCAGTTACCAAATGTGAAGGGAACTGAATTAAAAGTGGTTAGGTGTAATTTAGAATAATTATTGCTGTTTTTTTGTGCAATTGAACTCATTTTAATGAAATATTGAAGAAATAAAGAGAACGTGAGTATAAGTCATGTTCTCCTTACGTTTCCTGCTTTTAAAGCACTATACAAGTTAATTTTCCATCCATATTTACTTTCAAATTATGTGTCTAAAAATGCGCAAAATTATTTCTTTGTGGCTTGTTTCATTGATTAATATTTTTGTAAAATAGTGAGATTAATATTTTTGTAAAATATTAATTATATTTTAGTGAGATTTCGGGTGCACAGATTATATTCCCGCGTAAAAAGAACCTTCACGATTCATGTTTTGTTTCAAATTATGTGAATTCAAAAATATACAACTTGTATTAATTTGAGTATGTTTCTATTATTAATTTGTGTATTTTTTTAAATATTGATTTTTTTCCAAGTGAGATTTTCATATGCATATATTGAATGTCCACGTAATGTTGAAACATCCGTTTTCTTCCATATTAGGTTTAATTTATGTGAATTAAAAAATATGATGTGGGCAGCACATGACTGTCCTTGCAGACTCATATTCACGTTCTCTTTATTTCTTTAATTCATTAAATTCAGTTAAATTGCAGAAAATAACACTGAATTTGTAGTTTTAATTCATGTGTTTGTATTTGGTAACTGGACATTTTTTCAAAGGCGGCGTAACAAAAATGAAAAAAAAAAAAAAACTGAAATATCTCGAGAACGGTTAATCCTAGACCGAAGGAGTTGTCTCAATTTTTTTTCGTATAAAAATTATGTATAAGAATTTAATCGATACATTTAAGCATACGTAGTTTTTTATTTTAGATTTTGACGATTTTTGAGGGCCATTTCGTAAAAACAGGCTTGTACGTCTTTTCGAAATCATACCAAAATCTAATGAGCAGCAGGGTATCAAGCAAGGGACTTATCCATCAAATTTTGTGAAATTTTGCCAGATAGTGTTTTAGCTAGATTGAATACAATTTCTTTTTGCGGCCATTTCGCAAAAAGAGGCGGGTTCTTTTATCCCCAATCATACAAACATCTAATCCAAATCAGAATCACCAACAAGTGACTTACATTTAAAATTCTAGGAAATTTGGTCCATTAGTTTATAAGTTAGAATGGATACATGCATTGCACAGGCACACACACATACAGACGTTTCGCTAATAGTAGATTTTTCGTACTAGAGGTCCCAAGTAGTTTTGTACTAGAGGTCCCAAGACGTGTAGATCCGTCGAAAACAAGAGTTGTAATTTACTACATATTTCCAATCCTTTCTTTATACTTTATCATGTTTTGAAGGAAAAATAAAAATCTGATGTAGGCAGCACATGACTTTCCTAATATAATGCAATGAATTTACTACTTTTACAGTAAAAAAAAATTGATTATTTTTACAGTAGTTATTTATATTCTTTCCAAGATATCGAATTTTCGTCAATGAGTCGTCATTTTCCATATCGTCATCATTAATGAGTCGTCCTTATTTACCGTCATTTTTATCCATTTGGCGAGACTTTCGTTAATTTAGCAACATTTAAAAAAGTCACCAAGTTGGCGACATTCCACCAAATTCATCGCCAAAACATCGCCAAGTGTATTTAAGATATAAGTTATAGATAAGTAGAAGATATAAGTTATTCTTACAGCAGATAAATGGCTATTGGCGTTCAAATACAAAAGTATCACTCAAAGTATCTTTTTTCATGAATGGAACGAGCTAGATCCACGAGAATGATGTCGCCAAAATCATCGCATGGTGTTACATATGAAAAGTGAACATGTTTCTCAATAGGAAATATTTTTTTTAATTTTATATGATTTTCTGCTAATTTTTTTGAAAAATGTGCAATATCTCGGGAACGGTTCATGTTAGCGTTCTAAAACTTATGTCAATCGTTTTATAATGAAAAAAAAATCTGATGTGTGTAACATATGACTTTCCTTAAACAATGCAATGAATTTACTACTTTTACAGTAAAAAAATAGGTTTTTCTTATAGTAGATACTTACATTTTTTCCAAGACATTGAATTTTCGACAATTAGTCGTCATTTTCATATTTTCACACACACACACAGACACACACACGCTGACATCACCTCAAAAATATTTGATTCGTGATCAGGGATGCATGAAACGTACTCTCCCGTCGAAAACTCGAATTCGAATTTTCGACACCGTCACTATACTTTCCTTATACATTACGTATATAAGGAAAGTAATTGCATAAGAAATGTCTGTTTGCGTAACTTTTTTAACGGTTTTGGTTTTTTGACGATTTTTTCAAAATTTCACTCGAAAATTTAGGGGGGGGGGTTCTGAACATTCGGATTTTTATAAAAACAATAGCCAGTGTTTACGGATTGTGATTTTTGTACCAAATTTTTTGAATCGGTCCATTGGTTCGCCAGTTATCGTCTCCACAGACTCACTGACACACACACACACACATATTTTCACACACACACAGACATCACTTTAAAAATGTTTGATTCGTGATCAGGTTTGCTTGAAACGTGCTCTCCCGTCTAAAACTCGAATTCGAATTTTCGCCACGTCACAATACTTTCCTTATATATTATGTATATAGGGAAAGTAAAAATGCACAACAACGTGCTATTTCGCGTGTATAGATTGAGTACATTCTCGTGGAATGTTGTAACATCCTTTTTCATCCCTGTTAATTTCAAATTATGTGAATTAAAAACTGACTAACATTCATTTCTTTGCATTATGTTTCATTATTATGTTTCATCACATGGTAATATATAGGGAAAGTATTGGAATCGTGTCGAAAATCGCAATTCGGGTTTTTGAAAAATATGCAAGTTTTCATACCTCCAGATTACGAAAAAACCAACGTCTATGTGAGTGTCTGTGATTCTGTTTATCTGTGCAGATACTTTATCAACTCTAACAGAAAAATTAATTGACCGAATTTCATAAAATTTGTAGGTAAGTCTCTTGTGGATGACCCTGGTGCTGATTAGATTTTTGGACGAAAGAAACTGTTTTTTTTCTATGAAACTGCCCTTAATAATTGCCTTTATCCACTCTAGTTGAAATGCTAATAGACCAAATTTCACAAAATTTAGTAGATAAATCACTTGTAGGTTAATCTGGTGCTGATTAGATTTTAGTACGATTCGAAAAAAAGAAAGAACCTTCCCTTCTGGGCGAAAGGGTATGCAAAATTCGTTAAATTTAAAACACTATGCATACTCAAATATTTTAATTAAATATTTATTTTATACGTAATTTTTGACGACGAAAATAATAAATCCAACCCCATTATCTTAGTGCTAGCCGTGCTCCAGATATTTTAGTTTTTTCGCATTTTTGCTACTTCACCTTTGAAAATAAGTCCAGTTACCAAATGAGAAAGAGAACTGAATTAAAAGTGCAATTTAGGTGTAAGTTAAAATAATTATTGCTGTTTCTTTGTGCAATTAAACTAAATTTAATGAATTATTGAAGAAATAAAGAGAATGTGAATATAAGTCATGTTCTCTTTAAGTTTCATGCTTTTTAAGCACTATACAAGTTAATTTTCCATCCATATTTACTTTCAAATTATGTGTCTAAAAATGCGCAAAATTATTTCTTTGTGGCTTGTTTCATTGATTAATATTTTTGTAAAATAGTGAGATAAATATTTTTGTAAAATAATAATTATTTTTTTAGTTCAATTTCGGGTGCACAGATTATATTCCCGTGTAAAAAGCATCTTTACGATTCATGTTTAGTTTCAAATTATGTGAATTTAAAAATATACAACTTGTATTAATTTGAGTATGTTTATATAATTAATTTATGTATTTTTTTACATATTGATTTTTTTCCAAGTGAGATTTTCATATGCATATATTGAATATCCACGTAATGTTGAAACATCAGTTTTCTTCCATATTTGGTTTAAATTATGTGAATTAAAAATATGATGTGGGCAGAACGTGACTTTCCCTGCAGACTTATATTTACGTTCTCTTAATTTTAATTAAATTTAATTCACTTTAATTCAATTTTCGTTCTCATTTGGTAACGGGTCTCATTTTCAAACGTGGCGAAGAGAAAATACGAAAAAACTGAAATATCTCGAGAGCGGCTAGTCCTAGTATAATGAGGTTGGTGTTATTCTGTTCTTCGTTAAAAATTGCGTATAAAACAATCATTTAATGAATATATTTGAGCATACGTAATTTTTATTTTACATTTTGGCGATTTTTGCGGGCCATTTTGCAAAAAAAGGCAGATTATTTTTTTCCGAATCGTACCAAAATCTAATCAGCACCAGGGTAACCCCCAAGGGACTTATCCATCAAATTTTTGAAATTTGGTCAGTTAATTTTTTAGCTAGAGTAAATGCAATATATTTTTGCCGCCATTTCGCAAAAAGAGGCGGATTCTTTTATCCCGTATGGTACAAACATCTAATCTAAGTCAGAATCACCAGCAAGTGACTTATATATAAAATTCTAGGAAATTCGGTCTATTAGTTTATGAGTTAGAATGGTACATGCATTGCATAGACACACACACATACAGATGCTGCGCTAAAAATATATTTTTCGTGTTCTAGAGGTCCCAAGACTTGTAGATCCGTCGAAAACGCGAGTTGTAATTTTCTACATAATTCCAATCCTTTCCTTGTACATTATCATGTATTGGAGGAAAAATAAAAATGCACAACAAAGTGCTATTTCGTGTGTATAGATTGAGTACATTACCCGTGTAATGTTGCAACATCCTTTTTCATCCCTGTTAATTTCCAACTTAGATGCTGACTCTAGTATGCTGTACTCCTCCCTTGCTTTTGGGAATTCGCGTTTTCGTTGGCAAGCTACCTTACCTTTCGTCGCTACTAGGCACTGCTCAAGCTCAAGGCCCTGCGCCCCTCGGGGCGCCCCAGTCTATCCCCCTCTTTTCTCTCTCTGTTGGGAACCCACTTGGGCCCCAACTTTTTCAGTTTTCTGAAGACCTGGGGAAGGGCACGACCTAGGTCGCGCCCCCCCCCCCCAGGCATAACTTAGACATTAACTTCTATCAGTTGCCTAAAATCTGTTATTACCTCCTCTTTATGTCTATTTCTCTTTTCGCCTGAAGTTTAAAGGGAGGAATCTTCCTCTCCTGGGTACTCCACTAACCCCGTCCTTGAGTCCTTGAGTCCCTGTTAATTTCAAATTATGTGAATTAAAAACTGCCCAACATTCATTTTTTTGCACTATGTTTCATTAATAATTAATATTTTTTTAATATTGATCATTTTTAAAGTGCGATTTTAAAGCACATAGATTAAATTCCTGTATAATATACAGCTGACTTTTTCCATAAAAATAATATAAACTTTCCATAAAAATGAACAATTTTCTTTTCTGTAAACTATACTCAAAACGAGTGATTTTATGAGTGATCCAAAAGTCGCGAATTTCTAATTAAAAGTAAAATTTAACTTAAAATACATTTGTCAATTTATATGGTCACGACAAAACTACACTAATATTTTCTCTCCTTATAGTTCTTTGGTATATCAAAATTCATGCCAATCGAATATTGGTAGTTCGATAGAGTCTAACATAATTTATGCCATGATGTACTGATGCATCCCACATAAAGTAAATTCTCAGAACAGCTGCTTTAAAAATAAATTGTGCATTTAAATTCAGTGCTGGGCTTGCCATGGAAACATTGAAATGATTTAAAACCGTTACTCATTGATTCTGTTTTACATTTTAGTCCACAGCCCATATATCTGGAACATCCTGTTGAATACTGTATTAATTGTAGAGTGGATTCTATGTTTGAATCTAAAGAATCCAAGGAGAGGCTTTTCTTGGTGATGAGAGCAGTGGAGATTCTAGCCAGAATTCGCAGAACATGGATTCGAGGCATGACAGAGAAGTACGTCTCGTGTTTCAGGCTGCTCTTTCAATCCATCCCAGTCCCCAAGATTTCGAGTCAAGAGGTACGTACTACCCTGGAAATTCTAGTCAAGAGATTTGTCCCGAACAACCTTCTGGATGAAATAATCGAATGTTATGAAAAGTATTTTCCTGAGAGCAAGAGGCCCACCACCCCGAGATCTCTTCAGCATCTCAGCCGTTGTGGAGTGAGGGACGTGCTCCGCAAAAACAGAAACCTACTTTCCGGCATCGAATCCCTTCCGATTCCCTCAATAATGAAAGAATACCTGAGAGTGGTGCAAAAAGATGAAGAATTACATATGCATGTACATTTTTAATGACAATAAATAAAAACGTAAATGCAGCATACATACAGAATAGGGAGCTACTAGTTTCAAAGTAAATACCAGCTTTCTTCAACGGGGCTGACAAGAAACACGAACCCACTTATTCATGTAATGCCACAAATTGATTTGAGTGAGATAGCCGTTCTTGTTAGTGCTGATGAAAAAGGCTGTTATTTGCCTTTGAAACTAGTTTATCAGTTTTTCAATATGTATTTAGTATTTATATTTTCTCTAATGTATTCTTTTGAAGCAGTGTTTTTTAGCAATTGGGTATAAATTGTTTTATTTAACATAAAATGTATTAACCATCCTTTTTAGAAACATGCACACCAGAGATGTATGGTTTTGTCGTTTAAATAACAATAAAGTAAATTTGGGACAATTTCTATTCCGGTTGACTTTTGATCACCACTGTCTTTCCTGTGACAGTGTGTGTGTAATATATGCTTTATTTAAAACGTTTACGCGAGTACTTATTGGATTAACTTTTCTGTTTCATGGAGTTTACTTGTAAATGAAATGCGATAAAGCAATGAACTAAATGCAGATGTTTCATTACTTTTTGAAGCAAACATAATAGGAAATGAAATAATTTGACATAGTATGTTAAGAAAATACTGTCTGCTCACGTTATCATACATAGATTTATTTCATAAGTCATGATTTTATTTAGAGTCGACACAATTTTATTTTGAATGGAGAAATAATACACTCTAAGTAATGCTATGTTGAAAAGCAATTTTGACATAGTGATTTCCTTTTCTAGAATTTAAATTAAAAAAGAAATTAAGATATATTAAAATATTTTATTGTTTTTTAATTTTCATAATTTCCAATGACTATTTTAATATCATGTATTTATTTGTATTCCATCATTTTAGATTTGGAATTTCAGTTGCATAAAATAGCTTAAAATAAAAAAAAAAATCTGAGGTGAGCAGCACATGGTTTTCCATACAAACTCAAATTCATTTTCTAGCAGTCAATTGAGTTTCATCGTAAAAAATAGCATGTATACTGTTTTACGTTATATCCAATTTGCAGATTCAATACATGTTCGCTTCGTTTGGAAACTGAAGTTTTCATCTCTTCAAAAATAAAAAATATATATAAAATATCTCGAGAAACCCATTTATTTCCCATTTTCACGATAATGGCGGGCCACCTCGCAAAAAAAAGGTCAGTTATATTTTTCCAATTCGAAAGAGTATCAGAATAATTTTTCAAGGGACGTACCTACCAATTTTTAAGAATTTTCATTAAATAGTTTCTTCACTACAATAAAAACGTCTTCAGTTCGCCAATTTAAAAAAACCTAAATAACTCGAGAATTGTCCATCGTAGATTAATGGGGTTGGTCTCATTCGTTTCATCGTCAAACATTACATGCAGTTAATTAACACATGCCTTAAATTTAGAACATGCGTTTACTTGATACATTTGTAGTATTTTTAATTTAGATCTTGACAGTTTTTTCAGACCATTTCGCCAAAAATGGGCAGGTGTTCTTATTTTGAATCGTACCAACATCTAATCAGCACAAAGCAATCCACAAGCTAGAGTGGATAATTAATAAATTTTGTGAAATGTGATCTCGTAGTGCCTCAGCTAGTGGATATATTCAATTTCGGCAATTTTTACATTCATTTCGCAAAAAAAGCAGGTTCTTTTATTCTGAATGGTACCAAAATCTAATTAGTATCAGAGTATAATCCACAACAGACTCATTTACTAAATTTTGTAAAATTTGGTTTATTAGTTTTTCAGCTTGAGTGGATAGAGACAATTTTTGAGGACTATTTCGCAATAAAGGCGGGTTATTTTTATCCCTAATTGTAGCAAAATCTAATCAGCACCTAGGTAACCGACAAGTGACTTATCTGTAAAACTGTTTAAAATCTGGTCCATTAGTTTTTGAGTTAGAGTAAATGCATACAGTGCACAGACAGACACAAACACACAGACATCACGTTAAAAATATTTTTTCATCTTCTAGAGGTCCTAAAACGTGTAGATCCACTGAGAACTCTAGTTCTGGTTTTCGACATGATCACAATACTCTCCCTATAAATTATCATGTATTGTAGGGAAAGTAATAAAACCACGTATATATATGCAAAAACGATTGATACCCACATTTCAAGTTATTAAACGCTTTCTTGGAATGACGTTACGAAATATTGTATTTTAAATCTGTTAATTATATCCGTAAGAAAACTACAAAAAAATCAAATTACGAAGACAACGTTATACGTGTTACAGTTAGTATATCAAGTATATACAGTCAAACAGAGTCTTTGTACAAAATCGCTGAAGCTCAGAACAAGAATAATAATTTGTGAAGATGCCTTCGTATGGTATCAAATGGTGCGTACTCTTTAATTTTGACTGAGCATTTTCACACTACTATTTCTACGGACGAGTCTACGGACGAGTCGGGTGGTCTGGGCTTTCGACACTACTATTTCTGTAAAGCCACGTAGATTTTCTGAAAACCCGGAAGTGACATCTTCAGAATCGGAAGCGGAAATTCTACTATTCTAACAGTCTACCCCCTCCGAAATTAGATGCTGAATCCACCGCAATCATCATCTAAGTTCTATGTATTAGCAGATCTCCAGAAATGGATATTTTAAGGAACATTTTTGAAACGGAAATGGAAATCTTTAATAAACTCCTCACCCCCTCTATAATTTAATGTTAAATACATCTTTTAACTTCTGCGCTAGCGGTATTTAAAAGCCTTAGGTAAGTTCCTTTAATATGCGTTAAATATTCTTTCGATTTCCGAAAGGAGGTAATACGCCTTAAATAAGCGCGTTACATACACTCTAAACAAGCTCTTTTGATATGCTCTAAATAAGCGTACGGAGCGCATTAAAATGGGGAGATCGTTAAGCTTTTTTAAATCATCAGTACGCTCTTTAAATGAAAATACTTGCAATAAAAAATCTCTTGGGACGTCATTTTCGTCATTTATCATCCAGTTTGTTTCTTATCGTGTTTCGAGAGCACAGTCCTCAAAAGAAATTTTTAGGGTGTGTGTCTGAGAACACTTAGAAAGAGAGTAACTTCAAAGTTTCCTGCCGAATCACAAAAAATGAGTTGTTACATTGTAAGTCCCGCTTATTGGTGTTTATGTGGTTGAATTTTGATTGATTGATGGATTTTAAATCTTGATCTTTTATAGAATACCAAAGTTTGTTAAAGGTAAATGATACAGTTATACGTTTTAAAAATTATAAAATATGAACAGTTGGCTTTAAAATTTTTTTGAAGCAGTGTGTAGTATTTAAAGAAGCTGCTGTTTAATTATAATTATCAGATTGTCAGTCAATTTTAAAGTAACGCAATTTTAAATACGATCACATTTTCAAAACATTGATAATTTTTTGAAAAAATTCACGAAAATTCGCCACAAATTGCATTTAAAGTTTGTTCGCGTAAGATTTTTTCGATATTTTAGATGCTGTTAAGATGGCAACTCCGAAATAATATTTTTGATCGCTAAGGAATCAATTTGCTTGAAAATCTTTTAAAATGACGCTTCAACATATAATAATTAAAAAATTTATTTAAATTGAAAAAATATCGATGAGTTGTTTATTCTCAAGAGCCAAGGCACTCCTGTATCAAATGTCATGGTCGTAGGATGCTTAAATTTTCCACTACAAATGACACAAACAGGCTTGTTTTAGGATTATAGATTAGCAACGAATACCTTGCATAGCTTGGAACTTAAAGGACAAACTTTGATTAAAATTGAAAGGGAATTCTGGAAAACGAAACAACACTATTTTCTTCAAATAACATTGTAGATGACGTCATTAGTGGCGCATGTCCGCTGGATCAAAACTTGATTGTATCCGGGTGGAATATGGGACTTGACTGGACATACTCCGGTGAGTCGGGGCTGTTGGATTTCATTTTTTTTCTACCAATAATGTGTACGATAGGCCAAAGTTGATAAAGTCGAATACTGATAATGCCCCTATTTCCTTAGCTAATCTCGGAGCTCGTATCCTGGCCTAGGCTGTTTCTTGTATTCGAAACCTGTCTACTCTATTATTTTGTGTTGTGTGTTGCTTTTAACGAAATTATTTTAGTTTCATTACATTAAACGTTTTATTACATACTAAGTTTACATGTCAATCTTAAATATCTTATTTGATGAAAAAGAATAAAAATACAAGAATCGAATATTTGCGCATAAATCCAAAACTTGCTGAGAAACTTTCTGCTCTAGACACAAATGTTTTCCATTTAACGCCCTGGGCAAAGAAACCTACTTTTTCTGCAGTAAAATATGTTGCGGACTTGCAAAAATTTCAGTTTTTGTTTTGTCAGAAAAACATTCTACGTGTCGGCTTGAATTTGCAATGTTGTATATCTGCAAAAAATGTTGCTCCAAAAGTTCTTTTGTAGAAAATAAACATCTCATATTTTTCACGTTGAACTTTTCACATTTCCTTAAAAAATATCCCAATTTCAACATTCGTTTCGTTACTTAAAGCCTTTTTCTTTTTTTAGGATTATGAATCCGTCATTCCTCGTTAGCCTTTTCCTTATTTTATTTTAATGAATAAATCTCTTTGCAGGGGAAATGCAGGAAACCAGAAAATGTATACTTATAAAAATTAGTTTTATATTAGTAATTGTCTTCTTCAGTAGCCAACAGTATTTAAGCTATCACAGAATTAATAAGTAACTTCCGATATAACAAGTTTCTACAAATTCCAGTAAGAATAGCTACAATACTCACCGATAGTGGACGTTTACAAGGCGATATTATGCCTCTTAAAACCCCATAACTATAGAACACTAAATCTTATCTAAAATATTTTCATTTCTTTTCTGTTATTTATTATTTTTTATAATTTCTTTTCTATTAATACTTATTATTCTTTTCTATTTGGATGCATTTTTCTTTTCATATATTTTCCCTTTTTGTTTCTTTTCGTTTTAATGAATCTCTTCAAGACAACATTTGCTATTAATCATCGGTTTTGGTAAGAAATTCTTGATGATATCTATATTTCTAAAACGACTATAGTATGAAACGACCCTGTGTTCCAAGAAAAGGGCGGGACTCTTGAGGTTTTAAAGTAAGAGTTATAAGTGAGGAAATGTTAACGAACTTTCTTTAAAATGATTTGTATAAGTTACAAATAAAAGCTTTAAAGTATTTTACTTACTGTATTATACACACAGGATTGTTACGATATTCAGTCTACAAAATAATTTTGCAAAATTGATTTTCCATCGATCAATTTGTCTTTTCCCTAAGTGTCATCTGACTCCATTTAGAAGTTTCTGCTTTAACAAAAATTTCCCAAAATTTTGTTTCAGAGCATAGCCATTTTGATTGATTATAGTAATCTGAACAATAGAAATAGTTTATTAAATTCTGAAATTCTCGCTTGAAATATTTTGTGTTGTTCATTATGTGCAGTTAAATTTTTCGTAACCTCATATGATTTCGTCATTTGCGAATTGAATTGCAAAATATCTGATATATATTACGGAATCGTTTTAAATGCTTCGAAATGAGCTGATTTTTATTCTTCCAGAGTTACGTTAAACACCGTGCTAATCAGTGTAAAATTAAATGGAATGTGTCTCAACTCGGCTTTTTCATACCAGAAACTAATTTAAATAGTTTTTTTTTTCATATTTTACAACAATATTTTTGAAAAATTGGTATCATGGGTCCAAATGATTTCAATTATAGCGTGTTATCCTTCACTTTAAAGGGCTTGAAAAAATCTTCCGATTGATGCCATACTTGACAACGTTGCCCTAGGGGGGTGGAGAACTTGCCCCCAGGGGGCTAATGATGTGGCGTTTATTGTTGACAATTCCTTGAAAATCCATGAAAACTGCTTTATTGCTCAATATTGCGACTTAGAAAGTTATGTAAAATTAATTGGAGTGTGACTCAACTCGACTTTCTCATACCAAAATCAATTTTTAGTAACTTTTTTTCAACTTCTACAAGAAAAATTGAAAAATCGGTACCGTGGGTCCAAATAATTAAACTTATAGCGTGTTACCCTTCATTTTAAAGGGCTTGAAAAAATCTTTCGATTGATACCATACTTCACAATGTACTCCCAGGGTAGCGGATAACTTGCTCCCTAGAGGGCTAATGACGTCACGAACAAAATTTGTATCCCGGCTATTTTTCACACCAATGATGACATTATAAAGTCGCATAATCGTTAAACCATAAATAAACCATTTTATGCATGATCATGCCAAAGTTTGTCCCATGCAATCATGTTAAAAAGATGAAATTTTCGCTCAAATTAATATATATATATATATATATATAGTTCTAGATTTTTGATAACAAAGCCTTATACAATATTTCGTAAAACCCCATTAATATTAGTGGCCGCTATAGTGCATACAAAAAATCGATCACAGACATACAGATAGACTGACAAACCAACATCACTCCAAAAATAGTCAAAGCGTGTTCAAGAGGGTTTAAAACCTATATTGGCCTCGAAATCGAAAATTTTTGTGAAAACAATACTTTCCCAAAACTATGCATGAGAACATAAAAATCAGAGGGATGAGAAGGAAGAATATCGTATTAAGCTTAATAGATAGAGTTCCGAGTCAGCGATGTTCCTTGGTTCAAATCCCAGTTGAGACTTGAGTTCTTTAAAATGGGGACCAAAACACTCAACTTTGCAGATTATACTGGACTCCTAGTGAAGTCCTCAATCGTCCTAATAATTTTGTAAGGAAAGTCTCATGAGTGTATACGTCAAGGTCTATCTATTGGCCATTTGCATGTTCGTCATAATGTGACGTCATGGTTGTTTGCGCCGCCATATTGGACGGCATAAATGTAGATGTGGTAATGGATCCAGGCATGATGTTGTATCAGATACAATAAAATCATAAATGTACGTCTTCGAGAAAGGTATATCCTTCGAAAGGTATCCTTCGAAAAAGTATGCAATTGTAATAGCAGAAACTTCGAACAGCAAGAAAAGTATACTCTAACATGAAACAAAAATATATTTTGACGTTCAATAGAGGAGATAGATTTATAGATTGTGACTTCACTTACAAATAGTTGATAGTAAAGTGACCATGCTCCTTCGAATAAAAGTGATTACAGTGCCCCTAGTGAAGAATTTTAAAAGTTAGTATAATGAATTTAGCAACAAAGTAAGATAGACGACAAAAAAAGCAATTGCAACATTGTGGAGTATTATGTAATTGGTAAAACTCGACACCAGGAATGAACAAAATATGAATATGGATGGCAATAAATACCTATTAAGAATTCGTATGTATCATTAGAAGCTGTAGCACGGTGACACCAATGATAACGAAATAAATTGATGCATACGATAACTCAAAATTTCAGTCCAAATATTTCTCTAGAGAGATGTGTTACCCATGGTTTTCCAGCATTGTGAAAGGTAAGACTCTTATCTATTCCTCAGTATCTATGGGGGACACCCACAATGCTTGTCAAAGCACGAAATATTCTTTCTCAAATTTAAATGATCATTGTTGCTAACGGAGGTTATTTTGTATAGATTGTACATTAGATACCTTTGCATGTAAGTGTTATTTATTTTAGCATTCCATAAAAAGACACCAATACTTATAAACTTATTGAGTCAAATATATGCGTTTTGTATCAGTTTTACTTTTGATTTCTACACATTACACAATGGTCTACAATATTGTGATTGGCTATTTCTGTCTGTCTCACTTTGTTATTGAGTTCGTTATCCTTACTTTCTAAATTATCCACTTGGGGTGCTGCAATCACATTTGGGCGTGGTCACTTTAATATAGATTGACCTAACGTATATACTCATGCAGCTTTTCTTACAAAGTTACTGAGGTATTTATGGGCTTCCCCAAGATTCCTGTATAGAGTCTCTATAAGGATCAGGTGTATCATAAATCATAACCAGCATCTGAATGAAAATATATCTGGAGTGTGAATCTCAAGCTAACATTCTCATACATTCTTATTCCAATTTTTTATGTCCATTTGTATGACTACTAGTATAAGATTGGAAATAAATGTTTTTAGAAGATTTAGTTTTCAAGTAGTTATGCCAAAAATTTTATTAATCTAAAAAAATACGTTAGCTTTTACATGCTTTACATACATAGCGAATTCACATTGCAAGTTTTCTGTACTGTGTATACTTACAGTGACCATATGTACTTTATTGCTGTAACTCTTTTAATTTATTAGGACACGGTCATTTTATTATAGACAGGCCTAACGCGCATACTCTTGGATCTCTCTTTTATATAGTAATTGGTGTGTTTGCAGATTTTCATAGGGACTCTGGATATAGTTATCACTGTAAAAAAAAGGCAATTTTCGATTTTTCTACGTACACATCTAAGATTTGATGCCGTAATTTTTAATGTATCAGTATTCCAAAGCACAGAATGATAGCCTGCTGTTGAGACCCAGACCGTCCGACCTACCAGAAAGGTGTAAGGTAACTATTTGGACGGCCGGGAAGAACTACCCAATTTAGACCGGAACCCAGTCGGAGATGCATCCACAGGGACCGTACCCTCCTTCCCCTACCACCAACCCTTCGGAAGGACTTACGAACCCGCTTGTTTAACGTGATCGTACTCCGCGTGAACATGGCGGTAGGTTTGGCAGCGGAGGGAATCGAACCCGGGCCTACCGAGTGCAATTCCCGATTGTTAACCACTGGGCTACCGCACCCTGATGATAGCCTGTGTAAAGAAGGTAGAAAATTCGTAGACCGTTCAGATCTTAAGTTTTATTTTAATCTGAAATCTGAATAAGAATACGACTTTTAATTTATGAGAAGATTGTGATCTCTGAAGCTGATTAGATAGATCATCGACTGGCCATTTGTGACTCGAATTCCAGCTGGGAAATGACATATTTTAATTGTGAATGATTGCGTCTAGTCACCAATCTAGAGTTTTGAGCACAGCTCTATCTGAACTTATGATCTCATGTATTTAAGAGAAATACGCTGTATTAGAGAAAGTACGGAGATAAAGAACCTCACAGCTGTACAGAGAAAAAGAACCTCATAGCTGTACAGAGAGAAAGAACCTCACATATCTTTTCATATTGAAATTAGAAACGCATGTATTTTATATCTAGTGCAGACACGGGTTTATTGTATTTGTTAATAGACGTATTATTTTGAGAAATCACTATTAAAGACGTTTCCTGTTCTTATTTGCAAAACTCTGAAACTTAACTTCATTATTCATATTTACGTTTTTAATTTAAATTGCCCAAATATTCCTCTAACTCGTTTTTCAGTAGCTGATAAACATAAAAAAATATTGAAATATTTCTTGGAAAACAACATGATCAGAGCTCAGAGCACCTTTTTCTAACAATTCGTGTTTTACGTATCAAGCTCTAAGGAAAATAAGAGGGTATCTAGAAGAAGCTTCGTTAAGAAGAAAGAAATACGCTCAGTATATTATTATTCACGGCAATATATATTTATTGAACAGTAGTTTGTTTTAATTATGTTTCTGTATGTGATCATAATATCCCACGGTCTTGCTAAATTTCAATAGAAAGTAAGCTTATTCAATCGCTGAAGAAAGTAGCGAAATCTCACAAGTTAAAAACAGATGTCACTATTTTACAGATTACCGTGGCCCAGACCCGAGGGCTCGCCCTTAGGGCAGAGCATCTTAAATCTCGGGCCGAGAAAAAACTTGAGATTCCCAGCAAAAAAGAGAGCCAAAGGGCAACCCAAGCCCATCGGACAGAGGAAGCCGCCGACTCCCCCAGGCGACGCGTCCACAACCCGGAACAACAAGGATTTATTAGCAAATTCAAAAGTGGGGCCTGGCCAGAGCAGGTACAAATGGCCTACAATCATCTGCATATCTCTGCGGGAATCAGAAGATGTACTACAAAATATATCACAAATATCAATCAAGAAAGTAACATTTAATTGGCCATATGTCAAGACGAAATCATAAATAACAAATTCAACAGAAATCCTCTTCACCACTGGTAGAAGGATACAAAAACAAAGTGGCCAGTCCCCGTAAACCATAACTCAAATACACATTAATAAACAATTTCCCGCGCACATGGGCAAAATCAATACATAATAAGTACAACCACATGATACACCAATTCATCTATACAGTTTACAGTACAGTTCATAATACAAAAGATCAAAATTTAATCCCTTTCACATATTGATAAATTTCTCTTTGTTATCCGTTATCTCCCGAGCAATAGCCATACAACGGACAATTTTCTCGATGAAACCGGGGCGAGCCAGTACCCTATTAATCTATAATGCCCGATGTTCCCTCAGCGGCCGGGCCAAATGGTGTTCCTCGCTAAACCTGCATTCAAAGACATAGTGATCAGGATCCTCCAGTCCCTCACAAGGGCAATCGGGAGAATCCCAAACCTTAAATCTGTGCAGGTAGCTGGGGAAGTGACCATGGCCAGGGAGAAAGAAAAACAGAGAACGGCTCGTAATCTGCAACTTTTTTTTCACCCACCGGGAAGAACATACGGGCACGCTAACCACCGGTCAGGGTGTCACCAAAGTCCCCCCAATCACTCGTCACCTGTTATCACGCAATTTACGCACAAGCAGCAAGCGGGGGGGGGGGGGGGGGGACAGAGACAAACAACGGAACCTCAGTCATGGCCGCTTTCTTAGCGAAACCATCGGCAAGCTCATTGCCCGGCGTACCTACATGAGCTCTTACCCAGCTCAGTTTTACTAAGTGCCTAGCCTCAAAAATAATTGTTTTAACTTTATTAAAAACAAGGATTTATTATTAATAGATTCGAGGGCAGCCAGTGAAGATAGACTGTCTGAAAATATTATACTGCGCTTATCCTCCCGCAGGATCCATTCACATGCATGCTGTATTGCTAGAATTTCAGCCAAGAACACAGAATTAAATACATTTAACTTCCTTTGAATTAAATGTATAAGGGTACCCTCATAAAAGCAACAAACTGCAAATCCCACGTGATCATCAATCCTGGAGCTGTCGGTGTAAATATGCTCACCGACCGGTCCAATTTCACCAGGAAAATCAATAATACAAAGGTGCGGAGGAGGAGAATGAAATTCCACGTAGCAATCAAAGTCTTCAGGAGGAGGATGGCCCTGTATATGCGGGAGCCCTCTCCTCCTTTTCCAAAATAAATATTTATTCCGTGCACTGGTGCACTGGCAAGGGAAATGTGGACAGGGGTGATGCCCAGAAGCGTGAATAGAGCACCGTAGGGAGTGGTTCTGTAACCACCGGCAACTCTAAGAAGAAAAGCCCTCTGTAGAGGAGCTTCCGGAACTGAGCATCTGCCAGACCTTCAGCCCAAGCTCCCGCGCAATATAAGATCACCTTCTCAACAACGGTGTAATTCCAAAACTTCAAAAGCCTCCGATCTACTCCTCACCCAGCCCCCACCATTTTACCGAATCCCAAAGCAACTTGTGAACATTTATTAGTAAGATAATCAATATGGGAGAACCAGTTACACCTAGACGAAAAATGTAAACCCAAATATTTAGCTTCATCCACTATTCTAATAGGTAAACCATTAAGCCTAAACATCGGTTTATGTGACATCAATCCAGATTTAGCAAAAATTACAGCTTCAGTCTTCTGAACCGATACTTCCAGGCCAAGACGCTCACGCACCGAAGATACCCCTTCCAGACAGCGACATAAGCCGATCTCCAGGTCCCTGAGGGTCCTCCCGGGGACCAAAATCTCCAGGTCGTCCGCAAAGGCCTGGAGTCGGCACTCGTCACTGTTAAGGCAGAGTATTTTGTTAATATAAATTATCCATAAAATCAGGGCCACCACCGAACCCTGTGGGGATCCCATAGTGACCCCGCGCGTTACAAGGTCATTGCATATCCTGTAATTGACCGTACGATCCTGTAAGTAAGAAAATATAAAATTCCGATTAAAAAGAGGAATAGAATATTCTTCAAAAACCAATTTTAAAATACTCCAGTCTTTCATGTCAAAAGCTGCCCTTATATCAACAAAAGCGACGGCACAAGGTCTCTGCCCCTATAATTTGTAATGCAGTGCACAAAATCATGACAAGCATCCTCCGTGCTCCGCAACTCTCGAAAAACATACTGCAAATCATGAAGCACGCTATTATTCTCAATTCAACGAATAAATCTATTTACAAATAACCTCTCGTATATCTTACCCAAAGTGGGCAATAGATAAATTGGTCTATAAGAAGAGTGCGCAGAAGGTTCCTTGATAGGTTTTAATATATACGAGTATATTACTTCGCCATTACGCAGAGGTCTTGGAAAGTATGCTAAACTAAAACATCTATTAAAATAAGCCAGGAGGAAGGGCAATCATTATACAGATTGAATATAGGTTATCATATTTGCAGATTACAGCGGCCCAGACCCGAGGGCTCACCAAAAAGAGGCCGAACAACTTAAATCTCGGGCCAGGATATTTTGCAGATTGAATATTCCTATAGGTTGTGTTTTCTCAATACGTAATCTGGTCTCACACAGAAATAGACAAAATTATCAACGACCAATCATCTCGGCCAATCAACGACCAATCAATCAGGGACAAAAAAGCCATAGATGGAAAATTTCGCTTCAGACTGGCTACAGCGTGTCTATATTTATCTGATGAATCATCTCATTCTGAGTAAATATTGCGAGTGAAGAAGTGGTACTATTAACTGCCATGTTTGGAGAAGAAAATGGCCAGTTTTCAAGTTTTAGATGCATTCCATTATCCAAAAAGGTAAGCTTTATACTATAGGCGGTCAATAGCACCCTTTCTGGAATGATCCCATTGCAGATACTAGCATCCGTGGACCAGATTTGTGCTTTGTAGGACTTTTCTGCACGAAATATCAAATAGCAATCGCAGTATAAACACTTTCTTATTTGCTGTAATTCTGCGAACTTCTGTGTAAATTAACAACTTCAGTATTACCACGAAACAGAGATAAAATTTTACAGAACTCAGGCTGCACAAGACTGCAATAGTACCGTAGCACGTCAGGTTCCATCAAACTTAGTTCTGCTAAGCCAGGACCAGTGAAACTTCACAAGCACGATACGTATACAAATATTTCTTGATGTGCAGGTTTTGAATGTTATAGAAAAGAGAGTAGCAATGTGAAACAAAATTGCAAATAAAATGCAAGCAAATGCAATGCAAATAAAATGAAAATAAAATGTGAACTATTAGTCTTAAATTGGGAGCAGAGTGGATTCATTTACGAGTAAATTGAATTTCATCAGAACTTTGATTTTTTACGACCCAAATTTTATTTTATAAATAAGTTACTTAAAATATAGGTAATTTAATTTTCGTTTCTATATAAAGTAATTTATTAATTTTTTTTTGATTTCATTTCTATTTCATTTATATGTTAATTAATACTATTTCATCGCTTTAAAAATCTAGAACGAATCACCCGCTGTTGCAAGGTACTTAAATATTACAGGAACAGGTAACATCATACTTAATTTCAAAATCGCCTGTTTTGAAATAACTTCATTCTCATAATACAAATAAAATCTCCAAATCACGAAAGAAAAATTCTAATTGCCATATCTTGCGCAAACAACATATATTTTATATTTCTAATACTCCATTTCGACCACTTATGAAAACATGAAAGAAATTAAATGGCTTCAAGACATTCCCTTCTCCTCAGAACAGAAAAAAATTAAAAGTTCAAAATCTCTCCCCGGCAGCACTCCTCAGATGCCAAGAACCCACACATCGCCATCGCTTACCCCGTATAAGCAATTCAGAATATGAACATGAAGCAAAGATGAAAATTCTTACTAAACAAGTGATTCATAGAAGAAATGGATAAACGAGAATGCCACTATACAGCATTATAAGGGCTCTCAAATCGTAGTTTCAAACTGGCTAAAGTTACAATTTTTTAGAGAAACTAAAATTAAAAACATTAATATTAATGTATCTTATTTTCCGATTTTTTGAATTTTTCTAATTTTTTTTAGTTTATTTTATTATTTTTCATTTTTATTTATTTATATAGTTAATATATAATTTTAATTCTTTTTATTTTTGTGTGTTAGCCACTATAATTGGAAAAGTTGTCTTGGATGTTATCGAGTGGATGTTGATACACTGAGTTGATAATTTTAATAACGAATTTGGGAGTATATGCATTATTAGTCACTGTACTCAATAATTCCCTAAAATGATTTAATTTATAATTTTCATCACAAATTTTATTGATTCTAAGAACCTGGTTTATTATAATATTTCTAAAAACTTATATATGCAAACGAGAGTCAAAATGTTGAATTTTGGATGTAATAAATTTAAAATCTTGTTTTTCATCATACAAGTTTATAACCATATTACAATTTTGTAAATTTAAATTTAAATCCAAAAAGTTTGCAACATTAGAGTCATTATTACTTGCATTTAATTGTAAATTATTAGGATAGAAGTTAAATACAAGAGGGATATTATTAAGGGATACACATAATATGTCATCTAAATATTTAAACATGTGCATATTATGTAAGCTTGGATTAATGTTCTTTTCATAGATGAATAAATACAGATTAGCTAACAATGATGAGGCACGCCCCCCTCCCCTTGCGGGATACCAAACTGTTGTTTAAAAAAAGTACCACCATGTTGAATATAATTCTCATAAAGAGTGAAATTAAGTAATTTTTTTAAAAAAGAAAATTTGAATATTTTAGGTTGATATTATATTTTTCACAAATTCCTAAAATAATTCTATACAGATCATCTATATCAATATTATTAAAAAAATCTTTGAAATCGTAAGTGTAAATGCTATGAATATTAGTAAGAGTTTTTAATTTCTTAACTAATTCAAAACTGTTTTTCTCAATATGACAATTATTACAAATCGCATCTGACAAGGATATTTCATTGAATATTTTTAATAATAATTTACCAGCATTAGTAATTCAAGAATTACGCCTACTAGTAATAGTTCGAAAAGCATCAAGGGAGTCAGGGCTGCTGAACTAAACTTGTAAACCGAGAGGTAGGCCAGGTCCGCACTGCTGTCTCCAAGCAACAGGGAATTTATGAAACTTGGGTACTAAAACAATATATGGAATGTTATTACAACTATTTTTTAGATGGATTTGCTTATATTTGTCAGATATTCTATTGGATAAGATTTTGAAGTTAGTATTATGTAATTTATAGATTTGATTATTAAGTAGTGTGACTGGAGGGTATTTATATAGTAATATTTACAAATGATTGAGTAGTTACTACTTGCCTTATCAACATATGTAATGACAAAATCATTTTGAATTTCTTTAATATCCCTTTTAATTGAATTAAGTTTATATGATTTATTAATTTTCTGATTATAGTGATTTAAGTATTGCTCTATTAAGACACTCCAGGGTTTGAAGGCTTCTACAAGGATTTGATATTTATAGCTGATTTTATAAATAAATTTATTTAAGTCAAGAAATAAATCTTTACAAATTAATTTATCTTACATCGTATTTAGTTTAGCATACTTAATACATCTTATAAAAGATTAATTAATGGATTTTATTTCAATGCCGATACGTTTGTACTTTGCAGTTATCCTTTTGGACAGAACATTACCTGTATTTTGTATAGGGGTGTACATTGTACAGTCTTGGTAGCATTGGAGTAAGGTGTTCATATAAAACGTTTTACAAGTAAAAGCAAAATTAGATAGATTTTATCTGTATATGTAATAACAAAGGCATTACATATACAGATAAAATCATTAATGGCTTCAGGTGCTGATGTCTTGCTTTGTTATTTTGTTTATGGTAAAAAAACTGAAATTCCTTTACAAAATTGTGTTTCCATTTTTGAAAGGCCTGGATGGGTAGACTGTATTTGACTGCTAATGTATAGATGAATACTTCAAGATCATGATTAAAGTCCTCGTCTACATTATTATATTCTTGTGATCGGAATTTTGTTCTAAGTTTAAAAACTTGGAACAAAATGTATGAAATTCCAATGAAAGAAAAACAAGAAGCTGTAACTCGAAAAACCTAACTTTCTAACAAGTCTACAAAATAAAAGTATAAATCAGCAAATCTTCAATCAAATGGAACAAATTGCAAATTTCGAATCATCAAGTTAAAGAAAATCATCAAAAATCAATGGTATGAAATCGATAAAAGAACAAGAAAGATCAATCATGCTTAAAGCATTGATTATGAAACACTTTCGAACTTCAATGCAATTTTATTTAAACAAGTCTAAAATGAAATACATTCCTCGGTAATATTTTGAAACTTATCACAATATTGCATTAATTTATTATATTTGAAAACTTAAACCTTCATCGAAAAAAAAGAACTTCATTCAAATGACGGCATTGAAATATAAATTACCTGGTTTAAACATCTCTAAAATGTTATACATTCCTCGATAATAGTTTTAGAATTATCATAATACTACGATAATTTATTATATTTGAAAACTACATAGAAAACAACTGAAATTAATTCAAATGACGTCATAGAAAAAATCACACGCCTGGATCTCTCTATAAAAACAGGATTTTATTCATAACTTTCTCCCATTCATTTCATTCATCACAATACTATATAATAATTTATTTTATTTAAACATTTTGTTTAAGACCATGGAGCTACAAAAAATTAAACTCAATGCTTGAAACTTTATCGAAAAAAATCGTCTTTCTCTTTATGAAATCCATTAATATTTCATTCATATCAGCCATGCAGACTCCATGGGCTAAATTATTTTGTGTTAAATTCTAATACAACTCATTCTATATATTTTGCTGTTTACGTTTTACATGGGTGAAAAATAGGCTTAGTTGTAGAAATAATCAAATTTAGATGAGCATTTAAACTCAAATATATTGTCATTGCGTTGTTTCAGTATGTAGATGCACAGAATTTAAGCAAAAATAAAGTAGTTTTAGGACGGATACAACACTCAATATGAATTAAAATGAACTTAAAAAAATCACGATTTTGAAACAAGATGGATGCCATATATCATTTTGAAGTGGGTCATATGATCGTTTCAAATCATGGTCACGTGATCGTTTCATATAAGAGGTGTAATTATTATTTAAATTTTTATTTAAAAAACTACTGAATATATTTTGCTGAATTTTTTTTTATATATTTTATGGAACAATTTGAATATTACCTAAAATTTTCGAAGCAATTTGTGAATTTTAAATTCGCTTAAAAAATGTTTGAAAAATTTGGTCCCATAGGGCTCAATGTATTTCATTTTTTCGAACCGGGTTCAATCCAAAGCTAATTGGGTGATATTATTCATTTATATTCCCATAGGTTCTACAGACCGTCTGAACAACATACTAAAATTTCATTTTGATTAAGTCATTTTTACGGCAGTTATCGTGCTAACGGACAGACAGACAGACAGACAGACAGAATGAACAAAGTCATAAACTCTTTTCAACTTTGTTGTAAAGTGTTAAAAACAAATGAAATCCAAGCAATAATGCTATACAAATGGGCAAGCGCTAGGCTTAAATCGTGAATTTATTCACTTCTCCAAAACTCTTCCCCGGGTCTAAGTATTTTGTTGAAGCAAACACAAAAAATGTATGTTTCTGAAGAAATAGATAGATTATATTTATAAACTATTTCTACTTGGATAACATATATAAAGAAGAAAAAATAAAAGGAAACAAGAATATCTGGAAAATAACACTACAAATGCGGGAACCTGTCGAACCCGGGAACCCAGAATGAAGAGACCAGTGTTGTCATTCTCAAAGGAAAAAAGAAATGATCTACTGTTACCATTCGTAAGAAATAAATAACAGTAATGTTAAAATCAAGAATAAGTGAAAATATACAATCAGAGCTATTAAAAGGAGGGGATAATAATAGAAAGGCTAATGTTTATGTGAAGGTAAAAATAAAAATATTATTAATACAAGAGAATGGAGATGTCAGGCTAATATAAAATCTATGAATAGAATTCCATGAAAATCCAGCTAATCTAATTTTTTTTAACTATACCATTTACAAAATAAGAGGGATATTTATATAAATTGCTGGTAATTTTTAGATTATTTATATGTATAGCATGAAATTTTTTATCAGATAATCTATCAATTCTAAAAAGCTGATTAAGTTTAATATTTCTAAACAATTTAATCGAGTAGCAGGAATTAAATGGTAAGATTTATTAATGTTAAAATTAAAAATGTATTTTTTATCATATAAATTAGTAACAATTCCATTAGAAGGTTCAAAAATAAGATTTAAATACAAAAAATTAATATTATTACTAATAGCAGCTTCATTAGGAATTAATTCCAAATTATCTGGATCGAAATCTATATCTATGACGCAATTTTCAGTATATACTAAGCAAATCAGATCATCAACATATGTGTATAATGTATAATCTATTGATGTAAAAGACTGTTCATAATGATACAGGTATAAATTAGCTAACATACTGTTGTTGTTGAGACTCAGACCGTCCGACCTAGCAGCTAACATGCTGTGGAACTCCTTTTATGTATATATATATATATATAATATATGTATATATATAATATATATATAATATATATATATAATATATTACACACACGCACACACACACACATATATATATATATATATATATATATATATATATATATATATATATATATATATATATATATATATATATATAAATATATATGTATATATTAGTTACAATAACATAATAAAAAGCTTAATAACTTTAAGTGAGATCGAGTTATAACAGATCCCTAATTTTTGGTCACCGTCACCCAAGAATATCTAAATTTGATGTAGTCAAAGTCAGTTTTGGGCACATAATTTTTTTATATACATACATTTAAGAAAAAATATAAGCAATCTGAAAAAAATACCAACTCTGCAAAAATTTACCCATAGCAGGAAAAACTTCGCAAAAAATTTGGATATGTCAGTCTGCATCAAAAAGTACTGAAATAGTGATATTTCTATGTTGATACATGCATCGCACATCCAGTGTAACTTTTTATTTTATTTATTTTTTTTATCCATCCTAGAAGGCAGAATCTTTCGCAAGTATACTGAATGCGGAAGTAGTAACATCATTTCGTAGCCTGAAGCAACAAATGGAAATATTTTATGCCTAGAATGTGCCCGGGTAATATAAATCTGTTTGAATTTAAGCAAATAGAATATTCACTTTGTCAGCGATTTAAAATGGCTTTGTTCGGTATAATATCAATCAGATGGGGAAGATAAATAAATGTCGGACATTGTATATACTTGCGTATAAACCGTGAAATTTTGACTCCAAAAGGAAGCAAATAGGATATCTAATTATACACTAGCCAATTTATAAAAAGAAATTTTTCTACTAAAACTTTAAATTCAGAAAATAAATATGAGTCTTAACTACTCAATATTTTATTTTTATGTTTGACTGATTACGAATAAAAAAAATCAGGACGGCTTATATTGAGGACTTATGCTGCATCCCGTAAAATGCGGTTTGTTTTGAATAATGGTTGCTACCTACTATCTGCCCATTGAAGATACATAGCTACACGCTGCACAATGGACGCAAAACAAGATTAGAAAACCCGGTTCCTAGTGTATGATATTAGAGCAACATACAAAGCGCAGTGCACGAAGTACAGTGTGTCACGAATCCTCAATGTGGCCTATGTGTGTGGCCTATTATGTTTGCTATCTAAGGTGTTATTTAATATATACAATAATTTATTAAAAGATGTAACACTGTGACACTACGAGTTAACCGCAAGTTTCAGAGCAGTGTTGCTTCCACCCTAGCTCTTTGCTTCCACCCAGAGGGGAAAATTTGGGAGTTAACCTCTCCATCCGATGGGAGTTAACCCTCCGATGGGAGTTAACCCATCGTAGTTCATTGAAACTCATCGAAATGATATTCGGAGAAATAGGAAACAAGATACTTGGTAACCAACCCTCACCATAATTATTCTCTTTTGCGACGCTAGTTCTCCCATGTTGTTGTGTTTTGTGCATGTGTCAATTCGAATAAATACTAAATTGAAATGTCATAGAGTTGTGCATGCGTTATATTGATTTATTAAGGAATTAAACATTAATGTATTTATTAAGGGATGCAACATTAATGCATTTATTAAGGGATATAACATTAATGTATTTATTAAGGGATGCAACATTAATGTATTTATTAAGGGATGCAACATTAATGTATTTATTAAGGGATATGACGTTAATGTATTTATTAAGGGATGTAACGCTGTATCCTGCAAAGAATGAAAATGGACAATGGGAAAAAATTCATAGCTGGAAAGCGTTTAACTGATTAAGTTTCTAAGTATGTTCTTGTGCTTGAGTGAATACCAGTTTTGTTCTGAAGACCCAAATTTTGATTTGTGCATTTGCTGGGTAGAGTTCAATTTCCTCCCTAGAAATTGAAAATGGGGTGGTAAAAATTTGTACCATTTTTTTCTGCATCCTTGAAACTTCGTTTGAAAAGAGGTTAACACATAAAATTAAAATTTTTAAGGATTTATTTAAATCTGAAAATATACGACTACTCCTGAAAATATGATCCAGGAGTAGTGACCTGGAAGTGACTACTCCTGGAAGTCCAGCAGTATGAACTACGGCCCTACACTCTGGGTCGGTAGTCATTGCATTCTCGAAAAAGAGGGGAATCATGCTTTGAAAAGTTGTTTATGAAAATAATAAGTATTGTTTCGAAAGATCGAAGTGAGCTGAATGTGTCGTGGACAAAGGTGGTTTTACCTTGAAGACGCTGGTTTTCTAGTCTAAGTCGAGATGGCCTATAATAACCACTAGAAATGTAAAATTCAACAGACAAGCTCATCTTTCTACTCTAAAAACTTCAGAACGCTGTCTTTGAAGTTACACAATCTTTCAGCAGCTTCTCCTTGTTACAACAATGTAGTAAAAGTTCCCCACTAATTTTATCTTCCGTTTCTGCCTCGAGTGGAGAAATCTAAGGAAGTTTCTGTTTTCGAGTGTTCTTGCTCGTATTTTGTTGATACAATATGTGGAATTTAACTTAATTTATAAGAAAATGGTGAACTAATGTGTGTCACCTAAAGTGTTTTCGCATGTCACTAGTGGCATGTATGCAACGTGTTGGGCACCTCTTGAACAATAGTACGAACGGATTTTTATATTATATGTATCAAGCATAAAGAAATTTATATGAACTACAAATCTAAAAGTAATTGAAATTATTTCAAACATCATTTTATGTTTTTATTGAACATTTAATCGGAAAATGAGATTAACATTTCAGACACGTATGAAAGCAAAGAAAAAATAGATTGTCAACATCTGTGAAAAATAATTTTTTTTTTTTTTATGAAAGTTCCGTTTCCTCACTCCTGATGTATCAACATCATAAAAAATGATTTAACGAAAGAGAAATAATTTCCCCGGTTACAATTTTTTCATTAGATTCACTTTTTATGAAACGCTCTCAGATAAAAGAATAATCTGCTAGTTTCATTTTCAGCAGTGCCGTTCCAAAATATTTCTTCAAGAGAAGCGTATTTTTTCGGCTGCGTAGTTTTGAAGTAGTTCAACAATCAAATGTAAAGAGACGGAAAAAGTTTTCTGTTTAGACTTTTTATATCTTAAAAAATAATATCGCAATTGTTTGTAATTCTTTTGTAATCTGTTTCTGTAATTATTTTCTATTCAGTATGTTCTTATGTTTTCTTTTAAAAGCCAATTCTGATTCACAATGATAAATTCAATCATTTTTACAGCATGCAAATAATTTAATCTTTTTTAAGGATATAAATAATTCTCAACTATCAATGATGTAAATGAATTCGTTAAAATATTTGTGATGCTCGTATTTGACTGTTTTAATATACACAACATAGGAGACCCGAAACATGAAGTGTGCTGTGATATCCTAGAGGTTATAGCAGGAGTATTGTAAGTGGTAGTCCCATGTTCGGTTAGAGATGACGCCTAAAAGTATTTCCGTGACTACGCGGAGTATGGGCACGATAAATCTGTAGATTCGAAAGTCCATCCGAGAGATGATGGCTTAGAGGAACGATGGTTCGGTTCGTGTAGTTGCTACAGAAAATGGGATAGAAAAATTGAATGCCATTAAATGAATTACGCGTTTTAATTGTAATAAATCGCTTATGAATGTCTGTTCTTATTGCTGCTGAATACTTAAGCAATGTTGATAGAAAAATTGGTACTTTCTTTTAGAATTATATGAGAAAAAGCTATATTACTCTTAAAATCATTTATATTAATACAATTTTAAAAATTAATATTCATTAGATGAAATGTAGTTTTCAATTTACATATAACTTCACGTTCCATTTAACATTAAATCTTGGGAGAAAGTATCGATGTGATAACACAAAACAAAAAACTCATTAAAAACACATGATATCATCACATTAGATGTTAACTTATTTTTTCATAAATATAACATAAATGTAAATCACTGCATCTCATACTGGACATAGGCTTTGGAAACTGTTAAATTTCTTTGATAAGAGATTCCGTTACTGGTAGGAGATACAAAGACGATAAATGAAGATGTTCGAAAAGAAAAAAAGATGTTCAGATTTGCAGGTATACAAGTATACAAGGTCCTTCTTCTCAAAAGCCCTTGTGCAACTCTTTAATTTTTAGATCGAAGTATTGTTCTAGAATTATCGAAGCGAGAAAAGTGACTATAGCAATCAAATGAGAAGGTTTGCACTGTCTATCTAGTAGCGAATTGAAGAAGAATAGAATTTACATCTTGAAAAGAAACATAGGAAAAATTTTTCATGTTATAGATCTGTTTATTTTTAGTATGGAAAAATGCGTGGTTTATACACGTAACATGTACACACACTTTAAGAATAAGGTAAAAGAAAAGCTATAATTATCTTGTTTACTACTAAAGCACTTCTGAAAGATATGGCAAAAAATAAGCACAGAAAAATTGTTATCTGCGTAATAAACTAAATTGAATTTATTAACAATTACCCGTTTTGCAAAACGCAATAAATATTGTATAAAATTTACAGACAAATGACGCAGTACAGTACTCATCCCTTTTCCTTGACTTCATTTCTCATGAAATATTTGTAGACCCTCCAGAAAACCCTCTGTAATTCAGAAGGTTAAAACTTGTACACTTATAGCATAGCTAGCTGGGCAGAATTTTGCAGAGCTGGGTTTTTGATTAATATGATTATTTTTAACGGTAAGTGCCATACAATGCAAAACAAAATAAAAAATCTTGCATCCTATTTTTCTTAATAGTGTTAGTGTCCTCTCATGTGAGAGAATTATATACAAGTTCTAAAAATAAAATTGTATAAGAAATTCATGAAAGAGCAGTCACATGGTGGCAACTAATGTGTACATTTAATTTTTAACGGATATCTTAAGCATTTTATATCTGTTTTGCATAATTATTTTGTACAGTCCTATGCATTTTCGGGAAAACTGGAAGTGACATCTCCAGAATGGAAAATGAGAATCCTTAGTGAACCTCGCTCCTTTTGGAATTCGCTGCTGAATCCATATCAGTCATCATCTAAGATCTATCTGCTTCGTGGAAATTCCACACGTCTGGAAAGGACGCTCCACAATAATCTATTAAGTACTTTAATAAAATTAAACTTAAATTACCAAAATATATGAGATCACTCGAAATGAGGATAAGTATTTAAATAAATAATAAAACATTTATTATACACCTATCATGCATTGTGATATTATTCAAGATTATGTGTAAGGTAATGTATATAACATTTACCAATTAAACTCCTTAAAGACATGGATCACAACATACTAAGCTTTCAAAAAGCTTACGAACAATTCTTATCCCCACAGTTCCATATAATTTAATGTAATATTTGCAAAAACTCTAAAACTGCCTTGATATTGACTTCCTCTTTCGTTTGAGGAAAAAATGAGAAGGGCGAGAGAGTTTTTTTGATAACCCTCGTAGAGGTATATATTTTAAAGTTGGTCGATTTTGCATAATCTTTGCTATCGAAGGCTGCAGGAACCGCAGCATCGTTGTCGGTATCAGCTTAGCTAGTCCAGACAATCGATCTGAAATATAGGTATACCCTATATAGATATGCTCTATCTATAGGTATGCCCTGTCTATAGGTATGCCCTATATCTCTGGTCGAAGATTCAGTCCATCTCTTCTCGATCGGCACATTTTATCAACTCCTCGATTTCACATTTTCCAAATTGCAACTTAGCTATCTCTCTCTCCTCCTCTAAATTCGCCTCAGCCTACCATTAGATCGGCAAGCATTTTTAACACGCATTACGGCATCATCATTGGTTCGGTTTCCTTGATTGAAATTATGGAACACAATATTTACCCTGTTTGAAACACCGCTATGACCTCTTTCTCCCGGTCTATATGAGATGGCTTGACCTCAAAGGTCAGCCCTTTCGCTCGTCTGGTGTCTGGCCTCCTTAAAATGTAAGCACATCTTTTCGGGCTTTCTTTGAACATTCGTTGCAGGTGTCTTGAGAGTAATTGCATAAATTCAATGACTATTTGTGGGACTATCTCCATAGATACTGATTCTTTTCTTTGAAAACTGCAATATTATATTGGGAATTGAAAATTTAATATAACAATTACCCTCTTCATCCGAAATTTTGGTGAAAAAACATGTACAAAAAGTCCAATTCATTCCTGCTATGTAGAATTCCCTACTGGATACATATAACATTTGTTAATAATTAGCACATTGTATTCTTTGTAAAACATATTATATGCTTCAAACAACATTTCATATTATGTGGCAAAACAAGAACAATTGATGCAATAAAATGCTATATATATATATATATATATTTATATATATATTTATATAATGTCTGTATTGAAAGTAAATATTATGTAGTCATAAGGTTCCCATTCTGAAACACAAAAGTGATCGATGCCTATGTGTAATTGTAATACAAAATTGCGTGTAATGTAAAGTTCTTATATCATCACATAAAAGTTTGTAAGTTCTGTTTAGGAAACAAAAGTTTGTCCTTGATATTCTTTCAATGGTGTTTTGAAAAAAAGAGTTTGTTGTTGGCTTACATTGAGCGATGTTCTTTGTATTTTGGTAAAGTTCAAAATAAAAGTTTGAAATGCAGCGCTATCAATTGTACCATATACTATTGTACCATATTGTGTATGAACGTTCTGTGTCTTTCCACCTGACGATTGACGGCACTGGTCTTTTCGTGCTTATTATTAGGTGTTGATTATAACCGTTCTCGAGGTTCGGTATCGCTCACTTCCCGTCGTCTCCATGTAAAAATGTAGCAACATTAATAGAACGACGTTGGCAATCGTAACTTGTCTTATCATACATACTGTGGCACCACTGTAGTTTTTTATTATATAGTCGCAGCATCTTTCGTAAAAGCGCAAACATAGTATAGTTTTGGTGAAATCATCACTTTGCATTATTTGTAACAGAATTTGACTCATTTGTAGCACAACTGCAACCACCACTGGTATTATTTTGTATTTATTACATGATTAGTTTAGGTCAACATATATATATATATATATATATATATATATATATATATATATATATATATATATATATATATATATATATATATATATATATATATATATATATATATATATCACTTATACTTATCTACACTCTCATACCTTTATTTTTCTGTGTATTATATTCCCTAATATACTTATTATCTGAGGTATATTTTATACCAAAATATAATTATATATAAAAAAAATTCAATTTCCTAACCTTTTAATTTTAATATTTTATCAAAATTAAAGCCCTGTCGTACTTCCAATTTTATTCTTTAATATTTTTTTATGTGTGCTCTTCAATTAACATGCCATAAACAAAGATCCATATGTACACATACTAGAATCACCAAACCCATAAATAATTATACTTTTTCTCATACATTACTATTTTAAATTAATCAAATCCTATACTCCCATTATTGCCAAACTTTATAGCCCTATCTTTTTTTCTGTTCTAATAATGAACATCTCACCATGTATTAATTTGTTTTGGTCATTAGCTTTGAGTGCCCTCTTGTATTCTTAATTTTACCCTTAATTAAGGTTGCAAGAATTGATCCATTGTACCCGTTACTATTTTATCAATACTTCGTTTCAATTGATAAAACCTTTATCTTTTGACTCAGCCTCAGGGTAATTCTTTTGAGTTGTGAACTATTCATTCAGCCCCTCTTCCATTTTTAAATCTTATTACCCCGCAGGTGTGACTGAGGATAGGTCACTTTGACCTTGAACAACGTTCTCACTATATTATCACAAGTGCAGTATTATTTCACCAAAAGCCTGTTTGCAATGATATATTGGGAATTTAAAATTCAATATAACACTATTATCCTGAGAAATAATTGTTGCCAGGAAATGTTTGAACTGGAAGTAAAAATCATTAGTGGGCTCTTCTACATCCTCCAAAATTATATACTGAATCAATATCAGTCATCATCTGAGCTGAATCTATATCCATTCTTAAGAAATAGATGAAGTAAAATCAAAATTTTGTACCGGAAATGAGAAAAGAACGATATGTGGAATTTCTTAATACCCCACCCTATCTCTTCTATTATTTTACGATGAATCTAAATCAGTCATCATCTGAGTTCTATCGACATTAGATCCTGATAAATAGATGTTTCAAGGATAAATTTCCCCCAAAACAATATTATGGCACACATTTTAGCTACCAATAGAACCGTCTCCTGCCATTCACAGTTTTTAATATACTACACCGAAACTGAATTTATTCATTTTTTCAATTCATTGAATGCACATTTCTAAAATATAGCTCAGCATCCGGCGACGAATTTCAAACGTCCTGCCGCCGTTGCGTAATCTTCTCTAGGACAGAAAAGAAGAGTTTAAAATTTCACAGAATTCCAAAATATGCGATTTTTCGAGAACACATGATAAATTGGAAAACGTCACTGTCTGTCTTCGTTTCGAGCGAGTGATGAAACTGTGCAGCGCCATCTCGGGTTCTGACAGTTTATTAGTTCCATTGTTGGACTGGAATAGTGGATTGAATTGATTCATAAACTTCTATTTTCCTCAAAGGCACAATCCGTACCTTAAAATTACGTTTCAGAAAAGTGTTTTCCATGACTGCATTTTCAAAGTTATTACTTGCCCTAAATACATAGTATAATACATAGGGCATTTTCAAAGTTATTACTTGCCCTATATATATAGCATAATGCATAGGGCATTTTCAAAGATTTTACTTGCCTTATATATATTATATACTATAATACACAGGGCATTTTCAAAGTTATTACTTGCCTTATATACATAGTATAATACATAGGGCATTTTCAAAGTTTTTACTTGCTCTATATACATAGCATAATACACAGTGCATTTTCAAAGTTATTACTTGCCTTATATACATAGTATAATGCATTGGGCATTTTCAAGGTTATTACTTGCCCTATATGCATACTATAATGTATTGTGACAGGATGGAGTTTTCGATGGAAGAGCACGTTTCAAGCATCCCTGAACTAACGCTTCGAACGTTTTTGAGGTGATATCTGTATGTGTGTGTGTGTGTGTTAGTCTGTGCATCCTTGAGTCTAAGCGATGCGATATCTGCGAAAGAATGAAACATTTCGAAGGTGATTTAGTATCATTACTACAATCCGTGAATACTGGAAGTCTTTTGATTTTAAATGCGATTAGGAAGCACCTATAATTTTAATATAAACTTTTGAAAAAATCATGAAAAAAAATCAGAGCATTTAGTAATGTTAAATAAATAATTATTTTATACGTAATATTTCGTTCTAAAACGAATGACGTAAGCTTTAGAACTAAGGCTCCTCTACATACGAGCTGACTCATCAAACATATTGAAGCCCACCCTAGCTGGAAGCGCAGTCCATTAGCATTACTTCTATGCGTATTTTCATTTTAAGAAATATAATTGAAATAATTATGGGTGGTTGTTCTGCACCGAATACTCTAATCATTCTAGAAAGGGTTTTAAGCTATTTCGCTTTCGTATAAACGAAGAAAGAAGAAAACAATGGCTAATAAATAATTGGATACCAGGTAATGGAGAATACTTGTGCGAGCTAAGTTCTACAATTTTCTAATTGAAACTCCTTTTTTCATATAAAGTATTCATTTTAAACGCTTATTTTATAATTTCTGTAACTGTAGTATGGAACCCTGTGGGCTTCAATATGCTTGATAAGTCAGCCTGTAGTAGACGAGCTCTATTTAGAACGATAGTTCGAACCATTTTCGAGATACGCACGTTTTTCAAATAAATGCATCTAAAAATTGCATAAAAATGAGCAGTAGTAAGTATCATAACATTTGATGACAAATATGGCTACCAAGTTGGCGATATTTCGCAAATTTGGCGACTTTTTGCAAATATTGGTGTACTTTTCAACGTTAAAACAATTGTGCCGTGGATCCTGTTTATCATTATTTTGCATTGCTCCTGGTGCGCTACAACACGAAGGGTTTAAAAGTTACAGGGGGTATACGAACTTTCTAAGAATTCCGCGTATACTTTATAATTATTATTACATAGAGTTGTAGTTAAAAATTGGAAATGCCTTTGTACTAGGGTCTGAAATTCCAGTTCGTCATATTCCTTCTTGGTGATTTTTTAAACTCTTTTTTTTTCAATGGTTTTGAGGTCTATTCTAACTAAGTTTGGGTTTAAGTAATTTCATTAAAGACTTTGAATAGACATGCTGCGCTTGCACTCAATTAATTGATAAATTCCATCTTTTAATCTGGGATTGAACATATATACAGTGAGAAGGATTTTATATATTTATTAGGATGATTTTATAATTTTTTAGCAACACTTGTATCATCAACAAATACCGTGTGGGGTTGACTTCAATATTATAGAAGAGAAAACGAAACTTACTAATCACTCAATTGACTGATCGTGGCGGAAATTTGCAATTGGAATATGATTTGAGTTATAAGATTTTTACAAAGTTTGATATATAATTATTATACTTATAGTGAAATACTTGAAAATTACTTTTAAACCTATTTCTAATGAGCATTTCCTATCAACTAAGAATTTTGATTCAGTTATACAAAATGGTAAAACTTTATAGAATCTCTTCATTAGTAGAAGTGGTACAAACGATCGCGTATCCATTTTAAGATTTATTCTCATCGCCGTACCCCGTCGAATAGTTCAAGGGAAGTTTTAATAATACAATACTTTGTAATCTACAGATTGTAGACTGATGCATTGTTGGATTAATGTAATATACATTGCTTTATTATTCTTACATATTAATTTCTGTCAAACCATGTTTCTATGTACGTATATTCTAGACCACTAATTGTTTTCTTCCAGTTTAACTAACGATTTGAGAAAATCCATAACGCATCCAAAAGTTTGAAAAATTAAGCCGATTTCTAAATATTGTTAGAAGCGGGAGACGTCATTTTAAGTAAGCTCATCACTATTTTGATGATCTTATTAGTTGCCTTATTATACAAAAATGCTATTTCAATAAGAAAGGTTTGGAATTTTAAATTCAACGCTTAAAGCATCAGATGAAATGTTGCTTGTAGTCATCGCTCCTGCCATAAAAATGACAGAATTTCTTTCCTCTTTTGATTTATTGGAACAGCTTATGAGCAGCGATGTTCTTTTGTGAGTAAGGAGTTGAGCTGAATGACACCTTATATTTCGGCAGACGATTTCCTATTTTTTACGTTGCAGAAAAACCCTCCCTGAAATATAACAAGGCGTTATGACAATTTTCTATATTTCAGGAGGTATCTCGATATCTTCTTTTTCTATTCTGGGTGGAAGGATTTACTTTGGAATATAAATTGGAACACGGGCGTAGAATTCTGTAGATAATTCTCTTTTTTCTATTTCGAAAAATTCTGACAAACATGACGGGAGAAATGCAAATTTGCTCAAAAGGAAAATAATAAAAAATATATATCTTTTTGTAACTATTTTAGAGCTAGAAAAAGTTGAAAATTTCAGCTGAATGATAAGTTACATATAATTATCTAGAACATTTTAATTTTTGACGAGTAAATACAAAGCAGGTAAAGACTTATCAAGCTATTTATTTTTCTTTTTAGATAAATATATCGCCCGGGCTATTGATTACTTGCAGACCGCTACTTCTCTCAATATATTCTATGTAGCTCGCAAACGAGCATTTCAGCCAAAATAAATGTAAAATCTCCCCTGTAAAAACTTTTCCTCATTAAGCATATGGGGAAGGATTCTTACCCCCATTTGTTTCCTGATGGAAGAAAATCAACAAATAAATTAATTAATAATGAGCAACCAATTCCAAATCCTTTGGAAATAATCATGTCAAATGTAGAGCGTTTATTTATTCTAATGAAGAAATATGCAGAATGCAAGTGAAAATTCCCTAAATTAGAACTATGAAATAAGTCGACTACAGGGAGAAAGATACCAAAACTACACATAGAAAGATTTTCTACTCAACTCGCTCAACCACCAGTCAACTTCTTCGTTCGGTGTTATTCATATAGTTTGCAAACTTCATAAGGTAACAAAAAGTTTCTGTTTAATTATATCTTTAATTAATTTTAATTATTTTACAGCCATTCCGCGCGTATATTTTACTGACCAGGAATTAAGCCGGATAATTGAAATTTCAGAAGTACATAGATACTTTCTATTATAGGTTTATTTTTAAACATACAAATTTGAAATGCTCAAAAACTATTTTTATTTTAAAATTCATATGTAGCATTTTAAATTCTAATTTCAACTACACAAACTTACCGACATATCTCCTATCACATATCGACAGACATATCTCATATCACAAAATTGACCCATAGGTTTGGAATAACATTTGAAATAAGCTTCTAGGGATAGTATGTTAAAAACTAGAATTATATCGAATGTTTTTGTAACTTTTACGAATCGAACACGGGTCATTCAAGGGTTAAGGTCCTAGTTAAAGTCATTCAAAGGTTATTCAAAGTTAAAGATATTAATAACAGTATTATGTATCGTGAATACATCTCGGAACTCTGATGGTAGTATAGTCTATACCAGAAGTTATCAAACTGGTATTGACAACCTCGTTGACAGCCTCTGCACAAAAATAAATAAATAAATAAACATAAAAAAAAGTGAACTTCAGTTAAAACGCGTATTTAATGCATGCAAGAAATTTTTCTAGAAATATTTTCATTCAGACTTGAAAATCAAAAACTGCCCTTCTCGGTTTTACTCTAAATATGTACTCTGAGTAAATTTCAATTTCTTTGAATTAACTTCCTTATTAAATTTACTCTCAATTTCCGGAATAAACTTGCACAGAATAAAATTTCAGAATAAATTTACTACTAGTAAATTTCTTCTAAATTTAAATGTATGAAAATTTCCTCCAGTTGAATGGGATACGACATCTACAGGCTCAATTCAATTGCAGAAAATATTCAGTTCAATTTTTATTTTGTTCCGTATGAATTATGTAGTTGAATTTCTTCAAGAATATTCCTTTCCGAAGTATCAGCCCTGGGATAAAAATTATATCGAAATATTTTTATATATTTAAACTGTGACCAAAGCGCTATAAACACTCATATTTTTCTTATTCCTGCCATTACTTCTACTACCTGGTTTAAAGAGTGATACTTTTAAAATTGTTGAATGTAGAACATTTGCAGTTACAAATATTTATATACATGCGATATATTTTTAGAATTTCAGTCTACAGTTTCTTGAAATAAAGCCGCTATTTTTACATTCTCATTTGTATGGAAAAAAATATTTTTTTTGAAAGTTTTCTAATTTCAGATGTTGACGAATAAGCAATTTAGCACGTTTTAAAAACTTCCGCATTCATTTTGAACATTTATGAAAATATATCATATCCTTATGTGCGTGCATGTGAATGTGCTTCTGCATGTGTGTATATATGTGTGTGTGTGTTTGTGTGTTGTGTGTGTTTGTTTGTTTGTGTTGTGTTGGTTTGTGTATGTTGTGTGTGTTGTGTGTTTTGTGTGTTTTGTATGTTTGTGTGTTGTGTGTTTGTGTGTGCATATGTTTGTGAGGTGTAGAAACGCTTATGAGCAAATGCCCGTAGATCCATGAAATTTTATATGTGGATATATATAACAACTGGACAAAATGTTTAGTATTTTTCATGATTAGGGCTCAGATTATTCAAAATATAAGAGTTTCATTATTTTTTTTGGAGAAACAAGATAATTTCAGATACAGAAATGTTCGTATATGTATATAATGCTGGAAAATGATATTTAAAACTCATCTATGGATGTGTAGCGAAAGCTCATAAGTCCTAATGCTAAATACTTGTGGCTGAAGGTATCTTTAGCTCAACGCTTTGATGTCATGTTTTGATACCAGAACCATACCCCAACACTGTTAAGTTGGTGATTTATCTTTCTCGCTAAATTGATGAGCTAGGACGAGCACTTAGTATCCTTTGCGTATTTCAGCTATTTAGACTTCTAACAATCGTATATGCATTATATAACCGTAGTTTATGTACTCTCCATGAGATGGCGTTAGAAGATAGTTGAATAAAGGATTCAAATTTTCATCGATTGTAAATAATTCTGGTTGTAAGCCTCATCATGGCCTCATGACCGATCTTTCCTTTCCACTTAAAGTTCTCATGCCTTATTTGTAACCCAACAACAACTTCGATAACCGACAACTCATTGGAAAGGTGAATACTGTAAATTCTCATAAGGCAGAAAAGGCTAGTAAATGCATTGAGCTGGAGACATTCTTAACTTAACGCTATGATGCTGACATACCATGGTTTTTCCTGGCACTGCAAAGTTGATGATTTTGCCTTCTCGCTACAAATGTAAAAGATATTAAAATAGCATTCTTTGATATGGGTTTGCATGTTTTTTCATCGATTTTACAAACCTAATCAAATTTATATTTTAAGAAATTTTATAAAATAAAAATAATGTGATGGGAAGCTAATAAAAAATGCATTTTGTATTCTGATTTTTTTTTAAATTTTGTATTCTGATGCAGACTATAATAGATGTAGAGCTAAACAATATTAATATAGGAGAAAGCCGATTGGTGCCTTACACTCTATAGATAAGAATCTTTACAACATGGACTATGGATGAATGGCAAAGTGGGGTTTAACACTCTAGGTGTTTTATGTTTTATTTACAGCTAAACTTTTATTCACAGCTAAACTCAGTTTATTTATGCATTGTAAGAAGAATAAGTTAAAATTTTATGGTAATGTCGCATTTTCAGAATTATAAATATTGAGATTTTATGCAATTTAGAAACACACTTCGCTGTGCAAAATAGCAAAATTTTGTTTTTCTTTGACAGAAAATATTTGCATACAAGTTTTAAATAATATTCCACCCCAACGTCTCACGTTACGAATCTGGCAACTGAATAGAAACAGTAAATTGCAAATACCTTGTTGGAAAATATGTTTGTACCCAAATAGAAGAAGTATTTTCCAAATCGAAAAATATGCAAGTCTTACAATTTAAGAGAACCTAATGGTGGACGTGACACTTGTCAAAATGTTTAGCGTCTGAATTGGCATGAATTATTTTTACCATCATTTTCAGAATTTATATTTGCTTATATAAAACTTTTTCTTTTCCACACAATAGATAGAAAATGCGAAGAAAAAGTGTCATGATGGTTGCAAAATATCAGTCTCGAATTTTTAGACATATAAGGGCTGTAGTATACAATCTCTGGAGTTAACACGTGATTAAGGGGAGTGAGAAGTGGAGTTAAGACGTTTAATTATCATTTTAGAGTTAAGTCTTTTGATAACTACCTTTTGCAACAATTACTTCTTGATGAGTAATTTGATCGACTGTATGAAGCCTAATCCTCATGTATTCTTTATTTTGTTGTGCGAATACACAATTGTGTAGCGTTTATACTATAAGATGTAGATATGTTAATCAGCCTATTTCTTTGACAGACGTAAAATAAATTTGCCATAAAAGTATTTTTTTAAATAACAGTATTCTAAAGATGGAAGTCTAAAAAAAATTGTTTGAGATAATATCACATATAAAAGAATGGACTGAATTTCAGAATAGCGAATTTGATGTCATATTAATTTGCTGGCCCATTAGTCTTATTCGCTCTACCCACATACACTTGTTTTGTGGTGAAAGTGAAATTTTCTTCAATTGTTAAACTTTAATGAGCGTAAAACTTATTTCACATTATTAAATTAATTTTAGACCTCTAATTTTTAAATACTTTATTAACCACAAAATTACTTTGACAGACTTCATTAGAGAAAATACTTATTCTAACCATTTTCTAATTTTATTGGATATGAGCTTTCTACATCATATTTAACTTATTACCATTCACCTTTTATCAATTTTTATCCACTGCTCATCTTCTTTCTATTGATATGTAAATTTCTATTGTCATGGTTTCTATTGATATGCGAATTTTCTATTGTCATGTCATTTTTTGTATATTTTAGTCCTTTGGCGCAATATACTTCTTATTAATATGTTTTTCTTTTGTTGTTTAATACTATGTTTGTCGTTAATTATCATTTCTGAATATTGCGCTGTAAATCCATAATCAAACAATCATTTCTATATATAAAAGTTGTCACAAAAGATGTTGCTGCACGTAAACTACAAGCGTAGTATCATGCAAAGTAGTAATATCTAATTTGAATGTGTAAATCTCCATATGCTTTAAAATGCTACCACACGCAAAGTTGAAACTTACAATTTTTAAATACAGTTTTTAAGGGGGGAAAAGATAAGATTTTAACATATTTTATTTCATATTCAGCCATCTAAAATATCTAAACTTCTGTCGTTTTTTACAGAAAAGTTTTATATATATAACCATTAAATATAATTTTGATTTCGTTCAACGTTAGATGTTCATAATCTGGCACAGAAATAAAAACATTAAATGCCAGATATATCATTCAAAACGTGTTTATGCATGCAAATGGAATAAATATATTTTGAATTTATGAATTTTCATGTGAAATTTGAGGGTAAGTAATAGTGAACTTGATACTTGTCAATCTAAACTGAGTAACATTATTTTTCACCACTATTCTCTGAATTCATATGTGCATATAGGGCCTATTTTTTTATCGAAAGCAACATTCAAAGATCCTTCAGTAATCTTATATTCTTAAAAAGTAGATGTAATGTTATTTTAATTTTGATTTAATGTTATTTATATATTGTAGCGATATTGTAATTACTAAAACATTGTATAATAATAAGAGGGCTAGAAATATCTTGCTCATTGAGGTGTATAAGCTGTAATAACGAGCTAATATGCAAAAAACCGAAAGGTAACGAAAAATCTTCATCTTGCATTTCAAACTTCAAACCTTAAATTGTGACATTATATACATATATATAATTGTGAAAACAACCCGAAAATGAGCAAAATTTCATCCTATTAGCTCAGTAAAAATATTTCATTCAGGAGTCACAACGCCCTTTGTTGGCAAAGATCATGACATGACACTCCGCTCTAATTTTTTTAAATTGCTATCTGTAGGTACATGTTTCCTCATTGAAATAATTCGTTAAAAATAGTATGTCCCCCAGTGTTTACTGTGTTTGTCCCAATTTTGCATTTTGCATTGCACAGAAATATGAATATGCACAGCTAATTAATAACACGCTTAGTATATACATCTATACAGAGTGTCCCAAAAAGATTGAAACGCGCTTTAATTCTTTACTTGTTGGAAATAAGTGAGCAATGTAAATTGCAAAAATGTTGAAAGTAAGATAGGAAATAAGACTACGTTAATGAAATAGTCCTTCCAATAATTTTCAAAAAGTTACACATTTTAAAATTTTATACGACTCCCTTAGACAAATTTGGTTAATCAGAAAATTTTAATTTTTAATGCAACAAGATCATTTAAAAAACCCTCATACCTGTATCTTTAAAACTAACTATGTGAAAGGCTTACCATGTGAAAGGCTGTTTCATTAGTGAAAATAGAGATAATAAACAAATGGACGATGGAAATTGTTTAGATAAAAAAGTATTTAAAAGTGCTTAATTCTTGAAAAAGTGCTTAGTTATTGAAAAGTACTTAAGAATCCGTGACTGCATCGTGAGCCTACGCGGAATTCGCAAAAATGTATTATCATCCAGTTTAATATTTTTTGTGATATTTCACAAATTTACATTTCTAATTTAATATATGGCCCCCATTCACAATGTTCAATTTTCAATTAAATATATCTCGCTCAATTTTAAAGATACATATATGCAGTTTCTTTTAATGATCTTGTTGCATTAAAAATAAAAATTTTCTGGTTGACCAAATTTGTCTAAGGGGGTTGTATAAAAATTTAAAAAGTGTAAATTTTTAAAATGAATTGGAGGACTATTTCATTAACGTAGTCTTATTTCCTACCTTACTTTTAACATATTTGCAATTTGCATTGCCCACTTATCTCCAACAGGTCAAGAATTAAAGCGTGTTTCAATCTTTTTGGGACACCCTATATATACATATACTGGCTCATTTCTTGTCTACAGAAATTTTTACTACTTTCACAAATGAAATTAAATTCTCTAACATACATATTTCTGAAAAAATTTCAGTAAATATTGAATTTAAAGTTATGTTCAATTTTTTCTAATAAAGTAAAGCATAAAAATAAGTAATTCGAACGATAACAATTTGAAAAGAAATGTGATTACCGCAATTTTAGGTTACATAATAGTTACTTACAAAACGTTACATTGGTTAATTTTTTTCTGATTTTGTTCAATGTATTTTCCAAATTTTTAATAATTTTTGTCGGAAATATTCATATTTATTTTTTTATCGAGGTAATTCTTTTTTACCATCCCGGATAATTGACAGTTTTTAATATATATCTGGAATGCCAGTATACACTATTAGCCATTTCCATCTGGTTATTCCATGTGGCATTTACACACTTAATAAAAATTCTGAATATGCAAAAACGGTTTTAAATGTAAACATAAAAAGGGCAAATATTGTATATTTCTGTTAACATGGAAATTGCGATATATAAAACCATATTTCATCTCCTATCACGGTATATTTTCTTATTTTTAACATTTTCAGATATTTTAAGCTGAAAAGCAATTAATTATAGGATTAATTTTAAATAATTTGATTCAAAGAATAACCAACAAACGATTCTGGCACTTGAAAAGTAACTCGGTTGCCATAGTTACTACAGTGGTATCAAAAATTAAAAATAAATTCATTGATAAAATATAATAAAAATATCGTCTGCTGTTAACTATAAATTACCATATCTCAAGAGCGGTTGATTGTACAACAAGCAAGAGTTAAATAAAAATTTAAGATATTTTTTTCATAAAAACGAATTTTATGTGTCTATCTTCGTGTTACTTAAAAGTATGTTAGAATAAAATGATTCGCAATTTATAAATTTATGAAACAAAATGTCAAGATTTTAGATTTTTTAAAATTATTTATAGGTCAAATTCGACGTGTATGCAAAGTTTCAAGTTTCTATCTTCAGTAGTTTGAGCTTTGTAATTTATACCTAGTCAGCCAACTTCACTCAGCTGTATGCAGCAAGATTCTAAAAGTAATTCAAGCCTGAGAATTACAATGTAGCAAATCTTTTCTGACGAGAAATAGCTTCTCTCGAAGATAAAAAGGGAAAATCAGTTTCTTCTTCTTATCTCTACTTTTTATGCAAATTGAGTTTTAACATCATGTAATTTTACCGCTATTATTCTACTTGATTTTCTCAAAGTGCTATCATTACTAAAAATCAATTTGAAATTTCTGATCGAAGCCAAATAATGAAAGCGAAAAGAAGTGATTTAGAAAATGATAGAAGGTGATTTTTCACTATGCTGGATCAGGGGAATTAAAATAATTGGGAGTCAATATAATTATTGTAATTATACTTTCCTTTTATAAAGGATACACATTTTTCTTTCGAAACAGACTGTCCGATTTATCCGAAGATGTAAGGTATTTGTTTAGATGGTTGGAACAGTGCGATCCAACTTAGACCCCAACCCAATGTGAGCGACATCCACAGTGACCGTAGCCTCCTTCCTCTACCATCAAACTTTCAGAAGGACTTTCAGATCCATATATTTAACGTGTCTGTACTCCATGTAAGCACGGAAGAACCGGGAATCGAACTCGGGTTCTCCGAGTGCAATCCCCCTGTTTTAACCTTTGGGCTGTTCTGCGGCAGTAAAGGGAACCTAGGAAAATCCTTAACTCAATAACTTTACTCAATCCTTAACTCAATAAGTAAAGATTCATGAGTGTGCAAGTTAAGACTATAGTGACTATAGTTAAGACTATAGTTAAGACTATAGATCATGCCCGATAGAATGAAAGTGATTGCAGCACCCCTAGTTGAGAATTTAAAAAATTAGGATAAAGAACTCCGCAACAAAGCGAAATACTTAATAAAAAGGCAATTACAAAGTTGTAGAATATTGTCTAATCAGTAGGAATCGGCACCAGGGGTCAGCGAAATGTATATATGAAAGGTAAAAATATCTGAAAAGTTGTATCATTAGAGTCTCTAACACGGTAACACCTGCAATGCGTGTTCAAGTATTCAGGTAAAATTCTTTCTGGAATTCAAATGTGCATTGTTTCTGACGGAGAGCATTTGAAAAAGGATTTATATTATATTTTTATTCATGTAAGTATTTATACACTAAAATAATCTCGTTAGAAGCAGCATACAACACAAAATGAATTGTGTCGACCGGTTTCGAGGGTAAAAATAACCTTTTCGTCAGGACGCACAAGACACTTAACCGTCATTTGTGAGCGAAAAATATGCGACTTATTCGCAAACAGGAGACTTGGCTAAAGCAAGTAAAGGGTGTTGCCAACGGCGAGAAAAGTAAAAGGTGGTAAACAAACTCAGGGAGGAAGGACACAAGAGATGGGACACAATGAGTGAATGGTAAAATACCTAAAAGGACAGTAAATGTCCAAGACAGGATTCAAATCACTTGTACAGTTGTTTAAAGTCCGAACAATTAAAAATGGTCAAACATAACATATAAGTGTTGGTTATTGTATAACATAACATATAAGTGCTGTTTAATGTATAACATAACATATAAGTGTTGTTTATTGTATCATACCTGACTAGGAGACTAGGACAATCATTCGCAAATAACTCTATTGTGTTAATCTTTTGCTTACGGGTAAGACAGCGTCAATCTCAAACGAAGAACCTCTCAAAAGGACAGATATTTGACAAACCCTATTCCAAACAGTTCGATCTCGCTCTTTGCAGGCATTGGCGTCCATGGCCACCATATAGTGGTAATTATTATTTTATCATCTTATATTGTGAAATGTATAGGGAATTTACTATAATGAAATCGACAATTTTACTTCCAATTTACGGACCAATTGAGTGACACCCAATTAAGGCTGGAACAATGGGGTTGGCATCCGTAGGGACCATACTGTCCTTCTCAAACTACCAACCTCTCAGAAGGTTTAACGGACCAACATATTTAACGTGCCCGTACTCCGCATGAACATGGGAGCAGTTTGGGCAAAGCCTAGAATCGAACTCTGGTCGTCCAAATACAATCTCTGCGCGCTAAACACCGGATTGTCCCACCCCATTACAGTTTAGATTGGGTTCCTTACTAATACGAATACATATGTTGCGCAGCGCTCTCCACTTGTATCTGGGATTCAAACCCGGCTGTACGGATTTGAAAGCTAAAGAGTGAACTGTACAGATACGCTTCAGCTCGCAAAAAGTCCTCTATGGGTAGAATATTGTGTTTTAGTTTCGGGGAATCCTCACTGTGCCATTATAAAAATATAGATAATGATTAACTGCCTTTAGAATCTACCGCCATAATTTTACTTTTATTTCAAAGTAGGTATGAAACCATTTAAAATTTTGGGATCTTGCCTAAACTGAAATAAGGTTTAAATCTTCTCCTAGCCTATTTTTTACTTTTAATGTTGGATTATAACTTTTGGAAACGACGATTAACGTAATAACCAGGTTTCCGGGTTGCTTGATTGATTCGTTGTATGCATTAATCAAAGTGGATGATGCAAGACTAAAGCAGTAGGAAAATTATTATATATGTAAAAAAAAATATTTAAAGTTAATCGCTCAAATTGCTGCTAAATAGGTAAAAATCCGAAGTGGGTAGCACGTGACTTTCTCTACGTAATGCAAGTGTTTTTCTTCTTTCAACGCGAAATAATAATGGATCAACAACACAATGTTTTTAAAGTTGAAAAATACACTAACGTTTAGCGTTTTTCTAGATGACAACATTTAAAATTATTTTGGAAATGGAAATTAAATTTAAAATTATTTGGACAAATGGACATTTTTGTAACATCTGCTAAGCAATATGCTTCATTATATTAAAATATGTTCATTATTATTTTATCAATTTGGCGTCATTTCTGTAACTTTGGCGACATTTTCGCTAATTTGACATCGCAGTAAAAAGTCACCATGTTGGCGATATTTTCCTAAATTAGTCTATAAGGTTACCAAATTCATTGTCAAGTGTGTTACATATTTAATGATTTGAAAAACGTGCAATATATCAAGAACGATTTAAGCTAGCTTTCTTAAGTTTATGTGTGTCAATAGTTTTAAATAAAAAGTTACTTATTAAATGGTTATTTATTTAATATTATTGAAAGCCTTAATTTTTAATCATTTTCTCAAAAATTCATTCGAAGATTTGGGGTTTTCCAAACGTTCGTTCACGTTTAAAATTAATATGGTTCCAGTATTCAAGGCTCATAATAATCGTACAAAATTGCGTTTGAAACGGTTAATTCTATTGTGAAATATCGCATCTATAAACACACGAACTCACACTATCACAAAAACACATACACACGAACTCACACTATCACAAAAACACATACACACAGATATTACCTCAAAAACTTTCGATTCCAGCCCAGTAATGCTAGAAACATGTTCCTCCATTGAAATCTCGGAATTTGAGTTTTCAACCCCGTCACAATACTTTCCCTATACACTATACTATGTATGCAAGAAAAGAAGCGAGTAAAATCTTCGACATTTCTAGCTTTAGGATGGACTGGTTTGAACTACTCTGGTGCTCTAGTATTTCTTTTGTGCACAGGCTAGCTACTTTGATTGGGAGATGCAGTTTAAAGTCGATTTTGAGCGACTACCAGCATGTGGGGATAATGTACAACTTTTGATGTATTTCAATTAAAGATACAATCTTTCACTATTCTAATTTTTACTTACCCTACATACATCGTATGCTGAATGGGGAAAGTAATATGATGAAATGTGAATAATATCCGTTTAAAACGAAAAGAACCATGTTGTTATTAATTTTCTAGGTGGAACATTGTGTTGAAATACGTTTGCGAATCTCTAAATCTTATAAATTTAGCTCACATTGTAACTAAAGAACTTTCTACACGAAAAAATATTAATACAAATTACTCTCACCCAATTCTGCCACCCAATCTCTCAATTGAATTATTAGTACTTCGTGCTCTGTGAAGCAACTTGCAAATGAAACGAGAGACTCGGAATTGTCGCCCCATCATCGATGTGAATATCAATTGAGCATGAAAGAGGGGAGGGGGGCATTCGAAACTAACATCAAAGAAAATACGAAGAATTTAAACTTTTTCGAATATATATTCTGCATTATTGATTCTAGCCATCGCTTTTTCTTTGCTTAGAAAATAGGTTTTTAATAATGTATCAAAAGTTATTCGAGATACTCTTTTATGAAATATTTACCATCACGATATATAATTATCTAATGTGTCTAACGCATTTCTGCCTTTCCAGACCCCAGTAGTTCCCCGCTGACCTAAAAGAATTAATCTTTGCGCACTTATAGTTTTAACTACAGAATCTAATAGCCGACGTGGTTGTCGAGTGGCCAAGGCGAGCGTTTCCACAGCAATCGCTCGACCGCGGCGTTGTGGGTTCGAGTCCCACGTAAGGCATGGATGTTTGTGTTGTGGGCGGAGTGTGTTCCACTCCCCTCTGGTGCGCCCGGGCAACGTCCTAGGACGGCTAAATGGTTCACGTTCTGGCCGCTGACAAAGGCGAATGATGATGAGTCAAGTGTCTGGCAATTTGATAAAAAAAAAAAAAAAAAGCTACAGAATCTAATAGAGCAGGATTTTCGTTTTATCCCCTGAGGGACTGATGAAATTACAGACCCCCAAGAAGCTCTTTTGATAACATAGTCGGTAGAATTTTTTCACATTTAAAGTACAGACCATCGGACAGAAATTAACGTAATCCGATTTTCGACCCCCCCCCCCCTGAGGGCGGAGGTTTTTTTTTTAAATGTTTTTCTTCACTCTTAAGACAGCTTTGTGGTCGCTTGGAAGTCTGAATATTTGCAGAGTTATAGGCTGGACTACTGAATAGAACCTAATTTCAATTTCCACAAAGTGGTCAAAATGGAGGAAGCAGAAAAGTTTTCCCGAGCCCTCTAAAAGCTTTCAATGGGGACATAAAAGATTGAAACTCTATCATGGGGAAGAACCTGACTGGGCTAATTTTCATTTTAGAAAACTGTTTTAGACACTAAACATCATACATTATTAAGCAAAATAAAAATTATTAAAAAATGTTGCAGTTTAATTTTTTCAAGAGTGCTATTTTCCCTGTTTTTGAAAGGTCTAAATACTAGTAATAGGATAATTAACTAAATTTGAAATAGTATTGGAAACATTCGATTTGTGATTTGAAGAAAGCTGAATTTTAATATGCAAACTCTTGATATTATGGTAAGTGCTCAGCCAATTGAGAAAGCTATCTGGGTTGCACGAAACACTAATTATTATCATTTCCCCAATTTTAGGACGACGTATTGGTATAATCTCAAGAAAAAGGGGGGCAATTCAATCTCATACTTCATCAATTTTTCAAAATGTTTGTCATTTGGTATGCTAAAATTATATGCAACATTGTGGTACTGGAATATAAGAGTTTGACCAGAGTATGTACCAAACTTATAACTGCACGGAAGTCTTACAATTAAGATAAAGACTGTGTTAAAGTATATATTTCCATTCATGAAATTGTAGGCAATATTTAAAAAGACATTAAATAAATCAAAAATTTCTCCCTCACAAGATTCCGCTTCTTCTGTTTAGTTTCAAAATCTTTATTACATATACCAGCTTCAATAACAGTGCTTGGACATCGAAATGATATTTTTTCCGGAGAAGGATTCAAACTATCAATCAATAGAATGCAAATGCGCACGAAATAATGTTTTAATCAACGTTTTCTACGTCATATATCCTAATATCGTCAAAGATATCCTAATCTCGTTTATATAGCTATGATATATATCTTACAGATGATAGTGCACATGATCTACTTACAGTGCATTTTTTATAATGATGATCATGGCAGTACATATAATCAACGAGAATAGAAAGTGTGATTACACTATTTTACAGAGTAGATAAACTTTAACTACGAAAGTTATGCACTTATTATTAAGGTCTATGATTTCTGTATTTATAAAATAGATTGAAGATTGATATATTATATTTGAAAATGTTTATCTTAATTTCGAGTATTAAATGTGATATATTATTTATCCAGAATTCAATCTTAATTAAATAAATTGATGGTTAACAGAGCTACGGTCCGAATATTTGTGCATAAATCAAACAATGAAAAAGTTCGCATTGCAAGAAAAATTAACTAAATATCTGTATAAATAATGTAATCGCTTCTACTATTTAATGGACAATTTAAACTACGACCAAATCAATAATCATTTTGCTGTTTATTGGCTCTGTAATTCATAAACTGAAATTCGTTTTCGCTTCTGTAAGTTTTAGAGATTTCGCTTTTATTTTAAGCAGAATATAATCCAATGTTTTCTAGCTGAGGAATTATCAAAATGAGTTATCCCCACCTATTGCTTTCTCTCTATCAAATTATTCTTTTTTCACGCTCTAAGGAATAATTGGATTATGACTTGACAAACATAGAATCAGCGCCTGAAGCTGCCTTTCGCTTCTGCAACATTTACGTAAATATCGCTTTCACAAATAGGAGTGCATTTTGAATAATCATACCAGTAAATGAAATACAGATTTTAAAAATTATTTAGATTTCGGTAAGATATAAATTCGGTATTAAATTTACAGATGTAACCGTGGTACGATAAAGGTTTCATTTTTGTTTATCAAGGGGAAATCTCAATCAGATGACTTCAGTTTAGGATACCTAATTTGTGTGAATTTGGGATTGTTTAGTAAACTCGTTTTGATTATAATAAAGATATGTCCAGAATAGGAAGTGAATTTACGGTAACTCGATTTTAACGGGCTTGCTCAAGCAGCTGAGTAATAGGGTTTAGACAATGCATTATCAGTTTTTCAATGCAACCAGTTTATGTTATGTAGGATTTTACTACTGAATTAATGAAACAGGTGTGTATCAGACATACGTGAAAGGTGTTGCTTAGAAGAAGTACGATCATTAAATTTGATTTCATTTCTCCTTTTAATTCAGAAGTTTTCTTTCATAATGTATTGCAGGAAAACAAGACGTTTTTTCATTGTTAAGTAAATGATGCTTGCTTCCAAGCATAAATACACTCAAACCTGTTTTTGTGCGGTGGATAGTGACCGCATAAAAAAAATCGCACAAAACTTCACGAGTAGCTATAAAAAATAGTTTTCGCAACACAATTAAAAAGTATTTTTTTTATGCGGTAAATAGGGACCGCATAAAAAAAGTCTCAAGTAGAAAATAACTCAAAACCTTACGAAATAACTAGGAATTGCTTTTTAAAACGAAATCAAGACACGAGGCTTGGCAGCTACTTGGAATCTCGCCAAACCTTTTGGAATCTGATTTAGAAAATACATACACATGCAAACATTTTTAAATATTTTATTTACATATGTACTTATTTTACACATACAAAACTTTTCAAAACGTATAACCATTATCCTTCGTAGTCTGACAATAGGAATATGAAAGCACTTCGAAGGACATCAATTAATATTAGATTTAAAAATTAAACCACACGTAATATTCTTTTTTATTAAATCACTTTATTTAGCGGACTTGTCACTTGCGCAGATCAGAGACGAATAAAAAAAAGGAACTCTTTGCTTCCTTCAAGTAAACTTCTTTTACCTACTCGTTAAAACAAACAAAACAAAGCATGAGACTAGTCGCCAACTATCTCATTAGCAAAAAACCAACTCAGCGACCTAACGAGACACGCAGTCCGTTTCAGGAAAACCCGAACTAACACGATGCAGATGTCCTTCAATGTTTATTTGCGATCAATGCATTTTTGCTTTGCTACGCAAGAATTCCATCGCAATAATCTGTAAAGTGTTAAAAATATATTTTTGAAAGTAGAATTTTTAGGAGAAATGGGTCATGCATTAGAAAAATTCTAATGCCGCGCCTATTAGAGTCTAATGAAAATTTTTGAAAAGTGCCGTGGTATTAAAATAATTACGGCAAAGATAAAAGAGCTCCTCACGCAGTTTGACTTCATTATGGTACTTTCTGGCCGTCGGATTGGTTAAAATAGGACTATAACCATTCCTTGCTGGTGGAGGTCATCTGATATCATTTTCGTCATTGTTAGACATTTATTGGATTCAATTTTGATTATAGAATAACAGACTTTCTCCTGTTTCACTCCTTACACCTAAACTTAACTTAATATTCGAAGACTTAATATTCGAAGTGCTTAAGTGCTATCCACAAAATTACATAAAATTGAAAATTACGTTTTAGCCCCTAAAGCAAGATATAATATGTTATTATGGACAAACAAAGCAAAGTCTATTCCCCATTCCATAGAGTCGAACTCAAGATTTGCCTGAATATTTTAACCCTTTTATTCAAAACCTACAAAAGGTAAGGAGATGAAATTTTACTTGCATATATACTTGAAATTGCACACATAATCCAAATAAAATTCAAGAAAGCAGCAGAATTTAAGTGAAATTGCATTGCAGAATCCCAATGTTAATTATTAAAACAAACTGTAATAGGGCGAAACTTCCAATTATTGCTCATGCTCATTATGATTTTACAAATAACAAATTAACTACTTTTAAACAGCTAATCAAAGCATGTGCACTTGTATGCACTTGGGATTTAAAGGTGCTCTTGTACATTAAAAACGTTTTTGCGATTTAAATGTGTTTCATTGATTTCATTGTTTTCTTGTATTCTAATTTGTGTAATTTAATATTCAAATTCTAAAAACTTGTACGCTCTTTAGTATTAGCACTAGCCGAATACCCGTTGAAAATCAACGGTCTCGCAATAAGCAACCCCTGAATAATGTAAATTTTTCAATAATTCGCGTTTCACATTTATTCGACAAATCGAATATTTTGGTGTGCAGAACCCTCTAAAGAAGAAAATATTGGGAAAATAAATTCGAGCATTTCTTCCTTTCGAATTATCTACCCCTACACTACATTTAAGTCTATCTCATCCCGAGGCACTCCTATATTATTATTTCTCCTTTGGAACTTTTTTCTGTGAAGCACATCCATAAATGAACATTTTTGAAAAACTCTGTTTGTCTTGGGTTTTTTATCAGATGATTGGCCCAAATACCAAATATCAAGCCTCTATCACATTTAAAAGGAAGCGTGCCTCATTTATTAGGAAATTCGAACATATTAGTGTGCGCACCCCTTAAAAAAGCAAATATTGGAAATCTAAAATTTCACACTCTCTTCCTTTCAAACTATCTACCCGTACATCAAATTTGAAGTCACTATCCTATCGAGAAGCATAATTTTCTATCACTTCACATTTCGAACGTTTTTCTGTGTAGCACCCCGTTAAAGAACATTTTTGTCAAACTGTATTCATCTTTGGTTTTTTTTGTCAAATGGTTAGCCCATATACTAAATTTCAAGTCTCTATCACATTGTAAAGGAGGCGTTTTTCATTTGTTCGGTAAATCGAACATTTTAGTGAGCGGAACCCCCTACAATAAAAAATTTTGGAAAACTGAAATTGCACACTTTCTTCCTTTCCAACTTTTTACCCGTACACTAAATTTGAAGTCTCTATCTCATCGCAAAGCATACTTTTCTAGCATTTCATCTTTCGAATGCTTTTGTGTGGAGTACCTACCCCCTTAACTATACATTTTTGAAAAACTCTATTCTTTTTGTGATTTCTGTCAGATTATTTTCCCATATATCAAATATCAAGCCTCTATCACGTTTTAAAAGGAGCGTTTCTCCCTTATTCCAAAAATCGAACATTTTGGTGTGCGGTACCCCCTAAAGTAGAAAGTATTGGTAAACTGAAATTTTACACTTTCTTCCTTTCAAACTATCTACCCTTATACCAAATTTGATATCTGTATCTCAATCCGAAGCATGGTTTTTTATCAATTCACTTTTCGAACGTTTTACTCTGGAGCACCCCCCTTAAACAAACATTTTTGAAAAACTATATTTGTCTTGGGTGTTTCCATCAAATGATTAGCCCATATACCGAATTTCAAGCCTCTATCAAATTTTAAAGGAGCGTTTTCTCATTTATTCTGTAAATCGAATATTTTGGTGTGCGGCACCCCCTTAAGTAGAAAATATTGGAAATCTGAAATTGCACACTTTCTTCCTTTCGAACAGTTTATCAATACACCAAATTTGAAGTCTCTATCTCATCGCAAAGCATGCTTTCCTATCTATCATTTCACTTTTCGAAAGTTTTAGTGTGAGGCACCCCGTTAAGTAGAAAATATTGGAAATCTGAAATTGCACACTTTCTTCCTTTCAAACGATTTACCCATACACCAAATTTGAAGTCTCTACCTCATCGCAAAGCATTCTTTCCTATCATTTCACTTTTCGAACGTTTTAGTGTGCGGCACCCCCTTAAGTAGAAAATATTGGAAATCTGAAATTCCACACTTTCTTTGTTTCAAACGATTTACCCATACACCAAACTTGAAGTCTCTATCTCATCGCAAAGCATGCTCTCCTATCATTTCACTTTTCGAACGTTTTGGTGTGCTGCACCCCCCCCCCCCCCTTAAGTAGAAAATATTGGAAATCTGAAATTGCACACTTTCTTTCTTTCGAGTGATTTACCCATATACCAAATTTGAAGTCTCCATCTCTTCGCAAAGCATGCTTTCCTATCATTTCACTTTTCGAACGTTTTAGTGTGCTGCACCCCCTTAAGTGGAAAATATTAGAAATCTGAAATTGCACACTTTCTTCCTTTCGAACGATTTACTCATACACCAAACTTGAAGTCTCTATCTCATCGCAAAGCATGCTCTCCTATCATTTCACTTTTCGAACGTTTTGGTGTGCTGCACCCCCCCCCCCTTAAGTAGAAAATATAATTGCACACTTTCTTCCTTTCGAGTGATTTACCCATATACCAAATTTGAAGTCTCCATCTCTTCGCAAAGCATGCTTTCCTATCATTTCACTTTTCGAACGTTTTAGTGTGCTGCACCCCCTTAAGTGGAAAATATTAGAAATCTGAAATTGCACACTTTCTTCCTTTCGAACGATTTACCCATACACCAAATTTGAAGTCTCTACCTCATCGCAAAGCATTCTTTCCTATCATTTCACTTTTCGAACGTTTTGGTATGCTGCACCCCCCCTTAAGCAGAAAATATTGGAAATCTGAAATTGCACACTTTCTTCCTTTCGAGTGATTTACCCATATACAAAATTTGAAGTCTCTATCTCATCGCAAAGTATGCTTTCCCGTCATTTCACTTTTCGAACGTTTTGGTGTGGGGCACCCCCTCTATAGAACGTTTTCGATAAATTCGATTTTTCCAGGGGTTTTTATCGAAGGACCGAGCCGTGTACCAAATTGCAAGTCTCTATCTATTCGGGAAGTGCCTAAAAAAAGCGTGACAGACAGACGGACAGACAGACGGACAGACAGACAGACGGACACTTGGCAATTAGTATATACTAGCCGAATACCCGTTGAAAATCAACGTTCTCGCAATAAGCAAGCCCTGAATATTGTAATTTTTTAATAATTCGCGTTTCACATTTATTCGGCAAATCGAATATTTTAGTGTGCAGAACCCCCTTAAGTAGAAAATATTGGAAATTTGAAATTCCACACTTTCTTTGTTTCAAACGATTTACCCATACACTAAACTTGAAGTCTCTATCTCATCGCAAAGCATGCTCTCCTATCATTTCACTTTTCGAACGTTTTGGTGTGCTGCCCCCCCCCCTTAAGTAGAAAATATTGGAAATCTGAAATTCCACACTTTCTTGGTTTCAAACGATTTACATATACACCAAACTTGAAGTCTCTATCTCATCGCAAAGCATGCTCTCCTATCATTTCACTTTTCGAACGTTTGGGTGTGCTGCACCCCCCCTTAAGCAGAAAATATTGGAAATCTGAAATTGCACACTTTCTTCCTTTCGAGTGATTTACCCATATACCAAATTTGAAGTCTCTATCTCATCGCAAAGCATGCTTTCCCGTCATTTCACTTTTCGAACGTTTTGGTGTGAGGCACCCCCTCTGTAGAACGTTTCCGAAAAATTAGATTTTTCCAGGGGGTTTTATCGAACGACCGAGCCGTGTACCAAATTGCAAGTCTCTATCTGTTCGGGAAGTGCCTAAAACAGACGTGACAGACAGACGGACAGACAGACGGACAGACAGACGGACACTTGGCAATTAGTATATACTAGCCGAATACCCGTTGAAAATCAACGGTCTCGCAATAAGCAACCCCGAATAATGTAAATTTTTTAATAATTCGCGTTTCACATTTATTCGACAAATCGAATATGTTGGTGTGCAGAACCCCCTAAAGAAGAAAATATTTTGAAACTAAATTTCCGCATTTCTTCCTTTCGAATTATTTACCGGTACACCACATTAAAGTCTATCTCATCCCGAGGCACCCCTATATTAGTATTTCTCCTTTGGAACTTTTTTCTGTGAAGCACACCCATAAATGAACATTTTTGAAAAACTCTCTTTGCCTTGGGTTTTTTATCAGATGATTGGCTCATATACCGAATATCAAGCCTCTATCACATTTAAAAAGAAGCTTGCCTCAATTTATTCGAAAAATCGAACATATTAGTGTGCGGCACCCCTTAATGTAGCAAATATTGGAAATCTGAAATTTCAAGCTTTCTTCCTTTCAAACTATCTACCCGTACACCAAATTTGAAGTCTCTATTCTATCGAAAAGCATGTTTTTTCTATCACTTCACCTATCGAACGTTTTTCTGTGTAGCATCCCGTTAATGAACATTTTTGTCAAACTGTATTGATGTTTGGTTTTTTTTGTCAAATGGTTAGCCCATATACTAAATTTCAAGCTTCTATCACATTGTATAGGAGGAGTTTTTCATTTGTTCGGCAAATCGAACATTTTAGTGAGAGGCACCCCCCTACAATAGCAAATGTTGGAAGACTGAAATTGCACACTTTCTTCCTTTCCAACTTTTTACCCGTACACCAAAATTTGAAGTCTCTATCTCATACTGAAGCATGCTTTTCTAGTATTTCATCTTTGAAAAACTCTATTCTTTTTGTGATTTCTATGATATGATTCGCCCATATACCAAATATAAAGCCTCTATCACGTTTTAAAAGGAGCGTTTCTCCTTTATTCCGAAAATCGAACATTTTGGTGTGCGGCACCTCCTAAAGTAGAAAATATTGGTAAACTGAAATTGTAACTTTCTTCCTTTCAAACTATCTACCCTTACACCAAATTTAATATCTCTATCTTATTCCAATGCATGGATTTTTTATCAATTAACTTTTCGAACGTTTTACTCTGGAGCACACCCTCAAACGAACATTTTTGAAAAACTGTATTCGTCTTGGGAGTTTTCGTCAAATTATTAGCTCATATACCAAATTTTAAGCCTCTATCAAATTCTAAAGGCGCTTTTTCTCATTTATTCGGTAAATCGAACATTTTGGTGTGCGACACCCCCTTAAAAAAAAATTGGAAATCTGAAATTGTACATTTTCTTCTTTTCGACCAAATTTACCCATACACCGAATTTGAAGTCTCTATCTCATTGCAAAGCATGCATTCCTATCATTTCACTTTTCGAACGTTTTAGTGTGCGGCACCCCCTTAAGTAGAAAATACTGGAAATCTGAAATTGCACACTTTCTTCCTTTGGAATGATTTACCTATACACCAAATTTGAAGTCTCTATCTCATCGCAAAGTATGCTTTCTTAACTTTTCACTTTTCGAACGTTTTGGTGTGGGGCACCCCTCTATAGAACGTTTTCGGAAAATTCGATTTTTCCAGGGGTTTTTATCGAACGACCGAGCCGTGCACCAAATTGCTCTATCTATTCGGGAAGTGCCTGAAAAAAGCGTGACAGACAGACAGACGGACACTTTGGCAATTAGTATATACAGATAATAATAATAATAGATTAGAAGTTTGGACAGTTTAGGATTCAAATGACTAATAATCCAAGTAATAAACTTCAATTGGAATTTTCCCTTCTAATCAGAAAATTTCTACATTTCTAAATGTTAACAATGATCATTGTCACCTGGAATATGACATATTTTATCTATTAAGACTTTTCTGGTAGATATTAATTAATTATACGAATGTATACCAGATTTGTTACTGTACATTTGCACATAATGCAGATAATGTATAATAATAGACTGGGGTGTGTTAATTATGGGTCCAGGAATCATGTAGACAGATTTATATGTAAATTTATGATAGATAGATTACCCATACACCAAACTTGAAGTCTCTATCTCATCGCAAAGCATGCTCTCCTATCATTTCACTTTTCGAACGTTTTGGTGTGCTGCACCCCCCTTAAGTAGAAAATATTGGAAATCTGAAATTGCACACTTTCTTCCTTTCGAGTGATTTACCCATATACCAAATTTGAAGTCTCTATATCATCGCAAAGCATGCTTTCCCGTCATTTCACTTTTCGAACGTTATGGTGTGGGGCACCCCCTCTATAGAACATTTTCGAAAAATTCGATTTTTCCAAGGGTTTTTATCGAACGACCGAGCCGTGTACCAAATTGCAAGTCTCTATCTATTGGGGAAGAGCCTAAAAAAAGCGTGACAGACAGACGGACAGACAGACAGACAGACAGACAGACAGACAGACAGAGGGACACTTGGCAATTAGTATATACTAGCCGCATACCCGTTGAAAATCAACGGCCCCACATTAATCAACCCCTGAATAATGTAAATTTTTTAATAAATCGCGTTTCTTATTTATTCGACAAATCGAACATTTAGTTTTGAAGCACCCCCAAAAGGTCAAAATATCGGAAAACTGAAATTGCACATTTTTTCCTTTCGAACTATCTACCTGTACACCAAATATGAAGCCTGTATCTTATTTAGAAGCATGTTTTTTTTATCAATTCACATTTCGAACGTTTTCCTCTGGAGAACCCCCTCAAACGAACATTTTAGAAAAATTATATTCGTTTTGGGTGTTTTCATCAAATGATTAGTCTATATATAAAATTTTGAGCCTCTATCAAATTTTAAAGGGGCCGTTTCTTATTTATTCGGAAAATCGAACATTTTTGTGTGCGGCACCCCCTTAAGTAGGAAATATTGGAAATCTGAAATTACACACTTTCTTCCTTTCGAACGGTTTACCTATATACCAAATTTGAAGTCCATATCTTATCGCAAACCAGGCTTTCCTATCATTGCACTTTTCGAACGTTTTGGTGTGCGGCACCCCCTTGAGTAGAAAATATTGGAAATCTGAAAATGCACACTTTCTGCCTTTCGAACGGTTTACCTATATACCAAATCTGCAGTCACTATCTCATCGCAAAGCATGCTTTCCTATCACTTCACTTTTCGAACGTTTTGGTGTGGAGCACCCCCTGTAGACGGAAAATCGAACATTTTTGTGTGCAGCACCCTCTTAAGTAGAAAATATTGGAAATCTGAAATTCCGCACTTTCTTTGTTTCAAAAGATTTACCCATACTCCAAACTTGAAGTCTCTATCTCATCGCAAAGCATGCTCTCCTATCATATCACTTTTCGAACGTTTTGGTATGCTGCACTCCCCCTTAAGTAGAAAATGTTGGAAATCTGAAATTGCACACTTTCTTCCTTTCGAACGATTTACCCATACACCAAATTTGAAGTCTCTACCTCATCGCAAAGCATTCTTTCCTATCATTTCACTTTTCGAACGTTTTGGTATGCTGCACCCCCCCTTAAGCAGAAAATATTGGAAATCTGAAATTGCACACTTTCTTCCTTTCGAGTGATTTACCCATATACCAAATTTGAAGTCTCTATCTCATCGCAAAGTATGCTTTCCCGTCATTTCACTTTTCGAACGTTTTGGTGTGGGGCACCCCCTCTATAGAACGTTTTCGATAAATTCGATTTTTCCAGGGGTTTTTATCGAAGGACCGAGCCGTGTACCAAATTCCAAGTCTCTATCTGTTCGGGAAGTGCCTAAAAAAGGCGTGACAGACAGACGGACAAACAGACGGACAGACAGACAGACGGACACTTGGCAATTAGTATATACTAGCCGCATACCCGTTGAAAATCAACGGCCCCACATTAAGCAACCCCTGAATAATGTAAATTTTTTAATAATTCGCGTTTCTTATTTATTCGACAAATCGAACATTTAGTTTTGAGGCACCCCCAAAAGTTCAAAATATCGGAAAACTGAAATTGCACATGTTCTTCCTTTTGAACTATCTACCTGTACACCAAATTTGAAGTCTGTATCTTATTTCGAAGCATGTTTTTTTTTATCAATTCTCATTTCGAACGATTTCCTCTGGAGAACCCCCTTAAACGAACATTTTTGAAAAATTATATTCGTTTTGGGTGTTTTCATCAAATGATTAGTCTATATATAAAATTTTGAGCCACTATCAAATTTTAAAGGGACCGTTTCTCATTTATTCGGAAAATCGAACATTTTTGTGTGCGGCACCCCCTTAAGTAGGAAATATTGGAAATCTGAAATTACACACTTTCTTCCTTTCGAACGGTTTACCTATATACCAAATTTGAAGTCCCTATCTTATAGCAAAGCAGGCTTTCCTATCATTTCACTTTTCGAACGTTTTGGTGTGCGGCACCCCCTTGAGTAGAAAATATTGGAAATCTGAAAATGCACACTTTCTGCCTTTCGAACTATTTACCCATACACCAAGTCTGAAGTCACTATCTCATCGCAAAGCATGTTTTCCTATCATTTCACTTTTCGAACGTTTTGGTGTGGAGCATCCCCTGTAGACGGAAAATCGAACATTTTTGTGTGCGGCACCCCCTTATGTAGAAAATATTGGAAATCTGAAATTCCGCACTTTCTTTGTTTCAAACGATTTACCCATACACCAAATTTGAAGTCTCTATCTCATCGCAAAGTATGCTTTCCCGTCATTTCACTTTTCGAACGTTTTGGTGTGGGGCACCCCCTCTATAGAACGTTTTCGATAAATTCGATTTTTCCAGGGGTTTTTATCGAAGGACCGAGCCGTGTACCAAATTCCAAGTCTCTATCTGTTCGGGAAGTGCCTAAAAAAGGCGTGACAGACAGACGGACAGACAGACAGACGGACAGACAGACGGACAGACAGACGGACACTTGACAATTAGTATATATAATAATAATAATAATAATAGATAGATAGATTCTACAATATTGGAATGCATTTTTTATACTTCTAATTTCATATTTATTTGTTAAATTAAGTTTTAATTTGAAAACTTTCAGAGCTCGCATATAGATATGCTCGAGTCTATTCAAAGGCCCGCCTTTTGCTAGTACAGTGAACCAAATTCACCATATAATTGTCACTGTGTAGGTATGACAATTTTTTAATAGATCGGAACCTCAGACGTATTATCAATAACTAGAAGGTATTAAAAATTTGTAAAGCTTTGCCTCCTATTTAGCATCATTTTTGTAAATTTGGTGACATTTTTATCAATTTGGCGACATTTTTGTCAATTTGGTATTATTGAAAAAAATCGACAAGTTTGTGACATTCCGCCAAAGCATTACGAAAGGAGGGAGAAATGAATTATTCTTATAGTCGTTTATTATGTTCTTTTCAAGATATTACATTTTCATCAATTAGTCGTCTTTTCCATTGATGTATCGTCATTTTTATCATTTTTGAGACATTTTCGTCATTTTGGTAACATTTTAAAAAAACTCGCTCAGTTGGTGATATGCTGCCAAAATTCGTCGCCAGAATTTGTCTAAGCGCTATAGATGGAGAGATAGGTTATTCTTATAGCAGATGCTTGTATTATTTCCTGGATATTGAATTTTCATCAATTAGTCTTCTTTACCATGGATTTAGCATGATTTTTATCAATTTGGCGACATTTTTATCAATTTGGAAACATTTTCGTCAATTTGGCACCATTTTCAAATTCATTTTCAATTTGGAAACATCGTCAGATAGATAAATATACAGATAAAGAAATGTGTTTATATTAATCTGTTACAAAATGACATCTCGATTTTTAAGAAATCGAATTCTCTCTCACAAAATTACCTTCCACAAAGGAAGTTCCAAATGTTCCTTGCTTGAACAATTTCCATTGTCTTTCACTGGAGCTATGAAATATTCAGTAAACTATCAATATAACGTGTTGCATTACCTAATGGTGTTACACAATGAATTTTGTCGCTAATCATTTGCCACGCAGTCTTTAAACAAAACCATTTTACGCTCCTTTAAATTTTTGAAATCTAGCATTTCATTGAAAACAGATGTAGGCTCCAGGTCTTTCCACCTGAAGAAATACCTAAATGAATTATCGCCTATTTCTGTCTGTGTGCCGAATTATTTGTATTTTATGCTCGGCATAACAGTAGCAGATGTCATGGCAAACATGGAATGGGTGTCTCAAGCTACCGTCGCTTACGCACCATTTAAGAGAAAATCGCTTACGTAAATAGCGGTGTACAGTCATAGTGGTACGAACAAATAAAATATGGTGTGAAGTCGTGTTTTTTTACGCATAAATATATTATTATATAATATTAATGTATAATAATATTATATTAAATATATTACTATACTATTATTCGATATTATTATATTATTATTCTATATTATTATATTAAAGGAACATTGAAATAAATAATAAGCTTAACAAATAGTCGATCGTCAAAGAGTAAATTTATACAAAGTGAAGAGTCATAAAATAAACATATTACAAGAAATCAAATATAAATGTACAAAGTACGATGCAGGAAAAACAGTATTAGTAAAACTAATATTTTAATCCCGGGCGTGTTGCCAGTTTAGTCATTAACGATATTAATTTATCAATTAATTTCTTTCTATGAGCAATATGTTTTTATTAGCAACTCGATAATTAAAATAATATCTTCGAGTGAATTTAATCCTAAGATAACAACTCTTTCTCTTCATTGTTACCTTATAAAAATCACTCTCGAAGACGTTAATTACGTTACAGTATTGTAAATTGATTGATATCCGTTATTTAAAAATAGATAAATAAATGAAAATGTTCCTATTAATGTCTCTTTTTTACATTATTCCCTACACTGCGAAAAGGAATCCCCGCGTTTGTTTACGACCTCAGATTCGGCGTCGAAATTTTCAAAAATTCCTGTAGAATTTTTAAGAAATGAAATGAAATATAAGAAGGACAGTATAAGTTGGAATTTCATTTGTACATGATAATTTTATTCTGCAATGTAGAGAATAATAGGTAAATTTTGATTTTATAAAAAATACCATATCTCAATTAATGTCAAACATTTTATACCGGAATTAACATATTTATAATAGTCTATAATAATGTAAAACAACATATAACTAGTATACTTCAATGTAACATTTATAACTCTAGCTTCACTATTTACAGTCATTTTGTCTTTATCGAGAGTTTTCTGACGCGCTGTATAACTAAGCATCTGAAAATACATTTTTACGTCATTTTTAAACGCCGATATTTTGATAATCAATATCATATTTTGATATTTGGATATTTTGATCTTCATTTCCAAATGTTTCTCATTAAATGAATAATAAGTAAAATATTAATTTATAAAGAAGAAATCAAATTTTCTGTCAGAATTTAATAATAAAATATAATAATATTTTTGTAATCGTATCATTGTAGTTAAAAATGTTTATAGTAAGAAGATTTACAGTGAATAAATGCCACTTCGATGTAAGCATTAAGTGAAGACTTTTGAATAAATTTATATTTTTATACATATTGATTAACATTTTTTCTTTCAGGCAGGGTAAATAATACAAATTATGGCCCAGCCTTCAAGTAATTCTCTCCCTATTCATTTTTTTTCCATTTTTGTAGAACTTTATATTTTCTCCTATCTTAAAAAATTGTAGGTTGAGCCCCCCTTGAGTCCAGCTCCTGAATCGAGTAGTACCCTGTTTTCCCTGTGTACAGCCATGTGGTAGCATGTGGTTTTCGCTGCATATTTCTATTTGCTTTTTTCCTTTGGAATATATTCTTATTGAAATGACATTTTTCGTTAGGCTCTTGCTGTCATTGCAGATAACTGCATCCATGGATTGGGTTCATACCATTATGGGATCTTCAATATAGAGGAGCCTATACCTGCAATGACAGCAAGGAAACTTATATATTAGGTACCGATAATTCTTTGGGAGCTGCGCTTTAAGTAAGTTTTGTGAGTTCGACCCTGGCCCTCGTTTAACCTGAGTTCAATTTTGCCGAAAATTTGACGCCGGTTATGTGATATTGATACGGTAGAACTGAATTTTCCGAAAGATTTGAGAAATTATGCACTGTAAAATATTTTTTTGAAATTTCTTTTCTGAAAAGGGAACGTTCGTAAAAAAGTTATATAATTTGTTTTCAGAAATAAAAATTTTAAATGCATAAAAAGAACAAGAGAGTATTAAAATATTCCAATTTCTTCCAATCTGAGAGCTAAAAGCATCTACTCAATATAGTTTCCCCGTTAAATTTTTTATGTAACAAGAAAACTTTCTATTCCATACCTGGTAGTTGGATTTCTGATTCCTACAACTCAGCTAGGGGGATATTTGTGGCATAAAAAATAAAATAGAAAGGGGAACTTACAGTTAGTTTAACTTACAATTAACATTAATTGCTATTAATCATTAAAGACATGGCCGTTAATCTCATACAGTGGAATTAACATTTAAATCGTACATCGCTCGTTGTTGTGCCGCAATTAACCCTCCAATTATTTAAATTATGTGTAAGTCCTGAAAAGAATTATTAATTAACATTAAAAGATTAAACTATTTAAACTTAAACAATATAATTTATTAACAACATCAATTTATCAATAACACTAAATTTCATCAATATCAATTTTCAATTATTATCAAATTTCATTTACTTATTTTAGCAAGGGGAGATATGCGACCAAAAATATTAGTTTTACGATGGTGTCAAGGACCGGTAACAATCAGAGCACATGCCTTCCAGTTTAATCTTGGGCTTATCATCTCTCCAAGGGTTTCATCACTCTTGCCACAACTCCTCATTGTCTTTCGTATGCTACTGCACTCTCATTTTGTCTATAACTGAAACTCGTGTATTTCGTCCACAACTCTAGGGTGTGTGTCTCCGAACTCTGATTTCTTTCCTCTTAAGTCATGATAGTGTAAATACTTGTACTCTAACTGCTAAGTCATGTCTGCTGGGTCATATTCACTTCGCTCCTTCTGTAAAACTGTTTTAGACTTGTGGTTCCTTCGGCGGGGGGGAGGGGTAGCTCCGCCCTTCTTCCCTTGGCGCTCATTGGTTCTTCTGAACCCAATGGCATCACTTCACAGCCCCTCTCAGCCCCTGTGGCCTGGCACACCTAAATTTATAGCATTTGACCTAAAAGTTCAAGTTGTCGTAAAGTTCTGCGCCAGCCAGACTCAAGCTTTCTTTTCCATAAAGGACATCATAAATAATCAAATAAAAATGTCTCATGTGAGAACAATTTCTGGTCTCACATATCTCCCTACAAACAACAAAAACAACAACAACAAAAAATTCAACAACATATAGAGTTCGAAAAAAAAGTTCCATTCAGATGCCACTTTCTAATTGGCATTTTTCACTTTCTTGGGGACAAAGTTCGTCCAGAATTAGTTCAACAGTCTTGCTGTAACACAAAAGTTTTCTTAGCACATTATATACACCAAATAAACATAAGTTATGTACTCATGAACTCTACCAGGTCCAGCTTTCAATTGAAGCTAAATTAAATTTTGACTATTTAAAAAAATTTTAAACATATGCACATTCACCTTGAAATGTTACACACTACTATCTACTTTTATATTTTTAACACCATTACACATTTTTTTTACAATCTACACAGTATACTATTTTTTTAACACAATTCTTTACATACTTCATCTAACCTTTTTCATAATTGATAACTTTATCACATATATAACATTTTTGCTGAACCTTGATACTGGTACATGCTTATTAATACAATCACATATCTTTTTCTTTTTTTACATCAGCCATTGAAAATATAGTTTTTACAGAAGTCAGCAACTTTAACTTTTCCACTGAGAATGCCACATTTAGACATTTCCCTTTAATAGGCCATCTTGGCCCAGAATGTAAACAAACAACAACAACCCCTGATTTGTGACAGGTACTGATTGATCATTAGAAGAACCCCTTCTTAAAGACCCCTTTTTCTCCATCGAGAGTGAATAACCGGAAACGGCTTTCAACTACCCTTTCCGAAAATCGGAAAATGACCAGTTAACTAAAAGAGACCCTCGACAACGATTCCTCTTTTTAATCGTTTTTTTGCACAGCGATTAGCAGCCTGAATTCTCTCAACTTTACTCTTATAACCAAGACAAAGCAGTTCGAAGAGGACAACGTGCGGCGTGGACTGTCTTCTCGCGCTCTTCAAAAGCTTGTATCCAAGTATTGTAAAACTTTTATTTATCCACTCGACGTGTTCTATAAACGTCGACTTATTCTTTTAAATATAAAACTCCTCATCATTTAATTATTAATCATATCTGCTAATTAACCTTTTATACTTTCTATTAGAATGCTCAGACGGGCTTGTACATTATATTAGCATTGTATAGCTCTCTCTCTCTTTTTTTTTTTAAACTCAACTTGAAAAGCCCCTTATTTAAATATTGTTCAGTTGGTTCCTTTGGGGTGGCTTGTATCAATTATCAAATTCATCTTAATGTTGCCTTCTTTTACTGCATGTATACCCTTTTTATACTGACTTCATGTAAAATTTAGCATTATTTTATTGTATTATTTTAATATTTAAATTTCACCTTTCTATTTGATGTTGAGATTCTCTCTTATTTAATTTTGTTTTCTCTATACCTTCCATATGACTTTATGAAATTTAAAAGAAAAAATTGAATTTTTTTTTTTTGAAATTTAAAATTTTTTTAAATTTTGAAATTTAATTCCAATTTCTTCCAATCTGCGAGCTAAAAGCATCTACTCAATATAGTTTTCCCGTTAAATTTTTTATGTAACAAGAAAATTTCTATTCCATACCAGGTAGTTGGGTTTCTGATTCCTATAACTCAGCTAGGGGGATATTCTTTGGCAAAGAACAGATTTTATTGCTGCTACAGCAAGTGTTGACTATTCCATGATAACGAACATATAATAAGAGCGAAACTGGTCCATGGATGTTATTTTCTGCAATGGAAGAACAAATCCAAACTTTGGGAACGATATTTATGTAGAAAGGTTATGATCAAACGTTAATCTGCATTTTTGAGTTCTAAAGATAAATATGATAATGTTCACATAAGAAAGGATATATGCCGCTTATTAATATAAAGTTTATTTCAAATTTTATTCGTTGCACAAGTTATAAGCGCTAGAAAAAATTTCGCCTCTCTCGATAAATGTGTATTTTCTGATGTACCTTCCAACGAAATAGAATTTCTTATTGCAATATATCAAGATAGCTGCTGCATGAAATTTTCGCAGCTTCGAAAATATGAGTTTAAAATTTTGTTAGAATTTCAGAGATATTTGAACTGAGCCAGCATACATGACAAATCGGAGAAACTCGCTGTCTCTATTTTGCGAGCGGGCCAAGGCTTTGGCCCGTCGTCTCCGGATCTGACAGGTTATTAGTTCAATTCTTCGACTGAAGTTGACTGAATTGAAATGATTCACATTTTTCTCCATTTTAGAAATGTTTACTTTTCTGTATTGTTATTATTTGTCGCGAAGTTTTTGTTTCTTTTCCTCTTTTTTTTTCCAGAAGAGTAGAAGGCAGTACAGTTTTTGATATCTGATGAATTCCAGAATACCTTTTGTTGAAAACGGCAGGTGAATACTGTAGCTTTTTTTGTGATTTTTTAAAATTATTTTTGTATTGATGTTACTGAGCAAAATTAATTGAATGCATTGATGTTTTAAATATCTGGACTTTACTGTTTCAGAAAAAGATGAAAGTTAAACACTTTATTATTATTATTATTATTATTATTATTATTACTCATGCCGCCCAGTTCACTAAAAGGGCGTACAGCAGGGGCTAAAAACATTATGAGATTCCTTTACTTATTTAGATAACTTAGTTGCTAGAGCATTGGTATCGGGATTTGGAAGTTGGAAGTTTTTGTTTTTCCTGTGAACAGACTCCATTGTAGTCCCGTGACCACATTCATAGTATGGTGTAACTTCAAATACTGCTCTTCTTTTGCCAGATTCTTGTAGGAATTTGTCGTCTGAGAAAAAGTAAAGAGGAACTTCAAACACTGGTCTTCTTTTACGAGATTCTTGTAGGAATTTATAGTCTGAGTCATAGTGGAGTGGATCTTCAAACACTGGCCTTCTTTTGCGGGATTCTTGTAGGAATTTGTAGTCTGACTCACAGTATAATGGAGCTTCCAACACTGCTCTTCTTTTGCAAGATTCTTGTAGGAATTTGAAGTCTGAGTCACAGTACAGGGGAGCTTCAAACACTGCTCTTCTTTTGCGAGATTCCTGTAAGGATGTGTAGTCTGACTCACAGTATAGTGGAGCTTCCAACATTGCTCTTCTTTTGCAAGATTCTTGTAGGAATTTGAAGTCTGAGTCACAGTATAGTGGGGCTCCAAATACTGCTCTTCTTTGGCGAGATTCTTGCAGGAATTTCAAGTCTGAGTCACAGTATAGTGGAGCTTCAAACACTGCTCTTCTTTTGCGAGACTCTTATAGGAATTTGTAGTCTGAGTCACAATATAGTGGAGCTTCAAACACTGCTCTTCTTTTGCGAGATTCTTGTAGGAATTTGTAGTCTGAGCCACAGTATAGTGGAGCTTCAACCACTACTCTTCTTTTGCGATATTCTTGTAGGAATGTGTAGTCTGAGTCACAGTATAGTGGATCTTCAAACACTGCTCTTCTTTTGCGAGATTCTGGTAGGAATTTGTAGTCTGAGTCACAGTATAGTGGAGCTTCAAACACTGCTCTTCTTTTGCGACATTCTTGTAGGAATACCACTTCCTTTACCCATATATTTCATCAATAAATAAAAAATAAAAATAACTAGAACAGCGTATGTAAGCATAAATTAGATAATAATGCAATATACAGCTGTTTCGAGGATACACTGAATCACCTTCGCCAGTGAAAGAGAACCAACAAACCCGAAGTCAAAAATACATCAGGTTTGTTGGACCATATATTTTATATTGAATTTTCTGTTTTAATTAAAAAATATTCAAGATAATGTATGTATTAAAATACATTCTTATTCATTAGAATATAACGAATTTATTTCCTCACGTCTTTTGAAAAGCACACAGTTGAGTGCTTCTGAAATACGTAAATTAAGCCAGTTTTTAACAAACTGCTATAAATAAACTACGAAACACTTAAAAGTACACACTTTTTCTCTCTTTTACTTAAATTGCGTCTTACCAGAAAAATAAAAAATAATGTAATACTTAAAGTTTCTCAAGCAAGGGAAATATTCTATCTTGGAGAAGAAAAAATTCTTGTGAAAAATCTCTTTTCTCTATAAAGATCAACAAAAAAAGAAATATTAGGTGTCATTTACCCGTGCCTTTTATGCAGATTGAATTTTAACGGCATATAATTTTGAGATTATTATTCCGCTTGATTACACCAGTCTTGCTTATAGTGGCGTTGCATAGAATAATTTTTCACATTGATATGAAATTCTTATGAGGCAAAAAATTGTTTCTCACTGAAGCAGATAATCTGATTTTCCTGGTGTAGATTTTATTTCTTTATACACTACTCATAATATGAAAAGGAAAAATAACTTTATCATTTCAAGAGATGTTTGAACTTACGCGATAACAATTCGTAACTATAAAATGATGTTCACATATGTAGTAAATTTTATTTTCTCATACTGTTGTATGTAAAAGAATTGTTTACTAGAAAACTTTCGAATTCGAGATTTTTATATGGTTTGGCGCGTTTTAAGACCTCTTGAACATATTTAGAACAATTTTGGGACGAAGTTCGTCCATGTGTGTTTCTGTGTATGTGTGTGTGTGCGTGTGAATGTACCAGTTTAGTGCATATATTATGCAGAAAACAGTAGGTAGATAAATTAAAAAATTTCCGATTGTTAGAACTTGAATTATTCAAAGCTTAAAATTATTCATAGCATTATTTGCTGCGAACAATCTGAATAATTTGCTAAATAGTTATAAGAAGCTATTCCAGCGCTCCTAGTGCAATATTTAAAATATTAGGTTAACAAACTCGGTAACAAAACGAGATAAACGTAAAGATTCATTTACAAAGTTGTAGATCGGTGTTAATGAGTAGGAAGTGACAATAAAATCGTTTCAGAAGGCATTTATTTTGCACAATATGGTTATGTACGAATGACTGTTTTATGCAGCAATGCTAAAATAAATAACATTTATCATGCATGGAAATCTTATGTACAAAGTATTCAAAATGCTTTCAGCCAACAGAGATGCACATTTGAATTCGAGAAAGAAGATTTCCGCGTACTTTGACTAGCACTGCAGGTATCACCGTCTTACAGTCTCTGATGAAACGATTTTTGACAGGTATATATTGCTTCTTCCATATATGCATTTCATGCGTTCCTAATGTTAATTACTACTAATTAGATAATCCTCTACAACTTTGTAATTGTCATTTATATTTTATATCGCTTTGTTGCTGAGTTCGTCAGCCAAACTTTTTTAATTCTACGCTAAGGGCACTGCAGTCCTTTTTAGTCGCTGGGGCATGGACACTTTACTATAGACAAACCTAACGTGTACACTCATAACCCTTTCCTTATAAAGTCATTGGATTGTTTAAGGACTTTCCCATGACCATTGCATATTAGTCAAATGAGTCCAGTTTATCGGCGTGACAAACTTGCTGTCCACTTTATAATATTTCGAAAAAGCTTTTCAAAAGTTTTGAAGAATATCACGAGAAGTCTAACTAATAAAAAAAATCTATTTTTTATATTTTCTGATGCTGAGTTACAGTGCTAATTAAGTTTGCACAACTTCAGACGGAGACAGATCAGCTAATGGTCAGACTCTGACAAACTATACACGTCACAGGTAATTCGAATCAAAGAGGAGGACATGCTCAAAGCTATGGTACGAATTACTCCACTAAAAATATAGATAGATGAATTGGAGACAGGCTAACGATACATAACAACAACAACAACAATAATAATAATAATAATAATAATAATAATAATAATAATATTAATAATACTAATAATGAAAGGATGTTTGAGAAAAGGTGGTTATTAGGAGAGTTTGGTGGTGGAAGAAACAATTGATGAAAGTATCAATAGGTTATTAAACGTAGAAGCATGTGCTGACTTCTATGCAACCGTTGGTCGAGGCATTTTGCAGAGTCTCGACTTAAGAGTTTGAAATTTCGTCCTAGTTGCTCAATAATAGAGCGTCGACTAGCCTGTTCGGAGATCAAGAGTTTGATTGCCTGTTGGGGCAGCAAGGCTCTTTAAAATGAAGCCCGAACAAATTAACTCTCTAGGTTAGTGAAAATATTTTGGAGGTCTGAAAGTAACTCTAGTACGACTAGTGAGGATTCAGTGGACTCTGAAAGGTTGAACGCCGACTTCACATTGAGAGGATATCGACAACGCATGATATTAACCTGAGTAAAAATAGTAGTAGCAGGAAGCTAAACTGAGGTAAAAGTAGCAGGAGGTGGTTAGTCAGATTATCAGTGGCCCGCTAGTCTGACATTAGAGGGTTGTTGTTGAGACCCAGACCGTCCGACCTACCAGAAAGGTGTAAGGTAACTGTTTGGACGGCCGGGAAGTGCCACCCAATTTAGACCGGAACCCAGTGGGGGAGGCATCCACAGGGACCGTACCCTCCTTCCCCTACCACGAACCTCTCGGAAGGACTTACGGACCCACATGTTTAACGTGATCGTACTCCGCGTGAACACGGCGGCAGTTAGTGCACACGTGACATTAGAGGGTGGAGAGACATTAGAGGGACATTAGAGGGTTAGTGCACACGTGGCACACGTGACATTAGAGGGTGGAGAATGCGAAGTCCACTTCAATAAGAGCTTGCAATTTCGTCCTAATAACTCAAAGGTAGAGCGTTAGCTGGCCAGTTCGGAGATCCAGGGTTCGATTCCCGGTTTGGACTGGAAGGTTCTTTCAAACTTTAGTGACATATTTGGATAAGAATTCGGAAATGCTGTTCTCATATTTTGAATTAATTAAATATAAACATGTTCAGTAACTTTTCATCTCAGTAACGTCATTTAGAAGTTTTTAACTGTTATCTATCACTAATTACCGTAATTAATGAAATTAAATTAAACTAAAATGGTGTAATTAATTACTATACTAATATTTATCTTTTAGTAAGTACCTCACTGAAAAAGCAATTGGTAGGTTGTAGGAAGGGTCAACAAAATGTACACAACGCGAACTCATTCCAAAGTAATAATTGTAATAAATCCACTATACGTTTTAATGTATTATGGTTATTGTCCTCCTCAACTAGTGCATTACTATATATAGCATGACAACTAACTGTTTTCATAAAATTTAGATTACTGATACCACGTTTGCATGTGTAATGCCAGAAATCTAAAATATTAAATAATTCGTTTAAATGAGAAGTGGTGGAAGCAAGGTGAATGCGGGGGGCGGGGGATATTCCCATGGTAAGTCCATTGTCGGTGGCCGAGATGGCGACGGTGTGACTGCATACCAAAGAGAAGGCACGTAGACCGTCCAGCAGAAGAAAAATGTATTAATGTAAGGTCAAGTAGGGGTCAATCAGTTTCATTTTTGAGGAGCAAGCTGCAGTAGCAGTGTGATTTTGTGTGAGTGCCTCTGATGTATGGATGAATTCGGAGGAGAGCTCGCATGTATGTTTGGTGTTAAAAAAAGTGTAAATTGTGGAAAAGCCTTGGTGCGCTTCTACAAGGTGTTGTTGCTGAGACCCAGACCGTCCGACCAACCAGAAAGGTGTAATGTAACTGTTTGGACGGCCGGGAAGTGCCACCCAATTTAGACCGGAACCCAGTGGGGGAGGCATCCACAGGACCTTACCCTCCTTCCCCTACCACCAACCTCTCGGAAGGACTTACGGACCCACATGTTTAACGTGATCGTACTCCGCGTGAACACGACGGCAGTTTTTGGCATCGGCTGGAATCGAACCCGGGCCTACCGAGTGCAACTCCAGCGCGCTAACCAATGGGCTACCGCGCCCCGCTTCTACAAGGTGTTGTTGTTGAAACCCAGACCGTCCGACCTACCAGAAAGGTGTAAGGTAACTGATTGGACGGTCGGGAAGTGCCACCCAATTTAGACCGGAACCCAGAGGGGGAGGCATCCACAGGGACCGTACCCTCCTTCCCCTACCACCAACCTCTCGGAAGGACTTTCGGACCCACATGTTTAACGTGATCGTACTCCGCATGAACACGGCGGCAGTTTTGGAAGTGGCTGGAATCGAACCCGGGGCTTCTACAAGGTGTTAAAGACCCAGACCGTCCGACTCGTCCAGAGGACTTAGAGTAACTAGTTGGACGGCCGGGGGGGCTTCTACAAGGTGTGAAAGACCTTATCAGGTACCGCAGAATTAGAATTATATGAGGATGTCTTCAAAAATTGTGTTTAAAAAAACTAATTAATTCGTTCCCCCGTGAGATCCAACCAAAATATTAATTATCTAGCATTACACCCCTCAAACCACTTTCATATGTATTCTGATAGAATGAAATTTCCATAATTTGTTAATTTTAAGAGTGTAAGAAAATTATGTAATGATATAAATATTGGTTCCTTTCCTATTAATATTTTAGTTCTAACTTAGTTATCCCGTTATGCTAAATTTAGGTGGGGTTTGCGGCCACCAACGCAATGTATACAACAGTGACTTTTAGTGAATTTTTACATGTACGGATAATCTACTGATTAATAATTAATTATTTAACTTCATTTTACGATAAATTATATGTAAATAAGAATTAATCGGCCCAATAAACGGAACAGCATGTATTTATATTATGCGCATATTTATAAAATGTTTACAAGAATTCTTCCTTGAATTTCTCCTTAGGAGTTTGTACAAAATTTATGATAAATACTTTCCTTACAATACATGACAATATATGAGGACAGAATTAGAATGAGGTTGAAACTTGGAATTCGAGTTTTCCAAGGATTTACACTTTGGAGATATTCTAAAATACGGATAAACTATATGTAGATTGATATCGCTGTGTGTCTCTGTCTGTCTGTGTTCTATATATTTACTCAAAATCAAAAACTATCCATCGAAATTTCATGAAATTTTGTAATTAAATCTTTAAATATAAGAATTAGTCAGTTTAGGACGGAAATTTTATGAGGGTAATTTTCAAATATAGATTCAATTAGCAATATAAAATACAATTTAAATTTAGGTCTATTTATGTATATATTTTATAATGAATATTGTTTATAAATTAACACAATATATTTCAAAGGAAAACAAATATAAAAAAAAAGACTAGAGAATAAATGTAAAAATGCCCCATTAATCATATCAGTTTTTTTTTTAAACATACAGTTGGTTGATTTTGAAATACCTAACATTAATCCCAGATTTTAGAAAACAGTTATAAATAAACTCTAAAATATTTAAAAGTGTAGTATGTTTTTCTCGTGTAGTATTTTTTTCGGGCAGAATGAGCCTTCATGAAAAACAAAAACTTGTAACGCTTAAAGTTTAGTAGAAAAAAAAATCGAATCTCGGGAAAAAAAAAATGTGCTTGTGAAAAATCACTTTTTTCAAGAAATATCAACAATACATACTAGGTGTCATTTACCCAAGCCTTTTATGCAGATTGATTTTTAACAGTATATAATTTTAAGATTATTATTCCGCTTGATTACACCAGTCTTGCTTATAGTCACGTTACGCAGAATAATTTTTCATATTGATACGAAATTCTTCCGATAAAAGTATTTTCTCACTGAACCAGATAATTTGATTTTTGGGTATATATTTTACTTCATTTATACATTACTCTTAACATCCCAGGAAAAAAAAACTCGATCATGTATACAGTAGTTTGAAATTGTGCATTTACTATTTATGACATAAAATGTTAAAATATTTAATATTTTTTCGTAAATCTAGTTTCGATGCATTTAAAAAAAATCTGATGTGGACAGCACATGACTTTCCTTATATAATGCAATGCAATTACTACTTTTACAGATAAAAAATGTTATTCTTGTAGTAGATACTTATATTATTTCCAAGATTTTGAAATTTCTTCAATTAGTTGTCATCTTCATTGATTTAGCGTCATTTTCATCTATTTGACGAGATTTTTGTAATTTGGCAACATTTAAAAAAGTCGCCAAGTTGGCGACATTCCGCTAAATTCGTCACCAAAATCTCGCCAAACGTTACGAACGGAGAAATAAGTTATTCTTACAGCAGATAAATGACTATTGGCGTTCAAATACAAAAGTATTACTCAAAGTATCTTTTCTCGTGAATGGAACGAGTTAAATCCACGAGAATAATGTCTCCAAATTTATCGCATGATATTACATATGAAAGGTGAACATGTTTCTTTACAGTTAATATTTATTTTTAATTTATGGGATTTTGTGAAATATTTATTTGAAAAATGTGCAATATCTCGGGAACGGGTCGTGCTAACGTTCTAAAGTTTATGTCAATAGTTTTCTAAGGAAAAATTACGCAAGAAATGTCTATTTGCGTAATTTTATTAAAGGTTTTGATTTTATAATGATTTTTTCAAAATTTCACTTGAAAATTTACAGGGATTCTGAACAGTCCATTGTATTGTAAAGCAATAGGCTTCCAGTATTCACGGATTGTGATTTTTGTACCAAATTTAATTCGAATCGCTCCATTCGTTCGTGAGATATCGTCGCCACAGAATCACTGACACACACACATACACACACCAGCATTTTCACACACACACACAGACTTCACCTCAAAAATGTTCGATTCGTGATCAGGGATGCTTGAAACGTGCTTTCCCGTCGACAACTCAAATTCGAATTTTCGACCCCGTCACAATACTTTCTTTGTACATTATGTATGTAAGGAAAGTAATATATTTCGTTGAGCTAATTTTATTACTTTCCTTATATACATAATGTATAATTAAAGTATTGTGACGAGATCGAAAATTCGAATTCGAGTTGTCGACGGGAAAGCACCTTTCAAGCATCCCTGATCGCGAATCGAACATTTTTGAGGTGATGTCTGTGAGTGTGTGTGTGTGTGTGCAAAAGTATGTGTGCGTGTCAGTGAGTCTGTAGAGAAGATATCTCACGAACGAATTTAGCGATTAGAATGAAATTTTGTACAAAAATCACAAACATTTAATAAAGTAACGCAAATAGATATTTCTTATGTAATTTTTCCTTAGAAAACGATTGACATAAACTTTAGAACTCTAGCATGAACCGTTCTCGAAATATTGCACATTTTTAAAATAAATTTATCAAAAAATCCCATAAATTAAAATATATATATTAACTCTTGAGGAACATGCTCACTTTTCATATGTAATATCATACGATAAATTTGGGTGACATCATTCTCGTGGATCTAGCTCGTTCCATTTATGAGAAAATATACTTTGAGTAATACTTTTGTATTTGAACGTCAATAGTCATTTATCTGCTATGAGAATAACTTATTTCTGCGACCATAACGATTAGCGATATTTCGGCGACGGATTTAGTGGAATGTGGCCAACTTGGCGTCTTTTTAAATGTTGCCAAATTAACGAAAATCTCGCCAAATGGATAAAAATAACGCCAAATTAATGAAAATGACGACTAATTGACGAATATTCAATATCTTGGAAAGACCATAAGTATCTACTGTAAGAAAAACCTGTATTTTTACTGGAAAAGTAGTAAATTCAGTGCAAACTGATTGCGCTCAAAGGAATTTTTGATCTAGTTAGGTGGTTCTGAATACTCGGTTCGGAATACTACTGTAGTCCTCAACGGACCTAGGATTAACATGATCACCCTTCTCATCAGCAATCTGTAAACTGGGGATTCTAGTATTTGAATTTATCATTCTATGAGAGTTCACCAATTGCTTGCGGAGTTCACATAGAAGGAGGAAATTTTAGCTGATTTTTAGGGGGGTAGGGAACTAGGGGTCCTCGATGATTTCAATTTTATCTTGGTTTTCCAGGAACTTGAAGCTGTTAGTTACAGGTAGAACCAACGAGCTTATATACATATTATATATAAGCTCCTTGGTTATATACACACTCGTATATAGTTTATTTACACACTCGTTGGATAGAATCTGCGGGACTTGGGCGGGGTAATTTCCCTCGGAATGCTTCCTACGGCGTTGGAGTTTATACTCCAATCCATAAGCCTTAATCAACCTATTGTATTCCTCGTCTATTTCCTTCCGATTACCATAGACGTTGTCAGTGGCCTTTTATGATTTTCTGTTAACACAGGTGGTGGGGGATTCCATGAGCTGATGAGCATCGAAAACAATATTTACCATGATCTCCTTGAGTAATTCCGCCTTGCTGGTATCCTCTTCAATTTCCATTTCTACTTTTAATGTTGATGACCATCCACTCGTATATCTTGCATTAGTCGAAGATCTTATATGCTTCGTCTAGAACGTTCTGAAGGATACTACCCAGGCTGGCCGCACATTTATCAGCAATGGAAGGGAAGGGAGTGGGGCTGACCAGGTACACTTGCCGCTCTATCTTTCTCCTGTGCATCCCTTTCTCTACTTACGTTATCGAACTCCATTGCCTCGGCCCGATCGGTCTTCTTAGCAATAGCAATGCCTTTATTTTTAGCAATAACCTTTTCCTTTCCATACCTTTTAAAAAGATTCATTTTGGAAGCAGCCTTTTGCTCAGATAACAGCCTAGACTATATTTTATATCTGCAGACATAATGTCGCCGTACCACGTACACCTGCAATCACGTTTAGACAAGAACCCTCCACGAGGGAAAATCAGCAGCTCAGAAAACCAACGTCTTCACTCGACCACTGACGGTCTCCAACTGATGATGCTTAAGTAGCCATACTTAAAGTTAAAGCTTTTACCATCCGTAAAAAAAGCCACCAATCGTCTAGCACATAAATGATGGCGAAATTAAAGAAATTATGAAAATGGGCCTTAAACTGGCTATCACCAAATTTTAAAAATCGTCACAAGTATCGAAGTTATATGCCTAAATTCAAGATAAACGGCAATTTTGTTCGAAATTTGTTGCTGATGTACCACCTGAAGATGAAGCTCAAGTTGGGTCAAACTTTACAGAGGGATATGCTTATCCAGTAGACATTTATTATAAATATAGGCATTGAAAAATCATATATTTTTCCACCCCAGTTGGCATGCTAATCACGAATATGAACATAAAAATCACGGATTAGCTGTAGTTTTCATGATATGGGGGAGGGGGGCAGTGTTAATGGATATTGTGCTTTGCTTGTAGAAGCCATTTTATCGTGCTTCGAGAGACTAGGGTGCACCATTATAATATGTTTAATTTCATCTTTTGGCTATTAATTTGTCCGAATTGGAAATTACTGTTTAACTGTATAATATGAACATTTTTCTGTTAACAGAAATTTTCTCACCTTTGCTGTTGTGGCCACTCTGTCTCATTTATTCTGAGGTAGATGATCCCATTTTGCTTTTGAATCCAGTTAATACATATAATAAACTACTTTTATTTTCAAATAAAATATGTATGTTAAAGGAAAGGAAATGAAGTATTTATTAATTATGATATTTTTTTCTCTAAAAAAATTTCGTAATCTTTCAAAGCGAGATAGTTTAAAGATAATAAATTCTCTTAAATGACGCCTAAAAACATGCATTAAGCGTGCAAACTACTGTGAAATTACAAAAGGGTATAATAAAAACTTTGTATATTCTGTTTAAAAAAGTACCAACTTTAAAGAATATTTTCGTTAAATTTGAAAGGTGAAAAACATTATTCAAATTTTCAGTTTTTGAGGCATAATTTAAAGATTATTATTCTGCTAGAATTAATCTGCTAGAAGTCATCGCGGTGCATAGTTAGAAATTCTTTAATAACTAGCTTAAACATCGGTGTGTTCCGAAGGTCTAAGACTGATGGTTCATAATATTTTAAGATAGATGGCTTATAACATTCTAAGACTGATCAAAATTGCATCTTAGAAAAAGTCTTGAATTAAATTCTGAAAGAATGGACAACAAGATTTAAATGTTCTCTTTTGAATACTGATGAAACTAATTATCGGAAATAATAATTGAATTATACGAAGCATATATCAATGAAGGTGTTTGTAAAGTTTTTTCATTAAAATAAAGGTTTCAATTTTTGAAATGCATCATAATTATTTTCTTTTAAATTTATGATTTTTTGCATAATTAGAGATCATAAAAGTTAACCGTAAGTCTGTGAGCAAAGTGGCAATAAGTAAAGCAATTTGTGTATATTTTACATGAAAAGAGTTGTAACTTTTACAGTTGCCAGATTTATTAAGCTGATTAAAAATATTCAAAGTAAATAAAGGATTATGTCGAATATTGTAGACAGTATAATATTTCACTTTGAGGAATGGCTCTTAAAGTGAACACAACTATAGACATTAAACAATGTACATCATAATTAGACTTAACTGAGCAGCCATGACCAGAAAATATAATTGGATCAAGTAGGTTGCTAAGCCTTTAATAGCACTCACAGATCAACCTCAAGTCAAGCTAAAACGATACGATTCGGGGCGCCTGTGCGGTTGCACTTACCCCCACATCGAAAATAAGAAATGTCCAATTTTCTACGTTTCACATAATTGTTGGTCTTTCCCCATTCCTGTTGTAGGATGTGGTGTAGAGTTTTTCCGATGTTGCTGGATGATGATGCTACATTGGTATTGGCTGACTGCCTAGAAGCGTATTGGCTGACTGTCTAGTAAGAAATGGGAAGGGCGAAAGGAAAGTTTTGACTAGGTAGTATATACCATTAGTCCAAAAATATTTACAAATTGCAAATAAAAAAATCTGATGTGGGCAACACATGACTTTCCTTATATAATGTAATGAATTTACTACTTTTACAGTAAAAAAAGTAGGTTTTTCTTATAGTAGATACTAATATTCTTTCCAAGATATTGAATTGTCGACAATTAGTAGTCATTTTCATTGATTTAGCGTCATTTTTATCCATTTAGCGAGATTTTCGTTAATTTGGCAACATTTCCAAAAGTCGACAAGTTGGCGACATTTCGCCAAATTCGTCGCCAAAATCTCGCCAAGCGTTATGCACTAAGTAGTAAGTTATTCTTACAGCAGATAAATGACTATTGGCGTTCAAATACAAAAGTATTACTCAAAGTGTCTTTTTTCATGAATGGAACGAGCTAGATCCATGAGAATGATATCCCCCAATTTATCGCATGGTATTACATATGAAAAGTGAACATGTTTCTCAATAGGAAATATATTTTTTTTTACTTTATGACTTTTCGATAACTTTTTCAAAAATGTACAATATCTCGAGAACGATTCATGTTAGCGTTCTATATTTTATGTCAATCGTTTTTTAATGAAAAACTACATATGAAATGTCTATTTGCGTAACTTTATTAATGATTTTGATTTTATGACGATTTTTTCAAAATTTCATTCGAAAATTTAGGGGGGGGTTCTGAACATTCGATTGCGTATAAAAACAATAGGCTTCCAGTGTTTATGGATTGTGACTTTTGTACCAAATTTGGTTCGAATCGGTCCATTCGTTCGTCAGTTATCGTCTCTACAGACTCACTGACACACACACACACACACACAGACATCACTTTAAAAATGTTCGATTCGTGATCAGAGATGCTTGAAACGTGCTCTCCCGTCGAAAACTCGAATTCAAATTTTCGACCCCGTCATAATACTTTCCTTATACATTATGTATAGAAGTAAAGTAATTAAAGACGATGAGAGAGCATAAGAATATATTAAGTTTAAATTTAAGAATATGAAATTAAGAGTAAATTGCAAGCGGGCTGGCGTCAAATATCGGTTAGCTAATAAGCAATCGTGCCATGTCAGTAGGTTTTTAACCTAATGACGAGCAGGCGAGGAAGTGGCACCATCTACCGTCGTCATTCAGATCGAATTCAGCCTAAGTGACACCAGGCTAGGGAAGCGCATATCTCGGCTTTTTCAAGGGGGTCTTGCCCGACCAGAGGATTCCGTGGACGCCTCTTCCTTAGATAACTAAGGGAAGTGTTGTCGTAGCTTTGATCTGCGTCCCTCAGACATGGTCTGCTTGAATTCTTCTTGTAGATATTTCTAGTGAAGCGTCTAATCTGCTCTACAACGTTAGAGACTTTGATGTCATGGTGAATGACCTTGTTTTGTACAAATCGAGGAGCATTCACAATGCATCGTAATGCTTTGTTTTAGAATACTTGCAATTTTTCAATGTGCGTTTTTGAAGCTGACCCCCAGACAGGGCAAGCACACAGAAACGCAGCTGCAATGATTTGGTTGTAAACAATAAGCTTATTTTGGGTGGAAAGGTGGGATTTTCTACTAAGAAGTGGGATGAGGACGCAATAGGATTTATTTACAGTTTTTAATTTATAGATCATATGCTTTGAAAAAGATATATGGGAGTCAAGAGTGACTACCAGATATTTCACAGAGTTGCAGAAGGGGCTGGGTTAAATATTACTTTCCTTATATGCAATAATGTATAAGGAAAGTATTGTGACGGGGTCGAAATTCGAGTTTTCGACGGGAGAGCACGTTTCAAGAATCCCTGATCACGAATCGAACATTTTTGAAGTGATGTCTGTATGTGTGTGTGTCAGTGAGACTGTGGAGGAGACGATATCTCACGAACGAATAGACCGATTCGAACGAAATGTGGTACAAAAATTACGATCCGTAAACACTGGGAGCTTATTGTTTTTATACGCAAATCGAATGTTCAGAACACACCTAAATTTTCGAGTGAAATTTTGAAAAATTTTCAAAAAATCAAAACCTCTAATGAAGTTACGCAAATAGACATTTCTTATGAAATTTTTCATTAGAAAACGATTGACATACATTTTGGAACGCTAACATGAACCGTTCTCGAGATATTGCACATTTTTCAAAAAATTATCAAAAAGTTATATAAAATAAAAAAATATTTTCTACTGAGAAATATGTTTACTTTTCATATGTAATAACATGCGATAAATTTGGTGACATCGTTCTCGTGGATCTAGCTCGTTCCATTCATTGAAAAAGGTACTTTGAGTAGTATTTTTGCATTTGAACACCAATATTTATTTATCTGCTGTAAGATAAATTTGGTGGTATCGTCCCGGTGGATCTAGCTCGTTCCATTCATAAAAAAAGATTCTTTGAGTAATATTTTTGCATTTGAACACCAATATTTATTTATCTACTGAAAAAAATAACTTATTTCTCCGCCCATAACTTTTGGCGAGATTTTGGCAACGAATTTGGTGGAATGCCGCCAATTTAGCGACTTTTTAAATGCTGCTAAATTAACGAAAATTTCGCGAAATAGATAAAAATGACGCTAAATCAATGAAAATGACGACTCATGAACGAAAATTCAATATCTTGGAAAGAATATAAATATAAAAAAAATAAAAATAATTTATTTTTTTTACTGTAAAAATAGTAAATTCATTGCATTGTGTAAGGAAAATCATGTGCTGCCCACATCAGATTTTTTTAAAGTGAAATTATGGCTAAGTTCTCGGTAGTTAGGTTTGAATATGCATACTGCACTCCTGGAGGCGTTAATTTTGATTATCCAGGTCACGAGCCAGTGCTCAAGGCTATGTTTAATGTAACTTTGTAGTGTATTGATAGTGTTGTATGATGAGCAACTGCGAGCAATCAGAGCTGTGTCGTCTGCAAAGACAGCCAGCTTAATTTGGGGTATCTTCGGTAAGTCGTTTATGAAGATGTTGAATAGCAAGGGACTGAGATTTTCACCTTGTGGAACCCCGACCCTGAGTGGTAGAATAGAGGAGAGAGTTTGATTAACTCGTACGCCGAAAGAACGGTTAGTGAGATACGAGTTGATGATCGCCAAAAGCTGAGCCGAAATGCCAAGTCGCACTAGCTTGGAAATAAGACCAGGAATATACGTTTTATCAAACGCTTTACTAATGTCGAAAAATACTATGCTGGTATACTGCCTGTTGGAAGAATTTTCGTGGATAGTTTCGACTACACGCAAAAGTTGGGATTACGTGGAATGAGCAGACCGAAATCCGTGCTGTTCAAGAATTAAAACATTATTCAGTCTGCAGAAACTATCCGAACGTCTTAACAACACCAATTCATAAATTTTGGATAAGCTTGTTAACAAACTTATCGGTCTGTAGCTTTCTGCTAGGATTAAATTTAGATTATTTTTGGCTAAGGTAATAATAACGGCAGTTTTCCAACTTTGTGTAAAAAAGTGATATTCGAGCATACGATTAATAATCACGGTCAACCAGCATAGATAAATAGTAGGAAGGTTCCTGAAGGTTTTTGATGATGCGATTTAAAACTGAAGGTCGCAATTGATATAATCCAGTATCCAAAATTGCAATTTCCATAAAATGTATTTGATATGCATTGTTTAAATTGTATAATATTTATATAGTTATATATTTATATAGTTATATAGTTTTTATATAGTTATAATATTTATATAGTTATATTATTTATATAGTTCTACAGTTTAAATAGCATAATATTTATTGTTTAAATAGTAATAATATTATTGTTTAAATAGGTAAAGATTTAATAAAAATTGTCTGCCGCATAAACTCATTGAATTAAAATCCGTTGCTAAGCGACATCATATCATTTTCGTCAAATAAACTTAAGGGGGGAAAATATCGTCTGCATAATGTAATGTATATGGAAGGTTTAACCGTGTGTTTGTAATTAATATCTAGACAACCCCTGATCCCAGAAACTTGGAAACTTGGACAAAATTTTAAGTGGGGATATTCCAAGGCCACCCACAAAATTTCATGAAATTCGGTTCAGCTGTTCTCGCGTAATGATGAGATAAACATACATACAGACAGACAGACAGACATATTTTCAATTTTATTTATATAGATTAACTAGCATCATAACCGTTCTTCGTACAGAGTATATAATTTAAAGAAACTTAAAATTCACCATCATGTTTAAATTCCTATAGTATACTAAAAGACATCGTTAATCAAAATATTCCGTTAAAATATTAAATTTATTGCTCCGAAAAAGAAGTTTAAAAATATCTGTTCTCAATATGCAAAATTATCTTCACGAGCAGATCTGAAAAATAAAACATCGTGGTCCCTTTTGTAAGCAAATTTATAAAAAATATGAAATTGAATCAATATATGCAAAATAAAAGTGTTAAAATTGTATGGGATCCTTACTACTTATATATGCGAATATTAGAAGATATGACCTGTATTAGTAGATTACTTGTATAAATTATAAATATCAATAAACCTGTAATCTTTAAATCTGAAGTTCGTAATTGATTCTAATATAGGGCAATAGGAAAGCGCTAAAATTGTATGGGAATATATATACCCATACTACCTATATTGCAACAGATTATAAAATATGACTGTGTGTTAATAGAAGATTGCCCGTATTACAATATGAGTCTCAAAATCTTTGCCAAAATAAAACAAATGACGTAATAAATTAGAACCCCGTAATCTTTATACCAGAAGGCCGTAATTGATTAAAATATATGCCAATATATATCAAAATATGTGCCAATATATATCAAAATATGTGCCAATATATATCAAAATATATGCCAATATACCTGTACTACTTATATTCCCGTAGATTAGAAGATATACCCGTGCATTTGTAGAAGATTACTCGTACAATGAGTTTCATAATTTTTGGTATAATAAAACAATGACATAATAACTTGAAAATATCAATAGATCTTGAAACAATAATCCCCGAAAATATCAATAATAATAATGTGAATAATATCAAAAATATCAATAATAATAATAATAATAAACCGTAATTGATATTATCCAGTCAAAAATACAATATCAATGAAATTTATTTTATATGTATGTCTTTATTATTCAAATCGGAAAAAATTTAATAAAAATTGTATGCCGCATAAACACATTGGATTTAATTCCGTTGCTAAGTGACATGACATCATATGCTTCAAATAAATTGGTGGAAAAAATATCGTCTGAATAATGCTATCTCTATGGAAGGTTTGGCGACACTTTAAAAAATCGCCAAATTTATCCAAGTGGGACTGCAGAACTGACTGTCCCACTTGGCGCCAAATTGACGATAGATCATCACAATACTATTCTCTAATACTAAAAAAAATAGTTTCATTTATTGGGCGCAATTTTATTAATTTCATGATATTTTTATGGATTTACAAACATTTTAATCATTTTGGCGACATTTTAAAAATTCGCTAAATGTGTTACTAAGTAGTACGGATGGGCTGGCAGGCAAATGCTACCGAAACATCGTTTCAGTACTCTCTTCTGAAAAAGACAAATTTAATTTCATTGATTTGCATCATTTTTATCAATTTGGAGACATCATTCCACCAATTTAGCAACGTTTAAGAAAAGTTGCCAATAGCGATATCCCGCCAAATTCAAAGATCTGAATTTGCAGATCTGAAGAATAAAAGATTCTGATCCCATTTGTATATACTAAATGAAAACACTAAACTTGTATTAGAAGATATACCCGTTCTGCTATTTTCCTGTTTCAATAATCGGCTAAATGAGCTTATTGGCTAAACACAATGAGTTTATTAGCTAAGCACAGTATAAGCTTAAAAACACTTTGCCAAGCTAAATGAAAATGATGTACGAAGTCCGTAATTAATATATTAAAAGAAAAATCAAACCGTTCATTTATAAGAAATATTTTTATACACATTTATGTATTATTTAATTCGAAGAAATAATAATAAAATTTAACAAACACATTTAATTTGATTGCACTGCTGAGCAATATGATATAAGATTCATAAAATGCTAATAATTAAATAACCATTTTGATTTCTTAATACTTTTCATTGTTGAGCAAAATCTTGCTAAAAATAAACCATGGTGATATATTTTCAATTTAAATGCATGTTTCAAACATTAAAGTTTTTAAACAATTCATACTTTCAGAAAGTGACTGATTAGCGCAAAAATCTCTCACCTAACTCAGAGATAAAGTTTTAATTCACTTTCATGTTTTAAACTAACGATTTCTAACCTTTTCGCTTGGATGAACAGGGAGTTAGAGAGTAGAACTCCTAGGAAAAAGTTTCTTTTTTTATTAATATCTCAACAACCCCTGGTCTTAGAAACTCGAAACTTGAACTAAATTTAAGGAGGCTATTTAAAGGCTACCCACAAAATTTTATTAAATTCGGTTCAGCTTTTATCCCGTGATAAAGGGACAAACGAAAGCTTCGTTTTACAATAATATCTCGAGAACCCCTGGTTGTAGAAACTCGAAACATGGACTAAATTTCAAGTGAGGCTATTTCAAGGCTACCCACAAAGTTTCATCAAATTCGGTTCAGCCATTCTCCCGTAATGATGAGAAAAGCAAACAGACAGACAGACATAATTTTAATTTTATTTATATAGATTTTTTAGAATAACTAGAACGCAGTCTATTTTCAAAATGCTCAAAATATATAGAAAGTTACTGAAATGTTCATAAAACTTATGTAGATAGCACTTAGTGAAATTGAATGTGCAACATCAAGAAATGGAAATGCCGTTCACCTGAAATTTATCAACAAAGCTGGTTGCGTAGTAAATAAGACATGATAAAATTTCTAGAACAAAAAAAAAACATTTATTCTGCAAAAAGTGACTTACATGGACATGCCAATTGTCTTTTCAGGTTGCTATGAATTTCTCTACCCATCGTGGTATTGAATCGTACAGATGTCGTGGCAGTCTTGAGGTATTGCCCCCAACACTTGCTCAATCTATCTTGCTCAAATATTTTCTGTTATCTGCAGTGGTTCTGTAGATAACGCTGTTCCAGGCATTTTTTATTGGAGATAAATCTGAAAATCTGGAAGGTCGGTACTTCGTTTTCCGTATGTAAATGTTCGCTATTGCCAGCAACATAACGTCAAATTGTTAAAATGCAATCAATACGTATCAAATTGGACCGGTTATTACAGCTGATCGATCTTTAGTCCAAATCGCCTTACGTTAAGGGTCCGTGCCGCTCGATACAGTTGAATGGATTGTCCCGCTCATTCGAAATTCATTATTAAAGCTGAATATGTTATTGAAGACGCTTTGACACATTTTTTATAGCGAGATACTCAGAAATGGCATCTGTCCAAGCCATGCCGACAATGAATTTAGATTAGTAGTAAGCAGCCGATTGATGACATGCAATAAACCTTACGTTGACAATGCGTTTAGAAATTGACTAGCTTGATTAATGGGTTAACTGAAGACAGCTTTCATCGTTAGTCTTATGGTCGATAAGGTGACGTATGTATGAGTAGTTAGCGCTTGTCGGCGAATCTCTGACTAATCATCCTACATGCTCCAGTCTCAACATTAAGACAGTGAGCGCCTTTTCTTAACTATTTTTGGAGAGATCGTTAGACCATAGTACAATCCCGGTCGGTATGTGCCCTATATGGCGAGTTGACTACTTACCCTTGTGACGATCAGTTATTAGTCCTGTGTCAAAGTTCTTTAACTGGTTGTTCCCCGATGATACGTGTTCTAAACTTTATGAACAACCTAATAACAAGTTTTTCAGTTCTTCAGAAAGAAAAGTTTTTAAATTTCTTTTATCTCGCAAATTAGTTGTTCGACAGACATTCGTCAAACAAAGTTTTAACTCGTCACTGACAGTGTTTCTTTTAGGCATACTAAACTACTCCCTTATTCACGCGGAGTACAGGCACGTCAAATATGTAGGTCTGTAAGTCTTTCCGAGAGGTTGGTGGTAGGAGAAGGAGGCTAAGGTCCCTATGCATGCCGCTCCCACAGCGTTCCAGTGTAAATTGGGTGCCACTCAAATAAATGATTTACACCTTCGGGTAGGCCGGACAGTCTGGGTCGAAGAAGAAAAATAAGAAGAAAGATCATAAAGGCCGGTCCCAAACGGATGGACGTAGTGAAGTTCTTAGTGTGATCTTGCACTAGTCAATTATAAACTGGTTTGACCTCTGGACTTTACAAATGTTGCCGCGGAAGTAATGATGAAAAAATTGAGATAATATAAAGGGATGGGTTCAGCAATTTTGTGCCTAGGGGATTCCTAATAGAAGACATTTAAGAAAATGTTTGAATGATGAAAAAGTGCAAATTTTCCCATAGAAGTACCATGAAATTTAAAACGAAAGTGAATAGTGATGCTCAGAAACTAATCTGACAAATGGCAGAAGCCGAGATTGAAGTGTCACCTTCCGCATGAATAATGCTGTGATATCTGGGCGATCTAAAAACGTCCCTATGTGCGTGCCTCAGCACCACATTATTATTCCAATAATTATAATTCTTTCTCCAATCCAACAATGCTATGAATATCTTAAATTTCTAGTAATTTTTATTCTAATCATAAGAATAACAAATAAAATTGTAGTTTAGTTTTGTATATAGTGTATGTACACACAGAAAAGAAACTAGAGGTACATGTTTTGTATATAAGTTATTATGTCCAAATCTTACAGACATACATACATACAATATGCATACATATGAGTGTTAATAAACGTATTCAGGAGATCTTTACTTACACACATTCTTTAAAATGTCAGATTAAAATATTTTTGATAAAACTTTCTTCCATATGAAGCAAACATACGCTCACTTAAATAGTTTTTTTAGAGTTAACTAGAAAGTAAGAGTATTCACATAATTAAAACCCATACTCTGAACTTCTAGAAATTAATTAAGTCCCTTGTGGTTGGTACGGAGAGTTAAAAAGCTCTTTAACCAAGACTCCACGTGTCAAAATAAGTGATTAAGTAAAGGGACGTTCGAAGCAAAGCATAATTAGGTTCCTGTATACAATTAAAAGGGGATTTTCCGACCCTAATTAATCATTTGGGAACTGTTTTACTCAATGTTTGGGTTTGCACTGAATTAAATATTGTAAATATTCTAAAATAGCTTTTTAATTTTTCTCTTTCGTTTTAAGTCTATGTTTTTTATCCCCAAACCCCACTGTTTATTTAATCTAAAAATAATGATTAAAGACTACCAAAACATTTTATTTAGCTCTTTGAATACTATTAATTTTAATTCTTGTCAAATTAAGATTTATTTGAGAAAAAATAGGGGATGCCAATTTATCAAAGGGCAAATATAGCCTGGCTGCTAAAGGAAGGTTTCATTTCATAATATGTTTTCATGGAAATTGAACCATACGGCAAATAAATTAAAGGAAGTCAATAAATAATTCAATTGCTCAATATTGCTATTAATTTGACCACCGCTTTCAGTTTTCTTCAACAATGATTATACAAAAATACACGTCGATCTTGACTGCTTTAAAACCTTCCATATCCATAAAAATTCCACTAATGTAGTTAATGACTTATCCAGTACTCCACTTTTGTCTGCTGTCTGGCAGAACGCCCTGTAACCCCCCTTCTTCTTCGTTCTATTCCTTTGAGCTTCTTATGAAGACCCAGGACGTCCGACTCATCCGAAGACTTGAGCAACTATTTGGCCGGCCGGATTTGGGGTTCTTATGTGTCGTTTCAACCTTTTTATGTCTTGTTGGGTCTCATTTATTCTTGTTCTGACTTGTCTTGCCGGGATATTCTTGTTGTGTTTTGGAGCACGCCAATCTTGTGTGTTACTTGTCGTTTCGGATTGACTGCAGTGTTCATTATGCTGCTTTCTGATTGGTTCTCTCTTAATCCAGGGCTTGGGTCTATAACCCCTCCCCCCTCCTTTTGCGCAATTCTTCTTTTGGACTTCGGGGTTGTTGGTTTTCTTGCACCAACGAAGGGGACCCAGCGCATCCCCAAAACAGCTGTTTGCTGCATTGTTGTAGTATTTGTGCTTTTACACTTTGCTCAAGTTTTCCTTAAACTAAAGAAGGGTTCAAAGTCTGTGGTAAGGAGTAAAGAGCAGTCAAAACTTCTTTTAACTAAAAAGATAACGAAAATGTAATGATCGACCTATTTTCAAAGGGACAAACATCAGAAAGACAATTTTCGGGAAATCTGCAAAATATTCAAAATTTATTCCATGTTGTCTGCTCATTTCAGAAACATAGATTTCTGTGTCCCCATTTCAAAATATTTTTGAATATCTTTTGATAACCAATAGTAATTTTTCCTTCGCATCTGTTTTTCTGTCTTCAAGAAAATTTGAATTCCAGTAGAATAAGTTGACACAGTTGTGATTGAATTTTTTTTTCTTTTTCTTTTTTAGCTATAGTAGACTGTAATGAAATTTGTGCGTTTTGGCAACTTGAACTATTGGGAGCTTTTTACTAAGAAAATATGTTTCGAACTGCGCCGTAAACAACAGCGAGGTTTAGTTTTATAAACAGTTTGCAGAATATCAAAAAGTATAGAACTGCTGCACATCCCAGGGTTTCTTATCATCATATTTTACTTATTACTTCAAGCGTGAAATAACCATTGTTAGAAGAAATAAGTTTCTGGAAATATAAGCTTATTTTCTTTTACTAGACATATTTTCGAATGTTTAAATTAAAGGATAAAGATAGTTTTGGTAGTATATTAGGAACAGTACAGATTGGAATAGGATGCCTGCATCTTGTGATTTCATTTGTTGAATTGATTATATATACGTATAAAGTGACAAATTAACTTTTTGGAAAAGTTTGTTTATGATCTTGTTTTGATATTCCTAAACCATATTTTACCGAATTTGTCATTACGGATCGTATCCATATTGCGGATAACAGCACCAATGGACCGGTTTATTATGAGCTCATTGGAGTGGAATAGCTGAGATTAGCAACGATAGCAAGAAAACTTGCAACGTGTCACAATTTTGCAAACCACTATAAGGATCGACAAATTCAGTCTTCGCACGTTGAGGGCGGGATAGCCAAGTGGTTAGGGCTCAGGGACAGCCTACGGAGAGCCAGAGTTCGATTCTCCAAATGAGGAATGGGTGCAAAAGAGGATGTCCAAAAGAAGGATAGGTGCAAAAACATTTTTTTGCATCCATTCCCCATTTCGTGTTTGTTGGATCCCTTGCACTGACCAAGGGGATCCAACGTATCCTCGAAACAGCTGTATGCTGCATCATCATTTTATTTATACATATACACGTTGTTCAAAATTTTCTTTTCCTTTCGCTCAAAGTGTATTTTATTTATTGCCGTCTTATCCTATTTCTCGGTTTCGTAATAAATATTTGGCCTGGCCCTAGACACATCGACCGCTACGCCCTAATACGACTTCGTATGCCCTAAATGCTCCTTTCGTATTCCCTAAAGTATGCCATAACGGCGTATTATGTTCCGCATTAAATAAGCTTTGATACACTCTAAATAAGCTTCTTTATTACTATCTACAGACGTCTTTCAACCACTGATTGGGCGTAATCAGATAACAGTTTGTTTATTAAATTTAATTAAGATAACAGTTTGTTTATTAATTTTTTTTAAGATAACAGTTTGTTTATTAAATTTAAATACTTGCAATAAAAGAAATCCTTTCGGACATCATATTTTTCTTCTATCATCCAGTTTGTTTCTTACCGTGTTCCGAGAACACAGCCCTAATGAATATTTTAGGGTTGTGTTTGATAATGCAAATGACGTCACTTGGCGAATGCATGATGTTTCCGGCTGAATTAAAGAAAGGCAGTTGGTACGTACAATCTTCGCCACCGTTGTTTATACGCGTCCGCGAAGGGGGCCTGAGCTTCCGGCCTGATCTTTTGCGGATGTCTAACGTTTGTTAAAAATGAGAGATACATTTATACCTTATAAAATATTACTAATGTACGAATAACCTTAGTAAATTATTTTTTGAAGCAGTGTGTAATATTAAAAAAAGTTGCTGTTAAATCAGAAAGATTAGATTGCCTGTTAATTTTTTAAATCACGATTACAAAATCAGGGACGTCTTCTAAACACAAAAGGTATATACGTTTAGAAATTCACGAAAATTCGTCTACTGATTGTAGGGATTCTGTCAAAAGTTTGGAGTTATGAAAAATACTACAGCGTATTTTTCACTTCAAACTTAAATAAACAAATCATTTTCAAGCATAATTTCATAGCGTCGATATAACCCATTGATTTGGGTGTTGAGATAGATACACCCGGGTTCAATTATCTTCGTATAAAACTGTTTCCGGGTCTACACGGAGTATGAGCACGTTAAATCCGTAGGTCCAAAAGTCCATTTGAGAGGTGATGGGTTAGGGGAAGGATGTTATGTTCCAGTAGTTGCCACCTCTATTGGGTTTCGTTCTAAATTGGATGGTGCTGTACCGGCCGTTCAAACAGTTGCATCACACATTTGGTTAGGTTGGTCTGGGTAAACAGAAAGAAACACAATTTTATAAGCGTATTCGTTTACTATAACTCAGGCCGTTAATACCGGCCGTTTTATTATGTAAGATTTTCGATAAAATTATATATCTAACTATGTACATCTACCTGAATACCCCAGAAAAAAAATTTAATGAGATAAATATTATGTCCTAACATTTAATGTTTTCCCCTTAAATCCTGCAGTGTGTAAAAGTATTGATAGAATTACCATGGACTGTAATTCCATGTACCCTTAAAGTGAAAATATGATATAAAACAAATTATTAAAGAAGATTTAAAAACAAGCATGTCAAACTTTGTCCATCCGTAATTTTTCGAACGTCCTGTGGCTAAAACTGCAGTGTCAGCCATTTACACTCACTGCAATATCTTGGCAGGGGGCATTATCCATTTCAGTGGAAGAATTTCTCTCCTATTTTCTCTCTTGTTTCTTTTTTTTTCTTGTTTTTTTCTTCCGGTGACAGGTGAGGAAGAACTCCGTTGAACCTCGGAGATAATATATTAAAGACGTGTGTCAGATTATGTAGAAACATGGCAAATAATATTGACGTCTGATAGAGAAGAACTGTAATTATTTTTTAAATCGTAAAAGCAAACAAACTTTTGCCATTTAGAATTCTTGTTTAGTTTTGTTTGTTGCATAAAAAGACTACTGTTATTGTTTCGTGAATTATGAATTTCTCCTTTAATACAATGCAAATAAAATTTTAAATTTCGAATAACGTTTGTTCCAATTATGAAGTTTACAAAATAAATTTAACCAATATCCTTTTTTTGCAAAAAATTATTTAAATATACGATTTCATGTGGATTCATTTAAATATACTGTTACGAATGCTTAATGGCATCTTTCAATAAAATTCTTAATGGCATTCTTAAAATTAAGCTAGCACTTTCACTTCAAATAAATGTATCCATAGACTGGTTTTGTACGTATTATAAAGCAAATTATAATACGTATTATAACGTATTATAATTCGAATTCTGAATAGAAGAATAATTTTATGATTTCTATCCCTTTTTCATCTAACAATTTAAGAGAATAAAAATGTATGTAGGTAGGTTTCTTTTTAATTTACATTAAATTTTACTTGTTTTACTGTATTTTTTTTAAGCAATTGAGCTATGCTAATTGTGTAAAAATTATAGGTTTGTATAAATTGCATATTATATTCTGAAAAAATGGTTGAATAATATTTTGAAGCAGCAGTTCATAGTTCTATAATATTTTGGAAATGATGATATCCTGAAGTGCAGCAGTACGGTGGATTATGTTCTTTTTCAATCTAAAGTCTCTGACAAGTAGGCCCATCTTGATCCATAGCAAATACCGCGAAATTAACGTAGTCATATTTTAGCTAAATTTAATGCAAATGCTATTTTTTTGCACTCAGATATACATGAATAAATAAATTTATTTATTTTTGTATTTTATGCATTTTCTAATTCAGATTTTTACCCTCTCTTTGTTTTTCAATTTGCCTTATCTATATTAAAACATACTTGTATTAACAAACGGGGCTCTCTTGCAACATCACTTTTAATGTACCACCCTGGACTTAGAACGGCGTATACCTTGTTAAAAATATACACACACCGATGTCTTGTGAGATAAAAAAAAAGAAAAAAAAAAAACGAGTTTCCTTGTAGGAAATAGAAAGGGTTCCTTTTTTGTTAAAAAAATAATATTATACGTAAATATTCTTCTACCGGTACTTGGAGCTCACTGATTGGATAGGGTTCGATTTCTTTTGGCGCTCTGCAATTACATTTAATTTTATTTTAAGTAATGGAATTTTAGGGAAGTTTTTATAGTGCAGTCCGGTGCTGCTTAAACTTTTATATCTTGGGTCATATTGTTTCGTGGTGTGGGACATTATGGTACACCGATACATTAGCACTCATTGCTCTGCGGTACCCCTACATAAACCCGTATATATTCTAAAGAGTCGATGAAGTCTTCTGACCTTTCACAATACTAGAAATCTAGTAGATATCTTATAGAAATCCGGGGGACAACACTCTTCGAGGAGTAATTTAGGAATAATTCTATTATAGCTCTTTGGTGACCTCTCACTTTGAACTCTCACTTTGACCTCGGGGTTTTGACGGAACGTGCCAAAATTCTTCTGATTAGCTTTTGTTTCACTTGATATTCTGCTCATTAAATTTTAATCCCTTTAAGTCTACATCTTCTTTTCCTACGCTAACAGGATTAACTCTCAAAACCCCTTGCGAATCGTAAGTATTGATATCCATACTTAATTACTTCACGGAAAAAGGAGGTCATCCGAATAAAACCCCTACTGTTTAGGTCCAACCCATCTAAGTAACATTTTTGGACAGTTCTGTTATCCATCTATTTTACTGGGACCTCTACACCTTGACCTACACTCTACCTTAAGGATCCAATTTAGGATCCTTAGGAGCGATCTATTAGGCCCAATGAAGGTCTAGTCCATACTAAAGTTCATTGCACGAATCATAGTTTGAGAAATGTCTCGAATGCTAACGAACTCTAGTGAAAAGTATATAAGCCACTCATCGAGCATTAATAAATAAAGTGGTTAAAATATTTAATACCTATTTTATATTTCCTCATATTTTCCCATTTTAATAAAACTTATGTCTCTTCCGTGACATATCCACGCAATTTCACCGTTTGATAATCGGACGGTTTGTGGTCAATGTGCTTCCCCGCCGATTTAATTTTTCAAATTTTCGAACTCCATGTATTTTTTGCATGTTTTTTACAAGTTAATAGCTGTCAAATGAAATCGAAATAAGTAGCATACAAACAAATAAAGTTAGGTTGGAAATTCATTCGGAAGAAGGGATAATGCATTAAAGAAGTACACAACTGACTAAATTGCTGACGATGCAATTTCTGCAGCAGGGTGTTTGGAAATTTGCGGATCGACAGAATGTGACATGTTTGTCTTTAAATCTCCTTTAAAAATTTGTATTCTTAAAATGTACATTTATTTTTTCGGATTTTTTGGTATTGGAGAGAGACATATTTGTGTTCATATTAGAAGGATAGTTTCAAGTTGTTATTATTCCAAAAGTAAGAATGAAGTTTTTAAAAATACTATGTCATAATATGGGAATGTGTGTGTTATGACTTATATATTTTCGAAATTCAGTTTGAATTCTGGTTGTTATCCAGTGCTGTTAAAATCAATGTACTACAAGTATTTTGCAGGAATGACTTTGATTCAAAATATGAGAATATTTGCATTTTCAAGGAATGTTATAAAAGGGTATTTCTGTAATATGCAGAAATTTTGAATATAATAATATCCAATAATACAGCAGTTTAAGATATAATGGTATAAGATTATATTATACAGGAGTTTAAGATATAAGATTATATTATGAAGTAATAGTTCTAAAACATTCTGAAATATGGAATAAATATTATTCATTATTAGAGAACTTGGGATTATAATTTCAAGGAATATGTTATGAAAGAATAATTCTGCAATACTCTGAAATGCAGAATACGATAATATTCAATATTACAGAAGTCCATGATATATATTAATTTAAAGAAATATATTGTGAATTATATGATATTATTTATTCCATATTTTAAAATAATATATTGCGAAATCATATATATATTTTAAGGTATGGAATAAAAAATATCCCGTGTTAAAGAACTTTGGGATATAATTTCAAGGAATATGTTGTCAAACGATAGTTATGTAGTATTCTAAAATATGGAATACAATAATATCCAACATTACAAAGATCTATCTTATAATAGAATAACTTAGAATATCTTAGGATATATGAAATAGAATATATGAAATAATAGTTCTGCAATATTCTGGAATATGGACTACAATAACATCCAATATGACAGAACTTCGGGCTAAATGAACCTTTTGCACAATTAAAAATTAATGTTTGATATGCTCTAAAATAATATTTGCTGTACGTCTTTATTTTTTTAAAGCAAATATTAGGACGCTAAAATTATCTGTGGGTAGTTGAGGGAAGAATATACTATCCCAAAACCCGATTTAAATGCATAACTTAGGAGGTCGTAATGACCTATTTAAGTTATGATTTTACTGTAAACTAACAACTTATGACATCTTCCGGTGAGTGACCAATTACAGCGCTGGCTTGGCATATGTGCAAATTCTCTTTTGGAATGGGATCAAGTTTTCGCTGATTGCCTTCTTGAAGAAAGTTCCAAAGGTGCCTTTGTGGACGAAGACAACGATTTACCAAATTTATGTTTTCTAGCTGCTCCGGTCCTCGAGTTATTCCTCCAAAACGAGTACACTCCTATAGTGGTCCCAGGGTGGACTAGCCCAATAAGGTTTAAAACAAAAATAATTAAAATGTCTACAAAAGACAACGACATATCAAATTTCAATTATGATTAATGAAACTTTACTAATAAAGTTTAATTATATATCATATCAAATTTTTAGGGCCTCGTTTATCAAATAAAGGCTCTAACGATTTCATTAACGAGTGCATTCCTGTCTCAGGTAGACCAGGCCAGGACGGGTCGGCTCGAAAAAAATTGTAAATAAGAAGAATTAAAAAACTTACTATGAAAGACAACGACATGTCGAATTTCATGTTACTATGGTTGATGGAACTTGATTGGTTAGAGCCAAGTTAGTTTGAAAACTTATACGTTCCTATGATGTTACAGGAAAGTAAAAATACTTTAAATCTGAAAATCATATAAAATTTTCAATATTACTCATAAGTTTTTTATGCGATGAAACTCAAATGAATGTATAGAAAAAAATAGTAATATATTAAGAGAGAAAGTGAGTTTTTAGTGTCCTTCTTTAAACAACAGTGACGCTGCTCATGTCTCAGGACGAGTCGAACGGTCTGGGGTTTCAACACGACAGTGGCGAATGGAAATTCTGAAAATAAATTTTAATCACACTCGAAATTGAACCAAATTGAGGGTGTAGTTAAACTCAATGTCAAACAAAACTACACAAATCTTATCATTATCTAAAACTATGCAAAATTGCCTAAGGAAAATGAGGGTATAGGTGGATGAAATACTTTCAACAATTTTGTATAAATTCAATTTTGAATAATGATAAGATAAATTATTGTTTTGAGTTGAATCTGTTTAGACTTTTATTCCCTTTCAAAATTTTTATATAAGATCAATTTTGGATAATGTTACTATTTGTATAATTTCGTTACTTTCCCTGTGGTGCTTAGAATAATACAGGGTGCGGCAGAAAGAACTCCCCGATTTGGCAACTACGCCGCTAGGGGTAGGGTAGGGGTAGAACAGAGGGAAGTATGTCGTTAGACAGCTACGTTTATGCCGTTTTCAGTTTAAGCTATTGCTTGGGCGGGAGAGCATCGTGCAGTGAACTCTGATGGTATTGTGCAATGCTAGAGAACGTCCTCCGGCCTCAATTGGGTGATCTTTTCGATGAATAAGGAGAAGAAAACGAGTGGTTTCAACAAGATGGGGCAACAGCCCACACATCTCGTCGCTCACTCGGAATTCTGAGAACAATGTTTCCTGGCCATGTCATCTCCTTGCGTGGTGACATTGGGTGGCCGCCGCGCTCTCCAGATTTGAACTCGTGCGATTTTTTTCTCTGGGACCACCTCAAAACCAAGGTATACCAACATCGTCCCCACACTTTGGAAGCTCTCAAGGCAGCAGTCACTCAGGAAATTGCTGCCATTCCGCCTGAAATGACCCGCAGGGCCATGGAAAGCTACCGGGAAAGGCCCAATCAATATATCACCAATGGAGGACGCCACTTAAGTGATGTCATTTTTAAAACTTATTGATTTCAAACTGCATTATGTGTACTATTCAGGTATAAAAATATTTTTTTCTACCTTGTTTCGTTTAGTTTCTATTAGCTTCCCAAATCGGAGAGTTCATTCTGCCGCACCCTGTGTATAGAGAAAGTATTGTGACGGGATCGAAATTTCATATTCGAATATTTTTTACGTTGTTTACAATTTACTTTTGTATCTAAATTATAATTTCGACAAAAATAATAATATATCCCTGTTGTCTTAACTGGAAACAGTCGCTACTCATCTTTCCATGATGATATTTTATGACATGCTTCAAAACACTTTGACATATGTCATAATTTCCAAAATGTTATCTTTACGGGCCCTCGGTCAAATATTTACAACGTCTTTCTTTCTTACCTGTCACTCGAAACAAAATAAATAAACATACAAAGATATAAAACACGAGGAGATTCCAGAAACAAGAATGAATAATGTACTGAAAAGGTTCGCAATGAGTGTGAACTGTGGACGTTGCAACTTTAGCTGGAGGGTGTTTTAAAATTTGCGGACCTACAATATTTGTCTTATTTGCCTCTAAATCTTCTTTAAAGATTTGTTTTCGGAAAATGTACAAATATTTTATGGCTTTTACGATGAAGTGTGCTAAATAATTATTTTCTGGGTGAATTCAATGCATTTATGTTTTTGCTGCGTTTCAGGAAAAAGGGTTTGCTTTATAACGTAGTATAATTCTTTTTGAATTCATGTGCATTTTCAAGTAATATTCAAGAAGATACAGAATAAATTTATAAAAAAAGGTCAAAATTTACAGGAAAAGGCCTTATAAGTTGTATAAATGTTTATAAAAGATATATTATTAAAGTCTAAATCTGTAGCATTCTGAAGTTTGCTATAAGATATCAATAAGCCTTGCATGATTTTAGTTTAGATGGAGATTTTGCACCTTACTAGCTTCGGGATTCTATTTTCTAATATTAAAAATTTACTTCTAAACCATTTAAAAGATGTATGTGAGATTTCAAATGGTTTCACGTATTTTTCACCAATTAATTTGGTCGTTCTGAGTGTAAAGTTATAATTAGGTTGTAAAATTAATTTAATTGGTTCGTTTATAAACTCGACATTGCGTTGTGTGAAATCCACAGCGCTTGCTTGTTTGTTCTGTACTTAAGAAGATTCTTGCCATTTTAAAGAATTTAGCTGACAAGTAAGTGGTATTATTGTACCCAATAAAGAGAGACTATTTGAATTAAATATGTTTAAGATGTTATTGGCCCTAGTTATCACAGTTTTTAAAATATTACTCTTAAAGTTTACAAATTTAAAGAACATATTTCAGAAAAAATAATAATCATATCTGACAGGGTTCTACAGTATATTGAAACTGTCTAATTGTGATGACTTATTTGCAATTTTGATCACAAGAAAACCGTAAATCAACTTAAAAAGCTTATATTAAATATTAGTTTCAACATAATCCTCATACTGGATGCGTGTACTTCAGTAAAGGCATATCTTAACTCTTGACGAATTTCTCTTACGGTTCGGGAACATTTAGGTAGCATCTCCAATCAAATCTGGCCTCACACATTTTAACATAAGACATACTGGGTTAATGAACACACTAAGTATGTTTTTAATTTGTCCGACTGCTTTTATCATAGTCGAAAGAGTAATTTTATTTGACCAGACGTCCAGAAACTTTTAGCCGACCGATCCTGATTCTGAACTTTCAGATTTCCACTGGTACACATAGCTTCGCCATTTGCCTTGAACAGCTTCAACTTCCGTTCAACTTTAGAACGCTTCTCCATGTCCTCTAACTCGGATTGCTTGATTTGTCAAAAAGTATAGGTATTTATTTTACTTTCTCCATCGCGTACCATTGCATCGTAATTTGGATGCAGGTAGATAACTTACGATACACCGCGAATAAATTTCAGAGAAATCTAACTTCACATCAAGAGATATTTTGTATAGCTCATTGTCACCCTTCTTTAGGTGTTATTGCCTGGTGTTCTGTGCTTCACATTAAAAAAATCTGATGTGGGTGACTTTCCTTATATAATGCAATGAAGTTACTACTTTTACAGCAAAAAATAGGTTATTCTTATAGAAGATACTTATATTCGTTCCAAGATATTGAATGCTTTTCAATTAGTCGTCATTTTCATTGATTTAGCGTCATTTCTAACCATTTGGCAAGATTTTCGATAATTTGGCAACATTTAAAAAAGTCACCAAATTGGCGGCATTCCGCCAATTTGTCGCCAAAATCTCGCCAAGCGTTATAGATGGAGAAATAAGTTATTCTTATAGCAGATAAATGACTATTGGCATTCAAATATAAAAGTATTATTCAAAGTGTCTTTTCTCATGAATGAAACGAGCTAGATCCACGAAAATGATGTCATCAAATTTATCGAATGATATTACATATGAAAAGTGAACACATATGAAAAGTGAACATGTTTCTCAACAGTTAATATACTTTTATTAATTTATGGAATTTTATGATAAATATATTTGAAAAATGTGTAATATCTCGAGAACGGTTCTGCTAGCGTTCTAAAGTCTATGTTAATCGTTTTCTAAGGAAAAATTACATGAGAAATGTCTATTTGCGTAACTTTATTAAAGGTTTTTATTTTTTGATGATTTTTTCAAAATTTCACTCGAAAATTTAGGGGCATTCTGAACATTCGATTGCGTTTAAAAACAGTAGGCTTACAGTATTCACGGATTGTGATTTTTGTACTAAATTTCATTCGAAGCGCTCCATTCGTTCATGAGATATCGTATCCACAGATTCACTGACACGCACACATACACACACACACATGTTTTCACACACACACACACACACAGACATCACCTCAAAAATGTTTGATTCGTGATCAAAGATGTTTGAAACGTGATCTGCCGTCGAATTGTCGGCCCTGTCACAATACTTTCCTTATACATTATGAAGGATTAATTTTTTATACATTATAAAGAATAATTCCATATATATTATAAGGAATATTTCCTAGTAAAATGATGTGATTACTATAGTTTGTGATTCATCTTGATTCACTTTGATTTTGCTGTTTTGATTGAACTAACCTTTTATTCCGAAGAAGAAAGCTGCTTTGGACTCTGAAATCGATTGAAAGCGTAATAATTTGTTGTTTGGTGATTTTTTTAACAACGATTTTGCATTTAATACTAGATCTTGAAGTTATTTATAATGATTAATGCACCATTAAAAATAAATTATTTGTATACTTTATTAATGTGATGATTTTGCGGTAAAAATGCATAAACACTTAAATATATAACATGTCTTGATAAAATCTACTTCAATACATATTTTGCTGAAGTATTTTAAAGTACTAAACTGTCAGGCGCTTAAAATAATAACAGACACAAAGAATGTAATTTTACCATACTTCGCAGAAAGCAGAGAAGCAATTTCTGAAATTCTTCAATGCATTCAAAATAACTTCAATGTTATTTGTTCATTTCAGAAAACATACCTACATTTTATCCTACTTTCTAAAATATTCGAATTGTTTCCTAAAAACGTATCGTAAATTCACTATCTCGGCTGTCTCGTTCGGGTATTTGAAGAAATTCGAATTTCAGTTGCGTACCATAAACTTGACGGACGTCCTAAATCTTCTGCACCAGAACAGGATGGATTTAGAGGCTTTTGTATAACACGTATGTTATGTGTTGCTAAATATGCATATTGTTGAAACTATGATATATATTCCATACAAACATCGGACAAAAAAGGTTAGCAGTATATAACTTTCTTTGCACTTTGTAATGAATTTATTTATTTAATAGCCAAATAATCATGTACTTGATCCAACAACCATTTTCACTTTCTCATACTATGTAATATCACAAAGAGAAAGTATTGTTGCTACGAAAATTTTCAAATTTGAGATTTTAATATTAATATAAGTTTTAGAACCTCCTGAACACGTTTTGACTATTTTCGGAGTGATGTCCCAGAAATATTAATTGATTTTCACAAAACTTTATATAGGGCTTTGTTATTAAAAAATCTAGAATTAGATATATATTTTTTTTAATTCGAGAGAAAATTTCGAAATTTTATCTTTCTTTAACATGGCAGCTTAGAGCAAAATGTGATGTAATTATGCATAAAAGGATATATTAATATCTCAATAATCACGAGTCTTAATAGTTTCAATCATTGTCGTGAAAGTTAGCCGCAATCCTTTTTTTTTTTGGTTAGTGACGTCACTCTTTCCCTGTCAGCGGACAAGTTACCCCCCCCCCCCCCCACACACACACCGAGGGTACATTGTCAAGTATGGGATCAATTAAAAGGTTTTTTCAAGCCCTTTAAAATGAAGGATAACACGCTATGATGATCATTATTTGGATTCAGAATACCGATGTTCCAATATTTTTTGTAAAATTTGAAAAAGAAAAAAAAGCATGATATTAAAAATTGATTCTGTTATGACGAATTCGAGTAGAAAAACACTTCAGTTAATTTTTTGCTGAATTGTTAATTAAAATTTAGCAATTTTGTTACAGACGCTTTGAAAAACTTTTAAGAAGTCATTAAAATCACCCAGTAATTAAATACATTATGTAGTTATGCACATGTGAGGCGATGATATAAAATGATCAAGTGCTTCATTACATTCATAGATATAATTTAATTTCGTGTAAATTGTTCAAATTAGATAAGACTACACCTTGGCCAATTTTCGGCTAAAATAAAAAAATATGTCCTTGAAAAGGTTTTACAAAGGTCAGTTGCTGCTCAAATGTCAATTAGTTTCTTTTTTTTTGCAGGTTAAAAAGTCTAATGTGAGGAGCGTATGCATTTCCCAACACGTTCAATGTTTTCCTATACATTAAATTGAGATTTATTTTACAAAATGGCATTTGATATTATATCCAATTTGCAATTTCAATATATCTTCATCGGAATCATGTATTAGCATTCATTTGGCGAACATTTCATTTTAAAACGCTGTTGGCTCCTCAAAATATAAGGGAGAGAAACTTAAATATCTCGAGAAAAGTTTGTTGTAGAGAATAGAGTCGGTTCTCTTCGTTTTGTCGTCAAAAATTACATATAAAACATACATTTAATTAATGCATTTCAGCAAATTTAGATTTTTATTTCACGATTTTTGAGAACTATTTCACAAAAAAGGCAGGCTTTATTTTACTGAATAATAACAAAATCGAATCAGAGCCAAAGTAGCCCACAAGGGAAACCTACCAATTTCTGTAGAAAAGATTTTGGTTAAAGTGGCTATCTTAATTTCTTTCGTCGCGCAGACGCACACATATGTACCCCAAGGTCCATAGGGGGATTTACAGTATACACAAGTAGAGTGTAAGGGCTCCAGTGGGGTTTGGACCCCAACATATATCATATATTAATATATATATATATATATATATATATATATATATATATATATATACACCGGGTGGCCATAAAATAGCGTGAGGTGTTCAGAGGTCTCTAGCAAGTAATGTATCGGATGAAACGTAACAACAAAATTTGGTGGGCATTTCAATGGACACACGCGGTTCCTATTTCTTAAAAGATAAAAAAATAATTCCAAAAGTCGCCTTCAGGGGATATTATGGCGCTGTTTACCAAGTAAAATGCACTAATTTGCATAATCGCGTTCCGGGTAGCGATTATGTGGAGAAAAAAGGAAAGGGTAGGAGAATTCTCCTCATTCGGAGACGAACTACCTAGGTGACCACCCTTTCATAGTCAAGCTGTATTATCAGCGGAACGTGAATGCCAATGCTGCCCTACGTAAATTTCGGTGGTTGAAGAAGTTGCGACAAGAACCGATGAGCTTAACAAACTTACCAAATATGATTCAACGATTTCAAACTACAGGTGGCAAATGTCGTGCAACGCATGCAGTTCTTGGAGCATCACAATAGTGGTCATATTGAACATAATTTGTAATTAACAATAAACGTTGTCATGCATTATTAACAAAATTTATGTGTACTGTCTCATTTGGAATTTACTCATTCATTATTTACACTACTGCACATTTTTTCAGCGTGAAAATTTCCCTGGAGGCGACTTTTGGAACTAATTTGTTTTTTTAGAAATTCAAACTTCATGTTTCACTGTGTACCTCCACCGTATTTTGTTACGTTTCGTCCAATATATTACTCGCTAGAGGGCTCTAAACATCTCACGTTATTTTATGGCCATCCGGTATATATATATATATATATATATATATATATATATATATATATATATATATATATATATATATATATATATATATATAAAATTGCAAATCCAATGTTAGAATGTAAGTAGTAACTCATAATACACTGTTCCAAAATTTTCTACAAAATACAAAGAAATAAAAGAAATTCAACCATAAAGAGGAAATTATAAAGCGTAATGCAGGTCATAAAGACAAAGACAATCAACAAATTTCAAAGGTGAAGAATGAAAATAGGAAAACAAAAAAATCAAGCAAGAAAGCTTGTACGTGGAAGAGCTTTAGGCTTAAGATAAGTTCATTTCGAAAAAATTCTTGTCAAGTCCATATATCCCTTCGAATTGAACACAAAAATGCTTGATTCTGAAACACAAGATAGATTTTATCTATAAACTTGTGTTATATGAACGACAAGCATATAGATTGGAAAAATAAAGGAAACATAAATGCCTTAAAATACACATCATTAGTACAACCATGACGAGCAAAATATGACTAGACCAATGTTGCCATATGCAGAAATGAAAAGATGTTATTTACTGTTGCCAAAGAGAGTAATAATAACCGTACTGCGTAAAAGCAATAAAATGAGATATTCTACAGTTAAAGCTGCAAGATAAAAATATGAAAATATAATAAATTCAAGAGAATGTAGAAGTACGGCTGAAATAATATACTAAGGAGAGATTATAAGAATTTTAGGCTAATCGAAACTTATTAACTATACCATTTACTAAATGGTACTATACCATTAACTATATCATTTACTATGCTGGATATTTATAAAATTTACTGGTAATTTTGAGGTTTTTAATGTGCAAAGCATGAAATTTTTTATCTGATAATCTATAAATTCTAAAAAGTTGATTAAGTATAATATTTCTAAACAATTGAATCGAGTTGTAGGAATTAAAAGGCAATAACTTATTAATATTAAATTTAAAAAAATATTTTTTATCATATAAATTAGTAACTATCCCATTAGTAGTTTCTATAATTACATTCAAATCCAAATAATAAATATTATTGCTAATAGTAGTTTCATTAGGTATTAATTCCAAATTATCCGGATAGAAATCTATATCAATGACATAGTTATCAGTAAATACAAGACAAATCAGATCATCTACATATCTGTAAATTTTATAATCTGTTGAAGTAAAGAATTTTTCATATTGATATAGGTATAAATTACCTAACGTACTGCTACTACAGCCACCTTGTGGAACACCTGAGACATGTAAGTATAATTTATTACCTTGAAAGATATAATTATTGAAAATAACAAAATGGAGAAGCTTAGGAAAATTGGTAAATTTAGTAAGACGAGATTGATTAGTAATACAAGCATTATATAAAGCTAAAATGACATCATATAGATCAGTGATCTTAATATTATTAAAAAGATCTTTAAAATCAAAAGTTTGAAATCCTATTATTTTACCAAGTGTTTTTAATTTATTTTTTAATTATTTACTGTTATTTAGAATAATGTAGTTATCACTAGAATATTGTAAATTAATATTTAGTACATTTAAATATTTGAGTAATAATTTACTAGCAGTAGTAGAGTAAGAATTATGACCACTAGTTACAGTTCTAAATTTAATAGGATTTTTATGAAATTTAGGTATAAACATAATATATGGAAATTTCAAAAATTTATTATTAATATCTAAATCACTATACATATTGATAATTTTCAATTTGATACTATTAACAGAGTGTGAATCAATTTTAAATAGACTATTATTTTTTAAATAATCTAACAGATATTGAATATAGAATTTTTTACAAATAATAGCATAATTATTAGAGGCTTTATCAACATAAGTAATAATAAAAGATCTATGTAAATCATTAACAGAGTGTTTTATATTATCCATATTATATATAGATCTAGATAAATTAATACTTCAAATGGCATTTTTAATGGATCTTAAAATAGTAAATTTCCACATATTAAATGCCTCTAAAGGCTGAGCATATTTAGAAGCTCTTCCATAAATAAAATTTTCAGGGTCCAGATTGATTGACTTTAAGACATGTTTAGAATTATTACATGAAGGTAACCTGAATTTAGTACCAAATGACATTATAGTTCTTAAAGATTTATCTTTAACAATGGCTAAGTCTCCAGTAACTATATGCCCCAAGTGTGGATGTATAAAATTAGCATAATTATCAACACGATAAATACATTCACCATCTACATTTGTTGAGGAATTTTTGTCGACTGAGAGAGATTTTGAAATTGCACTGTAATTAAAAATAGTCCTTCCAATAGACTTGTTATATTTAAAAGTTTTAGTAACATTCAAATCCTTTACAGGCAATAAATGATGAAAATGATTAAATAAATTCTTAAAGTTTATAGAATTATAAATAGGATGATTAAAATATATTACACAATAAGAATTAGAACAGTTATTATTATGAAATTGATTAAGTTTTATTTTTAAATATTTTGATCTAGTAATGAGCAAATCACAGAAAATATGATTAAAATGTTCATTAGTAAGATTTAACTTTAAGAAAATAGCATAAACTGTGTTTAATTGTTTTTTCTTATCTGCAAATACCCATGATTTAATAAATTTCCATTGAAATGTGTTGTTGAATTGTTGATGCATACTTTTAATCTCCGCTTTAAAATCACACACACACATATATATATATATATATATATATATATATATATATATATATATATGTTGGGGGTCCAGGCCACCACTGGAACCCGTATACTCTACTTGTGTGCTTGTGTGTAATGTAAATCCCCCTATGGGTGCGCGCGTAATTACTATAGCCACTTTAACCAAAAACTTTTCTACAAAAATTGGTAGGTATTATATTGGTATATATATATATATATATATATATATATATATATATATATATATATATATATATATATATATATATATATATATATATATATATATATATATATATATATATATATATATATATATATATATATATATATATATATATATATATATATATATATATATATATATATATATATATATGCATGACTGCATGTTTTTGACAGTTGGTATTTCTACTTCCAACAGGAGAGCTGAATGCATATATTTAACAGTGTATTTCTATTTCCTACAGAACAACTGAATGAATATTTTTAACAGTTGTATTTCGACTTCCTGTAGGAGAGCCGAATGCTTGTTTTTAACAGTGTACATCACCTTGCCACGTGCATTCCATATTCTCAAGGAATTTGAAAGCATATCATTCCAAAGAAGTGTATTTTTATGTTCACATTTACTTAATGCAATGAAAAAGTAAATCTTCTGTATGTACAAAAATTGATACACGTTTTATGCACACCAGGTACACTTTTCGCTTCAGTGTGTAATGATTGGCATAACTGTCACTAAAATGTTTACCATATTTCAGACAATAGAAAAACTGTTACATTCCACTCTTCACAGTTTTTCAGAAAAAAAGTATTGATTGATTTATTTTAACACTATTTCTTTTCAAAATAGATTAAATTTCGAAACGTTTTTGAAACTCAAAAGTTTTATTTTTAGAAACCACACCAAGTATACTCTCGTGCAGGGAATCTAAAATTTTTGCTCTTAAAAATATGGAAATATATAAAATATTAAATGTTTTATAATAATAAAGTATATGTCTGTTTGTTTGTTCGTCTGTAGAACAAAATATAAGCGACGTAAGGCCATGAACTTCAGGATCCAGGAAGGTTCACCTTGGCGTTATTTTCTTAAAATTCGGATTAAATTTTCGGTTGTTTTAGGTTTTAGCATAATTTGCATACAAACGAGTTGCTTAGCAACCGAAAATATTATTTCAGAGTTTCCATCTTAACACTATCGTAAAGATCGAAAAATTCTCTTTCAAGTAGAATTTTCGTGAATTTTAAAAATATATATACATTTATATGATGTAGATGCTGATATATTGGGTGCCGCCTGAATGTTATTGCAGAGCCCCCATCTTAATACTATTGGCGAAGCAGTTTTTATTTTCTTTTTGTTATTGCTGTTATAAGCGGGCTTATTATTTGGGCGTTTTTTGTTTCCGCTCACATAAAAGGTAAACCCTATAAAGGACATGGAAACCCTAAGACAATAGATGGCTGTGATGATGAGAACATATTTAAAGGCACCAAAAGCCAGACTGTCGACAATCCAAATACATAAAGATTCCTATACTCATCACTTAGAATCAGCGCGTACCATTGAGAGATGACTCGATAAGAAGGATTCCATTCTAAACCCCGCTTAAAATGTCCACCATTGACTACTCATCGTAGGCAGCACTGTCTACAATGGTGTTGAGCACATGAATCCTTGACGACGTCTGAATAGCGTCACGTAGTGTTTAGCGTTGAATACAACTGTTGACTTCAGTAGATGACAAACTGATTTGTGAATGGCGGAGGTTAGGTCCACATTCTAATCCGACTTCAGCTATCAAGCGGCACATGGGCAACACACCTCTAATCTGGGGAGCCTTCTCTGGGGAACCTTGCTACGTGGCATTTTGACAGCCCATCTGCAAATTAAATACATTCTATTTCCTGCATTGTTACATCTTTGGGAGATATTTTCTGACATAATAACGTTCGAACCCACATACATAAATGGCATAATAACATTAAAACTGTGCATCTGAAGTGTTGAAACCCTCTCATAGCTAACCAGAGTTCCAAAACTCTCACAAATCAAGCATGTCTAGAAAGTTGCAACCATCAAGTAATGTCTACGAACTACCACAGAATATCTAATAGAATCACAATATCTAATAGAATAACACAGAATAACAATCACAGAATATCTAATAGAATCTATCACAGAACGATATTAGATTGTTATTTGATTTCGCACCACACAGTATATTGTCTTGAATCACCGCAGGAAGAGAATTTACTATGTATCTACATATGACCATTATGTTCACACTCCTTTATAATGAAAAATGAATTTTAAATAAAAATGCAACCATTTACTCACCTTTGCATACCCATTTTGTTTCCGAAGTTTGGAAGCGATAGAGCAGTTCACTCGCAAAACGTACACATTATAAAAATATTATGACAATAGGCTATTTAAAATGCACTTAATGTTATGTAAATAGACGTTATGTATTTTCATTTTAAAGGTTATTGAATTACTGATAAAATGCTTAAAATAATTAAATATACAAGTCACTGTTAATTGAGTGAATGTTCTACAATTGCTTTAAACTGTGTTGAAAAAATATTTGATATAGGCAGCACATGACTTTCCTTATATAATGCAAAAAAATTACTTCTTTAACTGTGAAAAAGTGATGAAAATATCCACGGCACAGTGTTTGTAACGTTAAATTGGACATATGACATTTTTCCGGATGACAACATGTGAAATTATATCGAACCTAATTAACTTATATTTTACGCAACTCCAAATTAACAATTATCAATGTTGATATCATCCTTAATAAGCAATATATTAAATATATTTAAATATTTTAATAATCAATTCATCAATTTTCATTAACTAGGCGACATTTTTTCAAATTTGACGATATTTTCGTCAATGTCGGACTAAATATCGTCAAGTTGGAGATATTTAGAAGAGCATTTCTTATATAATAAAAGGTATGATCATCATATGACGTAATCAAAAATATGCAAACATTGCATTCCATTTGGTGTCATTTTTATCAATTTGGCGACATTTAATCAATTTGATAACATTTTTATCATTTTGGCAACAGTTTTGGCAATTTGGCGGCATTTTTATTAATTTGATAACATTTTTATCAATTTGACAACAGTTTCGCCAATTTGGCAACATTACAAAAAAATCAACCGGTCTGCGATATGCGGCCAAAGTTCATCACCAGAATTCCGCCAAGCGTTACAGACGGAGATATAGGTTATTCTTATGTCCTTTACAAAATATTAAATTTTCCTCAATTAGTTGTCATTTTTATTGCTTTAGCGTCATTGTTATCAATTTGGCCTAATTTTTTTTATCAATTTGGCAAAATGTTTGACAATTTGGCGACATTTAAAAACTCGCCAAATTGGCGATATTTTGCCAAATTTGTCTCCAAAATTTCGTCAAGCATTATAGTCGGAGAAATAGTTTATTCTTATAGTAGATAAATGATTAATGGCGTCCAGATATAAAACTATTACCCGAAGAATGTTCTCTTATAATAGATTCTTATATTCTTTCCCAGATATAAAATTTTAATCAATTAGTCTTCATCTTCATTGTTGTAGTATCATTTTTATTACTTTGGCGATATTTTCGTCAATTTGATAACATTTTGAAAACTTGCTCAGTTGGCGATATTCAGCTAAATTTGTCATCAATGTTTTATCAAGCATTGTGAATGCAGAAATAGGTAATTCTTTTAGTAGATAAACGATTAATCGCGTTAAATTAGAATACTATTACCCAAAGTGTCTTCTCTCGTGAATAGAACGAGCTAGATCTACGAGAAAATGATGATAAATTTATAGTAAAGTATTACATATGAAAAGTGAGCAGATATCACAATAGTTAATACTTTTTATGAATTTTATGTGATTTTTTGATAAATTTGATTGAAAAATATGCAGTATCTCGAGATCGGTTCATGGTAGCGTTATAAAGTTTATGTCAATCGCTTTCTAATGAAACATTACATAAGAAATGATTATTTACGCAACTTTGTTGAATGTTTTAATTTTTTGATGATGTTTTCAAAATTTCATTTTAAAATTGAGGTGGGTTCTGAATATTCGATTGCGGGTAAAAAAAGAATAAGCTTCCAGCATTCACTGATTGTGATTTTTGTACCAAATTTTGTTCGAATCGCTTCATTCGTGCGTGAGACATCGTCTCCACAGACTTACTGATAAACACACACACACACACACACACACACATACATACACACATATACAGACATCATCTCAAAAATGTCTGATTCGTGTTCAGGGATGCTTGAAAAGTGCTCCCCCCGTCGAATACTCGAATTCGAATTTTCGACCCCGTCACAGTACTTTTCTTATACATTATTTATATAAGGAAACTAATAACTGTTGAATGGTCACGAGTATCAAAATGTGGCGTATTAATTATACATTATTTACTTAATTAACTTTCCTAGGGAGTACAGTAAAAATGCATGCACAGCGCTGTTGTCTTGCAATAATTCTCCAAATGTATCTCTAAAGTGAGAGTCAATATGTCTGTCTGTATGTATGTGTGTTTGTCTCATCATCACGGGAGAGCGGCTGCACCGAATTTCATAAAATTTTGTGGGCAGCCTTGGAATAGGTCTACTTAAAATGTAGTCTATTTTTCGACTTTCTGGGACCACGAGGTCGTCTAGATGTTAATAGAAAACGCATAATTAAATCTTCCATAGAGATAGCATTATTCAGACCATATTTTTTCCGCAACTTTATTTGAAGAGAAGGATATCATGTTACTAAGCAATGGAATTAAATCCAATGAGGTTATATAGCAGACGATTTTTATTAAATCTTTTCTGATTAAATAATTAGGAAATGTATACTATAACATAAATTTAATCGGAATTACATTTTTGACTGGATTACTCATTTATGGCATTCGGGTCGAAAGATTTCGAAGATAATTGATAGTTTTGGTTTCTTTAGCCATCTGTTTCATTTTGGTAAATATCTTTTGAACTTATATATTGTTTGTAGCCAATTGTTGTAATAGAATAAAGATGGTACGTATATATATTTCTAATAGCAATTTAGAGCTTTCATTATAGCGTATGTTGATCCAAATTTATAACTCGTTCAGTTTGGTAAATATTGGTCCAATTTTATATTTTTTGTAAATTTATTTACAAACGGAATCAGGGCGTTTTATTCTGCCTGCGACGATAATTTTGTATAGCGAGAACATATATCCTTATACTTCTTTTTAGGAAAATTAAATTAAAAATTTTGATAGAATGTTTTGAATAGCAATGTAACTCAGAATACGATAGGAATCTACATTCAATCGTGAATTTTAAGTCTTTTTATATTATATATTCAGTATGAAGAACGAGCATACTGCTTGTTTATCAATACGAGAGGAAATCCAGTTGGCCAGATTAGAATTATTTTTTGATGCGGATAGATAATTCCAAAATAGGATTTTTTCTCCTCAAACTGGAATTGCATGGGACTCAAAGGCATATTTCTATCCTACATAGATTTAAATAGAACATATTGTAGAAATGTTTTGTAATTTAAGTTATTGAATTTTATAGAAAAATATTTTTGTTATGAAACATATATGTACTGTATATATTTTATTATTCTAGCTTCTAAAAATAAGAGTAACTTTTCAACGCAAATTTTACAATGCAACATTATAACGTAATTTGTAGTACGTCCATTCAAGGTAAAACACTTCTTGCCTTGAATTGAATCACAAACTTTGCTATAAAGCTACAAATTATAAAATATTATAAAATACAAATTATAATATATTATAAAATATGCATAATTTGGTTGTAATACTTTAACTATTTCTTTTATAGTAAATACTTTTGGAAAAATTCTGAAAATTATACCCATAAGAATCTGCACATATTTAAAATCACGAGCAACGCCGGTTGTATTTGATGCCTGTATATATAATCTACGACTTTCAATTAAAACTATATTTGAAATTTAACACACAACTACAAGCCAACGTATAATTAGTTGCAAACTATTTATTTTTAGCTTTTTAAACTGCATTGCTCTTAAGATTATTAAAAAGAAAATTAAGTTACAGCAGTATTAAGATAAAGACAGTTTGTTACTGATACAAAAAAAAAATGAAAATGAAAAGACGTGTTTGAGAATGTGATCTCCAGGAATTGTGGTTGCAAATTAATTAGTGCTACAAAATCGAGTTTTAATTGCTTTTGGTGAGCAATTATTCTTTCATTTCTGCTCTCCAGAGGAAATTTTTTTCTGTTCAACATTCCGTAATGAGTATTTGAAACTGAACAAACGTTAATGGGAACCCACTTCATATGAAGTGCACGGACTTTGACTATAATTGTTTTTTTAAACAATTTTACAGCCACGTGTAATTAATTAAACATACATTATTTTATTTCTAGATTTCAAAATGATAAAATTATTTTTCATTTGAGTATACACATATTGCAAAATATTTTCAGATAAGAGATTCCGAATATGTTGTTTATATTCCAAAAAGTATTACGTGGACAGTGCATGATTTTCGCTACATAAAATTTCGACAAAAGGTATTGGAGTCTTACAACAACACCACTTTATGGTTGATGTTGATGACCCAGACCGTCCGACCTACCAGAAAGGTGTAAGGTAACTGTATGGACGGCCGGGAAGTGCCACCCAATTTAGACCGGAACCCAGTGGGGGAGGCATCCACAGGGACCGTACCCTCCTTCCCCTACCACCAACCTCTCGGAAGGACTTACGGACCCACATGTTTAACGTGATCGTACTCCGCATGAACACGGCGGCATATGTGGCAGCGTGCAAATCTAGCGCGCAAACCACGGAGATACCGCACCCGAGATGGCCAACAGCACGCGGCGTTCCGAGGTGGTCACCCACCAAGTACTAACCGCGCCCGATGCTGCTTGACTTCGGTGATCTAACGAGAACCGGTGTTTTCAGCACGGTACGGCCGTTGGCCTTCACCACTTTATGGTGTAAAAACTCAACGCCAAGTACAGAAAACAAAAACTTCCTAAAAAGTTAGAAAAATTAAACTGTCTGTGCAAAATTTCTGCAGGAGCGGAACTCTTCTTTTAGGTCTTGGGTATCCTGCTGAACGATCCTATTCTTCCTTTAAGTCACACGTCATGGCCCTATTTAGTCGTTTCGAATAAAAAAAATTATGACTAAAAAGGGTTATATGTAATTGGGAGGAGGGTTGGATTCTTCAATCGAGCACCCTGGACATGAAAGTACAGCTCCGATTTTTCGGAAACTTGGAGCGAAGTATTTTGAGGTTAAAATAGGTTACACGTTTCATACAAATTGTGAAATTACGAATATCCTTATATTACACAATAAGATAAGCCTAAAAAACATTTTTTTTAATTTTAATTTCGGCTTGTGCTTAAAAGTTACCTTTAGAAAACAAGTCACACAAATTTTTTTTTTATCAAAACAGTCAAGAGAATTTTTGAGCCACAGTGGAGGATTAATTTTCAAATAGCTTCTTAAAACTATCATGGACGTGAAAATTCGATGGAAAAAAAATTAACTCGATTTTGGATTTCTGCTATTTCTGAAAATTTGCTTTACCGTAATAATGCAAAAAAGCTTCATCTCAATGGAAAAATTTTTTTCATCCCTCTTTAAGGCCCATTTTATCTGATAATTTCATGAAACTGGGATTGAAACGATAGATAAACTTCGAAAAAAAATACACAACTTTTTATTATGGTTTGGGATAGTGCGGAAAAATGATAATATACATGTTTTATAACGTACAATATAATGGTAAAAATCGAAATATTTTGTCCCTTTTTGGCATTAAATTTTCTATCATTTCTTGAAAGATAAAATATTTAACAATACTTTTGAAATCAATTGCAATATTGTATTAACCCACAAATCACTATATGGAACTAGCTGCAGGTTCATATTCTGGCACACTTTCTTCCACATTTTTTTATTTTTTTTATTTTAATACGAAAACAAAACAATAACCTTCGTGTATCAAAAAGGAAATATTTTCTTGATTCCAGGTTAACGCGAATGTATTTATTTCTTTTTTATGATGTACTTAAAAAATAGTCTCTGAGATTATCTTGCTGTCTTGCTCAACAGTCCGAGGAGGGATGGGAAAAAGTTGAATTTTATCTCTGATATATCTGAACATTTCAATATATCCTGAATCTCTTCATTAGATAGGCTATTAACTGTTAATTGTCCAGTTAATAAAATCAACCTGATTCCTATCTTCTGTATCATGAAAAGCACTCGTTTGGGATTTTATTTTCTCCTTTTAAGATGCATTGGAGATCTAATTTTCTCCTGTGAACTCTAGAATCTAAGAGTGCAGCTGTTAAGATATTTCCTAGATGACTAAAGTTGGTGTTTAGGGAGATTGTTTTCGATAAAATCAGCTTTTGATACAGGTACCTTGTATCATGAATTATGAACTGGAGATTTCTTTTATTACTGCTTATATCATGAATTTTCTTTAGCTCGAAACCACATTGGAGCAAAACGGACTCTACATATATAAACAGTTCTTTTAATGGTTTTGCAGTGTAAATATATATATATATAGTCGTAATATCTTGTTTATACTGTAAACCACCTGGTATGCCTTAATTTTCTGTGTTTCTCTCCATATTAAAAAAATAGCAGCTAACGGCGCTGTTTGATAAATTTCAAGTTACTCGAGTTTCTTTGCTTCGTACTGCAAATATTATAGCATACAAAATTATAAAATTTAGTACACGTGTAGATAAAGGTTTAGGGGAATACTCTGAAATAAACCGTTTTCGATATATGTTGTAGTTTAAGAAATATTTAAGTTGAAGTCAAAATATTTGAGATACGAGTTCTCGTCCTGGATAGACTATCAATAGCAAGACCACGAATTTTTGCACGCAAGTACCTACATAATCGAATTTTTGCAAGACGGAGACCTTTTTTTAAATTTGGATGTAATGTATGAGATATTTTGCGTTTTATGTACTTTTGAAGTGAAAATGTTCATTCGTATCGGCACGTCCATCGATTTTTTCTCTCTCGTACCGCAGAAACATGTACACAAAATATGAAATTGGGTACATGTATAGAAGAATAAAAAGACAGTACTGGGAAATAAATTGGTTACCATTTTAAACTTTAGTTTGGCTTGAAATACCTCGCGAAGCGAGCTCTGCAAGCGCAGCGAATAGGAAGCGAAGCCTCCCGACTTGCGAAGTGAGTAATAAGGGTTGGCGAAGCGTAGCGAGTAGGGGCAGAGTCCACTAGAATTATTATCTAAAATACAAAAATAGAGTCTGGTTTGAACATACAAATATATCTCAGAAAAATAATGTTGATAGGAACTTGTTATCTAAAATACAAAATTATTATCTAAAATACAAAAAGAGAGTCGGGTTTGAACATACAAGTATATCTCACAAAAATAATGTTGATAGGAACTTGTGGTACACTTGTGGTAAATTACGGGTGTGGTTGAATCAAAAATCTCTTTGAGGTCGAAGCTGAAATCAAGCACATTGGATAGTAAGCTGGCCAATGAAGAAATGTTGTTGCATCGCTCTGAGGATCAACTAATAAGATACGGAAGGCGTATTTTTACCTCAGGCGAAATGATGTGGCAACAAGCAGAGAAAATTCAACAAGATATATTTAGGGAGATGGAGAGAAAGTCAATTGAGAATGACCGGCTAAGAGTGTTGTGCTTTAAAAATGATGACAAGCAATGACTGCCAAGTAGCGGTGGCTTTCCGACAATTAGAATCCGATCGTTTAGTGGCGGTGACATTCGACAATTTGAGTGCGTTTCAGTTGCCATAACAAAGGTCAATGAAGGTACAACCGTGCTTCTCAATGTTCAAGACGACAAACAGAGATATGTGAAAATCGGCATTAGTAATAGGTCTATATGGTTTTGAGAAAATATAATCCTAGTCTAACAAGTACAAGAGTTCTCCTCCATTAAGAGTATATATATATATATATATATAATCATAATTATAACATGTGTAATAAATAATGTTTATTTTAAAATTTTAAATTGTGAAAGTCAATTGTGTAGTATATTAATTAATAATTATATTTTAGGAAATCGCAAAATGAATTTTAATGCCGCAACGATGCAATGTACGAATATACGATTCGCGAGCTATAATAATTAAGGATGATAATTCAACCCAAAAATTTGTATTTATTATTTATAAAGGAGTTAAACTCCAGCCAAATTTCTATCTTTAAATGTGTACCACACAACTCAAACTAAATGTCTGTAGAAGTTACATTAAGTGAAAGTAACTTAAAGACATTAAAGTTTCAAAAGATTTTAAAGTTTTAGCACTATGTCCTTTAAATAAAGTAGGATGAGGTGTATCGTCATCCAAAAATTTTAAAGCGTGGCACAAAGCTTATTCATTAGTATGGAGTACGAAATTAAAAGACTTGTGGAGTTAAGTTATTCTAATACCGCCACGTTTTGATTTTGGGTTTTCCATCATAATGATAGCAAGTTTATCAATATTTGTAGAAATATATCTAAATTTCGTTTCATACATTCATGATATACGTTTACTTCATTTTATTCGATCTCGAAGGAAGTTTTTCTTGCCATTTCTGCAGCTGGAGTATGTGGCTGATATAAATGTTTCCGGATACTTTTAACAGTACATATATTCTTTTCATGTTCCCGGCCACTCAAACGGCTGCTGCAAACCCTCGTGTCAGTCGAGTAGTCTGGGTTTTCGACATATTGTCTTCTATAGCCAATACATTTTGAGTATTATTGACCTTCACAAATTTTAAATTTTTGCCTTTCCTTTCGCCAAGGTCAATGAGTTCATTTCTCCTGCTGCATTGAAGCTCTAATATACTTTTATGCAATTCCCTTAACATTTTATTATACTTATCACGAAGGCTTGATTACTGACATTAATAAAAATTAGCAGCATGAGTAATCTGCGCGACAGATCGAAGACAAACAACCTTACAGTCAGTCTCACTCAGCTATATCGTATATATTACTCCCACAAAGCGAAATGGATGATCAAATAAATTAAAATTAATTTTCAAAGACATTGAATTATCACCAACTTGGCGATATTAATAAAAAGTCGCCAATTTGGCAAAGTTTGTTATCAAATACGTCGCCAAGCATGATAATGGTATTTCTTGCATAGTATGCCTGTTTTCCACGGAATACAATTTGGGCAACACTAAGCTACACGAATATAATAGATCCCTTTATCAATAGAATTAAAACTAATGAGTGTCGCCGCGCCCACTAACACGACGTAAATTTATCGCCAGTTTCAAATCGCCGAAAGTTTAGAAATAACAATTTCAATAATTAAGTATTCCACTACGTAACTGTGAGTAATCCCCAGAAACGTCCTCCTTGTATGAATGCCAATGATTTAATTGGAAACGAAATTCATTTGTAACTTAAAATATTCAGATTTTCGATCATTATAACGTTCGAATCGAACTTCTGGCAATCGATAAGTTGTTACTGGAAATGACTGAACGGAAGAGTAATTAATATGCAAATAGAACCCGTGATGATCGTCATTAATCTCCCGAATCTTTAAATTAGGAATGATCAGAACTGACTTTTGAATATTCTGTTTCACAATGCTATTAGAAAAGTGGAACCTGGTTGATTAAGAAATATTTAAAATGCAAATTGTTGTCGAAGTTCAGTGAAATTATTTTAACTTGGATGTCAAACTTGACATATATAAAGGAGTGCATTAAGATGTTCTTTTATCTGTCCGCCTGCAGCATCTGAGCTCCGAAGATTTCCTAACAGGTTGAGATACTGTGATTTTAAAGTTTTACAAATCTCGAGTTTTGTTTAAAATTCGTGATTATCATGTTATACTATGTAATTATTTTTAAATTTCTTCCTATATATATAAATACATTTATATATTTTTCATTATCATATTTTTACAGTAAACTTTTATATATGTAAATATATTCTTATCTAAAACTATTTTCTTCTTCGACCGTCTGACCTATCCGAAAGTGTAATATATCTACCGGGTCAGTGCTACCCAATTTAGACAGGAAATCCAGTGGAGGGGGGGGGGGACAAACACAGGATCCGTACCCTTTTTCCCATAACATTAATCTCTCCGAAGGACTTACGGATCCATATATTTAAAGTGCCCGTTCTCCGCGTGAACACGGTGAGAGATTAGTAGAGCGGGAAATCGAAATCATGTCGTCCGAGTGCAATCCCCGTACGCTAATCACTGGACTGTCACACCCCTCTAAAATAATTTCCTGCTTCTTCGACCCAGACCGTCCGACTTACCCAAAGTAATCCTAGTGTGCATAAAAATAACAGTTTAGCACTAAAATTATCTAATTCAATTCAATGCAATTGTTGTAAGTCATTTTCTGAAGCATAGATTACTTTTTTAAAATCAAAATTTTCTTTATCCCACAGAACAGCTGGGCCCATATATTTTACAGTGTTCAAAACTTTCAATAAAAGTGGGCGTATAGAATTTATTAGACACAAGTGGAAAGTATAGAAATTATTTTACACACTCTATAATGGAATCAGTTGTTTAGCCATTTTCAGTTTGACCAATATAGTCATGCCCTTATTTGGGAGTTCAGGTCCAGCCTTGTTGCACTAAAGAAAAATATATCAAATGTTTTCCGAAACGCACGGATGCACATTTACCTTCATTTGCTCTGCATTTTACGTTGTAAACAAACTCATTATTGATTGTGCGCAAAATGCTTTACTCACATTTCCTTTGTAAAATTTCTTTATTTTGTGTTTCGTAATTGAAATAATAAAACTTATTTTATGAAGGCAATTAATATTTTGTAATTTACAAGCGCAATTAGAAGTCATAAAAGTGATAAAATGTAAAAATACATTTTAAAACAGTATGTGTGGCGCTCATTGATATAAATTCAAAGCAAGATTAATTAAAAAAGGGTATAACAATAACACATGTAGTATTACATTTTTAAAAACTAAACAAATATTAAAAAAAATTACAGCGTTATCGAGAAAGCATCTGAAAGCAATTACATTGTGGTGGAAAATATCGTTTTAATTATCTTCTTGATTCATTATTCTTTCATTTAGTTTCTAGGAACTTTACTTTGATTTCACAATCTGTAATGAGATTTTTAAAAGTGTTTTAAAGTTTTAGTGAACGCATTTATTTAAAAGTACTTGTCTTAAAAGTGCTTTCTTGCGCCTTTTCAAGGATATAGAGATATAACTGGACTAAAGTATCTCTCTTTTGTATCTTTTTTCACTTTAATAAGTTCTACTATAAATGAATGCTGTAATAATCCTTTTAAATGAAATAAAAATTTCATAAAGTTTATTTTATTTCACCAGCTATATATTTTCTTTACAGATGTAGATTCTAAGCTGTATAATAGTTGTATATATGTCTTTTCGGACCCAGAAGGTGCCCTCTTGTGACGTTGAAGACTGAATCTTTGCACACTTATAAAATCAACTATGAAACAGAAAAACGGAGTCGGATATTTGACCCTCTCTTCCTCCTGAAGCGAAGATGAAACAAAAAATAACGGAGTCGGATTTTTGACCCCCTTCCTCCTGAGACGAAGATGAAACAAAAAATAATGGAATCGGATTTTTGAACCCCTTCATCCTGAGACGAAGATAATACTGATTTTTCTAAAAGACTTTTAAATTCCCTCCCCACAGAAACAGTGACCTATAAGTATACAATGATTTAGGCTTCTACAGAAGTCTGCATCATTGTATACTTATAGGATCACGCATGATACATAACCAAACAGAGTCAGATTTTCGACCCCCCTCTCCGAGCTCAAGATAATGAGAACTCTTTAAAAAACTTTCGGACCCTCAAGAAGCTGCGGTGACCTAGATGTCCGAATTATTGCATACTAGTAGCATCAAGAATGGTACAGAACCTAAATGAGCTAGATTTTCGAGCCCTTCCCTTTGAAACGAAGCTAATAGGGATTTTTTAAAAAATACTTTTGGACTTTTAGAAAAATCGTCCCGCCCACCTGTGGACAGCCCCAATGGACTTCACTTCAAGCACTCAAATAATGTCATAGCTTCAGGACCGATATTGCAAGCTGAAGATTACGGTGCTTGACGCTAGGAGCTTCACGAACTTTCGACACCGTACTTCAGAAGTTGCGGTGACCTAGAAGGCTGAATCATTGTATGCTTCTAACATCAATCATGATACAGAATCTAATGGAACCAAATTTTAGACCCTCCTCTCTGAGACGAAGTTAATAAGTACTTTTTTAAAAGACTTTCTGACACCCTCCAGAAGCTGCGATGACCTAGAGATCTGAATTATTTCATACTTGTAGCATCAAACATGATACAGAACCTAACGAAGCCGGATTTTCGTTCCTCCCCGAAAGCGGGGAAAATGGCGTTTTAGTTCACTGGTTTAGATAAACCCTCCAGAAACCCTCCGGAGATCTAGAAGACGGATTTTAATAGTTTACCACGTTAGTATCAACAACGGAGCAAAACGGAAATTAATCAATGTTTGATTTTGATTTTTTTTCAGGGGGCGGACATAAAATTATGAGCAATCAAAATATATTTCTAGAGACCCTCCAACCGGTGACCAAAAATGCTGAAATTCTGCACAGTTTGCGTATCGATCACGGGACAGAATCAAACTGGCCCGATTTTGGATAAGACGACATTTTCGCCATACATTTTTAAATAAAATATAACTTGAAAAGAGTTGTATCTACACACAAAATCGTTAATGAAAATAAAATTTCATAGGAATATTCACCTGCGTTTCGTATCACCATATCCACACGTAAACATACGCATAGACATACACACACATACTCAAACAGATCGTTCCAAACTTGATCGCAATGGATTTATGAGGTTTTGAAACGTGTTTGTTCGCCAAAATCTTGAATTAGAAAAATTTCAAGGACATTATAATTTATAATCTCTATTTTATTATCCTATACAATAGCACGAGAAAGAAAAAATTACATATTGAATTAAAAAAAACGAATTACTTTGCTTAAAACTCTGCTATATATATTTCTCAAGTATTGTATCATATATTCTGACCCAATTATAATATATTAAAATTAGCAGAATGCAATGGACAGGAAATTTGCTAAGAACGGATGACAACAGAGTAACAAAGAAAAGTTTTATGTTCACGTCGATTGGGAAAAGACTTAGAGGACGACCGAAGTTGAGATGGATCGATTGTGTAGACAACAACTTTGGTTTGTTAAAGTTTGAAAATTGGGGAAGTATTACTCCAAGACAGACAGCTCGGAAGAATCTTCTGAGGAATATCAGTGGGAGCCATTAATGATGGTGATGAGGACCATTAATGATGATCATGAGGGTATTAATTTATTATACCTATTACTCTAAATGCTCAATGATTACGTAAATGCATTTAATTTTGTAAACATAGATTTATTTTATAATTATTTTTGTCTCTAAGAAATGTAGAGTCTTGCTGTCCCAGCCTGGAATCGAACCCTGGATCTCCGAACTGGCCAGCTGACGCTATACTGTTGAGCCAATAGGACATGTGGTAAATGGTTATTTAAAGTTGGCATTTTAGTTTAATTATTATTAACATATATATCTAAACATGGCCGTTAAATCGTACATAGGGGAACTCATTAAATTGTACATTGCGTTGTTTGCCGCTGATAACCCTCCAATTATTTATCTTTCGCGCGAGTTCTGTAAAAGAATATTAATTAATATAATGCTAAATTAATTGCATCATTTTAAGTTTGACAATAAATTATTTATTAACAACATAAAATATGTAATTACAATTATTCTTTTTATTAATTATTCCGGCGGAAAGAGACAATGTGAGACCATTATTAAAACATCTAAAATGTCCTTAGACCTGTAATATGTTTAATGGGCACATACCTTCACTTTCGACTTTGGCCATAGACCATAATTCTTGCATCAGCAAATTGTACTGGCCGTAACTCTACGTATTTGGCTCCATCTCGTACTGCTGGTAGCACTGCAAATTGATCTAGCCATCTTTTCAACACTCTACAGCATTTGCGTCACACTTCATCCATCTAGTCGTTGTGTATGTCTTGTGCTCCTTAATGTCGAGCTTTTGAACATTCTACAGCATTTGCGTCACACTTCATCCATCTAGTCGTTGTGTATGTCTTGTGCTCCTTAATGTCGAGCTTTGAACACTCTACAGCATTTGCGTCACACTTCATCCATCTAGTCGTTGTGTATGTCTTGTGCTCCTTAATGTCGAGCTTTTGAACATTCTACAGCATTTGCGTCACACTTCATCCATCTAGTCGTTGTGTATGTCTTGTGCTCCTTAATTAATAATTGTGCTCCTCGAGCTGCTAATATGTTACCATATTGACTAAGTGTCTTCGTTCTTATATCATAGGTTGTGGCTCTTTTTGCCTCAGGACTGTCACTCCCCCGGCCTTGGGGGTGACGCTACAAGCTTCTTCTCAATTGGTCAACATTTTACCCAATGTCGTTGCTTCACCTATTTCTAGATTCGTTCGACCCATCTGTGTCTTGACACCCCTAAATTTATGGTTTTCTGACCTTTGGGTCAGCATGCTGTAAACCTTGGCGTCATTCAGACTGGAGGTATTGTCTGATGTTTCAGACACAATAAATAATGTACATAAAACTGTCTCACCATAGCAGTGTGAGATCTATTTCTGGTCTCACAGGACGAAATTGCAAGTTTTTATCTTCTAAGTGGACTCTGCATTCTCTACCTCCTAATGTTAGAGAAGCAGGCAACTGACCATCTGACTGACTACCTCCTGCTATTTTTACCACAGGTTAGCCTCCTGCTATTTTTACCACAGGTTAGCCTCCTGCTATTTTTACCACAGGTTAGTCTCCTGCTATTACTATTTTTACCCAGGTTAGTATCCTGCTTGGTCGTTATCCTCTCAATTTGAAATCGCCTCTCAATATTCCAGAGTCCACTGAATCCGTACTAGTCGTACTAGGGTCACTTTCAGATCTCCGACATCTTCGCAATAACCTATAGGGTTGATTTGTTCGGGCGCCATTTTAGATAGCCTTGCTGCCCCAACCGAGAGTCGAACCCTGGATCTCCGAAATGGCCAACCGACGCTCTATCGTTGAGCTATTGGGAAGAAATTGCAAATTCTTATTGTCGAAGTGGACTCTGAAAAACGTTCTCGAAGTTATATATTTAAAACATTTTCCATTTCATTTTCAGTTAGACCTTTTTATACATTAAGTTTTGTGAAAGAAATCGATTTTATTAAAAATAATTATGATTCAAATGTTTTAATTTTTTAAAAGTTATATTTCCATATAAAACTTTAATTTACAATTGCTGTATAGACTGTAATTTATAAAATTATTTGCAGATTTTTGATATAAAGCTGATGGTGCTCAAAAGGGTTATTCGTTTGATGTTTTCTAACATTTTACTATACTGTTTTCATTGACTTTAAATTTCATTTGCTTGTAATTTTTATTGACATGAATTCAAACGTAAAAATCTGATGTGGGCAACACATGACTTTCCTTATATAATGTAATGAATTTACTACTTTTACAGTGAAATAAATAGGTTTTTCTACCATGGAAAGATACTAATATTCTTTCCAAGATATTGAATTTTCCACAATTAGTCGTCATTTTCATGGATTTAGCGTCATTTTTATCTATTTGGCGAGATTTTCGTTAATTTAGCAACATTTCAAAAAGTCGCCAAGTTGGTGACATTCCGCCAAATTCGTCGCCAAAATCTCGCCAAGCGTTATGGACAAAGAAATAAGTTATTCTTACAGCAGATAAATGACCATTGGCGTTCAAATACAAAAGTATTACTCAAAGTATCTTTTTTCATGAATGGAACGAGCTAGATCCACGAGAATGATGTCATCCAATTTATCGCATGGTATTACATATGAAAAGTGAACATGTTTCTCAATAGGAAATTTTTTATTTTAATTTTATATGAGTTTTTGATAATTTTTTTGAAAAATGTGCAATATCTCGAGAACGGTTCATGTTAGCGTTCTAAAATTTATGTCAATCGTTTTCTAATGAAAAATTACATAAGAAATGTCTATTTGCGTAACTTTATTAGTGGTTTTGATTTTTTGACGATTTTTTCAAAATTTCATTCGAAAATTTAGGTGGGTTCTGTACATTCGATTGTGTATAAAAACAATAGGCTTCCAGTGTTTATGGATTGTAATTTTTGTACCAAATTTGGTTCGAATCGGTCTGCTCGTTCGTCAGTTATCGTCTCCACAGACTCACTGACACACACACACACACACACACACACACACACACATACTTTCACACACACAGATATCACTTAAAAAATGTTTGATTCGTGATCAGGGATGCTTGAAACGTGCTCTCCCGTCGAAAACTCGAATTCGAATTTTCGACCCCGTCACAATACTTTCCTTATACATTATGTATATAAGGAAAGTAAAATGACTACTAATATATTCTAAAATAGTTGATTGTTAAATTTTAACAACTTAAAATATAATTTTAAAATCAATAAATAGTAACTATAAGCATACATATTTGTGAAAAATAACTATGATAAAAAGTTAAATCGTAGAGTGTTTTAATTTCACTACAATATTATGTTGACAATGAAAGGCAACAGTGTTTGTATAGCACATATGCATCAATGTTCTGTGTTGTAATGCTTGTTGAATTCTGTTGCGATGAATCATAATAAAAATATGGAGGAAATGATAAGTTATGAAGGATTGTTTGAATTTATGCTGTCAAACTAAGCACATTATCTTTACAATATTTATAGCTTCTCCAGTTTTATCTTTAATTTCTTCGGAAATTAATTTTTACCGGAATTAATTGAAGCAATTGTTCTCTAGGAATATTGATGAAGTTGTGAAAGAAAACTTTAATTGCCTTCGTGGTAACAATAAGTTTCTTTAATTCTATTTTGGGGTTCATGAAAATATATTTTCATTCTCATGTCAGTTCTCCGGTAATTGCTTTCTAAATTTTCTTTTTAAAACATCATACCAGTGGTTGCCAATCACTTTATGTCGCAATTTAAATAACCATACATGATCAAGTTAAATAAGCATACATGAGTAAGTTAAATAAGCATACATGAGTAAGTTTAATAAGCATACATGAACATACACGCGGGATGTCATGCATGTTTGAAATAACATGTCGGACGGGATAGTCCAGTGTTTAAATCGCGGAGATTGTACTCGGAGGACCCGAGTTCGATTGACGGCTCTTCCCAAACTATCCCCGTGTTTACGTGGAGTATGGATACATCTTCCCAAACTATCCCCGTGTTTACGTGGAGTATGGATACATCTTCCCAAACTATCCCCGTGTTTACGTGGAGTATGGATACATCTTCCCAAACTATCCCCGTGTTTACGTGGAGTATGGATACATCTTCCCAAACTATCCCCGTGTTTACGTGGAGTATGGATACATCTTCCCAAACTATCCCCGTGTTTACGTGGAGTATGGATACATCTTCCCAAACTATCCCCGTGTTTACGTGGAGTATGGATACATCTTCCCAAACTATCCCCGTGTTTACGTGGAGTATGGATACATCTTCCCAAACTATCCCCGTGTTTACGTGGAGTATGGATACATCTTCCCAAACTATCCCCGTGTTTACGTGGAGTATGGATACATCTTCCCAAACTATCCCCGTGTTTACGTGGAGTATGGATACATCTTCCCAAACTATCCCCGTGTTTACGTGGAGTATGGATACATCTTCCCAAACTATCCCCGTGTTTACGTGGAGTATGGATACATCTTCCCAAACTATCCCCGTGTTTACGTGGAGTATGGATACATCTTCCCAAACTATCCCCGTGTTTACGTGGAGTATGGATACATCTTCCCAAACTATCCCCGTGTTTACGTGGAGTATGGATACATCTTCCCAAACTATCCCCGTGTTTACGTGGAGTATGGATACATCTTCCCAAACTATCCCCGTGTTTACGTGGAGTATGGATACATCTTCCCAAACTATCCCCGTGTTTACGTGGAGTATGGATACATCTTCCCAAACTATCCCCGTGTTTACGTGGAGTATGGATACATCTTCCCAAACTATCCCCGTGTTTACGTGGAGTATGGATACATCTTCCCAAACTATCCCCGTGTTTACGTGGAGTATGGATACATCAAATCTGTGGATTTGAATGTATTTTTGTGATGTTGATGGCAGGGGAAGGAGGATATGGGCTTTGTGGACCCCACTGTGTTCTGGTCCAAAGAGGCAGGCTCTTTCTCGGCCATCCAAACAGATATCTTACAACTTCGGGTAGGTTGGGCGGTCTGGGTTGAGAGATAGAAGAAGTTAAATGTCGATCTGAAATCTGTGGATTTGAATGTCCTTTTGAGATGTTAATGGCAGGGGAAGGAGGATATGGGCTTTGTGGACCCACTGTGTTCTGGTCCAAATAGGTGGGCCCTTTCTCGGCCATCCAAACAGATATCTTACAACTTCGGGTAGGTTGGGCGGTCTGGGTTGAGAGATAGAAGAAGTTAAATGTCGATCTGAAATCTGTGGATTTGAATGTCCTTTTGAGATGTTGATGGCAGGGGAAGGAGGATATGGGCTTTGTGGACTCCACTGTGTTCTGGTCCAAATAGGTGGGCCCTTTCTCGGCCATCCAAACAGATATCTTATAACTTCGGGTAGGTTGGACGGTCTGGGTTGAAAGATAGAAGTTAAATGTCGATCTGAAATCTGAAAGTGAATGTAGGGTCCACTTTAATTACAAAAGACTAAAAAAAAAACCCCCTGAAATGAGCAGCACGTGGTTTTCCCAAAATAGTGCACTGAATTCACTTCTTTCACATCAAATTAGTGATGCCAAAATCCACGGTACAATGTTTTTGAAGTTGAATTGTACATTAACATTAGTCGTTTTTCTGGAAGACAACGTATAAAATTATTTCAAATAACAAAATAACTTATATTTTGCGTAAGTCTAACATGATAATAAGAAATACCGCTAGCATCCGCTAATATACAGCTGCTAGATCAAATGATTTTATTTATTAAAAAATAATGAATTTTTATCAATTTTAACGTATTACTTTCCTTATATACGTATAATGTATAAGGAAAGTATTGTGACGGGGTCGAAAATTCGAATTCCAGTTTTCGACGGGAGAGTACGTTCCAAGCATCCCTGAACACGAATCAGACGTTTTTGAGATGATGTCTGTATGTCTGTCTGTGTGTGTGTGTGTGTGTGTGTAAAAGTATGTGTGTGTGTGTGTGTGAGTGTAAAAGTATGTGTGTGTGTGTGTGTGTGTGTGTGTACCAGTGGCTCTGTGGAGACCATAACTGACGAACGAATGGAGCGATTCGAATAAAATTTGGCACACAAATTACAATCCATGAATACTGGGAGCTTATTGTTTTTATACGCAATCGGATGTTCAGAATCCCCCTAAATTTTCGAGTGAAATTTTGAAAAAATCATAAAAAATTAAATCATTATTAAAGTTAAGTAAATAGTCTTTTGTTATGTAATTTTTCATTAGAAAACGATTGACATAAATTTTAGAACGCTAGCATGAACTGTTCTCGAGATACTGCACATATTTTAAATAAATTTATTAAAAAAATCCCTTAAATTAAAATAAAATACTATCTATTAAGAAACATGTTCACTTTTCATATGTAATATCATGCGATACATTTGGTGACACCACTTTCGTGGATATAACTTATTCCATTCATGAATAAAGATACTTTGAGTAATACTTTTGTATTTGAAGGCCAATAGTCATTTTTATGCTAAAAGAATAATTTATTTCTCCGTCCATAACGCTTGGTGAGAATTTGACGACGAATTTGACGGAATATCGTCAATTTGGCGACTTTTTAGAATGTTGCCAAATTAACGAAAATCTCACCAAATGGATAAAAATGACGCCAAATCAATGAAAATAACAACTAATTGACGAAAATTCTATGTCTTGCAGAGAATATAAATATCTATTATAAGAATAACCTATTTTTTTACTGTAACAATAGTAAATTCATTGCATTATATAAGGAAAGTCATGTGCTGCCCACATCAGATTTATTTTGTTAAATAAGCGTCAGTTTTGCCAATGTAGTATCACTTTTGTCAATTTGAAAACATTTGACATCGCTAAATTAATCATCAAGTTCAACTTTTTTAAGGATAATCGCTACTTATATAAATTTTTTGTAACGTTTCGGTAAATTTATCTAAAAAGTGCTATATCTCGAGAACTGTCATTCTAAAATCCAGTCCATTCATTTTCTATTGATATATTACGTAAAACATGATTATTTATTTAACATTATTAAAAGTTCTGATTTAAAAAAAAAATTAAAGTTCGTTAGGAAAATTGGGTTATCTTCCGAGCATTTGATCTTGCTTAAAATTGAAAGGTTTTCAGTATTTACGGATTGCAATAATAATTGTACCAAATTTCATTCGAAACGCTCCATTCGTTCATGAGATATAGCATCTACAGATTCACAGACACACGCACTAACATAAATGTACCCTAACATAAATACACACACAGCTCAAAAATGTAAACACAGCTCAAAAATACATCAGTCCTCAAAAATGTTGGATTCGAGTTCAGGGATGCTTGAAATGCTTCCTTCCGTCTAAAACTCGAATTCCAAATTTCGACCTCGTCACAATGTTTTCGTATACATTATACTATGTAAGAGAGAGCAATGCTTTTGTCTTAGTAGCCAAGTGGTGATTCGTGATACAAGTCTCAATAAGCGTACAAATTGAAAAGTATGCATTAAAAGACCAAATTATTGCAGGAGTTTCTATTTAAAGCTCAAATCGGATGAAAATTTATTTACTGCATGTAATTATGAGAAATAAATATTTTTAATAAGCTGATTAGAATGTAATATTTTATCTTATAGTTAAATTCGGAAAGAAATATTTTAATGAAAAATATCTTAATAGTCGGCATACTACTTTTGTGTTAGGGACCTCATTAGTCACCCTCGGTATCCCCAATGGGGTATATAGTCAAAATTGGTATCAATCGAAATATTTTTCAAGCCCTTTAAGATGAAGGGTAAATTTGTGATCACCATGTTATAATTGTGACCAATAACAATACAGATCTTTCAAATTTTTTGTTGCGATATTTGCAAAAAAAAAAAAAATAAATAAATAAAATAAAATAAATAAATAAAAAGTTACAAGATACTTAAAAATGTGATTATGGCATGAAAGAGTTGTATGGCCTGTTGTATTTTACCTATTTTACTTGCATTTTAAGTTTATCACGCAGAGAGACCCAACAATTCTCTTTCCGTGTAAATTCTAAGCATTTCAATAATATACGTATATCTCAGCTTCTAATTATGTGAGAGCCTAGCTTTAAAGATTGTACGTCTTAACTTGAGCTAGTAAAGGCCTTGTATATTGTATGCGCCCCGTGAGTTTTTTTAGGGCATATAACGCCCACGCAGCGGGTGCTGCGTGTACGGCCTAACAAAAGCCGAAGGTGTCTTTAAACATTTAAAAGATTTTTAAAGTTACATGACAGCATATTTTTAAAATATTTAATTCCTGTGCTGGTTTGTCACATACTCAGAATTTATAATTGCTTTAATTCTAATTACCTGTGTGAAGAAAGTGTATTAGCTGTTGGTAATGTGTAACAGTATGCATATCTATATTTTAGTCCATGGTGGTCAATCATATTTCGCGAAATTCTAGCGTGGTGCATTAGCGAACAGTATACTAGCGAGCAGTATACCAGCGAGAGATATTAGAATGATGGTGTGAGGGCTCAAAAATCATTTTGTGGTGCATATATAAAAATAATTATTGAAGTTATATTAACACATTGTGTTGATACATTGAAATGCCGCTAATAACCCACCATGAAATCTTTAATGCGAATTCCTGAACTAAAATATATTAATGTAACACTACACAATTAACGTTACCCATTTTAACTTTAAAATGCGTATTGAGCACCTTATAATCATAATTAGATTACAACAATTATACTTATATTTTCAAGGAGGAGACTGGGCATGTTAGACCAGGTATACAAAAATTCCTAAATTGACTATGACCTTATAAAATCTAATTTACACATACCTTCTTGTTATCTTTAGACGTTTAACCTATATTGGATTGATAATCGAAACTTGTTTGTTTCATCATCTCTATGTGACCACGGCCTCTTATTGATGCATATCTGCATCTCGCCTGTTGCACCTGTTTGCCTATGTGTGGAACTTAATGCATATCTATTCTTACTGCACTGTATGAGGACCTTGATACATCTCTTTATACACATGTGCCGAACATAATGCATGTCTGACTCCAAACTCTAACTGCACTCCAACTATATTCTCTTCTATATTATCAACTGTATTGTTCTATCTCTGTAGAACTTTTTTCATGTCTGATTCTCGACTATTATTCTCTCTCCAACTATATTCTCATTTGTATTCTGTCTGTTGCCACCGCTTTTTGCCTAAGATCTAGATACGCATTTTCGGCTATCATTGGTTGACCTCAAGGCGATGCGACAGAACAACTTCCTTATTGGTTGAAATTTGAACCAATCTTGTGGATTCATCTTTAGCTCATTTTTTATGGCTTCCCTGACCTCTCGGGTTCGAGCAGCTCAACCAAACTGGGTCCTTTGTCTGGCCTGTTAGATATCATAAAAAATCGTGCAAATATGTCTACGTGTATCCTGGTTCCACACATTCAAACGGTTCATCGCGATTTAAATAGGAACACACACACGCAAAATATGGAAATATATTAGAATGATGAAATACTGTTTTGTATTATTCTACACGTTTAATCAATATTTCAAAATTTTAAAATAATTTTAAGAATTCCAAATAAAATGTTTAAATGCAAAGAAATGCGTATTTGTTTTAAATTGTGTTTATGAAATACTAGGAGGATAAGTCCGTCATAAGACGGGAATTGAGGATAAAGTTGCAAAATATTATCGCAGATTCGCTGTTCATAATGTGCAAAGAGCCTTGATGTCCCAACCGGGAATCGAACCCTGGTTCACCGAACTGGCCAGCTGACGCTCTACCGTTGAGCTATTGGGACAAAATTGAAAACTCTTATAGTCGAAGTGGACTATGCATTTTCCAACCTCTAATGTCAGATTGGTGGGCAACTGACTATCTGATTGACCACCTCCTACTTTTACCCCAGGTTAGCCTTCCTGCTACTACTATTTTTACCCAGATTAGTATCCTACGTGGTCGTTATCCTCTCAATTTGAAATCGGCGTTCAATCTTCCAGAGTCCTCTAAATCCCTATTAGTCGTAGTAGGGTCACTTTCAGACCTCCGATATCTTCTCACTGATAAACAGGGTTGATTTGCTCGGACGCCATCGTAAAGAGCCTTGCTGCCCAAACCGGAAATCGAACCCTGAATCTCCGAACTGGCCAGTGGACGGTTTGCTGGTGAGGAATTGGGACGAAATTGCAAGCTCTTATAGTCGAACTGGACTATGCAAATGTTGCAAAAGATTTCCTTTCACCCACTCTGATTTCCTTTCACCCACTTACGTCGCATACGGACTATACCCCCCCCCCCCCCCCATTCATCATTCTTATTTATTAAACGATTCACTACCAAAAAGCATATACTATTTCATACGGCAACATAATGCAATTAATACACTCTCCCTTAGACCCCCTAACAACGAATTTATCAAGTTTGATGTTTCAACCTTTTTATTTCAAGTTTTCAATTACTACTCATACCATGAAGGTAAAAGACTAAATTCTCTTTTACTTCATTATTCATACAATTCATCTCAAACTAAACTGACTCAAACAACTAACACTCAAAATTCTGGCTTTTTAATTGGGAATGCCACTCAATATTACTTTCCTATTTAGCTGAATCTTGGAGGTAAAGGGATGGTCTCATCTCTAACTCCATGAGCTCAATACAGTTTTCTGTTTAGTTTCTTCAGGCTTTAACATTACTTGATCATGCAATTGCACCCTGTTGAGGCAATGCATTCGACCAGAGATATACACCTTTTATTTCACCTCGATGGTCTACACAGACACGGATTGAGAGGTTTTTGTATGTGAAAGGGAAAGTCACTAAAAGAAATAATGAAATTTATTAGGAAAATGAAATAAATATATTAGAAAAAGTGAAATATAATACTTTGATTTACTTTACATGTTTAATTAATATTTAAAATTTTGAATGTTTTTAAGAATTTTTTATAACTAATTTTATTTCAGAGATTCTTTATTTTGCCTGCCGAAATTACGTTTTAGAAAATAAAATTTTATTCTCAGGCAACTATGAAATGCTATAATATATTATAACAAGGGAAATGCGTTGGGATACACTTATGATTATCAACTCACGTAAGTATGAATCAAACCTTGATTGTATGAGCATCAATTTCAGATATATCAAAACTTTGTTACAATTCTTGTAATGATAAATTGAGTAATTTCGCAATTAGACTGTCACCTTAGGCACATTAGGTATGTACTGAATTCTAGGAATTTATTTGAAATATAATTCATCTGAAACTTGAAATTAAGATGCTAAAAATAAAGCAATAGTCCAGATTAAACGCAATTCCCTGAATAATTATAATTACTTGAAATCATTTATTAAAATGCGATAATTTAAATGGAAATTATGATTGCATTCGCTTAAATTCAAATTATTTCGAAACTGAAAATTTTCATTAAGTTAAGCATTAAATTATGTTAGTTTTAACACAGAAGAGTAATGAATTATGCGTCAATATATGACTTGAAAAATCTAATGTCATAATATATTAATCATCACACAATTAGGATGTCACAAGATGTTAAACAATTTATCTGAAGGAAGCATATACACTGGCTTCAAAAAGTTAAGTACGGACGGTAAAATCAACAAAAATTGAAAAGTAAAGCTTTGATTAACTCAAAATTGTGCATGAAAGTTGCAAAATAGTTTATGCATTAAAGAAAACAAGACTTATGTGCAAAGATGAAAAAAAAATATTTACTTTTCGGAAGTTATATGATTACGTCACATTTGGGTCATTAACAAAATGATGTTCAGAGGCACACAAAAAAAAAATACATTCATATAGTATGCGTCCATCCCGGACCTTTACCCAAACTTTACAACGATTTTTCATGCTTTCAATGAGGTGATCAGCCATCGAAGATGCGAGCAATGACAATTCTTCCAATAGGGCAAATTCCAACTCTCTGATACTGGCTGGAGGAGATAAACGCGCAGAGACAGCACGCCCGAGGATATCCCAAGGTTTTCAATGGGAATAAGGTCGGGGGAATACGCCAGCTACTCCATACGAGAAATGCCCTCACTTTTCAGGTATTTGTCAACGATGTTAGCTCGATGGGGACGGGCATTATCGTCCATAAGGAGGAAATTAGGACCAACTGCTGCAGCGTAGAGTCTCACAATGGGGTCTAGCACTTCATCTCGATAACGCAAGACCGTCACAGGACCGCCTTTAAAGATGCGCAGCTTTGTGCCATATCCCATTGAAATTTCAGCCCACACCATGTCGCTGCCACCTCTGAACGTGCGATGTTCGATGATGTTCTTTGCCTGATTGCGTGTGTCTGGTTCTCTCCAGACTGTTACACGCTTATCATCTGATTCCAGGGCAAATCCGGACTCGTCCGTGAACAGGACGTTGCATAAGTCTGGGACAGTCCAATTGACATGTTGACGACACCACTTTAATCTTGCCCCACTGGCTTGGACGGTTAGTTGAACACAAATTTTGGTACTCGGGAGTGCAGTCCCTTTACGTGGAGCCTTTGGCGTACAGTACAGGCATATATTGTTTTACCAACTGCCTCTGCAAACATAGATGTAGCAGTTGTGAAGGTCACTCGTCGATTCCGCTTGGCTACTATAGCAATATACCGATCATTAGAGGAATGGTAACCCTTGGACGACCAGGCACAGATCTCCGAACAACTGTTTGACTTGTTGGGGATTGTTCCCCATAATCGATAAATTACCGAATGATCAACGCCAAAGAAATTAGCGGCTTCTTTGATTGGCTGTTCTGCTTCAATGCGTTCGACATCCAGCCCTCACTATTTGTCATTCGTCTTAGCGAAAACACCAAGCATTTCTCGTACAGCGATACTAGCAACAGAAATTCTGGCAAGAAATCCTCAATTCAATCGACAGGGTTATCGTAGATGAGGCTTTTCTTACGGACCCATAGGAAAAGGTTCAGAGACGAGAGATCGGACGCATCAAGTAATAGGCCCTGACCAATATATCATCCTCGGAATGTGGCATCTAAGGCGTTTCCCACAGCCACGCTGAAATATTGTGGCGCTCCGTCGGGTTGGAACCACATAGGGATTTGGGCTTTCCTGGCATTCCCGCCCGCAGCTGCTTACATGAAATGCATGTCGGCCGTCTCTTGATTCATGAAGCAATCCATCCCTTCTGAAATCCATTATAGAATTGGCGACGAGTGCGACAACTGGCGCTTAATGTGTTCGCTGGACAGCGTCCTAGAGGACGCTGTCCAGCGAACAACGCATAGTCTAGCGCTTAACCGCATACGTTACGACCATGCATTGTATGACAAAAAATGCTTGTTTAGGTGTATTCTATCACCCCTTAAAGTTTTACTCCAACGTTTTGAATCACCCTTTATATATATATATATATATATATATATATATATATATATATATATATATATATATATCGAGAAATACATGTTTCAAGGAATTTGATTTGGAGTTCACTTTCGTGAAATTTTCCTTTTTGATCCCTAGGAAAACGCCTTTGCGGATGTAAGCCTATGTTTTATGTGCGATAAAATACGCCACAAAAATGAAAATTTAACTGATGTCCGCTCAGCGAACGTAAGCCTATCCTCTATATGCCACGGAACACATGGTGCACAAACAGCTGTTGCTTTTAGGGGCATGCGCCAGCGAGGTAAGCCCGCGTAGCGGGCGTATATGTATGTTCGAATTGCCACGAATCAACTATTGAACAAATAAATCTTATTTGGTTCCCAAGCTAAAAGGAAAGTACCTAGAGAGATAATAATATATAACAAAAAATAATCATAAAGAAATAAATCTTAGCTTTACACATTCACTCGTAAAAATAAAAAGAGATAACAAAACAATCCCAAAATGCGGGGACTATGAAACTGGATGTCCTTCCTGCTTTGTGATGGGAACTTTGCTTCTAAAGTAATACTGATACATCCATCTACCGGAGAGTAATTTAAATGAATCACATTAAAATACAGGTTACTCGACTAGAATGCATTATTTATCAAATTTTCAAACATGGCTGCCGCACCATCATGTAGTTTAAATATGTCTTCTAACTCATTTACACTGTAGATATGAGTTTTTACAGGTTCAAAATTTAGTGAAAAATGTGTTTTTAATCATGTGTTTTTTGTTAACCCTTTCGCGACGAACGGCACGCCCAGGTGCCAGATGCGAACATGCATTCAAGGACGAGCGGCACTCACTGGGGCCAGAGAAAATTTTACCGCAAGCGGATAGTGGCACGTATAAGTGTCACTACGCAGAACGTTTTAATTTGTGAACTAGATGGCGTTACTTGATGGCGGATGACATGTGCTAATGGTGCAGAGACTATAGCTATCAGTAAAATCAAAATCGCTCAATTAAGAGGTGAGATGGGAAGTTGGAGGGGGGGGCGTAACTGAAGTAAAAGTTAATCTCAGGGATTTCTCACAAAGATGCATATCCAGGTGACATGTACAAATGGTGCAGAGGCTATAGCCACTAGCAGAACCGAAATCTCTCAGTTAGGAAACGAGATATAAAATTGAGGGAGCTAAGCTAAAAGTTACGTCCAGGGGCTTGGCACAAAATATATATTTAGGTGACACGTACAGATGGTGGAGAGACTATAACCATGATTAGAATCAAATTTGCTGAATTAGAAGGCGAGATAAGAAATTTGGGGGTTACTTCAATTTAAATATTAACCTAGGGCCAATATTATAAGTCTAGAGCCAATTTGGGGGCTACCAATATAGTCGCCAGCGGTCGGGCCAAAATTTCCAGAAAAACGACGTCAGATAAAAGGATCATGTTGAAAATTTAATTTTTAAGTTTTTTAACAAATACTTAGAATTTCTTTAATTTTTAGGCATTTTTTAATGTTAAATAGCTGAAAAAGTAAGACAGCTGGGTAAGTCAACTCAAACTAAATGTCCGAAACAACACATTTATGAAAGTGTCACTAAAAATAGCCTATATGTCACAGTGTGCCAAAAATTGGAAACTCGTGACGTTTAACACCATTCGTTTTTGCGAGAATTTCATTTGCATATATAAAATAAGTGGTCACATTGGTTATTTGTGACGTGTAACCATGATAACTTTCCAAATTCTATATAACTCTAAAAAGAATTATCAAGAATAAAGAGTTACATTTTTACTGAGAATGAAAAAAATAAAATAACATGAAGTGTGAAATATATCGACAGTCTCTGGCAGCTTATTTTCTTAGGACGTCCCTTTCAGTATTGCACTTTTGCTAGAAACAGATTGTGACCTTTAAACAGCTTTTCTTGAACTATTACCTCTTTTAAAATTAAATATGGCTAAACCATTTGACCTACTGTGGCTCTAAACAATGTAAAACACATACGTATATAATGAGACCAAGTTCAATAATTCATTGATCTTCTCAGTTAATCACGTTTAACTGTACGAAAATTTCAGACAGATAAGAGTATGAAGAAATATTAAAACAGATAATTTATCAGACGGAACTATTTTTAACAAATAATTTTAAAATATTCAATAAAAATTGAAAAACAATTTAAACAGCGTGCTGTGAGAAAAATCAAAAATAAAATTTTTAGAATTTTTCTTCAGTTTCATCGGAACTGATCCATCACTGTCACACCCATTTTCTTTGTCTTCTTTGTCCGTTCTCTTCTGTGGCCGTTTCAAGATTTTCTTGGAGTGTTGGACCATCGTATTATTTTATGTGGCATGTGCCGTTTTCCTAGTGCCAGCCATGTGTAGTAGAATCATGCCTGTTTAAAAGTTTTCTAGAATTTGCTCGCTTCGTTCTGGTGCCATGACAATTGAAATGTTTTACTGTACTATCCAGGGATCGAACAGCAGATCTTTGAATTAATTATTCAATGCTCTAACTATTGAGCTACCCCCACAAGATTCCAATATATTCTTATGAAAGTGGACCCTAGAATTATAATAAATTAATTTTAATAAATATTTTATCTGCAACAATAAATTTTCGTGATGCATATTGATTTTCTATGTCATCAAGAAATAATTCTTTTAAAGATATTATATGCGAAATAAATTATTATAATTACAACATAAACATGCACAGAAACAATTTATTCAAGAAATTTTAAAAGAATAAATGTCAGGAAGTGAACTATTGAATTAGTTTCGCTACTATAAGTCCATTTAGTAGATGGTTAAATTAATTAAAACGTTATTTGTAAATTCAGATTATGTGTAGCTGTTTAATTAAATGAAGATAATTTGTTACACTGCTTTTGTTTTGCCGCTATTGTCATTTTGCTGTTTGTTATACTTGTTTACATAGACCAACTGCTTTAAAAACACGGTCGATATTTATAAGATTTACTATCATTAAAAAGAACTGTGAATGAAAATTACATTTTGTGGAATGCATACTGCTGCATATATTGCATCTGAACATCTTTATTCCTGTTATAAATTTTTATCGAATAAATACTTCATTTCCTTAAATTCTTCGCTAAAATTACTTGTTTACAATTTAAATGTGATAGAATATTTTAGAGAACCTGAGAAATTCTAGTGCATAATCTCAAAGGTATTTATACAAATATCATTACCTTCACAGCCTGCTCGTTCCAAAATGCTTTTGCAAACTTCGTATTAAACGTTTGTTGTCTGTTCAAATCTTTAGGGATTTTCTTGTAATTGTTTTGTTCAAATACTTATTCTCGGCAAACTTCGGAGCTTATATTCGCTTTAGCGTTGATAAAATAGCATATTTAATTTCTAAAACCATTTTCTGACTGCAGAGTTATAGCTCTAATAGTATTTCTGAAGAATTAATTTTCACGGCTAGAACCACAGTTTACTTTTGAACATAACATAGCACTGCGATGTTTTAGATGTATATTATTTTGACTTTCAAAATATAAGTATGTATATTATTGTAATAAACATTCAAAAGCTGTAAGATATCGTAGTAAATGAATATTTCAAGTCAACTATTACTAAGTTTTCGAAATTTAAAATTTAACATTGTTTCACCTCAACTACATTTTAACATATCTGCATAAATTCAAATTATTTTTGTAGTAAAATACGTATATTTTAAAAATTAGTATTCCATATCAAGGAAACAAAAGTTAAATCCCCGAAATGAAAAGTTTCAACAAATTATGTATACTTCATCTTTGATGGAACTATTAAGCAGTTTAATCTCTTTTGAATATTTATTTTGTACAGTCATATGAATGTCCCGTAAAACCGGAAGTGATATGGTCAGAACTGGAAATGGAAATTCTCCTTCAATCCTCAACTCCCTCTGGAATTCAATGCTGAATCAGACGTCATTTATGCTTTATCTATAGTCAGTTTTGACAAATAGATGTTTCAAGAATTTTTTAAAAACAGAAGTGGAAGAAAAAACGGAAGTGGAAATCCTTAGTGAATCCTCACTCACCTTTAGAGTTTAATACCGAATCTATGCCAATCATTATATAAGCTATAGTTATGGAAGATCACTAGAAAAAAAGTTTCAAGGAAAATAAAAATGTTTAAATTGGAAGTGACATCTGCAGAATCTGAAGTGATATATGACAATCGAGAGTAATAATCCTTTGCGGGCAGACTTGCTTAGTCTAATACAGGGGTAACAGGACGTCAAATTATAGATAATTTGCATCACGAACTAAGACAAATGGCATCACATGAAGCAGTTACCGTATATTATATCATGTGGGCTATGGAACTAAGATTAAGTAGGTGCCTATGCAAATTTGGCTTTTCCGTATCAAATTTATGAAAATCAAAGTTTGAAATTTTTAATTTACAAACAAATAGTATTTTGTATTTATTTTAAATATTAAAATATCTATAATAATTGTCCAATGTGTTTTTGTCTTTTCAGACCCTTCAAAAGCCCACCAGTGACATAGAAATCTTAAGTTTTGCACATTTATAGTGTAAGACCAGAAGACATAACTTAACATAATTGTATTTTTTATTTCCCAGGGGCGGTGCAGATTGTATTGACCTTATTGTATTGACCATGGGGAACACTTATTGTATTGACCATGGGGAAAATATCTAATGGAACCAGATTTTCGACCCCTCTGAAAGGAAAAAATGGTTTTTATTTGAAAAGTATTTTCAGATTCTTCAGAAACCCTCTTTGATGAAGAAATCTGAATATTTGCACACATAGTATTAATCACGAGACAGAATTTAATCGAGCAGGATTTTCAATTTCTCCCTCGGGGGCGGACTAAATTGGGAGGGAGGGAACGAAAAGTCTTTACAGACATACCCTCCCTCCCCTCCTGTAACTTAGAAATCCGGAACTTTGTACACTTATAAGATCGAATACTTGACAGATCGTACAATACGCATTGTTAAACACAATAACTTATTAAATAAAAGAAGTTACAACTTAGATTTAATAAGTTTTTTTGTTTTTTAAGAGTGTTAATTTTTCAGTTTTCGTTCGGCTTACGTACTAGTAATGCAGTAAAATGTTGAACACTGCGTAAAACTGCATGTTAATAAGAGAAATCTCATAACTCTTGTGAGAAAAGAAGACGTTGCATTCAAATTCCATTAGTCCGTAAAACGAGAGATTATCCTGCACAGGTATTCAACAAATAATGCGCACCAAACTTTCATGACAAGACGAATAAACGCAGCGACATCGATACATGCCGAGGGAATGGAAACATGAATACTTAAAATTTCATCTAGCTTCTATTTTGGGTTGGATTCAATCTTGCGTAATAGAATTTTCATGCTCAGATTCATCTCTTGCACATTTGGACTTTCGGATTCTTAAGTAATGCAATTGTGCTTTTTTGTTCCAATTTCATTTATGATTGGATGTTGTATTCATAGGTGTGTAGACGCATATTACATGAAAAATATAATTTTTTTACCTAAAACAGAGGTTTTATGCAGAATTGCAACAACTCTGCCGCCAGATGCTAAGTAATTTTGACTGCGCCTCTTTTCTTATGTGCCGTATCAACGGAGCTGCCGAGTCGCCTCTATTTGTATGGTGCCCAGTGAGGAAACACCGTTTGCACCCAAGGTATTTTAAACAAGAGGTAAGTCAGTGAGAGGGGGTTGCTTTTCGACGGGGAGAACAACTTGAAGCGTGACGTCACTGAGTTAGAAGTTAAGAATAGAGAATATAGAGATACGTGTATAAACTTTAGAAAGTTCGCGTTTATAATTCAAAAAGGAGATAAGATCATTCTTAATAAAATTTTAGAAGAATGAAAATAAATGATCGTACTAATACATGCATAGGGCTATCATTAAAATATTTTAATACATGTATTATTTATAATAAAAGCAGAAATATATCGTGAAAAGTGCAGTAAATGTAAAAATTACATTTCAAGTGTTTTAATACTAAGTGTTTAATTCAAGTGTTTTAATACTAAGTGTTTAATTCAAGTGTATTAATACTAAGTATTTTAATACTAAGTGTTCAATTCAAGTGTTTTAACACTGTTTTAATACTAAGTATTTAATTCAGGTGTTTTAATACTAATGTTCAGTTCTGTGTTTCTCATAGAACTGAATACTACTTGGAGAAACTGGTACTCCTCCTTCTAATTCAGTAACGTCACGAATGGCGATAACGTCCACCCTCTAGAATACTGTCAACAGCGACATTCCGGTATTTTGAGCTCTGCCCCCCCCCCCCCACTCCTGGTTTGCACCACTCTTTCTGCGGCGCTGCTTTTAACAAAGGAACATTATAAACTCTAAAGTAGCATTGAAACCACCTTTTATTAAAACAACATCTGAGGTATGAGAAACCTCTCGACCTTTTCATCCAATTATTTTGCATATAGTGTACACCCAGTCGTCTGATTTTCAGTATCTTTATAAAAATACACATTCTCACTTTATATGTGGTTCTTTTAAAATTTTCTTAAAATTTCTTTGAAAATTTCTTTTTACAAATTTGCAGTGGGTCAGTCGAGCAGAATTTTAGAGCTTTTACGAATTCTCTCACGTGGATTTAGGAATTTTCTTTAAGAAGTACTGAACTTTATTGCACTTTTATAGGTAATGCAAACATTTGGTAATATTATAAAATAGAATAATAAATAAAAATGTTCATTCAAAAGTAAGATTTCGAATAATTTGAAATAAACTCAAAATCATCGAAATACATACAGTAATCCATAATGTTTGTATGTCTATCTAACTACACAAATCCACGCAGTTTATTCAAGCTCAATCAAAATTGGCATGTTGACTAATGCAACCAATAACACAGATACACCACTTCATAATAAAAAAACTTTCCTCTAAATACAAAAACAAACAAAAACTTCCATCCAAAACAGTTATGAATTCTCAAAATGGTTTTCGTCAAGTTTCTACAGAACGGGAGCTGTATTTTTAGGTTTACGTACCATCACTTACACGTAATCACATGTAGCCCCTTTTGCTCGTAGTGAAACTTTTCAAATTGGCTGAATGAGACTATGAAGGTCTACGTGTGATTTGAAGGAGGGTTAGGAACCTTCGGCAGGGCACCTCGACCTGAAAGTGCAGCTCTGGTTCTGCGGAAAATTGGAGCAAACCATTTTGAGATTTCATAAATTTTTTGGAAGGATGTTTTTGTTTTTTGAACTTTGGAGGCAAGTGTTTTTTACCATGAAGTGGTGCTTTTGTCAGATTTCAATATTTTGTACAAATATTTATCAACATGATTAAGCAACAATTATATTGCAGGCATTGCAAATTTTACTTTACCGCCGATCTTTGTTTATTTACGTATTTTCAATTTTGAAATTCATAAAATTTCGAATTGATCAAATTTATTTCAATTTCTTTTTCAAGTTTAAAAAGTATGTAACTCTCACCAGAACATAGAAAATAGGCCATCATTCATTAAAATCTGCATTTACCATTTTTGTAGAAGTACGTATAATTTTATCATTAGATATATTTATTCCCAGACTAGAAAACAGTCAACAGTCTTCTTTTTACGTGTTTGAGCATGTATGATTATTCCTATATAAATGGGTCTCTTGAGATCTCCTATGTTTCAAATGTATCATCTCATTTGATTATGCATACTTGATGCTATTACATGTTAGAAATTGAGCTCTGCTTAGAGCTGTTGGGGACATTGAAAACTCTTCTTGTTTTGAATATTAGGACCCTCATGCTGACAAGCTGAAGCAATATTAGAGAAAACCTTTGGAGCAAACAATTAGTGTACAAATTTTATTTGTGATTCATCCGAAAAACCTATTGTTAAGAATTTGTATTTACTAAGCAAGTGACCTCGAATTATCTGCGCTGCATGTGATAATTGAAAAACTTCATTCTCTGAGTCGAACTCGCAAGTTTTAGTATAAGCAGCTTCAGTATCTTGATCAAATTCCAGGTATATATCATTTCCTGTTCTCCTGTAGACGCATGTCTAGAAACTGGACCAAAATGCATTCTGTTAGTCATGGTGTATTAATTCTTGTATCGTTAGATTTTCCAAGTTGTTCCATCGTTGATTTGTAAAAGCTTGAACGATCGACTATTTGAAAACATTTGCTGTGTTTTGGTCTACCCGCGCTTTTTTACTGAACATGAAAAACTCTGAAAAAAATTCCTCCTAATAATTTTCCGGCTTTGGAGTTAGTGATTCCTCTGTTGAAACCTTCTTGGCATGATGGTACAATGCATTTATTCAACTTGTATGATACATTGCATCTAGCGCCGCTATATCTCCATTGCGGAGACGAAGCAGTAGTTTATTATCTACTTTCGGATGTTCACAAGCTCATACCAATATCCATTTGGAATGTACTTGTTGTTTCTTTGCTAGCTTATTGTTCACAGAAGAAACAGTGTTTGTATTTGTTGTAATTTTATACGCGACCTCTTTCTCTTCAATAATGGGTCTATAGCTTGAGTTATTCTAACTTTGTTTTATTATACTTTAACTTGCATTATTGATGGTGTTTAGCATTATTGGACACTATTTACGTCTCAATACCTGATCCCTCATCTAGTTAAAATTTAATCTGATCCCAGCTCATGAAAGAAGAAAATTTTCAGACAGTGATGCGTAGGAAGTTCTTTCCATATACTTTTTCTTGTAATATTCTAGACATGTTAATTGTTTTTTGGTGATATTTTGACACATCATATACGAATTTCAATTTACTTTGGTCTCATTCTGGGCAGGTGTTGATTGCGTCCTTGGGTCAGCTAATCTGGAACGTTTTGACATATTTACGGTAATAGGTTGCAGTCTTTTTTCTATTGATAAGCAACTATTTCTACACCCATGAGAATATGAAACAAAATAAAATAATTATTACAAATGATGAAAGTGCGTGCAGAAATCTAAAATCAATCCAATCAGACAATAAGTAACAAAGCGTTAATTTTCGACTTTCATTCTTGTTTTTAAGGGCTTTCCAAGTAATGTATGGACTCAAAATATAATAAACAGAAATAAAAGAACAGTTTGAAAAATCGAACAGAAAATGAAAACTTTTAATTATCAATTTCAAGCAGCCTGAAGAACACTAGAGATTAAAAAAAATATTTTAAAATCACTCAATATCAGCAATGTGCAAGAATATCCCTGCAAAATTATTATTGTTAAAACGTAAGTGATTTTGAGCAAAATTTTCATCGCAATGATTTTCTACGTTTATGTGATGAGTTATAATATTTTAGTTATTTTAAACATTTAATTACTGTTGACATGCAGGTAAATTAAAAAATAAAATTGTACAAGGGCCTCAAAAGTCGACTACACCCTGAGACTCATCTTCGGTAAGTCGACCCGTCTAAACTTAATCCTTTAAGCTGATCTTCAGCTGAGCATAGCACCCAAATAACCTTTTCTTTACCCATTTCAAATCTTCTTCAAAAATAACAGTGCAATTTCAGAGAATCGGTACTGAATAAAGTAAATAAAGTACGTGCATAGTGAACCAATCAAATCCTTATCATTCTTCAACAATTTCCCCCGAATAAATATTTTTTAAAAATGTGACAAGAATGAATCTTTCAGAATGATCGAAAAATTTTTGAAAATCGAAAAATTTATTTTATTAAAATATGTGACTTTTAAAATTATTGAATTATTGGATATTTTTTATACATTTATATCTTATGTCGAATTAATTTTTATATGAAATTAAAATTCTGGGGGGGGGGGGCATTGGGGTGTTCATAGAAATTTTGTTAGGACCGTTGCCTCCTCGATCCTCCCTGGTGACGTCCCTTTATAGAAAAATTATAATTTGGAGTATACTTTCAAATTTATGTGATTTTTCCCGACATTGAAAAGAATAAATGAGAATGTGACTTCCAGAAACTTTTAGTCCTGAAAACTAGAGAACTCAGGCTGAGCGTGACTAAGGAAACAATATCCACCGAACTTTTCAAACAAAGCGAATGAACGCAGCAACATATCGATATATACAAACCGAAAGGAAGCATGAATACTTAAAATTTCATCTAACCTCGGTTTCGGATTGGATGCAATCTTCTGTGACAGAAATTTTATTTCGCGATTCATCTCACGCAGATTTGCTCATTTGGATTCATAAGTAAGGCAAACGGTTTTATTGCGTTTGTATTTATGATTGGTTTTACTATTTTTGTGTATGTTGAAAGGAAACAGTGATGTTATTCCAAATAGACATTTTATTAAATTAATATAGCTTAAAAATAAATAAAAAATATGTACACTAAAAATGCAAGCAGCTGTTTCTTTAGTATAAAAATATCAATTTGATATATAGGAATCAGAAAGTTTTTTGTAAATTAGAATTTGAACTGGAGATGTTTGGTCGATCCAGGCTTCAAGTTGGATTGAATAGGATTACTTTTGCTTTCTATTGTTCTTTATAGTCACACAAAGAGACACTTTGGCTGTGAGTTACAGTATAAAGTGAATTCAGGATTATTTTTGTTCCATATTGCTTTTTAAATGCACACGTGTGATCTTCCATTGGGAGTTACAAAATAAAATTAATTTAGGATTATTTCTGCTCCCTATTATTCTTTTTATACACATGATTTTTTTTTATCAAATGGCCAGGCACTTGACTCGCCATCATTCGCCTTTGTCAGCGGTCAGAACGTGAACCATTTAGCCGTCCAAGGACGTTGCCCCAGGCGCACCAGAGGGGGGCGGAACACACTGCGCCCACAACACAAACATCCATGCCTTACGTGGGACTCGGACCCACAACGCGTCGGTCGAGTGATTGCTGTAGAAACGCTCGCCTTGACCACTCGACCACTACGTCGGCTTTTTATACACATGAGAGACACTTTGACAGTTAGTTACAGTATAAGGTGATTTCGGGATTTCTTTGCTTCCCATATGCACAACAGAGATATTTTGACGCAGTATAAAGTGATTTCAGGAACACTATTGACAAGGAGTTCCACCAGTAAAGAGGATTCAAACTAATCTCCTACATATATGAAGAGCAGAAAGTTAACAATTTAGCTACAGATTGAAGAAAGTCTCCTATGAGTAGAATGTCCGTTTTTGCCATTCCAGAAAATCTTTTTTTAAGAGTTTCTTGGTTGTGAAAGTTTTGTGTTTCTTAAAAGAAACCAAATAATTTTTCTATCTTTTCCTTTATAGTAAGAAATCTTAAGGACATTTTTGACAGTATACACTATAAAAAAATCCTTATATTTTTCATACTGTACATTGTAAATAAATCCTTATCTTTCACAGTGTACACTGTGAAAAATTCCTTATCATTTTCACAGTATACACTATAAAATATTCTTTATTTTCTTCCTAGTGTGTACTACAATTATTAGATTTCTAATGTTTTTCACAATGTAAGAAAATTTCGTGACATTTCCTTATTAATGAAAAATTTTATGCTTTCAGTTAGATAGCATAAAAAGTTTGATAGTGTAACTTCTTAGATTCGCAAACACAAATATTCTGCTTATACGGAACTTATTGCGATCTGTGTAGCTCATTTGAAGCTGAAATTTTCGCATTCTGACTTTCAAATCCATTAGGATTTGGGTTGCAAGACCTGATCAAAACAACCCTTGTGTGCATAAACAGAAGAGCATCATTATATTTCAGTATTCAATCCAGCACGAGCATTAATTCTTTATTTAAAAAAATAATAGTATTTTAGCCTGTCAAAGAGAGCGAAATTGAAATTATTTGTCGAAAATAGCCATCTTAATCGAAAATCTGGTTCTGCTAAGTTCTGTCTAATGGTCGATTTTATAAGTGTGCAGAGATTCAGTCTACCAAGTCTCTAGGGTCTTATCGACTGTCGGGAATGACTTTTCGAGCACATTTCATTTTCTCCATCCCTCTGGAGCGACACTGTAATTGGAAAATCCAGTGCCACTGGTTCTGTTCTGTGATTAACACTATGCGTCTACAAAGATTCATCGTTCTAGGTCATCGGAGGACTCTTGGGTGGTCTGTAAAGTTTTTCAAAACTATACATCATTTTATATATAAACTCTGCCTCAAATATACCAAAACTATACCTCATTTTATATATAAACTCTGCCTCAAATGTACCATAACTATACCTCAACTATACTCAACGGCTTCAAGAAGGAAATCGAAAATCCATTTTAAGTTTTCATCCACGATTAATACTGTAAGCGTGTAATAAGTAGTCCACAATAAAACACTACCATAATAATGACTCACTGAAGGTGTAAAAATCCAGATGTTCTTCAGTGAAGATTATTGATGTGTTATCGAGCACTTTAATCTGTTGATGTGCATAAGCAAATTATATATACTAAATGGAGTTTTGGTCCAGACTTGAAACTCATAAGCGTTATACTATTAAAAGCTTCCATGTGGTTAATATTATCAATGACGAGAGTCACATCTTTCTAGGTTTTCGGGGACGTTAATGAAGAACCTGAAAAGACTTTTCATTCCTTCCCCCCATTTCTTTCACCTCCGTGGAGAAAAATTTAAATTCGGCTTTATTTCCTTGCATTCAAAACTATAAGTGTGTGAAGTTTTAGTCCTCTAGATCTCCAGAAAGCTTTTTGGAGAGTTTGAAAAGAATAAATTCCAAAATGTAAAGTATTTTTATGATTCAATCTCGCTAAAAATCAAAAACATTTTTGAACTTCTCAACTGCAACACGCCCACTAAATTTCTTGCAAGTACTCTAATTTTTTTCAGTTAGTAACGCGATCCCTGTAGAGAAAATAACAATTGCAACATCTTGAGAATAGCTTCCTCGAGATAAGATCTAAGCAGTGGCGTTTTAAAATTTCCGGCAAAAAAACCTGTCTACGTATTTAATAACAGAAAAATATTATCTTTCAAAAATTTTATGAATCTTTATATTACATAATATTTTTGGAATTAAAGTATCTTCAGAAATGCAGTAATTTTGAAAGTAATATAATGCAAGCTTACTAACGAATGATGAACAAAATGAATTGATGTTTACTTTAATGTTCTGTATTTTACATTTTGAATAAAAAACCTGAATATAAGGTTATTACTTTCTGACAACTGAATCTTTTTTGTCACATTTTATCTAGTAATATAAAAAAATATCGGAATAATACAAATGTTAGTATTTCAAATCAATATTAACATAGTTGCTATAGTTACTTTCTGCAATTACTTTACCTGAATTTTAAATCCACGAAAATGTTGTTTGAATAAGTACATATCAGACGAAATTTGCAGAAATCCAATATGTTCATTTCGATAACTAGCACTGTACAAATGCGTTTCCTTGAGAAGCCGTGTAAAAAAGTTGCAAAGGTTTCCATGGCAATCTATTTCATTTTAATAATCTTTATTACTTAAAATATTTTATGGATTAAAGAATCTATAAAAATATTCATAATCTCAGATAAATTAGATATTTATTTTCTGTAGATTTTTATTTCCCTAAAATACACAGTATATGTAAAATGCAAATTCTATGGAACAAACATTCGACTTTTACTGTCGACTTTTACTGTAGATTTTTACTGTCTCGTACTATAAAATATAGTAAGTATAGAAAAATGATTGTTTTCACGATAATTTACGATTTTAAGATTTCGATGCTAATGTTTCAGGACCTCCTGAATACGTTTTAACTATTTTGTAGCATGATGTCCGTCTGTCTGTTTGACTGTCTGTAGTGAACTTATTCAGTACAAGATGGCTGTCATAAATATTAATGAATTTTCAAGGAACTTTCTACTCGGCTTTGTTATTAAAAAATTCATAACTAGATAGGTATTTTCTGAAATTCGAGAGGGAACTTCGAAATGTATTCGAAATTTTATATTTTTTTGACAAAATTTGACACAGTCATGCATATAATGGGTTAATTATGAGTGATCGCGAACCTTAACAATGATCAGTTTCAATCAATGTACTGAAAAATAACCGCGATACATTATTTTTGTCCGTGATGTCACTAGCTCTCACTCGGTAGAGCAAGTTACTCCCCGGTGTACATTGTCAAACTTGGTATCAAGAAAGATGTTGGTGGCAAGGTTCTTTACAATGACGCCCGAACGAATAACTTTGAAGGTTAGAGCAAAGATGTCGGAAGTATGAAAGTGTCTCCAGTACGAATCGCACGGATGCAGTAGACTCTGGAATATGCAGCGCTGATAAAAAATGACCACGTATAGAATACCAACCTGGGTAAAAATAGTAGTAGCAGGATACTAGCCTGGATAAAAATAGTAGGGACAGGAGGCTAATCTGAGGTAAAAATTGCAAGGAGGTGATCATGCAGATTTTCAGTTACCAACCAATTTGACAAGGAGTGGAGAATGCAGAGTCCACTTCAAAGATAAGAACTTGCAATATCGTCCCAATAGCTCAACGGTAGATCGTTGACTATCCAGTTCGGGAAATCCAGGGTTCGAGTTCGGGTTGGGACGGCAAGGTTCTTTGCACCCTTTAAAATGAAGAACACTCTAGATACAGAGTTTTCACATTTTTTTTTTTGTAAAATTTGCAAATAAATAAATAAATAAATTAATTAAATTAAAAAATTAATTAAATTAAAGGGCCTAAGAATTCATTTTGTATGAGAAAGTGGAGTGGAACCACACTACAGTAAATTTTATGCTCCGTATTATAAATTTACAATAATGCGAACTACATAATATGTGATTGAGAAGTGAAAGTTAATGACGAACGAAATAATATAAAGTTATAAAAATTTCATAAAAATCAACACAAAATGTAAAATAATGGTATCTACCGGGTTTGAAAACATAAACCAGATTTTTTCACCAGGACTGTAAGAAGCACAACCAATACTGTAAATACCAACTAGGAAAGAATGAACAGAAGGATTGCATAAACAGGAAAACCAAGAAGGAAAGAAAAAATAGCAGAATGCCATGAAGGAACGACAAAAAACACCCTAAGGAGTGACGTGAACTCTTATTTTATGTTTTATATTTTTTATTCGAAGTTTCTATAACAATTCTAAATTTTTGTATCAGTTTCAGTCTATTTTGAATTACTTGATGGTAGTTATTTTGTTCATGATGTGGGGTGGGTGACTATGGTTACAAGGTGTAGACATTTAAATTTAGCATACGTACATTCCTAGTTCATGTTTACGTTTATTTCTGGCATTTTTGTAATTGTTCGTTTTGATTATTCATATTTCTTCGAATAAAAATGAACCAGAAAAATGTTTCAAATTCAAATTTCTGTATCTTGTGTTAAAATTCACCCCAGCCCCACATAGCCACTCCGTTTGACGACGACTCATCAAGCGAGAACCTCTTACTTGAAATTGAACAACATTAAGTGTATATTTGTTTTTAAGATAAATCTAGAATGTTTCTTACAAATAATACTCTTGGAAATGCTCATTTGTACAGTATTCCTTCATAAATCTTTCTGCATTCTAACTTTCGATTGAAGTGTTCTAAAGCTGCAGAAGCAAGATGTACTAGCACGAAAGCAACAATGAGCTATCGATTGAAAAAGTTTGCAGCGCTACTAGCGGCTAATTGATGAAGTTAGAATTTCTATCTCGAAAACGAAGCAAGTTAGGCAAACACTTTCAATTACAAAGTTGTAAAATGTTCACTATTTAGTATGGAAAAATATGCGGCTGGTACGTAAAATGCATTCCGACGATAAAAGCGATGTCAATGAAAAGGAATAATGTTGTACTGCGTATCATCTGTCTGTCATTATTATACAATATTTATTTAATGTAAAACACTTTGTGCAAAGGATAAGTAAAACTTGAGCAGCTCACAAAAGATAATAACACGAAATACAGCTGTTTCGAGAATACGCTAGATCTTCTTCGTTAGTGCAAGCAAACCCAACAAATCCGAAGTTAAACAGATAAACTGAGTATAATTGCACCCATTCCGTCTATTTGACTTCGGATTTGTTCTATTTGCACTAACAAGGGGGATCCAGCGTATCCTCGAAACAGCTGTGTGTTGCATTGCTATTTTGTGTTTACATACGTTGCTAAAGTTTTCCTTTAAACATTTGTTTACTACAAAAAGGATAATTCTAAATTAAAAATTATCTTACTACACAGCTTATAGATTTTTCATGCGTATTTCTTGAAATTTCGTTCACAAGTTCTTCAGTAGAACAAGACGTTTGCATAATTATCACTTTGCTTTGAGGTCATTATTTATTATTTGTGTACCTATTATGTGCAACCCACACATATTTTCATTATTAAGAACCCTTTACACCTTATAACAGAAAACTTTAGCCGATCTTACTTCGTTTTACGAGACATAAATTCTAACTTCTACAATTTGTCGCTAGAGGCGCTGCAAACTTTTTCAATAAATAGCTCAAAATTGCTTTTTGATTAGTAGACCCTGCTTCTGCAGCACTAAAACACTTTAAGCGAGAGTTAAAGAGATTCATAATGTCATATGAGGGAACACGGTATAATTACCTATAAATTATTAGTGAGATATTTGTTCTCACAACGATTGGATTTATACAAAATATATGAAAAATTTATAAAAAATAAATAAAAAATATTCGTTAAAAATATATAAAAAAAGTTCTAAACATTCTTTTAACTCGAAGATATCCAAACCATTAAAAAGTTCAACATTTCAAGTTTACTTTGTAAAATAAAATATTTTACGTTGTAAACCAGATTTTTTAAACATATACTACTTATCAATATTAATATTTATTAACAATCATATTTTAATTTTTTATCAGATGCATTTAATCACTTTGCTTGTAAAATTCATAAGTTTAATCCATTCGTTGAATGGTAAGTATAATCTATCAACATTTTCTGTTGCATTTAATTAAAATATCGTAGTTTTTGTTTGTATGCATTTGCTACTATGTAAACAAAATCTCATCTTTATGCTTGGATCAACTAAACACAGCAAGAAAATTTCGCAAACATTTTGTTTTTCAAGTTGCAATTTCAAACATTCGTTAGTTGTTCAACACTTATTTTATGTTATTTTATATCAATTTAAATTTTGGTAAATATGCACTTCACGTTTGTTTACAGATAAGCCAAACACATAGAAAAAGTATTGATCTCGACATTGTAGTCTCCAAGAATCCGGAACAGCGGTATAAATCTGTATGTGAAAGGATTTTTGAATATAAGAACAAATTATTCTCGTTTAAGATAAGATGCATTTCTCAAAGCACGCACAAAATAAGCGGTGGAAAGAACTGTAAACAAAATGGATATTTGAGTAAATATGCATTGCTAATTTTGCCATAGTATGCAGCGTGTCGAACAAAAAGTGAGCAATGGAAGATTTTTTGAACCGTTATTTATTGATTGGTTGGTTGTTATTGTGTTCCAATTGCAAAACTACTTTAAATGAGGTAGGAAGTTATGAAATAGTAATTTAAATGATGTGTAATATTTTTGTAAAATATATCAACTTCTTATACAGCCCATCTAGCGAAAAAAGTTAAATTACAATCATCTTTTAATACTTCAATTCATTCAGACTTCAGTCAAGTTAAAGACAAATTTGTATCTTAAAACTTCAAATTTAAGGCGAAATATATTGTCAAACTTTCTGACTTACACCACTTTCTCGTGCGGGGCGCGGTAGCCCAGTGGTTAGTGCGCGGGAATTGCACTCGGTAGGCCCGGGTTCGATTCCCTTCGCTGCCAATACTGCAGCCTTGTTCACGCGTTGTACGATCACGTTAAACATGTGGATCCGTAAGTCCTTCCGAGAGGTTGGTGGTAGGGGAAGGATGGTTCGTTCCCTGTGGATGCCTCCCCCACTGGGTTCCGGTCTAAATTGGGTGGCTCTTCCCGGCCGTCCAAACAGTTACCTTACACCTTTCTGGTCGCTCGGACGGTTTGGGTCTCAACAACAACCACTTTCTCGTGCTATTTGATACTCTTGTAATCACAAAATTCCACGATTCTAGGGGTTTTTCACATTTTATTTGTCGGTCTGTCAGATCTATTCTGACAAACCGATTTCTTAACAAAATCTATGGAAAAATAAGCATCCCCTTCAATTTTTGAAAATAACTTAGATCATTTAAAACCGTTGTTTTCAGTCGGCGAGATAAAGGTTCAGCACATATTTGTGTGATTGTCTTTTCCACCAGATTGAGAGCTCTTGTAGACAGATTGGTAAGGTACCAATTTGTCTGTCTACAAGGGCTCTCATAAAGGTACCCGATTGGTAAGGTACTTTCATGCGGTGCACCATGTGGCTGATTCGAGTAGATTGATGATGGGAGACCGGGAAAAATGTTTACTTACGACCCGATCACCCGCATATGGGCAGCAGGAGAAATAAACCAAAATATTTAATTTATCGTTTTCCGTTAGTACTCGTTGTCTTCCAGATCCATATCAACAATGAAATGAATTTTTCGATGGCAGTCAATATATCATCCTCAGAATAAAACTCTTAAAGATGACAGCTGTTTGGGAAACGACCACAGTATACTACATTTACTGTATTATTATACCCTTTTCAACTATAAATCCCTCAAAAACTTAATGTTTTATATTTTTATTTTGGAAATATTGTATGAATTGATGTTTTACAGTCCGAGTTTGCTGCTAAATGTTGTTGGAAAACATTTCTCATCCTGTGCCCTCTATTGTTTGTCAATAACTCCTTTTAAACTCAAATGAATTTTATTGAATTTATATATGTAGTACACCGAAGATTGTAGTTCACTCTGCCACAAGTGTAGATTCAAAAATGCTATGCTGCTGTCGGATTTACTGGCTGCCCCCCCCCCATCCAGACTATCGGTTCTATTGAGGCCCCGCCATTTAATGAGGTTTTACAATGTCAATAACTACTAAATTATTTAACGTCTCAAGATAAACATGTTGTTGATAAACATGGATCCCTGGCTATTGCAATTTGCATGGCAATGAGCAGGCATATTTTCTTGTCAAACAGGATGCTGCGCTAATATATTGTGCCAAACGAGAAACTTCTCATGAAGAGATTATTTATAAGACAAAATATGCCAGTACGTGCCAGTATAAATTGAAAAGCAAAAAAGAAAATAAGTATGGGAGAGGACGTCTCCTGGTTGTGAGTAATAAACCAAGACGGGAGGCAGTGGATGATTTTAGCTTGTTAACTGGGCATGACTGCCTTGCTGTACATTTGTACCGCATTTGCATTTTTGCAGAGGCTTCCTAGTAATGTGATGCTAGTGACCTGTGGACAAGCACCACCTACATCGCTGGAGTCATTCATGGTGTTGAGTTCAGATATTGGGAGGCGATAGGACTATTGGGGCGATAACCTTGGGTTATCTTTGAATTCTTGTCGTTTTTCGCATTGTTTGTTACTTTCGTATTTTGTTTATGTGCCCCAGTCATTGGAAATTAAAAAATATATATATAGTACAGATAAATGTTTGTTCCTGAATGTCTTAGAAAGCATTAGTTCGTGTAAAGTGTTCCTAGTACTTTTATGAATAAAACGACAATAAAAATGAGTTAAAAGCAACCAATTTTTATTAAATTTTTCTTTGATGCTTTATTCAGTGCTGAACACATAGCGTTTTTTGAGCAAAATGGTGGAAATGAAATTGCACAAATTGCACGAGCTGTCGGCAGAAAGTTACGGAGGTAGAGGTTGGAAGATATCTCTTTAAAAATGCAACGAACTTTTTATACAATTTGCAGATTTTATGTATTTAATTATTTACTAATACGTTTATTAATATGAAAGGACGCATATTTTAATTTTTGCTATAAATATTTCGGTTTTATTTGTCTGTTATGTCCGATAGCTTATAATAGACACAAACTACTTTTCTAAAATTTGTGTAGACAGAATTCGCACCGCAGATAAATTTTATACAAATTACGGAAGACAAGTGACTTACTAACCGTTGATTTATTTCAACTATAATTCCACGAATTCTAATACATTATCTAGGAAATTTTCTAATTATATCATTATTTATATAAATTTCATGTAATGTATTTTTACCTTTTATAAATTGAAATATCCCTCGATTTATAATGGGTCTTGCAAATACCTAGTTGATGTAAGAAATAGCAGACATTTATCATAGTTAACTCCACTGGACATTAAAAATATATTCTCATTCGAACTAACTTAACAAAGGAAGTAAAATATTCAATTGTTTCATTTTTCAATTGGCCTTCCAGATTTATGGCAGTTATATATTACCTTTTCTTTTATTTCTGTTCAAACCAATTTAATCTTCCCGAAAATGCATTCCTCACGTTTCGATTTGAGGTGGGAAATGCAATGATACTGCCGTTGCAGTCTGCAAGAATCCACAACAACGATGAAAATAAAGATAAAAGGATTTTTAACTATAGTTTACATTTATTTTACCAAGAAAAGTATATGGATTCCTTAAAGCAAGGATAACATGAGATGATAAAATGAGAGGATAAAAATAATGAGACATTTTGAATATTTGAGAGAAAACAAGCTATTGATTTTTCTTTAAATTAGAATAAAATCAAAGGAAATATTTTTTTAAGAATAGCTAAAAAAGGTTTGGATAAATACCGGTGAACTTATTGTGAGATGTTTTTTGTTCCAAAAATAATGTAATATTTTTTCTCATTATTTTATTATACTGGGGTTTCATCCCTGATCACTACGTTTGCTATGCTTTTAAGAAATATAATGAATTAATAATGATGATTAATAATTTTTAATTCACTACAATTGCTATAACGATGGAGGAGGATAAATATCTTTCCACTTTAATTGAAGCAAGGGAATGAAGTAAGTTTATTATTTTTGACTATTAAACGTAATTTGTAATTGTCTGTTAGTTTGTCTGACAGTATGTCTATCTGCATGCTTTATTCGACTATAACTGCTTTAATACTGAACTATTCTTTTAATATGGATATAATGTACATATAAATATTTTACAATCCAAGTTCATTGCTGAACGTTATCGGCTAAATATTGCACGACCTACGCCATTTTTACTGAAACATTATGTTCGATGATAATTTCTGTAAAATTTAACATAATTCTTTACATTTTGAATATGTGGTTCAGATAAATATCTTCTTACAAGTCGAGTTGAACGCGGTAGGACGAAAATTATGTGTGCTGCACTCCAAAACTTTTACAAATATACTAATATATTCGACAAGAACTCCTTTGTAACCTAACAAAATGTTCGGCAATTTAGATATGTTGTCAATATTAACATTTTTTAGCCAGAGTTCGTTTATGAACGTGGTCAAATATTTATTGCGCGTGCTGCACCCCCTTTATTGATGTGCGCATTGTGCGATTATAACTTCTCTGGCATTTGACCGATTTCATTAGAGTTTAAATATGTAGTTCAGATAAATACCTTAGTGGTTAAGTTCGTTGCTGAACGTGATCGGACAAAAATTGCTCTTGCTACGCCCCCTTTATTGTATGGTAAACAATAACTATTTTAAAATATAACCAAATTTTTTTACACTTTGGATATGGGGTGAAGATATATATAACTTAGAGGTATAATTTCTTACTGAAAGCAGTTAGACAAATATTGCATGTGTTGCGCTCCACCTCCTTTTCTGATATATATTGTTCCCTGATAACTCCTCAAAAATTTGACAAATGTTTGTGCAGTTTGGATATGTATCACACATTAATATTTTTCAGGGCGAGTTCAATAATGAACATTGTTGAATAATTATTGCTCGTGCTGCTCCCCCTTTACTGATGTGCACATTGTTCGAGTATAAAATATATTATTATACTGATGTCCACATTGTTCGAATATAAAATATATTCTCCTGCACTCAAATGATTTTTGTCTCAATTTTGTTATCTGATTTTAATTAATATTTTACAGGCAGAACTCGTTTTGAACAGGATGGTATTATTAATGCATGCACTACGCCCTATTTACTGTATGTTCACCAATAATTTCTCTGAAATTGATCAGATGTTTTTACAATTTAGATATGTGGGGAAAATAAACTTTTCACAGGTCCAGTTCATTGCTGAATGTGATCGAATAGAAATTGCATGTGACGTTCCCACCGCCTTTTCATTGTACTGATATATTATTCGTCGTAACTTCTTTGAATCTTAACCAAATTCTCAACAGTTTAGTTACATGGTATAGGTTAATGATTTATAGACGGATGTCGCATATGAACGTAGTCGAACAATTAATGCGCGTGATTTGTTACTTTCATTGCTGTGCGCATTGTCCGGACATAAATTCTCTAAAAATTCAATGGCATGGAATTCGGAATAGATCATGAAAAAAAAATGTGACGGAGATGAAACGAATGCTTGTTACAGAAGTGTCCACATATTGTTACGAATTCCTAACAGAAAACTATTGCTACAATTGATTATATATTTGCAGTTCAGTTAATGATCAAAGAAAATCATTAATTATATAAAATATACTTCTGTGATATTATCGGTATATATATATGAACGTTAAACAAAAATATTTTAATATTAATTTTTTCGCGATCTTATAATAGTAATTATTGCAATATTTCGCCAAAATATCTAAAATTTCCAGCGTACAGTGCATAAAAATTTTGAATTTCTGAAATAATTTTTTTTAAGTAATTGAATTGAAATCGAATTGAACTTTTCATTTTGAGTCATTCGAATATCTAGTATCTTAACTGTTGGAATAACTGATAACTAAAATGTTTGTTTACGCTTGAAAGTCGCTTTCGATACACCACTGTTCTGTTTTTACTTTCCTTATATACATATTTTAATGTGTGAGGGCAGTATTGTGACGGGATTGAAATTTCGAATTCGAGTGTTTGACGGGAGAGCACGTTTCCAGCATTCTTTGAACACCAATCAAACGTTTTTGAGGCGATATCTCTTTTTTTTCTCTCACTCTCTATCTCTCTATCTCTATTTCTCTCTCTGTGTGTGTGTGTGTCAGTGAATCTAAGGAGACGATATCTCATGAAGCAATTCGAACGAAATTTGGTATAAAAATTGCAATTAGTGAATATTGGATGTGCAGACCCCACTTCCTTCTAAATTGAAAAATGGAATTTTGAAAAAAGTATCAAAAAATCAAAAACTTCAACAAAAATTCGTAAATAATCATTTCTCATTTAATTTTTCATTAGAAACCGATTGACATAAACCTTACAACGCTAGCGTGAACCGTTCTCAAGATATTGCTGATTTTTCAAATAAATTTATCAAAAAATCATATAAAATTAAAATAAAGTATTAACTATAGTAAAATACGTTCTCTTTTCATATATATAATATCATGCGAAAAATTTATTGTCGTCATCCTCGTATATCTAAATCGTTCCATTCATGAAAGAAGATACTTTGGGTAATAGTTTTGTATTTGGACGCTATTAGTCGTTTATCTACTATAAGAATAACCCATTTCTCTGTCCTTAAAGCCCCTCATACACAGAGAGTTTAAAATCGGGAAAATTATTTAGTCGGGGAGTGAAACGACAGGGGGTCCCAGAAAACAATTTGTCTTCGTCGAAATCAGAAAGAGTGTCAAGTGTGAAATTAGGTTTGACCAAATTGGCTTGCTATCGCCTGCAATGAAAGATGTGTCTTGCCAAATATGTTGATGTAATGAATGACTTTCGTGACATCAAGCCAACTGATAAATGGATGTTGATGTGACTTTCAGTTCGTTTGTCTGTTGAAAAAATGCTGTTTAATGGTAAAATTGCTCTTGCCATTCCTAATCGTATTTGATAGAACATAAAACTTTTGAAGAGAAAATATTCGCTAACAATTGAATTCGAATCAGAAAAAAATAAAGCAATTTTTAAGGAAGCCTAAATTATGAATGTATTATAACCGAGTGTACAGTATAATATAAATGTGTAATAATCGAGTGTAATAATAATAATAGCTGTACTCAACAAGGATTCAAAACCACTCATCTTCTAACTAGCCAATCGAGGCTCTATCCATTTAGCAACTGGGAAGAAATTCATTTCTCTAATAATGATCCTACATTCTCCTCCTTCAGATTTCAGATTGAAATGAACATACAAAAACAACATACCGAACTACTAAGGGATGTATATTTCTACAAAATTTTTATATGTTATCTAGGGTAATTTAGAAAATATGTCCAACACGAGTCATGAAGTCATTTAGGATCCCCTCATTTATTCATACGAATTTAAGATAGTTGCGGTAAATCATAACACAAACTATGTTCTCAATAATATATCAATTGTAAAATTCTTACTAGCTATGTGACACTTTTAATGTGATCCTTTAATTTTTTTTACGGAAATATATATTAAAAAATATAAAAAAAATAAAATAAAGATAAAAAATAACATAGAATTAAGCAAGGATTAATTGAGAAGCGTGCTTAATGCAACCCTAAAATTTATTTTAAAATACACATATTTTTTCAGACTTGTAATTCAAAAGCTATTTTCTGCGATTTTCATAAATTAGATTTTGCCATCTCACTAAACAATTTTGATCAATTTTGCATAAAAGTATGTAATTTCACATTCTTACGTCGAATGTCTGAACATAATCACGGAAAAAGGGGATTGAGAACGTTCGAATGGGGGTTTGCAGTAGCTGATTTCGTTTTCCAATATTAACCACATGGAGCAGTAATATAAATGTTCACTAATAAGGGGGGCGATTTTTAATCCTCCTGCCCACGTCGATGCATTCTTAATATATGTTTAATTTATAAACGTAAGCAGGATCTGGTAAAAGGAGTATGTGACCGAATAATGGGTTAGAGTGGTGAATTTCGTTTTACAGTATGGACCCCTTTAGATAACTAATATAATTTTTCTTCTAATGAGGTTATAGCACCTAACAATCCTCTCCCCTTTTTTGCCATGTAAAAATGCAATTTTTAAGGAGTGCCATGTAAAAGTGTACTTTCAAAATTCGATGGTTAAGGTATTTTTACGAAAAAGGTTAGTAAATAATAATGTCCCAAAATAACTGTATGGAAATTAAATAAGATCGTATTGAAATGATATGCGAGCCTTTTTAATTTATTTTTTATCTTAATCGGTAGCCTATAAAATTATAAGTAATTTTTTTCAAAATTTCATTCAAAAATTGGAGGGGTGTCTTCCAAGCACTCGATTGCGTTTAAACAGAAAAGGCTTTCAGTATTCTCTGATTGTAATTTTTGTATCAAATTTCGTTCAAATGGCACCTTTCATTCGTGAGATATCGTCGTCACAGACTCACGGACACAAACACGTAGGGTCGAAAATCGTCGTCCTAATAAAAAAGTTGCTCTGTTCGGTTATGTCCAGTGGTCGATACTATAAGTGGGCAAAGTTTCACTCTATTAAAGTTACTTAAGAATACTTGCTTTGCATATTTCTGCAGCTAAATACAGAAGCGGAAATATTTTTAGCTAAATGAGTAGTTTTTAACCCCGACGAAAAAAGACGCCAAAAAATTCTGAAAGAAGAAAAGAAGCCAAAGGAAAATAAATCTGTGCCAAACGGTCATTAAACATACAACCCTTCAACCGTAAGGCCCTCCGCAGACCGTCCAAATATATCAAGCAGGACCAAGGAAAGCGTTTCGCTTCAGCTCACTTCCATACACAGGTAAATTTAACGCTCGTCCTTTGATAAATCCCTCTGTCTGGAAATAAAACTCTAGGTATATGTCCAGCTCTATGCTTGCTGAAATTTTGGCGACAAATCTGGCGAAATATCGCCAATTTGTTGGTTATTTTAAAGGTTGCAAATTGACGAAAATGTCGCCAAATTGATAAAAATGTCTCAATTGATAAAAGTGTTGTCAAATTGATAAAAGTGACGCTAAATCAATAAACAATTCCATATCTTGGAAAGATTATAAGGATCTACTACGTAAGAGAAGATACTTTGGGTAATAGTTTTGTATTTGGACGCCATTAATCATTTATTTACTGTAAGAATAACCTATTTCTCCGTCCTTAACGCTTAGCGAAATTTTGACGTTGAATTTGGCGGATCATCGCCAACATAGCAAGTTTTTTAAATGTTTCCAAATAGACGAAAACGTCTCTAAATTGATAAAATTGTCACCAAATTGATAAAAATTCCTCAAAATTGATAAAATAAAGTTACAATAATGTTACATTTGATGACAAATAGATGAAAATTCAATATCTTGGATAGAATATAAGAATCTACTATAATAACCAATTTGTCCATTTGTTACGTTTGGCGAAATTCAGACGACATATCGTCAACTTGTCGAGTTTACTAATATTTCCATATTGACGAAAATGTCGCCTATATTCCCTTATATGAATAACCCATTTCTCCGTCCGTCCGTAATACTTGGTACAAATTTTTTGTCTCAAACTTGGCGCTTTTTTTAAATAATGCTAGATTGACGAAAATGTCATCAAATTGATAAAATAATGCTAAATAGGAGGCAATGGGTTGCAAATTTTTAATTACGTCCTATAACGGGCATAACTTCTAGTATATAAGAAATGCGCTTCTCTCCGTTTGTTTATAATACTTAATGGTGCATATGGTGAACTTGGTAAATAATCTAGCGAATATCGTCAACTTGGCCTCATTTTGACGAAAGTATTGTCAAAATTGCAGAAATGACGCCAAGTTAAAGAAAATGACGCCCAATTGATGAATTTATTATTAAAAATATTTTAATATATGGACTATATTACTTATTGAGGATGCTATCAATATTGATAATTGTAAATTTAGAGTAGCGTAAAATATAAGATAATTGGATCCGAAATAGCTTTACATATTACCATCCGAAAGCACCAAATGTACAACTCAACGTTACAAACACTGTGCCGTGCATCTTTTCATCATTTTTTGACGTAAATTCATTACATTATATAAGGGGAGCCATTTGCTGCCCACATCAGATTTTGTGGCAGATTAAGAGCAAAAACCAATCTTGTAACGCGATTGAAAGCTCAATATGCCCTGTTGCAGAGCTAATTTAAAGTTCAAGTGTAATTTTAAATTAGACTAACTAATGTTGTAGCCTAATTTAAAATTAAATATCTATAGTTTTAGTGTTTTCAGTGCTTCAGCAATTTGATTTTCTGCCATCTTTGTAATGTTTTTCCGGTAACCAATTATAGAAAATTTGGAAGTTGGATTAAATTTTTTGATATTTGTTGCATTTTAATAATTATTTCATTAATTAAGGCTTAAATTATAATTGTAATCTTGTCTTGCATATATAAGTGCATGTAATATTCTAGAATTGTTCATTTTACCTTTTTTCCTTATGCAGAGCAGGAATTCGCAGGATTTGTTTTAACTATTAAGAGATACAGGACATTGCAAGTGCTTGTTACACATTTTGCTTTTTTAATGAATGTAAAGAGGAGAAAGTAAAGAAAAAAACATTTCTAACGTGTGATAAATTATATACTTTCTGTTAACAAATCTTTTTTGTCATTCTCTATAAATATTCATGCTTATCGACAATGTTTTTATTACTTTGATCATTTTTACATTAGTGACTTGGCAAGCACAATTTATCAGATTTTTTACATTGCCGAATAATAACTACAACCATCAAAATGCAGTCGTCAATAATCGCAGTATTTCCCGACAGCTAAAAACGGAGTCTTAGAACATTTTTCTTTTTTAATAGTGTTGACGGTTAACACTACGACAGAGAAAAAAGGTTTTTGTATCAGCCAATCGATCTTACGGAGCATGAAAAATTTACTAACATTTCATTTCTCGATCTGCAAAATTAGATTTTCTCGTAATTATTCGATACTTTTATTTTATTTCGTTATCGCAATCTCAACTTTTTTGAGAAAAATATGTTTCTCACGTTTCTATTTACAGATAAGCTAAATACACGGAAATGATACTGATTATATCGTTGCTGTCTGCAAAAATCTGAAGGAATGCTTTAAATCAGGAGGGATTTTCAAATAAGTATAAAATTTATTTTTCTCTAAGAAAAATATATACGTTTTAAAGCAAACAAGTAAGTAATAAAGGGGATCAAAAATTGATTATTTGAGTAAAATGAAGTGCTGATTATTTTATTTGAGTTAGAATAAAATCTATTTAGTATCTTGTAAAATATTCGGTGGTTTTGAATAACATGGGGAAATGTATTGTTAAATAATGCATCATGAACTTATTGGCATTCCAAACGAAGAACTTGATTTAATTTGAAAAAGAAAGATTGTCTCTAATTTATGTCATTCTCATGTCCATAGTTTTGAAAAATATGTCTCTACCATTTAGCTCAGCTGAGCAACAAAATTCAGAAACTCTTCATTTTTCAACTCACAGTTTAGCTTCCTTTAATTATTGGAAATGTATTATTATATTTATTTGTTGTAATTTGGATTACAGAGAAATATTTTTTCCACTTCCATGTTTACTGATAAGCTAAACGGATGGGAAATATATTGATGGCAGGTTTGCAGCAGACAAGAATCATAAATATTGGCTTAAATTGAGAAAGTTTCAAACAATGATTGAATTTTCTCCCTTTTAAAATGTTAATATATTTCAAAGCGTACAAAAATTGAGAGGAGGGATAAATGAGAAATTATATATATGATTTGAACAAGATTATTGATATTTCTTTAGCCGTTTCTCTGATTATCATGAATGAAATTTAAGGTGATACATTAAAGAAATATTATTCTGAGTTTCTTCGTGAGTCACTCATGTTTCTTGGTAAGATTTGTATCTGATAGAATTTATATATGTTCAAGATAGATTTACATATGTTCAATAGAATTTATATATGTTCAAGATAACTTGAAGAGAATGATATTTTCAGACATAATTTTATGTTTTTGATTGGTCCGAGGTAACTAGGTATGATAGTTTTTGAATTACCATAAATGTAATTTATAAATAATAGCATATACTATAAAATTGAATATTTTGTATAAATATGATAATCAATAAATGACGTAAATAAAATTCACTACTTCGTTCTATCTTATATATTGCATCTGAAAATGTGTTAATGAAAAATATGTTATGATCCCATTTTGTCTTTTATTTCATTTAAATTTGTAAGGAAAACGGTTAGATTAAAATAATCAAGGGAGATAAATGTATTAATTAAATAATCGTTAATAGTTTTGGGGGGTGAATTTAGATATTTGGATTGTTTGAAAAGTAAAATATTCTTTCTCGTAAAAACAAATAAGTATTATTTTATTTTTTTTGCATTATTATTTTAATTTTAAACAGATATTTTCAAAATGATTTACAAATATTTAGTTAAAAATTCTTGATAACTAATATATTATATAAATACATTCAGTTAACCCATTTCTGGTTACTTTTGACATTTAGTAACATACTTTTTTTATTATTTTTACCATTATAATTTATTTTGCGAATTTATCATTGTATTACACTGAATTACTGTTAATACCAGAAAAAGAAGTACTAGCTCTAAATCATAGATTTTGCTGACAGATAAAATAGAGTTTTTGTTTGCATACGTTTACCACAGTCACCATTATTGAATTTGAAAGATATACCTTTCCATCACTTGATTAACTTTACGGGGTAGAAAAAGAGCACATGTTACATATTCTATTCTGAATTTTTTCAAAAACCCATCTATTTTATTTTCTTTATGGTAATTAAAGCTTCCGGAAACTATTATCTTTACATTTCTTTTTACAGATAATGAATATGCCACATAAAAGAAGGAAATTTATTTTTGTGTGTCATAATCTGAAACGGTATAAATATGTGGATGAATATTGAAATATAGATAATATTTATTATTTTTTCAGTAAAGATGACGATTTTTCATAGCAAGCAAAAAATTAAATATGAAAGTTTGATATTTGAGTAAATGTTTATTCACAATAAAATAAAATTTAAATACCTATAGGTTGTTTTAAACAACAGTCAATAGAAATTAGAATAAATCTCCATAAATGTAACGTTTAAGATTGGCAACTGGTCTGCCGTTGCAAAAGAAATATGATTTACTGGAGAAAACACCTCCTATTATTTGCGATTTTTGTGTGTGATAAAATTACATATTCTCTTTGATTTGAAACTGAAGAAAATTGAGATTTCTTTAATGCAAGAGAAGTTAGTAAACGTCAGTTGTTTGATTTTAACAGAACATAAAGCTTTCTCATCAAATAAACACTTAACATCTTTTAGACTCACAAACATAGACAATCCTCTCATAAGGAACTTTCTGCAAGATAAAGTACATGCCAACAAAAATTCGAGGTCTTGCTATTGATAGTCTGTTATCCTGGTGTGCATTAGATTTTGGTACGATTCAGGAACAAAAACATAAAATAAATAAATAAATAAAACGTGTCTTATTTTGCGAAATGGCACTCAAAAATCGTCATAATCAAACATTTTGTACGCTCAAATGTATCAATTACATGCTTGTTTTATTACGTAATTTTTGGCGATGAACGGAATAAGATTAACCCCATTACTCTAGGACTAGCAGTTCTCTAGGTATTTTAGTTTCTGATATTTTTTGATACTCCATCTTTGAAAATATGTCCAGTTACCAAATGAAAACAAAAATTGTGCTAAAAGTGACAATTCAGTTTAATTTCAAATAATTATAAGTGTTACTTTATGTAATTAAATTCAAATGAATTATTAAAGAAATAAAGAGGCAATTAATTTGAGTCTATAGGGAAAGTAATGTGCTGCCCACATCAGATATGTTTGGTTTTGGTCTTTTATACCCTGCGCGATCATTTGCGTCAGCGTAGTAACCGCGCTTCCTACTGGATTAAATATAGAAATATCGTCTTTCAGCCTTTCATCGTACTTAACGGAAAAAAAATTAGATATTCTCCATTTATCAACTGACAATATTCACATTTTTTATGTAATTATTTAATATTTTCATTTGTTTTATATATCGCAATTTAAACTCCTGAAAATATGTTCCTCACGTTTATGTTTACCAAAACACACGAGAGAGAAATTGATTGCATCGCTGCAGTTTCATAGAATTCGAAATAGCGATATAAATCTGATGGGATATTCAATTATCGATCAACTTTTTTTCTTCTTGAAGAAAAAATGGTTATAATGCAGAAAAACATATAAAAAAAAGAATGCAAAATTGGATATTTGACTAGAGCCATGTTATGGAATTTTTCATTAAACTACACTGAAATTTAGAGTGATATATTTAGTTTGCTTCGAATATAGAGGTTGTGATGAATATATATAAATGTTTATGAAAGAGGAATATATTTTCCCAATTATTTTAGTAATAAGAAAATGTAAAATAAAAGCTTGCAAAACTTCCTTGAATAAAGCAAGTCAGCAAGGTGACAGTATATGTCAGCAAAGTGTGCCTGCTTTAAACAAGAAGGTTTTGCAAGCTTTAATTTTATATCAACAGTTTGACTCATGTTAAAAAGAAAATGCATTTTTTTAAATTATCTTAATAATAGCAAATAATTTTTGTCTTGAAAGTATGCCAATGTAATGTAATGTGCCATATGTCAGTAAGGTTGTGGTGCCACCGTTGCTGCTGGATTACGCAATTTCTGCTTGATTCGCCAATGCTGAAATACGCATGTCTGTGACAAGGTATTTAAAATGCTGCAATCGCAGCTACTGACTTCAGTCTCGTAAGTTTCGCGAGTCTCGTTAGCCGCGCAAGTTTGTAAACGCAACTGTAGTACGCATGCTGTTAATTAGATGAGTTACTCTATGGCACTCCGAAACCAAGCAATGTAATGCATATCTACTTTCTTCTTATGTTAAAGTTTCTTTTTATTGAATGGTTGAGTTTTAAACCTGTAGTTTTTTCTTGCACGTTATATTACGAGTAAGCCACGCCATGCAACATTCACCCAAACCATATGGTGGATTATTCTTCTCTCGCCACTCACTGAATGAGGCACCCACCATAAAGTGGAGTCCCGGACGTGACGTAGGTGACTCGTGGAAAGGATACCGAATTGCTTCATGCACAGGAAAAGTACCCTGTCAGAAAAATTTAATGAGGATGGACTCTTATGTTGCAGCTCGGAATGCGGATTGACAGTTCTCTTAGTGGATCCGGACATTTTTATGACAAGAATCTCTGCTGAAGGAATTCAAGTAGGTTTCAATATGCATTTCATGAAGTTTAGTTTGATTACGTAGATATTGAATGTCGTCCAAGTTAAATACTGTATATAATGAAATTTACGTTTCAACTTTTTAGGGCTCTTGTATTTTATGTATCGCATTGCATATAATGTTTTTCGGGAAATCTTGTTTTTTATCCTAACTTGTGGTTTAATGGAAACAATTTTTTTATATTTACTATACATATGCATTGCGTTCAGAGAGTGTTTCTTGTCATGTAAATGTTTGCGAGTTAGGTTGCCCTCTGATATTTCTGATATTCTGTAAGGTAATATACAGATTGTAAAATTCTATTGGAATTTAGCTGTATGCTATAGATTTGGAATCGCGTTGAATTTCCTGAATAAATACTCCAGAACAACGGATTTGCATCAAATCAGTAAACATGCCAGGAATAGATTAATCGAGGAATATCAACAGGTTTAGACTGAAATACAACCGGAACGGTTAGATCTGTGTAGAGTACCTTTAAAAGCATCTGGTTATTGGGAAACAGATCCAGCTTTGTGGTTTGGTAAGTACCTTTAGGGGCAGGAACCTTTAGGGGATTTTTTCTAAAAAGCTTTCACTTGCGCAAATTAAATACATCACATTTGATTTGGAGTTATTAGGAGTTTATGCAGCTGTGAAGTGCATTAGACATATGTTGGAAGGCCATAATTGTTTACAATGACCATAAGCCATTAACGTATGTATTTAACCAAAAGCTGAATAACTCTTCTGCTCGACAGGTTTGTCATTTGGAACTAATCAGTCAGTACACAACCGATATTAGGTACATTCCGGGGGACGAATATGTGGTCGTTGATACTTTGTCTAGAAGCAACACTATAAGCTTGTCGGGTTCTATGGATTTTGAGGGTATTTCTGTAGGTCAGTTGAGGGATCAAGAGATGCAGGTGTTGTTAAAAACGCGTACAGGTCTTAAATTACGTCTTATATATTTTCCTGCTTGTAACAGTTCTATTTATTGTGATATGTTTATGAATGTGCCTGCACCTTTTATTCCAGTTATTTGGAGAAAGACAGCGTTCGAAAAGATACATAACCTGTCACATCCTGGCGCGAAAGCTACATTAAGGTTGTTATAACAACGTTTTGTTGAACAACTAATGAGAAAGGATTGTACTGAGTGGCGCCGACAATGTCTCAACTGTTAGAGAACAAAAGTATTTAAGCATACTAGAATATAGTTATCTGAGTTCCCTCTTGCAACAAATATATTCTGCCAAGTACATGTGGACATCGTAATACCGTTGCTACGATCTAAAGGAAAATGGTATCTAATGACGTGCATCGACAGATACACACGTTGACCGGAAGCAGTCCCGATTCCCGACCAGACTGTGGCTGTGGTTTTTCTCAAAAGTTGTGTAGCGCGCTTTGGAGTACCAGAGGTTATTAAGACAGACCGATGAGCAAATTTTGAATCTCGACTTTTCCAGTGTATATTCAAATACTTAGGAGTGCAGAAATGCCGTACCACTTCATACCATCCACAAGGGAACGGAATGGTGGAGCTGTTTTACAGAACCCTGAAATCAGCGTTAATGGCCGTTGATCCAGTTCATTGGAGCGAGGTCTTGTCGTTAGTGCTATTATCCCTAAGATCGGCTGTGTGGGAGGAGTTACAGGCTGCGCCGACCGAGTTGGTTTACGGTACAGCCTTCCGCCTGCCGGATGATATGATTCACAGTTCTATTCGAGAGGTTATAGCTCTAACTGAGTTTATACAAAATCTCAAGGATCAAATGCAAAGACTCAGACATATCTCGACAAAGAACCACTCTAAGCTTAAAGTGTACTTTTCCAAACACTTAAAAGCTGTTCCCATTTGTTTTTGCGAGTAGATGTGGCAGGGAGACCATTGGTTCCTCCTGATCAAGGACCATTTCCTGTTTTGTCAAGGACAGATAAGGTGATCAGCATTCTGCAGAATAATCAAAAGCAAGATGTTTCATTTGACAAAGTCAAGCCAGCTTACCTGCTTAGACCCGACGTAGGTGAGCTCAACAGTTTTTTTGATACTCCCATTTCAAGCAGCCACAGTTTGACTACTCCGGGCCGGCGGTCTAAACGTGTGACACGTTTTCTGGCCGGGGTTTAGTCTGTGTAGGGAGTACTGCTTTGCCACCGTTGCTGTGGGACTACACAGTCTCTGCTTGACCCGCCAATGCTGTAATGCGCATGTCTGTGGCAAGTAATTTAAGATTCTGCAATCGCCACGACTTCAATCTCGTTAGTGTCGGGAGTTTCGGTAGTCTCGCAAGTTTATAAACTCAACTCTAGTACACATGCTGTTAATTAGATGAGTTACGCCATGGCATTCTTAAGTCAAGAAATGTAATATATACCTACTTTCTTGTTATGTTAAAGTTTCTTGTTATTAAATGGTTGAGTTTTAAACCTGTAGTCTTTTCTTGCACGTTATATCACGAGAGCCACACCATACAACAACACGCAACCAAACCATATGGTGGATTATTCTTCTCTCGACACTCACTGAAAGAAGTGTCGAGAGAAGAATAATCCTTCCTTGAATAAAACAAGCCACCATAAGGTGGCTTGTTTTATTCAAGGAAGTTTTGCAACCTTTAATTTTATAAGCAACAGTTTGGTTCATTTTAATAAAAAATATACTTTTAAATTAGTTTAATAATAACAAATAATTTTTGTCTTGAAAATATGCCAATATAATATAATGGGATTAAATATCATTATTCAAGTTGAGCAGCTCATTTAAATGGCAATGTTTGCAACAATGACTACATTTACATTTGATTTTATTGGACATGTAACAAACAGACGTATTTTTTCCCGTGGTTAAAACAATATACCAAATCTAAAAGTCTTTGAAATATTAATTTTATTTCGTGAATCGCTTGTGTGGAAAGTAAATGCTATATGTAAGAATATCTTCAGGAAAAGTAAAGATTATATGTAAACGTATACTTCTATTAAATGAAACATTTTAACTTTTCTATAATAAATTTACAAAACTTCTATAATTAATTTACAAAAAGATTTGATGTTTGGATATACTACGTCAAATTGGAATGGATTCCAAGTATGAGAAGTTAATTTCCGACGTATTATGCTATACCGTTCCAAAAATCTATAAACCATTGCAAAAAGATCATATGATGCATTTATGAAATAAATCTAACGTTTTCCTTACTGTTCAGATTACGGAAAAATTGACTAAATATTTTCTGCCTTGCAATTCTAGCACAATTTATTTTATTTAAATATATTTTACGGAAAAAAAATAATTTGCTTCTTTTTTTAGTAAAATGTGATGTTTTATTCCGATAAAAATTTGTAAAAGCAAATTGTCTGCCTAATGCTGTTCTTAGGAAAGAATTTGTACATAAATTTCTCATTAAAATTTTGACTTGAAATATAAACATGGTTATCTACAATAAAATTCCATCACATTTGAAACGGTTAAGGTAAAATTTTCTGGAATTGTGTATAACACAAAAACGATTTCCAGTCTTTGTTATATCAAAATTTTAAATGTGCTGAACAAATTCGAAGACTCAAATATAAAGTTATTCTAATAGATTCTATTAATGACTTATAGCCCATGCAACGGATCATGCATATGGGATGTAATTAATGTGTCCCAACGACCTCGTTCGCAATAAAAAATGTCTTTTAATAAAATTAAATGAATTTAATTTTTTTAATAAATTAACTACTGTCAATATTTCATAAAATATCTAGAATTTACTTACAATAAAATGTCATACATGAAATTTTCACTTTATTCTAAAATTATATAGAAAATAAAGTTTCACCATATGGTCTTAATCTAAACCAATAGAAAAAAATATGCGCAAATAATTACATTTCAAACAGCGTTTACGAAGAAATGAGCGAAGCACAAAATTAAATCTTTCATGAATACTTGTGGGTTTTTCTTTACTCCCTGCAAACGATTGTCAAAAATACACAGGAATGTGACTAAACATTCGTCTGTTACTCAAATAAGCGAAAATCAAAATCGCACATAAATATATTTCTCGAACAGCTAGCAGCAGTAATGACGCGCAGAATATAATTATCGCCAGAATATATACTCTGTTGCAAAAAAGTATATGCACGCATAAATATTTGGAATGCAGCCGCGAAACTCGACATGAACGTATAATTTGAACATATGCAGATGATTAGAAATTGCGAGAGAAAGAAAAAAAACGTTTAATTAAGAAATGGGCAACAAGAAGATGGCATTTTAGTAAGTGGCAAAACCTCCCCTGGCCTCTATACCAGCCGATATTCGGTGCGTCATACAGACTATTAAGTTGTCCATGTCCCTCTACAGAAGATTCTGCCACACATGTTGGCTTTGGACGAGACGCCCCTCTTTTCGTTATTGGTTGCCCAATATATCTATCGGCCCAGCTTTATGAACCGCATTAATTGGGTATTCGCCCACCATCATAACTTTAAGTTTGGTGTGAACCACACCGTTGGTAAAGGCTTGATACTCCATGTGACACAGTTTAAATATTGTATTTATGGACTCGTAGCTAGTCTTCGAATTTGACGTCATGTTGGCGTCCGTTAGATTGGCATCCGTGTTCTCTTTCGATGGTATCAATGGCGCTCGCTAGCTATTACCTTATCATACTCTGTTCTGGTTTCACACCAATCACAGTTAATTTTCCTATCGAAGCTGGAAACTGTTGCGAGCTATTACCATATTGGCCCCATGATTCTACAGAACTTAATTACTTCAATTCGTAATCGTTGCTTTTAATTAATAAAATAGAATGGCAAGTCAACTAGTAACAGACAATTTTGTAACTATGTTTACTATTTTTTGTTTGTTTCCATACAGTTTCAAGAAGTTCGTTCATATAGTAATTTAAGCAACTGCTTGCATAATTTCAGAATCATTGCATATTTGTATAACCAGCATTAGTAAATTCTATCTTCTAATATACGTTTTATGAATAATGTCATTAATCAAGGTGTTTTATATTGATTTCTTAAATATTACATTTCGTTTATTACATTAAATATTACACTATTATTTCTACATAATTTTGGGTCAGTGTATAATGTCACATAAAGTGTATAATGTCACAGTGAGAGGATTGTTTTCCCACCAGTTAATTAAAGCAATTAGAAACGTTGTGCTTATCACTATGACATTATACACTTATGTCACATAAGTGTATAATGGTCACAGTGAGAGGATTGTTTTCCCACCAGTTAATTAAAGCAATTAGAAACGTTGTGATTATCACTATGACATTATACACTTATGTCACATAAGTGTATAATGGTCACAGTGAGAGGATTGTTTTCCCACCAGTTAATTAAAGCAATTAGAAACGTTGTGATTATCACTATGACATTATACACTTATGTCACATAAGTGTATAATGGTCACAGTGAGAAGATTGTTTTCCCACCGGTTAATTGAAGAAGCTAAAAACATTGTGCTGTGCTTATCGCAGTGCTTGCTGATAGGTAAAACTGGATATTTGTTTATATACCTTTGACACTGCGAAACATAATAAATATCTTCTTATCATCCAATTAACTTCACACAGCAAGAAAATATTTCGAATGTTTCATTTTTCAAATGGCAGTTCAGATTTCTGGTAATTATTCAGAAGATGCGTTCAGTTTCATTTATCGTAACTTCAACTTTTGAAAAATGCTTCTCAAGTTTCTGATTACTGATAAGCTAAACGCATGCGGAAATATATTGATTTCGTTATTGTAGTGCAAAGGATGTGATATACCGATATAAAATTACGAAAGCATTTCAAATATCGGTAAAGTTTATTCCTGTTTGAGAAATAATGGGGATTTTACAAAGCAAGAATAAAATGGGATATGATACAAGAATGGAAATTGGATCTGAGCTGTTGAATTACAGTTTTTATTGTATTTACAATGCATATTATATGTAAAGTGAAAGTACTCTGATAGTGGCTCAAATCCGACTTCAGGATTTTGGTGGATTCACAATTTTTTGACATCCCTGAATACGAGTCAACTATATTTTATCAATGGTGTATGTATGTTTTTCGTCTCTTGAGTATACGATCAGGACATCTCTCTAACATTTAAATTAAGTTGAATAAAATTTGATTCGATCATTTCAATCAATACAATTCAATAGCTTATTGACTTTAATGTCGGTTGGACTAAGTCAGTTGGCTTGAAATTCCGTCTCAGTAGTTCAACGGTGGAACATCGGCTGGCCATTACAATGATCCATGGTTCGGTTTCCGGTTGGGGCAGCATAGTTCTTTACAATGGCGATTGAACAAATCTACCCTGTAGGTTAGTGCGATGGTCTGAAAGTGACCCTAATACAACTAGCATGGATTAAGTAAACTCTGGTATATATAGCACCGATTTCAAATCGGAAGATCAAAAACCACGCAGGAACCTAACCTGGGGTTAAAAATACCATCCAGAGGCTAACCTAAGGTAAAAACTGGCAGGAGGTGGTCAGTCAGATTGTCAGTTGAACGCCAATCTGACATTAGAGGGCGGAGAATGCAGAGTTTACCGTGAAGATAAGAGTTTACAATTATGTCTCAGTAGCTTAATGGTAGAACGTCGACTGGAAAGTACGGAGATCTGTGGTGCGATTACATGTTCGGGAGAAGCAAGGTACTTTACAATACTATTGAATATAAAGTACTGTTTCTACAAACATTTTCAATTCGATATTTTGAGGTTAATATATATTTTTGGGCTTTTTGAACGCGTTTTGAATATTTTTAGAATTATCTCTGTCCGTCTGTCTGTCGCCAGTCTGGGAACGATTTCTTGTGGACGCGATAGCTGCCACAAATATTAATGGATTTTCGCGAAACACTTTATCCGGCTTTGGCAATGAAACATCTAGAACTAGATAGATATTTTAAACTTAGCGAAAACTTCGAAATTTATTTGAAATGCTATATTTACTTAATATGGCAACATACAACAAAAACTGGCATAATTATGCATAAAAGGGGTTATTTATGGCTGAATAATCACATAACCTCATTTTCAATCACTCAGTTTCAATCACTCTCAGTTTCAATCACTGAAAAATAGCCGCGATACAATTTTCATGTTCCCTTTCTGGTAGGTCGGACGGTCTGGGTCTCAACAACAACAACAACAATTTTCATGTTCGGGGCATCATTAGCTCCCTCGGTGGGAGGGGGACACGTTTTTCCTCGAGGCGACAAATTTCGTCAAATTTGTTGCCAATATCACAAAATTTGTCACCAAGGCCAAGAGATCCGACCATCAAATAATAGTAGTAGTATCCCATATATACGACTTTTCCTTGTACAAATGCAAAAGACCGGAAAAAATTTACTCGTAATACTATTGTTTCATCACAGCTTCTAAATTTGTTAATTTTTCATTCAACTCATGTGATGAACCGATTACAGTTTTTTATTAATGTCTGTGTGTCTGACTGTGAGTCTGTGAGCAGGACATGTTGAAATTGAGCAATTCAAATGAATTTTTCGCGGTTACTTCAATTGGTCAGACGCCTATCGATTTTCAAATACATCTGCCCTTAGATTTTTCATTAAGCCCTTAGTTGTTTAAACAATATTCTTTAAATAGAAATTTTAAATAGCTGCTTTTAGATATAAGAACATCTAAAATCAGCTTTTAATAGATTAGTTAATTTATATTAATATTTTATTTAAAATAAAATCGACATTGGCTTCAGTCCGCTGGAGCCGAAATGGCTTTGTATGAAAAACATCCTTCTGTCTAGGTGATTTGTCTTAGTTAGACATTTTCAAAATAGTTGAAGCAATTATATATCGAAATTAGAATTAACTTTTAAAAATACGTAAAAATATGAAAATGTCGAAATTGTGATCACTATATCCTAAGAATGAGGGACCCGATCTAATTATATATACATGTAAGACTTTCAAATTACTTCAGCTTTATTTCAGATCTTACTTCAGTGAAATTACATCAGCTATATTTCAGCTTTTGCTTCATTCAAATTACTTCAGCTTTATTTCAGCTTTACTTCAGCTTTTACTTCATTCAAATTACTTCAGCTTTAACTTCACTCAAATTACTTCAACTTTTACTTCATTCAAATTACTTCAGCTTTTACTTCATTCAAATTACTTCAGCATTTACTTCATTCAAATTACTTCAGCTTTTACTTCAAATTACTTTAGCTTTTACTTCATTCAAATTACTTCTGCAAATTATTTCAAGTTCTTCAGCTTTGCAAAATGCCTCCTTATTCAGTGTTACACATAAAAAGTTTGAGATGACGTCTTTTAGCTCAAGATACCAAATTAAATACTTAAACTACCCAATTTCTCAAACTTAAATTTTGCGTTTTTAAAATTTTCCTCTTTGATCTAAAGCAAGTGCTTGCTGCATTGAACTTAGATTGAATAGAGTTGGGGTGATAACATTTAAACTGCGTACAAATTGAATTCCTATATATAGTTATTAGATAAATTTTTCAAGTTTATTACGAAGTACACAGAATAACTTTTCCATTCTGTACTTTTGAGGTTTGATAGACTTGGGAATAGTTTTTTAAAGCTGAAAACCGTAACAGGTTGGCTTGTGGTAAATTGTATGTCTATGTGTGTTTATTTATCTGCCTACTAAACCACTGTAGCTGGAAAAATGAAGAAAGAACCAACAAACCTGAAGAGTAAAAAAGGAATGTATATAACTTTGGGTATGGTATATAATCCCCCATGCTTCTTATTTTATGCCCATTCCTCTTTTGGACTTAGGATTTGCTGCTTATCTTGCAATGACGAAGGAGTTCCAGCGTATCCTTTAAACAGCTATATGCTGCGTTACTCAATTATTTGTGCTTTTATACTTTGCTCAAGTTTTTATTATGTTTATAACACTCTTCCGTGGAAAATCGAATTCGAATTTCTGACCTAAACACAATACTTTCCCTATACATTATACTATGTATGGAGGGAAAGTAAAAAGCAAAGAATATACTATCTTGGTGTCAATCAAGATACTAATTTGGCGTATAATAGATTTCTCTGCTGACACAAAGAATATACTATCTTGGTGTCAATCAAGATACTAATTTGGCATATAATAGATTTCTCTGCTGACGCAATTTTTCCAGTTCTTAATAAATATTCATGTTCATAACGGATTGCGACTGTCTTTAACTTTTGATCATTCTTACAATATTAGTTTAGCTTACAGAATTTGTCAGTGTTTTTAATTCACTGAATACGAAGTTAATTTTCAAAATGTAGTACTTTTCAATCACCGTATTTCCGACGGGTAAAATTATATTTTTTGCTTACATACATTTTCATGGTTTAACATTATTGAAAGTGATAAATATCTTTCTATAACTCAATTAATTTACCAAAGCAGAAAAAACATTGCTTTCAAAGATTGTTTCAGCTGGCATTAAAGGATTTTAGAAATTATTCCCACAATTTTATTGTATTTTCATTTATCGCAATTTAAACTTCCGAGAAATATGCGCCTCACGGTTGTTTTTGCCGATAAGCTAAACACATGGGGAAGAGAATGATTGCGCCGTTGCAGTCTGCTGGAATCCGAAACAGATGTATAAATCAGGAGGGATTTTCAAATATCGATAAAAGTTATTCCTGTTTAAGAAAAGATTGGAATTTCTTAAAGTAAACATAAAAATCAGAGGCAAAAGGAATAAAAAATTGGATATATGAGTAAAATTGCATAATTGATCTTTTCTTCTGAATTATAGTAATACATGTATAGCTTATTGTGGAATAGTTAAGGGTTTTGATAACATCAAGAAATATGTTGTTTAAGAATAAATACTTATTTTTCAATATTTTATTGGTGTTTAAAATAAAGATCTTGTGTTTTAATTTAACGGAGAATACATATCTGCAATTTTGATGTCAATTACGTATGATATAAGCTATATGATATCTGATATGTTATAATCAGTATTACCTTAAAATATTTTCTGTCATTTAAACGTCCTTTTGTATTATAATATTTAAACTTGTATTTGCAATATAAATTACGTGAATCGGTGATTGAGGATCACGAGTTTTGTAACAATATAAGAAGTAATTTCAATACTTAGCGGGTAATTTAACAACGAAATATTTGGTTGTCCAGATAACGCTCTATTTCTTGAGCGACAGTGACGATTATCCTTCATTTTATATATGAAATGGACTCTATATACTTCGCTAACATATTTTAGATCGCAGTTAAATTTGGATCTATAAAATTATTTTATTCACCATATTGCTTAGACTCTCTTTGATACAACTTCAAGCTGTAACTATAATCATTAATTGGCAGGTACTGAGAACATTTATATTTTCATTTTATTTAAATTTCAATAACTCTATCTTACCTACAGTTTTAACTTCTTGATAGCCATTAAAAACTGAAGTTCCGAAGACAATCGAGCCGGTTGGCCCCAGGACAGTCTATTCATTCAGCTATTGATATAATATTTCCTTCTGTGTTATATGAACCCTACAAAAGTGTTTAGCATTGGATTGATACCTGATTTAATTTTTATATAATTCCAGGAAGGCCCAACGACGGGAACATGGAAACAGTCATCAGTCAACGGATCCATTCACCAGGCAGAGTTCGAAGATTATCTGCCAAGCAATGACCCCAGTAGCCGACGGTTTTGGACACTGATGTAGTCCACACCATCATCTGGAGGAGCTCCGTTTTACAGATAAGGATACAGATAAGGAGATGGACACACACAGTGAGAGGAGAGTCACCACTCCGGGAGTCGATGTGATCCATCTTCCCAAAGCTCATAAGCACTGAATCAATGCCCCCCTCCCCCAGTTGACGAACAGCTTCATTATCCTTGGCAGTGCGGCTGCTATTTCTTTTTGTCTTGAAAAACGAGATAGTATGAAGTTTATGGTCTTTTTTTTGTGACTTATGCGTTATTTCATCACAGAGTAATTATTTTCTATTTCGCAGCAGTTTGAGCGATTTTTTAATCACTCAAACTATTAATTCTAATTCAGGTTTGCTCAAAATATGAAAATTGATCAAAATCGATAATTTGTTTTTTGGGTCCCATAATGATACTTTTTTTTTACATATAGTATGTATTGTTGTGAAAGTAAAAATGTATCCATTAGATAATTTTTATTTTAATTTGAGACTTTTTTTCCTGCTGCGAACTGAGAAATACACTCCAATGCAATTTTTAGTCAACATTCAAAATATTTTATGTTCCGAAAGCTGCATTTGAATATTTTGTTAAATATCTTTAAAATTATCTTTCATTTATTGATTTCTTTGCAAAGAAAAACAGAGGTCAGATGAACGCAATGTTGTTTAACCTTTACCCTAGTGGGAACACAGGTGCTGCTTCATGGTGATATTTGTGGTAAAGGGTCTGTGAGTATTTTTTTTCTTAAAAATGTTATTTGTTTCTCTAAAAATTTTCATCGGAAATTTTATTTGCATTTTTTGAAGGAATTTAAATATTTTTTGGATACTTGAAAATATATAAAAATTCACTTTTTCATTTTTCTGAGATATTTTTGTAACAGCTGGTAACGTTTGATACTTGCATAAAATGTATTTTTAGATTCATATAAAAAAGAACCGAATACAATAAAGCACGTTTACTGAAATATTTACTATATATAATATATTTAAAATTAATTGATTAATTTAATATACACTCTTTTGCAAAAAATGACAAAACGAAGCAGCCCTAAAAAATAATCCGATCATCTCGAAATTTCGTATGCAAATTTCTTTATACCAAGTATGCAAATGATTAAATTTGCAAGGCAAATTAGTGTTAACTTCGGTCTTAGCACGCGTTTTTACTGCTCAACTAGCATCCCATAAAACAGGTAAACAATATGTACGGTTTATATTTGCTCGTTATCGGCGTTGCAGTTCCGTGGAGACACAACCAATAATGCCGTTAAGATGTTGCTGAAGACCTCATAAGCAATTAGACGAGTTCGAACGTGATCGTATATTCGGGATGAGTGAAGCTGGCTGGTCATACTGAGCAATAGGCGGCAAACTGCACCGAACGTACACTGCTGTGCAAAGGTGCTGGCAGCAATGGTTGCTGCAAGGAACTCATCTGATGAATAAAGGCTCTGGAAGACCAAGATGCAGGAATGCGAGATAAGATCGAATGATTGTTCGACAGGCACGAATTGGCCCAATGACATCATTGTCCGCCATCCAACGAGCTACAGCCTCTTCTATACCCCCTGTGGTACCTTCCAACATAACACGGCGCTTAGCTGAGGTGGGGTTACGCTCACGGAGGCCTTTAGGACGTCTGCCCATAACCTCACAACATCAACAGAGTCATTTGGAGTGGTGTCGTAGCCGAGCATCATGTCTGCCAGAAGACTGGCATCGCATAGTGTTCAGCGATGAATCACGCTTCAGTCTTTCAGCAGCTGACCATCGGAAACGTGCGTGGAGGCGCTAGGGCCAGCGGTCCCAATCAGCCTTTGTTTTACACAGACACATATCCATTACCCCTGCTGTGATGGTACGGGGTTATATCTCTTACGACAGCAGGTCACCCTTCGTCATACTGCATACAACTTTAACAGTTGAACTATATGTTGAAGAAATCCCCGTTTGCGTTATCCTTCATGGCACGGCATTCTGGGGCCATTTTCCAAAAATATAATGCCACGCCACATACGACTCGCTTATCTGTGGACTGTTTCCGTGCTTTTGATGTTATTCCATGGCCAGCAAGGTCACCAGACCTTTTACCAACCGAGCATGTATGGGACATGCTAGCCCGCCAGATTCAGGCCCCAGGAATTTAGCAGATCTGGAGTAATAATTGAGGAATGCCTGACAGAATGTATCGCAGGATGACATTAGGAAACTTTATCACTCCTTACCTAGACGTATACAAGCATGCATTGCAGCCAAGGTGTTTTCACCAATTTCTAATTTGAAAATCCAATGTGCAATTCCTAACTATTGATGGGTTCTGAAGCCTTGATTTTGTAATCATTCCATTACCTGTGTATAAGCCGTAAGCATATTTAATTTCAATAAAAGCAGTCACTTTCTTCATGGTGCTTCATTTTGTTTGCGAAAGAGTGTATTTACCATTATTGTAATCGCACTCGAAAATGTCATGCTGTTTCCATCAATTTAATTTTATTTTATTTCTGAATGACTTTGTTTAAAAGGATAAAGTACAACGTACATAAACTGCTGTTTGTAAAATATCGCAACGCCATGGAGGACTGAAAATATTCTCTTTCTCTTTTTTTTCGACTCAGACAGCCCGACCTACTTGAAGATGTAAGGTAATTGTTTGGACGGCCGGGAGATCCACCTTATTTTGACCGGGATGCAGTGGGGGTGGCAACCACATGGATTGTACTCTCCTTCCCCTGAATCGTCACTTCTCGTAAGATCTTTCAGACATACAGATTTATCGTGTTATTGCTCCGCGTAGACACGGGATAGTTTTGGACGGCGTCAAGTATCAAACTCGGGGTCTTCGAGTGCGATCTTTTGTTCTTAAGCACTGGGTAATCGTAACCCAGCTCTATTGTATTAGCTTGAAATTTACAGTATATGTGCATCAAATTGGGACTTAATTAATATAATGTTAGTGAAAATACTCGTGCTGTTTTGGAACAGCTCCCTCTAAACTTTGTTATCCCGGATGTAAATAGGAAAGGAAACGAGATGTTTCAATCAGTGAAGAGCCGATATTTAGTCTGAAGGGTGTTTTTGTGTCTTAGTATGAACTGCACTAAGGAAGGTAGCATTCAGAACACCCGATGGACTTGAAAGCTATGAATGATCGTTGAGATGGGAGAATCTGGATTCGCTTACCGCAAAATTGCCACTCTTACAGGGCGAAACTGTAGTTCAGTGTTACGAATGTGACGTCAGTGGACAGATAAGACTAGGATGCATAGAAATCTATGAACTGCACAGCAAAATAGAGCGACTGTATGAGATGGCAGACACATCTACCTCATATCAGTGATCAATTGCATAGCGACATCCACGGTGTTGGCACGGAAGTCCTGCACTGTCACAGGTCAAGTTTTTACTCTAACACAATTCGACGCAGTTTGTCTAATTGCCGAGTCGCTAGTTAGATACCTAGTCGCTCGCAATCCATTGCTGCGAATTTCTTTGACTCTAAACCACCGATGCTTCAGACTACAATGGGGTCACGAATACAGACATTGGCGTGCTGATTGACAACACATTGTACCTTCTGACGAGAAACGATTCAATTTTTTGCATCATTTTGGTCGTATATGCTTTCCAAGACATCGTGGTAAACGGTAGCAGTGCATTTTGCAATGTGATACCAGCTTACTGCCAAATATGGAAGTTTTGGGGTGTTATTGGGTTTCATTCGCGATATCACCTGATACGAGTTAAGGCCAGAACACAAATATACATTAGGAGTGCTTTAAAAGTAGATGTGGTACCCTTTCTTCAGCGTTGTCCTGGCGCTATATTCCAGCAAAACAATAATAACAACATATGACACGGAATATCCAAGACCTCTGCATGGCAGATACCACTTCTTCCCTCATCTGCACATTTGCCATATGTACCTGATCAAAAATTTCTGGGACATGGTAGATAAGCAACTGGATCACCAAACGCTTCTATCTTTCCCTTAATGCCACCCCTTATGGAAGATAATATTGAATTTTTAATTGATGGTGAATTTTGAAAAAAAAAAAAAAAACCTTGTATAGCATTGAAAATGCAGTCAGTAATCTATCGTAATGCGAGATAAATTTCCTTTTAATAGTGTGGTTCTTTCTTGACGTTGCAATTTTCACAAACATTAGTGTATGTTTCCTTTAATTTAAGCTACGAACTCGAAGCAAAAATATATACTTCGAATAGCTTTTAAGGATGCAGCCTGCAGATTTCCTTTGCACACACGTTATTCAAATAAGACTATGAGTCTTTAGCACAAAGTATTTTATGACTTCTATGTAGGTTAGAACAAATTGTTAGCAAGTATTTTAATATTACCGTAGCAGAAAGCATCCAATTACTTGTGCCATTGTCACACCTGTTGCGTTCTGGGCGGATTTTTGTAAATGTATAAATGTTGACTGGATGCATTAGGAATATGATAAAGAAAACTTGAGAAATGTATTCAAGCACAAATGAAATGAAAACGCAACATATAGCTATTCCGAGGATAGGCTGAATCTCCTCAATCAGTGTTAAAGAACCCCAAAACCCACACTCAAAAATACAAAATGGGCACAAATACAGGAAACGGAGGGATACATATATACCCAAGCCGTAGATTGAAAGTCCACCTTCTGTGCACAAAGAGAAGAAACAGAGGTCTACATATAGACTTTTGTTTTGTGCCTATTTTATCTTTTTAGCTTCAGGTTTCTTTCTAGCATAGACGAAGGGGATATAACGTATCCTTGAAACCGCTGTATGCTGAATTGTTATTGTATATGCTGAATTATATAGTGCATATATATTGAATACGTTGCTAAATTTTTCCTTTTCTATTGCACAAAGTGTTTTTACCCATTTATCAGAAATATGGTTTCAGTGAATCAGAATCCATTCCAAAAGAAAATATATCCCCGAATATATTTAACGTAAAATAAACGAAATTAATTTTTCCACTTTTGTAAAAGAATAACCGACCATTTCGTAATTTAAGATATATTATTCAGTCTATATGCATCGCAGAGGAAATAATAATCCCGATGCGTGTAACACACTCCTTACTCAAAAAAGATTTATGAACATTATATTCGAAGATACAGACCGGGTAGACTCATGCCTAATAGGATGTCGTAACCTGCATCTTCTTGATGTCCAATGCAAATCCAAGAACAAAATTTTAAAAATTGCATCAGCATTCTGGCATTCTAGTATTCGGTCAATGCTTGAACAGTCACTTTGGATTTGCATAACATGTCTGGGAGAAAACTCGAAGGAGAATATTGCCAACACATAAATGTATCTCCCCAAATAAAAGTTACACGTACTTCGTAAGTGGAATGCTATTTCCTTGAATGATTTGTTTACTTTATAATGCACCTTTAAATTTTTTGAGGCGGCTTCTATGAATGGATTTAAACATTGAACTAAAAATGTATAAAAACAATCGGCGGTGGCTCCAGTTCCATGGAGCCGAAATTGTTTTGCGTGAATAACATTTTGTAAAATAAAACTCAAATTTTGTAATATCAAAAAGAAAAATTTATCCAAAATCTGATCATTATTCCAAAATCTGATCATTATCTGAGGGATTTTAAAGAGCTAGAAATTCTTACTTATTGTTCATAGCTATCACTTTTAGTTTCTAAGATATAAATAAGCATTACAGACTTAAATACGTATAATTTTCATATTTCTTCAACTTGAAAAGACAATTTCTCGAGAAGTACAAGAGCTTTTGTTTTGTTTTTTAAATAAATATAGATGTAGAAATTAAATTTTCTATTATATATTTTTGTCGCTTACTATTTATATCTACATTTTATTGCTTCAAAGATATTTCGAGTCAAAGTATAAAAAAAAAATTCGTTCAGGCAGGTCTTATTTTAAAGTTTTCTTGAAAAATTAGAGTTCAATCCAAAACCCATTTATATACACTATTAGGGCTTTCAAAGTGCTATAAATTCTTATTTATTGTTTAAGATAGTTCTTTTAGTTTTTGAGATATAAGCATTACGAACTTGAAAAATGGAAAATTTTCAATCTTCTTCAATATGACAAGACAATCAGTCGAAAACTATAAGAACTTATTTTAACAATATAGATTTAAATTTCATATTTTCTGATGCACATGCTTTTCGTTTACTATTTATTGCTATCTCTTATAGTTTATTATATATTTCGAGTGAAAGTTAAAAAAAATGAGAAAATAACCACTCAGAGTAAAGTTCTCTCTAGGAGTTTTTTTCGAAAGAAAAACAAGTTTAAAGTATTGAAATTATTTTCTTAATTCATAATCTGAACCCTATTTCTGACAAAACAAGAAACATTATTTACATTTTTATTTATTTGGTTTGGGTGTATGAGCGTACAAAGTCCTAACATTTCTCGTAGTGCTCCGTTTTACCACACAAAAAAACCCTACCATAAATGTTATCACATCAAAGACTTTTTCTAAAAAAAACACGATTATTTTATTTCGAAATGCACTAAACAGTAAAAAATAATTCATACGCACATGACCAAAAATAAAACCGTAGATGCTTATATTAATTAAATTTTATTACAGTTACTTTCTATGTTATGAAAAACTTTTTTGTAAACGTTTTTGTAAAAGGGAAATAAATTGCTGTAATGTTGCATAAAAAGGGAAATAGCTAGTGGGAATATGGTGATATAAATTGTGTAGCAATAACTTTCTTCGTAGCGGGAAATCTAAGCGTTGTACGGCTACGAAATTTGGTAATAGATGCTTCGGATCTCGGCGTTTTTTTTCCAATTAATTTCTTAATTCTGTTTTAGTACAATTTACAACGCCTTTGGACGGTATTCACACAATTATATTCCTTAGCGATCAAAAATAATATCACAGAATTTCTATCTTGCCATTATCGAAAAGATCAAAAACTTCTATTTCAATTAAACATTGAACTCAACCCATCTGATTAATAAACACATTTTAGTGAATTTAAAAAAAGCATATAATTTTCGTGAGTTTAAAATATCCCCGATTTTTATATTGCGATATAAAATTATTGACGGCCAATCCAAAGTTTATAATTTAACCCTAGCTTCTTTAAATATCACAGACTGTTCCAAAACAAAAAAAAAATCATGAAGCTATCCTTTCATTAACCATAATTTTTTAAGTCAGCGAAGTCTTAAAATTTTTTAATCATAGTATCGTTCACCATTGATGTCCGGACATTACCTTTCTAGACCGCTAAATCCTTCTATTCGTAAACACGTCTAATGAGCCCCATCTTGGTGGCTAAACTGATTTCGCATTACGTCGTAATTCATTTTTAACACTTTACAACAAAGTTGAAAAGTGTTTATGACTTTGTTCATTCTGTCTGTCTGTCTGTCTGTCTGTCTGTCTGTCTGTCTGTCTGTCTGTCCGTTAGCACGATAACTGCCGTAAAAATGACTTAATCAAAATGAAATTTTAGTATGTTGTTCAGACGGTCTGTAGGACCTATGGGAATATAAATGAATAATATCACACAATTAGTTTTGGATTGAACCCGGGTTGAAAAAATGAAATACATTGAGCCCTATGGGACCTAATTTTTCTAACATTTTTTAAGCGGATTTAAAATTCACAAATTGCTTCGAAAATTTTAGGTAATAGTCAAATTGTTCCATAAAATATATAGAAAAAATTCAGCTAAATATATTCAGTAGTTTTTTAAATAAAAATTAAAATAATAATTACACATCTTATATGAAACGATCACGTGACCATGATATGAAACGATCACACGACCCACTTCAAAATGAGATATGGCATCCATCTTGTTTCAAATTCGTGATTTTTTAAAGTTCTTTTTAATTCATATTGAGTGTTGTATCCATCCTAAAACTACTTTATTTCTGCTTAAATTCTGTGCATCTACATACTAAAACAACACAATGACAATATATTTGAGTTTAAATTATCATTCAAATTTGATTATTTCTACAATTAAGCCTATTTTTCACCTATGTAAAATGTAAACAGCAAAATATGTACAATGAGTTGTATTAGATTTACTGTATTTCTTTAACACAAAATAATTCAGTCCATGGAGTCTGCATGGCTGATATGAATGAAATATTAATTGATTTTATAAACAGAAGGACGATATTTTTCGATGAAGTTTTAAGCAAAAAGTTTATGAATTGTAGCTCCATGGTCTTAATTTTTAAATAAAATAAATTATTATATTATTGTGATGAATGAAATGGAGAAAGTTATGAATGAAATCCTGCTTTTATAGAGAGATCCAGGCGTGTTATTTTTTCTATGACGTCATTTGAATTAATTTCAGTTGTTTTCGATGAAGTTTTCAAATATAATAAATTATCGTAGTATTATGATAGATTTAAAAATATTACCGTGGAATGTATTGCATTTTAGAGATATTTAAACCACGCAATTTATATTTCAATGCCGTCTTTTGAATGAAGTTCATTTTTTTCAATGAAGGTTTAAGTTTTCAAATATAATAAATCAATGTAGTATCGTGATAAGTTTTAAAATATTACCGAGGAATGTATTGCATTTTCGACTTTTTTAAATAAAATTGCATTGAAGTTGGAAAGTGTTTCATAATCAATGCTTTAAGCATGATTGATCTTTCTTGTTATTTATGTATTTATTTTTTACGGAGAGCGTGTTTTGCGGATTGGTCCCACTTTAAACATAGAGGGAAGGAAATAGGTTTGTGGGGATGGGTTCGTCTCACAGGTTGCCACGGATTTTATACAAAATATTGCATGTTTTATTTATTTATTTTTTGCTAGTTAAGATTTAACAGTCCTATGACATTAAAACGACAGTTTTATAAAAGGCAATATTCGTTAAATCATTATTATAATTGTGGTAAAAATGTTTTTTAAAACCATTTGTACATTATTATATCATTTTATCAAGGTGGAGGGAAGAGAAACTCTTTTTTGCCAGTCCAAGCCACTGACATCTACACTAACTGGACTGAGCATTAAAGGCCAAGACATGGGGAAATTAAATGCCATATTACGCAGTCCCACTCCATAAACTTCAGACGTTCACTGTGCATTTTTAGAAAACAGTGCTTTCTGTAGAACAGTGCTTTTGTGCTAAGGCCTATGATTTTTAATTTTCTTCATTGTTACTTTCCTTATATACATAATGTATAAGGAAAGTATTGTGACGGGGTCGAAAATTCGAATTCAAGTTTTCGACGGGAGAGCACGTTTCAAGCATCCCTGATCACGAATCAAACATTTTTGGAGTGATGTCTGTGTGTGTGTATGTGTGTGTGTGTGTGTGTGTGTGTGTGTGTGTGTGTGTGTGTGTGAAAGTATGTGTGTGTGTCAGTGAGTCTGTGGAGACGATAACTGACGAACGAATGGACCGATTCGAACCAAATTTGGTACAAAAATCACAATCCGTAAACACTGGAAGCCTATTGTTTTTATATGTAATCGAATGTTCAGAACCCCCCCTAAATTTTCGAGCAAAATTTTGAAAAAATCGTCAAAAAATCAAAACCGCTAATAATGTTACACAAATAGACATTTCTTATGTAATTTTTCATTAGAAAACGATTGGCATAAATTTTAGAACGCTAACATAAACCGTTCTCGAGATATTGTACAATTTTTCAAAAAAATTATCAAAAAGTCATAAAATAAAAATATTTCCTATTGAGAAACATGTTCACTTTTCATATGTAATACCATGCGATAAATTGGGTGACATCATTCTCGTGGATCTAGCTCGTTCCATTCATGAAAAAAGATACTTTAAGTAATACTTTTGTATTTGAACGCCAATAGTCGTATATCTGCTGTAAGAATAACTTATTTCTTCATCCATAACGCTTGGCGAGATTTTGGCGACGAATTTGGCAGAATGTCGCCAACTTGGCGACTTTTTGAAATGTTGCCAAATTAACGAAAATCTCGCCAAATGGATCAAAATGACACTAAATCAATGAAAATGACGACTAATTGTCGAAAATTCAATATCTTGGAAAGAATATTAGTATCTACTATAAGAAAAACCTATTTTTTTTACTGTAAAAGTAGTAAATTCATTACATTATATAAGGAAAGTCATGTGTTGCCCACATCAGATTTTGTTCATAGTGATATACTG